>BSBK01001824.1:0-1287500 GCA_027943335.1 Chamaecyparis obtusa | reverse complement strand
TGTTTGTTATCCAAGTGGGATATGTTGTTATCTCCTTAGCACAGTAGGAGTGGACCATTTAAGTTCACAAGGTCGGGTGGTAGTGATTCTTTTACCATTTGAGGTTTTGAAATTCGTGTATCAGTGCTGGATGATCCCTGTAGTAGTTGTTCCTTCTTGATCTTCATTGTTGTCCAGTTGTGTTCTTATTCTTCTTCTTCTATGTGATCTTATATCATTGGATCAATTATTCATAGAAATCATGTTGTACTTTATCTTGGATTATTGTATTACATACCCTGTGACATGTGCAGTGGATGTAGGTTATTATGGATACCTTAAGATACTGGTTGTATCTATGTTATCTTTTATGTGATGTTTCATTTATCATTCATTTATTTATAAGAGTTTTGTAATTGTATCTAATCTAAATTAATTAATTGATATTTATGTAATCTTCGTTGAGGAACCCTTGAGAGTTGTAATCTATGTGAGTTGTTTATTTCATTGTATTGCTTCCACATTGTAAAACTTTGATGTCACTATTTGTTAACACTTAAAAACAAATATATTTTGTAAACTTAGTTGCATGTTTAGGTTAAGTTCTCTTGGGTTCCCTGGCAGGGCATTACACTTAAATTTTGCTAGTATAGGTCTCATATTTTGCATCTTTAACATTTGCACAAAAAGTTGGCATTGCTCGGTCAATGTCTTCTTGCTAAAAAATTCATCAACAAGTCTTGAAGCCCACAACCGAATGGTTTTTTTTGATCTCTTTCCTTCAAAATTTCTCATAATGTTGTCATCAATTTCAAGTAACTATTTTGGTATTTTTGAATGTTTTGAATTTGAAGTTTATCTTTCTTCCTTTTGAGGGACTTCATTTCTCATATAATTTGGAGATGTGTAATGTTTATCTGGTACTTGTGCAACACTTTCTTTTTCAAACCCTTCATTTTCATTCCCCATCTCTATATTTATAATCCCCATCTCTACATTTTCATTCTACATCTCTATATTTTCAATTTGAATCCCTATATTTTCATTCTCCAACTCTACATTCTCATTACTTTCAAATTCAATGTCACCTTCACTAATATTCAACATACCTTATTTCCTCTTTCGATGATTTTCCCTATCTCTTTCTCTACATGCTTCAATTTCTTCAATTGTAATCTTTCTCTATCATTTTTGTTTTTGACAAATGTAGCTCCCCATTGTGACAACAAAATATTTATGAAGAATGATTGCCAATCAACAAATTTTTAAAAAGATAGTCCAATAAGGTTTATGACAATTTCCATCCTACCACCAAAAAATTCGTGTTGGTGCCATTGGTTTATATTATAATACAATTTTTTATAATATATTTATAATATAATATAATATATTTAAAATATAATATACTATATTATAATATAATATAATATAATATATTATATTATAATACAATGTATTATAACATAATATTATATTATAATATATTGTCATAACTATATAATATAATATATCACAATATATTATTATATTATAATACAATATATTATAATATGATATATTATATAATTATGAAATTTATTATAATTGTGTGATGATGATAATCACCTTCATGAAATTAAGATCTAAGATAATCACCTTCATGAAATTAAGATCTAATTAGCAACAATTTTAAGTAAATACAATGCAAATCTATTTAAAAGTGAAGCTCTCAGCTCAAATCTCCACTAGTGACACTTCTAAAATGAGAATGTATGTTGTTCTATGCTTCTACAATGCTCCTATGATGATGATTCTAGCTCAAATTGACAAGATATACTCTCAATTGCCTATAGTAACAATGCTTTGAAAATAAATTTCTAAGATCTCAATTGCTCTCAAAATGCTTCATATTTATAGTAAATTCCCAAGGGTAGGGGGTGGAGTGAAGTAATCATGATTTACCTTAGGTTGAGTCAAATACTTTGCTTTGTCCATAAATGGGGGGACAATTTAAATGTTTGTCTCAAAGCTTTGGACAAAAGGACAAGATTGAGTGGATGAGATTGAAACTTTAGAATGAGTGATTGAGATTCATCCTTTTTGAGTGATTTGTGTCTTTTTGTCCTCAATTCTCATTGGTTGCTCAATTTTGTTGGAAGATATTAGGAATTATTAAATTCAATTAATTAATTAAATTTTAGCCATGTAAGGAATAGGTTCATTTTGATTTTTGATTTAAACAACTATACAACTAATTGATTAAAATCAATTATGTAGTATTTTTCACCCCTTTAAGCTTTGATTTAGTTATTTAACATCCTTATTTGATTTTTCCTTTTCTTTAATTTATTTTGTCCAACTTTATTTAATTATGTCCATTTTAATTGATTTGATCCCTTTTTGATTGAATTAGTGCATTTTGATGATTTTAAGTCATTTTATTGATTTTTGCAATTTAAAAGCACTTGTCCATTTTTGTGTGTCTACAAATGCCCCTCTTTGAATTGATGTGTGAAGAACATTGATTCAAAGATTCTTTTGAGTCCTGATTGCTTTTAGGTCCTAATTCCTGATTTGTTGATTTGTTGATTTACCACTGATATGAGATTGATATGATTGTTGCCTCTGATATGATATTGATTGCTAGGTCCTGATATTATATGATAAACTGATCTAATATGCTTCTAATATGCCACTAATAATGATTCCAAAATTTTGATGCCCCACTGATTCCAATGATGTTTGATTTGATACTTTGATGCCCCCTCAGAAATAAAACATATTGATTGCTTGATTTGAAAAATTTAATGATGTTTGATTTATTGAATATGTTTTCATTTCTAAAAAATATTGATGATATGTTGATTCTAATAATTTTCCCCGATTTGATTGATAGGTTGATATATGGTCCAAGATAGCTAGGTCTATTGTAGTTAAGCAAACACGTGATTAGGATATTAGGATAATAGTACCAATGAATGTGATTTGTCAATCTGATAGGATAGTAAAACTGATATGGGATAACTGATAGGTAGGTCATTGATAATTCGCTCTCAAGACATAAAGACATGAACAAATGGTACTAGGTTTGATAGGATTGATACTATTGATTTTGATAGGACCGATTGACTTAAGATGATTCACTTGATATAGAAAACTAATATGATTCCCTTGATTTGCAAAACAAGTACATTTTCGTAAGTTATACATACGGTCCCTAGCTTCTTGGATATTCGATTTATGGATCTTCCTCTTTGTTGATTTTATATCATGTTGATGTTTATTGATCAGGAGTTAGATGTATAATTTTGTTGTTGACATTGTATCCTTGATAGACAAATTGATTGGATCTTTAATGTTATGAACATTTATATGATGATATGGACTTTTCTTTGATTCCCCCTTTTTGATTGATCAAGACAATTAACTAAACCCCCTTTTCCCTTAGAAAAATAACTACAAACCAATGCATTTAATCTAACATGAAAATGCAATGCAATGCAACTAAGTGTCACTAGCTTTTAGCAAAGAAATGCCATAGAGATATATTTTCATCATTGAGCATTGTGGGATCAGAAAGCAAGTACAACCATCACTGACCACATCATGATAATATGAATACCGCTTTATATCGCTTTTTGGTAACACATTTTTAGAAACTAGTACAACCCTCACTAGTTGGATGACCAACTATGGGACTATGAATACCGGTTTCATTGAATTCAATGCTGCAAACAAACAAAGGTCAACCCTCCACCCTATACAAAAGTCCTCGATGGTTCTTTGATGACCATGTTGTTAGAAAAATTCACATAAGTTGTTGGATCTCCCTCAAGACAGTCACTTCAAAGGAAAGAAAAATATCATGTCTCCATCATTGCCAATCTAGTCGAAACATCATCGATTAGCTCAAAAGATGTGATAAAAGCCAATTCAATAAAGATTATCAAAAAGAAAGATTTAAGTTTTTTTCCATGTTTCATGATTTTCAAAAGTAATTTCCAAGCATTCTGATCTTTAAGGTGTTTTGTCAATTTTTAATCCCAAATAATAAAGTCAATGAAGGCTCAAGGATCAAGTTGTAGGATTGGAATACTTGGTTGTGAACAATGATATCCATCAAAGGTTCAACAAATTCTCTCTCTTTTGAAGCTTTGATAAATCTCTCTCTGATGTGACCGAATGTAGCACCATTGAATCCGTTTGAGTTTTATGCATTGCATCATGTGAATCGACGCCTCTTTGTTGAAATACACTGATTAAGATCAAATGCCCCTGATTGGATAAGAAAAATGTTGGACTTGGGAAAACTTCCAAGATATTACAAAAACTCGGTTTATGCAAGATGTAGCTCAAAGCACTTTATGCTTTCCTTTTTATGAGCTCTCAAACAAGATCACATTGGTTTGCCCCCAATGTCTGGCAAGATATGGGACATGAAGGATGGATTTGCAAGCTGATGGATTAGAGATGGAAAGACCATGATGAATGAAGCATGCAAATGTGACCCGTAGGATCATCTCCTCAAGATTACCCAAGATAAGGAAAAATGATATAGCAATGATATAGCATGTTTTTGGATAAGCCATGGAAGCCAATGATGCGGTGCTAGATAGCGTATAAGATAATGATCTGCTGTCATGAAAATGAGGGATCCAAAAGAATGGACATGTCAAGAAGTTCTGGATAAAAAATTTTGTACTTTAAGTTCTTCATTTTGATCTAGACCACGGGGTCAATTTGGGTAAGATGTGGATAAGATAACACAATCTGGGTAAAGGGGTGATGGAGGCTAGGAAGGGATGTTTTGGGATTATGGAAAGACTATCAAGGAGTAATGAAGGTGAATTTGGGATAAGCAAGATCATGATAGGGTAACATGGATGCAACAAGTGCATAAGCTGATGGAAAGGATAACAGATGTCAAGATACTCAATGCTCATGGATGTGTTCAACCTTGTCAAGATTAAGGTGAAAGAGGAAATATGGATGAAACTTGCCCCCAAGTGTGGAGTGCAAGAAGGAGGAATTATGCATGATGCCTATTTGCTAGGTTTTCATCATGGTATTTGTTTCTCTTTACTTTTTCTACCAAGGTGCCTATTGCTAGGTTTTCACCAAGGCACCTTTTTTTTCTATCTTTCTTTCTTTTCTCTTTTTTTTTTCTCTCTTTTTTTTTTTTTCCTCTTTTTCAATATTTTCTCAATATCTGAATCTTTGGACAATGCTCCTCTGAAAGATATACTATAATAAACCATGGGTATGGCTAAGATGCTCAAAGATATTGATAAGAGGGATGGAAGTATGGAAAGTAAGTATTGGAAAATGAATGTGAGGATAAGAAGAACGTATGTTGCAGATGGGAATGTTGGCAAGATCAACTTTGACACACACCTTGAATAGTGGTGAAATGATGGAGGAACAATAGATGAGGAAGGTAAGGATCTTTTTGAGGTAGTGGATTTTGGGATATAGGAACCCAAATTAGACTTGGAAAATGGAAGATGTTTGGAAGCCTTTGGAAGCTTGAATGTCAATTTTGATTTTTCTTTTGTGTGCAAGTCTTTCAACAGTGACTCAAGAATCCACATAGTCTTTGATTTTTCTTTCTTTTGTAATTCTTTTGAATGCATTTCTTCAATGAGGGATTTAGAAACCCACATTTTATTTTATTTTTCTTTTTTCTTGGTGGACCTTTGTGGCCTTTTGGATATTTCATTTTTCTTTTCATTCACATGTCTATTAGATGGGACATTATGATTTTTATACACATATGGATTCTTGGATTTATGATTTTTATGTTGCACATCAACATTGCTTCCAAAAGACTTAGGAATTATGGATGAATAGGAATAATATGGAGGGTTCATATGGATTGGTGTTTGGACATTATTCAAGTATGTGTGCCTTCATTGATCTTGATACATGGTAGGGTAAGTGAATGAAGAGCTAGGGATGATAGGAATGGAGAATGGAGGAATTTATGGACCTAATATGGATGGAAGGGATGAAGACTTTTGTTTTGGGACATAGGAACCCAAAATGGATTTGGAGGATAATGAAGGTATATGGTTGCATTTGAATGGAGGGATATAAGGTGTGAAAGGGATATCAACATCTTTGAAAGGAGTTGCATTGCCAAGGTTCTCATCTTTTAGATTTATCTTTATAACAATAGGCTCATGAATAGCTTTGATAGGAACACATTTGATAGGATCAATTAAAGCTTGAAGGGATTTAGTATCATGCAAGGGATTTGGAGGAATGATGGTTTCTTGAGGTGAACATGGAGGAATATAACAAGGAAATGATAGGATACTTTGATCTTGACAAGGATCTTCAAAGGGTATAGATAGAGTATTTTGCTCTTGATTTTCAATATGCTCATTGGAAATTGTGGAAGGAATATCTTTATCTTGCTTGGGAAGTGGAGAAAATATGGAACTTGGAAGGGTATTTTGTTCTTGGAATGGAAGGATATCATCTTGGAAGATATGAAAGGATGCAAGGGGATCATCACAGGGCTCTATGGATATGGGACCTTCATCAAATATGAGAGGGGATTGTATATAATATTGATCTTGATCTTTATTAACATTTGTTTCTTTTCTCTTTGGATTATCCTCTTGACATGGAGCCACTTTTAAGGACAAGGTAGATGTTTGGATATGTGTGGGGAATGTTTGGAAGAATAATATGGGATCCTTTTGAATGGGTATAATAGGAATTGAAGCACATGAAGCTTTGGGGTCCAAGATCTTTGAAGCATGGAAACAATTTGCAGCAAGATGTAAGTTAGCTTGGGTTTCTTTTAGAGGTATCCCTTGAGGGTAAACATAGTCAACTTGAAAAGTGTCATCATTAGGCTCACTCTTTGATGGAGGAATTTTGGATAGTTGTGGAGCTTTGGGAGATGAACAAAAGATGAAAGGAGTACCAGCTATGGGAGAAGCCTTGCTAGATAGAGGTTCATGTGATGGACAAAGGATAAAAGGTGTACAAGCTATCGAAGAATCTTTGCTAAGTAGAGGTTTGTGCATTAGATCTTGCTTGAGAGTGGTACCTTTCTCTTCATACTCTTTATTATCTTGATCACAAATAGAATTATCGTGAGATTTCCCATGATCCAAGATAAGTTTGTTTCTCTTAAATGCTTCCTTTTGTGAGGAAGATGAAGATACAGATGGCCTATCATCATAAAGAAAAGGACACATTGATCTTAATGATGGCTTTGTAGATGATGCCTCTTTTTGTTTTTCCTCATTCTCCATCAAGGTTGATGTGTCAAAATCATGAGGAAGCTTAGCTCCTAATTGAGCTAACTTCATGAAGTATGCTTCTTTATTCCTCTCCAAAACTAATTTCATTGTTTCCATAAACATGGGATCTTGGATTGCTTCTGAAACTTCATCTTCAGACACTTCATCATTTTGATGCCAATGGAGATCTTGATCTTGATTTCGATAATTATGATCCATAATAGGATTGATTTGTTTCTCAAATAGACTCATAATTATAAATGTTTCTTAGGAATATGATCTATTTGTTGCACTGATAAGGAATATCTCCAAAAAGGGTATCCAAAAATGATGCCAAAATCTTTCCAAACCCTCGGGAAATGCTCTCTATTTTCCCTTTTGTGTTTCTAGATGTCATTGGCCTGAGTGTAGGTGTGATTGAAATGTTTGTACACATGAATTGGTATAGTGAGGTGGCACACTATAGGTATGTAGGTGACACTTTGCTACTGATAAGCATTTTTCCAATTTTAACAGGCGTGATTCAATATGTTCTAGGCGTGACTTCACTATTGATACGCATTTTTATAAAAGTCATAGGCGTGACTTTGCCTCCGATAGGCGGTATTTTTTTGTGCACAGGTGGCACTTTGCTGACCAGTTTGTAAAATTTTGAATTTTTTAAACATTTAAGATCAGGTCTTATGAAATGTTCTTGTTTGAAAATAGAACACAATCGCAACACACATCAATTTTTCATCATGTCCCTAAACACTCTAGTGTGTATATTCTCGATCATTTCCACAAGTATAACACAAGAAATAATTCCAAGCAACCTACCTAAAGTCAAATTTGGCTCTATAAGTTGGTCTTGCTACTTATCAGGTTTTATTGAACAAATCCATTCTAAACTATGCCAAGTTCTTATACCCACTTGCAGGCTTCCCACATGCACCAAAGTATGATTTTTTGTAATCCGTTAGGACTACTAGAGGAAGTGAAGACAAAGTGTACACAATCTAGCCACTTCCCTTTTAAGGAAAAGTGTATTTTTATTATAGTGGGTTGGATGTTACCGCAATAAAGGTGGTTGTCTCCCACTTGGGTCGTTCCCTCTCACCGTCCTCGTAAGGAAAATCTTAGGAGGTAGGCCCTTTATTGTTCTATTTTAACTAGCATATTCATATAAAGCAAGGAAATGAAATTAAGAGTAAGCTTTTGGGAATTTGGTTCACCTAAAAGGTGAAGAGCATATCCCTAACTTTCTCTTAGTTTCTCAAACACTCAAGTAACAATATTCTTTTTCAATCTCCTAACAAAGAGATTCTTATAATTGAGGTGTTTGGTCAAATTCCTTATTTTAATTAAGCTAGATTCAATGAATTCCACAATTTAAGCAAGTGCAAGCTTGATTAGATGAATACCTTTTTCTTTGTAGCTAGCAATGGCTAGGTGCTTTTTTTTTATTTTTGCCTTTTCTCTTGCTTTTACTCACCTAGTGGAAATCGTTCCCGCTCCCTCCTCCAACAAGTTAGTCCAACACAACCATTCAAAATGAGGGGAAACAAAATTGAAATTTATGAAGCAAAGAATTATGTATGAACTTTAGGTACCTTATTTGCAAATTTTCAAAGAAAAACTTGAACTAAGGACTAAAAATCCAATTGAGAGAAACAAATTTCTTTTTGTAAGCTTCAATAATTGCAAGATAGTTCTAGAATACCTGATTTTACTCCTCTTGTGTTGTCTCAAGAACAACCTTAATATGTGCAATATTTTCCTTCCTAATCCTCTTGGTTAGCACCTTTCCTTCTTGATTGAATCTGCTTTCCGGCTTCTGTACCTTTCTATGATTGCTCATTTACTGTCAAATCATGCAAAAAAAGAGTTAGATAAATGATTTGATCAATTTAACAACAAATAAAGATAGCAGACAACAAGCGACATTGTCTAGTTAATACGCATGACCAAATTGTTAGCAGGCGTAACTTTAAGAGTCACAAGCGTCACTTAAAAGTTAGTACGTGTCATTTAAAACTTAGTACGTATCATTTAAATGCTAGTACATGTCATTTAAATGCTGGTACACATCATTTAAATGCTAGTACACATGATTTAAATGCTACTAAGCATCATTTAAATGCTGGTACATGTAAACAGTTTATTGCTAAGCGTAAGTAGTATTGAAAATCATAGAAAATGATTGATCTTAAGTGACAATTTGACAACAGTAAGCATGAATAAGAAAATTGTGAGCGTGATTGTTGTTGTAAATTATGGAGCAAAGGTTGATGATAGGTGATAACTGATTGCAGATAAGCGATACTTCCTGAGTCACAAGCATGACTTTACATGCAAAGGCTGAACTATTTATCTCACAGGCGTGAGTTATCAGCTAGTAAGTGTCAGAATAGAGATCGTAAGCGTCATCAGGATGAATGTAAGCATGAGTTGATCTTCTATACACATGACTTCACTTGTTTCCTACAAAATATTCATGAAAAAGTGACAATACAAGCATGCAATATATGATCAAAATGATAAAATGAGGCCTAGGGCCCCACGGTGGGCGCCATTTGTGTGATGATGATAATCACCTTCATGAAATTAAGATCTAATTAGCAATAATTCTAAGTAAATACAATACAAATCTATTTAAAAATGAAACTAAGATCTATAGCATCTCATGGCTCTCTAGAAAGAGGTGGTAAGTCAAGCTCTCAGCTCAAATCTCCACTAGTGACACTTCTAAAATGAGAATGTATGCCATTCTATGCTTCTACAATGCTCCTATGATGATGATTCTAGCTCAAATTGACAAGATATAATGCAAATTACTCTAAAATGCTCTTAATTGCTCTTAGAATGCTCTCAATTGCCTATAGTAACAATGCTTTGCAAATGAATTTCTAAGATATCAATTTCTCTCAAAATGCTTCATATTTATAGTAAATTCCCAAGGGTAGGGGGTGGAGTGATGTAATCATGATTTACCTTAGGTTGAGTCAAATACTTTGCTTTGTTCATAAATGGGGGGACAATTTAAATGTTTGTCTCAAAGCTTTGGACAAAAGGACAAGATTGAGTGGATGAGATTGAAACTTTAGAATGAGTGATTGAGATTCATCCTTTTTGAGTGATTTGTGTCTTTTTGTCCTCAATTCTCATTGGTTGCTCAATTTTGTTGGAAGATATTAGGAATTATTAAATTCAATTAATTAATTAAATTTATCCATGTAAGGAATAGGTTCATTTTAATTTTTGATTTAAACAATTATACAACTAATTGATTAAAATCAATTATGTAGTGTTTTTCACCCCTTTAAGCTTTGATTTAATTATTTAACATCCTTATTTGATTTTTCCTTTGCTTTAATTGATTTTGTCCAACTTTATTTAATTATGTCCATTTTAATTGATTTGATCTCTTTTTGATTGAATTAGTGCATTTTGATGATTTTAAGTCATTTTATTGCTTTTTAAAATTTAAAAGCACTTGTCCATTTTTGTGTGTCTACAATAATATAACATATTACAATATATTATTATTTATAACAATATATTATAATATAAAAATTTGGTGTTGGTATCATTGGTTTAGGTATCGGGTACATATTTTACATATTAGGTATTTGAAATGGAGAAATAAAAACTTTACTAGTGTGTGTGTGTGTGTGTGAGAGAGAGAGAGAGAGAGAGGAGTTCTAAAACATCTTAGGACCCCTTAAGACCCCTTATCACCCCTACAATGTATTCTTTGGGGTCCTATGGGTTCATATGGGGTCCTAGGAAATGTTAATGTGCCCTAGGATCCCATATGACCCCTTAGGATCCCTTATGGCCAATTAGGACCCCTTATATGTATTCTTAGGGGTTCTAAAGGGTCCTAAGGGGCCATATAGGGTCTTAGGACCCCTAAAATGCATTCTTAGGAGTCCTAAGGAGTCATATAGGGTCCTAGGACACATTAATATGTCCTACGACCCCATATGATCCCTTAGGACCCCTTGAGACCCTTAAGATGTATTTTTATGGGTCTTAAGGGGTCATTGTGTGTGTGAATTTTGTACCTGATCTGTAGACACAACACTTCAATAAAATATTAGAGGTTAGCAAAAATTAAAATCGTGCAATAAATTGAAAGCTAAACTAACCAGGCGATTTACTGCCTTCTAATAGGTGCGAGATCGATGTTCTCAGATTGCTATCGAGATCAGTGACCTAGATGACACCTAAATGAAGGATTTGAATGCAAAAATGATATGAAATATGAATGTAATTAATCTATTTTTTTGGATTTTAGATGCAATGATATGATGAAAACTGATATGAATATATGCTAATATGGAAATTGATATGCTAAAATGATCTAACAATGATATGAAAAAGAATCTAAATGAATGTAAAAAAAAAACAAATTGATCTCACAATAGCCTTGATTCGCAATAAGCTTTGATTCTCCAAATTCCAATTCTTCAAAATAGTTGTGCAATTCGTAGACGACTTTGGCAAAGGAAGCTTGCAAAATTATGAGATGATTTGAGATGAGCTGAAGCCTTAATTTATAGAAATCCAGGGCTTTAGAGGTGCATGGGAAAAAAAGCCATAAATCACTCAAATAACTCAGGTTGATTTTTAGTTATTTTTAAATAAAGAATAATTAACTCACAAAAACATGCAAAAGCAAAGTTTAACTCAAAATAGAGTTTAGCTTTAATTGATAATTGATAGTTGTCTACTTTTCTGATTGTGCATGTTTTATTTATGAATTAATTTAGTAATAAAGTGATTTATTTCCAACTTAACTAATTTTTTTAAAAATAAAACAATTGATTTATGGGTTAATCAATTATTTTTTCAAAATTTTATTCAAAATTACAATATTAAAAATTGACAAAATGATTTAATTAATTAAATAAAATATTTAATCAATTATTCATAAGATTTTAGATTTATTGTCAAAATTAAATATCATAATTAGAAATAAATATAATTAAATTCAATTAAATAATTAAATGGTAGAATTAAATCTAATTAATTAAATATGAAAATATTCAATTAATCAAACTTAGGATAAATGTGATTTATCGCCAAATAATTATAAAATTAAAGATAATTATGATAAATAAGAATATTGCTAGGAATATTCCCCGATGCAGAATTTAAGATAATGAATTAGGATTCGATGATCTTCAGATGTGCCTTAGGTTAGGACTTCTATGTCAATTTTATTTGATTTGAAGATGTAGGAGGTTAATGAACATATAGCCCATTTTTGGGGTATTACATTTTGCCCCTCTTTGAATTGTTGTGTGAAGCGCAGTGGTTCAAAGATAGTCTATGTATGATAAAGATATGAAACTGATTCGAAAGATACGATGATTGAAAGATTTAGAGATATTAGGTCCTGAATGACCAAAGATAATGTTCACTATAGCAGCGATGAACCGAGGATTGTGAAAAAAAGTGTCAAAATGCTTGATTCTATACCTTAGGATTGCAAAGAAGTGAGTGACCGATTCTAGACTCGATTGTCTTAGCAGAACCACGACATAGGTATCACATCTAACCCCTTCAGTTACCAAAGAACCAAGGAAATAACACTGATGAACTGATGGTTGTAAAAAGCTGATACAGATTACAAGATTAGGAGGATACCAGATTGATATGGATCGACAAATTTGATATGCCCCAAGTGATGATAGATTTGCCCTGAGCGATGAGGACTTTTGATGATTCAGCAACTAGACATGGTTGTTGTCTTGATTACTGAGGAAAGATTGATATAATTTTTACAGACTTGAATGATGTGCAATACCATGCCCCCTTCGGGATTAAAATTGAAATTTGACATAAAAGTCAACGTTAAATGGTTTAGAAGCATGTTAATTGATTTGAAAAGTGGTTATACACGTCTGGGAACACATTCTGCATCGTTTGGAGGTCCTGGAGACCAAGTAGACTAGGTTTGACCATGAGTTGACCATAGTTAAAAGTTTGAAATTTCAATAGTTTGATGTAAGATAATTAGTTAAGTTGAATACTGGATTTCTGTGATGATTGAAGGTTGATTATGCAAGTAGTTAATAATATAAACAGTCTCAGATTTTAATTTTGATCCCGAAAAAGGATTGTACTTGTTGTTTTATTGGAGGAACCTTCGTGTGGGATTTAGCTCTTGTTAGATTGGAAGAGGTGATTGAAGAATCTTTTAAGTGTTCAAACAATTTGTGAGATCATGCAAAGTGCAAAAATGCAAAGAAACATGCAGGATGATAATGCAACCCTAGGACCTAAGACCTACTCACTGATCATGTGTCGATTTGTTATCATCATTGAACTTTTAGGTAATCAGATAAATCAATACAATGCCCACTAGCCATGAAACCATAGACATATGAATATCGATTTGTATGCTCAAGAATCAATACAACACCCACTAGTCAACAACCATGGATATATGAATATTGATTTTATTTTCGGAATGTCAGATTAGATACAAGCACCAAGGCACAAGCGCCCAGATGACCTGAGTATCATGTCCATTTTGATATAGAAATTTGCATTTAACATACACATCAAATAGTCAAGAGATCATTCTAAATCCAGTGTGAATTACCTGTAGTGACCCTTTATCGTTCACATCCTTAGGTAAGATCATGTTTCATAGTAGGAGAAAGAACTTACTCAAAAAGACAATCGTGAGATCAAACTTCCTTGAATTTTCTGGGTATCAATGGTCGAGGTATGCATGGCCATCCAATTCGAGATAGAGGCTCTTACAGTCAGACACCATTTCAATCCAGAATTTTCAAAGTCGTTAGATTTTCACATACAGACAGAAGACAAAGAAAATATTATGCCCCCAGTCATCACTCTCTAAATCCTATAAAGGAAATCATCGAAGAGCTCGAAGGGACACAATATGCAAAAATCTCAATGCAAATCAGTAAGCATACAAGGAGATAAAAGCATGAAAAACATAGATTGTTTTCAGTTTGTGTTTGATTGTTGTTGTAGATGCAAAATCTTTTTTGAAGATGAGACAGACTTGACTGACTCAAATGAAGCTTCAAAAGAATCTGACTGGATATGATACGTCTAAGATATACTAGAGGCCATAGGATATAAAATTGATTGCCCCCAAGTGTTAAGCATTGATAGGATACAGACGCTTGAGTTGAGTGGTGTACAGATCGACTTATTGAAAATTGGAAATGCAGAAACAAACTGGGAGATATGTACAAACTAAAGCAAAACTAAAAGTTGGGAAAGACCAAGATTGCACTGATAGATGGAGCATTTTGAAACAAGTGGTGCCCATTTGTCAGGTTTTCACCATCTTGGCAGAGATTCTATTTTTGCTACCAAGGCGCCTGTTTCTAGGTTTTCACCAAGGCACTTTTTCTTTTTCTCATTTTTTTTTACATTTTTTCAATTTTTTTGTACTTTTGATATTTTTTGATTTTTTTGTGAATCATCAAGGTGCCTATTGCTAGGTTTTCACCAAGATGTTCATTTTTTAGGAATTTTTCTAATTTTTCTAATTTTTTTCAAGACATTTTACCATAGACTGAATGCCTTAGGCATAGAATTTCTTCAGATGGAGAATGTTGATTGGTTCTCAGAGCTGTTCTCCTTTAGTCATTGAGAGTTGATAGGCACCAAAGCCAAAAGTAGCAGTGATTACAAAGGGACCCAACCAATTGGGTTCAAACTTCCCCTTGCGTTCTCGATGGGATTGATTTTTAGGATTTTCTCTCAAGACTAGATCACCAACCTGAAATTCTCTATGTCTGACTTTCTTGTTGTAACCTCTAGAAATTCTCTTCTAATATACTCTGAGATGATCATATGCTGCTTGTTTACGCTCATCTAGTAGTTCAAGTTCTTGCAACTTAGACACTCTGTAGTCATCATTAGTTACTAGACCATGCATTCTAATTCTAAGTGATGGGATTTCAACCTCAATAAGTAGTACCACTTCAGACCCATAAACTAAAGAAAAAGGTGTAGCCCCAGAGGGAGTTCTGATACTAGTTCTGATACTTGTTCTGATACTGGTTTTGATATTGGTTCTGATACTTGTTGCGATACTTGGTTCTGATACTTGGTATACTTGATAGCATCTTTTTCCATTGCAAACTCCCAAGCAAGATCATATCGTGCAGTCCCCAATGTCTAGCAAGGTGGAGAACAAGAGGGATTGGCAAGCTGGTGGATGAGATGGAAGATGAGAGAATGAAGGAGAATGAAGGGAATAAATCCTCAAAGGTCAAACTCCTCAAGAATACCCAAGCTAGGGAAAAATTGTCATGTAAAGTGCATTTGGACAAACAATGAAAGGCCAGCATAGGATAAGTCACAAAAGCGTAATGCCAAAGAAGGAAAGGATGTAGTCCAAAGGAGTAGACATGTCAAGAGGCTTCATAGCACTGTGTTTTACTCTTTTTTTAATTTATTTATTAGATCAAGACCAAAGGGGAAAAGGATGGCGAAAGGCTAGAATGAATGGAGCAAAATGGATATGAAGGCTAAACATGGAAGGAATGAAAGCAAGATCATAAGACAACTCACAAAATAGCCAAATGTTCATGTATAGATCAACATTGTCAAGATCAAAGAGAGAAGATGGAATGGATGAAATATGTAGAAGAACTATGCATGACGCCTGATTGCTAGGTTTTCATCATGGTACTTATCCAAGGCACCACAAGGAAGTGGTTTTCACCATAGGATGAATTTATTTCTCTTTACTTTTGCTACCAAGGTGCTTGTTTCCAAGTTTTCACCAAGGCACATTTTCAATTTTTTTTTTTGTGTGGAAGAAGGAAAGCTTTTTAGATAATGCTCCTTGAAAGGATAAACCATGATATGCCAAGGATTCAAAATGATATGCTCAAAGATGTTGATAGGGAAAGGGAGATGGAAGATAAAAATGGAGGATAAGGTTTTATGTAAAGCGAGTGAGGTTGGAAGATAGGAGGAATAGACAAATGAGGAAAAAGGATAGAAGGTAGAAGGATTATGAATGGAAAGATTGTGAAAGGGTAGATGGAAAGGAAGGAAAGATCAACATCAACACACACCTTGAAGGGTGGCGAGAGGGTGGAGGAAACATGAATGAAGGAATACGTGAAAGAATATGGTGAATGGATAGCAGAGGTTGAGGTTTAGGTGCATGGAATGGAAGAATATTTTTGGAAGAAGATGAAGTGGAAGCCTTTGGAAGCTTGAATGTCAATTTCACTTTTCACTCAACACCAGACTCTTTCAAGAGAGACTTTGGAATCCATATAGCCATAGGATTTTTATTTCCTTTTGATGATCTAGAGAGAATATCTTCAATGATGGATTTTGGAACCCATACTTGTCTTGTAATTTTTTTCTTAGATATCTCTTTTGACTTTATGTTTCCATGTCTATTAGAGGAGACATGGTGATCTTCTTTTTTTGATGGATTCTTGTATTGCTTCATTTTCTTATATTGAACATTCAAGTTACTTCCAAAAGACTTGGGACTTGTGGAAGAAGGAGGATATGACTAGTTTAGATGGGTGGGTGGATGAAAAGGATTCAAGGGTATGCATCTATGTTGATCTTGAGGAAAGATAGGAGATGGAGGTATGTAGGGACCCAAAATGGATGGCGAATTAGGAGAGTTAGGAGGGGAAAGTGAAGGGACATAAGGACCCAAGATGGAAGGCAGATGTGAAGCCCTTAGTAGTGGTGGAAGAGGTCCAAGGATGGAAGTGGAAGATACAAAAGGATAATCAATAAGCTCATCATCATCCATATGACAACCAAGGACATCAGCATCTTTAGAGGGAGCATTAGGATTTTCAATAGGATCATGAAAATCTTGAATAGGAGCACCTTCTTTGATAGGATTGTTCAAAGCTTGCAAAGACTTAGGAAGAGTAGAAAGTGGAAGTGAACATGGAGTGGTAGAATAAGAAGATGGAAGACTTTGATCTTGACAAGGATCTTTGGATAGTATATGCGCATAATTTTTCTCTTGATTTTCAATAGGCTTAACATTGGAAGTAACAACACCATTTTTACCAACCTTAATGGAAGTATCCTCTTTGGAAAGCACAAGTGTAGTAAGGTTATTTTGATGGTCAATAAGCTCAACAGTGTAAGTAGTAGCATGATCTTGCTTAGGAGAAGACTTAAGACATGGTGGAATGCATGAAAAAGGATGTGTAGGATCAAAAGAACCATGAAGTGGATAAGAGACATCATGAAAGGGATTGGATGACATGGAGGGTTCTTGATCTTGATCTTTCTTTATGTTTTTTTCTTCATCATTTTTGGAGTCCTCTTGACATGGAGCCACTTCTAAGGACAAGGAAGCATGTTGGGATTGTATGGAAGACTTTGGAAGAGATGGTGGAGGACTAGCTGAAGTAGGCATTGTAGCATATGAACGCATAGGCTCTTTAGGTTTAGCATTATTGAAAGTATTTGCAGCCAAGTGAGGGTTAGCTTGAGTTTCTTTAAGAGGTAGCCCTGGAGGATAACTATAGGGAACTGCATGAAAAGTATCAGGGCTTGTGTTGGATGAAGGTTCTGTGAAAGATTTGAAAGACTCAGAAGCTTTAGGAAATGTACGGGTATTGGAGGAAGTAGGGGATGGAAGGGAACCATCACAAGACAAAGGTCCAACATTAACATGATCTTGCTTGAGAGTGTAATCTTTATTTTCAGCATGAAAGTTCTTAGAGGAGAGATCCTTGTAGTATGCACGTTTCAAATCAGCACAATACATTTTATATTCCTTAATAGAAGTAGATGTATCATCTAGATATTGTCCACAAAAGCCATCAAAGTCTCTTTCAAAATCAGAATCATATGGATCACCATCATTATCTATCCAATGTGACAGCCCATTTGTAGTAAGTAGGAACACATGACGAGGAGGACTCTTAGGAACATAGGTGTCATAGGTATCATTACATTGTCTATCGTCATAGTCATCATAGTCTCCAAAGCTAGATGTGTCACTCTTCGTGGAAGAGGTATCATAAGGGTTATCACATTGCTCAAATTCTTTTCGGGGGCATGGTGACATGTACAAGTCTTTATCAAATGGAAAAGGGCATAGAGCTTCCATGGAGAACTCTTTAGGTTCCTTTTCTTTCTTAAGATTGTTAAGTTCAACTTGCATAGCATGCATCTGTTTCATCATAGCGGTGATTAGAGCTTCTTCCTCATGTGTACTGATTCTCAATAGCTACTGCTCTATTCCTGACATAGTGATTTGTTCAACAGATTCTGGAATAGGCTGGGCAATTTTGACAATTTTCTGACACTTTTTCTAAATTTTCCCAAACGACACTCTGCAAACTCATACGACAGATGGGCAGTAATGAAATGACACTTTGAGAAAACTCGTATGACTTTTTGACCCCCTGAGATGACTTTTGACTCTAGAAAGGAATTTCACTTCAAATTTTGCAAATTTTAAATTTTCAGATTTGGATTGTTTGCAAATTTCAATGTCCAGATTTGAAGATTGTAACAGATTTGTTCATTTTTAGTAACTAGATAGATAAACAAGCACGCAAAACAAGAAGAAAGTGATTTCAAGCATGTTTGAAAACAATGAACAAGGGCAAAAGCAACCTTGCGCATAAACAATCAAGTGACTTATTCATTCTAATCCTCAGAAGAGCTAATTGTGTATGTTCCAAAAATATTTTGCAATAATGCACATATACCCTAGAAAATGAAAATTTGGCCTCGCTAGGGTTTTTCGTAATGGTTTGACTCTGCAACTTTTATGATCCAAAGGGGTGAACTCCAATCCCAGCGCACTAGGGTTTTGCCACAGTCTGAGAACTTAATCTTCAGGAGCTACTAGTGAGATTTGAAAACCCAACAATGAACCATACCCATGGAGATTTCTTCCACAAGGACATTTATATAGCGGCTATCACTACCATGGTGAAAATGACTATTACCACTTGAGGTTCTGTCAACGCAGTTTACCCTATGAAGGGATTGTCCGCTATGGTTAACCCTCTCTAAAGATGATTCACAATAGTATACCACAAGGGGACTTGGCTCTAGATCCAAGTTTTTGATGCTTTTTCACTTTTAACCCAAACAAAGCAGATAGATAAATCCGACAAGCTAAGACAAAGTTTATCTCACCAAGGTCTATGATATCAACCCCACATGATCTATCAACCCCTCTGGAGAGAGAATGTATCAATCAATAAGGGAAAATGCATGAACCAATTTTGATTCACCAAAGCTCGTGATGTCAACCCCACGTGATCTATCAACCTCTCCTGGGAGAGAATGTATCGATCAATAAGAGAAGACACACTAACCAAGTTGAATGTGAAACACACTAAGTATCCTCCCTACCTACAAGGATTCTGTCATCAAGAAGGATTTCACTGGGAATCCAATCTCTCAAGAATCACAAATAGTGTT
The DNA here is from genome assembly GCA_027943335.1 of Chamaecyparis obtusa. Taxonomy (NCBI): domain Eukaryota; kingdom Viridiplantae; phylum Streptophyta; class Pinopsida; order Cupressales; family Cupressaceae; genus Chamaecyparis; species Chamaecyparis obtusa. Next base: position 1,267,854 of record BSBK01001824.1, on the reverse strand, counting down.
CATAGGGCCTAATTACTATGTGAGCACAGATGTATGTTTCCAAAAAGCAAATCTACCAAAAGTACCCAAAAAGCAGAAAGAGGAACACTTAACGCTTAAAGTGAATATGAGATGAGTCCACAAGGTGGAACACTTAACACCTCACACAAGTTGAAAATGAGTCCCCAACTTAGAAAACAAGTGAGTTCCTAAAAGCATAAATGGGTTGCCAAGTGGAACACTTAACGCTTCTGTCCTGTTGACCCCTCCCCTTTAATATGGCGCTGACCTTGCAACCACGGGGTGGAATGAGGGGTTGGTGGATTAGTGAGTCCAATAACCCAAGATAGAAATCAAGATCAATCACAAGTATCTAAGACTACTTAATGAATCCTTAAGGGGTCACAACCTAGTATCAATTATGCAAGTGTGTAGAAATAGACAAAAGCATGAAAAGATGCACACAAGCCAGACACATAAGAGATTTATTTTAAGTCCAAATAAAAATTTTATTAGATGAAGGAGAATACCTAGGATCCTCACAATGTGCTTAGTAGATTTTACCTGATTTTTAGCAATTCTTGTTGAGTTTTTCCATGCAAGCAAGTGACGAACTCTCCAACAAGCAAACAAGCAAACAAGATATGCAACATATATTCAACTTATGAAAACTATAGGGTTAGCTCTAAAAATAAATTATTATCAGCAATAATAACCAACAATTAACCTAAATGACAACTCATATCATTCATTGAACTATGTAAAAAAAATAAGTGCATACCCATCACAAAACTTTATTTTTTTTGCTGTATTTGACCTAGTCAACAAGATCTAATTTTTTTGATATGATTTTGGCCACAAAAATAGAAATTCAAAATAGAGACCCCTACTAAAAAATAGAGAGCTTTCCAAAAATGTAAAATTTTTAGAAAAATCTCTTCATTTGTGCCCTAGAGACCCATTTTATCAAAATAGACCAATTTTTGTAAATTGACTATTTGAGCTATTATATTGCATCAAAATTTAAAACACAAAGAATGGAACCCCTTAAGAATTTAAATATTTTTCCAAAAATATAAAAATTTCTGAAAAATATGCTGATTTGCGTCAGATATTAATTTTTTCTGGAATTTCAAGAAAAAATTATTAAAAATTCAAAACATCTTAGAAAATTCTAAATTTTTTACTGTAGCTTCTCTAATATGCAGCCAACTTGAAAAAATTTTTTTAGAGAAAAAATCAAATCCATTTGGGAGATAAAATTAAATCTTTGAAACTTTAGGATTTTAGCTCCCCCAAAAAAATCAAAACTAGCATGTAAAGGTGGGTTGCCCCACGGTGGGCGTTAGAAATGTGTGTGTGAATTTTGTACCTGATCTATAGACACAACACTTCAATAAAACATTAGAGGTTAGCAAAAATTGAAATCATGCAATAAATTGAAAGCTAAACTAACCAAGCGATTTACTGCCTTCTAATAGGTGTGAGATTGATGTTCTCAGATTGCTATCGAGATCAGTGACCTAGACGACACCTAAATGAAGGATTTGAATGCAAAATTGATATGAAATATGAATGTAATTAATCTATTTTTTTGAATTTTAGATGCAATGATATGAATCTATGCTAATATAGAAATTAATATGCTAAAATGATCTAACAATGATATGAAAAAGAATCTAAATGAATGTAAAAAAAAAACAAATTGATCTCACAATAGCCTTGATTCACAATAAGCTTTGATTCTCCAAATTTCAAATCTTCAAAATAGTTGTGCAATTCGTAGACGACTTTGGCAAAGTAAGCTTGCAAAATTATGAGATGATTTGAGATGAGCTGAAGCCTCAATTTATAGAAATCTAGGGCTTTGGAGGTGCATGGGAAAAAAAGCCATAAATCACTCAAATAACTCAGGTTGATTTTTGAGTTATTTTTAAATAAAGAATAATTAACTCACAAAAACATGCAAAAGCAAAGTTTAACTCAAAATAGAGTTTAGCTTTAATTGATAATTGATAGTTGTCTACTTTTCTGATTGTGCATGTTTTATTTATGAATTAATTTAGTAATAAAGTGATTTATTTCCAACTTAACTGATTTTTTTTAAAATAAAACAATTGATTTATGGGTTAATCAATTATTTTTTCAAACTTTTATTCAAAATTACAATATTAAAAATTGACAAAATGATTTAATTAATTAAATAAAATATTTAATCAATTATTCATAGGATTTTGGATTTATTGTCAAAATTAAATATCATAATTAGAAATAAATATAATTAAATTCAATTAAATAATTAAATGGTAGAATTAAATCTAATTAATTAAATATGAAAATATTCAATTAATCAAACTTAGGATAAATGTGATTTATCGCCAAATAATTATAAAATTAAAGATAATTATGATAAATAGGAATATTGCTAAGAATATTCCCTGATGTAGAATTTAAGATAATGAATTAGGATTCGATAATGTTCAGATGTGCCTTAGGTTAAGACTTTTGTGTTGATTTCATTCGATTTGAGGATGTAGGAGGTTAATGAACATATAGCCCATTTTTGGGGTATTACAGTCATAAGGTGTCCTATGACTCCTTAAGACCCCTTAGGACCCTTAATATGTGTTCTTGGGGATTCTAAAGGTTCCTAAGGGGTCATATGTGGTCCTAACACCCCTTAATACTTCTTAGGACCCATAATATGTATTCTTAGGGGTCCTAAGGGGTCATATGAGGTCCTAGGAGAGAGAGAGATAATGGGGTTTTAAAGCATCCTAAGGGGTCATATAGGGTCCTAGGACCCTTTAAGACCCCATAACATAACTACAATTTATTCTTGGGGTCATAAAGGGGTCATATGGGGTCCTAAGAAATATTAATGTGTCCTAGGACCCCATATGACCCCTTAGGGCCCCTTAGGACCGCTTAAATGTATTCTTAGGGGTTCTAAAGGGTCCTAAGGGGTATGTGGTCCTAGTACCCCTAAAGATGATTTATGACCCCTACAATGTATTATTAGGAGTCCTAAGGGGTCACATGAGGTCCTAGGACACATTAATGTGTCCTATAACCCCATATAATTCCTTAAGATCCCTTAAGACCCTTAAGATGTATTCTAATGGGTCCTAAGGGGTCATAAGGTGTTCTAGGACCCCTTAAGACCTCGTAGAACCCTTAAGATGTATTCTTAGGGATTCTAAAGGGTTATAAGGGGTCATATGCAGTCCTAACACCCCTTAAGACTGCTTAGGACCCCTAATATGTATTCTTAGGGGTCCTAAGGGGTCATATGAGGACTTGAGAGAGAGAGAGAGAGAGAGAGAGAGAGAGAGAGAGAGAGAGAGAGAGAGAGAGAGAGAGAGTTTTAAATCATCCTAAGGGGTCATATGGGGTCCTAGGACCCCTTAAGACACCTTATCACCCCTACGATGTATTCTTTGGGGTCTTAAGGGGTCATATGGGGTCCTATGATACATTAATGTGTCCTAGGACCCCATATGACCCCTTAGGACCCCTTATATATATTCTTAGGGGTTCTAAAGGGTCCTAAGGGGTCATATGGGGTCCTAGGACTACTAAAGACTATTTAGTACCCCTATAATATATTATTAGGGGTCATAAGGGGTCATCTAGGGTCCTAGGACACATTACTGTGTCCTATGACCCTATATGACCCTTTAGGACCCCTAAGATGTATTCTTATGTGTCATAAGGGGTCATAAGGTGTCATAGGACTTCATATGACCCCTTAGGTCCCTTAATATGTATTCTTATGGGTTCTAAAGAGTCCTAAGGGTTCATATGTGGTCCTAACACCCCTTAAGATCACTTAGGACCTCTATAATGTATTCTTAGGGGTCCTAATGGGTCATGTTTGGTCCTAGGGGAGAGAGAGAGGTTTAAATGTTAAATATTATATCATAATATATAACATTTACATATATAATAATATATAACATATCATATAACATAATACAATATTATATATAATAACATATATTATATATATAGAATCATATAATATAATATAATATATATTCTTATATATAATATAATATATAAGAATATATATTATATTATATTATATATAAGAATATATATTATATATATAGTGTAATATAAAAATTTATTAATAATGCTTGTTCTATGTATTGGGTATCCGATAGCTATCAGATACACGTTATCTTTGATACAATCAATACTTGCTTCAAAATTTTCTTTGGGTTTTGGATTTGGGATGCCAACCCTACATGGTCAACCCAAAAAATGTGTTTTCCATATTCCCTCCGATCTACAGACTTTGACCATGTAGTTGATGAAATTTTTCACTCAATTTTGATGAAATGAAAAGGGTTTCTTAAGGAGATTGTCAAATTTCCATCAATATAATTATTGTCAAATTTTGAGTTCAATAAGTAATTATTATTTATTTTCTAATTGAGGTACCTCTAAAGTCTTGATTAATAGACTGATTGAAAAACAACTATAACTTTCAAATGGTATAACATTTTTGAATTATGAAACATGCGTCACATTCTATGCTTCACTTAGTACAAGAAAAAAAACATCAATTTTATGAAGTTTAGACTAAGTTAAGGTGGTCAAACACATGAGTTTTTTTATTCTAGAAAAGTTGTAGCAGAAAAATCATAATTAATTATTTACTTGGAAAAAAATATGCATCACATCTGGACATGAGTCTACACTTTATCTAGAATCTTGTAATTATTATTTGAGTGTGTTTAAGGTGGTCATACCTACACCTACTTCTTATCTTTTTCCTAAAATTTTTGTATTGCTGCATTGAAATTAATTTTTTTTTACCATATAGAATATTTTTTTTTAAAAAGGACTAGTAGCTTAGAAACTAAATTTAATTCTCTACAAACTCTCTTCTTACATATTTTTTTATATAAGATTGATAACTTGTTCAAAATTTCACGTCAACTTTCCTAACCCTAATTTTCTGAAATTTTATTTCCACTTATAGGCCTAGTTTGGTACACCATGATCCTACACATACCCTGGATCTAAATTCTCTTAGCTCTCTTCTAAATCAGATGCAATTAATTGAATGAAAAAGGGAAAGAACCCAACTAATCCTAAAGAAACAATTGCATATGGATTCATCCTTGTAAAATTTTGTGGTAGTAGGAAATTAATGGATCAACAACAAAAGGACATTGCTAGATAAATTATTAACACCAAATTTGATATCCTACAATATTTTGAGGTGGAAGTAATGGAGAATGAAAAAAGTTCATCTAGTGAATAAGTAAATCTTTAGGATTTAGTCAACTTTTTTGTTCTTATGACATACATTTAATTTTAGAAAACATTAGTTTACCAAAGTAGGGAGATCCTCTTTTCATGATAATTGCATAAACAAATAACCCACAAGAAGGTGAAGGAGTATTCTCAATTTAAAAAAGAGTTGATCTAGGATAAAGGAGTTCAAATGGAGTCAAGTGAATAACAGACTGCTATAGATCTTTTGCATCAATCTAGGGTGAAAGAAGATAGAAAAAGAAAGAATCTTATTATAATTGGTCTTCAACAAAAGAGCAATAAGGATGGTGAAAATGATAAGATATCAAAGACTAGGACCAAAAAAAAAGATTAACAAAAGGTAAAATTGATAGGGGGATCACTTTTTGAATATGATGGTATTCAAATATTGGATCTCACTATCAAGTATCTCAAAAACATCATAATATCATGGCATGCTAGAGGAATAGGTAACATCCCTTGACAAAAGGATATTCAAAATTAGATTATAGATTATAGACTAGACATTAGTTTTCATCAAAAAACAAAACCTTGAGTGTTCAGGTTATGATGAGTCTTTATTCTAGGATTTGAACTAGAGGTTAATATTGATATATTGGTGTTGAGGGCATTTCTAGGAGAGTTTCTTGTTCATGGGATCGATGTAAGATCACATTGGTATGTTGAAAAAACATAAATCTCAATGGTGGTGATGAAGGATGCTCCCTTTAATACGACAAACATATAACAGAAATAGAGAAACAACAACAATTTGCAAGAACAGAAAATGAACTTCTTATTATCTCCACAAATGTGGAATTAAAAATTTCAGAATTACAATATGCAAAGCCACATGGGAATTCCCTTTACAATATTCTATAGGACAAAGCCTCGAATCATTACCCAGAACTACCAAGAACTTCCCTAGACAACACTACGTGCCTTCTTTATATAGGCAATTTCCACCGCCCAAGAAGGTTCCAAAAATTTAGCCCTTAAGGTTGACTATAAATAGCATTATTTTATTTTCACAATTTTTACAATAGGGTCGGCTCAAAAGAAATACAAAATATGCTTTTAGGTAGCCCAACTTTCGGAGGCCATAACTTTTTAACCGTAGCTCTATTTTTCTACTGTAACCACTTTTCGGAAATTCCATGATGAGATCTACAGTGCCTAACATGCACAAGTGCCAATCAACCAGGGGTCGATCATGATCCAGAGCCTCAAAGGCCTTCAAAATTGAGTTCAAAGATTTCATACCAAAAAACCTCAATAATTTCACCAATACTGATGATGTGGCAATGAAACTCAACTGGTAGGCTGAAATGACTGAGATGAACCTCCACTTGTGAAATCAAAACATTCCGAGATTGTAAGACCAACTTACTAAAAATAGTAAGTTTCCATAAATAGTAGCTCTACACAAGATAGCCCTTATTGAAAAGCAAACAAAAATATTTTTGGGTGATGCAAGATTGCTCTTACACCCAAGATGCTCCTACATCAGACACTCGGGGTAATTTGAGAAGTGACCCTGTCATGACTCAGGTGTGAAGAGAAAAACCAAGATGGTTAACCTCCTCCCTTGTCAGCCATGATGAATCTTCAACAGGTCATCCTTTCCACTTGACCAGATATTCTTCATATGTCCTGTTCCTTGTGCTTCTTCCAACACAACTATCCAGTATATCCTCAATCTCTTTGGTATCTGAACTAGTTGCTGGAATACTCCACTGTGCTGCTGTGATCTCATCTTCAACACCTCCTTCATGAGACTCTGTCAAATCTGAAATGTTAAACACTGGTAAAATATTTAGTTTAGTAAGCAAATCTACCTCATAGGCATTTGCTGAATCATGCTTCTTCAGTATCTTACATGGCCCAAACTTGTTCATTTTCAACTTGTTATATGTTCCAACTGGAAATCTCTCCTTCCACAAATGAACCATGACTTCATCTCCAACCTTAAATTCCTTATGCCTTCTTTTCTCATCTTCCTTAGCCTTATACTGTGCATTCATCTTGGTAATGTGCTTCCTCACCTCCTCATGGATGTTCTTCAAATGTTCTACAAAATCCTCAGCTTTAGCACTACTTATTTCACCTTTATCTATCTTCCTCAACTCAGATGCATTTCTTGGACTACTTCCATATATAATCTGGAATGGTGATTTACCAGTGCTCTTGTTGACATAATTATTGTATGCAAATTCCACTTGTGGTAAAATAAAATCTCATTCTGTTGGCTTATCTCCAACCAAACATCTCAACAAATTTCCCAAACTCCTATTCACCACCTCTATCTATGGATGATGTGATGAACTAAACTTCAAATATATCTTCAACTTCTTCCACAATGTATGCCAAAAATATCCAACAAATTTAGTGTCCCGATCTAAAACTATGGTCTTTGGAAAACCATGTAGTCTCACTACTTCTCTGAAAAACAATTCTGCTACATGAACAACATCATTAGTCTTCTTACAAGGAATGAAATGTGTCATCTTTGAAAATCTGTCAACCACCACAAAAATTGAATCATGTCCCCACTGAGTCCTCGGTAAACCAAGAACAAAGTCCATACTGATATCCTCCCAAGGTTTCTCTAGTATAGGTAATGGATGATACAACCCTGTATTCTGCTTCACTCCTTTCGCCATCTGACATACTCTGCAACTCTGTACAAAATTCTTGACATCTTGCTGCAACTATGGCCAATAATAATTTTCACTAACCAAAGCAAGGGTTTTATCATGACCAAAATGTCCAGCCAATCCTCCGCTATGCTTCTCCTTGATGAGATTCTCCCTCATAGAACTTTTTGGAATGCACAAATGACTCCCTCTGAATAGCATATCATCTTGGATGATGAAATCAAACCACTTCATTCTATCTAGAGTAACAGGTTCTTTACAAGCTTTCCAAGCTTCACCAAAATTAGGATCTTTTGGATACGAATTCTTGAGTTCCTTGAACCCAACCACCTCAATCTGCATCTCTGCCAGTAATAGTTTCCTTCTGCTAAGAGCATTTGCAACCCTGTTAGACTTTCCACTCCTATGTTTCAAAACAAATGTATAACTCTGCAAAAACTCAACCTATTTCAAATTTCTCTGATTCAACTTTCCTTGACTATTCAAATATTGCAAAGCTTGATGATCAATATACAAAACAAACTCCTTAGGAAGAAGATAGTGTCTCCACTTCTTCAATGCCTCAACTATAGCATAAAATTCTTGATCATAATCAGAATATTTTCTCTTGGCATCATTTAACTTTTCACTGAAATAAGCAACAAGTTTACCTTCTTGACTCATAATTGCTCCTATTGTAGTACCACTAGCATCATAGTCTACTTGAAACACCTTATTAAAATCTAGAAGTGCTAAAATAGGTTGTTCTGTAACTTTCTGTTTCAACAGTTTAAAACTCTTATCTGCCCCATTAGTCCACTTGAACTCTTTTCTATGCCCTCTCATTGTTTCAGTCAAGGGTCCACAAATACTGCTAAATTTTTTGATAAAATTTCTATAAAAGCTAGCCAAACCATGAAAAGATCTTACCTTTGTAGCACTCCTTGGAGTAGGCCATTCAAGGATAGCCTATACTTTCTCTGGGTCTATTTTTAGACCTTCTGCTGAAACTAAAAATCTCAAATACACTAACTCTTTCTTCACAAAACTGCACTTCTTCAAGTTAATCAACAATTTCTCTTCTCTCAGCTTCTCAAACACCCTATGAATATGCATCATATGCTCCTCCAATGTCTTACTAAAGATCAAAATATCATTTAGGTAAATAATGACAAACTTACCCAGAAATTCTTTTAGAACCTCGTTCATGAGTCACATGAAAGTGCTCGGTGCATTGGTTAGCCTAAAAGGCATGACTAACCACTCATATAGTCCTTCTTTTATCTTGAAGTAGTCTTCCATTCATCTCCTTCTCTGATCCGAATCTAATGATATCCACTCTTCAGATCTATCTTTGAGAAATACACAGCTCCACTCAAACAGTCCATAATATCATCCATCCTTGGCAATGGAAACCTATACTTGATTGCGATCTTGTTTATAGCCCTGGAATCTGTACACATCCTCCATTGTCCATTCTTTTTTGGTGATAATATTTCTAGTACAACACATAGACTCAGGCTCTCTTGAATCAACCCCTTCTATAACAACTCATGTACTTGTCTGTTCAACTCTTCACTTTCTGCTGGTGTCATTCTGTGTGCTGCCTTATTTGGCAAACTAGCTCCTAGAATCAAGTCCATCTAATGACTGATCTTCCTTACTGGTGGTAGTCCATCAAGTACATTATTAGATACAGTATTCTGAAACTCATTCAACAAATCTGCAACTTCTACAGGTACATCTTCTACTTCCTCTTTACTAGCTTTTGGAATTAAAGCAAAACACACATGCTCATGCCTCATACCATCTAGGAACTTTTTTCCATCAACAAAAGTTATTCTTGCATTACCACATACCTTTTCTTCTATGTCATTCAATGGCTTTAGCTTATGTCGCACTCCATCCTTTGTCAGGGAATAGGTATTCACACGACCATCATGTACAACACACCTATCAAATTGCCACAGTCTACCCAACAACATATGACATGAATCCATAGATATGATATCACATAGTACCTCATCATGGTATCTACCAATCTTGAACTTTACTAGGCATTGTTCATTGACCATGACCTTGTGGTCATCTTGCACCCAGGCAATCCAATATGGATGTGGGTGTTTCTATCTCTTGAGCTTCAAATTTGTCACCATCTCTTTTGACACCAAATTGTTAGTGTTTCCACTATCAATAATCACATCACAACACTTACCTTCACACTTGCATCTAGTGCGAAACAGGCTTCTCATTTGCTCAAGTTCATTCTCACCACTTAGCAGGACTCTTCTATTAATCAACGTTTCTCCTCTTTCAGCATCTTCAGAATGTGATGATCTGACATCTTCATCTACATGTGCAACTCTGACCTGGCCTTCATTTCTCCTATCTGTCCTTCCTTGGCGTTGAGGACATTCAAATGCCCTATGACCTTTTTCTCCACAGTGAAAAAATTTCCATGGAAGCCTGCTCTTCTGGATCCTTGTCCTCTTCCTCTTCCTCTCTGATCTCTATTATTTTGATCTTGGAAATGATTGGAATTGTTTCCTCTCTGATTCTAACTACTACTAGCCTCATCCTTCTTTTTCAGATCTTCATTTTAGCCTCCATATGACCATCCACCAGATCTTCCACCATGACCTCTCCTATTTTGTCTACTCTCAAACTTCTTGTTCAACTTTTCCTCTACTTTTAGGGAAAACTTGTATGCCTCTTCAATATTGTTCATTTGAACCAAATTCAAATCCTCTTGAATGCTCGACCTCAACCCATTAAGGTAACGAGAAACTTTCTCCTTATCAGCTTCTGCATGGCCTGTTCTAATGAGGATTCAATAGAACTCCTCTGTATACTTCTGAACAGATCTTCCTGCTTGCTTCAAACTTTGCATTTTCTTCAGTAGGTCAAGCTCATAATCAACAGGAATGAACTGTCACTTCAATTTATCCACCATCTGATCCCATCTTGTGATTTTATCCTTTCCTCTTCTATTTCGCTCCAATTGAATCTCTTACCACCAGATCTTTGCATGACCCTTTAGTCTGGCCTTCACAAACTTGACCCTATCAGGATCCTCAATATCTTCATACTCAAAATATTCTTCACATTCATTGATCCAATCGATCAACTCCTCTGGGTTAAGATTTCCTGAATATGCAGGAACCTCAATCTTAGGTCTTTTCTCAATCTTGGAAATGGCTCGAAAAAGTTTTTCTTCCTCCTGGTTCAAAATTTCACCTTCTTCTTGATCAGAATTTCCTTCTCCCTTGACTTCATCCTCATTTTCATCTCTGACATTAAGATTCATTCCTCTGTGAGTCTCTTCTTGCAATGCTCACACTTGTCTCTAGAGCGCTCTAACCTCAGGTGTTACAACACCAGCTCTTCCGCCACGTTCCCTTCATGGAGGCATTTTTGTGATGTGCGCTAAAACCCTAACCACGGTCCTGGTGCAAACTACCTCATAGTCAGCGATCTGTTTATACACTCAGGAACTCTTTCTCTGATACCACTTGATGAAGGATGCTCCCCTTAATACCACAAACACATAACAAAAATAGAGAAACAAAAACAATTTGCAAAAATAGAAAATGGGCTTCTTATTATCTCCACAAATGTGAAATTATAAATTTTAAAATTACAATATGCAAAGCCACATGGGCATTCCCTTTACAATATTCTGTAGGACAAAGCCTTGAATCATTACCCAGATCTACCCAGAACTGCCCTAGATAACACTACGTGCCTTCTTTATATAGGCAATTTCCACCGCCTGAGAAGGTTCCAAAAATTTAGCCCTTAAGGCCGACTATACATAGCATTGTTTTATTTTCACAATTTTTACAATAGGGTCGGCTCAAAAGAAATACAAAATATGCTTTTAGGTAGCCCAACTTCCGGGGGCCATAAATATTTAACCGTAGCTCTATTTTTCTATTGTAACCACTTTTCAGAAACACCATGACAAGATCTATAGTTCCTGACATGCGCAAGCACCAATTAGTTGGGGGTCAATTTGATTCAGAGCCTCTAAGGCCTTCAAAATTGAGCTCAAAGATTTCATACCCAAAAACCTCTATAACTTCACCAATACTGATGATGTGGCAATGAAATTCAATTGGTAGGCTGAAATGACTGAGATGAACCTCCACTTGTGGAATCAGAACATTCCGAGATTGTATGACAAACTTACTAAAAATAGTAAGTTTCCATAAATAGTAGCTCTGCACAAGATAGCTCTTATTGAAAAGCAAACAAAAATATTTTTGGGTTATGCAAGATTTCTCTTACACCTAGGATGCTCCTGCATCAGGTGGCTTCTTGTTATAATTCAAGAGTCATCCACTTATTTACAAATGATTATGCACCCACTAATTATCTTGGTAAAGTTGATATTTTGATCCCAGATTAGACACGTTTAATCTTGACTTCCTTCTCTCGCTTGGGTTCTTGCAAAAATCATCATTGCACTTCAATGTTTGGATGAAGAATCAAGAGAATCTGATCATCTTGGACCTTCTTCTAGCCTATTGAGAGATAATTTTTCCTTTCTCAATTAAGTAGATGTTAAACCAAGAAATAGTTTATTCACTTGAAGTAATAGAAGGTGCAGGGTGATACTATTTTTGAAATACTAGAAACATTTCTTATTTTTATCAATGAGTATAAAATGATTGGAGTACATCCTTTAAAATATTGAGTTGGAAGGGGTTAGGTCAATTACTATCCCTTAAAATTCTCTTCTTCACTCTATTATAGTCCATATTGGAAGCACACAAACACTTACAATCTGATAGTACATTGAAGTCGGCACCAAATATATTTAATATGAACCACCAAATAAAATCCAAAGAGAAGAAACAACAAAATATGTTATTCTACCAAATCAATGATACAATATGGTGATGATGTATTACAATGCTAGAGGTAGATTCCTTTTATAGGAAAGGTAGAGGCATACAAATAGACAAGATCATGACATGTTTCTTATATTATGATACAAGATAACTAATATAATAAATACTAAATACCTAGGTAGCTAGAATTATATAAATATAAGATATGATAAGATCTTATCTAGACAAAAAATACTTCTACAATGACATCTAGGACCTAAGTAAACTTAAGTCATGTGAATAAGTCACCACTACAAACCAACTAGGTAGAAGACCTTTACTAGGTACATAAACGTATTCACACCAACACTCCCCTCAAGTGCTACTCAGAGAGGAACAAAAACAATGTAAATATGTAAAAGATGGGTCCTAACAACAAGGCCTGGTGATTTACACATGTATAAATTTGCACAAAATTGTTTAACAATAAGACCTTAACAAACACACACACACACACACACAATCTTTAAGAAACCCCCCCTTCAAAAAGGGTGTACAAAACTGGTGAAATTTGTAAAACTACTGAGGAAAATATTAATTTTATTGGGGAAATTTTTTAGTTTACAAAGAAAAAATAATAGTATCAATTGGTGAATCATTCATGCTCCCTGAAACTATGTGAAAAATCCAAGCGAATTGTGTTTTTTTTTCAAAACTAAAAAAATAAATATTGGTGAATAAAAAAATATTTATAGTATAATAGGGGCAACATAATTAAGATATGAAAGATTGAAGTGTGTGAGAGAATAGATTGAAGTGATTGAAGGACAGATTGAAAGGACATGTAATTTATGACGACGTCAAGAAGGAATGGTTTATTAAAATCATTTTGTGAAGGTTATCTTTGCTAAGCTTTGTGAGTGGTTTTGAAGGTGAAGAGAAGTAGTTTAAGGTTAAGGTTTGAAGTACTTTGTGATGGAACCAACATTTAGCTTCCCGACTAAGAAGAAACATAAGGATCTATATGGCCTAGTAGATGATTGTAGGTTGAGGATGATGTTTAAATTCCCATCGAAGGAAGTAATTAGTGCATTGCAAAGAACCTTGGGGACTCTATTTCAAAATGCAACAAATCGTTGGAAATTTCAAGTTGACATAGTGATAATGACAATGGCGTGAGGTTTACATCTTGGAGAGGATGGAAGCATAGTTAAAGGGGTGATGGAGTCTTTGTTTGAAGAGGAATTGTTGGAGGGCATGGAGGCTCTACTAGATTGGGCACACCTAGGGTGGGATTTTGATTACAATGAGTGTTTCGAAGATGAGGAAGAAGGTCTAGAATTTGGTATTTTCCCTTTGTTGTCTGGCCAAAAAGAGTGAACAAACAAGAATATTTGGAGGAGTGTGAGAAAGCATGGAATGATTTGAAGAAATCCATTAATGGATACAAGGAAGATGAAAGAAAATCGAGTGTGCCTGCTAGGTTTCCAAAAGGGAAGAGGTTGAGGAGACTCCAGAAGGCTAATGCAAAATAGAAAGGATAGAGAAATACCCCCTACAATTTTAAATTTTTCCTTTTTGTTTTTGGAATTGGAAGTTGGGTACTAGCAGGAAGTGGGCAAAAATGATTTATCTGCTGATGGAAGGTTTTTTGGCCACGGGCAGATGTTGTTGCGTCAACAAGGAGTTTAACGACATGAAGAAAGACAAGGACAATTTTGATATGAAGATGAAGATAATGTAGTTTTTTGTCTCACGGGTTTGAAATTTATTCATGTCTTTTTCTATTTAATGAAGATATTATATAAATAATAATGTATTTTCAAGCAAGATGTATATTTATTATGGGGTTAGGTAACTTTGGGATGTAGACTTGGAAAATGTAATTACTAATGTAATATGAAGGTGATGTAGACTTATGGTTAGATACTAGATAATGTATGAGGAAATCTGTGACCATGTGATAGCTATATGGATGATGTGATCATACTCTTTTCATTAATATATTTCACAACCTATTATCGATAAAAATAAAAAAAACATTAATTTTGTGGGTGAATTATGATTCAATCAAGATGTTGGCATAGAAGGTAATACTAATGATTAAGACCCAATATGAATAGTTCCTCTTGAATTTTTTGGTCATCACATTGTAGAAGAAAGTTTATGTTGCATTATGTGAGAAACGATAGTGTATGTTGTATTTTTTTAGTCATCAATGGGACACATAACTACCAAGAAACCATTTTTTGTAACGACTTGAATAATCACTTTTTCTAACCACTAAAGTAATCACTTTTCAATTTTCATGACTACTTTTTTGGAACAACTTAGGATTTACCTGAATTTTCCAAAAATCAAGTCCAAATTCTAACTTCTATTAAGAAAATATACAATTCATATTACAATAATTAATAATAAACAAAATTACCTTGGAAACAAGAAAAAAGAACTATTTTTGCCACTTCACGGGTCATGGAATTGGCAGTTGCAAAATGACATTTTTTTGCATTGGCGCAAAGACAAAAATTGAAGGTTGCAAAATGGCAATTTTTCGCTATTTTGCAAGGATTATATAATAAGGCTTCTGTGATAGAAATTTTTTGCTAGTTCGTAGGAAAGATTAAGAGGATAACAAAATAACAATTTTTTCATTATTTCACAGATGACATATTAGTGAGTTATGAAATGGCGAAAAGTGAAACATTTAATGAAGGGTGGCCAAATTAATGGTTGAGCATGCTGACAGATGTTTCAAAAATTCTAAATTCTATTAAGAAAATATACAATTCATATTACAATAATTAATAATAAACAAAATTACCTTGGAAACAAGAAAAAAGAACCATTTTCGCTACTTCACAAGTCATGGAATTGGGAGTTGCGAAATGGCAATTTTTCGCATTGGCGCATATACAAAAATTGAAGGTTGTGAAATGACAATTTTTTTCTGTTTCGAAAGGATTATATAATAAGGCTTGCGTGATATCAATTTTTCGCTAGCTCACAGGCAATATTAAGAGGACAATGAAACAAATTTTTTTTGCTATTTTGTGGATGACATATTAGTGAGCTGCGAAATGGCAAAAATTGAAACATTTAATGAAGGGTGGCCGAATTAATGATTGAGCGTACTGACAGATGTTTCAAAATTTTCACATACAAAATGTCTCATGTGGAGTTTGGAAATTAATGGGCATTAAGATTGTTGATGTTCGATTATAAAAGATTGACTAATCTGGCTCAGATTGTCAAAAACATTGTAGATCAAGCTGAGCCAATGGAGAGAATGAAGCTAGTTGAGAAGACACAAGCTTGCACAATTCAAACCAGTAAGTAAAATTCTCCACTGAGCTTGTGACTTATTTCATTTTTAGAAAATGACTAAGAAGAAGGAAGTAGATATTAAGAAGGAAGTTTTTGAGAAAGAAAAAGTGCCTAAAGAGAAACTCCCACAGAGCACATTACTTTTCCTATTGCCAGGGTCAGAAGATACAGGTGCAAAGAATGTATTTTTAGATGAATGGAGGGATTGTAGAGATTCTACCATTACAGTCTTTGGTAGGTCCTTATTCTAGTTTTTCTATGCAAACTGAGATGAAAAGGAACCGAGGTGCAATCCTTGGAGGTTGGACTTGGCAAAGGTCATAGTTCCAAATGTGTATATAGATGTAGAGTTGATGAATGTTGTAGTCGAGCGCTACAGGCTAGAGACTAGAATGATAAGAATAAAAGATGGCTCACCTTTGCTGCATATTTCTAAGGCATGTATAGAACAATGTTTTGACCTAAGCAAGAAATCCCTAACCAAAATTGATAGAGATCAAGATATCATTGAATATGAGAGAATGGTGAGGAGTTACAATTACAGAGATGTCTCATATTTCATGAAGAGATGTCTCAACAATCGAATGATAAAAGTGGATAGTAAAGGCCCACATTTGACAAATAGTTTTATGGGTTTCTTTTAGAATACATACTATGCATGGGCATAGCTATGTGGAGAGGATGCCAAGTCAAAAATGCCTCTAGACTTCATGTACATGTCAATGATAATTTGAAAACCTAATTTCCATTTAGAATTTGATTTTCCTACTGAGATAGAGAGGTTACAACATCAATAGTTCATAAAATGGAAAATAACTAAATCATTTAAAAATTATTCTCCGCTATTAAATTTAATATTGTACAAAAACATTTCAGAGTTTAGAGAATCTTTGAAATTGACTACAAGTGATGGGCAAGGAAACAAACTTCTAGTGCAACTATGGTGCCGAGCATGGGATAAGAATAGAAGAGATTGTGATTTCAAAAAATTCCAAGATATATTTGTGTTATGGATTTACAAGTTGGTAGGTCATCCAAAGGAAAGATTTCCACAGAAAATCAAAGCATTGATTAGGCCCAAGGAGTATTTTCCTAAAAGGAATTATCCTCATAACTTTGGGGATTGGATTTGTAAACCAAAGCATACATTGATGAGAATATACAGGTGCATTAAAAAACCTCATAAGTTACGCATACATGTGTTAGGAAGGATTAGGTTTTTGGAATTCATGTGGCAAATGTTGTGGCTGGAGAAGGAGATGATAATTGATTGTGTAAATTTTTTTGGATTCACCATTGGTTCCAATATGTTAACTGATTTAGAAGAATATATAAAAAATCATTATAGATTGGAGATTGAGAAGAGTAGGGATTATGACCCAAAGGGACATATCCAATCCATGATTTCCAAGTTCAAACATAAATTAAATATTGATGAAGATATGATAAGAAACTATGATGAAATCTCAGCCATTATTCAAAAGGTTAACAAGTGGGGAAAACTTTTGAAGATCAAAGGGAAAAGATTAAAAATGGTACAACCTAGATTTTATGATGAAGAAAAGTTTGAAGTGTTAAGAATTGAGAAATGCATTGAGAATTTTGAGGATTTGTTCAGCCAGAGTCAACAATAGGAAAATCCTAAGGAGGTTGAGAAGGCACTTGCTCCTCCTGATAAAAGGAGAAAATTTATTTTGCATGATTCAGATACAGACTCTCCACCTCCAGTGAAACAAGAAGAAAATGTTGTCTCACTCATTTATTATAGTTACAATGATTTGGTTGATGAATTTTATTCAAAGGAAGTAACACATATCCTAAGGGGATTAAAAGAGGATAAGAAAGAAAGAAAAACTTCTCCACCCCCTATGTTCTGAGATGAAGTTCATGGATACCAAGTGCAAAATCTTGAGGATGACGTTCCCATTGGCACAAATGATGAAAGATAAGCTATTTCTCTTAGGTGCCTTCAGACGGATGACTTTACAAAAACACAAGAATTTAAGGATTTTTTAATACAATACAAGATGAAAGATTTTGAGAAAAATAAGAAATTAAGGCTTATGGGTGTTGAAGAGCCTCAACATGAAACCATAATCAAACAAATGATTGATGAGCTGAATCTTGATGATATCACTTGCACTGTTGAAGAAGCAAGGGATATAGTGATGACAAGTAATATGTTGATTGTGCCAGGACTTACACTAAAATAATTGTTCTTGTTGGATCAAGTCAGAAATCAAGATGATCCCACATTTGTGGTAGAGTTTGATAGTTTGGAGAAGATTGAAGGATTTGGCTTTGATAAAAAAAATAGAGACTCTAGCCACATGGGTTAGTTTTAAGGGTGATATTAAGCCCAAGTTGATCGATATAGACAAAGGTTCAGAAGGCATGGCTATTGTTCAAACTATTTATAGTACCAATCCATTAGCCTTAGCCTCAGAATTAATGCACATGGCTATGTTTAATAGAGCTCAAGTTAAACATATGTAGAAAAAGTTGGAAGAATCTCAACTCAAGGAAGTAGAGATGAAAAATGTAATTAATGAATTATATTTGAAGGTGACAAAGATGGAGAAGGAGTTGATGCAGTGTAAAAACCCAGGGCCTAGTATGACAATATTAGTTCCACAAACTATTTCACAAGTTCTGAAAATTTCACAACAGGATCTTGATAAATAAGAATATATTTCTAAGGTTTGTGAATGTAGAAATTTAAAGGATATAGTGTCTTTTAGAGTAAAATGTGTGTTGAAACAATGTGATGAAGTTTACGCAAGTTACAATAGCTTGGTATACATGCAAAACTATTTCAAATAAAATAAGCCTAATCCACATGAGATAATGAGAAAATGGAGGCCTTCTCATTTTGAACTCAGTCAAGTTTATAAAGTTACAAGGAGGGATCCAGATTCTCCTTAAAAAATCAAATCGATTGTACACATGATTGAAGTTGTATCAAATAATCTAAGTTATATTGAACAGGAAGAAAACAAGGTGAATCGAAGGATGAATTCTTTTGTTTCAAATAATCACTAGTCAATCCCAGATATTATTGATGATAATGGAAAGGTAAAGGATGTTCAAGAATGGAATATTGAATTTGAGGAATCACCTGGAAAAGTGGTTGATCAATTGAAAATAGAAGATAATTTTACAATTGAAAGATTTAATGATCTATTCTCGACAAAATTATTTATGTGGAAGTCAAGTTCTCCAGATTTTAGGTTGAAGCCTGTGTCATCATTGGGAAGAAATGGTGCGATCTATTATTTATTGTTTCTGATATTTCACATTTCAAATGGCCCACACATGTTCAAGTGGTAGGATAGATAACTGAGTATTTGAAGAAGCCCGAGGAACTACCAAAAAATGGCATTGAACTCAAAGAGGAAACAATTGTGTTTGATTATTTTTCTTTCTATTTTAGTTTTGTTTATCTTATTCTAATCTTAAAGCTATCAGTTTTAGATAGTTAGTTACAGGGAATAGATGTGTCAGTTGGAAGCTTGTTTGCATCCCATCAATTTTGTATAAGATGGGATACCACAATCGATACAAGGGAGATTTTTTTCTGGGATATAGACTGATATTATTATATTGTAATGGATAGTATACTTGGGTAGTGAGTGCAACCGATATGAAAGTCAATTTTATTCTTTATGATACTTGGGTAGTGACTACTGATAATACAATATGAAATATGTCTTTGTTCTACTTCTAAATGAGTATGACAATTTCTAGGAAATTAGGAATACTCAATACAAGGTAACAAGAATTGAAGAAAAATGTTGAAATGAAAACCTAACATACACAAATCATTACTATATCAACTCACAAATTAAAAAACCAGGAAAATGGAGGAAACCCACAAAACGTAGATCAAAATTACTCACAAATCAAGCTTTGTAAATGCAATCATCAATGAAATATTATGAAGATACAAGATTTGTCAAAATTCATCAAATCATGAAGCCGCTACGAGTGCATGCACAAATGAGAAAAAATTATCTTGAAAGCACAAATGAATAACTCTCCCAATGATTCATCACAAAAATAATTCACAACAATGATTAACACCAAATTAATTGATCGCAAATATGATTCACAATAAAATAATTGTCTCTCTAAAACTCATGAACAAGCATTCACTAATTCAAAAATTTCACATAGATAGTAGAAGATCCACACCATGAATGGATCACCAATTGTATGAAGCTTTATTGTGGAAAAATAATGACCTTTATTACATTATTTCAAGAAGTATATATAGTGTTTCAACTTCTAGAACAAGAAACCCGTAGCTAGGGTTTCAACTATGCAAAAAAACTATAAAATAACATTAAATCTAAAGCTTCACTATAAAAAAATACCCCTAAAATGATTTCTAGCTAGTGTGCATGGATTTAGAACCATTTACATTAATATTTGCATGCAAAAATGGGTACAAATTCACCCCAAAATAGAAGAAAAGGAGTTTTAGTTCCATTGTTCTTTAACTAGAGTTCAACTTTAACTTTGGAATTTTTCCTTGAATTCTTCACCTCAACTCCTCTTTTTCTATGAAAGTAATATATACTCCCAAGGTATGCAAAAATGACCCTAAAGTCACGTGCAATCTACCCAAAAATTACTTCAACATGCAGATTCTTTATTTCATACGATGACCCAAAAAATTTGGACCCGACACCAATTGCAAAAAGATGAAGTTATAGAAATGACTAAGTCCTCATATTGACATGTAGGAATTTTGGCCTTTCGAACTCTGAAAATCTAAAGAACTAAATTAGAAAATTTTTGAAGTCTACAAAATCATATTTTATAATCACCCCCCTTTTGAAATTATTCCTCTAGTAGGATCCTAGGATATGTTGCACAAAATCAATCAATGATTTATTTCGCTTCCTCCTAATTGGGAAATGGCACAGATCTCAACCTTTTCTCTTGTGCCTTTTAGAAGCTTTTGATACGTGAGGTGAAATCCTGTAGATCTTTTATATTCTCCATGATGGTCCTTATATCTTCCTTATACAATACACATACACATACACATACACATACACATACACATACACATTCACATGCACATGCACATGCACACAGACAAAGAGAGAACTATGATGTGCCATAGTATTCGTCTAGTAAGAATAAAAGCTAAGTACCAAGTAAATTTTAAACTTCAAAAAGGAAGGTATCTTATTTATACAACAATTAGTATTAGCACATTCTATCTAAATATCATGTGATTCTATGATCAAAAGTGTCCATAATAATTTTGCACTAATTTTTACCACAAAATAATAAATATTTATCATATTTTTATTTTATAAAATTGACCTTTCAGTATTAAACTAGACTATAAAATAAGAGTAAAATAGGGCTACCTTGTATTCTTTGTGGGAAGTATCTAATTGTACTACAAACAAGGCGTAACAATCTATTTTTTGGTTCTACATATACTTATATGATGAAGAGGTAGGGGTTGGAACTATGAAGACATATCAAATTGGAGGGGCTTCTATAACTCATCATCAAATCACCCATTCAGATACACCTTCTAGGCTTCACCATGGGCCACTATAAGTGCTAAAACCTATACATAATGGCTTAGGCTAGGGAAAGGGATTTGAAAAAACTTGTCATATGACTTGAAGGAAAATGAAACACATTTAATGGCATGCAACATTAGACACCAAACCTTTAATTCTGCATTGTCTTAGAATTGATAAGGTTATTACTTCAATCCTTGATCATTATAACAAAAAAATGGCTATGGGTCATGTTGAGTGTTTCTTTTACACAAGTCAGTTACTATGAATTAGAGATCCAAATTCCCCTCTTGAAAGAATACAAAAGTTATTCCCAAGGTTTCATAAGGCTGTTTGTCAACCGCCTGAATAGCTCAACTGAAGATAAATGTGATTGTTCACGAGGAGACCTTTTCTGGTTTGATCGTTTGAGGGTTTCAAAACAAAATTTAACACCTTTTGTATTTTCAATATTTTAAATGGAATGCAATTTCCTAGCATGAAAATTTAACTTAATCTATTATGATTGATTTCTCAAAATTGTAAAAGAACAAGGTAACAAGAATTGAAGAAAAATGTTGAAATGAAAACCTAATAGACACAAATCATTACTATATCAACTCACAAATTAAAACACCTAGAAAATGGAGGAAACCCACAAAATGTAAATAAAAATTACTCACAAATCAAGCTTTGTAAATGCAATCATCAATGAAATATTACAAAGATGCAAGATTTGTCAAAATTCATCAAATCATGAAGCCACTATGAGCGCATGCACAAATGAGACAAATTTATTTTGAAAGAACGAATGAATAATTCTCCCAATGATTTATCACAACAAGAATTCACAACAATGATTAACACCAAATTAATTGATCACAAATATGATTCACAATTAAAAAATTATCTCTCTAAAACTCATGAACAAGCATTCACTAATTCAAAAATTTCACATAGATAGTAGAAGATCCACACCATGAATGGAGCACCAATTGTATGAAGCTTTATTGCCAAAAAATACTGACCTTTATTAAATTATTTCAAGAAGTATATATAGTGTTTCAACTTCTAGAACAAGAAACTTGTAGCTAGGGTTTCATCTATGCAAAAAAAACTATAAAATAACATTAAATATAAAGCTTCACTATGAAAAACTACTCCTAAAATGATTTCTAACTAGTGTGCATGGATTTATATCCATTTACATTAAGATTGCATGCAAAAACGGGCACAAATTCACCCCAAAATAGAAGAAAAGGAGTTTTATTTACACCATTCTTCAACTGGAGTTCAACTTTAACTTTGGAATTTTTCCTTGAATTATTCACCTCAACTTTTATTTTTCTATGAAAGTAATAGATATTCCCAAGGTATGCAAAAATGACCCTAAAGTCACGTGCAATCTGCCCAAAAATGGCTTCAACATGCAGATTCTTTATTTCATGTGATGACCCAAAGATTTTGTACCCGACACCAACTGTGAAAAGTTGAAGTTACAGAAATGACCAAGTTCTCATATTGACATGTAGGAATTTTGTCCTTTTAGATTTTGAAACTCTGAAAAACTAAATTAGAAAATTTTTGAAGTCTACAAAATCGTATTTTTTAATCGGCCCCCTATTGAAATTATTCCTCTAGTAGGATCCAAGATGTTTTGCATGGAATCAATCAATGATTTCTTTCACTTCCTCCTAATTGGGAAATGGTACAAATCTTAACATTTTGTCTTGTGCCTTTTGGAAGATTTTGATACGCGAGGCAAATTCTTGTAGATCTTTTATATTCTCCATGACGGTCCTTATATCTTCCTTATAGTAAAACATATGTTGGAGATCATCTTCTTTTCTTATGGTCTCAATCATCCCTGAGAATTATTGTATAATGTTCTTTGAGGAATACAATCGAGTCTTGCCCTCATCTTGGTAGATTTCTAGATCAAGTCCTTCAAAGAACTTGTCCCTCTTAGTCACCCAAGGCATTGCATCCTTCCTCATTTCTTAGACTACTTCCACAATTGCAAAAAATTCCTTTGTGGCCAATTGGAATTTACTAAGCCAATCATCAAACTTATCTAGCTCATCAAGCTGGTATAACTTGAACAAAATCTAGAATCCCTATTTCTGAATCTTCTTGAGGTTGGTCTTCAATTGTTCCCAAATTAAAATTTTATCATACAATCCATGAAGACCTTCCACCATATTTATTAGTTTACTTTTACTCAAAACTGTTACCCTATAATGTCCCAAAACTATTCCCAAATTTTTCATGCAAAATGACTCAAAACTGGCCTTCCATTCTGTACAAGCTTTAATGAAAAAATGTAGAGTGTTAGTAGGAATGTGTAAAGCTGCTCGTTTCTTAAGGGTGAATTGTAATAAAGCCTCTAGGTTGTCTGGATCAATCTGACCTACTATTTTAGTTACAAAATCTTTAAAACCTAGTTTTGATCCCAAAGATCTTGTATCTTTGACTCATCTTGGTCCATGTACTTAAATAATTTTCTCAAGCCTAATGCTGCCAATGTCTTCCAACTTTCTCGAGTGGGTTATCCTAGATATATCTCCTCCATTACATAGTCTTATGGAGTTATATCAATAGCACTTGTCATTAGAGGAGGTACTACCACCCATGCCTTCCACTTTCCTCTATCATCTCATATTACATAAGAAATTATTTGAGCAGTGTCGATGGATTCCCCTTCATGGAAGGCTTGCCCCAATACAAACATATCTACATCCTCCTCCTCCATGTATGTTCTTCTACGAGGTTGGATAACCTTTTCCAACCAGGTAGGTTTGGTGGAGGCTATCAATGGTTCATAGGGTAAAAATGGGATCCTTCATCATCTGAACCTCCTCTTCTATTTATTTCTTCCCTATGATGCTTGATCCAAATCCTCCTTGATCTCAAAATTTTAAGGTGCCTCTTCCTTGTTTTGTATTTTCAGCTCACCTTGGACCAGTTCTTTCTTAGGAGTCTTTCCTTCTCTGAATAAACTAGTACCTCTATCCATAGCCCAGTTACTGGCCTAACCTTCTTCTTTGGCACTTGCTTTATTTTTTATTGTGGAGTTGGAGGAGGTAGAGGAGGTAAATCTTGTGGCTTCTCAATAGCCAGTTCCAATTCATAACCCTTGGGTTCCTCGGTTGTTTTTCATGCACCTATTTCCCCTTTCTCAAGCCTAGTTACTTGTTCTTTAGTTTCATTACATTTTCCCTCCATCCATGTCTCTTCTTCTATTTCTAATTCTTTATCCAAGGATGTGTGGGAAAGTATATGCATTTTTGGCTCTTCAAAATATACTTCATCTCCACTTACCCCCTCTTCTTTTCTTTTATCAATTGATGTTGGAGGGTTAGTAGCTTCAATCTATTCCCATTCTTGTGTTCTGACCTGTGATGTTGGAGAGGTAAAGGCTTGAAAGGTGAATAGGCTCGAAAGATCATGGAAATTGAGGATATCTTCAAATTATGATATATAAAACTCATCCAATCCTATGTTCTTCTCTATTTCCTTTTCACTTTCAGTGCTAACATCAAGGTTTATAGGTTCCCCTAGCACCTATGG
Source organism: Chamaecyparis obtusa (assembly GCA_027943335.1). Taxonomy (NCBI): domain Eukaryota; kingdom Viridiplantae; phylum Streptophyta; class Pinopsida; order Cupressales; family Cupressaceae; genus Chamaecyparis; species Chamaecyparis obtusa. The sequence goes on along the minus strand of BSBK01001824.1, from coordinate 1,242,705 downwards.
CTGAGAAACCTATTCCTTACTCACCCTTTTGGCATCCATAGTAGCCTTCCTATTCCTTATTACCAAGGGTACTTTTTCCTCTTTTACTTCCTCTTCTTAAGGTAATGTCTCTAGCTAAAGAGATACCGAAGCTCTTTTCCTTTTATATACTCTCCCCATTTTAGAAGGTTATGTATCCTTAGGAGATTATGTTTTAGCGAGACCATATATTATGGGCCTAGCATGTCTGTATATTATCTTCGGTCTGATGAGTGCCGCCTCCTTGAAAGTGTAAATATTTACTTTCTTCCCCTTCTCTACCTTAGTTGGAGGGTCCAATTGTGGCTTCATAGGAATGCGATCAAGCATGGAGGGCTTGTTGATCCATTTTAATGTAATCTATCTATAATATGTCAAGCTCTGTGCCTTAAATCATTATTCTCATCCCAAGCTACCTCAACATTCAAAATTGCATTATTATAAACTTTTTCTTTATTGTATATAGGCTCTAGCACGTTGTCAATGTCCTTTTCCCATACTTTGGGAGGAATGCAAACTTCAAGGACATCTTGTGAAATTTCTAGCTTCATTCTATAATGATCTTAGATTCTAACCTTATATTCATCTACAAAGTTGATCCAATGGTCTTCCAGGTGTGATTCATGCTTGTAGAATTTTCTAGCAATGTGGCTGTAAGTGCTAATTGGATCAAACCTAGGTCTAATTAGATGGAAATCCTCTAGAGGGAACTCATCCCACTCTAACTGTATTGATCTATAAAAATTGATATCTTGTACTGAATATGACCCTATGGAAATTGGGAAGTCCCAACAATGTTTCTTCTTGGTCCTGATGTGTTCGTATGCACTAGCTAGCTCTCTGAACACTTCCATAAGAACCAATTTATCAGAGGGATTCCTGGGAAATTTCTTTGGAGAAAAGGTGCTTCCTATTACCTATATGTAAGAAAAGGTTCTAAATTGAATATAGTATGCCCCAATGCCACAAAACTTGGCTGCCACCTCTTTTGACAACCTCTTGGCATAATTGCCTTCAATAGACCTTATTATTGCAAAACAAAAAGCATCATTCACTATCCTATACTCTCGGTTGTCTTGATTTAGTTTATCCTTCCTCACTAGTTGAGGATATACTGTATAAGGCCACACATTTTGATCATGGAAGGACCCTCATTTTGTGAGCTCAAGATAATCTTCCCTTGTAACTAGTAGATACATGTTATATGAAGTCATGTAAAATTTGGGGTCATTCTTGACCTGTCTTAATTAGTCATGAAGGTTTTCACTGATGATGGTGGCCCAAAGATTTACATACTTTCTTTCTCCTTATCTTCTCAATCATGTGAACCATCCACAACTCCAACTATTGTGTAGCTATAAATCCATATACCCTTCTTAGAAATGTTACAACAACACCCATATCTTCAATGAGGTAACCTCTTCTCATATCAATTCTATCCAACTTGTCTTTCTTGAGAGGCTTGATTAAGTATATTTCTTTAATGAGGTCATCAACCTTGGAGTTATCTTGGAACCACCTCATGCCTCTGTTAATAGTAATTGGGTAATAAAGATCTCCATTTGAAGATGGAAAACATCTTCAATGATATCTGGCCTTAGATCCAAAATATTGATGTCAATTTCATTTTTTAGCACTTTTCATCTTTTACATAGTGTTTTTCCAGTGTGAGAATGAGGTCTTGGAAAATGATAGATACTGGATGGGTAAAAAAATTCACCAACTAGACCAAGCATAGAACAGTACATTATAGAGATTAATTATCTAGTTGGGCACATTGTGTTAGAAAATCATTCCAGTCCATATGACTGATATCAGTATCGATGATAAATTTGGATGGGGTATTGTACCTTGTATACTTGTACTTAACTAGTTGTGGGGTAGAAATATTTGTAACCTGTATGCATATGCAATAGTTAGTAATGTATTTATTGGAAGCATAAAATTATTCTAACCTTAAATCCTGATTTAGCTTGTAAACTGACAAAAAATCAAAGGAAAAAGCTAAAGTCTCTAGATAATTCAACGTCTCAAACCTTCACAATTTGAAAGTGTTATCAAACTGGGAAAGGCCACAAGGTCAAAATAATTATTGGACAACACAAATAGTTCTTGGTGGCACATAGTTTCGGCATGCAAATTCATTTTTGACATGCAGAAGTGCAAAGATGTGAAAGTGAGAATGTTGTAAATTGGAGTTTCAAAGTGTTGGTGTGTGATGAAACAATACGTGAGTGAAATGTCAGAACTACAAAAATGATAAGGCAAGTTTGAAGGTTTTGATCAAGGTTGTGGAGTTGTGGAGCATGAAGACATTGTAGGTGTGCAAAACTACAAAAAAGAGTTAGAAATTTTGTGAAAGATCACAATGTCAGTGTGTGAAGGGTATTTTGGTATGCGAGATTTTGACTCTTTAATTTTCACCTGCAAACAAGGGTTTTGACCCTAACCCTAAAACCTAAAAGAAACCCTAAAACTATGAAAAGAAGAATGACCCAAAATACACAAACCTTAACCTACAAACAGAAAGAGACAAGAAAACGGAACCTTACCTCAATAATAAAAAAATGAAGGAAATATATGATGGAAAAGCTTGGAGGCACACAAAGATGAGCATAAAGACCTAAAAGCACAACTGAAGACTCAAAATAAAATGCACTAGGAGCTCAAAATTAATGAAATCACAGAAAAAGGTGCCAAGACACCCTTTTATAGGCCTGATGGTGAATGACATCAGTAGTCATGGGTTTCAAATTTTTTCAAAGCTTCATAATCTGAATTTTTTTTGGGACTACGAAAGATCGAAAGTCTGATCCTCTTACTAGCTTTCAATCTTTTAGGTTTTGGGGTTTCAGGGTTCTAGAGGTAGACATACCTATGAAACACTGAAAGTCTGAAAAGGGGGCCACAAAAGGGTTCTCTTGATGATAAAAGATACAAAAGCACAAAAAAAAACAAAGAACCAAAAAAGGACAGAGACCTAAAGGACACAAAAAATAATACCCAACTATCGGGAGCCTCAATAGGGACTCACAATCTGACTCACCAAGTACCTATTTTGAGTGTAACTTAAGACTCTAGACCACCTAGAAAATCCCAAAAGATCAAAAAAGGGGGTCTCCATTAGGCGAAGAAACCAAAAAATAGGGTGTGTGATGTAGAACCACAAAGAATAGCCCCAAAAAAGGGGAAATAACCAAGGCATTTCTTCACCAGTAAACCACCATTAGAATCTATCTTTTAAGAAACCGAGCATCAGTACCATTTTTGAAAATATTCTTTCACCAACTCTCAAATTAGTCTTTTGTTGTTTCTTCTAGTGTGTGCACTTGTGTGTTCATTCCTTTGACATTTTGATGATCACAACTTGAATGAATATCAGCCAAACACCAGCTTCACAATGTTGACAAGGGCTTCCCAAGAAGAGCTTTGCTTCTAGTCAGGCATCCATAACCCTGACAAAGTTTCCCTCGAGTTCCAATATAACCTTTCTCTACTACCATCTAGGCATATATAGCCCTAGTATATATTTATAGAGTTACCCTTCTTTCTTCTGATGATATTTGAAGTTGAGGCATTTGGAGGATTCTTTCTTCCTTTTTTACAGTGACCAATTTGGACCACTTGTTCTTTGAGTAAGTTTCTCTTTGAATGTCTTCATTTCATTAATTTTTCACATAAACTTAGGCAACGCTTAGACTGTGCCACCTTGGTATAAGATTTTGATCATTGTAGAGACCATTGATTTGAATGATTCTATTTCCTTTCACCTAAACCGAGGCAGGGATTAAACTGTGCCACCTTGGTATAAGATTATGATCACCTTAGTCACCATTGATGCTTTTTGCTTTCACTTTCTTCTCCTTTTATCCTCTTTTTCTTCCTTCTCTTTTTTTTTTCAAGTTGTGGATGGAGAAGGGTTCTGGGACTGGTGGGTCTCCGAGTCAAGATGTTGGTGTTGAATCTAACTAAAAACCACCCAAGAAACCAACATTTCCAGTATCATACATTAATAGATTTTGTGATGTAGGATGATTAGTGTTGGACATCACCTTGATTTCCAAAAAAAGGTATCACCATTCCTGATCCCTGAGTATAGCTTCTTGCAAGATACACCTTGATGGAAATTTTGACTAAGAAATATCTTCGCATCTTATCAAGGACCAATTGGGAAGGACCTCTTGTTGGGAAAAGATATGAAAAAATACACTAACCCCCCAAACACAAAGACCAAAAAGGAAACTACACAAAAAAATATATATATATAAACTATTATAGTACATGGGGAAAAAGGACTTTCACTTTTTAGGACCCAAAATAATGCTTGAGAAATTTTACATTAACTGGAAATGGAACCAACTCTCCATCTAAAGAGATGACCCTAAAAGTGTTTTCTCCTAGGATTTTGATATCTTATATGGGCCAACCCACAATGACTAAAACTTGGTATGGCTGCCCACATTTTCTTATGCCTTGTCCCACACAAGGACTAAGTCATAAATCCTAAAGGCCTTTATAGTTTCTCTCTTGTCAAACCAATGCTTTCCCAATAGATTTATGCTTGGACACATGTTCCAAGGCCTTAGTTATTTTTTCTTCCAAATCAAGGAGGTTCATGCGTCAGATTTGTACCATATCCTCACCTTCAATGTATTGATCCATACATTTTAAAATCAGTATCTTTAGGTTCATAGGAAAGACGGGTTGTAGATCATAGATCAAATGGTAGGGGGATGTCCCTAAGGCATTTTTTTAATTCTAATTCAATCTGTCCACAAGGCATATTTGAACAGTGTGTGATAATCCCTAGGATTGTCATCTAAAAGATATTTAATTACAATTTTTAAGCTTTGGTTAATGGATTCTACAACACCATTACCTTGCGAATAATAATTGGAAGAAGACTTAATAATTACCTGGTTTTCAAAATCCCATTGTGTAAGTGAAGTAGAGGAAAATGAAGGTGCATTATCACATGCTAGAAAGAAAGGTATGCCAAACCATGTTATGATGTATTCCTCCAAAAACTTGGTTATAACTTCAATGGTGTAATTTTTTAAAGCCCGAGCCTCTGTCCATTGCGTGTAGTAGTCCTTTAGTATCAAGATATAATTATGACCTATAGAAGAGGTGGGATTAATCATTCCAACAAAATCTAATCCCCATCGGGAAAATAGAGGTACCTCATATATTGGTTGCAAGGGAATAACAAGATACTTTTTAAGGGTAGAGCCGGTTTATCATGTATGACAAGACCTCATGTGTTAACTTATATCCTTGAATAGAGTTGGCTAGTAATATCCAAATTTTAACATTTGGTGTGCAATGGCCTCAGTGGACCCATGTTCTATGCCATATTTATCATAAAAATCAGCAAGAACCTTCCTAGATTCTATCTTGTTCAAACATCTTAAGTACAACCCATCATAATTGCACTTGTAGAGATTATATTTTTCTTCAACATGTAGGAACTACTCTTGATCTTCAAGGCCTTTCTTTGGGAACTGTTCAATCATTTGAGACATCAATTTTGGAGGAGGTAATAAACCACATCTTAATACTAAATATCAGTTATAATCCACTAATCAGTGTATTCTGACAAACCAAACCTTTCTTTGTATCAACTATCATTTTTATTAGGCCTTGGCCTCTTACCAACTTCATGGGTTGAATTTCAAGATAAAAATCTTGCAAAATAGCCATCCACTTTCCTCTCCATTCACCTAGTTCATTCTACATCAGCAGGGATTAGACTACAAGATCAAGAACGATGGCTATAACTTTTCTTCTCAGAATGTAATGTTGAAACTTCTTGACAACCTTTACTAGTGCAAATGATTATTATCCAAGTTTGGATATTTGAGTTGAACAATTTTGAGAGGACAAATCATGAAAGACATCAATCTCTCATATTCTCCATTCTTCTTTTGTGTAAATATACCCACGCATGAATGTTCTAAGGAAAATGAGTAAACCTAAATGGAAAATTATAGTCTGGAGTAACCCAAACTGGAGTGGTAGTGATGTAAATTTTCATTTCCTGAAAGGAGTCCTTGAATAGAGTATTCCATTCGATCTTGGAGTCTTTCTTCAACATTACATTCAATGGGAAAACTATTTCTGTAACTCCACTAATTAATTTCCTGACAAAATTTATCTTTCCAAAAAATGACTTTAATTCCTTCCTGCTATTAGGAAGGACCAGCTTTAGGGTTCCTTCAACTCTTTCAGGGTCTATAGAGATCCCTATTTTTTATATAGCATTCCCTAATAGCTTACCTTGGGTTACCCTAAATACATATTTTTAGGGTTCAATGATATCCCATATCTTCAACATCTCTTTAAAACCTTACACAAATCATCAATATCGTTGCCTTATTTTTTGAAAATACAATGAGATTGTCCATGTAGATAACTATGCATTTGTTCACAAGACCCTTGAATTATTCATCCATAATGCATTGGAAGGTAGCGCTAGCATTTATTAACCTAAACGACATGCGTTGGCATGAAAATGTTCTCCACTTAGTGGTGAATGTCACTTTTAGTCTATCTTCCTCTTGCACCATGACTTGATTGTACCCTGAATAACCATCAAGAAAGGACATCATATGTGAACCATTGACTATCTGCAACACTTCATCAAGGGAAGGGAGTGGATAGTTGTCCTTTTGAGATGACCTATTGAGATTACAAAAATCTACACATAGCCTAAATTCTTTGTTCTTTTTATGTATGGGAACTAAATTTGTGACCCAAGTTGAGTGTCAGATGGGGAAAATGATCTTGGTATCCAACAACTTTTGTACCTCTTTCTATTTCACAAGTTCAATCACTAGATTGATTAGCATTTACATTTGGAGGATTGGTTTTGCACATGGGTTCAATGGTATGTTATGTATAATGATTGATGGGTCATAAGATTTGAGATCCTCATAACTCCATGCTATAACATCTTTATATTTTGCAAGTAATTGGACCATGTGTTGCTTTGCTTCAATTATACTGATATTTCCAACACATACCTCCCTTGGTTCATCGTTGGTACCCAAACTGTAGACATCGCAATAATTTCCTCCTACTACTGGGGATTTTCTTCTTTCTTGAGTGGAGTCATATTTATCTAAAATTATTTCCAATGCCACCATTCCTTTAGGAATGGAGTTCATTTTTAAGTTCAGAATTCCTTGGTCATTTGGCTCCTCAACTTCTTCATTTTCCTCATCAATGGTTTTTTTTAAGACTCCAACATTCATGATGAATTTGATCATGTTAATCATCTTGAAACACTTGAAAATTTGTGATATTAGCAGGAATCACTGGGGAAACAACAAGTTCAACTGAGAATCTCTTTAACTTTGACCTCTCCACAGGATGCAAGGAGATTTTAGACACTACAAATACATTGACGAATGCTTTTTTCCTTCTTGGAGTATTTTTTATATTGAATTCCTTGATATCCTCTATTAAATCCCAAACATGATTCTAGTATGATATCAACCTTTTTTCATTATATGAGTATTTTTTTTGGATTTATCTAATGACTAGTTGGGAATCGCCTTCCACTACTAGGGCCTTGAATTTATTTTCATGTGCCAGGAGAAGGCCTCAAAATAATGTCTCATACTCTGTTAGTACATAAGAATTTTATCCTATAAGCAACATAATAGGACTTACCTCAAGGATTGATCAGTTTGATTCCCACTCCTACTCCTTGTTTTCATTTTTAACTATCAAATCTCAACTTCCAAACTTGTTGACTATTGAGGGGTCATGGTTTGATTTGAGGCTTGGTTTCCACTTTTCCTTTTCCTTTTCCTTTTCCTTTTCCTTATCTTATTCTTGTGATTCTTGGAGAGATGGTAAGAAAACATCATCTGAATAACTCCCTTCTTCTTGTATGGGGCTTTTATATTTAAAAATAAGATTTTATTTTATTTCTTGAATAGTTACCAAGGGCCCTTTTAATGAGGTAAAATTGCACCATCTGATGAGGTATCACTAAATGGTTCATAGTGCTCATGTTTACTTCCCAAATTTGGGTTTTGGATTTTTTCAACAACCTGAGCCATCTGGGATAGTACTCAAGATATGGCCTATTGGTAGTTAGCACACACAAACTTAGAATGAATTTCATGATGCAAGTGAGAATATCCCGGTAGCATCAATATATTTGGGACAACATCTTGCCCAAGATGTTTCAAGCTCTTTGTCATATTGTTGAGTAAATCTTGGAGAACCTCCCTAGAAAATAGAGGTTGTACTAATCCATGTATAGGACTATCATTGGTATCATCCCTTTCCTCAATTTGAAACATAAGGATTTTATCAAATCGGTAGAATCCTAAATCATCTTGTGAGAATAAAACTTCGTTAGGTGCATTGTAATTCGTGATCATCTTCTTTAGTTTTAGTTATACATAAATTTTAATTTGATTTTTTAGTCCCTTCCATGCCAGCCACAACTACATGAAGTCGGTGGAAAACCAACCCCTTAAACACTTAGTCCATTCTCTACTAAGGAGTCTGCCATATGTCTCTAGGATGTCAACTATGTGTATGTCTCTACAATCTTGTATCCTGGGGTCTGTTGTTAACTGAAAGCGAGCATCTTTTAGAACTCTAACGACTTTAACTTCCATCTTATCTAGTTGAATCACTACCCTATTGGTTGGTTGAGGGATCATCCCTATTTTTTGGCAGATAGACAAAGGCATAAAATTGCATGAAGTTCTAGAATCGATCTAAAAATTGTACAAGTTTTTTCCAAAAATTCTAAGACTTAGCAAAAATGGAGCCACTTCAACTCTGCCCTTGAACATCATTGGCATGGATTCATCTTGGTAGATTTCTAGATCAAGTCCTTCAAAGAGCTTGTCCTCCTCAGTCACCCAAGATGCATCCTTCCTCATCTCTTCAACTACTTCCACAATTGCAAAAAATTCTTTTGTGGCCAATTGGACTTTACTAATCCAATCATTAAACTTATCTAGCTCATTAGGCAGGTATAACTTGAGAAAAATCTAGAATCCCTATTTCCAAATCTTCTTGTGGTTGGCTCTCAATTGTTCCAAAATTGATATTTTATCATAAAATCCATGGAGACCTTCCACCATATTTGTTAGTTTACTTTTACTCAACACTATTACCCTATAATGTCCCAAAACTATCCCAAAGTTTTATGTGTCAAATGACTCAAAACTGGCTTTCCATTCTATAAAACCTTTAATGAAAGAATGTGGAGTGTTAGTAGGAATTTATGGAGCTACTCATTTCTTGAGGACAAATTTTAATGAATCCTCTCAAGTATCTAGATCAATGGGACCCACTATTTTAGTTTCCAAATCTTTCAAAACCCGGTTTTGTTCCCAAAGATCATGTATCTTTGAATCATCTTGGTGCATGTACTCAAATAATTACCTCAACCTTAATGCTACCGATGCCTTCCCACCTTCTTGAGTGGGTTCTCCTAGATATACCTCCTCCATTACATAGTCTTCTTTATTTATATCAATAACACTTGTCATTAGAGGAGGTACTGTGATCTGTGCCTTCCAGTTGTCGCTATCATCTCATGCTACATAAGAAATTCTATGAGTAGTGCGACTAGATTCCCCTTCATGGAAGGCTTGCCCCAATACAAAAATATCTACATCCTCCTCCTCCATGTATATTCTCCTATGAGGTTGGACAAAATTTTCCAACCAGGTAGGTTTGGTGGAGGTTGTCAATGGTTCATAGGGTAAAAATGGGATCCGTCATCATATGAACCTCATCTTCTATTTATTTTTCCCCTTGTGCTTCTCACTCTAATGCCTCTCTAATCTCAAAATTTTAAGGTTCCTCTTCCTCATTTTGTGTTTCCAATTCACCTTGGACCCATTCTTTCTCAGGAGTCTTTTCCTTCTCTGAATCAGCCAATACCTATGTCCATAGTCTAGTTACTAGCCTACCCTTCTTCTTTGGTACTTGCTTCATTTGTGACTATGGAGCTGGAGGAGGTAAATCTTGTGGCTTCTCAATAGTTGGTACTGAGTCATCACCCTTGAGTTCCTCAGTTGTTTCCCGTGCACCTATTCCACTTCCTCAAGCCTAGTTACTCGTTCTTTAGTTTCATTATGTTGTCACTACATCCCTATCTCTTCTTTCATTTTTTATTCTTTGTCCAAGGATGGATGGACATGTATATGCATTTCTAGCTCTTCAAAAAATACTTCATCTCCACTTACTCCCTTTTTTCCTTTTATCAATTGATGCTGGAGGGATAGTAGCTTCAATCTATACATGTTCTTGTGTTCCAACCAAGGGTGTTGGAGAGGTAAAGGCTAGAAAGGTGAATTGGCTTGGAGGATCATGGAAGTCAGGGATATCTTCAAAGTATGATATATCAAACTCATCTAATCCAATGTTCTCCTCTATTTCCTTTTCACCATTAGTGCTAGCATCAAGGTCGATTGGTTCTCCTGGCACTTGTGGTTAAGAAATGTGCTCCTCACTTGCTCTTTTGGAAGCCACAATATCTTGCCTATTCCTTCTGACCAAGGGTACTTCTTACTCTTGCACTTCCTATTCTTCAACTGAAGTCTCCAGTTGAGGAGATACCAAAGATATTTTCCTTTTATATACTCTCCCCCTTTCAGAAGGTTCTATATCCTTAGGTTGAGACTGTGTTTTAGAGGGGAAAACTTCCTCATTCCTATTTTTGTGGGTGCCTGCAATGGAGTACTTTGTGGAACTATTTTTTTAGGAGGGTGAGGAGCACTATCATATTTTTCCCTTCACCTTTCAGTGGGACCATATGTTGTAGGCCTAGTGTGTCTATGTACCATCTCTGATCTGATGGGCATTAACTCCTTGAAAGTAGGAATATTAAATTTCTTCCCCTTCCCCTTCTCTACCTTAGTCAGAGGGTCCAATTGTGGCTTCATAGGAACAAGATTAAGCATGAACTTGTTGATCCATTTTAATGTAAGATCTATAATATTTTGGGCTCTGTGACTTCAAATTAACATTCTCATCTTGAGCTACCTCAACATTCAAAATTGCATTATTATAAACTTTGTCTTTATTGTATATAGGATCTAGCACATTTTCAATGTCCATTTCCCATACTTTGGGAGGAATGAGAACTTCAAGGACATCTTGTGCAAGTTATAGCTTCATTCTACAATGATCCTAAATTATGACCTCATAGTCATATACATAGTTGATCCAATGATCTTCCAGATGTGGTTCGTGCTTGTAGAATTTCCCAAAAATATGGCTATAAATGTTGATTGGATCAAACCTAGGTTTGATTAGATGGAACTCCTCTAGAGGGCACTCATCCCAATCTAACCAGATTGATTTACAAACTTTGATATATTGTACTGAATATGACCCTATGGAAATGGGGAATTCCCAATAATGTTTCTTCTTGGTCTTGATGTGTTTGTATGCATTAGCTAGCTATCTAACCACTTCCATAAGAACCAATTTATTAGAGGGGTACCTAGGCAATTTATTGGAAGAAAAGGTGCTTCATGCTACTCGTATGTAAGTAAAGTTTTTGAATTGAATATAGTATTCCCAATCATGCAAACCTTGGCTACCACCTCTTCTGATAACTTTTTGGTGTAATCACCTTCAATAGACCTTATTATTGGAAAAATAAAAGCATCATTCACTATTCTATACTTTGGGATGCCTTGCTTTAGTTTCTCCTTCCTCATTAGTTGAGGATATATTGTATAAGGCCACACATTTTGATCCTAGAAGGACCCTCATTTTGTGAGCCTAAGATAATCTTCTCTTGCAGCTAGTAGATATAGGATATACGAGGTCATGTAAAATTTGGGGTCATTCTTGACCTATCTTAATTGGTTGTGTAGGTTGTCATTGATGATGGTGTCCCAATTTATTCAGACTTTCTAGTTCCTTATCCTCTTAATCATGTTAACCATCCATAACTCCAACTATTGTGCAGTCGACAATCCATATACCCTACTCATAAGTGCTACTAAAACACCCATATCTTCAACAAGGTAGCCTCTTCTCATATCAATTCTATCCAACTGGTCTTTCTTGCGAGGCTTGATTAAGTATTTTTCCTTAATGAGGTCATAAACCTTGGATTTATCTTGGAACCACCTCATGCCTCTATCAATAGTAATTGGATAATAATGACCTACCATTTGAATATGGAAAGCATCTTCAATGATATTTGGCCTTAGATCCAAAACAATGCTATCGGTTTTCTTTTTTACCACCTTTTTATCTTCTACATAGTGCTCTACCAGTGTGAGAATGAGGTCTCGTGAAAGGATAAATACTAGATGGGAGGCAACATTCACCAACCTGAACAAGCATAGAGTAGTATAGTTTGGAGACCGGTTATCTAGTTGGGCACATTGCTAAATAGGGTTAATACACAATCAAATCAACCAAATCAATTTGATTAACCAAGAGGTTAATACACAATCAAATCAATTTATGGAGAATATGGAAGAAAGAGAGAGTAAATCCAATATTTCCCTATGAATGAAATTTATACTTGGAATATGAAATACAAGTACTAACCTTAAATTAGGGCAGATCTGGAAAATGTCAAATTTTGATGTCTGTGTGTACTTTCGAGCAATTCTGAAACCTTTTTCGAACTGGAAATGCCGAGACAAAGAAAACCCAAAAATATTTCTCCAAGATGAGCTCAGGTTGGGTTTGACCCTCATAAAAGGTCAAATACTACATTCTTTATTTGAAGTCCAATTCAAATTCTGTTCACAGATCTCGAAAGTTTGTCGAAAAGGGTATCCAAATTCACTCTCAAATCTAAAATTCCGCACCTGTACCTACAAGAAAAAGAGGGTTTTTATTGTTTTTTTGAGGGGTTTGCCTTGGTCAAACCTCGGTTTGGAATCAACCTTAATATTGAAATTGAAATAGGAATGCTAGCAAGTAGTAGAAAATGATCTAACAATGAAGCTATGCAATTCAATAGATATGCAATTGTATTTTGAATGTAAATAAGTATATTGATATGAAAGCTTGAACAAAATAATAAATGTAAATCAAACCTCCATGATTGTATGCTTGGAATCCACCTTGATAAGAGAATGACATGGATCTTGAAGATGAACAAAAGGATCTTGAAGGAAGATCACACCATCATGATGGCTAGATCTAGGGTTTGAGTGATGAATCTTGAATGCTTGAACCAAATCTCTTCAATGGCTTGAATGCTTGAATCCTTGATCTTCAATGGAGAACTTGGATGGAGAAGAGGACTTGAATGCTTGAATGGATGCTTGCTTGATCACCTTGAGAGCTTGCACATGAAATTGCTTGAGATGAGATGTCAATTGCTTGATTGTGGATGAGAAAATGAGAGAGGAAGGCCTCCTTTTATAGTGAACTAGGGCACAATCCTCTAGAGGGGCCACCTTGGAGAATTAAATCCCAATTAGGTCCTAACCTTTAGAAAATATACCTAGATTAAACGTAATTAAAGGATTTACCATCCCGAAACCCGAAATGGCCAACCCGAAGGTGGGAAAATAAATATCTCGAAAGCTCGATGCCCGAAAATCCAGGATTCTGGAAATTTGAATGGGGGGGCAAAATTGAGGTTGGACCTGACCTAGTCAAGTTCAACCTTGATCCTAACCTAGTTAGGTTCAAGCTCGATCCTAACCTAGTCAAGATCAACCTCGAATTTGACCCTGGGCCCAAATTCAGTCAGAACCAGGTCAGGAGGTCCCGAGGATGCCCAAAAACCTAGAAATGATATCAGAAAGGGACAGAATGCCAGGGATAGACATAAAATCCTATGATGACTGTGATGAAAGCTAGGAGGACTTATTTCTTAATCCTACCTAGAAAATAGAGCCATAAAAGAGGGAAATTAAGGAGAATCCTGAAGATCCTAACCCTAATTTCACCTAGAATGAAGAAATCAAGTGCCAGGAAGAAGTGGAAAGCGGGGAGAAAGCCAAATACATGCAAAGACCTGATCAAGGCGCTTAACATGACCCCAAACCACTTACTCAGAGGGCTAAACGCTCTTATCATGGAAGTGCTTCCATTTTAAGATGATACAATTGCATCAAAAAATCATTCTAGTCTATACAACCGATATCAGTATCTATGATCTCATTATGGAGGCTCCAAATTTTAGATGGGGTATTGTACCCTTTATACTTGTACAAGTAACTAGTTGTGGATTAGACATCTTTGTAACTTGTGTGCATATACAATAGTTAGGAATATATTATTAGAAGCATAAAATTATTCTAATCTTAAACCCTAATTTAGTATGCAAACTAACCAAAAATCAAAGGAAAAAGCCAAAAGTCCCTAGATAATTCAGCGTCTTAGACCTTCATAGTCTAAAACTATTATCGGATTGCGAAAGGCTGAAAGGCCAAAAGCATTATTGGACAACACAAGTAGTTCTTGGTGGCTCGTATTTTTGGCATGCAAATTTATTTTTGGTGTGCGGAAGTGTGAAGACATGAAAGTGAGAATGTTTTGAATTAGAGTTTCGAAGTGTTGGTGTGCGATGAAACAGTAAGTGAGCAAAATGCTGAAATTGCAAAAATGCTAAGGCAAGTTTGAAGGTTTTGATCGGGGTTGTAGAGTTACAGAGCATGAATACATTGTAGGTGTGTGAAACTATGAAAAGGAGTTAGAAATTTTGTGAAGGATCGCAGTCGGTGTGCGAAGGTTATTTTGGTATGTGAGATTCTGACTCTTTTGTTTCACCTGCAAACAAGGGTTTTGGCCCCGACCCTAAAACCTAAAAAAAACCCTAAAACTATGAAAAGAAGAATGACCTAAAACACACAAATCCTAACCTACATTTACGAAAAGAGATGAGTAAATGGAAAAGAGGGTAGGAAAACAAAACCTTACCTCGATAAGCAAAAAATGAAGTCTATGATGGAAGAGCTCGGATGCACACAAAGACTGGCACAAAGATGAGCACGAAGACCTAAAGACACAAAAGAAAACACACTTGAAGCTTGAAAACAATGAAACCATAGAATGGAAATAAAAGATTTAAGACCCAAGACACCCTTTTATAGGCCCGATGGAGAATTATGTTAGTAGTCACGGGTTTCAAATTTTTGGAGCTTTGCAGTTTGACAAATCATTTTGACTATGAAAGACCAAAAGTTTGATCCTCTTTCTAGGTTTTGGTCTTTTGGGTTTTGGAGTTTCAAAGGTAGGTAGACCTTTGAAGCACTAAAAGTTTGAAAGTTCAAAATGGGGACTACAAAAGGGTTTTCTTGACGACAACAGACACAAAAGTGCAACAACAAAAACAAAGACCCAAAAAAGGACAAAGACGTAAAGGACACAAAAAATAATACCCAACTATCAGGAGCCCCAATAGGGACTCATGGTCTGACTCACCAAGTACCTATTTTGAGTGCAACTTAAGACTCTAGACCACCTAGAAAAGCCCAAAAGACCAAAAAAAAGGGGTCCCCATTAGGTGAAGTAGCCAAAAAATGGGGTGTGTGTTATGGAACCACAACAGATCCACTAACCCCTAATATGCCTTAAGGACATTCATGAAACACTCAATAAAATGTCTTAAGGAGATTTCACCATCCACTCAACACATGAGTCACCATTTGGAAGAGTTCACAATTCTTGTCAATTTGTCAAAATCACTGTCCTAACAAGACAGTCATAACATTCATTTGGTTTTTACTTATTACGAGGACTCCCATCAATGTGATTTGGTTCTACACCCCCAACATATTCTTTGATGTTACACAAAAACTTGACTAGTCCTTCGTACCTTAATGGGTGTTTTCCTCACTATCTCAGTCTCTTTTGGTCTGATACATAAGCATATCAGACTACCAGTGCCTTGAAACACATGCAAACTGCAATATTAGTTTTTGCCCTTTTGGAATATGGAAATGCATATGTTTACATGCCAATCCACCAAGTTTGAGCATTTTCTACTGGTGGATGACCAAGAAAGATATTTTTTTTAGTCTCTGGTTACCCTACCTAGGGTTCAACTTGTCTGCACTAAAAATGCAATACCTTTCTTATTTGTTGATGAAATTGAATGAAACAAAAAGCAATAGAAAGGAGATTCAATGAAGTTTCAATCTCATTTGGTCTCAGACATTGGAGTTGCAAGTACAGTCCGTACCATTGATTGTTATGTACAGATAAAAAACATTTAGAAAAGGCAAAAAATGAATTATTTTTATTGCTTCGACTTCCAAAAAACCAAACTATTGATTTACCCCTTGGATGCGGGAAAATAATTTATTTATGCCCATACAAACCAGTTGGAGCCTACAACTGACCCCAACTACCATTTGAACTTTATTATAAAAAAATGTCATGACAATGCCAAAAAGTTATCGTGACAACAATTACAATTTTGATAACTTTTACATCTTTGACCCTATTGACCCCCAATTGGCACAAATGGTTCCAAATGATCATTTATGGTCCAAAAGGACCTTATTGACATGAAACAACATATAATGAAACAAAAAACCAAATTTGACCCTTGTGAGCATGAGGGTGCTCCTCATCATCATAGTAACATAAGATCACTAGCTCTTAATCCTTACAAGAATCACCTAACCGTACTACAAATAAGAAAGATGAATCACCTAACTGTACTACAAACAATGGACATTGAAGAGTGGCGATTCCTAGAGAGAATCACACTGTGCAGGTTGGAAGGACAGAGTGTTGGCGTCGTCATCATAGAGGATATGGAAGTTCTGCTGAGCAATGTTGCCCAACACAGAAGGAGAAGCCGAATCCGTTGGCAGAGGGATGATGGCAAGACAAAACAAATCAGCACTGGCCTGTCTAAAGTAATTCTCCAAGGGAAACTTATACTGCAAGCGCCCCTCAAAAACAAAAGTGAGCGAAGGAACTTTAGGCAGAGCAGAGCCCGCCTTCACAGCATAGCAGAGATCAAGCCCAACAGGAGATCCATCAACAGGCCTCAGCTTTATCCCCGACCGAAATGCAGCCGCCAAAGGACCGTAAGCAGCCTTTGCAAGCTGAACAAGAGAAGTCCCACTGTCAATAATCATGCCGCCACTTCCATCCTTCTTCACACCGAATTCCCCCACAGGAATCTTCAAAGCATTCCCTCCGACTGCAATTCCAGTAATGGGGACGTAATAGAAAAGCGGCAAAAGTCCGTTCTTGATGAATCTCATGGTATGAACTGGGCTCTTTTTGCTCAGATCAGCAACTCGGCCGAAGAGCAAAGGACTGGTTTTGGGCGGCCCACCGAAGTACTTATCAAATGACAACAAACAGTAAGAAAATCTGTTTACACCCAGTTGGGCACCCACCTGAGAAGCCAGCGATAATGCCCCCCTCGCCATGCCCACAACGCCCGTCACCTTGCCTCCAAATGTCGGCGCCTGCACGTTGTTTTCAATCCCACATCCAAATCCTGCATGGGGAATCTTTGCACCGTTCTTTAACGTCACTGTGTCGTGGACGAGAAATCCTCTTGTGGCAGAGCCGTCGGAGTAAGAACTGGCGTACTCACAGTTTCCCGATTTGGTATTGCAGCCTGGTTGGCCTGGTCCCAAGGCATCTGTGCAGAAGAAATCTTTGCATCCCAGCTTGGAAAACGTTGATGATTTCTTGGGGTCGAAGGGTGGGACGGATTGGTTGTAGCATTTCCTGCATGGGTTGCATTGCGTCCATATGAGATCGGATCCAGTGTCCATCACTCCCTCTGACATTATTGCTGGGCTTCCGTATCCAATCTCTATCACAAATTCTCCATTGCCCACATGAACTGGAGTTTGGAATTCAACCCCATTAACGCCTTTCTCCTTCTGATCCTTACAGCCTAGTTTTTCCGATATGATTTCAGCTCGCCTCTTGCTTCTCTCCACAGCAGATTGAGAGCGTTTCAGCAAGGATCCCTCGTGGGAATCTATGTGCCTCATGTTAACCCTAAAACCCATGTCTTGATCTCCATTACTGTCACTCGATGAGTACACCATTGTGGGTATGAAGCAAATTAGGACTGGTATCAGAATCATCACCGTTTGTGTACGCCATGTTCTTCCCATTTTTGCCTGATCTTGGGTCTCTGCAAAACTGTCAGTTTGATTTATAGGTGTCTATTTCATCTGCAAACTCTCGATAAGGATTTTGATTGCCATTCCCGGCGTGTGTTGTGTCTTGTATTATTATCTGCTGCCCGTTTTGCTGCTTGCATCTTATCGGTTTTGGAATCATTAAATTGGGTTTCTCTTTTTGGGCTCGATCGAATCATGCGTCTCACTGTCATCGTGGGCTGTCAGGCACTCATGGACGCCCGATTTCTAGAACAGTTTATAGAATGTCAATTAATTGGCAATGAGAAGTTCGTGCATGTAGGTTTTGGAAATGCATACATCTCGGTTTGAACTAAGACTGGTTGATCTTTATTAGCTGCTGCTTTCTGTGTTGTATGTTTCCTGTCTCTGCCCGATTTATGTTTGTTGTTTAATAGCTCGTGGAATTTGTTTCTCTAGTTTAATTTGTTGGCACTTCCTGTATAAAAGAGTTCGGCTGTTTTCAAAAGCTTGTTTTTTTTCTTTAAATAGTTCATAAAATTTGTTTTTCTGGCTTGGTCTCTTCTTCTATTATAGGATATCTTTCAAAAGTTTAGTAAACATCTCAATTCTATTTATACAAAAAATTTAGATTGGGGGTGTTTAGTTCTAGGGTACAAAATAAAATATTTATTTTCAGATGTTTTGTGTTTTATTTATATATCTAAAAAATTAATTATTATTCTTAATTGTAAGTCAATTTTACATTTGTAGATATAATTTTTCTAGTTATAAAAATGAATCTAGATAACTTGACTTTTTCAAAATTCTATAAAAAAATAATGATCATTTCAAAAACATGTTTTTAATCTTAATAAAAAATAATACTTAAAATATTTATAAATAAATTTATGAATCAACAAAATTGATTAAGATTTATCTAATGAGTAACGGATCCAAACCCTTTCCATGCTTATCTAATCAAAACAAAATGAATTAAAGTATTTATATCTATAATTTAATAAAAAAAATCTTACTACTTTTTATTATAGATAAATCTTGCATTTGTGAATCTAATTCATGTATAAATGAATCTATAATTTAATTATCTCAAAATTTAATTTTCCTTGTCTATTTGTGTAGTATTGCCAATAGTGAACAACTTAATTTGCTAGGCTAAACGACTTTCTCTTCTATTGCCTAATTTATTCTTATCAATGTAGATGCTAATGCTATGATGATGTAATGTATAAATTAAGCTTCTCTTAGATGAGTCATGCATCTATCTTTTTCTTGCTAAAAAAATAAATTAGGTTTGGTCTCTTTTATACAATACAATGGTGCACAAATCTAAACATTTCATACTCAAATTGGTGAATAGTAGGTAGTTTGAAAGAGGTTAGCATCAAATGAAAATTAACTTTTAAATTTAAAAGGTTGAGGGTCAAAACTACAATTGGAGATTTGAACGTCTTGGTATAAAAGATAAAGCTCCAATTATGTCTAACTTTTGGGATAAGTGAAATCAAGTTCAATCAAGACTAATGTCATTTTTTAAATTTTACAAGAAAAGTACAAAGTGAAAGTTTGTACTTTTCATCCTTACATTTTGTCCCAAAACTTACTTGCATACAGACTACTATAAATTATTCATTATAATTTATATCTAAACCAATTCAAATAATTTAATTTTAAGACAATACTATTGCAATGAGTTTTGTATTTCCTGATTTAACTAGTGATTAAAACAATGTCTCTCCACCAATAAAAAACTACTAAATTTGTTATTGTATTATATATTTTATATTTTATATAGTAAAAATGATAAATTTTTAACTTTATCATATATACAAATTATTTATTAAAATCTTGCTTGGCTGTTATACATGAAAATTATGAGTTTTTATATATTATATGTTGGAAACTGCAATTGAAACAATTTTTGTATTGTCATTGATGTCAAACCTTAATTGGTAAGATTGTTGCTACTTACGAAAGTACTATATCTATTTGAGTGTTGCTAAGGAGATAGGCAAGGTTGGTAACAATAGCACCTAAGGAAAGGTTGAGTTATCTTAATACTACAAAGTGTACTTGACTATGTTATACATTGATGAGACAATGTATTGTTTATCTTAGTAAGACTGAAGACTAAAATGGTAGGCTTGACTGAGCAAAGAATGGAGAAATCATGTTTAAGCTGAGTAATGTTAGTGTCGACCGAGTCAGTGTATGCCGAGCAAAATTTTAGTGTTGACCGAACAACAGTTAATTGCCGAGGAAGACAGTGTAAGTTGAGGAAACATTTTTAGTAATGACCGAGCTTTCTACATGAAGACCGAGTAGTTGATCACAGTATTGACCGAGCATCAGCATTTTTATATTTGAAGAGAATTTAGTTTTGGAGCCGACATTGTTGAATTCTTGGATTATGTAAAACGTGTTGACTTTATTTATTGATTGTTTGAAGTATTAAATGCACTGTAAAACATTTTATTGTAAATCTTTAAGAGATTTGAGATGATTCTAGAAAAGGAGCTGAAGAACATGAAGCGGGTAGATTCAATGAATCTGACCTAACCCTAAGATCTATGAATGAGATTGAGCAGCATAAGATGAGTTAACCTAATTGAGGAAAGTATAAAGGGAACCTGAGCATTTGGATATGCAAGTGCATGGGTGAACAGAGAATGCTAGAAGATTAGTAAAGTTTTATTGACTGTATAAGCATAAAAGGCTGAAGGAGAATTGTGGTGGATGCTTGAAGAAAAGTTCCGAGCAGATCAGAGATGGAGATGGAAAAGTTTCAAAGTCAGTAAACCAGCATTAGTGTACGAAATCAGATCTGATATTTGCAAAGTGAGTTGTATATTTTTTAGATAAATATTGCTGCTACTTTCTAACCATTGTAACAGTCAAAATCCTTTTAACAGAGGTTGACCTAACAGTCATATGTTAAATCCTTTAAACAAGGTTGCATTCTAATGGAGTGTATGTAAGTCTTATGACTAGGCTCACTTTTAACATGGTGATTGAAATTCTTTAACCAAGTCACACCTGACAGTGTGTATTGTAACCTTTGACAGGGTTGGCTTTTAACCGAGCTCA
The DNA here is from genome assembly GCA_027943335.1 of Chamaecyparis obtusa. NCBI lineage: Eukaryota > Viridiplantae > Streptophyta > Pinopsida > Cupressales > Cupressaceae > Chamaecyparis > Chamaecyparis obtusa. The sequence goes on along the minus strand of BSBK01001824.1, from coordinate 1,221,541 downwards.
CTTCAGAAGAGTGAAAATAATAGTAGCATGTTATTTATCAATATATAATTATATAACTATAACTATTATAAAATTTTAATAATTAATTATAAAATTAAAGGCACTGGCCAAAATTTAAGAAAAGAAAGTAAAAAATGTATAATATTTTATATAAAAACATTAATATTACCTAATGTAAATGATTGTTGTGAGCTCATAAAAGAAAATAAAGCTAAACAAAGAAAATGGTCAATGTTTAAATTAGGTTTTCTAATTATTAGTGTATCATAATATTTTTTTTAAATGATGGCACTTCCAGATCTAAACCAAGAAAATTGGGTATCCTAATTTATGATTTTAATGCTAATATTATGATACCAATGTGTAAGAAGATTAATGAAGGCACAAATAATAGGGCTAAACTTAATGCTCTTAGTTTTGATATCCATTTGAATATTTCTCTTGGGATGAGGTATATAATTATTGAGGGAGATTCTATGTTTATACTATATTCTCTTACTAATATTAAAGACAAGTACTAGCCACTACGTAGCACTTGTTAAAATATGCAATTTCAACCAATCAAATTTTATCAAAATGTTTACAAAAAATTTCAGAAATAGAGGGAACTAGATATGGTAAAGTACATGTGAATAATTTTTTTGATGAAAGACAAAATATTTATCTAATGTTTTGAAGACAAAATATTTATTGAATAAGGTGGAAAACTTTATAAACTTATATTAAAAATTTTCAATAAATTTATTTAAAATAAGCATATAATATAATAAATTTATTCTATCAAAAAACCACATTTATCTATGTTGAAGGTTTAATTTGACCAATATTTTATTCTATATTTTTATATTTTATCACTTGTCATGCTTGTTTCAGATTTCATTGTTATATATACTATATTAGACATATTTATACTATATTTTTTATCTTATATAATTTATAATTTTTATGTTAAAAGATTTATAATATATATGACATTACATATAACCTTGTTTTTAAAAATATTTCAATAGAATAAAGATATTTTTAAAAAAAATATTTAACATGATAGATGTGAACTGCTGACAATTTCATTGAATTGATATTATTGCACATTATATTCAAACAAATTTAAATAATTAAGGTTAAATTGAATTGATATATATTATTACATAATATATTTAAATAAATTTAAATAATTAATGTTAAATAATACTTGAAGATGACTATTATTTTGACACATTGCAAGATAATTTTACTTGTGCATAAGTGACATCCATACAAAAAACATTCAATCCTCTTAAGATGAGAGGTCAGAAAAATCATATTATTCAAGAATATTATTGGAATAATAAGAGATCTTATAAGGATGATGTTACAAGCTTTTGAATGGTTGTGTTGAAGATGATAACAAGCACGAGACTCCATGCAAATTACTCAAACTTTAGTTTTGACCCCCTTTTTAAAGAGAAATGAGCAACATACTATTTATCTTTTTTCAATTGAGGTTGACTGGATATTGTTAATACTACCACTTAGTATCTTTGGTTTTAAAATATTTTTATCTATGGTGTTATAAAAAAAATTCTAATAAAACATAATAGTTAAACACCATCTAATTTATCTATAATTTGTGTGTTTTATATAATTATTAATTATCATAATTTCTATAAAATATTTGAGTATTTTTTAATTCAGTTTATGTCAATTCAAGTTACAAAGATTTTATTATTTGTTTGTAATATAAGACAAATAATGAATATAAATTAATTATTTCTTTTTTTTAGAGTATTACATATTTTTTTATATTAAAAAGAAACCAAACAAGGGGGCAGACCCATACATAAACAAGACCCTAAAGCAGGAATTCAGGCCATTAATAGCATGTAGACAACACAATAGGTTCTGACTAGAAAGACCAAACACATAGCACAAAAGCTACAAGCCCTTCTATAGTTCTTCATCACATTCCATGATTCACCATTTCCCTTCTATAGTTCTTCATCCTCCTATGATGGATCAATGAGTGTGATTCGACACGTTGATGAAAAACAATTCTTACATAGTTGAACTAGAAAAAAACATACATTAATCCCACTTGAATATCTTGATCACATTATATTATTCCTTTGTATTTCATTGTTGAAATATCTTTTGCACAACCCTTGGTTTGTGATGATTTCACCTTATGTATCTTGAAATTGATTTGATAACTTATATTATTGTTTTTTTAATACAATAAACATCTTATTAAGCAACCTAATTAATTTTTTTTATGAATTTACTAGAACTCAAAATTGTATGATTTAAATAATAATATTTTGTCACATATGTTTCAATGACTAAAAGAAGTAATTATTTTACATTTGAATATTTTTTTTAGCTTGTGGTGACTGATTAGGAAAGTATTGTACACTTTTCCTCCTGCCCTCACGAATTTTTTTAAGGCTGACATATTTTCGAAGCATTTTGGGCCGACATGATTGTAACTCATTCTAACCCTAAAGTGAAAAAATATTGTATAATATGGCTAAGGGTTAGGGATTTCATTATGTATGATTTTTTAGTACTTGTAGCGGTATTGAGATGTAAGGGATTACGAATTGTAATCAGGTTGTAATCAGTGGATAATAAAATATTGGACTCAATGTTGGTGGACGTAGCCCAAGGATTGGGTGAACCACGTTAAATCTTTGTGTCTTGTGTTCACTTCTGTGTGGTTTATTATTTTTTGATATTGGTTATATTTGCATGTAATTGTTATTTCTGCCTTGTTAATCCTAACAAGTGGTATCAAAGCAATGTTGTTTTTTAGTTATCCTCTGTAGGAAGATCTCACAGTTTAGTGGGAGTCTCACGGTTGAGTGGGAGCAATGGCAGACAAGGGTAGGCTAAAGGTTGACAAGTTTAATGGGTAGAACTTTCAGTTATGGAAAATGAAAATGGAGAACTATCTCTATCAGAAGGATCTATGGCGGTCGTTGGAAGGAAAAGCCAAGAAATTGACAAGCATTTCTGATGAGGACTAGACAATTCTTGATAGAAAGGCTCTTGGTAGTATTCGATTATGCCTGGAAAAATCGGTGGCATTCAATATTACACAAGCAATGACGACTGAAGATTTGATGAAAACCCTAGCGAAGTTGTATGAAAAGCCCTCTGCTTCAAATAAGGTATTTCTCATGAAGTGTTTGTTTAATATGAAAATGGTGGAAGGTGGGTCAGTTGTTGATCATTTAAATGAGTTTAATATAGTTACCAGTCAATTAACTTCTGTCAATGTTATTTTTGATGAAGAAGTTAGGGCTCTCTTGATTTTGTGTTCTTTGCCTGAAAGTTGGAATAACTTGGTAATGGCCATTAGTAACTCTATTCCTAGTTCTAACACCCTAAAATTTGATGATGTTATTGGTGTTATTCTGAGTGAGGAAACTTGTAGGAAAAGCTCAGGTGGATCCACATTAGGTAGTGTCTTAAATGCACAAAGCAGAGGTAGAACCAATGAGAGAGGAAACAACTTTGGAAATCATGGGAAATCAAGAGGAAAATCAAAGGGAAAGAGGTCCAAATCCAAAGGGCCAAACGATTGCTAGTATTGTGGAAAACCAAGTCATAAGAAGAAAGATTGCTGGTCTCGGAAGAATAAAGAATGAGATAAACAAGAAGGTAACAAGGAGGCAAATGTGGTAAGTAATAAACCCGAAGAGGATGTCTTGCTTCTCTCTTTAGAAAGTATTGATGATTCATGGGTTTTAGATTTTGGGGCTTCATTTCATGGTACACCCCATAGAGGTTACTTTCTTGATTATGTCCAAGGGGATTTTGGGCAAATTTATTTGGGCGATAATGAACCCTATCAGATAGTTGGAAAGGGAAAAATTAAGATTAAGTTGCAGAATGGGAATCATTGGCTACTACAAGAGGTAAGACATGTTCCAAGGCTGAGTAGGAATTTAATTTCAGTAGGGCAACTGCACAGTTACTTTTAATGATAGAAATTAGAAGGTTTCAAAAGGTTCCTTAGTAGTAGAAAAAGGTGTGAAAGTAGGCACCTTATATCTTTGTACATGTCATAATGTTCCTTCTACTTTAATTGTTTTAGAAGATAATGAATGTTCAGGAACAATGGTTGCAGTTGAGCAGGAAGAACGTCAAACTGTTGTTATAGGTTCTGACACAGCACTCTGGCACAATAGACTCGGGCACATGAGTGAAAAAAGTATGAAATTACTTCATTCAAAGAAAGTTTTACCTGGTCTGAAATGTGTCATTATGGATTTTTGTGAAAGTTGTGTTTATGGAAAATAAAAGAGAGTTAATTTTGTAAAAAGTGGGAAGGAAAAGAAAAATGAGAGATTAGATCTTGTGCATACAGATGTATGGGGACCAGCTTAGGTATCTTCCCTTGGTGGCTCTCTGTATTATGTTACATTTATAGATGATGCAACAAGAAAAGTATAGATTTATTTCCTTAGACAGAAATCTGATGTATTTTAAACTTTTAAGAAATAGAAATCTTGGTTGAGAATGAGACTGGTAAAAGGTTAAAATGTCTCAGATCTGATAATGGTGGTGAGTATTTATTTTTTTTATCAATAAACGGCCGAAGCCTTGATTTTATCTATTTAAAATTTATCTTTTTACATTTTCCTCCGTTCGTGCGGGCACTGGTAGGAAAGAACGGGGAAGAAAACCTCCAGTCTAGCCCGGGACTTTTGTCCAGAAACAAATCAAGTTTAGAGTTCCTACAAGCGTAGGATTACAAAGCTCCACTTAATGGAGTCGAAGAGGGCATTCCCTCTTTAGTACAGATTAATGGAGGCATACCTCCATGATAGTGAACACAAATATATTAATCTTTTATATACAATGGTCTTTTAAGAAGAACTGATAAGCATTCCCATCCTGTGTCGTACATTTATTTAGATTGAGATTACATATACCTTGCTCTTATCTTTAAAACTAATGAGCCTTCCTTTAATTTTAACTGTGCTTTTGAAAAATCATGTTATTTTCTCTCATCCTCGCTCTTCGAGTATTTGTCTTAGCTTTGATAAGTTCTTGAGCCTCTTTTTCTTTATTTCTGCCTTTTTGGTCTGTTATGCTTTCCCTGTATACCTGCAAAATAGAAAGACACCATGCAACCTCTATTCTCCTAATTTACAGTTAATTAATCATTTTCATGATCCAATCCTCATAAAGCTAGTTCAGGTTAGGTATTGATGAAATTAAGGAATTTCAAATCTTAATCCATGAGTTAGTCTACTAAATAAAACATTACAATCTGAGTCCATTTCTATTGACAGTCCTACTATGAACATAGGAAATTTATGGGCACTTTACGAATCTTTTAATTTGTCATAACATTTTCTATTTTAAAGATTATCATTTTTGTGATCGATGAGACTTCATTGTAGGTTGGCATGCCCTTAATATATGATGATTTTTTTGACTAAATGAGATGTTAACTTCTTACATTCCCTATCTTGAAGTCTGCTATGTAAGAGGGCAGTATATATATATGTGTGTGTGTTTGTGCGTGTTTGTGTGTATTTTTGCATTTTTATACTATACTCGCAAATGTATCTATACTTTTTTACCTTTAAATTCATTTACATTTATTTACATCTAATCTTGATTTCCTATTTTGAAATCATTTTTCTTCACCTTCCGAGTTCTTCTTTCAGACTCTCATGAATTTCTTCAATTTCTTGCCCGTCAACTCTTAGGTTAGCTAACTTATCTGCGTCTATATTGCCCTCCCTGTAAATGTGATTCACTGTATAATCTCCTATAACTTCAAGAGATTCCAATATTTGTTCAATAGCACTATTTAGTTTCCAGTTCGGCATTCTACCCTGTCTTATTGCATTTATAATAATAGTTGAGTCTCCTTCAATCGCAATTCTTTTAAGCCTCCATTTTTTGCACCAAGCTAGACCTAATCTTATAGCTTCTATTTCAGCTTCGTTATTTGTCTTAATTCCTATAGGTTTTGCTAACCTTCCTAATAACTTTCCTTCCGCATTATGTAAACATATCCCTATACCCGCCACCCCTAGGTTTCCCCTAGCTACCCCATCAAAGTTCAACTTAATCCATCCTTGCTCCGGTGGTTTCCATTTATAGTTCGCCCTTGATAAAGATTTATTGTCAATGCTAGATCCAATCCAGGGAGGAATTTTCAAGCCATACCACTTCTTTCTCTGGTTGTTGTCTTCTAGTGAGAATTCCATCATTGATTGTCCCAGCATATTTCTATTGTTTGTAATTTCTACTATATTTGCCTCTAATTTGTTCAAAAAACTCTTAATGTTCATCCTTTTATCTTGAAAAATCCTACGGTTCCTTTCCTTCCATAATTCCCAGATTAACAGAGATGGGATTATGTATCTCATTTTACTGTATAAATCCTCCTTACATGATCTTTGCCATGAAATAAAAACTTTTGTGATATCATTTTGAAGAGCAGTCTTCAGATCTAATTTCTCCAGAACCCAAAGCCAGCATTTATTGGCATACTCACAATTTAACAAAATATGATTAATCATCTCACTTTCTTTCTCACACAGGGCACACCTAGAAGGACCATGGTACCCTATTTTTTCAAACCATTCAGCGGTGAGAATCCTTTTCTGTAAAGCTGCCCATGAGAATAGACTTGCCTTAGGAAGACAGTTTCTATTCCAACATAGATCAATGGGAAGACTGGTGGGTGGATTATCTAATCCAAAAATAACTTTGAAACCTTCTTTTGAGTTGTATACACCACTCTTTGAGGCAGCCCATATAATTGTGTCCTCCCCAGAGCGTGGATAGAAGTTTCATTCTTGTAGAGCCTTGTTAAGTTTATTCTGGAAATCAAGGGGAAGTCTGAGTTCCTGTAGAGATTTCCATGCCCAGCTGCTACCCTCACTATTATTGATTTGTGAAAAATAGTCTTTAACCCGCTCTCCCTTACTTTGTTTGATTAGTTCAATTAGCTGATCGTTCCCAAGAATTTCACGTAGGGCCGATTTTCCACCCCATGAGTCATCCCAGAAAAGAGCCTTATCCCCGCTTTTCATGTCCCAAGAAAGGGACTCTAATACTATATCTTTACATTCTTTTATGAAGTTCCATATGTGTGAGCCTGTCGGATAATTATCAGAACGACAAACACTTTCCTCCTCTTCTCCTAGTAAGTATTTATATCTTAGTATTTTAACCCATTTTTCCTTTGGGTTTTTAATCATTCTCCATACTAATTTTGCCCCTAAGGCCTTGTTTTGAAGCATAAGGTCTTTTATTCCCAAACCTCCTTCTTCTTTTGGCTTACAAATCTTATTCTAAGCAATTAAAGCTAGTTTAGATTTCTCCTCCGACCCTTGCCAGAAAAATCTCCTTAACTTTCGAGCAATCTCCTTATTAATACCTATCGGGATTCTCATGCTCATCATCTGATAAATAGGAACTGCAGAGAGGACTGACCTGATCATAACAGCCCTTCCCGCATTTGATAACCATTTACCTTTCCATTGATCTAGTTTCTTGGAGATATTTTGAATTGTGCTTTCCCATAACTGATTTGATTTGACCCCCTTATCCAGAGGTAAACCTAAATATCTACATGGGAAGAAACCTTCTTTGAAGTCTAGAATACGTTTAATCTCATTCTTTCGTCTCTCTTTAGTATTGATAAAAAAAATTTCTGATTTTTCCTCATTTATACATTGTCCAGAAGCGTTAGCATAAGTTTTTAAAATTTCTTTGAAAGCTTGAGCTTCTTCTAAAAGCGCTTTTCCAAAGAGGATATTATCATCGACATATTGTTGATGAGTAGTAGCCTCGACTCCTGAAGTAATCTTGATTCCTTTAACCTTATCCTCTTCCTGAAGTTTCTTGATACCTCTCCCTAAAGCTTCTGCCATAATAATGTACAAAAAAAAAGATAACGGATCTCCCTGCCTCAAACCTTGAGAACAGCTGAAAAAGCCTTCAGGAGACCCATTCACCATAATTGAGAAGTGAGGGGTGGAGATGCATTCAAAAATCATATTGATCCATTGTTTTGAGAATCCAAAAGCTTCCATACATTTACACAAAAATCTCCAGTCCACTTTATCATACGCCTTACTAATGTCTAACTTAATCAACATACTCGGATCCTTATTATTTGTTACTGAATGTATAGCCTCATGAGCAATAATCACTCCATCCAAAATTGACCTATTAGGGACAAATCCTGTTTGTTCTTCGGATATAATCAATGGAAGAAGTTGTTTCATTCTGCCTGCCAAAGCTTTTGAGAAGATTTTATACAAAGTGTTGCACAGGGAGATAGGTCTGAACTCATTAAATTTCTCTGCATTGACCTTTTTGGGAATAAGAGCAATGAATGTGTTATTTAGCTCTTTAAGAATATGTCCTGAGTTTCTCATTCCCTCTAGAGCATCAGTAATTTCCTTGCCCATAAATGACCAACACTTTTGAAAGAAAAAAGTTGGGAATCCATCAGGACTAGGGGATTTATCCGGGTTCATTTCCTTTAAAACCTTGAGTATTTCATCTTCTGTAAATGCAGCATTTAGGAGGTTATTTTGATGCGAAGTTATTATACAAGGAATGTTTCTTAATAGCATGGTCTGGTTCAACAAATCCACACTCCCTAAGTTATTCAGAGATTTATCAAAGAAAGAGACTGCTAAATCTGCAATTTCTTCGGGATCCTCTATTGTATTACCATTGCTATCTTTGATTTTGGAAATCTTATTTATATTCCTTCTAGCTTTGACGCTATTGTGACAAAATTTGGTGTTTCGGTCCCCTTCCCTGAGCCATGTTTCTCTCGCTCTTTGCCCCCAGAAGGCGCTAATTTGTGAAAGAGAATCATAGTATTTACATAATAGTTCTTGCTCTTTGTTATCATCTAAAGTCTGTTTACCTTCTTCAGTAATCTCCTTATTCACATTTTCCAGCTCTTTTTCTATAAGATCTCTTTTCACAAATATATCCCCAATAGTGTTCTTACTCCATTGAGACAGATTTCTTTTTATTAATTTTAGTTTCCTTATGACTTTATATATCTTGGAGCCTTCAAATCTTGTCTCTGTCCACCATTTTTTAATTAGATCCAAACATTCCTCATTAAGTAACCACATTTTTTCAAATCTAAATGGGATCTTTTTATTTCTGATTGGTTCCGAAATTACTAGTTCTATAGGAAAGTGGTCAGAACCGGCAATAGGTAGTACCTCATTAGTAAGATCAAAGTCAAAATTTCTCAATTCCCCAATAAAGAAGAACCTGTCCAATTTTTCTACTATTAACTCTGTGTCTTTTCATTTGTTAGTCCAGGTGTATTTCCCTCTGTCTGATTCAATTTCCGAAGCCCCTATATTATTTATCCATTCCTAAAATTCTAAAGTAGTTTTTGATATGTGTTTTGTCCCACCCAGTTTATCTCCCAAGGATAGGATAGCATTAAAATCTCCTCCTAGTATAAATGTATCGTTCGGGAAGCTTTCAATATAATCCTTAACCTCCTGCCATACAATTCTCTTTTCATGTAAGAATTTTGGAGCGTACATGTTTATTAGATTAAATTTTAAATCTGATTTTAAACTTTTGATTTGACCTCCCATCCAATTTTTATTTTTTTCATGAATATTGAAAACTATTTCTCTTGGATCCCAAATAAAAGCAATCCCACCCGAAGTGCCTTCTGCCTCGCAACCTATTAATTCTCTAATCCCTATACTCTTTTTTAAATTCTCATATCCTTCATTAGAAAGTTTAGTTTCTTGTATCATAGTCATATTTGGTTTAATTTTCGCTAATTGCCTTATTACAAGGCTTCGTTTGTTAGGGGCATTTAAACCCCTAACATTCCAACTAATGATCTTCATGAGGACTCGGGAAGGATCTTCCCCTTCCCAGAGTATAGAATATCGGTAATTTTAACCTGACCTGGCGCCATTCCTTCCTTAGCTCTTAGTTCAGCAAGAGATTTTCTACCTCTTGGTTTGACTAGTTTCCCCGTATTAGCTTCTAACTTGCCCTTAATAGATTTTCCTAAACCTAAAGTTTCTGTATTGTTCCTAACGATGTTCTCTTTGTTTTCCTCACAGAGTTCCTCTTTCGATAGCGAGCCTAATACTCCTATTATTATATCATTACTCCTAGAATCTTCCAGAATAGAGGCAGGGTCTAATCCTAAAAAGTCTAGCAGTGATCCTTGGTCAATGGTCTCCACTAAGGGGGACTTTTCCATTTCTTCTTTTTGCATTTCTTTTAACTGATGGAAAGATTCAGAATGGATGAGTTCTGAGTTTTTATCAATATTAGGAATATCTGCAATCTCTATTTGGGTTCCTGCATTAACATTTATAGTTCTTAACTCCACTTCGGATTTCCTCCCCCTCTTCTTTTTAATTCTATTGATATTAGGGGTGCTCAAACTTCCTTTTTTCATTATTGTTCCTAACTGCCTATCTTGGTTGGTGATGCCAAAAAGGCCTTCTATGGAGTCTTTAACCAATGAGAGATTGCCATTGGGTTTGATTCCATCAATGGTTGTTGCCATTCCTAATTGTCTATCTTCATTGTTGATACCTTTTAGGCAAATTCTGATCTCTTCCTCATTCTGATTCCTTGTATTATTTATTTCTTCTTTCCTACCATACGAGGGATCTTCTCTTTCATTAATATCCCTTTCCATGTCTCCTATCTCATCTAGATTTGGAAAGCATTCCATTTCCATGTCTTCTTCTCCATTTTCCTGAGTATTATTTGATGCCGACATCTCTATAATGCTTTTAATTAGCAAACTTTTTTGGTGCTCAAGTTCCTCTTTGTCACATATTTCATCTATAAGGGTGTCCATTAACTCATTGGTGATCTCAACTATTTCTTTTTCTATTTTTTGGTTCTCCTTAAGAGGTGATCTTTCTTTATCTTCTGGACTGTTGGAGATTGTATTCAGGCTGTAAGAAGTAATTTTAGTGTTAATTTCTTGCTTGAAACTCTGAGTACTAAGGTTATTCTCATGTTCTATGGATAAAGGTAGGGGAGATTTGACCTCAACATTTAAGGTCTTATTTATTGATATTTCCTTTTCTAGAGCAAAAGGGGGTTGACACTCAAAGTCTGAAGGTTGTGAGGAGATGCTAATCGGATTAATTTTCTTAGGAGAAGTCATAGTGAAACCTCCTTTTTCTGGGTTAAAGCTCTCCTTCAATTCTGATGTCTTCTGAATATGAGTGTCCATTTGTCCTAAATTATTGGTTTCTAGATCATTTGTTTGTCTTTCTATAAAATCTTCTAGAATAATGGGGTTAATAATAATCGAGTTAGAATTAAAGCATACTCTAATGGGATGTATCCATTTTTTATGATAGTTGATCTTTACTCTAATGATTTTTTCATACTGGTTATTATCATTATCAATAATGCTTAGAAAGTCACCAATTTGTTTTCCTATTAATTTGATAGTTTCTACATCAGATAATTCTATAGGCAAATTTTTAAGAACTATAGCTTTTTCTACAAGAAAGTCCTTAAGTTTTATTGGGTTGAACAAGGGAACCCAGTCAAAAATATAAAAATCAGAGTCTTTATACTTAGCTAACCCTTCATTTCTAATTTTACTTTTAATATTTCCATCTTTACAATTAATGAAAATAAAATTTTCTAATAAGATAGATATACTTACCTCATTCGAGAGTTGAGATTTCAACCAGGCTATCAGATCTGTGGTAGAAGTTCCTACTCCAGACCATCGACAAATCAGCCCTGTATCTGCAAAAGAATTTTGTCTCTATTCTATGCATTTTCCATCTAGATCTATTCTAATCATGTTAGGATTCTGAAAGAAATTACCTATTCTTTTATCATTGTTACTCTCCATAGTTTTATTACACTTATGAGGGGGCATGCATACCTGTATGTTTTGTTCCTGAAACTTCCTTAATACATTGTTACTTGTTAAACCTTTTAGATTCTTTCTGTGTGTTTGATCCTTCTGTGGGTAGATCTCTGAGACATTGGTATGGAACTTATTTTGTCCTGCCTTATGGCCTTTCTGGGGGGGTGAATATCTCCCATTATCTTCCTCTTTAAGAAAATCAAATGGGTTATTCAGAGATAGATTAAAAGGACTATGAGATAGCTGATACCTGTTAACCTTTTTCCTATTTTTAATCGTCTGCCAAGTGGATTCGTTCTTCATCATGCAAACGGGAGGTGCTTGAGTAGGTAAGATCCTGCCTTCCCCCTTAGCAGATAGGGGTTCATTGGTTCTACAATTTAAATTGTACTCAGGTCTTCCCACCTTAGCAGCCCCGATGCTTATGCCTGATTTTGCATATTTAGTCTTGGAATAGATATTTATTTGTCTGTCCAATGCCTTGACTGAGAAGACTCTTAGCTTACCATTCCCTATTTGCTTAGGGATTAAATTGTTTATTCTAAGTGCATAACTAGGATTCTCCTCCCTACAATTTCCTTAAGTTTTTCTTTCTGAGAATCCTTCTCTTGCTTATCTGGTAGTGAAGATTCAGAGGAACCCTTTATCGGAGCAGAGACATCAATGAAAGGATAAGGTTTTGCTTGAGTGAAGACTGCGCGCAATTCCAAATCTGTATTTTCTTCAGCTAATTTCTTCTATTTTGCTATGAAATCTTTCAAATGCTCATATGAAGGGTGATGTTGTACTGGTTTACGACAATCTTTTTTCTTGTGGCCATAGAGCCAACAATTAAAACAATAACTTGAAAAAACCTCTTCTTTGTCTTGCTTCTTTGCAGCACCTATAGCCATATTGGGCCTTTCTACTCTAGGGTTATCCTTACTATATACGGCTAAATCTTTCTTTGCATCTCGATTCGCATGAAAAAGACCAATATTTATCTGACGTCTTTGTAAGGCGGATTTCCTTTTTGAATGAAAAGTTCACATTTCGCTGATTGTGTAATGTCCCGTGCTAGAATAGGATGAATTTATCTCTGTTTGTTAACAAATTTTGCCAATTTATCCTCAAAAATAGGCAGGGCCTGGGCAAAATTTGTAGCCTTCTTTCTCTTCAAACTGTGGTATCTCTTGTTAAAATTTGCGGCCTCTAAATGAAATAACAGGTCCCCCTTTACTCGGATCTGATCCTGATATCAGATCTGGCCTCAAATATCAGATCTGCTTTCACCTTCTATGCTCTGCCTTCTACAACAATGCTAGATCTAGCCTTGCCTAATTTCGCTACCCTCAAATTCGCTCTTTTGTAAATCTCTGCTCCCTTTATAATTCTCTACTTCCTTGTGAATTCAGACCTATCTGCTATGAGTTCAAACCTACCTTCTTCCTTAGCAAATTCAGACCTGCACCTCTTGATGCCAATTCGCACCCTGCACTTTGAGAATTCAGATCTACCTTTATGCTTTCGGATCTGATGTATGTCTTCGCTCCCTCTCAACAATCAAATTCGGACCTGCCTCTGCTCAAACAAAAATTTGTTGCTCCTGTATTAATTTTTAGTGGCCCTGCTCTTCTAATTAGAGTCGCTGCCTCTAACAACAACTCCACCTTAATAGTTCGCTGTTCTCTAGCTAAGTTGCTGCCCCTGCTATAGAGTTCTCTCCTTTCTCAAACTGTTGTTCCTCTTGTATTTCGCTGCTTACCAAAATTCCAATTAATTACTAATTCATGTTACTTATGTTGAATCAATCACTCTAAACTCTGATCCTTATGCATTAGATCTGCCTCCCAATGAATTCGGGTCTGCACTCTCCAAATGACTGTTGCTGCCTATGGATCAGATCTGCCCTAGATATTTTTGGATCTGCTCAAACCTTGGGCAAATTCACTGCCCTGTTGTTGTGTTTTGCTGCCTTCTAACCTTCAGATCTCTGCCCCTATGTGGAATTGAATTTGCTACATTTTGCCATGGAGAGTCGCTGCCAATGCTTGGGAACTTCGATGCCCTAGAAGCTGGAAGAAAATCGCTGGCTCCAAGAGGAAAATGTTGCTCCTTTGACTGGAATCAAATCCATCAAGAATACTAACTTACATTATAGAATTGAAGTTGATAATGGTGGTGAGTATTGCAACATAGAATTTGAAGATTATTGTTCCTCTAATGGTATTCGTAGGCAAAAACTGTACCAAGGACTCCACAAGAAAATGGAGTGGTTGAACGCATGAATAGTACAATAATGGAGTGTGCAAGGAGTATGAAGTTTCATGCTAGGCTGCCCAAAAACATGTGGGCAGAGGCTGTGAACACTGTTATTTATTTAATCAATAGAGGCCCCTCTACTCTTTGGATTGTGGTATTCTAGAGGAAGCATAGAGTGGTAAGAAGGTGAGTTATTATTTTCTCAAAACCTTCAGTTGTGAAGCTTTTGCACATATAGATTATGAAAATAGAACCAAGATGGAAGCTAAGTCAAAGAAATGTGTATTTATTGGATATTGCATTGATGAATTTGGTTATAGGCTTTGAGATTTTGAAAATCATAAAATTGTAAGAAGCAGGGATGTCATATTCAATGAGAAGGTGTTGTACAAAGATCTATTGCAGCAGCATGAGAAGAAAGAAAATGATTATGTAGTACTGGATGATACTCCAAAAGATGATGTTCCAGTAGTTCCTCATGCTCCGCAACAATAGCAACAAAAAATACCACACACCCCAGTGAATGTTAGACGGTCAACAAGGCTAAGTAGACCTCCAAACATATTCTCTCCCTCTGTGTATTCTATTTTATTAATAGATGTTGGTGAACCTGAATGTTATAATGAAGTTGTGCAAGTGGATAAAAAGCTCTAGTGGGAATCTGCAATGACAGATGAAATGGACTCTTTGCTACAAAATCAAACATGGGATTTATGTAAGTTACCTGCAAGTAAAAGGGCTTTATAGAAAAATGGGTTTACAAGATAAAAGAAGAGGATGGAGGTAAGAAAAGATTTAAATCTGGGTTAGTTGTAAAAGGATTTGCACAGAAAAAGGGTAGATGATTTTGATGAGATATTTTCTCTAGTTGTTAAAATGACTTCTATCTGTATTGTTTTAAGTATTGTGGCTACTGAAGATTTGCATTTAGAGTAGCTTGATGATAAAACAACTTTTCTTCATGGTGATTTGGATGAAGAAATATATATGGTACAACCACAAGGATTTGAGGTCAAGGGTAAGGAGAATTTGGTGTGCAGATTGTAGAAGAGTTTATATGGCTTGAAGCAAGCACCTTGGTAATGGTATATTAAATTTGACACCTTTAAGAATGAGCATGGATACAGTCGGTGTCATTCTGACCATTGTGTTTATTTTAAGAGGTTGGATGATGACAACTACATTATTTTATGTTTATATGTTGATGATATGCTTGTAGCTAGGTCTAACATGGATCACATTAAGGGGTTGAAACAACAGTTAGCACATTCATTTGCTATGAAGGGTTTGGGGGCAGCAAAATAAAACCTTGGTATGAAAATTTGCAGAGATAGTAATAGGAAGTTGTCTCTATCTCAGGCTGATTATATTGAGAAGGTGTTGCAAAGTTTCTCTATGGAGAACGCCAAAGCTATTAGCACACCTTTGCCTGGTCATTTGAAATTGACTAAGGAGATGTGTCCTAATACATTAGAAGAAGAGGCTAAAATGTTCAAGGTACCTTATGCTTCAGCTATAGGGAGCTTAATGTATGCTATGGTATGTACTAGGCTAGATATTGCACACACAGTGGAAGTCGTTAGCCGATATATGAGTCACCCTAGTATTGAGCATTGGAATGCAGTCAAATGGATTCTCAGATATTTGAGAGGTAGATCCAGTAAGTGTTTACACTTTGGGGGATCTTCTACTACTGTACAAGGCTATGTTGACTCAAATTTGGCAGGAGATATAGATAGCAGGTGGAGTACTACAGCCTATGTATTTATTGTTGGTGGGACAGTAGTGAGTTGAATTTCTTGACTACGAAAGGTGGTTACTTTATCCACTATAGAGGAAGAGTATGTTGTTGTTACAGAGGTAGCCAAAGAGATGATATGGCTTAAATTCTTCATGGAAGAATTGGGACATTCATAGACGGATAATTTTCTACATATATATAGCCAAAGCATCATTCATCTTGCGAAGAATTCTACTTTGCACTCAAAGACAAAACACATACAGTTGTGGTACCATTTCATTCGGTCAGTTTTGGATCATGGGCAGTTAAAGATGGAAAAGATACATACAGATGATAATCTAGCAGATATGTTTACAAAGGTAGTAAAAAGGGAGAAGTTGAACTCATGTTCAGCTTCAATTGGTCTTCTAGACTTAATAGAATAAATGAACAGCTGAGTCCAGGGTGGTTTGATCCAGTGGGATCCTCATATGGTAGCAGTATTGCTACAGGATCAGTCTCCAAGTGGGAGGTTTTTTAGTGTGGATACTGATCAGTCACCAAGTGGGATATTGTTAGCTTGTGGTGACTGATCAGGAAAGTACTATACACTTTTCCTCCTTCCCTCACAAATTTTTTTGAGGCCGACATATTTTCGGCACATTTTGGGCCAACATGATTGTAACTCATTCTAACCCTAAAGAAAAAAAAATATTGTATAATATGGCTTAGGGTTAGGGATTTCATTATGTATGATTTTTTAGTACTTACGACGATATTGAGCTGTAAGGGATTACGGATTGTAATCAGGTTGTAATCGTTGGATAATAAAATATTGGACTCGCTATTGGTGGACATAGCCCAGAGATTGGGTGAACCACATTAAATCTTTGTGTCTTGTGTTCTCTTCTGTGTGGTTTATTATTTTCTAATATTGGTTATATTTGCATGTAATTTTTATTTCTACCTTTTTAATCCTAACAGTTTTAATTTAATACAAGCAAAAAAAGATGGGGTTTGAAACCCATAAAAAGAATAGCTACAAAGGATAGTACACAACCAAACAACAACTCCACAAATAACTAAAAACAACACTCTAAAGGAAACTAATCATATAAATATTAGGCTACAACAACAATAGGTTGAAGCCCTCAAACTCAATACAAAGGGTTTTTGCAAGCTTTCTTAACTTGGAACATGATCATAGCATTTTCTCAAGATCCCTTAACTTGAACAATGGATTTTAACATGGCTCCCATAACCTTCATTTTTAGAACCTTAAAGATAAAACATAATAAACAAGCTAGAATAAGCTCAATGTCCCAAATGACCAAGAGTATGATGAGAAATAGAGGGTTTTTAAAGGCTCCCTTGACCTTCACTTTGAGTTGTAAAATGGCCCCCAAAACCATCTTGAAACAAAAAAAATATGTCTGTTTAACAAGTCTTCACCTCTTTTTGTAAATCCCCTATCCACCTCAATATAAGAGGTACCCACCTTAATAGGAATAATATAGAAATAAATCACTAGAAAGAAGGGCCACACTTAATCCAAACCCATATCCAAGTAGCCAAAGATAAGAAAATCCCACATAAATCTAATTCCAACCTCTCCTACAAGGAAAATCTCCACCTCCATAGGGGATGCCACCACCTTAATAAGAATTGCAGAAGAAAAAGAAGGGAGCGAAATGAGCCAATCCCAATCCTAATCCATAAGCACAATCTCCGCCTCAATAGAAGACTCCACCTTGATAAAAGCCACATGGAGAGGGATCAATGAAAGAGTAGAATGAACCCACTTGAGAGAAAAGAAAACCAAAAAGCTCTAGGATCTAACAAGGGGAAGTATAACCCCAAAACTAGAAGCAATTCTTAACCAAAAACAAAGAAAACCAAAAGCCAAAGGGTGCCCTCTAAAATTAGTCCAAGAAAATTTTGGCTAGAGAAGACCCACAAATAGGGGCCCTAATAGATAGAGAACAACCGAAAAAAAAAACAACATGAGGAAAAAGAGAGAACCAAAGAAGCTCTAGCTAGTAGAAAGAAACTAGGAGGAAAAACCTCCTTTAGAATGACAAGAAACCACTTGTTGCATGAAACAAGTAGAGATAGAGGAAACACGTCCTTCCACCACCAAAGAGGGGCCAAGAAAGGAAGCCTTTAAGCATTATAAACTTTCCCAAAATATGAGACATGGAAACTACATAGGTACACAAAAGGTACAAACCCAACATAGACCACCAAACTAAATCCAAAAAATAGATGAAGCCCCAAAAAAGGAAGAAGCTTCCAAACAACACTAAAAAACTACTCCAACATATACACCCTTTGTAGGGTAACCCTACAAAGAATATAGAAGAACCCACGAACTCATTTGTAGTAACAAACAACTCCACTACCTCTATAAAAACTCTAACAACTACAACTCCTTCAACAACATGAAACAAAAAACCTCCAAACACCCAACCAAGAAACCCACACACCACAACCAAAGTAACTTCTGACAAAAGTAGGAGTAGACAACCCCAATAAACGAGCTAGAGTCAGCAAAAGCTCCATTAACCATGATAAAACTAGCACAAAACACCAAAGAACACCCCAAACACCCACCCAAGATAGTGAAATCAACATCGACATCATCTTCTTCTTCAAATCCTACCTCCTCTCCTTGCAGAATGCCTCTCCTGCCTCTACCTCCTTTCGAACACACTCTCTCAGCCATTGTAGTTCCTTTCAGGTTAGTAATAATAATAAATTCATTTATGATGTTAGTTGATACATTTTTTTTATTATTTTTATAAAAAGAATGAAGGTTTGGTCCAATGGGTAGACACTTAGTTTCTAATTACAAGATGAACCCCTTATATCATCACACGTGTTGTACAATTAACCCCATGGATTATTTTGGTTAAATTAGGATACTGACCATGATACTAAATAGAATCTTAATTATAGGTGAACTCCCATAACCTCTTGTATAATGTGCAATTAATCCATGTATTATTTAGTTGAATTAAGAGACTAACCATGATACTAAATAGACTTTTAATTACAAGATGATCCCCATAACTACTCGTACAATGTACAATGAGCTCATTTTCTTTTATTTGAATTAAGAGACTAGCCATGATCTATTAAATAGACCTTATTTTTATGAAAACATGTCAACATACATAGATGTTGACATCTCTGCCTTTGGGTATGTGCAGGATCATGGTCTGCCAAAAAGTGGCGATGTGAAAAAGAAGCCCTGATAACATTCATAGAATACCTATAACTTTCATAATATAACATTTTTTAAATATGAAATATACATCACATTCTATGCTTCACCTAATACAATAATAATAAATAATTCTTTTAATTTGATGAAGTTTAGACTAAGTTAAGGTGGTCAGACACGAGAGTTTTTATATTTAACTAAATTAGTAGCAGAAAAATTATAATTAATTATTTATTTGGAAAATAAATACAAAAAAATATACGTTAGATCTAGACATGATTCTACAACTTTTATCTAGAATCTTATATAAAAATATTATCATTTGATTTTGTTTAATGTGGTTAGACATACACCTACTTGTTATCTTTCTAGTCCTGATTGAAAGACTTATTGAAAAATAGCTATAACTTTTAAACTGTATAACATTTTTTAAATCCAAAATATGTGTTGCATTCTATGCTTTTCCTACTACAAGAAAAATTAAAAAAAAATTCAATTTGATAAAGTTTAGACTAAGTTAGCATGGTCAGACACGAGATTTTTTGTATTTATTTACATGGAAAAAAATTACAAAACAATGTGTCATATTCGGAGATGAGTCTACTACTTATATCTAGAATCTTGTAAAAAAAATATCATTTGATTGTGTTTAAAGTGGTCAAACATACACCTACTTTTTTTTTTCCTGAAATTTTTGTACTACTAGATTGAAATTTTAAATTTTAAACATATAGAATAATTATTTTTCAAAACAGTCCTAGTATTTTAGAAACTAAATTCAATTTTGTCAAATTCTTTAGGGGTTGAACCTAGCCCCAGGGGTTTGAACCTTGGTGGATATCTTATGCCATCGTCCTCACCAATTATGCTCAACCAATTGAACTACAATTCATAGAATTTTAATAAACCCTCTAATCTTTCATGAATTGCATGTGAACCAATGTATTATTTTCGTTGAATCAAGAGACTAACCATAATATCAAATAAATAATTTTGAACCTGTAAATATGACTTGGTATGGAACTCATCTAGCAAGGACAAGAGCCAGAAAGGAAGCACAAAGCATGTAAGAAATTATTTGACATTCCATCACCAATATTGTCAGAATGGTAATTTCAAATACTTCACACGTGAAAAACTTTAATTTCCCAAAGCTAAACATAGAAGTTCTAAAAATATAATCAACATGAAATATATAATATCTCTTCTAATTGTTCAAGACCTTTATACACTGAGGTAATTGTAATCAATTATTATCTCTGATATTTTCGAAAAATTTTAATTTCCCAAAGCTAAACATAGAAGTTCTAAAAATATAATCAACATGAAATATATAATATCTCTTCTAATTGTTCAAGACCTTTATACACTGAGATAATTGTAATGAATTATTATCTCCATTTCTTCATCAGATTCTGATTAAGTTCAATCTGAAAAGAGCCGGGACTCAACAAAAAACATCAAGTCGTATGACAGTTCAAAAGAAATTCACAAGCTATGAATTCAACCAGCAAAAAAAATAAACCAGCAACTAAACTAACCAGAATCAGAAACAACAAACAGAAAACTAAAATTAAATAAATATATTTTTATTATCTTTATCTAATTTATTCAAATATCTACTAAAATTCGAGCTCTCCATAGAAAGCCCGTACCCATTTTATTTCACATTACAGATTCCTGAATATCTCTATTCTATTATTATCCACACTGAAACAAAAGAAAACTAAAGCTAATGCTCCAGAGGAGGTCCTAGACAGACTCACACTCCACATTTTGGAAGGACAGAGTGCCTTTGTCATCGTCATACAGAACATGAAAATTCTGCTGCGCAATGTTACCCAAAACCGAGCTCTGTGACTCCACAGGAATGACAGCCAGGCAAAAGAGCTCATCACTGGCCTGTCTAAAGTAATTCTCCCTGGGAAGCTCAAACTTCACGCCACCCTCGAAATTGAAAGTGAGCGAAGGAACAGCGGGCAAAGCAGACCCCGCCTTAACAGCATAGCAAAGATCGAGCCCAACAGCGGACCCATCCACAGCCGTCAGATTTATCCCCGCCCGAAATGCAGCCGCCAGAGGAGTGTAAGCCGCCTCCACGAGCTGAACAAGAGAAGTCCCACTGTCAATAATCATGCCGCCACTTCCATCCTTCTTCACATCAAAAACCCCGGCAGGAATTCCCACAGCTTTCCCTCCCACAGCAATCGTCTTAATGGGGATGTAATAGAACAGCGGCAGCTTCTCATTCTTAACGAATCCAATGCTCTGAACTGCACTTTTTCCCTTCAGATCAGCAATTGGGCCGAACAGCAAAGGACTGGTCTTGGAAGAACTCCCACCGAAGTACTTATCAAATGACAAAAAACAGTAAGAAAATCTCTTTACACCCAGTTGGGCACCCACCTGAGAAGCCAGCGATAATGGGCCTCTTCCCATTCCCACAATGCCCGTCAAATCCCCCTGAAAAATTGGGCCCCCGGTGTTCTCAATCCCACAGCCAAAACCCACATGAGAAAGTTTTGCATTGTTGCCTAAGATCAATGTATCGTAGACCAAAAAGCCCTTGCTTGATGTGCCGTCAGTGTAAGAAGTTGAATACTCGCAGTTTCCCGAATTGGTATTGCAGCCCGGTTGACCTGGTGCCAAGCCGTTTTTGCAGAAGGAATCTGTGCAGTTCAGTTTGGAGAAAGTTGATGATTTGGTGGTGTCGTAGATTGGGACTGATTGGTTGTAGCATTTCCTGCATGGGTTGCATTGCGTCCATATGAGATCAGATCCTGTGTCCATTACCCCCTTGGATTTTATCGCTGGGCTTCCATATCCCACCTCGATTAGGAATTCGCCATTGCCCACATGAACTGGTGTTTGGAACTCTATTTCCTTGCGCCTGATTAGTGCTGCTGATATGGCTTCTGATTGCCTCTTGCTTCTCTCTACTGCAGATTGTGTACGCTTTGACAAGGAGCTTTCATGGCTGTCTATGTGCCTCATGTTAACCCTAAAACCCAAGTCTTGATCTCCATTAGAGGAGTAAACCATGGTGGGTATCAAGAAAAGTAGTTCTAGCACTACCATCATCATCATCATTTTTGCTCTTCTTCCCATTTTTTAGATTGCTTTTACACTACTGTGTGCTTCTGTGAAGCGTGTCAGTGTGATTTATAGATATGTGTTTTGTAACTGACATGGATGTTCTGATAAGGATCATTTCATACGCCCCCAAACTCCCGATAAGAGAGGAGGTCCAATGAAAAACAGAGATTTTTACGTGTCTGGTATTTGGTGTTATCATCTTCTGCCCTGCATCTTTATCTCTTCTCAAGTCATTTAATTGTGTTTCTCCTTTTTGGGCTTCAGCAATCCAAATTTGGGCTTAAGCGGATCGTGTATCCCACTGTATTCGTGAGCTCCCAGGTGCCCTTTAGATCTTAAGAGTGCAGAGGATTTTTTGGTCATAAAATTTGGAATTCTAGCCCTTAGTCGTAGTATAGTGTATACATTAAAATTGATAAAAAATAGAAAGATTTATAAAATGATAAAAACAGTCATAAAAACAGAAAGGATAAATTGTTGTTTTTCTTCCATATCTAATAAGAAATGGTAACTTTCCTCATTATTGTTTTTAGTTTTTTTTAATAACTTTTTATACTACTGTAAAAAAAATATATCAAAACTGGTAATTTTCCTTACTAATTTTTTTTGTTGTTTCAGTGAATGGTTTTTTTTAAAAAAATTTATATCTCTAACATCTTTTACTATTTATAAATGTGCTACTAAATGTATCCAGCCCCAAGATCTGTTTAATTTGGTGTCTCTCAAGATCATATGGGATCTATTAAATTTTTATTATGCCTAAAGTATTTAAACATTATGTTTTAAATTTGATGATTTATGTATAGTTTTCAAAAGGTAAACTTAAGCATTTATTCTTTTGTGCATGGTCCTCCACATGTGTAGTATCAAGATGAACTAACCTTATCCACTATAATCATGCTTAAAGAATGGTTGGTTTTCTACTATTTTCAATAGCAAGATTCTTAGAAGATAGATAGTGTTATACTTTGTATCACACATTATTAGAGTATTTTTTACTAGGCCATATAAATAAATAGTTGAGTAATTAATAAATAAAGTATTTATCAAAGGATCATGATTGATACAGTTGTAAAGGTACTTTTCTAGCAAAGCATATCCAAGAATTTTAGGGTTTACTTTTCTAACAAGGACTATTTTGAAGCAATAAGGTATGAATATTAAGTAGTCTTGAAGGTTGAATCCAAAGAGAATTATGATGTAGTTGGCTATATAATGTTTTATATATCTAATAGATAGCAAGGGTTTCATTTGTATAATCTTAATATTCAATTGTAGGAATTAAAATTTATGATTCATTGATCGAACTTCATGTAGATACATGGGAACTTGGGGAAATAATAAATTTCTTCTCCTCTTGTATTTGTAGCAATTGATATTAGATACAAATTGTAGGGTATGTCATAATAACTAAATGCAAAGTATAGTACAATGTTTGAAAGGAATCACATCTGATACAAGGTACAAATATAAACACCATAAGATAGATATGAGCAAGTCTCCAATAAAGAACAAGAAGAAGGTAACAACAACAAACATCATCCAACACCACTACAAGAATGTCATAATCTCAAATGGTAAAAGAAACACTACCACCGACCTCGTGGAACCAAAGGTCCACTCCCACTGTGCTGAGGAGATAACAACAAACCCCACTTGGATAATAACCCAACACAACAAAACAACTAAGAAATGGATACTAAAGGCTTTCTATCTCAAAAGGTATCACCAACTAATGATAAAGAAAAGATAATAAATATCAAAATGTCAACATGTACCAAAACACCAAAAACTAAAATATCGAACAAATGCCAATCACCAAATCTAAAAACAGACCATCGAATAATATTACAATACCAAAAACACACCACCATAGGTTAATGTGGAAAAATACGGAGGATAATTAGGCTACATACTATGGGAGTGTCATCACATGGCCATCTACTTGAGTTACACTGGATTGGTCACACCGGACCCCAAACCCTCAAGCATTGAGTTACCCTAGACTAGCCACTCTAGGCCCCGAACCCTCAATACGACTCATGCAGAACTAGAATACCCTCTCATAAAAATGAGGAATTATAATCATACTTACTCCCTAGGTATCATCTAATTCCCACCCTTAACCTATACAAGCGCTCAAGGCATGGGCGAGGCATTATCACTAATTATCTTTTTAATGAACTCTCCAAATTTTAATTACTAAGTTATCACGTATTAAAAAACTTATGATAGGTTACCCTGGTACTGACCACTTTGTGTCCCAGACCCCTATTGTAAGCCACTCCCCTAAGATGCACCTATTTAACCTCCCCTAGGCTCACAATTCACCAATAATCAAATAAGTCTCATAAAAGTATACTGATCAAATTCCAGTCCACAAAAGGATATTAGGGACATACACTAGTCCTCAAACCAAACCATCATAACCACTCTCTCAAAGAGTTCACATAAACATGAGTTTAGGTCTCAACAAGGTTGGGTAGAAATGATCGAAATGATACAACATCATAATGCATAATAACTAACCATATAAGCATCAATAGAACAATACACACCCCCTCTGATATACACACCCTAAAAAGCCAATGTAAATTTTCCCCAAATACACATCAGATAACGCAATAAAGAAATCAGATAGACATAACATAATACAAATTCCAGTTATTTTAAGTTAATCACTTTATTTTCAAAGGTCCAATTTTGACTATAAAATATTCACATAACAACTCATGCATAACTCCTATTTGTCAATAAGAATTAAAAATAAAAATAACATGCATTCTAACAATAAGATAGAATTTATTAATCTTAAATAAATGCTATCAATTCATAACCACTAAAACTTCACACATAATATAGCTAAATCATCTCATATATCAACATAGAAATAATTAAATATTTTAGAAATACAAATAATAATAATAATATTTATTCATTATTGTGTAATAATAAATATTAATTTAAGTAAATTAATATTAATAATAATATTAAATATCAATATTTATAATTATTAATTATTAATTAAAATAAATATTATTAATTAAATATTATTTATTATTATTATTATTAAAATATTTTAAAAATTAAACTAACCTTATGCGCAGGGGTCCATACCCTCCCCGCCCTATTGCCAAGAGAGTCGCTGTTGCTAGCTGCAACCCTTGTTGCGGCAACAACCATGTTGTTGGCCACAACCCTTGTTGTGGTAGCAACATAGTGCTAGTTGCAACCCTTGTTGCGACAGCAACATGGTGCTGATCGCAACCCTTGTTGCGACAACAACATGGTGTTGGCTGCAACCTTGGTTGCGGCGGCAATCATGTTACTAACATGTTGCCGCGAAAGTGGGGATAGGGTCCCTACCCTCCTTAAAAATATATTTTATTTTTTAATTTTTTTTCTTTTTTAATTTCTGACACGAAAAGCATACTGTGTTTTTCCAGCAACCCGACCCCCCCCCCCCCTTATATATATATATATATATATATATATATATATATATATATATATATATATATATATATATATATATATATATATATATATATATATATTTTCAATTGATTTTCTTTTAATGGAGGCTAAGGTTTTCTAATAAGACTAATCTCTTTTTTTAATAAGATTTTCACATATACATCTATATGCATGCATCTCTATATCAATTAAATTTCCATGCAAATTATTGGGGTAAAATATCTATCACTTCTGGGTAAATACCTTAACTAGGAAAAACTCACATGCTTTCCTAAAACCTCTTCATAGGTTTTCAAACAATACCAACAAAATACCAGATCTATTTTTTGACATCAATTAAACTATTTCCAAAATTCCTCAAAAATAAACTTGATTAAAAATAGAAAATTATTTTCAATTCATTCTCATAAACAATTCTAGACATGAAGTAAACAATCTTTTCAAATGAAAGATTTTACAAAAAAAAGATTTTCAAACTCTACCTCAAACAATGTCTAATTTTGAAGACAAGAAGAATCAAATTCAACCTCCAAAATTCCAAGCTTT
Organism: Chamaecyparis obtusa; assembly: GCA_027943335.1. Taxonomy (NCBI): domain Eukaryota; kingdom Viridiplantae; phylum Streptophyta; class Pinopsida; order Cupressales; family Cupressaceae; genus Chamaecyparis; species Chamaecyparis obtusa. Next base: position 1,195,354 of record BSBK01001824.1, on the reverse strand, counting down.
CAATAATCTTCCAAACCTGATAAACTTGATGGAAATAATATCCAGAAACCACTCATGAAGAAAGCCTATTCCCCCCTAGGATTTCTAAAGCATGAAATCCCTAAAAATCATAACTCAACTCTCCACCTAGTTTTTATCAATTCACTTTGCATTATTAATTATAATTTAATAATAAAATATGCACTTTTTCCAATTACAACTCCTAACTCAAGTTTAACTTAAATTTCTAATTCAATTTTATTAAATTGAATGTGCAACTTAAATTATATATAAATATATAATTAATCAATTAATATTTTAACACATTAATAACTATGCAATTAAAAATTAAATATTAAATAAATTAATTATGCATTTAATTTCATATTTAGATTTAATAATTAATTAAATCTTATTATTCTAAATTTAGATTTTTAATTTAAGTCTTTTAATTAAACAAGGGCACTTAATTAACTCTTAATAATTAAATATCCTTATATTTAATATTTCCATATTCATATAATATAGTTATTCTAATCTCATAATTGATCTTAATTTAATTATTTTAAATCAAATAATCCACACAATGAACTCACTTGACTCACAACACACAAAAATCAACTAACTCGTATAACAAATAAACACCAAGGAAGGGCTCACGAATTCATGTCACCTTGATGAACTCAGATGGGTAGAAAATAGACACTTGTCCATTATTTAGGACAATCAATGGCTTGGTTGAGATTTGGATCTGTATGTTATCCCCCCTCTCTTACCATTGGTATATTGTGATAGGGCATGCTCATCCTAGAAATTCAGGGAAGTCGATGTCCAATACCTACAAACTTGCATAAAAGATGACCATGTATATACATGTATAAATATATAACAAACAATGGCGGGGATCGCCTGATCGTGTGAATCTTGCAAGCAAGTAGCTACAACTTCGTCCCTCAACCACATCAGGCACATCAAACAAAAATATAAAACATACACGCCAGCCATACACAAAAAAGTATGAGGTCAATAGACCATAAGCATCAATGACATCCTAACATATAAGTCATCATCATGAAATAACCATTATATATATATATATATATATATATATATATATATATATATATATATATATATATATATATATATATATATATATATATATATATATATATATCATTTGCATTTAATCAATATAAAAATAACCAAAATCATCTAATTGTAAATACATGATATTTCACCATTAACCAATGCAATGTCATACATTCATATCCTCAAGTATCTCTTAAATAATCAACGCACACATGAAACTAGCCTAAAAGAGTTTGGCAATAAAACTAAAAAGCAAACTATGAGAGGGGTATTACAAGTTATGTCTACCTATGTATTTGATACCGATCAATCAATATAGAATTGCATACTAGAATTGATGTTGGTAATGTAGTCAATCCTAATATACCTAATGCACCTATAGAAAGGATAGATAAAAGATCTTTTTTTAGGCCAAAGATAGTGCTTCCATTAAGAAAATAATAGAAAAGAAAAATACATTTTTTCCCTAAAGCCTACACCATATAAAAGGTATGTGTACAAGAGTAACAAAGTTGTCATACCATTGGCACATTAATGGGCCTTTGAGGGCTAAACCTCCTTCTAAAAGGATTAAATAGGAATATTAGAGACCCTCAGACAATGGATGGACAAAAATCAACTTTGATGGGGTGGAAAAAGGTAACCCTAGTCCATCCAGGGTAGGATTTGTTAAGAGGGACTGCAGAGGTAATATTCAGATGATAGGAGCAAAATGTCTTTTGGAAGGGATAAACAATGAGGTAGAGGTCTAGATTTCACTCTGAGCTATAAAGATGGCTACTAAATTAAAAGTGATGAATCTTCATTTGGAAGGGGATTCACAACTTATTATCAATGAAATAATCAAAGGAGAGTTAGGAGTATGGTACCTAAACAAGCATATACACATGATTAAGTCCTTGCTAGAGTTGTTTGAGGATTTCAAAATTTCACGTGTTAGGTAAGAGGTCAAGGAGGTAGCTGACACAATGTCAAATCTTGGGGTATCCCTGAAGGATCAGGAGAAGTAGGAAATGGTGGAAGACTTTAGAGATATAGATGGAGCAATTTTTTATTCTTGGAACTAAGAAGAACACGACTAAATATAGTGTAACTGGGATAGGGAGTGGCATGGAAGCCTTGGAGTTTCTTAAGTTTTCAATAACCCTGGAGACTCAAATTTAATTCTAATTTTGGAACCTTTCATGAGAACCATAAAGGATTGTGGTGAATAATGATGAAGCAACAAGTGAAATGAATGCATAGGACGAAGACCATGTAATCAATGAAGTCTCATTGATCTCATCAAAGATATTTAAACTTATAGATGACGCCAGATAATTAACATCTTTGGGAAGGATCAGGAAGGCTCTAGAAAAGATAAAGGTTGGCTCATGTGGCATTTATAATATGACAACAAGTTTCAACACAACATTTTTTCAAGTTCCAAAGCGAGTTGGGTTGTTGCAAGTAGAATAAAGAAGGCTGGAATGGAGGAGAAAATTTCACTGCACACCCTTAACCAACTTCAAAATTCAGAGGAAAAGTTATCCTTAAGTGGATGAGAGGGATATTCAATATTGATGACCCTCATTTTTGGCAGTGTGTGGAGGTCATTTTTGGAGAGGAATTTTTGACAATAGATTTTATACAAATAACAAACTTACATTTTCTTATGTGTTTCTAGCTTAGGAATTACAACTGGGAACTAGGGAGGAGGTTTTGTGGGTGATGAGACAATGTTTGAAACTATAATGGGTTGGTGGGATGGTCCCAATCATTAGGATGGAAAATCCTAGAGTTGGTCTGTTAATAGGACTTCAAGATTATGGAGAGTAGTGGAAGGCACCAAACACAACTTAAAACCATTCTTAGTCTAGAGCACAACCACATGCAAGGAGAAGCATATAGAAGAAGATAGATGCAAGTGAGAGGCATTGTTGTCTCTTCTGAGATTTTTGGAAGCTGAGAAGATTCTTCAAGGGGAGGAAATTTTGAAGAAATACAAGCGAGGCAAGAAGAAAATGAAGGGGAAAAGTTTGTCTGAAGAGCAGAAGTTGTTGAAGGAAAGGAATCCCAGGAAGATAAAAAAGAAGAGATAAGACACCAGTGGGAATGTGTTCATCCCTGTTAAGAATATAAATCCATGATGAAGGTGTGGCATAGCTAGATGAAGAGTATGTTTATTTTGTTTTGGCTACCTTGTAATAGGAATTATTGTGAATAGTATGTATCCATCCCATTTTGTATAAAGTAAGGGCTTAGTTCGATCTCTATGGACTATATATCTATAGTCGGGTATTCCCAATTTTATTAGTAAAGGGACATGGTTAAACATTTCTAGGGAAGAAGAGGCAAGTAGGCAGTGGGTAGATGGTTAGAAATTGCAGGCCTTCAATGGTAGATATGTCAACTTGAACAATGACATATATTTTAAGACTATTCTTGTACCTTTTACTTCTAATTAATAAAAAACTTATATCATTGATCAAAAAAAAGTTGTGGTACCAATAGGTAATATTGGAATACCACAAGTGTATGATATATGTATTCCATACCAAACTATATTTAGAGCATACCTTAGAAAGAATAAGTTGTACCTAAAAAATAATATTGTTGAAAAATATTGGTATATTACTACTTGTGGTCAAGTCATACCATTCATTCCTATTATAAGTGACTAAATAATACCACTATCCAGTTATCTACCTAGCAATATTCTCATTGTTGTACCCTATCTCACAAGTCATCAAGATTTCAAAGCCCATAAGTGAACATTTTAGAATACCTAAGCACAAAGAAAACAATCTATCCTATAATAATGTCATAAATATGTGTGTGTGTGTGTGTGTGTGTGTGTACACACAATTTGATAAAAAGAAATTCTTAAGTTTCTCTTGAGGTCTCCCTTGGGAGATCTCTAGTGGAGAGTCAATTGAGTAATCCTTTCTATACATCACTTTTATCAATGATTGGCTAGTGCACTAATACATGTTGGATTATAGAGCTTCTTGTAATTTTTTCATCACTTTGAATGGTGAGTGAATTAAATGTCTTAAATAGTGAGAAGTTTAAGAAAAGAATCATAAATTTTTTTAACAAAATATTAAAAAATCTTTACAAAGCGCATGAATTTTCATGGATAAAAAATTACATTTTAATTTTCTTAGAAAATTTATGCATTATGTCCATTACTATAAATTTACATTTAATCCTAGTGAATTTTTATGAATACTAGTTAAGGGAATTAATTGTCATGGTGAATCCTAAATTTATACATATTTGTCAATGTATTTCTCCCATATATTCTTTATATTCAAGTAATATTCAAGTGGGGTTCTAGGGGTTGTAATCATTATTGGAGTCAAGGGATAGCACCCCTAATGGGATTCAAGGGGGTAGTGCCCTCTCGCAAGGTTTAGTGATAATGGCCCTAGCGTACTCATATTACTATATAGACAGGGTTTACGAATACATCCCCTCGCCACCAAGAGAAAGTACACTGTTGAAAGATGTTGGAACACAAACTAAATATTTTAAAGAACTCTCATGCCTTAAAAATAATATAGTAAAATATGAACAAATCAACACTTTTATTTACCTTGTTAATGAAAAAGTTAAGATTTAATTATCTAAGTCTATAAGTACAATTTGAAAAACTATTTAATTCACCCCTTAATTTGTTTTGGGTCATCAATGAGTATCTAACATATTACCCAAAACAAATTTTACCTAGAATAAATAGTTTTCATAAAAATGCTTATAAACTTAAAAAACTAAATCACATTTATCCATTAATATCTAATACAAGGACCCAATTTAAATTTGAGGCAAATTAAATAATTTACATGACATATGCTTATAAACTTATAAAATCAAATTATAACCATTAGATTATAGTGAAAATTTATTGGTGGGAAATAAATTCCATATTTATTTAGTCATTCCTATGAGATGAGACCATAGACTCTTGTGAAACTAAATCAAAAGAAAATAAATGAAGTTTCCAACCTATTCTAGGTCACATGCTTCATTTTCTAGGTCCTATATGAGCCAATTTAATTACCTAATTAATGGTTGAGGTGATGAGAAGAATATATCATTTGTGAAAGAGAGTTTATATAAGAATTCTATAATGTGTGAAATTGGTCAAAAATTTGATGAAGTGTGCAAATTCAATGTAACTAGAGAATGGGGCTTCAAATAGAACTTCACTATCAACACTAGTCAAATGCATCTTTTGCAATAGTTCATATTATGTATTTCATTGGAATCTAATTTTATCTTTCTCTAAAGACATTATATTTAGTTTTCAAGTCCATTGTATATTTCCCTAAGATAGTCAGTCTTGGATTTGATTATAGTAGTGGCCCTCTTGTAAAACTTGTTTCATGTTGTGATTTCATCCCAATTGTGGTTTTTTCCTTCTTGGGTTTTCTCATGTAAAAAAGCTTGGTGTTCTTGTGTGGTGCATGTTGTATATTTTTGCTTTACTTATGCACATTTTTCACATGGTTTAAAAGCTAATGAATGCTTAATTTTTAGTTTATGCTTGTTATAATCACCTGAAAATGGACAAGATCATTTAAATGAGAAATCAAGGCAATGACCAACATAATTAAATGCAATTAAATCAAATCAAAGACAAATTGCAATTGAACATTAATCCAAAATTAATTGAAAATCAAAAGCTACCAAATCAATTTAAATCAAATAAATCAATAAATTGTGTAATTAATCTAATTAATTACATAGTTCACTTTAAATCAAATCAACCCATTCAATGGGTACACATGGCTAAACAAATTAAATAAAATCAATTGATTAATTCCTATTTTCTCTCAACACCACATGGGAGGAAAAAGCCTCAACCAATAGGAATTGAGAACCAAGCTCACATGGATCAAGCCTAAAATGAATCTCAATCACTCATTTGGAAAGAGCATCTTGTCCACCCATCTTGTCTTCTTATCCCAAGCTTTGAGGACAATCTATTTAAATTGTCTCCAAAGGGTGGAACCAAGGACTTAACCCCAACTCAATCATGATCAACTCAACTACACCCCCTACCCTTGCCAAAATCTATAAAAGCAAGGCATAATTCACTCACAAATCATCCCCAAATCTGAGAATAGCATCAAACCTCTTGCAATTTAGAGCTAGAAAGGCAAATATAGAAGCTAATTAGCGTTTCAATTTGGAATTAATTGTTTTATCTTTCTTTATCATATCATTCTCATTCTAGGATTGTCACTAATGGAATCTTGCTAAGAGCTTTATCATTAGCATCCCTAGCTAGAGATCCATAAAGTGCTTAATTGTCAATTTTTAGCTTAAATAGATTGCTATTTGTGGTAATTTAGTGTTTATTTTGAATTATTGATGATACTAACCCTATGAAGGTAATTTTTCTAGTACACAAAATGGCACCCACCATGGGGCATTAGGCCTCATTCCTTCATAAAATTCAAAAAAATTCATATTTCTATATTTTTCCTTGTTTTGTTCTTTGTTTTGCAGGTGAAACAATGTGTTTAATCCTTTCTACAGCACTTTTACTAGGTTCTCCAGTGCGTTGATGACAAATTTTTGTGCCTTTACATAGAGTTTTAACGCATTTGATTCCTTATATTTTCTATCTAATCTTCTTTCAGCGCTTTTGCCCTAACTAGCCAGCGCATTTGATCAATTCTCCAATGCTTTTACGGTGTTTTTGACACCTTCACACAGAGTCTTAGTGCTTATGATCTTTGTTTTAGCACTTTTAAAATTTGCTTTAGCGCTTTTAATTTGATCCATAGCGCATTTGATCATATAAGTAGCGCTTTCAATAGATTTTGTCGTGCTTTTGATTAAATTAAAAATTAACAGAATCTGACTATTGAAAAATGATTTTTCTGCCTCTGCATGATGACTGGTCATAAAAGAATAAAAAAACTAGAGACCAGATTCAACAGTGAGGGAAAAGCCTTGACAAAAAGGATCAAAGTGGAGAATATTGCACATATTAAGCTGATTTTGGAAGATTCTCAGCAAGAAAGCAAGGTATATGAACATTACTTTAAAGTTGTAGAAGCATATAAAGCAAAGTTTGTATCATTGAATTGGATTTATTCACCTTATTCAAGTTTTGCTCAAATTTGACAAATAAGGTCTAGATTCAAATTTATCTTTGTTTTCTTCATTTTGGATGGTTGTGTTGACTAACTTGTTGGAGGAGAATCAATTGGAAAGGAACGATCACCACTAGGTGATCATTAAAATACAAAATTCATCAAAAATGCCCCTAGCCTTTTCTAGCTACAAAACAAGGTAAGCCTCACACTTAGTCATTTTTTTGCTTAAATTGTGGCTTTGTCATTTTCAAAATCTAGTAATTAAAGAAGCCTATTATTGTTTGAGGAATTTGACATTAGACCTATGCTCTTCACTTTCTAAGTGAATCAAAATGCTAAAAGTGTTAAACTCCTTGATTAAAAGAAAGGCTAAGTAAATCAAGCACTAAATTTGAACAACCCCGTGTTTGTAGAAAAGAGTAGAAATACTCGATTCTCATTAGTTAGTGGATTTGGTAATTGAACCTTGTTAAAAGTGTTTGGGAATTGAGAAGTAGATAAGGATATGCTCTTCACCTTTTGTTGAATCAAACTCCCAAAACCTATATCTTTATTCCAATGTATTTCTTTCAAATGAACATGCTAGATCAATAGTGGGCTCACCTCCCAAGATTTGTCTTAACGAGACCAGTGAGAGGGACAGCCCAAAGTGGGATACAATCACCTTTTCTGTGATCATCCAACCCACTATAAAATAAAATACATACATCCTTAATGGGGTGTGTGACAAAAGGGTGTTAAATTTTTGAACTTCCTTGAGTAGTCCTTCAGGATTGCGCAAAACTCTGACATACCGGTGGTGGGAAGCCTCTTAATATACTTGGAGGATGAAATTTTAATATCCATTTGAATGGAATCTTGATTAAAAACCTTGTTAACTTAGCAAAGCCTACCTTGTAGAGCCATGTTTACAAACCAAATTGTGAACTAGGTAGCTTGCTTGAAGTATCTTTTTGTGCAAAAACCCGTGATAACATCCTTGAAAATTCAAACATTTTTTGTGTAGAGGGTTAAAAAGAGAAAGTGTACTTGTGGTTGTTGTGTTTGAAAAGTACATAGAACAAGTGAGAGAGATCCATTGAAAAACTCATCTTATATTTTTAAAAATCTCTCCATAAATACCAACAATTACCAAATTGGGGATCAATTCAAAATCAAACTTTGTTGGATATCAATTTCTACACATTCTCACAAACTCAAATTATCTCTACAAGAAGATGACACTTTCATTGCAAAACAAGTACCCAAATTGAATACCAAAATATTTTCAACAATCACGACCAAGGGGATAGTCTCCCAAATATATTTTAAAAAAGACTTAAATCAATGGATCGAAACTCCGCATTTCACGATTACCATGATGGGGGAAACAACAACAACATTAATAATGCAAACCAAGGGCCTAAAGAAATGATTGAAGAAAGGGCTAATAGAGCGGCTCAAGATACTAATTTTCTTGAAGTCATGGACAAACTAATAGATAGGGATAGGGACAATTTTTTCCTAACTCTAGCCCAAGCAAGGGTAAAGTTCCCACATGATTATGATGTGGATCAACTCAAGAAAAACAAAGAAGATGAAAACTCGATGAATGCTATGACTCAACAACTAAAAATGTTCCAAGTGCAAATTGACTTAATGAAAAAGGTTGTTGAACCTAAGCCTTTCTCTATCGAAGCCTTGTGTCCATTCTCGTTCGACAAAAGCCTAGTCATGGCACCTTTTCCTATCAATACAATCTTTCCTAAATATGATAAATACATGGGTAAATCAGACCCACAGGATCACCTTAGATATTTTTGTGCTCTAATTATTGAATTTATGCATAACACTACGTACTTAATGAGACTTTTTCCAAGAAGTTTGGGAGGAAAAGCCATGGAATGGTTCTCAAAACTTCCTCAAGGAATAAAGACTTTTGAGGATTTAGTCTCTAAATTTGTAACTCATTACTTCTACAACATTGAACATGAGATTACCATGCTAAAACTATGTGATACAAAACAAAAGGATGGTGAATCTTTCTTAGGGTTCCTTCAAACGTGGAGGACCATTTTTGCAAGGTACCCATGAAGTATCCCTAAAAAGGAGAAGATGGAGATATTTATGAATAATTTAAATATGGAGATGAACTATAGGCTCCAACTTCAATGTCCCCCTACATTTGAAAAACTTATTGAGAATGGGATTAAGATTGAAGATGTATTGGTCAAAAGGGGTGAAATCAAATTGTTTAAAGATAATAAACCCTATACCAATACTAGTAATAATCATTATATATCTAATTATACCAACAATAAAGAAGCCAACAATCACAATGACAAACCTAAACTATGGTTGAAAAATAATAACAAAAATCTTGTGAATGATGGAGTTGTGGAAGCTCACAACTTCAAGGCTACCCCGTTTAACTTATCAAGTGGGGCAAATTCAACATACAATGTGAATCAAATGAATAAAGCTCCTTTTAATAATGTCAATTCCAACAACAACAATAACAATGCTAATAATAATCCCTTCAATAATGCTAATGGAAACAAGCCTAAGCCATTCTTTTCCGCTTATCAAAAGAGAAAATTCACCTTCTTAGGTGAACCATTGGAAAATGTGTTAAGGACTTTAGTGGCTAACAAGATCATTACTCTACCCAAGTTAAGGCCCTATGAACCCCAAATTAAGCCGAATTGGTGGAATGATTCTCACCATTGTGAGTATCATCAAAATAAGGGTCATAAGACCAATGAATGCATGAAACTAAAACATTTGGTGCAAGACCTAATTGATGATGGGACAATCAAGGTTGAAGGGCCCCAAAACAATGAAGATCATATGGCCTTCAAAAATCCTTTTCTAAACCATGAAAAGGGTGAGCCATCAAACGCTAACCAAAATAATAAAATGGGTAATGAGAAAGTCAACTTTTCTCATACTTGTGATAACACAATTAATGCTTTAAGTGGTGATGAAAGCACCATAAATTTTATTGTGGTAAAAGAGAAGCCAAGGGAAGCAACATCTAATGTTGTAACTAAGGGGAAAGCTTCGAAAATTACTCTACCTAGAAATGCTCCAAGAATTGTTCTACCAAATCAAACCTCATCTTCATCATCAAAATAATATAATTTGGTAGATCAATTACAAGGAACCCCTACTCAAATATCTATTTTAGAATTGCTCAAACTCTCACCAACTCACAAGGAAATTCTGGAAAAAGCCTTGGTAGAGACAATTAATGTACCTCTAAATTTGGAGGTAGACAAGTTTCAAAACATGGTGGGACATCTTATTGCACCTCATTGCCTATCTTTTTCAGAGCAAGATGACATGTCATTAAATCAACCACAAAACTTTCCTTTTCATATAGAGGTTCTAATTCACAAGCATAGTGTAAAAAGGGTCCTTATTGATGGAGGGGTCAGCCTGAATATTTGTACCTTAAACTTGGTGAAAGCCTTAGGATTTTCTAAGGAGGCTATTAACCCAAAGAAAAAGATAACTATAAAATCCTACGATGATGGAGAGAGAGCTTCTAAAGGTTTCATAGTACTTCCTATTAGATTTGGCCCAATGCAAAAAGAAACCATTTGTCAAGTCATAGACCTAAAGTTGACTTACAATATCTTACTAGGGAGACCGCGGATTCATGAAATGCAAGTCGTGCCTTCTACCTATCACCAATGTCTTAAATTCCCTTATCTAGGGAAAGAAATCATGGTAAGCGGAGACTCAAACCCCTTCCAATATTGTAATAACTTAAAGCCTATCAATGATTCTCTAGTCCAGCATAATGCAAAAGGGTCTATACCCCAAAGAATAGAGCAAGGACAAAGTTCTAAATATCTTCCATCTTTAAAGGGAAAAGAAAAGGAAGAAAAAGAAGAAGTTGTTGTTGAGAACATCCAAAGTCCTACTAACCTAGCTACATCGACAAATGGAAAAGAAAAGGTTAGTGAGGAGAGTACTCTTGGGACAAAGAAAGAAGACCAAGATAGATCTATTCAAATCTACACTAAGGAGGCTCATTACCAAAACATGAACCATATGATGAAATTTTTTTAGAAACAATGCCAAATCAACTAGAAGGGAGTAGGTGAATACTCCTTATCCATGATGGACCTTCCCTTATCTCCAAAATCATATGGAAAGCCACCTACTCTACCTCATAAATACAATGATCACTTTGTGAGGGCTAATACATCATCATTCATGGAGGAAGAAGACAATGAAATCCTAAACTGGTTATACAAGGATGAAGAATCAAGTACCCATGAGAAATGCATACAAAATATAAGCATTCCCACACATCAATATGGGAAAGGATTTCAAATTATGCAGAAAATGGGATACAAAGGACAAGGACCTTTAGGAAAAAGAAATGGACTCCTTGAACCCATTGAAATGACGTGGAGAGATAGCAAAGAAAAGATAGGATTAGGCTACCTAGAACAAAAGTATACTCAAAAGAACTATCCTAAAGTCTATGATCAAATATTACAATTAGAGTCACATAGTGATGAAGACTCAAATGATTGGGAATGGGATAATTTTTCAAATGAATCATGTCAAGATAAATTTATTTATGTCATTCATACTTACCCTCCTAGCAAAGGGAAAGAATCAATTGCAGAATCAAGTCAAAATCAAGCCTCAAGCTCAAGCCAAGTGGTCCTAGATAATGTACCAATTCAAGAAATTGAAATAAACCAATGGGTAGGAGAACCCTACGTACCATCATGGAGACCTACTATGGAATAATCTAACATTAGGTTCAACTCACGGTATTTCTACCCAATAGAAACCTTAGAGGATTCTAGTGAGGAGGATTTTGACCCTAGTTCTCTAGAACATCTCAAAGAGGCACATTTTATATACTTAAGTGATACAATGTTCAAACCTTCAAATGAAATCTTGTCCTTAAACCCTATTGGCCTAAACCAAAACATTGATCCTTTGACCCTCATCTATCCGAAATTAATTGAATGGGATTCCATTGAACCTACCATACTCCCAACATTTTTGAATGACAACTTGGTATCCCAATATCTAAATGTGGGTATCCAAACTCTCAATTCAATAAAAAATTAAAAAAATTAAAAAAATATCAAAAAAAGGAAAGAATCTAATGTTGAAAACCACATTGTGGCAGCATTAGATCAAAAAGAGAAAGAAATAAAGAATGATTCCAAAGCTGAAAACCCAATTGAGGCACCTAAGGAAGGGAGTTTGGATACTTTACCTGAACACTATGAGGAAATGTCTCCTATCTTGATTGAACCAATAGAAAGGTGAACATTGGATCAGAATCAGAACCAAGGATCATACACTTAGCGGCATCTTTATCTAGTGAGGAAAGAAAAGAATTCATCAAATTTTTCAAGAAAAAGCAAATCAATTTTGCATGGTCTTATCATGATATGCCAGGATTAGATCCAAATTTAATCATGCATCACTTGAACATAAAAGAAGGAGCAAGACCAGTAAAGAAGAAGTTGAAAAAGATGCATCGACACATAGCTTTTCTTGTGAAATTGGAGTTAGAAAAATTGCTAAAAGTTGGGTTTATAAGAGCCATTGATTATGCCCAATGGATTTAAAACATAGTGCCAGTTTCAAAAGCAGACAAGTCCATCTAAATTTTCATGGGTTTTAGGGATCTAAATCTTGCATGCCCTAAAGATGACTTTCCATTACCAAGTATAGATGCCATAGTGGATTTGATAGTAGGACATTCAATGTTCTCTCTATGGATGGGTTTAGTGGCTACAATCAAATAAAGATAGCACCCAAAGCTCAAGATAAAACAACATTTACATGTGCATGGGGGACATTCTATTGGAATGTTATGCCCTTTGGTCTAAAGAATATCAGGGCAACCTATCAAAGAGTCGTGACAACTATATTCCATGACATGATTCATAAGTTCTTGGAGGACTATGTAGATGATATACTTTCTAAATCTCATTCAAGAGAAGAACATCTACCCATCTTGGAGAAAATTTTTGAAAGATTAGAACAATTTAAAGTAAGGCTAAATCCGAAGATGTGTACATTTGGTGTTCAATCAAGAAAGTTACTAGGGTACATTGTTTCAGCAAAAGGAATAGAGGTAGACCCGGCTAAAGTCAAATTCATAATGAAAATGGAAGCACCTAGAAACATAAGTCATATGAGATATCTTCAAGGTAGGATCTAATCCATACAAAGGTTCATATCTCAATTGGCAGAAAAGTGTCATAATTTTACTCAACTCCTTCATAAGAACATAGTTTTCAAATGGGATGAGAAATGTGAAGAAGCCTTCAATTTGTTGAAGAAATATCTAATGAACCCTCCAAATTTGATGCCACCTATAAGAGGCAAGCCTTTGATTCTATACATTTCAGCGACCAAGCATTCATTAGGGGCACTCTTGGCACAAGAAGATGCAAGAAAAGAAAAGGCTATCTACTACATAAGTAGAACTTTGGTGAAATATGAGTTGAACTACATCTTCATCAAAAGAGAATGTTTGGCCGTAGTTTTTGCTTCCCAAAAATTGTGCCACTATATTTTATCCCACAAAGATTAAACTCATTGCAAAGATTGATCCCTTGAAATATCTTCTTAGCAAAACATCATTGAATGGAAGACTAGCCAAATGGGTCATGGTGCTAAGTGAATTCAACATAGAATATGTGGATCAAAAATATATCAAGGGCTAAGTCATCATTGATCAATTAGTAGAATCACCATTACAAGATGACCACCCAATACAAGTGGAATTTAGAGATTTTGAAATTGTAAATGTGGAAGCAAAAACATGGCAGCTATATTTTGATGGTTCCTACACACAACATGGATTAGGAGAAAGCATACTTTTGATTACTCCTCAAGGATCTACCATTCCAAAATCATACAAATTTCTATTTCCATGCACAAATAACATAGCTGAGTATGAAGAATTGGTCATTGGAATAAAACTGGCATTAGAGTGGAAAGTGACAAAACTAAAAGTCTATGGAGATTCACAATTAGTTATCAATCAAGTTAATGATGAATATCAAATGAAAGATGACAAGATGATACCTTACAAGAATATGGTTGAGAATCTCAAGAAATACTTCACTCTTATCACATTTGAGCAAGTGCCAAGAGAGAAGAATAAAGAAGTAGATGCAATGGCTACTTTGGCATCACTTCTTCAAATACCAGATCAAAGTGCCAGATATGAATTCCTGGTAGAAGAAGTTGAACAACCTGCATTCGACCCTACCCATCCACATACCATTTTTTTTCTAACCACACATGAATCACCTTGGTATGGAGATATTTACAATTACTTAAAATACCAAATCCTACCCATAGACCAAACCAGGAACCAAAAGAAAATCTTTATCCGACAAGCTACTCATTATACCTTAATATTTGACACATTGTATCATAAGAGTCTAGATGGAATGCTTCTTAGATATCTAGAGAAAGAGAAATCAGATATAGCCTTATGATAAATTCACGAGGGGATTTGTGGGTCACATTCGAATGGTTTAACCCTAGCTAAGAAACTTCTTAGGATAGGATATTTTTGGCCTACGATGGAGAAAGACACTTGTCACTTTGCTAAAACTTGTAGAAAGTGTCAATATCATGGAAACTTGATACATGTACGTACCCACACAAGAGCTTCATCCTATGATGACACCTTGGTCATTTTATCAATGGGGTCTAGACTTAATAGGAATGATTTATCCACCATCTTCAAATGGTCATAAATTCATTATCACTACAACATAGTACTTTACCAAATGGGTGGAAGTTGTACCCTCATCAAAAGCAATAGGAAAGCAAATATCCTTGTTTATCCTAAACCACATAATATGTAGATATGGTGTACCTCATGCATCATAATGGATAATGCAAAGCACTTCAAAAACAAGGACCTAAAGGATTTATGCACAAAGTTTCAAATGATCCACCATTCATCCTCAATATATTACCCCCAAGGTAATGGACAAGCCGAAGCAACGAATAAAAAAATCTTTAAAATATTGAAGAGAACTATGGACAATTCAGGTAGAGATTGGCATATAAAAATAAACCCAACCTTATGGGCTTATAGGAAAAGTATTAGAATGCCAACAGGAGCTACACCATTTTCCTTAGCCTTTGGAACAGAAGCAGTTTTACCTTTGGAGGTAGAACTTCCATCCTTAAGAGTATCTCTACATGGTTTGATAAGTGAGGAAGATTATAGAGCTGCTAGGTTGCATGAACTAGAACTGCTAGATGAGAAACATCAACAAGCATTTGATCACTTGAAATTATATCAAAACTGAATGTCAAGAACTTATAACAAGCATATCAAGTCAAGAACATTCCAAATAGGTGACTTAGTTTTGCGAAAAAAATCCCAAGAATCAAGCAGAAAGAGAAAAGAAAGGGAAATGGGAAGCAAACTAGTTAGGACCTTTTGTGATCACTTCATCTTTTGGGACAGGCACCTATAAGTTAGTTGATTGTGATGGAGCAGAGTTACAAGAATCGATCAATAGCATTCATCTCAAAAGGTTCTACACATGAAGCAGATGAAAGAGGATAAAGAAAAAGAATATCAAAAAATTAGATGGAAAGCATCATATTTATTGTACATAGTCAAAAGAGATCTTGAAAATACCAAAAACATTAAAAAGTAGAAAACAAAAAACAAATGAGAAATGCAGAAAAGATCAAAAATAGTGGAAAATTGAGCATGAAGAAAGCCAAAAAAATTCATATATGATCCTCAAAAAGATGTTGTCTTGGTAAAAACCTAGCAAATAGGCACCTTGATGATATGAAAAAAAAATTGAAAACAAAGAAAAGAGAAAAAAAGAGAAAAAAGAGAAAAAGTGCCTTGGTGAAAACCTAGAAAATGGGCGTTGTTGGCACTTCAATTTTCAAATCATAAAAACTTGCATTTCTTTAAAAAATTGAAACATCTTCCAATTATCCTAAAATTGAGAAAAATTTGTGGCAAAAGAACCAGAAAACCTTGCTAAATTTCTCAGAGACTTCATTTAAATCTAGGAAGCCCTATTTCAAATGACCAAGTTTAAAAAACCCTAAGTGCCTTTGCTTTTAAGAGAAAACCCTAGGTCGCTCCTTTAGGTTCTTTTCAAGCGTTACTTTTTACAAGGTCACTTAAAATCCTAAAATGCATGTGCTTTATTCCTATGTCATTGGGCAGGGTCATGTTCTTAACATTTCATATTACCTAGGCCCCTTTTAATTTTTCCTAAGTCTAAGCCCAGTGATATCTTTAAATATTCCTAAGTCCTTAATATTCTATTTCCTAATGTTTCAGCATTATGTATGAGCTTTGAATCTAAATAAAGATCTAACGGTTGTCGCATGTTCGCATGGAATCTTATAAGTACATGCAATCATGTGACAACCGTTGATCTTGTTAACAACTCAGCATGACTACCAGGTGGGTCTTGGTTTTTTCTCTTGAAATCATGACCGTTCATTAAAGAAGATCTAACGGTATGTAAGTACATGAGCCAAATCTTGAAGGATTCTGTAGGACTAATAATTCTACAGAGAATCAACGGTTGTAGTATGTTCGTATAGAATCTTTTGAGCCCATGTGATCATGCAACAATCGTCGATCTTACTTTATTCCTAAGCGCTTGTAGAAGGTAGGTCCATTGCCAAGTGTATACACATGGGCATTTCTAATTGGATGATGGTATTTGTTGATGTGGAAAATTTCATTGGGACTGTTGCTTGGTAAGAAAAAATAGCATGTCTGCTTGTCGGATAGTGTGACATGGAGGTTTTTGATTGGTCGAGCTTAGTGGGGTTGGTTACTTAAGGTATCAAAAGCAAAGGGAAGATCTAACGGTTGTCATATGTTCGCAAGGAATCTCTTGAGCCCTTGCGATCATGTGACAACTGTTGATATGGTACCAAGACCACGGTGCCTTACTTTATGTCTAGTCATAAAGGGGAAATAACAGTGACCGTCGGATGCAGCATCTAACGGTAGTAATGAATCCAAAAGTATCAAGTGGGTCATGGATGACATGATTAAAGGATTGTCGTCAATACATTTTGATCGAATAGTTGTCGCATGTTCACATAGAATCTTTTCAAGCCTTGCAATCATGTGGCATCCATTAGATTATGTTTTAAAGAGGATCAGCGGTCCAAATTCAAACTTGAAGCAAAGTTGGTGCAAAATTCATTTTTTCCCATTGAGTGATGACAATGCGATTTCTCAGAGAAGTAATCATGAGATCCTGTGGAGTAAACTGCTAAAAAGACTACCTTTGATTGTTGATTTATTGAAGATTCACGCATTTTTCAGAAACACAGAGAAATAATTTCCAGAAGCCTATACGAGGAAATTTCCAGAGCTGGTTATCGTCTCCTAAAGGATTTTCTAAGAAAGGTTGGTGAATGTCTGTGCATTTCTTGTTGATATTTTTATATTTCTTCTAAGAATTCTCTTGCATAAACCATAAAGAATTTGTAAACCCTAGAATGGCACCAAGAAAGGATTTATCTAGTAAAATTGAGTACAGTGATAGGGGTTTGCATGAAGATTTGTTAGAACTATTACATAAGTCAACAATTGATACAGTAAAGGCCAAGAGTTTAGTACCAAAAAGCCCTAGGGTAAAGGTAGCAGACGGCATGTATGATACGGGTAATTATATTAGGGATGCCAAAATTGGTACAATCAATGCAAGTGGTGCTTCTAATATCACTAGTTTAGCATTGTTCAAGGTATGCTTTAGTCAGAGAAATGCCCCTCCTCCTACTAGCAATATATGGCAATTTGACCTAGGCAAGCTTGTGGTGCCCAGCATTTTCCTAGATGCAGATTTAATGATTCAAGTTACAAAGAGTTATGACCCAATTACTAGGGTAATTAGGGATGTTAAAGGAAACCTACTAATGAAAATCTCTGGTAAATAAATTAGGAAGGTTTTTAAGCTAAGAGAGCCTTCCAATGACCTAGAAAAAATTGATTTTGAGGAGTTGAAGCAAGTGTACAATGCACAAAGGGATTATCTCAGAAGTGGTCCTGTGAAGGAATTTTGTGACAAGATTGGGGGAATGATTGTCATGGGACCAAGTACACAGGAGCCCTTCAAAATAGAATATTTTAACTTGAGAGCTAGAGGTGCATACTAGTCACTTTGTCAGGTCTTTGGAGAAGATGTTGAAGAAAGAATGCCAGTACATTTTATGTACATGATGGTCCAAATTTTGCACCCATACTTAGAGTTAAATTTGACTTTTCCCCTTTCATTGTTGAGTTAATTCATAATGGATTAATAGGAATCTAGAAAAGCAAAGTTGACAAGCCCTTCTGCTAGTATTCCTTCATGATGTATATGTTCTTGTTTAAGGGTGCCAGTTATTTTGAGAAGGAGATGGATTTGTTAAAACAAAAGGATGGTGAAGACATGCCAGTCCAATTTTTGAGCCTCACCATGACATGGGATAGGGAGGACCATAGTCTCATTAATTTTGATAGATGCTTTGCAACCAGACTAAGGAAATTGTTTGTCCATGAGGACCCAAGAATCCCAACAGCCTTGGCTGAACTTGTCAAGCCAAAACAGTTTTCCAAGGGCTTCAAAATTATGCATGATTGGGGGGATTTCATTTTCTACCATGTTTCTACTATTATCAAACTATATGGTTTCAAGGGGGCTCCATTCATATTACAATATCAAGTGCCTCTCAAGATTGGTATTGCATAATTCATTAAACAACTAGCGAAAATTGAGAAGAATACTCTCACAGGTAAAGGTAGAGGAACTTTGTTCCCAAATGTTACAATTGCACACCAATTTATAATTACAAAGGGTGGATGGCTTCATATGGATCAAATCCTAGCACCATATCATATCGCTACTTCAGTGGTTAGGACAGCAGACCCAGAAAGGTTTTACAATGAAATATTTAAAATAAAGGTCAGGTGCTCTTTGATAAATCATATTTTTAACTTCCCTAAGGATATTATCAGAAATATCCCTAATATACAAGAGTAAGAAATCATAAAATAAAAATGGTTGGTGTACAAGAAAACCTTGGAGTTTGTCCAATAGTTTCACCAGGGATATGATCCCTTAAAAAGCATAAATCCTATGGGGAAAAGGATAAACACTCTCATGGATTATTTTTAGGGTATTTATCAAAACCTCAATGAGAAAAAGGAGAAAGCTATGAAGGATAACCCAAAGGAGGCTCAATCATTACTGATCAAACATGTATTTGCAAAAGTATTGCCCCTAAGAAAGTACATGGTATAGAAGATAACTAGTTACAATGTGATAGTACCAGAACTTGACAAGAAAAAACAAACAAAGAAAAAGGAGGATATCCCTTCTACATCACAATAGGTGGAGAAAAACAAGGAGCTTATGGAGATACTAGACTCACCTCAGGATCAACAAGCTGAAGATGTTCCCAATTCCCCACCTCCTACCAAGATAAAAAAGCTAGAAGAGAGGCCTCAACATGTTGAAGAAGATTACTCCCCTTCCCAATCACCTCTAAACATCATGGATGATCAAGAGGTTGCAGAGAAGGTACAATAGTTAGGATCTCTAGGTTGAATTTTCATGACCTATGAGGAGATAAATGAGGGAGTGCCAGAGCCACCAAAGGAACCTAAACTAGGCTTACCAGCAGGAGAAATGGTAGGCAAAAAATTAGACCCAATAATCAAACAAGCATGTGATGAATTCTTAGATGATGATGCCTTTGTAGGGCTAGAGCATTCATGAAATTTTTATGGATATTGAACATTAGTCAATTTCAAGAAATTTGTGAAAAGAGGCATGAGGAGAATCTAGATAAGGATCTCAAGATCATAAAGGATGAGGTAAGAAAAGAAATGATAGATAGATTTGAGAAAATCACTCCAGAACAGGGGAGAGACTTGGTGAGATACTCAGGAGTGCTTATCCTTCCAGAGTGGGATATAGCTGATGCAGTGGTCCTGGATGTAGTCAGGAAATAGACCACACCTATTCATAAGACCAAGGAGGAGGTAGAATAGTCCATTAAGGGAGTCACTTTGAGTAATGACCATCAGGGCTTGATCATGTGGTCCCTAAAGAAGAATGGAAATAATAGAGGAAAATAGATTACTAGGGGTAATCTCACTGGTAGCCTAATAGTCAAAAGGGTTACTGATACTTCTATACTTAAGGCAATAGGCATGGTCATAGCAACGGCTCAACTAACAGCAAGAGTGGAAGAAAAAGAAGCCAAGGAAAAGGAGGATCTCACACTAAGATTGGAAACAATGTTGAAGGCTTATGGGGAGCTAAGACATGGCATATATGAAAAGGATACAATAATTGCAGACTTGAAGAAGAGGTTAGGTGAGCAGGGCCCAATTCAAGCATCAGGACAATTACAAATTTCTTCTTCCCCTGCTGGACCTTCTTCTTCAAGCCCTATCATTGAATACCCCCTCTCCCCTCTTCCCCCTTCTATAGGTGATGAGGACATAGAGAAAAGGGATAAATAGAGATATGAAAAGAGAATAAAGGACACAATCCTAAATTTTCTTGCAAATGTAAATCCAAGAGAGGTTTATAGAGTTGCTAAGCAATTATTCAACATTTTGATCTCTTTTAAGAAGGAGATAGCCACTTTAGACCCATTTTTGGAAAGATGGGTTGCTATAAAGAACAGGTTGAAATCATTCTTTGATTTGATTATAGATCAATGTATTGTGGATATTCAACTAACAAATACTTATAAGTTTTTTAAGGACCTTTTTGAGTTTGAGTTCAATAGGGAAAGTTTAAAGAGAAAGGTAGAGATCTTAAGGGTTAGGTACTTCTAGGAAAACTTTCAAATGTTCTCGGGTCTTGTCAAAGAAGACGGAGTTATAAAGGACAGGGATCAGTGGCTAGAACAAATTGATGGGGAAGTGTCAGCTAGAATAGACACCATTTTGAATATAGAAGATAATACCCCCTTTGTAAAATTAATTGAAATACTATAGGATGTCAGAATACACTTCACTAATGTGAGAAATGAGGTACACCAAGTAGTTGTTGATTGGGACAAATTGCTACCAAAAAGGGATGAAGTTCTGGCCTTTCATTGGCCAAGTGAAGAAACTTATACATCTTGGGAAATAGCATATCATGTAGAAAGTGCCAAAGAAGAAGAGACATCCACTAAAGAGGAAAAAAGTGTCAGTGCCCTAACCCCTTGAAAGAAAACCAAGAAATGATGGGAACCTCAAATAGTTAAAGAAAGCAGGTATGCTACACCTGGTAGAAGTTGAACTGACCTTGAGACTTGTTGCAAATTTTGTCACTCATCTCTATAAGCCACTTTGTAAAATTGTAACAAGAAAATGTTATATTTTCCTTTTTTGTCTTATGTGATGAACACTTTTTGTCTTTTGTAAGAAAGATCCGAAGCTTGTATGCAATCCTTGTTTCTATAAAAGGATTACCAGGATCATTTTAGAAGGACCGAAACTTGGACATTCTTACTGACAAGTTTTGAGTCTAGGATACTGTAGACTGTATTAGGCAGTTTTTTGTAAAGAGAAATATTGTTCACTCAATTAAAAATCCAGAAAGATGCATTTTAAAGCGTTTTGTATACATGATATTGATATAACATTTGAATAAAATCCAAAGTTTATCTCTCCTTTGTGTATTTCTCTTTGAGTTATGAATTGATAAAATTCATTGCATGGATAATCTTTGTGTGTATGTTTATATTCTTCAGATCTGATCCAAGATCAGATTAAATAAGCTTTAGATATGACATAAATTCTTTAAATTTTTACATAAGGATTTAAGTAAGTAGTATGAATCTAGGATTCCTTTGATAAAATCCACCATAGGGTGATAGTATTTTCAAAGGGCAGAGCCATCAAAGTTCAGTATATTTGTTTTATGTATCACAATTTTGCAGTGAGGGTGTTACCCAATGGATAAGGTACTATTCAGTAGTGGAGCTATTTTATAAGAGATCAATGTTTAAAAGGCTCTATTTGTATTCCTAACATTTTGATATAAATATGTTGAAATTCTTTAAGTACAGTAACTTGCAAAGTAGTATTCCACCTAATGATAATGGAGAATCAATGAATGAATGGTCATCATTTAGTATTTTCTTATCATTTATCTGTTGTTATTAAATCCAGTCTATTATTATTGAAGTAAGGCTTGTTATTACTGGATTAGGAGTACCTTGCTTGGTTTTGCAGAGCCAAAAGTGCAAAGGGCAGTCTTGTCCCTATAGTTTGTCCAATCATCATAGAATTCCATATTTGGATCTAACCCATCCTAAAACCCTATAGATGTATTGGTTTCTTTTAAAAGCATAAAGTCCAGTTTGAGGAACCAACAAAATAGAAACTTTGTTGGGGAGTAGAGATCAAATAACTATGATAAATCTGAATTTTAGATCTCTGGTGTTATAAATTTGATATCAAATAATGCAGGTACAAGTTGAGCTAGACGCATAGCCTTCTTATTTGTCAGAACCAGTAAGTACCATTGAAGAACAAAGAATTATTTACAAGCTTTGGATTTTTTCATAATCTTGAAAATCTTAGCAGGCTTTGCATTTACTTGTTATAAGCTCTTTCATTGATTTCTTTCCAAGTATTGAATACTCTAAATTACTAAGTTTGTGAAAATAATTCCCAACTTGTGTTGGTGGTGACTCTGAGAATCTCTGTAGTAGTGCTGAGTAAAAGGTAATAAAAATAAAGATCATTTCACACACTTTCAAGTATGAGTCAGAGAAATACTAGGGCTTGGAGGAAGGATCACCCTGAAAATAGGTTAGAAGGTGAACTTCCAAGTACTTCTAGACCCCGTCAACCTAGAAGAAATCAAGGTGATGGAGATATGTCTTAGGCATGGAGATAGAAGAAAAATACAAGTGAGAATAATACCTTTCATCATGACCAGGAAGGAAATGCTTCAGAGTATGAAGAAGTAGTAGATCTAGGTTTAGGAGCATATCATGATTACTATTCCCATCATTCTAAAGAGGATGGTGAGACACACCATAAGAAAGGGATTTCCCTAAATGTAGAACCTCAAGGAGAAAATAGGAGGTCAAGGAGAAAAAATAGAGGCTTAGAAGGAAGAGGTGATCCTCCAACCTGAGGGATCTCCCTTTCTAGAAGCCCTCATAATCCTAGAGGTGAACAACAAGAGTTCTTGGTTAAAACTTTAGAATCTGAAACCACTCTCCCAGATTCTAAAGACATCTTTGAAGAAGTGTCTAATTTAGAGAAAATAATCTAGGAACAAATTTCTATCATGAAGGAGAGGGAAAAGGAAAAGGAAGCTGAAATAAGGAAAGCCCATATTAGGGCAAACCAGTTGAGAAGACAGATTCTATCTTTGGAAGCCATAAATATTGTAAGGGCTCCTAAGAAAGTTGTTGAACAACCTGTTATCCAACCCACTACTAAAGTTAGGAGACCTACGGATAAGGGCAAGTAGATCTCAATAGGGATCACAATAAATGAGCCTATCAGTAACCAAGTCTCATTGGAACCATTGTCTAAATTAGATAGTGATTTGGAAAGATATAACAAAGAACATGAAATTTTGGCTAAAGAACTTGAGAAGGCAGAACTTGAGGCTACAACATTGGAAATGAAAAAGAAGATTGACTTTCTTAGACAATCTTCAGGGCCTTCAAATACAAATACTCCTGTAGTGATATCTAGTGCTAACATTGGAAATTCTTCCACCCAGGCTGCTATTGTCACACCAGTAATTACTACAAATGTTGCTAACATAGCAAATAATAAAGTTTCTCCTTCTCAGATTGGTGGATCACTGCAAAGGGGACCAGTTCATGTTGAAAGGTATAGACAAGTTCTCTTTAACAACATTATTGGTTATCCTAATTTGATTCCTGGAAAAATTAGAGAAAAGTTGCCTAAATTCACTAGTAATAATGTTGTCACTTGTGAAGAGCATTTAAAGAAATTCATTGATATGATTGATGACTATGAAATAGAGCATGAAGATGTAATCATGAAATTGTTTGTTCAATCCTTGACTGAGGATGCAAGGGATTGGTTTAGAGAGATTCCTTATGATTGTATTGGTACTTGGGATGATTTTATTAATTGTTTCAAAGACCAGTATAGTGATAAGACCAATGAGGGCTTCATGTTGAATGAATTCAACAATATAAAGGAAAACCAAAATGAAGAAGTCCTAGAATTCAATGTGAGATTTCAGAAGGCAATCCACAAGCTCTTCCAAGTCATGAGATTAGATGAGAATGTGTGTTTTTCAACATATCTAAATGCTTTTGATGCCAAGATGGGATACCTACTTAGAGATAAAAACCCTAGAACTATTAGAGAATCTCAAAGATTTGTTGTAAATATTGAAAGCAATAGAAGAGTTTCTGGCAAGTTCGGGAGAAGAGAAGATCCTAAGCCCCCTAGGTTTGGCAAGAAAGAAATTGATAAACCTGCCAATGTAAAGCCTAGGGAGGATGCTAACCTCAAGAAAATCCTAAGTTCTTTAAGGGATCTAAAGCCAAATGAGATTAAAAATAAGTTTTAGGGAAATGATAGGCCTCCTCCAAATAATTTCAACAGGCAACTTAGGTTACAAAACTTTCCCTACCATACACAGTGGAAGGATGGGAAACCCACTGTTCCAAAAAGGAAGGACTTAAAACCTAATGATAAAACCCCTGACCCTTTACAAAAACATTCAGTCAATATGACTGATGAGGTTCCATGGTGCATAGCATGCCAATCTCCTCATGATTCAAATTATTTTGTGATCTCTCAGAATATGTCTAAAAATTATGAACAAAGAGAGGAAGAAGATGAATCATATGATGAAAGAGGCTATGGAATGACCTTCACTAAATTATTTGAAGAAGTTGACTCTGAGGAGGAAAATGAAAATTAGGATGTGAATAATTCTCAGAGCAGAGGAGAGGCCTACCATCAGCAGATCTTCTCTAATGAAGAAGAGGAGGAAGTTGATGACATAAATAGAAACTCCAAGGAGGTGGAAGAATATGTTATACTGAGAAGACCCTCTAATGAAGAGATAGCCCAGATCACTGCTGATATGGTGACATAGGCCAGAAGTAATTATGTCCTTAGAAACTGAACTATTGGCAATGTAGATGGTAAGCCAGCAGGTGTATTTATTAAAATAAATAAAGAAGACACAAAGCAATTTGCTGTGAAAAATAAGGTTGTTGATGATGCCAATAAATTTAAGTTGAAGGGCATTGAGAAGCCAAGTGAGCCAAGCAATGTGCTCAAGATCAAGGTCAAAGCTCAATTAGAAAATATCCCAATTCCCCAACATGAAAGTAAATCAAAAGGGGAGAACAAGTTAGGAGCAACAACACAATTTGAGAATAATGATGTCCCACAAAGCAAGCTAGACTTGTCTGTTCTAAATTATGCACCTATTGACATGAACTAGCTATTATCCTAGATCACAGTTAAAGTGCCTTTGATGGAAATGATGAGGATAAGTGAACACAAAGATAAGGCCCTCACATGGATAAGTGGTGTTCTAGCCACAAATATCCAAGAACCAGTAAACACTAAGATGAAGGGTCAAACTCTAATTAAAAGGAAAGATACAGAGGATATTGTTTCAAAAATACCTCAAATCTACTTAGATACTAATTTTGTGAACACCTGTATGGGAACTGTTGACCCTTTCTTCTTGACATTGGTCATAAATGATAAGATGTTAAAAAATTGCATGATTGACTCAGGAGCTTCAAATACCGTCATGCCTGTTGAAATCATGAGGTCAATGGGATTGCAAGTTGACACCCCCCATGGGAGATGTCAAGCTATGGACTCCAGAGAAGTATCGGTAATTGGAATAATCAAGGCCCTACCCTATAAGCTTGTTGCTTACCCAGAAAAACAACTGACTATGAGTGTCTTAGTTGGACATACCACCCCAGTATGGGATGTTGCTATCAAGAAAATGGAGTGCAACAATGGGAGGTGGTATCCAGTGTGATCTATCTTTTGCCACATTTAACATCAATAATGAGAGTATCAAGGTATTCGGGGAGGTTAGAACTCCTCACATGATTGAGGAAGAAACTAATGATGATAACATGAATTGTTTCCTTGATACTGACATAAACTATTTTCAAGTACAGAATAGAGAAAATGAAGATAAGGATGAATCTCCCCTCTTAGATGAGGAAGAAAGTAATGTTACAAGTCAAAATGACCTCTGGACCATGTATTTTGATGGTGCAAGTTCTAAAAAAGGGTCTGGTGCAGGTGTGTTATTAATTTCCCCTACTGAAAAAACTTTTAAGTTTTCCTTCACCTTGGTTTTCACTTGTACCAATAACACTGCAAAATATGAGGCTTTATTGATAGGATTGAGATTAGCCTCAAAACACAAGATCAAAAATCTCAGAGTTATTGGAGATCCATCATTAGTTGTATCTCAGGTGAGATCCAAATATGCATCAAGAAACAAAAGGTTAAAACAATATAGGAATGTTGTTTGGGATGAGATAGAACACTCAGATTCTTTCTGTATTGATTGGATGGATAGAAGCCATAATAGGATGGCTGATTTACTAGCTAACATTTCTTTAAGGCCAGAGGATATCACTTTTGTAGGGATATCTAAGATTTTGAGGTTCAAACTAGACCTTCCATACTAGATAATTTTGAAAACTAGCAGGTTTTTGAAGATGATTTGGACATTTTAAGATTCTTGCATTATAATGAAAATTTTGGAGATAAGGAGATTGATTTTGGTGAATGTATAAAAACATTAGATAATAAGGACACCCTCCTTGGCAAAGAAATTTTACAACTCAAATCAAATAGGGTCCCAAAGGGTTTAGTGGTGCTAGAAAGTGCATTTGATAATCATGATAGTTCTTTTCAAACAAATCCTTTGAGTAATCCTGAAGGTGTGGAGGAAATAAACTTAGGAATGGGGGAAGCCCCAAAAAATGTATATATTGGGGGAAGTCTGGCTCCTGAAATAAGAAAATCACTGATAAACCTTCTTAGGAAATATAGGCATGTCTTTGCTTGGTCTTATGATGACTTCAAGGCATATAGAGAAGATTTTTTTTAGCATGAAATCTCCTTGAAGGAAAACACCAAGCCTTTCAGACAAAATATGAGACCTGTCAACCCTGCTTTGGCACCCAAGATGCAAGATGAGTTAAAAAAGATGAGTGATGCAAGTATCATTTAGCCTATCAGACATTCAACATGGGTCTCTAACCTTGTCCCAGTGAGAAAAAAGAATGGAGACATTAGACTCTATGTGGACTTTATAAATTTGAACATAAATTCCTTGAAAGATAATTATGGTCTACCAAACATGGAAGCCATGTTGTAGAGAGTTACTAGTTCTGAATTAATGTCTATGATGGATGGGTTTTCAGGCTACAGTCAGGTAATTGTCAAAGAAATAGAGTAGTTCAAAAATGCATTCACTACTCCATGGTGCACTTATGTATATGTTAGGATGCCTTTTGGTTTGACCAATGTTGGGGCTACTTTTCAAAGGGCCATGGATGTAGCATTTACAGATTTTATAAACAAATTTCTTGTTGTTTATCAGGATGATTTGACAGCTTACTCAGGGAGAAAAGATCAACATTGTGGCCACCTGGAAAAAAAATTTGTAAGAGCTTTGGAGTATGGGGTTTCCCTTAATCCAAGGAAGTGTGCTTTTGGGGTAGTTGAGGGTAAACTATTGGGTCACATTGTATCCAAGGATGGAGTTAGGTTTGATCCAGAAAGGTTGGCAACAATTGAAAAAGTGTCATTGCCAAGAAATGTCAAAGGTATTCAATCCTTCTTTGGGTAGATAAATTTTGTAAGAAGATTTGTTACAAACTTTGTTGAAATCAATGTCCCTATCTCCAAGATGCTTAAAAAGAATGCAAATATTGAATGGAGTGAGGAGGCCAAGAAAGATTTTTGTGACATCAAAAAGGCCATTAAAAGTGCTCCTATATTGAGACCACTAGATTTCAGTAAGCCTATTCAAATTTTGTAATTTTCTTCTTATCATACTATTGATGCAGTCTTGTTGCAAAAGAATTCAGAGGGTTTTGAATAGCCCATATCTTTTTTTAGTAAATCCTTGCAAGCAGCTGAGTTAAAGTATGAAATAAATGAGAAACGGGCCTATGCATTAGTCAAGGCTATAAAAAAATTTAGATGTTATCTAGTTGGGGCAACTGTAATTGCATATGTGCCTAATGTTGTTGTAAAGGATATACTTGTTCAACAAGAGGTTTCAGGGAAAAGGTACAGATGGATAAATAGAATACAAGAGTTTAACATTGACATCCAGATCACAAAGTTGGTAAGAGGACTAGGGTTAGAAAAAATTATGGCTCAAATCAATTTAGATTCTAACCACATCAATGCTCTTGAAGAAGAACAGAGGCCATACATCTGTGACTTGGATTGTTGTGAATAGTATAAGGATATGATTGTATATTTACAAAAATTGTTACTTCCCTCAAACATGGATGACCACAAAAAGAGAGCTATGAAATTACATGCTTTGAAGTATGTAATTACTAAAGGTCAGCTATGGTGGAGAAGTAATGAAGGTGTCTTGATGAAGTGTGTTGACCCTCACAAGGTTGAAGATTTGTTGCAAGCAATGCATGAAGGTGTGTGTGGTGGACATTACATGGCCAAGAATACTACACATAAGATACTAAGGTCTAGATTTTGGTGTCCTAGTATCTTCAAAGATGCACATTCTTTTGTCAAAAAATGTGATGCTTGCCAGAGATTTTCAAGAAAGCTGAAATTTAGTGGCAATTTGCCTCTGAGTCTTGTAATGATTAAAGCCCCTTTTTAGAAATGGGGCATGGACTTCATAGGAGAAATCCCAAATAAGTTTATTGGAGGACACTCATGGATCCTGGTTGCAACTGATTACTTTACAAAGTGGGTGGAAGCAATTCCCACTTAAAGAGCCACTAGTAAGGTGGTTACTGACTTCTTGATGCAAAATCTACTTATAAGGTTTGGATGGCTTGAGGTTATGATTGTAGACAATGTTATGTGTTTCAAGTCTAAATATTTTGTTAGTTTTTGTTTGCAATATGGGATCAAGATTTCATATGTTGCTCCCTATCATCCTCAAGGTAATGGTCAAGCAAAACCCTGATTAAAATTTTGAAGAGAGTTCAAGATACAAATAAAAAGGCATGGGATTCCAAGCTACATCTAGCTCTGTGGGCTGATAGGGTGACAGTCAAGAAGACCATTGGATGTGCTCCTTTTTATTTGGTATATGGTATTCATGCTAGGTTACCATAGAATAACTTAATAAAGATGTACAAATCATTCAGTTATATGATGATGATCAAGATGATGAGATGAAGATCAGATTAGAAGATTTGATACAGTTGGATGAATCAAGAAGGGAAGCTCATGATACAAATTTAAAATCTTAGCTAAAGTATAAAAATTTGAATGACAAGAAAACCACAATCAAAGGTTTTAAAGCTAATGATCTGGTCTTGATGTGGAATGCTAAGCTTGAAGATAAGGGCAAGCACAGTAAGTTTGATCCCGTTTGGTTGGGACCATATCTAATTAGTGAAGAATGGGGACCTAATTCATATATCCTGAAGGACCTAATTGGAAATGAAATGGAATTGCCAATTCATGGACAATTCCTCAAATTGTACTTTTCTTAAGATACTCTCATTATCCATGAATAGTAGTTTTCCCTTCCATTTGTGTGTTTTTTCCAAGTTGTGTGAGTAGGTTAGTTGTTTTGTTTTAGTAGATGGTCTACTTATCACAAAGATTTTGAATTCTTGTCATGCCTGCAAGAGGCATACAACCCTAGACAGAGCCATTGTTGGCACTTCAATTTTCAAAGCATAAAATCTTGCATTTCTTTACAAAATTGAAACATCTTCCAATTATCCTAAAATTGAGAAAAAAACATTGCAAAAGAACCAGAAAACCTTCATAATTTCTTAGAGATTTCATTTAACTCTAGGAAGCCATATTTCAAATGACCAGGTTTGAAAAAATCCTAAGTGCCTTTTCTTTCAAGAGAAAACCCTCGGTCTCTCCTTTAGGTTCTTTTCAAGCGTTACTTTTTACAAGGTCACTTAAAATCCTAAAATGTATGTGCTTTATTCCTATGTCATCGGGTGGGGTCATGTTCTTAACATTTCATATTACCTAGGCCCCTTTTAATTTTTCCTAAGTCTAAGCCCGTTGATATCTTTAAATATTCCTAAGTCCTTAATATTTGATTTCCTAATGTTTCAGCATTATGTATGAGCTTTGAATCTAAAGAAAGATCTAACAGTTGTCGCATGTTCGCATGGAATCTTTTAAGTCTATGCGATCACCGCTAATCTTGTTAACAACTCAGCACAGCTACCAGGTGGGTCCTGGTTTTTTATCTTGAAATCATGATTGTATATTAAAGAAGATCTAACGGTATGTAAGTACACAGGCCTAGTCTCGAAGGATTCTACAGGACTGACAATTCTGCAAAGAATCAACGGTTGTCGTATGTTCATATAGAATCTTTTGAGCCCATGCGATCATGCGACAACCATCGATCTTACTTTATTCCTAAGCACTTGCAAAACGTGGGTCTACTACCAGGTGTATACACATGGGAGTTTCTAATTAGATGAAGGTATTTTTTGATGTGGAAAATGTCATTGGGACTGGTGCTCGGTAAGAAAAATAGCATGTTCGCTTGTCGAATATTGTGACATGGAGGTTTCTGATTGGTCAAGCTTAGTGGAGTCAGTTACTTAAGGTATCAATAGAGAAGTGAAGATCTAACGGTTGTCATATGTTTGCAAGGAATCTCTTAAGCCCTTGCGATCATGCGATAGTCATCGATATGGTATCAAGGCCACAGTGCCTTACTTTATGTCTAGTCATAAAGGGGAAATAACAGTGACCATCGGATGCAGCATCTAATAGTAGTAATTAATCCAAAAGTATCAAGTGGGTCCTAGATGACACGATTAAAGGATTTTCATTCATACATTTTGATCAAACGGTTGTTACATGTTTGCATAGAATCTTTTCAAGCCTTGTGATCATGCGACAGTCGTTAGATTATGTTTTAAAGAGGATCAATGGTCCAAATTCAAACTTGAAGCAAATTTGGTGCAAAATTCAATTTTTCCCATTGAGCGATGACAGTGCGATTTCTTAGAGAAGTAATAGCGAGATCGTGCGGAGTAAGCTACTGAAAAGACTACCTTTGATTGCTGATATATTGAAGATTCACACATTTTTCAAAAACACAAAGAGAAAGAATTTGCAGAAGCTTGGACGAGGAAATTTGCAGACCTGGTTATCGTCACCTGAAGGATTTTCTATGAAAGTTTGGTGAATGTTTGCGCATTTCTTGTTGATATTTTCTTATTTCTTCTAAGAACTCTCTTGCATAAACCATAAAGAATTTTTAAACCCTAGAATGGCGCTGAGAAATGATCTATCTGGCAAAATTGAGTATAACTTGATAGGGGTTTGCGTGAAGATTTGTTGGAACTATTACCTAACTCAACAATTGATATAGTAAAGGCCAAGATTTTAATACCAAAAAGCCCTAGGGTAAAGGTAGCAGACAACTTGTATGATACGGGTAATTATATTAGGGATGCCAAAATTGTTACAATCAATGCAAGTGGTGCTTCTGATATCACTGGTTTAGCATTGTTCAAGGTAGGTTTTAGTCAGAGAAATGCCCCTCCTCCTACCATAAATATATGGCAATTTGACCTAGGCAAGCTTGTGGTGCCCAACGTTTTCCTAGATGCAAATTTAATGATTCAAGTTGCAAAGATCTATGACCCAATTACTAGGGTAATTAGGGATGTTAAAGGAAACCTACTAATGAGCATCTCTACTAAAGAAATCGGGATGGTTTTTAAACTAAGTGAGCCTTCCAATGACCTAGAAAAAATTGATTTTGAGGAGTTGAAGCAAGTGTACAATGCACAAAGGGATTATCTCAGAAGTGGTCCTGTGAAGGAATTTTGTGACAAGATTGGGGGAATGATTGCCATGGGACCAAGTACACTGGAGCCCTTCAAAATAGAATATTTTAACTTGAGAGCTAGAGGTGCATACTGGTCACTTTGTCAAGTCTTTGGAGAATATGTTGAAGAAAGAATGCCAATAAATTTTATGTACATGATGGTCCAAATTTTTCACCCATACTTATCAGTTACATTTGACTTTACCCCTTTCATTGCTGAGTTAATTCATTATGGATTAATAGGAATCCAGAATAGCAAAGTTGACAAGCCCTTCTACTAGTATTCCTTCATAATGTATTTGTTCTTGTTTAAGGGTGCCAGTTATTTTGAGAAGGAGATGGATTTGTTAAAACAAAAGGATGGTGAAGACATGCCAGTCCAATTGTGGAGCCTCACCATGACATGGGATAGGGAGGATCATAGACTCATTAATTTTGATAGATTCTTTGCATTCAAACTAAGGAAATTATTTGTCCATGAGGACTGAAGAATCCCAATGGCCTTGGCTAAACTTGTCAAGCCAAAACAGTTTGCCAAGGGCCTCAAAATTGTGCATAATTAGGGGGATTTCATTTTCTACCATATTTCTACTGTTATCAGACTATATGGTTTCAAGGGGGCTCCATTCATATTACCATATCAAGTGCCTCTCAAGATTGGTATTGCAGAATTCATTAGACAACTGGGGGAAATTGAGAAGAATACTCTCACAGGTAAAGGTAGAGGAACTTTATTCCCAAATGTTAAAATTGTACACTAGTTTATAATTAAAAAGGGTGGATGGCTTCATATGGATCAAATCCTAGTACCATATCATACAGCTACTTTAGTGGTTAGGACAATAGACCCGAAAGGTTCTTACAATAAAATGTTTAAAATAAAGGTCAAGTGCTCTTTGTTAAATCATATTTTTAACTTCCCTAAGGATATTATCAGAAATATCCCTAATATACAAGAGTAAGAAATTAGAAAAGAAAAATGGTTGGTGTACAAGAAGACCTTGGAGTTTGTCCAGCAGTTTGACCAGGGATATGATCCCTTGAAAAGCATAAATCCTATGGGGAAAAAGATAGACACTCTCATGGATTATTTTCAGGGTATTTATCAAACCCTCAATGAGAAAAAGGAGAAATCCATGAAGGATAACCCAAAGGAGGCTCAATCATTATTGAGCAAACCTACATTTGCAAAAGTATTGCCCCTGAGAAAGTACATGGTACAGAAGAGAAGTGGTTACAATGTGATAGTACCAAAACCTGATAAGCAAAAACAAACAAAGAAAAAGGAGGATATCCCTTCTACATCACAACAGGTGGAAAAAAACAAGGAGGTTGTGGAGATTCAAGACTCACCTCAAGATCAACCAGCTGAAGATGTTCTTGATTCCCCACCTCCCACCAAGAGACAAAAGCTAGAAGAGAGGCCTCAACATGTTGAAGAATATTACTCCCCTTCCCAATCACCTCTGAACATCATGGATGATCAAGAGTTTATAGAGCAAGTACAACATTTGAAATCTCTAGGTCAAATTTTCATGACCTATGAGGAGATAAATGAGGGAGTGCCATAGCCACCAAAGGAACCTAAACTAGGCTTAACAATGGGATAAATGGGAGGCATAGAATTAGACCTAATAATCAAACAAGCATGTGATGAATTCTTAGCTGATGATGCCTTTATATAGGCTAGAGCATTCATGCATTTTTTATGGAAATTGGACATTAGTCAATTTCAAGAAATTTGTAAAAAGAGGCATGAGGAGAATCTAGATAAGGATCTCAAGATCATAGAGGATGAGGTAAGAAAAGAAATGATAGATAGATTTGAGAAAATCACTCCAGAATAGGGGAGAGACTTGATGAGAAACTCAAGAGTGCTTATTCTTCCAGAGTGGGATATACTTGATGCAGTGGTCCTAGATGCAGTTAGGAAATAGACCACACCAATTCATAAGACCAAGGAGGAGGTAGAATAGGCCATTAAGGGAGTCACTTTCAATAATGACCATTAGGTCTTGGTCATGTTGTCCCTAAAGAAGAATGGAAATACTAGAGGAAAATAGATTACTAGGGGTGATCTCACTAGTAGCCTAATAGTCAAAAGGGTTATTGATACTTCTATAGTTGAGGCATTACGCATGGTGGTAGCAATGGCTCAACTAATAGAAAGAGTGGTAGAAAAAGAATCCAAGGAAAAAAGAGGAGCTCGCACTAAGATTGGAAATAGTGTTGAAGGCTTATGGGGAGCTAAGACAGGGCATATATGAAAAGGATACAATAATTGCAGACTTGAAGAAGAGGTTAGGTGAGCAGGGCCCAATTCAAGCATCAGGGAAATTGCAAATTTCTTCTTCCCCTGCTAGACCTTCTTCTTCAAGCCCTATCATTGAATACCCCCTCTTCCCCCTTCTATAGGTGATTAGGACATAGAGCAAAGGGAGAAACAGAGATATGAAAAGAGATTAAAGGACACAATCCTACATTTTGTTTCAAATGTAAAACCAAGAGAGGTTTATAGACTTGCTAAGAAATTATCTGATATTTTGATCTCTTTTAAGGAGATAGACACTGTAGACCCAGTTTTGGAAAGATGTGTTTCTAGAAAGAACAGTATGAAATCATTCTTTGATTTGATTATAGATCAATGTATTGTGGATATTCAACTAACAAATACTTATAAGTTTTTTAAGGACCTTTTTGAGTTTGAGTTCAATAGGGAAAGTTTAAAGAGAAAGGCAGAGATCTTAAGGGTTAGGTACTTCCAGGACAACTTTCAAATGTTCCCGGGTCTTGTCAAAGCAGACAGAGTTATAAAGGGCAGGGATCAGTGGCTAGAACAAATTGATGGGGAAGTGTCAGCTAGAATAGACACCATTTTGAATATAGAAGACAATACCCCCTTTGTATAATTAATTGAAATACTACAGGATGTCAGAATACACTTCACTAATGTGAGAAATGAGGTACACCAAGTAGTTGTTGATTGGGACAAATTTCTACCAAAAAGGGATAAAGTTATGGCCTTTCATTCGCCAAGTGAAGAAACTTATACATCTTGGGAAATAGCATATCATGTAGAAAGTGCCAAAGAAGAAGAGACATACACTGAAGAGGCAACAAGTGGTAGTGCCCCAACCCCTTGAAAGAAAACCAAGCAATGATGGGAACCTCAAATAGTTAAATAAAGCAGGGATGCTACACCTAGTAGAAGTTGAACTGACCTTGGGACTTGTTGCAAATTTTGTTGCTCATCTCTACAAGCCACTTTGTAAAATTGTAACAAGAAGATGTTATATTTTCCTTTTTTGTCTTATGTGGTGAACACTTTTTGTTTTTTGTAAGAAATATCAAAATCTTGTATGCAATCCTTGTTTCTATAAAAGGATTACCAGGATCATTTTAGAAGGACCAAAACTTGGACATTCTTACTGACAAGTTTTGAGTCTAGGATACTGTAGATGGTATTAGGAAAGTTTTTTGTAAAGAGAAATATTTTTGGCTTAGTTATAAATCCAAAAAGTTACATTTTAAAGAATTTTGTATACATGATATTGATATGACATTTGAATAAAATCCAAAGTTTGTATCTCTCCTTTGTGTATTTCTCTTTGAGTTATGAATTGATAAAATTCATTACATGGATAATCTCTGTGTGTATGTTTATATTCTTCAACTCTGATCCAAGATCAGATTAAATAAGCTTTAGATATGACATAAATTCTTTAAAGTTTTACATAAGGATTTAACTAAGTAGTGTGAATCTAGGATTCCTTTGATAAAATCCACCATAGCGTGATAGTATTTTCAAAGGGCAGAGCCATCAAAGTTCAGTATGTTTGTTTTGTGTATCACAATTTTGCAGTGAGGGTGTTACCCAATGGATAAGGTACTGGTCAGCCATGGAGCTAATTTATAAGAGATTAATGCTTAAAAGGTTATATTTGTATTCCCAACATTTTTATATAAATATGTCAAAATTCTTTAAGTACAGTGACTTGCAAAGTATTATTCCACCTAATGATAATGGAGAATCAATGAATGAATGGTCATCATTTAGTATTTTCTTATCATTTATCTATTGTTATTAAATCCATTCTGTTATTATTGAAGTAAGGCTTGTTGTTACTGGATTAGGAGTACCCTCCTAGGTTTTGCAGAGCCAGAAGTGCAGAGGGCAATCTTGTCCCTATAGTTGGTCCAATCATCATATAATTCCATATTTTGATCTAACCCATCCTAAAACCCTATAGATGTATTGGTTTCTTTTAAAAGCATAAAATCCAGTTTGAGGAACCAACAGGTGCCTTGGTAGAAAAAAAGGGAAAAGCTTTAAAAATAGAAAAAGAAAGCAAGATCCATTCAATCGATTAAAACCTAGTAAATAGGCACCATTGAAAGTCCAAGTTAGTTGCATACCTAGCATTCATGCTTGTAAATATTGCATTCACCGCCATTTGTATATATTGCATAATAAAACCCCACAGTTGCATTTGCAAGTACCTAAAGATTTTGGTCACCTAATCTGCAAATTGTCCTAAGTCCAACTTTGTAATCATATCAAACTGGGTGCAATCTACTCTAAATGAGGAAGGATTCATCAAAAGAAAACTTCAAACAATCATCAAATCAATTCATCAAAAATGCAAGTGAAACACTCAATCAAATCTTAACTCTAATCCAATTTAAAACCAAACGCAAATTTGATCTGAAATCTTACATGACCCTATCTTTATTAGGATTAAAAGTATGAAATGGATGGAGCTACACTTGAAATATGTATTTGAAAAACATTGCAAAAAAAATTTTAAAGTGTTGACTTGATTGATGAAATCATATCTTTCTAGCAAATCGATGAAAGTTTTTAAACTAGACAAGCTATGATGAAAGCGTGATATTTTATGGATTTTTGAATGACTATCTTAAGATCAAAGTTTTAAAGCATGTATTATTTTTCTAAGGATGTGATCATCAAAGAATCATCAAGGACTTGTACATAGGATGAAACTAAGATCTTTGTTTGTTTACGCAAAAGGATACCTTGGATATTTTGATGGTCAATATCATAATACCAAAATCCACTTGCAACATAGAATCTGACAAAATCGGTATTGAAACTCTCATGATTGGCTTCAATTAGTGATAGTCGTACCAAAAAATAGATGCGAAAGAAATGAAAGAGGTGCAAAAAGTATTCATATCATCATGGTTGAACTAGTGATGGTTGTACTAAATCAAGATTCCAAAAATTGCTCAATGATGAATATAAGCTCCAAATTTATGAAAAGTGACAGTTAGTTGCATACATCCTAGATTAAATGCATTTAAAGTATTTTCCTTTCTTAGCCTCAAAATTAATTTTCAAGAGGAAAAGAGAAAGGGGGTGTAGTCAAATCAAAAATCAAATGAGCATCAAAAACTATATGTAATCGAGTGTGTTGGAAATTAAAAACAAAGGTGCATTTCATTAGTTCATGAGTGTTTGTTAGATCCATGGTATCTTGCATTAAGTTACATTCATTTTAATCTAAGTTCATTCCATATAGTTTAAATCATCTTCATAACGTTAATTGCATAAAGTTCAATTCATTAAGTGCATTAGGTGACATTCATCCTTTAAATCATTTTCATCAAGTTCATTGCATTAGATTGCATTCATTTTAAAGTTCATCTCATTAAAGGTACATTCTTTAAGTCATTCATATCAATCCATTAAGTGCATTTACCATTGCATTTATTAGTTAATGTTCATTGCATCCATTAAAATCATTTTAATTCATCATTAGGTGCATATCATTTAGTTCATTCAAAAACATGACACATTGCATTATTCATTTAAATATCATTACACTATCATTGCATGACATTCATTAACGTCATTCATCTATATCATATATAACATTTGGAATCATTAATCATTAAGTATCCATAATTATTATACGTTACATCATATAGGTCCATCACATTTGCATACCATAAATCCATTGCATTCACATATCAAATTAAATACATCCATTATCCATTAAATCATTACATCATATTAAACATCCCATTATCCATCTAACACATCTATATATCATTTACATCCATAAAGCATTAAGTATCATTAAATCCATATTTCATCTATCCATCTATTCTATGTCATACACAAGACAACCATCTAAGCATAAATAGAACATATGCATCCATCATAAAACTACATCCTGAAAAGCATAAAAAAAAGCATATAGGAGATAAAACCATATATATATGCATATCATAGTAAAACACCTAAAAAATGAGGTCCAACACATGATGACATCACATAAAGTAAATATATCAGAACTAGGAATCAAAGTCTATGGCATCATCATCACAAATCAAAACAGAGAATCAAAGTATATGATATCATCAATGAAACATCTGGAAATCAAAGTTCATTAGAGTATCAACAAGTATCAACATAGGGAACATCAACTGATCAAAATAATACAATAGAGTCCAATGTCTCGATATCAAAAATGAGATCATATACATCATCAATGAATAAAGAATATATATATGTATCATCTCAAAGGAATCAAAAGGTTGAACCGCCAACACCATCACCACCATCAAGACCAGGACCAGTATTAGGAGGATGGCTTGAACTAGCATGTAGCCCATGCTGACTCATAGCAGCCATGAATGCCTACATCATACTACTAGGTTTCCTAACCTCTTTTCTAATCTCAAAAACATCTGACTGTAAAGCTCAAACCTCTGATGCAGTCATTGGAGCCTCTGAGCTAGGAACCTGTGTTGCAGGAGTCTATGGTGGAGGCATAGAAGAAGAAGGCATGGAAGAAGATGGAACAGATAATGATGGAATGAAAGAAGAAGAAGATGGATGAGATGAAGAAGATGGCATAGAATAATAAGCAAGTGCCTGTGCTAGAGGAGCCTATGGAACAACTGGAGGAACTTACGGAGGAGCTTGAGGAGGAGCCAGTGCTAGCCTACCCTATGCCTGATCTAATAAAGCCTATGCAGCCTGGGCATCCAAGTGCCTCTGGTATCTAGCCTTGCAATGGTCTTGTCTACCTGTCAGGTCCCTAGCAACTTGGTGTAAAGCTCTATCCACACCATGATCGCTCAC
Source organism: Chamaecyparis obtusa (assembly GCA_027943335.1). NCBI lineage: Eukaryota > Viridiplantae > Streptophyta > Pinopsida > Cupressales > Cupressaceae > Chamaecyparis > Chamaecyparis obtusa. The sequence goes on along the minus strand of BSBK01001824.1, from coordinate 1,156,034 downwards.
CTAACCACCACCCCTAGGAGGAATCGAAGCAACAGTGATAACTAGCATCATGACTCTTCCTACTCTAGTTGCTCAATGACTCAGTCATCCCCGACATGCTCGAATGCTACCTCCACCCCTACCACCATCCCCATCTCCACCATCATTAGACTCCTCATCGATATCAGGTACCCTCTTAGCTAGATCTATGAATCTCAAAAATGGGTTCCAAGCAAACCAATTTGTGTAATCATCGGTCATACCAACATCAATAACATGCTCTCTCATATCCCATGGTAGATGACCTAGGTCTTGAATCTCCTATTGTGTTGTCTTGAAATCAACAACAGGGCCCCATAGTGATCTCTCGACCTGAACCCAGGTGTACATAGCAATACCCTGTGGCATACCCTGAGTGCACCCATACTGTCATAGTACTCTTTGGAAGAAAAATCTCTCAATTATATGTGGTTTCTGGATAATCATCCAACAAGGACTGCACATATAGGGAAGCTCAATCGCATCCTCTGGCCACAACTCACAACCTAGGTAAGGGCACCATATAACCTGATAAATATTGTCGATAACACGACACCAATAATCCAACTTACCCATATGGGTCTGCACTACCATACCCTCATACATCCAGGCAAATGGCCATCCTAGATCATGCTGACGTGTTATAATAGGTCATGTCACTGGGAGACGCTCTCATGTCCAAAGCTAAAGTAAAATAGCTCCTGCTGAAAGAGTAGAGGAACATATATACACCACTGTATGTAACTCATGATAGAGTTGCACCAAGACACAAGACCCCCAATAAAAATGGTGAGGCTGAGCCATTAGATCCTCTAGAATAGGACCCCAACTGATTGTAAATCTATGACCTCACCTATCTAGTACGAGGAAACCTTCGATCAAGGCACCTAAAACTGTTGGTAAAACTAGAAAAGAATGGAACTGAGACCATTGAATGTGATCATCACCAATGGTAGGATCCAAGAAGACCTACCGACATGTTGCCCCGTCATACACCTGATCATAGAAAACCAACTCTCCTTGATTCAGGATATGCAAGATGTGGTAGACGTCCTCAAGGGTGATGGTCATCTCACCCATCGGTAAATAAAAAGTATTATGGTCAGAGTGCCAATGATCTTCCATAGCTGTAAGGACACCTTGATTCACTTAGAATCGAGGAAGGATGAGAAGGAAAGATAAACCACATTAGCCAATATGTCTCCGATCAGGAGCACTCAAGTCATCAATCATGTTGAACGGATAAGGGTACAAACCATGAACAACCAGTGACTTAAGCACTACCTGCAAAGAGCAAGTTCAATCATATCAATTTTGAAATCAATTATCATTTGAATTATCCTAAGTCAATCAAACATTTATAAAATATCAAACCACAATCAATTTCCTGATTCTATTCAGAGAGGATGGAAAATCCATCATCATCCATCATCTAAATCTAGATTGATGATCAAATATTCAGACTATAACTGACTCAAACTGGCATCTTACGACTTGCTACCAAATCAATTTTATTACCTAAACTGATCAACTAATTGATGATGTTGAACAGGTCAAAAAACTAAGGAATTTTTTAAAAAAATCTATCTGGTTAAAAGCGCTATTTTAAGGTTTAAAAGCACTAAATGCAGAAGCTCTATTTAAAAGATTAAAAGTGCAATCAAAATTATCAAAAGCATTGTTCTAAGTCATACGTGCTAAAACTTTTCAAAAGCGCTATTACAGAGCTCAAAAGTGAAAATTCATGCATACGCGCTAATCTAAAAATCAAAAGTGCATTGTGCCCTAGATCCTATGTGTAAAAGCGCAATTCCGCAATGTGGAAGCGCTAAAAAAGGATTAAACGCGCTATTAAACTTCTTAAATGCGCTATTTCATTTTCAAAATGCAAAAAAATAGGGTTTTTACTAGAAAAATTCAAATTTTTGAAAAATTAAAGCATGAAATGAAAAATAAGAAGTTCAGGCACTTACCGGAGGTCCGTGGGTCGATGGTCGCAGATATCATTGATTGCACTTGAACCTATGCTCTCGAATCAGGATCACCATCATGAAAAGCTCAAAAGGAGTCAGAGCAAAAAGTCAACTAGCAAAGTGAAAATTAATAGTGAAAATGACTTTTTACCCCTTTATATAGGTCATTTTGACCTTAAAATGGCATCTTTAACTAGAAAATACCCGGGGACCCAAATTTTTCACCAAATCTGCCAAATCAGGGGCATTTGTCATCACTCGAACACAAAATCATTATTGGAAATGAAATCAAAATTCAATATAAAATTGACATAATCAACACAAAATGACCTAAATCATCCACTTTTTCAAACATCTATCAAATTTCATTTCATTTTCGAGGGGGCATACACTCGGATAATCAGAAACAACATAAAATCATCAAATCAGGGGCACGACCATCAAATCAAAGCAAAATCTTTTATCAGAAAAATTTGTGCTTATCAAACGAAAGGGGCATCAAACATCAAATTGAATCAAAATCGAGTACCATATCAGTGAACTATCATCGAATCGACCATCATGACATCAAATCAATCAGAACTGCATCAATCCTATCATCAATATTTGCATCTTATATCGAACATCAAATCGACCATCAATAGAATTGAGAGTTCACATCAGTTGAATCAAGACATTCTTTGAATCAACACGCTTTGCATGTCGACTCAAAGAGGGGCATTTGTAATCACCTGAAAATGGACAAGATCATTTAAATGAGAAATCAAGGCAAGGATCAACATAATTAAATGCAATTAAATCAAGATCAAGATCAAATCAAAGACAAATTGCAATTGAACATTAATCCAAAATTAATTGAAAATCAAAAGCTACCAAATCAATTTAAATCAAATAAATCATGATAAATCAATAAATTGTGTAATTAATCTAATTAATTACATAGTTCAATTTAAATCAAATCAACCCATTCAAGGGGTACACATGGCTAAACAAATTAAATAAAATCAATTGATTAATTCCTATTTTCTCTCAACACCACATGGGAGGAAAAAGCCTCAACCAATAGGAATTGAGAACCAAGCTCACATGGATCAAGCCTAAAATGAATCTCAATCACTCATTTGGAAAGAGCATCTTGTCCACCCATCTTGTCTTCTTGTCCCAAGCTTTGAGGACAATCCTTTTAAATTGTCTCCAAAGGGTGGAACTAGGGACTTAACCCCAACTCAATCATGATCAACTCAACTACACCCCCTACCCTTGCCAAAATCTATAAAATCAAGGCATAATTCACTCACAAATCATCCACAAATCTGAGAATAGCATCAAACCTCTTGCAATTTAGAGCTAGAAAGGAAAATATAGAAGCTAATTAGCATTTCAATTTGGAATTAATTGTTTTAGCTTGCTTTATCATATCATTCTCATTCTAGGACTGTCCCTAATGGAAGCTTGTTGAGAGCTTTATCATTAGCATCCCTAGCTTGAGATCCACAGAGTGCTTAATTGTCAATTTTTAGCGTAAATAGATTTTTATTTGTGGTAATTTAGTGTTTATTTTGAATTATTGATGATACTAACCCTATGAAGGTACTTTTTCTAGTACACACTTATTATTCCCTCCTTCCCCCTTCAATACCTCATTGTGCTCAACACTTTTGTGACAATATTTTGGATGATGTATATGTAAGATGGTATTATTTATGATTTTACCATGCTTGATTTAATGATGTTTTAAATATTGGCTATATGTGGATTAGACATGATTGTGGCATTATATGTGCATTCTAAGATGAGATACTAGTGTGATTTTAATTTATTATACTTGGTACATTAATGTTTTTGATAATAAAAGAAACAAAATAAGGGTGTTATCCCTTACAAAACCACAACCCAAAGGTGTATAAACAACATACCAAAGAAACTATTTACAACAAGCTCAAGAAGCGACCATTGCTAGTAGACTAGTAGCACAACTAGTAAATCACATCAAGAGTTGGTAGAAAACTCACCCATAGAAAAGGGATAATAATGAGAGACTATAGAGTGATTCTTCCTTTGATGATTAACAATTGTCCAGATGATACTTTTAGAAGGGTCCCTACCACAAAGGGGAGGAGGTAGAACCATCAAAGAGAGAGAATAAACATCAATACCAAGAACAAAGTTCTAACAATGTTGAACCCGAATAACCACTATCAGAGAAGGGTATATACTGCTAAAAGGGACTATATAAATAGCAAGATGTCAAGATAGATCCATCAGGGCATAGGAGGCTAGAATAGTAGGAGCACCCTCAAGGGAGACACCATCATCCTATAAAGAGTCATTAGAGGAAGAGTCAGAGGCTAGAACAATCAAATGATCATCATTTGCATCCTTCCATCAAGTTTCAACACCTTTATGGCGTGAGAGAGAATAGTCTACATAGTCAGATTACCAATAGAGAAGCATTGCCTACATCAAAGTGGAAGGCCCTCAAAATTTTAGCAATTGGGTCTATGGCATGTCCCTAACCCTGGGAACCACATCTTTTTGACCTTGTGTTTGTCCTTGGTGAGAAAAGGTGAGATGAGGTGGCATATTAGTTGATGTGGAAAGCATATACCTCTAGGTCAGTCAAATACCTTGATATGCTTACTTTTGGTAGGCACTTTATAGACTTAATTCAAATTTTGACCTAGCACTTTATGAGACATTTTATTATCGGATTTCAAATTTCATTTAAAAATATTTGTGTGCTCCATAGATTTCAAAAGGGAATTCATTTTGTAAAAGGATGTTGTAAAGGAAGAAAAGGAAAACGGTTAAGGGAATTTATATTTTGTTTTTCTTAGGACTTTCGAACCCTAAGCTAAGACTGTCGCCATGATCAAATTGAAATAGTTAGACATGTTTTTGTTTGAACCATCATGTGGGTTTTTACTATGTCTTGTTACCTACCATTTACAACCAGTTGGTGGTTTTGTGTGCCAAGAATGGTGGGATTTTAAGAAAAACTCATGGATCTACTTCACAAGTTTGGTCATTCTTTTAAAAAATTAGATACTCTCTTAGATCTATTTCTATTTGAGAAATGTGAATTCAAAACCAGTAAAAATTGTAGTGAAATTGTTTTGTTACTTGACTATTATGAAACAACACTATGGGAAAAGAATTAGTTTTTGTTTTCAGAAAATAATGTAGAAATATTGTGACAAATTTTTGCAGTACAGTTTGTAAAATGTTGTTTCTTTGATAAATCCTAATCTAAAAGGTTGGTAACAATAAATTTAGTTGATTTTGGTTAAATCAACAAACAACTATACGTTGTTCTATAGTTAAAAAAATTGTTTTTGAAAATTAGTTTTAGGGTTTATGAGGACCCAAGGTGTTTGCAGATTATGTTAGAACCCTAACTGGGTTTGGTTACCCCAAGTCGAGGGTAATCAAGGAAGACCTATGTAGTAAAATCATAAACATATTCTTTCAGTTGTATATAGTTTCAAAAATTTAAAAAATGGTTATGAAAAATTGCTAATAGGTTGGCATTAGTATGTAGGTATACACATGAATACGTGTATTCATATATACCCATGTGAGATTATTCTTGTTGTGTGTTTTTTTAAGTATAGTGATTGAAAGATAATATTTTAAAAGGGTATGTGGTGAAAAGAAAGATAGTATGAGATATTCAATGTAACATAAAATTGTTTGAGTGTGCTACAGTATTGTAAACATTGAATATTATTCAAAGCATTGTAACAAACAATTAGTAAGTCTATATTTGCAAGTTTTATGCAAGTATACAACTTTACTTATTTTATTAAAAATATTTGAGACCAGTGGTTGGTGCTCCTTGCAATGGGTGTTTCTAAGTTGATGTAACTGAGTTGGTGCTTGTGAAATAATATATACAAGATTGGAGTGGGTTTTTTTTCTCAGGAGGTTTTCCCACTCAGCATAAATTATTGTGTTGTGTTATGTCATATGTCTCTCTATTATTAATTCTTTGATATTTTGATAATTCTTGTTCATTTCATTGTCTTGTTTGTTTCTATTGTTATACCTAGTGTCAATTTGCAAAGTATATAAACCATCATTCACTTTCAATTGAATGATTATTTACTTAATTGTGGAAAGAATTTTTCATTATCAGTAAATCTATTTGTTTCACTTTGAATTGAATATCCTTGTAAAAAATTTAGACACTTTGATTCACCACCCCCCCCCCCCTCTTAGAGTTTTTTCACTTCCAACACATCTCTCGAAACTAGTATTCTCATAGGCTAATACAAGGATTGTCAGAGTTTCATAAATGGGCCAAAATGAGTTTACTCATACTAGTATTCTCATAGGCTAGTACAATGATTGTCGGAGTTTCAGAAATGGGTGATGAAAACCCTCAAATGGGAAAGAAAATTGTGTGGTGGGTGTCCCACCAGGCGTGACAAAATATATATGTAATGAACCTAACCTGTTGGGAGAATGCGTAGACAAGAAAATGTTAGTCCTAATCTAGCATGCAATCATACAACAACAAATTCACACACACCACCTCTGATTGAGCCAAAATGGAAGCACCCAAGCCCCATTTGATTTGCTCATTTTGGAGAATGTTGATGTGCTCTCCAAACACAATTAGAGGATCCCCAATGAAATGCTAAGATGATCAAATCCTAAAATGCAAGCCAAGGAGATCCCAAAATGGCACAAAAACTAGTATTGGAGAACTAGTTTTGCACCAAGGATTCCAAGAGATGCAAATGATGAAGATGAAGATGAAGATTTAAGCTATAAATGATATGAAAGATTCATTAACCTTTAAGCATGGATGTGATTTAAATTGAAAAGAAAGAACAATGCATGAGGAAACTAAGATTCATTAACCATTAATATTATGTTATGTGATCTCAGAATTGGAAGCAAGAAAGGAAACTAACATGCTAAAATGCCATGAAACTCTAGAGCTAAACTAACATGAAAACAATGCATAAAAATGAAAGATGATTGTCTCATGGAGAGGCCTCTATTTATAGATTTTTGGAGGGGGGGAGAGGGACTGGATGAGGTGGCACCTCTATGGCATCCACATGGGAGCCACATAGGAGACACATAGGCTAGAGGGGATGGCTATTTTGAAAGGTCAATTTAAGAAAAGATGGGCATTTAAGGTTTGAGTGACTCAAGGTTGCTCACGCATGTGTGAGCAACTTTGGGGAAGAGTGTAGGGGACGAAGTTGTAAGAAGGGGTTGGAGCATTTAAGGAAGTTGGGTGGCTTCCTTGGGAAGTGTGGTTCACATATGTGTGATCAACTCATTAGCTCTGATGAGGTTAGAAATCACTTTTTAAGTGAGGTTAGAGGAGTGATTAGGTGGGAGAGTAGGTTTAGCAAGTGAGTGATGGGTGTATGCTAGGCTTTAGGTATGGATTTAGATAAATTTAAATTGGTTTTAGATTAATCTAGGCTTAGAAGAATATTAGGATGTGGGGGGTGGAATTTATTCAAAAAGGGATTTATGAGGGACATGTATTAAAATAAGTTTTAATACATTAGAGAGGGGAGTATTCAAATTAGATTTAAATACTTTAGGTAGTGAACCCAACTTAACTAAATAATTATAATTAAATGGGTAGAGGGATATGTAATAATGATTAATTAATTAGAATTAATTATAATATCACAAGGATTATTAATTAAATATAATTAATTAATATGAATGAATTTTAGGTGTCTACATTTATATTATGACTTTTCATATACAAAAGCATTAATTGTGACCTTTTTCTCCTTGAAATTTTTTAAAAAAAATATTCATCTCTTCATTTTTATTGAGCATGCATCCACGTTCATCATAAATATTTAAACCATAATTTATTTCCAATTCACTTTTATGAAAGGTTGACATAGATTTCTTTATATTATTTTATTTGCCCCCTTGTTCTTGAGATGTAGTTTAGGGTGAAGCTTCCAACATTTTGAAATTGTGTGTCCATCTAAATTGTAATGAGTGACAAGGACTAATATCTATGTCTTTTTCTATTTCCTTATTATCATCATTTTGTACAATTGTGTTAGCTTTCTTTATTTTTTAATTTTGTATACCTTCCTTTGTGTCGATTAACAAAATCATCTTTATCAGTAATTTATTAATTTTGACTTTATTTTTCCAAATAATAGAGAAAAAATCTACCAACAGTTTAAGAAAGGTGTGTGATAATCAACTTTTGTCTAAATTTTGAACATACAATTCCCTTGTAAACAAAAATTGATTTTTTTATAATAAAATAATAGTATACTTTTAACCAAAAACTAGGAAAGACAATCAACACTTATCCATGATTATGAAATAAATGCATTAAGAATTGTATTATAAGTAAATATGAATTCTACAATAATATCTCAGCACACAAATTGAAATATCGATTAAAAGATAGAAATTTTCAAAAAATAAATCATGCAATGTTTAAGAAGAAAAATCAATTCTTAGAAATGGATGCTACATTCAGATTTGCAAGCACACATACTCACAAATTTTTCTTTGAAATTGGAAAAACTTTGTAGTTATGTTGATCGTGTATCAAAATAATAATTTAGCTACCATAATGTCTTTTGATTGCATATTTAAAGACTTTCAAATGTAACTGTCCAACTCAATATTTCAAATTAAGTTTCTTTTGAAACATTACAAGCTTAACATAATAATAATAATACATTAAAGTTTCCCAACAATATCATCAAGAAAATAAAATAAACCTCCAAACGTCTTTCCCCCTCTAATGTTGTTGAGTTTGGCAGTGAAGGTTATTGGATGGCTTTCATAGTGAACCAAGGCAAAGTCGATAATTACCATTTTCCACATACTCTCTATTGGAAAGAGTCACCTGATGATTCATGATATGTTGTCATTGATGGAAACCAAATTAACTACTCTTGTCCATATTTTATTTTTGTAATTTTACTGAAGGTTTGGATGCAAGAAAATGACTAAGTACCAGAAGCAGAGTTGTATACAGTTGGATAGAACAGCTTGGTACATATGGATGAAAGAGAGTTAGAGGATACGATTGTAGAGAATCAAAGTAGACATCCTAATATGTATAATCCGGTCTTCATAGATTCTAAAGTTTTGATTTTCATGAGATGTTCATTGGTGAACATCGGTTTGACAATGTTTTGGGCTAGAACAGAGCAGTTTGATAAGATCATCCAGTATACTTGGTTAATCAATTTAGAATTTCAATTTATTAATTAATTATGCTAGATTCAAGTATGGAGGAAATTAAATTTTCTTAGAAATATTTGATTTGGATTTGGTGCGAAGGTTGTACACATTTCATTATCTTATTTTGGGCCGACAAAGTTACACTTTTGATTTTATGATCTCATATATAAGATCAAGTTTTTGGATGTGATGAGAAGAGTCAGTAGATGCAGATAGAAGGATTGGATACATAAGAAGAATAATATTTTGGGATGTGATACTGATGTTGTACTTCATCAAAACTATATTGGCATAGTTGATGGTATTTGTCAATTCAATTTTTGGGACTGTGAAGTCCTATCTTAATTTTGTAATTAAAGATAGATCGATGAACCTAATTAAGGGTCAAATATTTGTTTTGCATTGAGAAGTGTGCTCTAGGATGTAATCCTAAATGCATGTGCATTCTCTTTTATGTATTATTACCTTTAACAGGGTATTTATTACTACAACAATGAGATATTTTAGTGGGTACCATTCCTACTAGGGTTTTTCCCTTAAGAGGGTTTTCCTCAAAAATAAATCATGGTATTATAATGTTATGTGTTCTCATTCTATGTAATTTTCTTTCAATTATTTGTGCCTTCAAGTTTTGGAATTAGATTAAGAAAGTTAATAATACAGTTGCACTGATTCACCCCCCCCCCCCCCCCATCTTAGTGCTCCCTAATGCTAACACTCTCCATGTTGAACAACTTCTCAATGAATTTTTTCCTCAAATTCATTTCCCATTTTTTTTGTCGTTGCATCTCAAAAGTTGTCTTAGTTTCTCGGGTAGAGACCTATGTTGGAGATATATTTTTGGATATCAGATTTAATCTGATCATATTCCTTTAGCAGTTTGTTTTTTATGTGATATTTTTCTTGAGAAATGAGACACCTTGAATCATCAACACTTGGGATAAATTGTTCTACCATAGCCTTATCCATTCTGAGGTCAAAGATTTCTTTTAGTTCATTATCTGCCTGCTATCATATAGATTTCTCATATTTGGTGTTTACAATCTTTGTATCAATGGATTTCTTTGTGGGCTAATGATGTCATAGACATTTTTTATACCTCGGATAAATGTATCCCCTCTGATCTTTATGTCATTTACCCTCTCCTCAGTGACCTTGTTGTATGACCTATACTTTTGAACTTTATTACATATCTCCTTCCAAATGACTAAGCTTGGATCAAATGAGTTGGCTTGGTGCTTATTGGATAAGGAGTTGGGTCAACTAGGGATTTTGAAAAATTCATTAATACCTCCACTAACTTCTTAAGTTAATCCCTATCTTGTTTTTCCTTGGCTATTGCACCTATGTGTGTGAATTTTGTACCTGATCTGTAGACACAACACTTCAGTAAAATATTAGAGGTTAGCTATGATCAAAATCGTGCAAAATTGAAATCTACTCTAACCAAGCGATTTACTGCCTTCTAGTAGGTGCGAGATTAATGTTCTCAGATTGCTATCGAGATCAGTGACCTAGATGACACCTAAATGAAGGATTTGAATGCAAAATTGATATGAAATATGAATGCAATTAATCTATTTTTTTGGTATTTTAGATGCAATAATATGATGAAAACTTGATATGAATCTATGATACGTAAAAATTGATATGCTATGATATGCTAAATAATCTAACAATGATATGAAAATGAATCTAAATAAATGTAAAAAAAAAACAAATTGATCTCACAATAGCCTTGATTCGCAATAAGCTTTGATTCTCCAAAATAGTTGTGCAATTCGTAGACGACTTTGGCAAAGTAAGTTTGCAAAATTATGAGATTCTGTGGATGCAAATTTGAGAGCTGAGCCTTGATTTTATAGAAATCCAGGGCTTTGGAGGTGCATGAGAAAAAGCCATAAATCACTCAAATAACTCAGGTTGATTTTTGAGTTATTTTTAAATAACAGATAATTAAGTCACAAAAATCATGCAAAAGCACAGTTCAACTCGAATTAGAAGTTTAGATCAACTTTAAAACTCAAAAAGATGTTGAGTTTCAAAAAGCTAACAACTTGCATTGATTTTCCAATTTGAGTTTAACTAGTTCTTGAATGTGCACATGGATAATTATGATTTAATAAATAAATAAAATGATTTATGCCCAACTTAACTGATTTTTGAAATAAAATAATTAATTTATGGGTTAATTAACTATTTTATCAAACTTTTATTAAAAACTATATTATTAAATAATGACAACTTGCTTTAATTAATTAAATAAGAATTTAATCAATTATTCATAGGATATTGGATTTATTGTCAAAATTAAATAATACAATTAATAATAGATAGAATTAAATTTAATTACATAATTAAGTGGCAAGATATTAAATCTAATTAATTAAATATGAAAATATTCAATTAATCAAACTTAGGATAAATGTGATTTATTGCCAAATAATCATTAAATTAAAGATAATTAAGATAATTAGGAATATTGCTAGGAATATTCCCCGATGCAGAATTTAAGATAATCAATTAGGATTCAATGATGTTTAGATTTGCCTTAGATTAGGACTTAGATGTCGATTTCATTCGAATTGTTGATATAGAAGGTTAATGAACATATAACCCATTTTTGGGGTATTACATTTTGCCCCTCTTTGAATTACTATGTGAAGCGCAGTGGTTCAAAGAAAGTTTGTGTTTGATAAAGATATGAAACTGATGTTTGAAATTGATAATTGATATGAGACAGAAGCTGATTGATATTGATTTGATATGGAGATAATAGGTCCTGAATGACCAAAGATAATGTTCACTATAACAGCAAATGAACCTATGATTGTGAAAAAGTGTCAAAACGCCTGATTCCAAACCTTAGGATTGCTAAGAAGTGAGTGACCGGTTCTAGACTCGATTGTCTTAGCAGAACTAGCAGGTATCACATCTGAATCCTTCAGTTGCCGAAGAACCAAGGAAAGAACACTATGATCTGATGGTTGCAAAAAATTGATACAGTTTACAAGATTAGGAGAATACCAGATTGATATGGATCGATGAATTTGATATGCCCCAAGTGATGATAGATTTGCCCCGAGCGATGAGGTCTTTTTTGATGAATCACTAACTAGACATGGTTGTTGTCTTGATTACTAAGGAAGATAACAGATTCCAAATAAAATTAGATTTATAGACTTGAATGATGTGCAATACCATGCACCCTTCGGGATTGAAATTGAAATCTGACAAGAAAAGTCAGCGTTGATAGTTTAGAAGCATGTTAATTAATTTGAGAAGTGGTTATACATGTCCGGGAATGCATTCTGCATCGTCAGAAGGTCCCAAAAGACCAAGTTTGACTAGGTTAAACCATGAGTTGACCATAGTTGACCAAGCTAAAATTTTGATAGTTTGATGGAAGATAATCAATTAAGTTGAATACTGGATTTCTGTGATGATTGAAGGTCGAATATGCAAGTAGTTAATAATATGAATGATCTCATATTTGAATTTTGATCCTGAAAAAGGATTCTACTTGTTGTTTCGTTGGAGCAACCTTCGTGTGAGATTCAGCTCTTGTTAGACTTGAAGATGCGATTTGAAGAATCATTTAAGCATTGAAGTTCGTTTAATCATTGTGAGATCATGCAAACATGCAAAATGCAAAGAGACATGCAAAATGAAATGCAACCTAAGACCTAGGACCTATTCACTGATCATATGTCGATTTGTTATCATCATTGAACTTTTAGGTAACCGAATAAATCAATACAATGCCCACTAGCTATGAAACCATAGACATATGAATATTGATTTGTATGCACAAGAATCAATACAACACCCCCTGGTCAACAACCATGGATATATGAATATTGATTTTGTTTTCAGAATGTCAGATTAGATATAAGCACCAAGGCATAAACGCCAAGATGACCTGAATATCTTGTCCATTTTGATATAGCAATTTGTATAAGCATCAAAACATAAACGTCGTGATGACCTAAATACGCCTTGCATGACAAACACATAAAACAGTCAAGAGATCATTCCAAATCCAGTGTGAATTACCCGTAGTGACCCTTTATCGTTCACATCCTTAGGTAAGATCGTGTTTCATAGTAGGAGAAAGAAAGAACTCAAAAAGACAATAGTTAGATTGATACTTCTTTGAATCATTCGGGTATCAATGGTTGAGGTATGCATGGCCATCCAATTCGAGATAGAGGCTCTTACAGTCGGACACCATTTCAATCCAGAATTTCCAAAGTTGTTAGATTTTCACATACAAGAAGAAAACAAAGAAAAGATTATGCCCCCAGTCATCACTCTCTAAATCCTATAAAGGACATCATCGAAGAGCTCGAAGGGACACAATATGCAAAAATCTCAATGCGAATCAGTAAGCATACAAGGAGATAAAAGCATGAAAAGCACAAATTGTTTTCAGTTTGTGTTTGATTGTTGTTGTAGATGCAAAATCTTTTCTGGAGACAAGACTAACTGACTAACTCACATGAAGCTTCAGAGAACTCTGACTAGATATGACACATCTCAGATACACAGGAGGCCATAGGATATGACATTGATTTCCCCCAAGTTTGAACATTGATAGGATACAGACACTTGAGCAGATTTGTGGACAAACCGACTTATGGAGAACAAGAATGTAGAAACAAACCGGGAGATATGTACAAACTAAAGCAAAACTGAAAGCTAGGAAAGACCAAGATTGTGCTGATAGATGAAGCATTTTGAAACAAGTGGCACCCGTTTTCTGAGTTTTCACCATCTTGGCAGAGATTCTATTTTTGCTACCAAGGTGCCTGTTTCCAAGTTTTCACCAAGGCACTTTTTTTGCTTTTTTTTTTTTGCTTTTTCATTTTTTTTGTATTTTTCATTTTTTCAATTTTTTTTTTTTGTACTTTTGATATTTTTTGATTTTTTTGTGAATCATCAAGGTGCCTATTGCTAGGTTTTCACCAAGATGTTCATTTTTTCAGGACATTTTCTGATTTTTATAATTTTTTCAGGACATTTTAACATAGACTGAATGCCTTAGGCGTAGAATTTCTTCAGATGGAGAACGTTGATTGGTTCTCAGAGTTGTTCTCCTTCATTCGTTGAGAGTTGATAGGCACCAAAGCCAAAAGTAGCAGTGATAACAAAGGGACCCAGCCAGTTGGGTTCAAACTTCCCCTTGCGTTCTTGATGGGATTGATTTTTAAGATTTTCTCTCAAGACTAGATCACCAACCTGAAATTCTTTGTGTCTGACTTTCTTGTTGTAGCCTCTAGACATTCTCTTCTGATATACTCTGAGATGATCATATGCTGCTTGTCTACGCTCATCTAGTAGTTCAAGTTCTTGCAACCTAGACATTGTAGTCATCATTAGTTACTAGACCATGCATTTTGATTCTTAGTGATGGGATTTCAACCTTAATAGGTAGTACCACCTCAGACCCATAAACTAAAGTGAAAAGTGTAGCCCCTGTAGGCATTCTGATACTTGTTCTGTAGGCCCATAAAGCTGGATTAATCATGAGATGCCAGTCTCTGCCAGTTTTGTTTACTGTTCTAATACTGATTTTGATACTTATTCTGATACTTGTTATATTTGATAGCATCTTTTTCCATTTGCAAACTCCCAAACAAGATCATATCATGCAGTCCCAATGTCTAGCAAGGTGGAGAACAAGAGGGATTAGCAAGTTGGTGGATGAGATGGAAGACAAGAGAATGAAAGAGAATGAAGGGAAAAAATCCTCAAGGTAAAACTCTTCAAGAATACTCAAGCTAAGGAAAAATTGTCATGTAAAGCGCATTTGGACAAGCAATAAAAGGCTAGCATAGGATAAGTCACAAAATCATAATGCAAGAGCAGGAAAGGATGCAATCCAAAGGAGTAGACATGTCAAGAGGCTTCATAGCACCGTGTTTTACTCTTTTTTTAATTTTTTTATTAGATCAAGACCAAAGGGGAAAAGGATAGTGATAGGCGAAAATGAATGGAGGAAGATGGATATGAAGGCTAAACATGGAAGGAATGAAAACAAGGTCATCGTAAGATAACTCACAAAATAGCCAAATGTTCGTGTATAGATCAACATTGTCAAGATCAAAGAGAGAAGATGGAATGGATGAAATATGTAGAAGAACTATGCATAATGCCTGATTGCCAAGTTTTCATCATGGTACTTATCCAAGGTGCCACAAGGGAGTGGTTTTCACCATAGGATGAATTTTTTTTCTCTTTACTTTTGCTACCAAGGCGCCTGTTTCCAGGTTTTCACCATGGCACATTTTCAAATTTTTTTATTTTTTATTTTTTTTGGAAGAAGGCAAGCTTTTTAGATAATGCTCCTTGAAATGATAAACCATAATATTCCAAGGATTCAAAATGATATGCTCAAAGATGTTGATAGGGAAAGGGAGATGGAAGAGAAAAATGGAGGATAAGGTTTTATGTAAAGCGAGTGAGGTTGGAAGATAGGAGGAATAGGCAAATGAGGAAAAAGGATAGAAGGTAGAAGGATAATGAATGGAAGGATTGTGAAAGGGTAAATAGAAAGGAAGGAAAGATCAGCATCAACACACACCTTGAAGGGTGGCAAGAGGGTGGAGGAAATGTGAATGAATGAATACGTGAAGGAATATGGTGAATGGATAGAAGAGGTTGTGGTTTAGGCACATGGAATGGAAGAATATTTTTGGAAGAAGATGAAGTGGAAGTCTTTGAAAGCTTGAATGTCAACTTCACTTTTTTCTCAACACCAGACTCTTTCAAGAGAGACTTTGGAATCCATATAGTTGTAGGCTTTTCATTTCTTTTTGGTAATTTAGAGAGAATATCTTCAATGATAGATTTTGGAACCCATACTTGTCTTGTAATTTTCTTCTTAGATATCTCTTTTGACTTTATGTTTCCATGTCTATTAGAGGAGACATGGTGATCTTCTTTTTTTGATGGATTTTTGTATTGCTTCTTTTTCTTGTATTGAACATTCAAGTTACTTCCAAAAGACTTGGGACTTGTGGAAGAAGGAGGATATGACTGGTTTAGATGGGTGGTTGGATGAAAAGGATTCAAGGGTATGCATCTATGTTGATCTTGAGGAAAGATGGGAGATGGAGGGATGTAAGGACCCAAGATGGATGGAAAATTAGGAGAGTTAGGAGGGGAAAGTGAAGGGACATAAGGACCCAAGATGGAAGGCAGACATGAAGCCTTTAGTAGTGGTGGAAGAGGTCCAAGGATGGAAGTGGAAGATGCAAAAAGATAATCAACAAGTTCATCAGAATCTATATGACAACCAAGGATATCAGCATCTTTAGAGTGAGCATTAGAATTTTCAATAGAATCGTGGACATCTTGAATATGAGCACCTTCTTTGATAGGATTGTTCAAAGCTTGCAAAGAATTAAAAAAGAGTAGAAAGTGGAAACGAACATGGAGTGGTAGAATAAGAAGATGGAAAACTTTGATCTTGACAAGGATCTTTCGATAGCACGAGCGCGTAATTTTTCTCTTGATTTTCAATAGGTGTAACATTGGAAGTAGCAATACCATTTTTACCAACCTTAATGGAAGTATCATCTTTGGAAAGCGCAAGTGTAGTAAGGTTATTTTGATTGTCAATAAGCTCAACAGTGTAAGTAGTAGCTTGATCTTGCTTAGGAGAAGACTTAAGACATGGTGGAATGCATGAAAAAGGGTGTACAGGATCAAAAGAACCATGAAGCGGATAAGAGACATCGGGAAAAGGAGTGGATGACATGGAGGGTTCTTGATCTTGATCTTTCTTTATGTTTTTTTCTTCATCATTTTTAGAATCCTCTTGACATGGAGCCACTTCTAAGGACAAGGAAGCATGTTGGGATTGTATGGATGACTTTGGAAGAGATGGTGGAGGACTAGCTGAAATAGGGATTATAGCATATGAAGGCTTAGGCTCTTTAGGTTTATCATTATTGAAAGTATTTGCAGCCAAGTGAAGGTTAGCTTGAATTTTTTTAAGAGGTAGCCCTAGAGGATAACTATAGGGAACCGCATGAAAAGTATCAGGGCTTGTGTCGGATGAAGGTTCTGTGAAAGATTTCAAAGACTCAGAAGCTTTAGGAAATGTATGGGTATTGGAGGAAGTAGGGGATGGAAAAGAACCATCACTAGACAAAGGTTCAACATTAACATGACCTTGCTTGAGAAGATAATCTTTATTTTCAGCAGGAGAGTCTTTAGGAGAAGGATTCTTATAATATTGATGCTTCAAGCTAGCACGATGCATTTTATAGTCCTCAGCGGTAGTAGATGGATCATAATCAAGGTATTGTCCACAAAAGCCATCAAAATCTCTTTCAAAATCAGAATCATATGGATCACCATCATGATCTATCCAATGTGATGGCCCATTTGTAGTAAGTAGGATCACACGACGAGGAGGACTCTTAGGAATAGAGGTGTCATAGGTATCATTACATTGTCTATCGTCATAGTCATCATAGTCTCCAAAGCTTGATGTGTCACTCTCTGTGGAAGAGGTATCATAAGGGTTGTCACATTGCTCACATTTTGTCTGAGGGCATGGTGACATGTACAAGTCTTTATCAAATGGAAAAGAGTATAGAGTTTCCATGGATAACTCTTTAGGTTCATTTTCTTTCTCAAGTTTGTCAAGCTGGACTTGCATAGCTTGCAGCTGCTTCATCATAGCGGTGATTAGAGCTTCTTCCTCTTGTGTACTGATTCTTTGAGACATGTGTACTGGTTCTCAATAGCTATTGCTCTATTCCTGACACAGTGATTCATTCGACAGATTCTGGAAATAGGCTAAAAAGCTAAATATCTAGCAATTTTGATAATTTTTTGACAACTTTCAAAAATTTCCCAAATGAGACTTTGCAGACTTGTACGATAGTTGGTATGCTATGAAATGACATTTGCAAAACTCGTACGATAATTGCAAGCAAGATTTTGACTCTTAGAATTTGCTCGCATCAAAACTCGTATGACACTGGGTTGGTTATCATACGACAGTGGGGTATCAATGAAACGATAGTTAAAAATCTCATACGACAGTTGGGTAGCAATGAAATGACAGTTGAAAATCTCATACGATAGTTGCAAGATTTTGACTTTGAGAATTTGCTGGCATGAAAACTCATACGACACTGGGTACTCAATCATACGACAGATGGGTTGTAACGAAATGACACTTGATGGAAACTAGTATGACTTTCTGACCTCCTAAGATGACTTTTGACTCCAAAAAAGGATTTTACTTTAGATTTTGCAAATTTTGAGTTTTCAGATTTGAATCATTTGCAAATTTCAATGTCCAGATTTGAGGATTGTAACAAATTTGTCCATTTTCAATAACCAGATAGATAAACAAGCACGCAAAATAGCAAGCAAGTGATTTCAAGCATGTCTGAAAATAATAAACAAGGGCAAAAGCAACCTTGTGCATGAACAATCAAGTGACTTATTCGTTCTAATCCTTAGAAGCGCTAATTGTGTATGTTCCAAAAATGTTTTGCAATAACGCACATATACCCTATAAAATGAAAATTTGGCCTCGCTAGGGTTTTTAGTAATGGTTTGACTCTGTAACTTTTATGATCCAAAGGGGTGAACTCCAATCCCGGCGCACCAGGGTTTTGACACAGTCCGAGAACTTAATCTTCAGGAGCTGCTAGGGAGATCTAACAACCCAACAATAAACCATACCCATGGAGATTTCTTCCACAAGGATATTTATATAGCGGCTGTCACTACCACGGCAAAAATGGCTATTACCGCTTGAGGTTCCGTCAACGCAGTTTACCCTATGAAGGGATTGTCCGCTATGGTTAACCCTCTCTAAAGGTGACTCACAGTAGTATACCAAAAGGGGACTTGGCTCCAGATCCAAGGTTTTTGACACCTCTTCACTTTTAACCCAAACAAAGCAAGCAGATTAATCCGACACGCTAAGACAAAGTTTGTCTCACCAAGGTCTATGATATCAACCCCACGTGATCTATCAACCCCTCCGGAGAGAGAATGTATCAATCAATAAGGGAAGACGCACTAACCAATTTTGATTCACCAAAGCTCATGATGTCTACCCCACATGATCTATCAACCTCTCCTAGGAGAGAATGTATCGATCAATAAAAGAAGACGCACTAACCAAGTTGAATGTGAAACGCACTAAGTATCCTCCCTACCTACAAGGATTCTATCGTCAAGAAGGATTTCACTGGGAATCCAATCTTTCAAGAATCACGAATAGTGTTCATAGGGCCTAATTACTATGTGAGCACAGATGTATGTTTCCAAAAGAAAATCTACCAAAAGTATCCAAAAAGCAGAAAGAGGAACACTTAACGCTTAAAGCGAATATGAGATGAGTCCACAAGGTGGAACACTTAACACCTCACACAGGCTAAAAATGAGTCCCCAACTTAGAAAACAAGTGAGTTCCTAAAAGCACAAAAGGGTTGCCAAGTGGAACACTTAACGCTTCTATCCTGTTGACCCCTCCCCTTTATGGCGCTGAGATTGCAACCACGGGGTGGAATGAGGGGCCGGTGGATTAGCGAGTCCAATAACCCAAGATAGCAATCAAGATCAATCACAAGTATCTAAGACTACTTAATGAATCCTTAAGGGGTCACAACCTAGTATCAATTATGCAAGTGTGTAGAAATAGACAAAAGTATGAAAAGATGCACACAAGCCAGACACATAAGAGATTTATTTTAAGTCCAAATCGAAATGTTATTAGATGAAAAAGAATACCTGAGATCCTCACAATGAACTTAGTAGATTTTACCTAATTTTTAACAACTATTGTTGAGCTTTTTCATGCAAGCAAGTGACGAACTCTCCAACAAGCAAACAAGATATGCAAAATATATTCAACTTATGAAAACCATAGGGTTAGCTCTAAAAATCAATTATTATCAATAATAATAACCATAAATTAACCCAAATGATAACTCATATCATTCATTGAACCATGTAAAAAAAATAAGTGCATACCCATCACAAAACTTTATTTTTTTTGCTGCATTTGACCTAGTCAACAAGATCTAATTTTTTTGATATGATTTTGGCCACAAAAATAGAAATTAAAAATAAAAACCCCTACTAAAAAATAGAGAGCTTTCCAAAAATGTAAAAAATTTTAAAAAATCTCTTCATTTGTGCCCTAGAGACCTATTTTATCAAAACAGACCAGTTTTTGTAAATTGACTATTTGAGCTATTATATTGCATCCAAATTTAAAATACAAAGAATGGACCCCCTATAGAATTTAAGGAGCTTTTCAAAAATATAAAAATTTCTAAAAAATATGCTGATTTACATCAGATATTAATTTTTTCTAGAATTTTAAGAAAAAATTATTAAAAATTCAAAACATTTCAAAAAATTTTAAAGTTGTTATTGTAGCTTCCTTGATATGTGTCCAGCCTGCAAAAAAAATTTCATAGAAAAAATCCAAGCCGTTTGAGAGATAAAATTAAATCTTTGAAACTTTAAGGTTTTAGCTCCCCAAAAAAATCAAAACTAGTATGTAAAGGTGGGTTGCCCCATGGTGGGCGCCAGAAATGTGTGTGTGAATTTTGTATCTGATCTGTAGACACAACACTTCAGTAAAACATTAGAGGTTAGTTATGATCAAAATCGTGCAAAATTGAAATCTACTCTAACCAAGCGATTTACTGCCTTCTAGTAGGTGCGAGATTAATGTTCTCAGATTGCTATCGAGATCAGTGACCTAGATGACACCTAAAAGAAAGATTTGAATGCAAAATTAATATGAAATATGAAGGCAATTAATCTATTTTTTTGGTATTTTAGATGCAATAATATGATGAAAACTTGATATGAATCTATGATACGTAAAAACTGATATGCTATGATATGCTAAATAATCTAACAATGATATGAAAATGAATCTAAATGAATGTAAAAAAAAAAACAAATTGATCTCACAATAGCCTTGATTCGCAATAAGCTTTGATTCTCCAAATTCCAATTCTCCAAAATAGTTGTGCAATTCGTAGACGACTTTGGCAAAGTAAGCTTGCAAAATTATGAGATTCTGTGGATGAAAATTTGAGAGCTGAGCTTTGATTTTATAGAAATACAGGGCTGTGGAGGTGCATGAGAAAAAGCCATAAATCACTCAAATAACCCAGGTTGATTTTTGAGTTATTTTTAAATAACAGATAATTAAGTCACAAAAATCATGCAAAAGCACAGTTCAACTCGAATTAGAAGTTTAGATCAACTTTAAAACTCAAAAAGATGTTGAGTTTCAAAAAGCTAACAACTTGCATTGATTTTCCAATTTGAGTTTAACTGGTCCTTGAATGTGCACATGGATAATTATGATTTAATAAATAAATAAAATGATTTATGCTCAACTTAACTGATTTTTGAAATAAAATAATTAATTTATGGGTTAATTAACTATTTTATCAAACTTTTATTAAAAACTATATTATTAAATAATGACAACTTGCTTTAATTAATTAAATAAGAATTTAATCAATTATTCATAGGATATTGGATTTATTGTGAAAATTAAATAATACAATTAATAATAGATAGAATTAAATTTAATTACACAATTAAGTGGCAAGATATTAAATCTAATTAATTAAATATGAAAATATTCAATTAATCAAACTTAGGATAAATGTGATTTATTGCCAAATAATCATTAAATTAAAGATAATTAAGATAATTAGGAATATTGCTAGGAATATTCCCCGATGCAAAATTTAAGATAATCAATCAGGATTCGATGATGTTTAGATGTGCCTTAGATTAGGACTTCGATGTCGATTTTGTTCGAATTGTTGATATAGAAGGTTAATGAACATATAGCCCATTTTTGGGGTATTACAGCACCCACAAGCTTGGAGGTTGTGACCTGGAAGTTGTGAAGGACTTCGTCCCTTCTTGATGGCTCTAGATTGATCTTGGTGATGTTATAGCCTCCTAGAGTAACTTGACTTGGATCTAATTGTGGAGAGGGATGGGCATCTTATACATACGAGTTCCTAGTACTATTATATTATATTAGTTAAAAATAAGGCACAAAGGAAAAAACCATAAGAAATGAGCTTTGTTGAACATAGGCTCTCGTCTATTAATTTATAGACTAACATACATTAAATGTTATATTCATTATAGTAAAGAGTTAGCTAGATCATTTATCAGAGTACTTGAGATGATACTGGTATGTTTATCATGGATGGTTGGTCTATGTAGGGTGGTTGAGATGTTTCTAGAAATGGTTTGTGCCAACCATGGTATGTGTTGACAAATATTCACCTGATAATTAATTTACTGATTCTAACATCCCCTCATAAATTAATTATTAAATTGCCTTAGATATTCCTCCATAATCTTGAAGCAATGGGTCCTAGTTTATAGCCTTTCTAGGTACCCATTTACAATCACTTATCAAATATATTCATACAACTTCCCCTTTCATAATCACTTTGGGTTTTAACGACTTAACCTAACCGATACAAATCTAAAGTGGTTTCAAGATCACCACAAACTCTACACTCAAGTAGTTTCTAACCACAAACCTCACTCACAAATGGTTTCAAGATCACCATAAACTTTGTGCTCAAGTGGTTTAAAGGCTAACCACAAACCTCTCAACATATAGTTTCGAACTACCACTAACCAAGCACAAATAGGTTCCTATGACCATAAATTATCATAACAGGGAAACCATCATCACTTTGGGCTTTTTTCCTTCTGTACATGCATCACAATTGATTATTGAGTCCATGTAAAATAAATTCATTTACCAAGATACATTGGTACCCAACTGATGTACTCGCTAGTTCTATAGAAATCCTTTTCAGATACATGGCTCATCAATATGTTAAACCAAAAACCTTTAGAGTGTCGAGCACAACCGATAATGCACCCCTTACAACAAATAAGGTACAATACATTTTATTTTTTTTCCTTTTAACAAAGGTGGCTCGCACTTGAAAATTTTCCCAAAAAACATATCCCATTAAAAATAAAAAACTTTCTCAATTCATGTTTGCACATTGAGGGATATCCTTTCAACAATTTTTTTTTTTGCATGACCAATTTTGATAGCAACACATTTAGACAGATAAATTTTTTCATCACCAACCAAATACTTTGCACCCCAAACTAGAACACACATCTTAGACATACCTTGTGCCATGACAACAATCTTTAGCACACCATCTCACCTTCTACTCATATTTGATTTGCACCTAAAGAAAACAAAGCTAGCTGACTCCTATTTTATTTTATTTTATTTAAAAATGGAAACTTATTTCTCTTGGATAGTATCTTTTTTACTTAAGTTGCACAAATAATAAATTTGGCATATTCAAAGACACACAAAATAAAACACCAATAAGACCAGTTTTTTTAAAATACAACCAAAAAATGCACTGAGAAAATAGAGATTTTTCATAACAATAAAACATAAGCCAAAACAACAATAAAATGTTCCTACTTGAAATTCTCCTTTCAACTCCAACATCATTTCTTCTTCTCAAATCTTCCTTAGCTTCTTTCAAACACTGGTACCTTTTTTTTTTCTTTTTTTAAAAAAATTAGCAACTTTGCTTCACCTCCTACATTTGTGAGATGGCTTATTGGGGATCTCCAATTTGGAAAAAGCACTTAAAAATAAAAATCTTTAGCAATTGGGATCTTATCTTAAATGGATAAATATCCTTGGTAGAACCAATCAACTTTGTTCTCAGTGGTAGAATTCTTTAAAAATATTTTAGCAACATTATCTAACATCATTCTCCTTTTGCATAAATTTATGTTTCCTAGAGGTAGAAATTTTCTCTTATCCAATCAATAGGTTGAAATCTTACACTTGTAGGTTGCCAGCGTCTTCTCCTTTTCTCAATCTTGTTTTATTTCTATGGACTCCATGCAGAGCTTTGAACACTTCAACCAAGGGAAGAACACTCCTCCAAATTCATCTAATACTCATGCTCTTTGGGATCTTCCACTAAAAGCTCTAATACCAATTTATAAACCAAGAAACAGAGGAGAAACTCATAAAAATGAGCTCTTTTGAACATAGGCCCCCATCTATTAATTTATAAACTAACATACATTAAATGTTATATTCATTGTAGTACAGATTTAGCTGAAGCATTTATCAAAGTAGTTGATATGAGACTAGTATGTTTATCACGGATGGTTGGTCTGTGCAGGGTGGTTGAGATGTTTCTAGAAATGGTATGTATCCACTGTGGTCTATGCTAACTAATGTTCACCTGATAGTTAATTTTCTAATTCCCACACCATTAGCCTAGATGTAATCTTTAGTTTCTTGGCCTTAGGAGTCCTTTGTAATAGTTGTCCTACAACATCCCTCTCAGGTTAATTAAGTTGTACTACCCTCCTCCTTATAGAGACTCAAATATCTTCAAGACATGAATAAGAGGAAGGATTTGTCACCATTTTGGTTGTTGACTTAGAGCTAGGAAAAATAAAAATGTATAACTCTTTGAAGAAGAGGTGTCCTGGTGGTTTCATGTTCAAGCGATGAGAAGGGAGCATGACCGCATTCTTGGCGGTCATCTCTATGGAATATTTGTAGGGATATCATGAGATACACAAGGAAGAGACTCACTTACTTGAGATTTAAATGAATCATTTACAACTTCTTCTTAATCTATCTCTTTCTCTTTCTCTTTTTATTTCTATGCTTCTTTATCCTTTGGAGGGGTATCTTTACAAGTCCTTTCTAGGATTATTTTCTCAGGAGGTTCTTCATGATCACCACTTCCACTAGGTGAAGCTATTTTCTAAGGAATGGGGAGAAATGTTTCTAATGTAAAGGCAATATAAGTTTTTCCTCTATTTCTATGTCCTGTAGTGTCCTATGATCCTTGCGGTTGATACAATTTCCCAGTATTGCTATATTCCATTATCCTAGATGTAATATTTAGTTTCTTGGCCTTAGGATTCCTTTGTAATAGTTGTCCTACAACATATTACCTTCCTCCTTTTAGGGACTTAAATATCTTCAAGCCATAAAGAAGAGGAAGGATTTGTCACCATTTTGGTTGCTGACATAGAACTAGGAGAAACAAAATGTAGAGCTCTTCGAAGAAGAGAAGTCCTAGAAATTTCATGTTCAAGCAATGAGGAGGGAGTACGACCACATTCTTGGTGGTGATATTTGTGGCATATTTGTGGGGATATCATGAGATACACAAGGAAGTGACTCACCTGCTTAATATTTAGATGAGTCATCTACAACTTCTTTTACATCTATCTCTTCCTCTTTCACTTTTCATGTACATGCTTATTTATCCTTTGGAGGGATATCTTTACAGGTCCTTTCAAGCATTATTTTCTCAGGAGCTTCTTCATGATCACCACTTCCACCAAGTGAAGCTATTTTCTAAGCAACAGGGAGATATGTGCTTGATATTTATGAAATTTAAGTTTTGCATCTATTGATATGTCCTGCAGTGTCCTATGATCCTTATGTTTGCTTTTAATTTTGCATTCTTCTTCATAGCCATCTATTCTTGAGTCCTCTTTAAAACAATAGTAGTCTTGATCTCAATTTTTTTGTTTCCTTGAGGCTCCAATCTATTGGTACAATTGGTTTCATCTGGATATTGTTAATGAAAATTGGGTCTACTAAATCTGATCTGTCATCCTCAACACCTAAAATATCATAATTCAACTTGAATGTGACAATTTTCCCAAGTTTCATCCTCATCTAGCTCCTCCTTACCTCTTACTCATTAGCATAGCCTTCCCATAAATATTATAACTATGGAATGTGGTGAAGGTTAGGATTGATTGCAAATTATTCATCAAAAGATCTTTATGCCAAAAGGAAATCTTATTTCATAGAATTACATTGAATATTTTTTCAGGCAATTGGAAACTAGATACCTTCATTCATTCTCTCTTTCCATTTTTTGTTTGCTTCACCTACTTACCGACATATCTCTATACGAAAAAAAAAATTCCTCTTCATACTTGGGCAACTTGTATGGAAACTAATTGAAACTCCTACTCTGATATGGGTGAAACTTTGAAATTTTACATGATGTAAGAGAAGATGGGGTTGGGGCCTAAGGCACTCCCAAACACCAATCCTACTTGCAAATTAACAACTTGAAAGCAACAACACAGAGAAGGAGAGAAGGAATGTAGATATATTTTATTGACTCATTCAAACTTCATACATGTCAAGTTGTAAGGCCTTCCTGGTTACAGCCAATACAATGAAATTCAATTACAGAATAGTCCTCATACATGTGAGGATCCAAAACTCCAGATTCTATATTTCTAACTAACTTAAAGACCTCCAAATCCTAGAACATCTCTACATATTTATACTAGAGGCCATTGAACAAGTCGGCTTGAAATATCCACTAGATACAAAATTGGAGAAAGAAATGACCCATATTTAGGTCCACACATTTCCCAATGATTGATCTCAACATTAATATTGCGACCAAAATTAACTACACGTCATCTAGCATGAAACAATTAAATTCCATCACTTGGTAAACTCAGGAATCGAGAAACATCAAACACACCAAACCAACTCGGTAAAGGAAACAACAAAATGATAACTGAGATCACTAGTGACTGACATGAACACTTCGTCAAGAACTCAAAAGTATTTAGCGAGAAAACAAAACAAGCTACCAAGTATCCAAACAAGCTCTAACATATTTTTGGTTGATCCAGGATTGCCATAAACCCAAGATGTTCTTGCATCACACTCAGAGTTGGAAAGAAATGAGTCTCTAAATCATGTGTCAGGTAAAACCTGAGTTGAATCCAACTCAGATTGAGAAACCCATGTATTGTCTTCAATTGGCCTGTTCTTCCACTTTACCAAATACTTCGTGTAATCCTTTCCTCTTGTGCTTCTGCCAACTCTTTGTTCCAAAATCTGCACAACTTCTTTTATTTGCTTCTTAGAATAATCACTTGGTACTATCACTTCTTCATCAGGTTCATGATACTCATACAAATCTAAAATGTTGAATATAGGTGATATATCCATGTCATCAAGTAACTCAACTTCATAAGCACTTCCACTATCAAATTTATTCAATACCTTGAAAGGACCAAATTTATTCATTTTCAACTTCCCATATGTTCCAACTAGAAATGTGCCCTTCTTCAGATAAACCATTACTTCATCACCAACATCAAAAATCTTATGTCTTCTTGACCTATATGCATTATCCTTGTATTTATGATTACTCTACTCCAATTTATGTTTCATTTCCTCATGCAGTGACTTCATAAACTCAACAAACTATTCCCCTTGAGCACTTCTCTTCTCTTCACCAACAATATCTCTTAAGTCTAATATACCACTCAGTTGTATTCCATTAATAATATCAAATGGTGTCTTTCTAGTACTCTTATTCACTAAATTATTGTATAAAAACTTTTCTTGTGCCAACATCAAATCCCAAGTACTCAGTTTATCTCCAACTAAGCATCTCAACAAGTTACCCAAACTTCAATTTACAACCTTTGTTTGTCCATCCGTCTGTGGATGAAATGTATAACTATACTTCAACTCGGTGTTCAACTTCTTCCATAGAGTCTTCCAAAAATAACCAACAAACTTATTATCTCGGTCAGAGATGATACTCCTCTGTAATCCATGCAATCTGACAATCTCCTTAAACAAAATATTTGTTACATGCACTGCATCTGATGTTTTCCTACATGGTACAAAATGTGTCATCTTGGAAAATCTATCCACAATAATAAATATGGAATTGTTACCTCATGTTGTCCTTGGTAAGCCAAGAACAAAATCCATGTTGATATCTCTCCAAGGTTTCTTGGGAACATAAATTGGTGTATACAATAGAGTATTATGACTTACTCCTTTTGCAACATGACAAACTCCACAAGTCTTCACAAATTTCTGAACATCCTTATACAACTAAGGCCAAAAATACCTTTCTTTAAGAAAACTCAAAGTTTTATCAATACCAAAATGTCCAGCCAAACCACTACTATGTTTTTCCTTTATCAAACTTGTTCTCATTGATCCTCTTGCTATACATAATTCAATTCCTTTGAACAACATACCTTCTTGAATGAAATAGTCTTGAAATTTACTTGGTTGATTTAGTATAGGTGCTTTGCATACTCTCCACTGCTCAGATTAATCGAGGTCGATTTCATACAAATTCTTCATATCATCAAAACCAAGAACCTCAATTCTCATTTCAGTCATCAAAGATCTTCTTCTACTCAATGCATTAGCAACTCGATTAGATACTCCATTCTTATGCTTGATCACAAATGTAAAATTCTGCAAATACTCAACCCATTTCTTATGTCTCTGATTCAACTTACTCTGACTACCCAAATATTGTAAATCATTATGATCAGTATACAACACAAATTCTTTTGGCATCAAATAATGTCTCCATTTCTTCAAAGCTTGAACAATAGAATAGAATTCTTGATCATACACAGAATATTTCCTTTTAGCATCATTCAACTTCTCACTAAAGAAAGCAACTAGTTTACCTTCTTGAGTCAACACAGCTCCTATTGCACTTCCACTTGTATCACATTCAACTTGGAATACCTTATTGAAATCAAGTAAAGCTAACACAAGCAATTCAACAACTTTCTTTTTCAAAATCTCAAAACTCTTATCAGCTACATGTGTCCACTTGAATTCTCTTTTATCTCCTCTCATTATTTTGGTCATAGCATTACAAATTGAACTCAAATTTCTGATGAACTTTCGGTAAAAACATGCCAAACCATGGAATGATCTTACCTCACTAAGATTTTTCAGGTGTAGGCCACTGAAGAATAGCTTCAACCTTTTCAGGATCCATCTTCAAACCATCAACTGAAATCACAAATCCCAAATACACAATCTCCTCTTTCATGAAGGAACACTTTTTTCAAATTAATCACCAACTTTTCCTCTTTCAATCTATGCAATACCTATCTAATGTGCAACAAATGATCTTTTCTAGTTTTACTAAATATCAGAATGTCATCCAAGTATACAATTACAAATTTACCCAAGAATTTCTTTATAACCTCATTCATTAACCTAATAAAAGTACTCGGTGCATTAGTTAAACCAAAACGTGTAACCAACCACTCATACAAACCTTCTTTTGTCTTGAAAACAGTCTTCCATTCATCAACTTTTTTATTCTAATATGATGATATCCACTCTTCAAATCAATTTTGGTAAAAAACTTTTTTCCACTCAAACAATCCATTATGTCATCCATTCTCGGTATAGGAAACCGATACTTAACTATTATCTTGTTAATTTCTCTTGAATCAGTACACATTTTTCATTCTTCATTCTTCTTAGGTGCCAATGCAGCTGGTACCACACATGGACTCAAACTTTCTCTAATCAAACCTATCTTCACCAACTCATTAACTCGTTGATTAAGTTCCTCATTCTCAGTTGGTGTCAGTCAATGTGGTCCTTTATTCGAAAAACTAGCTGCAAGAATCAGATCCATACAATCGCTAATACTTCTCATCGACATAAAACCATCAGGTACATTATCTGAAATGATCACCTCGTACTCAGTGAGAAAATTCTCAACCTCTACTGATACTTTATCTTCTATTTTCTCACTCGGTTTGTTAGGAATCAAAGCATAACAAACATCATTTTTCTTTAGATCCTTAACAAACTATCTACCTTCCATCAAAGAAACTTTCACAGATGTACATATCTCACCAACAGATTCTTCAACCAAAGGTAACAACATTTGTCTCTTTCCATCAGCCCAAATAGTATATTTATTCAATCTTCCATCATATATAGCATGTATATCATATTGCCAAGGTCTATCATACAAAATAAGACAACAATCCATGGGCATAATATCACACAACACCTTATCATAATATTTGTCAATCTTCATATGCACAAAACATTGTTCACTTACTATTAGTGTATGTCAATCCATGAAATTTGGTAGGGCTTTGGATGTTTCAACCTTTCCAATTGCAACTTTTCAACCATTTCTTCTGATTCCAGATTCTTCGAGCTTTTGTTGTCAATGATTACTTTCCAAACTCTATTTGCAACTCTGCATCTGGTCTTGAACAAAATTTTCCTTACTAGATCTTCCTTAGCCTTTTCACTCCACAATGCTCTTCTAACCATCAAGTTTCCTTCCTTCTCAGTTCCATTCAGTGAACCTTCATGTACCAAAGTATTTCTACTGCTACCAGCCTTCCTACTTGCATGTGTACAGTCAAATGATCTATGTCCTTCTTCACCACAATTGTAACAAGTTCCTCGGAATCCTCCTCTTCCATGGCCACCTCGGTAATAGTTACCTCTTCCTCAGAATGAATTCTCACCTTTCTACTTGGTCTTTCCTTTGTCATGATTTGTTTTGTTCTATTCAGATCTACTATTTTCACCATAGGATCTACCTCTTCCTCTTTGTCTTTTCTCATGCCTTTTGTTCAATTTCTCCTCATCTTTTAGGGAAAACTAATAAGATTCTTCAATACTCTCCATTTTCACCAAACTAATATCTTCTTTGATAGAAGTCCTTAACCCATTCAAGTATCCTGCAATTCTTTCCACCTCATCTTCAGTATGTCTAGATCTAATATCCAATATGTAAAATTCCTCAGTGTAATATTTCATCGAGCTATCCTTCTGCTTCAAACCTTGCATTCTCCTAACTAGGTAAATCTGATAGTCATAAGGTAGAAACTTGCCTTTCAATTTTTTCACCATCTTATTCCATACCTTAATTTTGTCTTTTCCTTTCTTCTTTATGTCTAATTACAAATGCTCCCACCACAAGGATGCATGACCTTTCAACTTTGTGCTTGCAATTTTCACTTTCTTCTCCTCTGATATGTTCTCATATTCAAAGTACATTTCCATCTTGGTTATCTAGTCTACCAATTCATCTGAATCCAATTTACCACTATATTCAAGAGGGTTAAACTGTGGTGTAAATTTCAAACTAGTCAATGACTTCAGGAATATTTCCTCTCCTTGATCCATTATAGTTGCAGGTGTGGCTTCCTCTTGCATTCTTCAGCTTCATCATCACTAACATCTTCAAGATGTCTTCCTCGGAATTGGGTTGTCTCAACAGCTTCTAATCTAGCAGTGATTTGTCTTAGCATATCAGCTAAGCTTGGATTTGCATCTTGCCTCCCTCAAACCATCTTGAAACCCTTTGCAATTCCAAGTCAGATCGCAATCTTCCACCCCACAAAAATACCACCAACTAGAGATTACAAGAAGGAACCTCCAGATCTAACCTTTTCTCTGATACCACCTGACGCAAGAGACGACAAGGTTGGGGCCTAAGGCACTCCCAAACACCAATCTTACTTGCATATTAACAACTTGGAAGCAACAACACAAAGGAGAGAAGGAATGCAAATATTTTTTATTGACTCATTCAAACTTCTTACATGTCAGGTTGTAAGGTCTTCCCGGTTACGGCCAATACAATAAAATTCAATTACAGAATAGTCCTCATACATGCGAGGATCCAAAACTCTAGATTCTATCTTCCTAACTAACTTAATAACCTCCTAATCCTATAAAATATATACTTATTTATACAAGATGCCACCGAACAAGTCGGCTCTAAAGATCCATTAGATCCAATATTGGAGAAAATAACAACCCATATTTAGGTCCACACGTTTCCCAATGAGCGATCCCAACATTAATATTATGACCAAAATTAACTACACATTTCAACCAACATCAAACAATTAAATTCCACCAATCAATAAACTCAGGAACCGAGCAACACCAAACACAATGAAGCAACTCAGTAAAGGAAACAACAAAATGGTAACTGATCTCACTAGTGACCAATGGGAACACTTCACCGAGAACTCAAAAGTAGTTACCAAGCAAACAAAACAAGCTACCGAGTAGCCAAACAAGCTCTAACATATTTTTGGTTGATCTAGGATTTCCATAAACCCAAGATGCTCTTGAATCAGTACAGAGAAACCACCATAAGTATTATTATCTAGATGGAATAAAGAGAGATCCCTAGCCACATATCTCTTACTAGCTTCAGTGTAAATGCATAATTCACCCTTCTATATTATTTTGTAGTTGTTCTACAATTACATCTGAGTACGGTAATCACATATCTAAATAGTATCATCATATGCCTCTACAAGGAATTGTCATGCTCATTGCCTTTTATTCAAAGAGAAGCTTATTGTAATTGAGTCCAATTGTTCACTAGTGATCTCTGTCGATTCCAAGTATTGTTCTTTGGCTATAATTTGAATGAACAAGTACATCAAATCCTCAAAATAATGAATGTTCCGGTTGCCTTTCAATCAATGTAGGAGCAATATCATGTCATATTTTTCCTCTACAAAAAGGAATTTGTTTAGCCTCTTAGGAAACTATGATATTCCCTTTTTAGGGACAGAAAAGCACTCTCTTGAAATTACATTTTTTGCTCGTGAAATCGTTGGTAAGAGAGAAGGAAATTGAAATCTTTTTGTACCTCTCTCTGGTAAGAAAAAGAAAGTATTGATTGTATTCTTGTTTATGGTGATGAGAAAATTATTGTCATTGGTTCTAATAACTACAGGAAAGCCAATTGCTTGTAAGAGTCCACTTTCTATCATTATTTAAGTGACTGCAGGTTCGTTGTCTTGATTGATTCTTTCCCAAAAATCATCCAAGTTTATGTGCCCTAGTCTGATATCTCCAATTTCAGGGATTGTGCTCATTAAACCAGACAAATATTCATATCCTAGGTATTTGTATTTCATTTTTGCAAAATTTACTTGAAAACAAAACAATTCAGATACTAGAAAAATTTTGGCAATGTTTCGATATGGAAAATGTATTTTTCTCCCATAAAGGTGATTCAAAACCCTTACTAATTGTCTCGCCGCACTACACTGAGCTGGAAGAGATGGTAACTTAACTTTTTAGCCAGTATTTTGTGTGTGCGCTTTGAGTTTCTCTTTTGCAAATACCCTCGACGATGTCCTTTTAATCGCTGCAAATTCCTTTGAGAATGAATAAATGAGTTGTATTCAACGTCTTTGATCTTTTATGGAGATAAACAAACATCCTTTTATCACTTCACGCCATAATTGTGATAAACAAACACCCTTTTATCACTTCATGCCATAATTTTGAAAAATAACACTCCAATAACGTTGGGCGGTGTTTTCATAGGTTTAAGAAACCTCATCAATTTTCAGGGGTTATTTTGAAACCTCTCTTAACTGTTGTCTTTCATCTTTGGAAGCCTTCAAAAATTATCTTTGTGAAAAGAGGATATGCTCAAAGTTGTGAGCTCGAGTCAGGGTCCCACAATGTTTTGAAAACCTTATCAAGCTTTGAAAGGAGTTTCAAAACTTATTCCTTTATCTGATGACATGTTTTTCAAATCCATATGAATTTCTTTGAGAGAATATTGGGTGCCTTTCAAGTTTTGAGTTGTGAGTCAAGTGCTGACAAGGCTATGAGAAATTTTGAAACCGTTTCTCAAATTCGACAACAAAGAAAGACGTACATGTTTAAGTTTTAAAAATGGTATTTCATCCCATCGGTGAAAGTTTTGAAACGGTGTACAATCTCATTAGGTCATGACTGTAGTTTCAAAACCAAGTTTAAAGCCAAGAAAGGAAAATATATTTTAAATTTCAAAGGGCCAAATCGTCTTACAAAACTTAAAGAAGGTTTGGGAAACCCCGTGCAAGGCTGAATGGGTTGTAAAAACTTCATCAACTCTTGATAGTGGTTTTGAAATCAAGAAAAAATATTGAAAAAAATTTTAAGTGTAAAAGGGTTTTTGGTTTTTCCCTTCTCACACTAGTAGTGGCAATCTAGTATCAAAGCACAAATTTCTACATTAGGAACTTTGGGAATTTGTACACACATTAGATGTCTTGTAGTAAACTTTAAACTAAAACATAAATGCATAACTCTTTTATATATTTGAGTACTATTTTATTGCAGCTAAACATTTATGTATTTATTTCTCTTATCTTGTTTTGAAATGTTTCTTTGTTCATTGGTTGTCCTAGGTGAAATGCCTATTGAGGCTCAATCTGTTTCTAGAACCCGTGTTACAACATGGGGATCTCTAGTTACATTGTTGCTCATTTAGTTGGTATTGTTTGTACGACTTTTTTATCATGAGTTAGTAGTTAGCTTGCTTCTTATGTCCCTTTTGCAGTTTGTGTGAGTGAATACTTGGTGATTATGGTTGGGTTGTCTTGTTTGACCTAATATGATAGTTGATGAGTGATGTTGTTTAGGGTTTATGTGATCCCCCTTGGTGTTGAGTTTCCTAGTTTGAGGGACTCCATGTGTCGCAATTATTATTCCTTTGAGAATTCTATGTTCCTTGAGTGACCCTTTGTGCTTATGTCCCTAGTTCTATGATATTATTGTTTGTTTAATGACTAGACTTGTATGTTATATATTGGATCATATTAGAGTGTTGTATACTACATAGTGTGAGTGTTGTAATCAAATGTGAAAAGATGGGATTAATTAGGAAATTAGGAAATAATTAATAATAGTTTCATTACATTTAAATGCATTGTACACAATTTTAAGTAATGTATCATTTACCATGTATTTATAAGATTAGGGTGTCTTTCATCATAGTGGGTTAATTGGGTCAAGGATGTAGGTCCCCAATTGAATCGTGTATTATGTTCATATGAGAACCTTTGTAACTTATAACCTACTTGTAGCAATTCGCAAAAGTTCTTTAGTTAAATTTGCATTAGATGCATCTTACCTTAGTGACTGTCTATTGTGTTTGGGTACATTCTCTAATGCGTCCAGGATGTTTTATTATTGGGTGTCATGAAGCGGTTACTCCCGTGAGTGTGTTTGATACTAGTCACTTTGTTATGTAAAGTGTTTCATGATTGATAATTTATTTTTTTATTAATGATTTGTTCATGTGTTGTGTGGGATAACATTTAATTTTAGAAATTTTTTATGCTTGGACTAGTCACCTAACTTTCTTTTCGCTGTCTATTTTGTGGCACTACTCACTCTTGATTTACTATTGAAATAGTCCAGAAATTTTATGATTTAATGTTAAAATCAGTATTCCCCCGCTTGGGTTTTTCCTTTTCAAAATTTTTGGTGGCTATTCTGAATGTTTGGTATTGTTGGTCGTGTTTTGTGCTAAGTGTCATTTATATCATGTTCATTATGGACCTCTGATGGTATGTGTAAGGGAAGACATTGCAGAGATTGTACTATGTTTGTATTAATTCTTGTCTAAAGTGTTATTGAGTATTTGCAATGTTCATATGATCATTCTTGTATGCCCTCCTCATAGTGAGTATGAGATCATGTATACCCTTTTTTTACACTATCTAGTAGTGCTTTAGCACCTACTAATTATTTGTATACACATATATTTAGTAGATTTGGTTGTATTGGTCTCTTTTTAGAGGATGGTGGTTGTTGAAGAAGATTTTGTTAGTGGAATTCCTTCTTCATAAGCTTGGTTTGGTCGCAAGAGGATAGCAATGACAGTTGAGGAGATTTGTATGATTCTTTTATGATATATGTAGATATTAGATTTTTATTATTATTATTTTATCATAGTCGTAGGTTTTGGCTTCCACGAGTAAGCATAACTTTAGGGGGGCAATGTAATACCCACCCATCTACAACCAATTTTATTTGTAATGCCAAATACTATCAGGCCCTTTTATTGCACGTGTTAGATTATCAAATGGATTTGATGATGGTTTGATGTCATATCAATACCTATTGATGATGCAGTACATTGATACTTTGATTATTTGATGTATATCATATTGTTAGTTAGATGATGATGATTATTTCCATATGATGATGTTATGTACCTTTTATGGTTTTACTGACATACTGACCCCTATATCCGTATTTATATGGATGATGTGTATGTTTTATATTTTTGTTTGATGTGCTTGATATGGTGAGGGATGGAGTTGTAACCACTTGCTTGCTTGTGATGCAGGTACCAAGCATCAACTTTCCGAAATTGTCAAAATGAGCATGCCCTAACACATATCTCAATGGTAAAAGAGGGGAGGTAGCATTCAGACCTAAATCCTTATCCTAAACCTACATTTTGTCCTATGAGAGGGCAAGTATCTAGTTGACTACCCTACACAAACACAAACACAAAGGCTGTCAAGATAACTCAAAGGTTAGACGTATATGATGACACTTTCTTATATGCATCTTAGGTCTCCTACGAGTGTTGCATGCCTCTGGTAGTGTGTAGAACATGTTGTGGTAGCAAGATTATAGGATCTTATGTTCATACATTTTTATTAGTGTTGTGGTTTTGTATCCTTGTACTTTTGACTTTTGAGTGGTGTCGGGTTTTATCTCATCAGCACGTTGGGGTGGACCTCAGGCTTCCACGTGGTCAAGTGATATTGATTCTATTTACCACTGAGATTCTGATGTTTGTGATCATATGCTTGGATGATCCTTGTTGCTATTACTATCTTCTTGTTCTTCATTGGGGAATTGTTTATTGTTACCATGGGTTGTATATTTGTATCCTATCAATATGTTGCTTGACATCCTTTCAGGAGGTATTATGTATTATGATTCATTATTGTATATCCTATGACTTGTGCAGTGGGAGATGGTTTATTATGTACACCATGTTGTCATAGTTGTATATTTTCTTATATTGTATGAAATTGTATCTTGTTATTTAGTTGCAATATATATTGTATGATTAGTTTTCTAAATGGTTGTTCTTAGTAGACTAGTTAACTTAAAAGTAACTCTACGTCATGGAACCCTTGGGATTGTTAACAGAGTTTATTTACTTTGGTGTAATGTTTTATCTTGTGATGTTCTTGCTTCCACATATTGTTGTTTAAACATTTTTAAAAAAAATTATTACATCAACTTAGTATCGTGTTTAGGATAATCTCTCTTGGGTTCCCTGACAGGACGTTACGTCTGGTAGTGCTCCTTGTATTTATTTCTATAGAATGCCAAACATGTCCCTACTTTGAAATCTTGTTTTTTGTTCCTATTTTTTATATCATGAATTTTTAGATTTCTAGATCCCTTTGTATTAATTCAGCCTTCACATTTCTTAGAAAATTGTTAGAGACAAATGTTTTATCACCTCATTGCATAAATAATGAAGAAAGAATAAGTGTGATAGCTTGTTAAATGAAAGTAGATTTGATGTTTGGGTTTGAGTTTTTGTCTTCTTCTAAATTTAAGCAAAATATGCAATATGGACAACTTGCCAAAACATTTTCCAATGCTTGTAAACGTGTGTGTTTGGTAGAATTGTTGCAAAATATGTATGCCTAAGAGGTATGGATTTCATTTATTGCATTGAGCATCACAATGTTGCCACAATTGTAGCATTTACATAATTGTAGCAAGAGTCACATGTCAAATTCATTGTAACAATGTGACAAATGCAAGGCCTTCTAAGAACATAAATGTAATCACAAGAACCACTTTGTAAAAGCCTTCATAAATCATTATACAATAATCTCTAACTATAAAGAGGATCATTGATAGCAGCAACAAACAAAAGCCAATTGTTGTAACATCTCATAGACATTAAAGGGGTTGAGGATATTCAACAAAAGCATGATTGTTTTTACAAAAGTGTGATTGCTTTTACAAAAGCAAATATGAATCTTTTGGATTTGAAAGAGCATTATTAATAGACCTAGATGTTTACCCAAACCAAATATGTCATGCATGTCTAGTAAAACATCGAGAAAATCTATAAACATGGAATGTCAATTTCAAATGAATCTCCAAAATTAAATGCTAGATCCATATTTTCTAAACTACAGCGAATTAGTTAAAAAAACTAATGAAATGCCAAAAACAAATGCCAAGAAGTAAAGAGGGTGTAAGTCTAAATAAATCTCTTCTTACAACTAAGACGAAGCTTTGCAACTTAGTGTAGTATTCCACAAGAATAGAAATTGTGCATTGAATAATATCATACACATAAGCATGAGTTAACAATTTTAGAAAAACCTCTTATATTAATATTTCAATAGTATTGTTTTTTATCAAGGTAAAAACAAGTTTTGAGGGGACCTCGAAACCCCTTACAACTTAGAGCGCATAAAGATATTCAACAAATTTCCCAAAAAAGAATGTTACCAACAAACACAAGGAAGCAGCCAAAGGAACAACACAAATCAAGACCCAGAGAAAAAGGCAAAAGAAAAGCCCAATCTACCTAATGGAAACAAAACCAGGATCCCACAACCAGAATAAAACAAGGAAAAATTAGGATTTCCTTTACCTCCCTTCTTATGGGAGTGCAAAGTCATCAAATTGAGGAGGAGACTTTTTATGATGTTTTCCAACAACTGGGGTCCACCCCTCCTCCACCATAGAAGCCTTCTCCTGCCAGCCTTGAGGAACCGACCCCAAGAAAGAAGAGCTAGCCACAACACAACCAGCAAGTGAATGTTGGATAGAACCAACAAAGGGGCTTGCCTCCTCACGCAAAGGAGAAACACCAGGTCCAACATTATCAACAACAGCAGAAAGTCCAGCAGAATCAGAGCCTCAACCTACACAGCAGAATCAAAAGACACATTAACCAGCGCAGATCTAGAACTTAAGCCAACAATGGCAGCAAAATTACTAGGCAAATTACCAGTAGACCCAATAGGAACTATACCAACAGAAGAGACACCAGCTGACTGTCCAACATCAAAACTACCAACAGAAAAGTCAATAGACCCAACAGGAACAGATCCAACTAGAGGGATACGAGCAATAGCAAATTTACCATTAGATCCAACAGGAATAGTGCCAGCAGAAGAGACACCAGCAGGTAGTCCAGCATCAAAACTACCAACAACAATGTCAGTAGACCCTATAGGAACAAATCCAATAGGAGGGACACCCTCAAGACCAGTAGTACCAACAAACTCAAGGTCTTTCTTTACAACAATATAATGATCAGAAGAAGCACCCTTCCACCAAGAAGACCTTTTGGTCTTAGCCCTCTGTAATCCACAATGAGTCGCCAAGTGACCTGTTTTAAAGCACTTCCTACATTTGAAGGGAAGCCCTTCATAGTCCAAAGTTTGTATCCAATAACCCTAGTGCTCTAAGTTTGTATCCAGTATTCGCGCATAAGTTGAGTGCATAATGTCAGCAGACACTTCATCCACCATCAAGAAGTTTATGAGAGCCTTTCCCACCACTTCAAAAAGGGAGTCAACCCAAAGATGAAGAGGAAGATAGGGGAGCCTCACCAAAATCGGAATTTTGTTAAAGATTTCAGAAGAGGGGGGAAAATCAAGAAACCGCGATTTCACCACCAGCATAAAATGATTTTCCCAAGTGAAAGAGTGATTGCACAAAATCAAATTTCTATCTTCGACATTATTGAATTTAGCAATAAAGAATACCCTAGCCATAGGGAAAATGTGAACAATACCAGAAATAATATGTTCCCAATGAACAAAGATCCACCGGTGCAAATCAGCAAGGATTAGCCACAACCCCAAGAAACGATAGATCACACCACGAGAAGAAAACTCAGAGGAGGCAAACTCAATATCATCCACCACACCCTCAGCCAAGGAGACTTAGATAGGGTTCGAAATAGGGAAAGGTCCCTTAGAAAAGAAAACTAAGCCACCACCACTCCCAGCCCCACCAGGAAGAGTGGTCGAGGCCCCGCCCGAAACCATACCAGCATACAACAAGGTCCCCGCATGCATAGAAGCACTAGCAGGAGGCACGAATCTAGACAACGAACCCCTAGCAGGCAACGAAGCACCAGCTGACAGCAAAGCTCCAACAGACAAAGCTAAAGAGCTAGCAGATGGAAAAACCTCATTAGCAAATGACAAAACCCTAGTTGAGGCCTACAACGCCCTAGCAGGATGCAAGTCTCCAGTGGAATGAAAAACCCTAGCCAAAGCACCAACAGCCAACGAAGCCTGCACTGACCCAACAGAAAGAAAAGTACCAACGGCCAACGAAACCCTAGAAGCTCCAACAACCTATGAAGCCAGCAACGTCCCTTCAGCAAATGTCAAAATCTCAGGTGAAGCTTGCAACGACCCAGCATACAACGATGCTCCAGCAAAAGGCAAAACCCTAGCTGAAGCACCAACATCCAGCGAAGCAACAACAAACAGCGAAGCTCCAACAACGGACAAAACCCTAGAGGCCCCAGAAACAATGAAGCCTGCAACTACCCTGTAGTCGGCAAAGCTCCAACAGAAGGCAAAACCCTAACTGAAACACCAACAGTCGGTGACACACCAAAAGACAATGAAACACTAGAAGTTCCAGCAACAAGTGAAGCCAGCAACGTCCCAACAGACAGTGAAGCTCCAATGGAAGACAAAACCCTAGTCGAAGCTCCAGCAGCCGACGAAACACAAGTTCCAAAAACCAACGAAACTTGCAACTCCCAGCAGACGGCAAAGCTCCAGCAAAAGGAAAAACCCTAGTCAAAGCTCCAACAATCGGTGAAGCACCAGTAGACAACTCCATCCAAACAGGATTTATTTCATCAGTATTGTTAACATTGACATTTTGTGAAAATTTGGAATGGCTCCAATGGCCCGCTCTCCCACTCGAAATTCTCAGGCTAGTGTGTTTCAGCAGGAACTTACGCCTTAGGTGGCCCTGCTCACTATAACGCAGTCGTCAATGCTCTTTCCTCTGCTTTGTCTATTTCGTCGTTGTCTATTGCAGTGCTCTCAGTGGTTCTGGAACCCTCTATCCTACATCCTTCCTCGATGCTTGGAGTTTCTCCCGATGTCTTCTCTTCCCACCCACCACTCCTCGCAGCTTCTGGCGGGTCTGCGGGTGTTATTAGGATTCCTTCCATTGTTGTT
The DNA here is from genome assembly GCA_027943335.1 of Chamaecyparis obtusa. Lineage (NCBI taxonomy): Eukaryota > Viridiplantae > Streptophyta > Pinopsida > Cupressales > Cupressaceae > Chamaecyparis > Chamaecyparis obtusa. The sequence goes on along the minus strand of BSBK01001824.1, from coordinate 1,114,938 downwards.
GTTGAATGTGGCCTCTCTTCTAGCTCGTCAGCCCTCAGATCCACTGCTTCAGCGCTGGTAATGGGCATTGGGACGTCTACTCCTAATGTCAATTGTGTCAGTTGTTTATGGCCTTGCCAATTCATAAATTAAGATCAAAAGCATTTAATGCAACCTCTCTCCAATCGACCAATGGAAGCTCCATTATTTAAATATAAAAAGAGAATATATTTTACATATAAGGATCAATAACTCATTTACATAAAACAAGTTCTAATTTGAAAATGATAGAAGTGTAGTTATATTGTTATTTATGGGAATGATTGTGTTTTTTTACTTTTTTAGATCAACGTTTTGGATTACACTCAATGATCCATCATCAAGATGAAAGAGCTAAATGAGAAAATAACATAGACAACGATAGAGGTGGCTAGGATGATAAAGGTGGTTGGGTATGAATATAACACAACAGCCACAAACTAGAATTGTCAAATGGATGAGTTGAGCCTTTTCTCTAATAAGAATGTTGAGAAGAGGCTATTGGTACCAAAATTGGGCTACAAAAAGCTATTATAGTAAGAAATGCTAAGAAATAGCATCATGCCCTGCCAACTATCAAATACAATCCATTGTGGTAGGCCAAACGGTACTCATCTTTAGGCAGATGATTTACAACTTTTATCATAAACCCTTGGGAGCACTTATAAATCCTTTGGAGCACACCACATGGCACCAAAGATGGGACTAAAAAGAAAAAGTAAAAGAATGGAATAAGGGTGAGGCCCATCACTAGTACATCGAAAAATTCATCAAAGATGGTCCCAGATGATTATGTGGAACAATGAAAAGGCTACACATTAAGGCTATTCCTGGAGTTTACAAAAACCCCACAATAGCTAATTAGGCTAATATAGCATGGTCGAATGGCATGTGCTACTTAAAACATAATCATCTATTTAGTTGCCCTACTTTACAAAAACCACAAAGTTTGAAGGAAAAACACGAGTTTCCCCAATTGCAAGCTAGCAAGAGCAAACAAACAAGGTAGACAAAGAATCTATACTACAATTATGCACAAAAATTGTTCTGATCTTTTCTAGGGAAATGTTTCCATTGCAACATGCAATTAGTATTGCGTGTGTCGAACCCTCATAATATTGTTCCTAATCCATAGCTATCATTGTAGTATGCCTTGAGTATCACAAGAGGTTGTAGCTAAAAGAGTTTCAACCACAAAAAAATTGTTAACTTCGGATAGAAAAACCTTGTGGGACCAAAAGCTTTGCAAAGGAGTTGTGATTTGTAATGTATCTAAGACTAGAAGTTCGTCAACAAATGAAAAAGAACCTTCAGAAATTTTGATAGAAACACACTTGCAAGATGCCACTGCACCTATGGGGCTGACCTCACACCCACAAATTGACCCGACGCTACAATTCTGATTATATTGATACCATATGGAGTGTCCAGTAAACAATCAACTCTTCCACTTCCACTTCTTTCAGATCCCTTAATCATCGAAAGGGGAATGTTGCAACAGTAGGAGATATATAAATAGGGTGGTGTTGCAACGGTAGGAGATATATAAAGAGGGTGTGGTTTGAAATTATCTATTGAAACTGAGGTACAAGGGGCCCATATGGATGGTAATTACAAATGTACTTATCCATTTGTAAAAGAGTAATTCCCTCTACAAACTGAGTTTCTCACTCCTTCAAAGGACTTCACTTTTCCCAAGATAAAAATCTTGTTGAATTTTTTCTGCTTTCATTTGTCATTTGAACACTTTGTTTCTTCATGAACAGTTGTCTAATTCCACCTAATTAGCACTGTTATTTGGATATCTAAATGAAATATACTTGATTCCTTAGTTTCTAACTAATTTCGGAGAAAATTGTGGATCAAGATATGCTCAAGCATTCTATAGCCCTTAAAAGACTCCTATTCAACAAGGGGTGTCCTAAGACATCCTTCAACATATCATGCATGCCTAGGGACATCTTATACTGTTTTCCCCCATCATCTATACCAGATAAGACATGGATATGAAAACCCCAACACTAAATTGTGATCGCAGGCTGATTGGCATCCATACTCAATATTCAACTTCAGCGTAAAGCACCACAAACACCCAATTATTTTCCACTTAAATCCTTCAAGCATATTTGAGAAAAAATTTGCTATCTTATCTGTGATGAGGGACTTCATGAGCTGTTTCTCTCTAAAATCTCTACAGCTAAATAATAACTAAAATGATAAATAAAGATAATTTTTAACTTCCCTCAAAAAAATGGTGCAAGGAATTGAGAAGATTTATTCCTGTGTTCACTGCAGAGCTGAATCAACCAATGTGGTATCATTGTGTGAATATAACATCTAATAGCCTCCAAAATGATGCAATTTTGGCCACCATCTCTTCAATAAAACAGAAAGGCAAATCATTCTTCAGCATCGCAGCATTAGACAAAATGCTATTTTGGCCACCATCTTTTTAGTAAAACAAAAGAAAAAACAATCTTCATTCTTCTGCAACATAACTGTTAATTCTTAGAGCTTCTGCATTCTCTTCAATAAAACAGAGAAGAAAACAATCTTCATTCTTCCACAACATAACTGTTAATTCTTGGAGCTTCAGCATTAGACAAAATGCTCAAACACGTGCCATAACTTCCATGCCAGCCTGTATAGATCTAGCAAGGTGAGGACATTCCACAATAGCTGTCTCTTAAAAATTGTAAAGTGAGTACTGATTTAATTTGCCATTGAGAAATGGTAAAATCATCACTATATTAAAGCTAAGAAAACTAGTAACATCTTAGAATCAAACAATGTCCAGGAGGTAAGAAAACTAATAATATCCTGAAGATACGATTTACAAATAAGTGCTCTTCATGAAAAATAAACAACATATAAATAGACATGTTCCTTGCAGATTCATTTCTATCACCTAGTTTACTTGAGCATTGACAAAAATAAAGAATCTTGCCTACTCAAGAAAACATAAAAAGAAACTTGAAACACATTTACAAATATTGCCCCATTTATATACTTCTCCTTGATGTATTGTAAATTGTACTCAATGATTGAAGAAACCACTTATCAGAGCATACCAGATTTTGATGATTCACAGTTCCCATACACAAATACTGAATAAGAATTCGCCTGTGTTTGCAAGAGATCAGAAACTAAAACTCAAGTATTTTTCAATTCTCAAAATGTTAGATAGGTTAACAACATTTCTTCAAGTGCAGATGACAAAAGCACATTTCTTCAGAGTACAGAATGACAAAAGGACATTTCTAACCAACCGGAATTTTCATTAAAATAACAAAGCAATGGGTATAAAAGAACAGGTTCACTAATTTGGTAATTTTCTATGGTAACATTTCCAATCAATCTACGGGATAAATCAAGTTTACAATTTTCCAGAATTACAATTCAAGGGTGAAGTTGTCTACGAGAAACGGCAAAATTTGTGCAACATCATATATTAAAAAAAGAGACACCTTTCAAAATAACCAACAGGAATTTTCATTCAAGTAAACAAGCAATGGGTGTGAATGAACAGGTTCACTAATTTGGTAATTTAATATGGTAACATTTCCAATCAATCTACAGGATAAATCTAGTTCACAATTTTGCAGAATTACAATCCAAGAGTGAAGTTGTCTACAAGAAATGGCAAAACTTGTGCAACATCATGTATTTAAAAAAGAGGCACCTTACAAAATAACTAAACCAAAATCCTTCTGAAAATGTTCCTATAAATAACAATTAGAAAAAATACTACCAGTTCTCCGAAGTATTGTTTTTCATGAAATAAACTAGTTTTCCTAGTTCAAGATTTAGTTTTACATATGTTTATTCCCTCCAGGATTTAGAATGAATCATCTCAGTAGATTAGTTTTCCTAATTCAAGATTTACATGTGCTATTCCCTCCAGAATTTAGAATGAATCACTTCAGTAAACACAAAATGTTTTACTGCAGATTTCCTGATCAAGGCAAGGAGAATCCAGTAAGAACTCCTGGGTGATTTCCAAAGCAAATCAGAATTGAACTCACAGAAAGATTATCACACCGCAGGTTCTTAACACGCATGCTGAGGGAGCAGATAACTACGAACGAGATGGGCTGCGACTCTTGCTAATACTTCTACTTGGACGTTTAGGAGCAGAAGGCTGCAGAAACAAGTCAAAATAAATCAATCTTGTAGTTTATTATATAATGTCCCTTTTTGAAATGATTTGTTATGCCTATAAAGTGCTTCTGCCTCCAAATACAAATTAAACAAGTACTTACCAGACGGCGTGGGCTCAGTGACCTTGACTTAGATCTGCAAATTGCAAAAAAGTACTTAGCAATCAATTATAAAATAAAATGTCCAATAGCTTTCCACTATGTCTCTCATTTTATTCATTATTATTGATTGGTCCCACACGATTTCAGAGCACACAACAATCTGTATCTCAAAAACACACACCTATTCCTTGTTAATTTTGTGTTGTGTAGACTCTTAGAGCTTAAACGTATCAAATCATAAGAACGAAATATAACTTGTTAGAGCCTTATACAAATATTGTTGATATTTTACGGCCTATGCACTCACTAACTTTTTTAGTAGGATCAAGGCACCCCTCAAACAATCAAATTTCAGAAAGAATATCAATTGACCATATTCCAATAATGTTCATGTTCAAAACAATTTAATGACAAGGTCAAAATCCAGAATATGTCCTTCCTGCTTGAAGTTCCAAGTGGGTAGACCTCAATGAGATGATGACCCATGAATCATGTAATGTATACTTGAAGTTACAAACTAGTAAATTGCAGTAGACTTCAAAATCATTTAATATATATCATAAGTTACAAATGATACAAATCCATGAGATAACAATCTGATGTTCACAAACTTCTGCTCATCAAACTCAAGAATAATATATGCTGTCAAAACTCCCTGCATTCTCTTTGAATTTTAAATGGGAAATCTAAAGGTTTCAGCTTTTCACAGTTTCATACCCCAAAATCCAGAGATTATGTAATCACAAGGTTTAAAATCTAATCAAAATGCTTGTTTTCAATAATATTTAATATTTATAAAATCAGAAGGTCTGCGCCAGAGTAATAGAGTTTCACAACCAGGTGGGCAAAACCACCCTCATGACTGAATGGTGTTAAATTTTGAACCAGAATACTATAAGAGCAATAATCAGAAGCTTAAAAAACACAAGGACAAATCAACACAAAATATTTATCCTGGGAAAACCCTCCTGCCAGAGGGGAAAAACTCTGCCACACTCAAAATTGATCCTTCATTAAAAAATCAAGAGATTCAATACAAAACTTCACAATAATTACCAGTAATATGTCTTATATGATTAGACATCTACTGCACATATATTTATCCTTTTGAATTACAGAAAATATATATAAAAGCTAATCACACAATAATAAAACTCACTGTTATATCGCTGAGCAATTCCCATGAACTGTCTCTGTTCTCCCACATATCAAATAACCTCACAAAAAATCATTAAAAACCAACAATCTCGTCACTGAAAAACTCTTCAAAAATCCCTTCAGACCTGTCGTGTATAGCCTCAGATGTTACCAAAATACAACCTGATGCTACCTCCAAAAAATTGATGGCAGTTATCAGATGCCATTTTATATTTCCTCAAACATAAGAACCACACGAACACTAGTAACTGACAATGCTTGGATTCCCCATCATGAATGGAATTGACGGTCGTGGAAATGAATTAAACGATCCATCTTGAGAAACATACGAAACATGAATAACGGAGACTATACTCCGAAGGAAGAAGGCACGATGGTGTGATAGCTGGAAACAGTCACACAACTACAAACAGTTACACATTCATGTCATTGACATAAACACAATGGCAACAGAAATAGACCTAACCAACAATACAACCACATGATCATATACAGATCATACATACAAATATCTGAAGCATATGAAACAAAAGACAGATACTGAATGTCTGTAGCAGACTCAATGAAAGCTGATCTTGTTACAATAATATCACATCAACTTGCACTTGAACAAACACAACTATCCAACCTCTACCAATGCTCAACACAACAACACAAAAGAAATGATAAATTCAGATATGCACAACTATCACAGGTACAAATGATGTCTTTTGTAGCTACCAACATTAATACTCCCTCTTAGCAAAGGACATATCATTTACATATTTTCAAGTCATGGAGTCTCTCAACATGACAAACACAATGGCTACACCCCTATGTTGAAAAAGCAAAACTTTATCATGGATTCTCTCAACATGATGTTCACCATGGCTACTCCCATGTGTAAAATAAACACAAGCTCTCATCACGGAGTCACTCAACGTGATGTTGTCATGGAGTCTCTCACCGTGACATCCACTATGGCTGCTCCCATTAGTGGAAAGAGTAACAAGGGCTTTCACCTCAAATTTATCCATTTCAAAGAAAAATGTGTTACAAGGGCTTTCACCTCAAATTTCTCCATCACAGAGAAAAATGCATTACAAGGGCTTTCACCTCAAATTTATCCATCACAAAGAAAAATGCATTACAACAAGATATAAGAATCACTAAAGCTGAGACTCTCTCTTAACAAGGGAATCATTCTCCACAATACCAAGCTTATCTCGAAAATAAGAAAACTTCACCCTAGGAAGTGCCTTGGTAAGAATGTCTGTAGTCTACTCACCCATGCAAATGTACTTAAGCTCAACTTCTTTCCTTTGAACCATGTCTTTTAAGTGATGATACTTGATCTCTATGTGCTTGGTTCAATCATGAAAAACAAGATTAATTGAAAGCTTCACACAACTTTGGTTGTCACAAAGACTCACAGTTGGTTCCAAAGGCTGCCCAAACAATCCTGCAAGAAGCTTTTGAAGCCACACTACTTCTCATGTTCCCACACAAGCTGCAACATATTCAACTTTTGTTGTACTCTAAGCTACACACGATTGTTTCTTCCTACACCAGGAAATCATAGTTGAACCTAGGCTGAAACAACAACCAAAAGTGCTCTTCATGTCAAGCACACACCTTGCCCAATCTGAATCAGAAAAATCTTTCAAGTTCATACCTTAACAACAAGTATATTTCAAACCATATCCCACAGTACCACGCACATCTCAAAATATGTTTGGCTACAACAAGATGAATCTGTCTAGGCTCACATATATCAAGCCTAGTATTAACCAAATAAATGGGATCAACTAAACCTGAAATAGTTGCAACCTCATGTAACTTTTTCAGATTTGCTTCCATAGGACTTGACATAGACTTGCAATCTAACATACCAAATCTTTTCAAAATGTCAATAGCATATTTCCCTTGACTCAGGGTAATCTCATTTGGTCTTTGCCACACTTGCATAAGACCGAGATCTTTCATCTCAAATTCAGAAGCTAACTCTTTTTTACATTTAGCAATGAGATCATCCTCTCTAGTAAGAAATAGGTCATCAACATAAAGAACTAAAATCAATGTTTTATCATCAATTACCTTGAAATATAGATTTGGATCTGCATCATTTTTGAGGAAGCCCAAGCTCAATAAATAATGATCAATTCTTTCATACCATGCACATGGAGCTTGCTTAAGACTATATGAAGCCTTTTCCAATCTACATACATATGATTCCTTCTCATGGATCACAAAACCTTCTGGCTGCTTAATAAATACCTCTTCTTCAATTACACCATTCAAGAATTGTGATATTGCTATCAGGATTTAACTATGTAGTTTTTTTAGTCAAACTCATTAACCCATGTGTTATTATTTCAAACTTTGAAAGGAAATAACAATCTATAGATGATTTTTTAGAACTAAGATTTAGGCTTTTTCCAAAATATAGATAAATAGAAGAATAGATAATATCCAGTTTTGAAGTTTGTCGTAGAGTCTCCTTGATGATGTCTTCCAATCTGCTGCTATAATTCAACCTCTATGTCTGCTTCAATTTGTCCAATTCTGCTATATTTCGTCCTCCAAATCTGCTTTCTATTGTCCTTTAAATTCACTATATATTGCATTTTTGGTCTGCTATTCTTCCTCTAGGAGTGACTGTAACTTTAGTATGAAATGTTACTGCTATGGATCAGATTAGAATGGATCTTATCTACTATTATGGTGCAAAATTACGCAAACATGTTATGTTTTTTATGCTTGTCATATTCACACTATAACTCCACTTTTATATGCATTCAAGAGGTGTGACTCTTCCTTATTAATGCAGCCGACTTGTACAAGTCGGCTAGATATATAATATCCAATGTACAAGTCATCCCTCCTTAACAAATATAATATTTAATATGCAAGACGTCCCTCTTGCCAATATTAAGAGGTCCCTCTGGAATTTTTTTTAGAGTTTAATACAATAATTTATGAGATGTGTGTTGAGATAAATAATAAATAATAAGTATATTATTTATTATTCATTTCAGCATACATGTCATCTATTTGATCTTTCCGAAAAAGGCCACAAATATCAACACCATGTTTCATGAGTAGTGGTCCACACAAACCCATCTATCATGAGAATGAATGGAACACTTAGCACTCAATGCATCACCTAGATTCATTTAGTGCTAAGTGTTCCATTCATTCTCATGAAAGATGGGTTTGTGTGGACCACTACTCATGAAACATGGGTCAACGAGTTTGACTCAAAAAACTACACAGTTAAATCCTAATAACAATATCACAATTTGACTTGTGGAAAATATCTCTTACTAACCATTCAAGAATGTCATCTTCGCATCCATTTGATGTAGTTTTCATCCCTTAACTGTTGCAATAGCAATGATTGTTCTAATAGAAGTATACTGAGCTACAAGAGCAAAAGTCTCATCATAATCTATACCTTCTTTTTGAGAAAACCCTCTAGCTACAAATCTAGCTTTATATCTTTCAACACTTTTATCAGTTGCATGTTTAATTTTGAACAAACACTTAGAAGAAACAACAGATTTACCTTTAAGCCTAGGAACAATGTCCCGAACGTCATTCTTGATAATGGATTGATACTCTTCCATCATGGCATCTCTTCATACTTTTTGATTTGAAGCCTCTTCAAAACTTGAAGGCTCAGATTCCATAATACGACCCATTAAAGCAACATAACCCGCAAACTTATGAGGTCTCTTACTTTCTCTGAAAGTGCCAAGTGGGGCTGCATATTTTTCAGCCTCTTGCATAGTATGTCTGGCTCACAAAGGTCTCTTCTTGTCAAATGAAACATTACTTGGACCAGCAGTGAAATCTATAGGATCAACAAGATCAATAAAATCTTCTAAATCAAGAGTCTCCCTCTGAATCTCAGAAGGGGAATCAGGGGCAGCAATATTCATACCTTCAAAAGTCTCACGATCTTCTCTATCAATTTCTACAAGTCTCTTTAGATCTTTTGCAAGCCACATCTTCTTCAAATAAAACATCTTGTTGATTTCAATCTGCTTTTGACCCGGAATGCAAACCCTGTAAGCTTTTGAAGATTCATTGTAGCCAGCAAAAATTATCTTCTTGCCTGAAGGTTCTAACTTAGACCTTTAGGTACATGAATTTAAACTGGACACCCAAAGATTCTGAAATGGCCAACTTCTGGTTTAATAAATGTGAATGCTTCTTCAAGAATCATGTTGTCTAGAATTTGATGAGGACTACAATTTTGAACATAAACAATTGTCATGCAAGCTTCTGCCCAAAGAAAGGTTTGAAGGCCTTGACCATGGATCATAGCTTTTGCTGCCTCAAAAATAAACTTGTTCGTTCTTTCTACAACTCCATTTTCTTGTGGATTATAAGGGACACAAAACTCCCTCTTAATCCCAGCTTCAATACAGAAGTTTTGAAACACACCAGAAGTATATTCACCTCCATTATCAAACCTTAAAACTTTGATCCTCTTATCAGACAAATTCTCTACTAGAGCTTTGAACTCGTTAAATCTAGATAGCACTTCATCAGGCTCTTTAGTTTTCAGAAAATAAATCCAAGTCTTACATGAGAAGTCATCAATAAAAGTAACATAGTACCAAAAACCACTTAATGAGGCAACAAACATAGGAGCACACAAGTCAGAGTGAATCAGCTCTAAAATTTCTTTTGCTCTACTTTCACTATTATGAAAAGGACTTTTAATGTTCTTACCTAAACCACACCCTTTGCAGACACCATCATGTTCTTGATTGAGCTTTGGAAGACCAACGATCATCTTCTCCATGGAGGAAAGAGTTCTGAAATTTAGATGAGTGAATCTTTTATGCCACGGTTCACTAGTACTCATGGAATCATGTGCTAAGGCTTGAATAGGACGAGCTAAAAGTCTATACTCTGATGAGGAACACCAATTTCAAGAGCTGTCTTAATGCTAGTGTTCCTTCATGCAACAACTTTGCCTTTAGCAAATGCAACTTGGTATCCTTTATCTTCCAAGGCTGAAATAGAAATCAGATTTCTCTTGATTCTAGGAACGAACAACACATCGCTCAAATGAAGAGGAATTCCTGAGTCTAAATGAAAAGATGTAGTTTCAGCACCTTTCACAGAATAGCAAGCATCATCACCAATAATAACTTGTAAATGAGTATCCTTTTCTATCAAATTAGAGAGATACACGATATTCTATAATATGGCAAGATGTTCCACTATCAATTAGCCAAGTATCACTATTAATAGGAACATTACTTGAAAAAGCTGATATAAATAAGAAACCCTTTAAATTTTCACTTGATTCTCTAAGGAGAAGCATTTTCAACATTTGTTGCAGCAACTTGATGCTTAGGTCTTGTTGAACAGTCTTCAGCAAAGTGACCATACTCGTCACATTTGAAGCACTGAATCCTAGAGAGATCCTTCTTCTTAGGTTCAGGGGCTGAATCAGAATTCCTATCTCTATACCTCTTGAAATTTCCTTTCTTTCCTTTCCTTTTAGAAGTATGGGCAGCAAGTACAAGATCTTCTTCATAATGAGATTTACGCCCATTTCCTCTAGCCTCCAATCTACATTCCTCTTGAACGCAACAGCTCTCAACTAATCAAACTTGGGTAGTTCATCTCTTCCACTAATTCATTGAATGAAGGATTCCCAAGAGTGAGGAAGGTCATTCATGATCAACATGACCAGATCTTTATCCTCAATTGAATCTCCAATAGCATTGAGCTGATCCTTCAATTTTGTAATCTTCGTGAAGAAGGAAACAACAGATTCTCCTCTAGTCATTTTAATATGTAGAAGATATTTGACATCTCAAGGCTAGAGCTCAACTAGTGTTGTTGAATTCATACAAACTTTGAAAACTCTCAAACATCTCCTTAGCAGAATTCAACTTGGATATAACACGTACCAAATGATCCTTAACAAAGTCTATCAAAATCTTTCTTGCCATGATATTGTTCTTTCTCCATTGCATTTTCTCATTGTCATTAGAAGGTTCAGCTACATCAAACTTCACGTAGTTGAGAAGATCATTCTCTTCAAGTGCAATTAGGACTTGGAATTTCCAAGAAGTAAAATTGGATGCACCATCCAGCCAGTCTTCAACTTTGAGTCCATTCACCATTGTTGGAAACTGAAATAAACAAGCTAGGAGACAAGCAAAAAGTATTTCAAAGCTAAACGTTCTGGTTCTGGATCTTTTTTTTAGACCCGCTCTAATACCATGTTAAATTTTGAACCAGAATACTATAAGAGCATTAATCAGAACCTTAAAAAACCCAAGGACAAATCAAACCAAAATATTTATCCTAGGAAAACCCTCTAGCTTGGGGAAAAACCCAACCACACTCAAAATTGATCATTTATTAAAAAATCAAGAGATTCAACACAAAGCTTCACAAGCTTCTATGGAAGAATGACTTCTTCAACAGTCTGCAAATCAAATAACAATTACCAATAGTATGTCCGTATATGATTAGACATCTACTGCACATATATTTATCCTTTTGAATCACAGAACATATATATAAAAGCTAATCACACATTAATAAAACTCACTGTTATATTGCTGAGCAATTCTCATGAACTGTCTCTGTTCTCCCGCTTATCAAATAAGCTCACAAAGATCACTAAAAACCAACAATCTCTTGTCACTGAAAATCTCTTCAAAAATCCCTTCAGACCTCTCACGTATAGCCTCATATGTTACCAAAATCCAACCCGATGCTACCTCCAAAAAATTGATGGCCGTTACCAAATGCCATTTTATATTTCCACAAACATAGGAACCATGCAAACACTAGTAACCAACGACGCTTGGATTCCCCATCGTGAATGGAATTGACGGTGGTGGAAAAAAATATTAAATGATCCATCTTCAGAAACATACGAAACATAAATAACGGAGACTATACACCGAAGGAAGAAGGCACAACGGTGTGATAGCTGGAAACGGTTACACATTCATGTCATTGATATAAACACAATGGCAACAGAAATAGGCCTATCCAACGATACAACCACATGATCATATACAGATCATACATACAAATATCTGAAGCATATGAAACAAAAGACAGATACTGAATGTCTGTAGCAGACTCAATGAAAGCTGATCTTGTTACAATAATATCACATCAACTTGTGCTTGAACAAACACAACTATCCAACCTCTGCCAATGCTCGACACAGCAACACAGAAGAAATGATAAATTAAGATACGCACAACTATCACAGGTACAGATGATGTCTCTTGTAGCTACCAACATTAACAAATGAAGTAGAGGGACCTCGGAATTGAAAGAAGATTCTTCCTGCGGACTTCTGAGTGGCTGGATGGAGCAGGAAGTGAAAACTGAAAATTGACATGGGAAGTGCAGAGAGACGAGTAGCGTCTGGCAAATAACTTGGTTCTTTAAAGACCTCTGCTGCATTGATATCTTGGCTTTGTTTCTAGGCACAGCCCATCCAAAGCAGGCTCTGTAGACTGCTCTCTATTTAGTGGATGCAGCATGTAAACCTATCAAAACCATTAACTTGAGATCGCGTTTCAAAACTAGAGTCTGATCAGCTAGGAAACAGGTCTAGCAGTGGTTGCTTCCATGAATTCCTTAAGACCTAAACTTCATATGGGTGTCTACTTGTCTTCTGAAATGGACAAGGTCCAGAATCTAGATATTCAACTAAACAGCATAATATGATAAAAATGTTCTATGATATGATTTACTCTCTGAAAGATATATTGCATACATAGGCCCTTCCTCAAAACATCCAAAAAGGCATTTAATGATTCTAGCAGCCAACTTCTAACTACCTTCCACCACCTTTATTTCTCTCTGCACTTGAATTAATACACCAGCCTTGCTCCTAACTAATCCTACTTCTGACAGAAGTGGAAAACTGTGCATGGTATATCATCATTTACTCCCTTCTCAAAGAAAATGACCCAAATTTTTCTATGAGAATCAGTTGGCCATTGTCAGAGACTCAGGAGGGTATCTTTGCAGCCAACAAAGAATAATTTGCTCCTTGCAATCGGCACAAAATATTGTTGTTAAACAAGTATCCTTGGCCAATGGTTGATGAATCTGAGTGAAACTATAGAATGGTAGCCTCAGAATGAGTCATAGAAACCTGTTCCTTCAGATGCAATGGCTCACAGCCTCACACAACTTGATCTAGTTCACATTGACAATATCATGGACATCAAGCCAAATTAGAAGATCTACATAAAGGCATGAAGATCAATTGCTTAAACAAAAAGTATAATAATTGTATCTAATGGGGTTCATCTTGTGATGTTTGTAGTCAACTTTTGACTTATCTACCAAAACCAAGCACTATCAACATGTTGAAAAGATTATGCCAATAAACCAAGTAATTGATGCCAATCACCCAATCCCTTGAATTTGAGTTAAGCCCACTAGAGAATGTCCTGACTTTTGGTGTAAAGCTTGCTCAACTTCTGTACAAAGGAAAAAGCTTTGGATTATTCAGTTTGTTAGTAGGGCTTATCACCTCATAATGATCAAAAATTGTTCTAACAAGCATTCAAATACAATTGGTTGAGCAATAATTTATGCTGTGAGAGAGTTTTCTACAGATACAAATTAAAACAGGAAAGTGTTAGATTACTGGTGAGGTAATTAGTTGAGTACAAATTAGGGTTTTACTATTGGGGCTAAATAAATTGTCACTAATGCGAGCAAGCTTGGCAGACAATGCCATTGGCAAAATTGTCCCATATTTGAGAAATGCACAGGGTTGAGACTCTCGCAAGGAGTTGAATCGGTCCTTTTTTCTCTTCTATGGGAGATGTCCCAAAGCCTCTTGTTGACTCATGTTCATCCTCGGCGTGAATACATTCATTGGAGGATGTACCAAGGAGGTTGGAGATCATTAAGAAACTGAACTGTAATCCAATCTGGAAGTATGTTCACACCAGATTCACCATCAACAATTGTATTGGTGTGAGCCCTTCCAAGGATCTCCAAGTTCAGCATTGTTGGTTTCTTTGTTATTTTAGCCGTCAATCATATAGCATCCGTCAGTTGGTCGCTTGACAATGTAAGTTTGATTATTGGTCTTCATTGTCTCCAAATTCTAAATGGGGGCCATCTCATTCTACTCAAATACAATATCGGTCATAATATTAAAGTTCAAGAATACTTTGTAAAAAATCAACTACTTTAAATGGTATAATAGTTTGAAGTACTTGCCTTATTATATTTGTACCAAATTGTAATTGATTTGTTACTGTACTTGCATTTGTATTTGAATGGTATCATCTGTTAGCCATAGCATTCTCCACTTCAGCTCTTGCTTCACAAAGTCTTTATTTACACAGTCTTCTTTGCTAAGGCTCTAGTAACGACCAATACTTTGTTATGCCTTTCCATATAGATCATGTCAATAATGGTCTTTTACTTCAGACGTGTCTTCATGGTTTACAAGTCCACAAGACTTGCATAGTAATCCCATCATCATTCTAATTTCTACAGTAGTATCTTACAAAGTGTTTCCATTCATTACATTATCGATGTTGCACATTGGGACAAACTTTAGAGTCATGACAACTCTGACCTCCCTCTCTTTAATTTTAATAGCCACCTAGAGATGCATTATTATTATTTTGTTGCTTCAATTGTGTTTTTGGTGGAGTGAACTACTCTCTTTGTCTGAGAAACACTTGCATACTCATACTCGTCAAATCGTATGGGCATTCTTTGATCATATGACACATAACCTAGCCAATATCAACAAACATTTTTCTACAACAATTTTTTTTGACCTTCAGCTTTACATTTTGTGCACTAGAGCTCTTTGCTTTCTTTACCAGTTTCTTTTTCTACCTTTAGTTCCTTTGTCTTCTACATCATATCACTATGCACTAAAGATCTTTGCTTTCTTTATTGATTTAACTTTCCACATTTATTCCTTCAATTTGTACATCATATCTCTTCTCAAGGCTTGCATTGTTCTAGATTCACTCACTATTGTCATCCAAACTTTCATATTCTTTCATTTTTTTATTTATTTTGCTGCCTTTAGTTCCCATGTCTTCTATATCATATCTCTTCTGAAGGCTTGCATTGTTCAAGATTCATTCATGCTGTTGTCATCCAAACTTTCATATTCTTTTGTTTTCCTTTTGCCACTAGAGGAAATTTTGGCCTCACTCTCTATGTTTGTTGCCCAACTGTAGGAATTTGCATAGGAAGGGGGTGATATTATCTTCATCATTTTCCACATGAAGGAATGATACCTTCATTGAAGCATATCTAATTAAGGTCATCGATTGATTCCATTTCTAACTTTACTAGGAGTTTATCGAGCGTATGATTACAAGCTTTGGCATTCTCATGTTTGCCTTGCTTCATAATGTACATTTCAGCTACAATTTAAATATCATCTTGTAATAGCTTGAACTCCTCTTCAATAGCATTCTTTTATCTTTGCCAAGAAGTTTTAAGGCAATTTGATCCTTGTGTACCTGTCAATTGCTATACCCCTTAAAAATACGCTTATCATCTTGGTCATTTGCTATCGATATTGTTTCATAGGGCTTGCAATGCTTCACTAGATCTTTTGACCCATTACCAATTAATTTGGGGATTTTGAACTCAAAATTATGCCACTGATGGAGGAGTCGCCATTTTTCTATTCTAATGCAACCTCAACGCTAGAAGTTACTCACCAAGGAATTTTGATGTAGACAATACAATGCTTCCCTCGCACTCTTGACCACATTAGAATTCTCAACTCATCCTACTTCAATATTCTACACCCTTGAATTGCCATCAAGTTCTTTCTTGTACGCCTTTCACCAAGTGTTTTTGGCTCAATTCCTTTAGTCGCCAATTCTTCTTTAGCCAACAATCCTTTGATGCCTCAAAGGTTACTCTCATAGGCTTCCAAAAAAGAATCGTTACATTATATCTCCTACTCTTCCTCATTTGAAGGTGGTTGTATTAAGTTTTTGATTTGGTCGAAAAGATCAACATGGTAAATGCCCATTTATCTCCTCCCATTCTCCCTTCGAACATTTTGCTATAGTGGAAGTGTTTTTGTTTTCCTGACTTTGGCCTCAACTTCAAGCCATGCTCAAACTTTGACTTCATTCTCAAGATAAGCTTTATCTTAGGTTTGAACAACTGGGTTTCTTTAATTTTTTTCCCATAGTAGTCTTCTCCTTTCTCTTTGTTCAACAATTAAAGACCGTCTAAAATTTTAGTCTTGATCACATTATGGTCTCTTCTCGCCTTTATTAGGATCCAAGGTCATCAAGATCTTAAATCAGACCAAACTACTTCCAAGACAATGGTGCCAACTGTTTTCTCTTCTATCTAATAAAATCTATGTTCCACGGAGTTTCGGGGACGGAAATGTTTTAGGGGGCAGTGATGTGTTTCCGGTACGAGTACCTTTTTGGGCCAATTTTTAGGGGACGGCTTTTTAAAAAGTAGAGGAATTTTTATACATAGAGAGAGAGAGAGAGAGAGAGAGATTTCAAATATGCATATCATAACATTGATAAACTATTTACCATAGAGATTTTAGAAGCTCAATACATAGCAAATTAACAAAATTCAAATGCTTTCATTGTCCAAATATGGCATACGTATAGCAAAAATGCCCAAAGGCTCCAAGTTTCATGCATAAAAAGACAAGATTTTGAAATGTAAATAATAGATATAAGTCTATTACTAAAATACTAAACAACTCCATAATCAACTGTCTATAATAATCATAATCAATAATGTATCTACAAATAAATGGCTGTCCATAAGCAACACATGGTAAGTCTAGGAATCTAAATCCAAATCAGAGTCAGGCTCGCAATCACTAGCAAGATGAGGATCTTCCTCATCCAATGGAACCCCAAGCAATCCTAGAGGTGTGTCATCCTCAACCTGCATAGCATCTTTAGAATTGACATCCCAATGTAGGGTTGGAATCTCTCTATACTCAATACTTTGTCGATCCCATGGCCTCAATGCACTATGAACAACCACTAACTTCTTCATTCGTCTAGAGATAAGGTTATTCCTCTTGATTGATTAGATGAAGCTATGTGGACCAATTCCTCTCTACAACAGAGAAACTAGCAACCTATGAAAGAAAACAAACGGCAAGTATTCTCAGCTCAAATGCATCCCTATCATGCCACGCCCACCATCCAATAGGGTCAGTTTGAGCTAATGTAGCTCTATCTGTCCTCACCTATGGTCTACCAAAGGTTGGACCATGAAGATTGATGAATGCAAGCCACTGACCCCAAAGTTTAGTAGAATCATCTTTATTGTACATTTTTGAAAGGGACTTATAGAAGCCCTCCTTCACCTAGATTGAACACCAAAAAAACATATTAAATAATGAAGAGATAGTCAAAAGAGATCTACTTTGCTATTTGAAATTTATATTGAAAACTTGAGATTTCAGGTTTGAGAATCACCTCCTCATCACTAGATGGAATCACTCTCCCAGGTCTCAATGCATAGCATTTGGGATTGAGAGCATAGGCTGCCATGTGAGGCGCGGTGCTCATAATGATCCACCATATCTACAAGTGCAAGTTAAAAATATCTTAAATTTTAACATTCTTAATTCTTAAAAAATAAAATCAGCAAATGCCAAAATCAAAAATAATTTTATTAAATCGGCAGTAACAATCTTCTTACCTCATTGCGAACCACCAATCATCATCAAAGATTCTTTGCTTCACACTTCCCTCTGATGTGTTGAACTCATGCCATCTACTCCACTTTGCATTGACCACCATGGGTTGTAGTCTCTCTTGTACCCCACGCATCCTCTCCAACAAAATAAAGTAGCTAGCATATCTAGTCTCCATGGGCTTGAGGAATTCGTTCTTGGAAAATGTGCTAAACAATGCAAGAGGTGTGATGGTTGCAAATAAACATTTGCACATCTCTAGCCTCAGAAACCATTACCTTTATCCAGTCAATTTTCCCAATGTCCTTCAATGCATGTACACAAATGGGGTCCAACAAATGAGCTTATAAGTACCCTCCACCATCAATCTAGCTAACTTACACACCCAGGCTGAATCAGTGACTACTTGCACAACACTAGCGTGTCCAACCTCTTCTATAGCATCTCTCAAAATCTGAAATTGGAAGGTTTCATCCTTCTTTTTTCCAAACAATCTATAGCTCTAAGAAAATAAAAGCCCACTGTGCTAGTGACAATAAGATTGATGAGTGGTTGATATTTGATGTTGGTCCACCCATCCATGATGATAGAGCATCCATCCCTCAACCATGTCTGTCTCATATCCTCCATTAAAATGTTCACTTTTGAGTACTCTCTACCAAGAAGGTTGGTGCATAGTTTTGTTTCTCTAGGTGGTACAAATGAGGGACCAATAGCACAGATATATTTGCACATTTGTTTAAAATATGATGAATGTGACGCATGGAATGGTACAACATGAGCAAAAAGAAATTTAGCAATAGATGATTCAGCCACCTCTTTTACTTGCAAATTAAACAAATCAACAACGTCGGTATCTCCTTTACTCTTCTTTATCTTTCCTTCAGTAGAAGTGGGAATGGGTGTGGCACTTTCTTCCCTATGAAAAGAATGAATCATAGACATACTAGCTTGCACATTCTCTATTGAAGTCCTTGATTTTAATGCCTCCCTCTCCATGTGCAATCTAGTGGCCTCAAGCTTTTGTTCTTGTGTTATTTTTTTGCAACCTTTGACCCCTTAACCACCTATTCACAAAAGATGATAATAGACTCTAGTATAAGTAACTCCCAAAATAATGTTTATGGTACAAATGGCACTCCCTTTCCCTACTACCCCCTGGAAAGTTTTTTCTTATCTCTACTCTTGTGGCAAATTGTAGGAGAGGTCTCTTTTGGTTGAATGGGCCTTTTGCAAACTCTTTAAGGGCTTGGGAAGGGCACTCAAATGGGTTAGAGGTTGTTGCCCATGCTACATCCACATTAGTTGAAGACCCCCCTATGGTTGCCCTAGTACTTGGTCTTTTGGATGACCCCCCTATGGTTGCCCTAGCACTTGGTCTTTTTCTTTGAGATATTTGAGTTCCTTGCATTGCAACATCCATGCTATCACTACTCCCTTACTCTCACTGCTGCTCATGATTATGCGATGTAAAATAGTGTTGCAAGTTTTTTTTTTTTAAGTTTCATTCAAAATGTCCTCCCTATGTGTTGCAAAACAAATGGAAAATGGAAAAAAATGGCCACAAAGTTAAATAAACAAATGGAAAATGAAAAGCATACTTGGAATGAAGAAGATTTGATGGCAAAACCTCCGCTTGCAACTCCAAAATGAAAAACTTCTTCACTAGCTACTACTGCTCTAAGTTATTCTTCTTGGCAAATATGGTAAAATGAGCAAGTTTTTACTTCTTTAGTCTTCTATCTCCTAAAAAAGGGTTTCTAATTTTTTATATCCTTTTTTAACCAACGTGGGGTCAGCCAAGTGAAGAGAAATTTTCAAAAAATGGCTTTTTTTCAATGTTCAGCCACTATTTTATGTACTGGGCCATCGGGGACAGCAATCTGTCCCAAGGACGGTCAAGGGACGACTATGCCATCCCTGGTATGGATTGTCACACCCCCATTCTACCTGAGTTTGAAAATGTCACTTCAGGGACGGTAGCTGAGTTGGCAAAAATAGGAATGCCTTTGGGGACGGCAAATTCTCGTCCCCGTACTGTACCCAGGACGAGGGCAGGTCCAAAAATCCAAGGGATGCATCCCCATGTAACATAGAATAAAATTAATAGTTGAATTACTATCAGACATAAGAGTGCATACCAAATAAAGGAGTAAAATTACAACTTCATTTGTGGATTAAGTTCTTATTAAAATAGACCAGAAATATCGAATCAATGACCAAACTACTTTCCCTAGCTATGCAAAGGCTATTTAAAAGACAACAAATGCCACAAGAACATAACCAACTATCAAATGACTCCTATATCTTACATTTCCTTCATGTCTCTTCGATACACGCTGAGTGTATGTCATTCTTTAAGGAGCACAATTGATATGTTGTGCGGTGGTGATTAGTAACCGTTGACAGCTGTCATATCATCAAGTCTTCTCTTCTTTGCATTTAGTCTCTGACTTAAATAATGCGAATGCTACTGAAGATGGAGCGGTTTCCATTTCTTATCATTACCATCCATGCTAATCATCGCTGCAAATTCAAGAGTCGACAGTTTCATACTGAACACATGGTTTGTACGGTTGGAGGAATACAAAATGATGTGTAACTGCAGTCGACAATTTATGTGATATCAGGTTGTGTTTAGCAAGAGTGAGAATCTATGCAGGCAACGCCTGAGGCAATTTGGTGTTTCATTGTCATGACATGCAATTAATACGGGTGACTCCTTGGCTGCATTGTCATTATTCATTCTGGACAGTATCGTGTAATGGGCAGAGATTGAAGAATGCATTGATTATTCAAGAAAGGGTGTGCACCATTATTGTGGCAGAGGGAGATATTATCGTGTTCACTTCATGCTTCATGGGCTGCGAAAGCTTGAGTAACATTGTTCAGTGTTATAACATCTGGTGTGTTATTATCATGTGAATAGTTTTATACATGTGGTCTGTGATTCAAAAGAGATGTGTATGTGTTGTAGATGTCTAGTTCTATAAAGACACACTATTAGCATTTGTTATGTGATAACAGTTTGTTAAAGAAGTCATTCTTATGTATAAGCTTGTGAAGCCTTGTATTGATTCTCTTGTTTTCAATAAAGGATTATTTTTGGTGTGGCTGGGTTTTTCACCCTCGAGTGGAGGGTTTTCCCAGGATAAATAATTGTGCAATTTGTACTTGTGTAATTTTTGAAGCTTCAGTTTGGTTATATGCTATTCTGGTTAAAAACTTAACAATTATGTCTTCTACTAAATGCCTCATCAAGCACTTTATAATTTTATTTAATTTTCCACTACTGTGTTTCAACACAAATGAATAACTTTGAAAAAAATTAGCATATTTGGCATGCCTTTAATCAATTTAACTGGACCATTCAAATATTGTAATGCTTAAGGATCAATGTACAAAACAAATTCTCTTGACAGAAACTAACTTCAATGCTTGTGTTGCATAAAATTCTTAATTGTAAACAAAATGTTTTCTTTTTGCATAATTCAAATTCTCACTAAGATAAGCAATGCTTCAAAACAACTCCAATTGCAATTCCACTTACATCACAATCCACTTGAAATAACATAACAAAATCCAGCAAAGCTAAAACAATTTGTCTAGATATTTTCTTCTTTAACAATGTAAAAAAATATCAGCTACAAGTCCACTTCAAATAGTTCTCATGACCTCTGATTGTTTCGATAATTGGTGCACATCTCATTGAAATTTCTAATAAACTTATGTAGAAATTAACTAAGCCGTGAAAAGATCTAATAGTAAGCAGTAAGTTAAATTTCTCTACATCCATCTTCAATATATTAGCAGAGATAACAAAACCAGGCGCCAGCTCTTACTTTATAGATCTACATTTCATTAGCAATTTTTCGTTTCTTACCTTTTGCAATAAGAATCTAAGATGCTATAGGTGTTCCTCTTTACATATATTCAAAAATAAGATGTCATCCAGATATACAACATCAAATTTACCAAGATATGGTCTCAATACCTCATTGATTAGCCTCATAAAAGTACAAGATGCATTAATCAATCCAAATGACATAACAAATCCTGATACAAATTTTCTTTTTTCTTTGATGCAGTCTCTCTCTCGTCTCCTTCTCTAATTCTCCTATAATGATCCACTCTTCAAATCTGTCTTTCTAAAGTACTTTGCAAAACTTAAACAATCCATAAGATTATCCATCCTTGGTAAGGGTAAGTTGCAATCAATATTAATTCTCCTAATTGTTTTGTTATATATACAATCTCCATTCTCCTCCTTTCTTTGATACTAACTCTGTCAGTACCACACATGGACTCTACTTTCTTTTATCAATCATTTCTTCAACAAATCTTCAAACTGCCTTTTTAACTCTTCACTTTTAGTTAGTGTCATTCTATGAGCTGTCTTATCCCATAGGCTATCTTTAGCCTTGTGGACATTAAAATAATTTCTTCTTCTTCTTCTTCTTGAAATCAAATCACATGATAACTTATGCTTCTCACTAGTGGTAACCCATCAAGACATGATGAAAAATGACATCAGTGTATCCAAACAGTTTTAACATTTATGGATGAACCATCACATTCCCATTACCTTTGCGATACTTTCTACCAAAACAAACTTGGGTAAAAAAGCGAACTGAATCTTATCTTAAAATCTTTCAAAAATCACTCACCATTAATCAATAATGTTGTCTCCAAGCTACTTGATTTCTCACCTTCTTTCTTTCTAGGGAAACAACACGTTTTATTCCAACTTTCATCAAAATATAGGTGTTTTCTCTACCATCATGTATAGTTTTTCTATCAAACTACAGTGATCTACCAAACAAAACATGAGAAACATCCATAGGCATGATATCACACAAAAAATAAACTTCACAAACTCCAATTTTGAATTTCACAAGACATTATTCACTTACCAAAATCTTATGATCGTATTTGTAACCAAGATACTCTAGAAGGATTAGGCAGCACTATAATTTTCAATTCAACTTTTCAGCTGTTTTATTTGAAATTGGGTTGTCACTACTACTGTTACCAATAATTATCTTGCAACATTTACCTCAAGATTTGCAGAAAGTCCTAGACAATTTTTACCTTTGTACCAATTCATTCAAAAATCTTGCAAGCTTTAATGAATTTCTTATAACAATAATCATTCACTTCATAAACATGCAATGTCCCTTCACTCTTTTCTAGTCTCCTATCCTATCCTCCTTGTGGTTGAGTCCATTCAAATGTTCTTTGTCCTTCACCTCCACATTCAAAAAAAAATCATTTGAATGATCTTCCACTATCTCTTCCATGTTTGCCTTTACCTCTTTGATAATGATTACACCATAATCATCAATGACCTCTTTTGTGTCAGCATCATCATTATAAGTTCCTCTACCACCTCCTTTGTTTTTGCCTCATGAAAAAATTTTGCATCTCACTTGCTTTACCTACAAAGAAAATTTGTGGTTCAATTTATCTTTAGCTTTCAAGGCAAATTGATATGCTTCACTAACATAATAAACTCTTCATGAGTATATCCTCTTAATCCATTGATGTATCTAGCCACCTTTATTATTTTCCTTGTTATAACCTGATCTCTTGTTATTATATTCTTTCACATAATCTTTCACGTTTGAATATTTCTTTCTATACCATGCTCCCACCATGAGATCATTGTTTTTCTAAAACAGATCACAGCATTCATAAATCAAACATAGGCAATGGAATACATGATAAAAGGCATTCCATGTGAGGGGCTAACCAAGCCAAAGGAAATTAAGAATCGGGGGCAGCAATTTCCTAGAATAATAGATATTCAATTAAAATATAATTAAGATTGAAGCCAGCAATTAAGAGGAAGAAGTGTGACTCTTTAAAAGGGCATAAATAATGAAGAAGTCTGACTTCTTCCTCATATTGGAAGATATAGAAGAGAGAAGAATTAATTTGACAAAGGGATATGAATGAAGGATTAATGAAGGGAGAATATCAATAATGGAAGGATGAATTCAGGAAACTAGTTTATTATTCTCAAAAGGCAGCAATGAAGGATGGTGACCCAATTCTTGTGAAAGGTGGTCACACTTTCACCAATAAAATATAGAGGAGAGATCATTCTAAGAATTCAATCATCACTCTATCAAATCAGCATTTGTTCAATCACCATTCACCAATATATCAAACCATCATTCATTACATCATCACTCGTCAATCAAAATCAACAATCACCTAATCATCAGTTACCAATACCTCAAATCATCCAATAAAAGGAATTCAATCAATCATTCAACAGTAATCCTCAATCAATCAATCAATTATACAAGCAAATATCAATTCATTTCAACCACATTAAGCATCCACTTATCAATCCTTCAACAAATGACACTAAAGAGAAATCAAGCAACCAGCAAAAATCTAGTACAATCCTTTAGAGATCAATTTTGAATGTGTGGAAGTATCTTGCAAATAGGAAGGACAAAATTCCTCCCAAGTCCACAAAAGATGAAAGGACCACCCCTATTTTATGCTCTTATCAAGTTGAATAGGAGTTGGAAGGATGGCCAGCCTTCCATGCTCTTGGGCTTGTTCAAGGAGGACGGTGTTGGTCACATTTTCAAAATTTTCCCAGGTTACGTTCTTCCCTTGTGACTTTGTTAATTTTCCAAGTCATGATGTCTTTTACCCTACAGAGTTTCATGTCTAAGCACCAGAATTTTGTTCCTCATGTCGAAAACCCTAGGTGCTAGGTCAAATTGCTTGTTAAAATTCATAAAACCCTACGAAAGCTTGGCCAGGTTCTATTTTGTTGTTACTTTTTCGATGACTTAAGTGATCCTTTAAGCATGTGCGCTTTGTAGTCGCTTGATCTCAGAACGCCTTCAGCATAATCCTCTTAGTTCGGCAATTCAGAAAATGCTTTGTCGCATGATCTCTGCAAACCCAGAGAATATTCCCTTTCATCATAAGACTCAGCAGATGTCCTTTGTCGCCAAGTCTCCCAATGATTTTCATGAGATCTAGCGACAGCTACTGGTGAGTATTTCATAGTCTAACTAAGGTCGCCAGATCTCTACATATGGAAAGTATGTAGTCAGGTGATCTCTTTATGAAGTTATAAAGTTTTCAAGGTATTCAGCGATCAAGAGACTCAGTGTTTGGTCGCCAAATCTCTGAAGTAAGGTTGACGGTTAAGAGTAACATTCAGCGACCTAGCGAATGTGATCGTCGCGTGTTCTCAAAGTCCTGGTGGATATATTCTAAACATTCAACGATCCCACGACGCGGTCATTTCCTTATCTCACAATGAAATGGTTAAGCCTCAGTGAATCCAGCGATTCAGCGATAACCATTAGATGGATGAACGATCAACAGTCAGTGTTGTATCTCACAATTTGGCCAGGGTTAAGGAAAATATCTAGTGATCTGGCGAGGACCGTTGATTACCCATATGATCGACGGTTGTGATTTAATTTCAAAGTATTTGGGTCTTACATAAATTGATTTGGTAATTCGGCGACTGTGTTATAAGTTCTATGTGCTCTAAGTTTGGCGGCTCCGACTGTTTGGCTTAATGGATTGGATAAATGTGGTTTTCCCTGTTATTCGCATGATCTTGTAATATGTTGGCGAGGTTCTAAATTATCTGGAGATCTGGCAAAGGAGGTAGTCGCGTATTCTCTTTAAAGGTTGGTTATGATGAAAGTTATTCAGCGAATAAGCGAAGCCTTCGGTCGCCAAGTCTCAGAATAAATTTGCAGTCAACTGAAACATTAAGAGATTCAAAGAGCATTGGTCACCAATTCTCCAAATTCATGGCGGTTAGGACCTAGCATCTGGAGATTATGAGAACAATTGGACGCCCATTCTCCGAGTTCCTGACAGTCAGAGGATTTCTTTCCGAGAATTGGAGATTAAAGCAGTCGCCCAATCTCGTGAGATCAGGCGTTTAGCATAAAAATTTGGAGATCTAGAGACTAATAGCCAGTCGCCAGATCTCATAATGTTAGCAGTTAGAGGTTGAGGATTCAGAGATTGTGAGATGGCCTTAGTCGCCAGGTCGCTAGATTGGGATCTGGAGATTCAGAAACTAAACTTGATCGCCAGATTGCCAAGTTTAACTTGAGGTTAGAAATTCATCCAGAGACTTGGAGACTAAAGGTTTCGCGTGGTCGCTAGTGTTAACCGTGGTTAAGAAATCTATTTGGAGACCTGGAGAATACATGTAGTCGCCAGATCTCCCAATCAGGGGTCAAGCCTAAGGTCAAGTCCGAGCAACCAGTCATATGCCGACAAGTGTCCGAATCTGGTGCATTCTGTGGCAAGTAATTTAAAAATGGTTAAAATTGCAGGCTCAAAAGAATTTTAAAAAATGATATAGTCTGGACTATTGGCAAAATTGCAAAAATTTAAATGCCAAGCCTGTGCACGGATTAATGTCTTGAGAATTTATTTTTTATCAAAAGTATGAAGTGTTATATGTTTCCGCAAAGGTCTCGGAACAAGGAATCTCATGGTGATGATGATTTTCAGTTTCAATGAAGTGGGAAAGAGCAATACGAGCTGAAAATTTCGGGATCATAATCAAGTCTGTTTGGGAAATGATTGCAAGAATGTGGATCAGTTGAAGAGAATCAGTTGCAGATCAGGGGTAGAGGAATATTGGAGATATTTTGATACTAACTGGACAGCTATCAGTTCTGTGTAACTGACCTCCTTTTGCTATATCTTTGGTTTTTCTCTCAATTGTAAATGATGTTGAAAATTTTACTGTACAAAGAGGCTTAGCTCCATTGTTAATCTTCTTGGGAATGTTTGCCAGATCTTGAATGTATTGATATATTGATTTCTACCTGAATATAATAGAATTCCCTTGCATGATTTTGGTTGTCTTCCTGTTTTAATTCTGATGCTTTTGTGTCTTGAATCTGTAAGGCAGTTTTAGGACACCATTTATAAGGTATTTGTGAATTTAGTCTTTAGTTCCTTTCAAGGAAAGGGTTAAATCTTTAGATGAATTTCTGAAAGCTCGGGATTGATACAAGAATTTGATGATTAAATATGTTTAAGAAAGGGTGACTTGTAAGGCAATTCATCTGGATTTTGTTTGTCTCATTTAGAATATTTTTGTGGATATATGTTTCTCTTTCTGACTCTCTGCCCTAGGATAAGGCACTGGTCTATCCTCAATTTGCAAGGACTTCATCATCAACCAAAACTTAAATGACTATTTACTTTTCATGTATGTTTGAAAGAGTAGATAAGAATAAGTTTGTATCAAGGATATAAACTAGTGTTATGATCCTTTGAAGAAGTGAATGAAATAGGTACACCCGCCTGTAGCCTAGAGCTCAAAGTGAAGAAGGAGTTTCTCCTTGTTAATTAGTCTTTTTCTTGTGTGAGTCAGGAGTCTAGGAATGAGAGAGTTCTATCTAAGCACTCAAGGTTTTGTATTAGCATTCAACAAGAAAATGCACTAACAGACAGCAAGCCTCTACTTAGACTAAGAGATGGAAGGGCACCCCACCTTCCAAACTCTCAGAAAGTCAAGGATGACCAACCTTAAAAATTGTCATCTGCAAGCATTTCCAAGGTAACACAATATGATTGTCTGCAAAGAATATGCTATGATTTATTGATCTGAGTATTATTGATCTTCGACAAGAGAGTCTGAAGGAGAATTATTGCAGAAAATCAAAATAAGTTCTATCTTCTGAATTATTCATAGAATTATAAGTTGCATATTATAATAAAATTTCTTGGATTGCTCCCTTTGCAATACCAATGTGCAGGCAACGTACAGGGCAATAGGTCAGTAAAGTTGAAGTATTCCAGCAGGCTCATTCATTTACTGATTAATTAAGAATTCCTCTACAAATCTAAAGGGGGATGGGTGGAGGGTTATCAACATGTGTGGGGATGAGTGGGGGGCTAAAGAGCCAGGTGAATAAATATATTGCAATTCTCATCTTAAGTTAATATTGTTGTTTTAGGGGAAAAAAATGGGGAATATTCCAAAAAGGGGCATTAAATTCTAAAGCTTTGCAACATTTTCAACAAATCCAATGGATAACATGCAAGAATAAATTTAGACTTCAACTTAAAAACCATCCTATCACACTTCTCAACATTTAGCTTACCTTTTTCTATTCATTTCCAGCTGAATTTCCTTCCACAAAATAGAAAAATTACCTTCCAACTCAGTTTCTAGTTCTACAAACCTCACTCTTTCGAATTAGTAATTTTCTCACTCAAATATTCTTCAAAAGAATAGTCCAATTAATCAAATAGTCCAATTAATCAACTTTTCAAGATTCAAAGTACCAAAGTAATTAGGCAAATCAACTCTAATCTACCAATATTGAAAATAGTCTTCAAACATCCTTTCATCTCCGTCTTGTTCATCCATCATGAAATCTTTAACCCGTCCATTATCTGGTTCATCATTTTCACCAACTTTAGGATTAAGAATACCCCTTCTATCTCCTCCTCTACAATATCCACTCAGATATGAATATTCATCATCATGTTGAATATTTCCCCAATTTTTTTCAGCAACATGGCATACACCTTGGCCTCCATCCATCCTTCCGAGAGGCATCTTATAATCTGTAGTAAATTGCCTCTATTTTGTCGATTTGCTTACAACCAACTCAACAGGAACCTTATTCCCAACACTCACTACGGGAAAACTTGACCTTCAATCAACTAGCTCCCTTTCAAGGACACTTTGATACCAACTAATGGTGTCGAGGTGGTTGTGGGTCCAACCAAGGACTATCAAAGCTGGCAGAAAAATGAAACAACTTAACACAATGAAATAAACACAAATTACAAAAAGAATAAGTCTTTATTGATTCAACAATGGACTAGTTGCTGAGTAGATGACTGTCTCTGCTACTGTCCTCAAATGATACAAGACTTCTCTTTATTATATACAAGAAGAAATGATGGCAGAAAATACTAAACCAGCATAAGAAATTGTGATAAAGATTAATGACCCCAAAATCAATAGCTTTGATCACTGAT
The DNA here is from genome assembly GCA_027943335.1 of Chamaecyparis obtusa. NCBI lineage: Eukaryota > Viridiplantae > Streptophyta > Pinopsida > Cupressales > Cupressaceae > Chamaecyparis > Chamaecyparis obtusa. The sequence goes on along the minus strand of BSBK01001824.1, from coordinate 1,085,799 downwards.
TCATTGGCAATGTGCACAACCACCATTTTTTATGCAACTTGATCTAGAAGTTTCTAAATATGATGTGGTTCCATACATGACCCCTATTGAGACCCATAATGAAGTAGGTATCGTAAGGAATCAACACAAATTTCAAATATGTATCACATAGTTCCAAAAAGTTGCCATCATACAATGAACAATCTGATATCAATCCAGTTTAGCGCCTCAAGATGAAAATAGATATAGAATCATATGAAAATTGGATGGAACATTCTGGATGGTTGATACAGCTTATGTTTCAAACTGCAATCAACAATCTTCAAAACTAGTTTCCACGTAGCTCATTTAAGGTTAACCATGTCTGCTATTACAGACAAACTTGCAATACCCCAAATTCAACAGACATGACTGCAAAGCATCTAGGAATACTAGAAAATATCTACAGAACAAATATGATGTGGCTCCATACATGACCCCTATTGAGACGCATAATGAAGTAGGTATCGTAAGGAATGGACACAAATTTCAAATATGTATCACATAGTTCCAAAAAGTTGCCATCATACAATGAACAATCTGATATCAATCCAGTTTAGCGCCTCAAGATGAAAAACATGCATACAACAATCAGAAATAGAATCATATGAAAATTGGATGGAACATTCTGGATGGTTGGTACAGCTTATGTTTCAAACTGTAATCAACAATCTTCAAAACTAGTTTCCACGTAGCTCATTTAAGGTTAACCATGTCTGCTATTACAGACAAACTTGCAATACCCCAAATTCAACAGACATGACTGCAAAGCATCTAGGAATACTAGAAAATATCTACAGAACAAATATCAAAAGAAAACATTTCTTGTTGTCAGAAGATCATTCTTATACTCCAAATTCTCCTACGTCATGTTGTGAGGTTTTCACACCATCCCCCCATTGCAAATGAGGACCCCCCCTTTTTTGCTTTAGCAATAGGGGTAGTTGTCTTCAGTGGTCGTGGTAGGTAGCAATTTTCAAGTCTCCAAGTCAAGGAAGGGATTTTGAGCAATTTTGGCCTGCTAGGAGGACAAGTCTGTTTGGGAAGTAAGCAAAAGTTGGGCTAAGCTAGTCATGGAGATGGAGTTGAAATCAAGTGATTTGTGAGGAAATGAGTTAGAATTATTAAAAATTCTTTGTTCCAGCTTCAATTTGACCTTAGAAAGCAAGGATAGGTTGTGGGAGTTAGCCATGCTAAAGGCTTGTTGATTGCTAAAATTTGGCTAAGTCTGAATTATTTGAAACACCCAAAATCTAGAATCTTTATTATAACTCCTATGAAGTTAAAACCTATCTCAAACATCCTGACAGCATTTATATAAATATAACTTATATTTATATAAATCCTCCCACCTCCTAAGCTAAAAAAAATGACTAAGTGTTGAAATGGGGAGTTAGCTTGCAAAGTCAAAATCCTACCACTACGTAAGAATTCCACCATGTCCAAGGATAAAATCCTCACACACCCACAATTTCCTGCTAGCAACAAATTTTGTCATGTAAAGGGCAGTGAACTTCTACTTAAATCAACAGCGAAATTTATTTAGAAGGAGCAGCTAATTGTCTCATGAAAGGATAGAATAAGATTGCAAATAGCAGATCTGCATAAGGAAGAATTTGATATCCTTTGACAAGCAGTAATTACTAGCAAACTTAGGCACATTCCTTTCAAAATCAGAGATGAGATGGTAAAAAGAATGAAATCTGGGCATGTTGCCGAAGAAAACTTACTTGTTTTCCAGATTTCAATTTGATTTTCTCTCAAAATTTGCAAGAGGATGAAGGAATTGAGTCTTAAATTTGGTGAAATCTTAGAGAAAATCCATCCTACTGAATATTAACATGATTTTATTTTGTGAAGTTTTCGAATTTCTCTTATCCTTTCATGAACTTAATGAAATTTTGTTCTTGGTTTTGCAAGGTAATCATTCAAGAAGGAGAAGCTACGATGGCGAGAGATGGAAACTCAAGACATCAAGAAAGCTCAAGCCCAAGATTTCAAGCTTGAGGACTCAATGAGAAGGAAGATTAAAGTCAAGTTATCAAAGTACAAATTCAAAACAAGTTTACAAGTTCAAGATGCAAGTGACTCAAGTCATAACAATGAGAAAATTTCTAAGAGTGAAGGATGAAGAAGATTCAAGAAGATGAGGCAATTTGGGAATATGTCATCACATTGGAGAGCTTGATAATGTTGAGTACCAAGAGATATTTCTCTTCATCAAAAGATTGATCAAGTCTACAAGATGAGGATGATAAGGTGGCACCTAGTTGTCTTCTACCAATCAGAAAATACCAGCTCTAAGAGGATTCAATCAAATTATGCCAAGTATTCAATTTTCTCATTAGCTATCAAAATCATTGTAATTTTCTTATTGGCCACATGTAATTAATTGACAGTTTGGCAACCCTAATTAGGGTTTGTAGGGACAAATCTTGGCCCTTGATCTTGAATCGATCTTGGCCCTTCATTGTAATTGAACATCTATAAAAAGCCAAGGTCTTCTCATTTGTAATAGTTAGAGAGTTAGATTCAAGAGATTAGGAGACACCAAGATTAGATTAGCTAGCTAGATTAGAGTAGGTTAGCTAAGGGAGAGACTTGATCAAATTGTTGCTATAATGCTATCAAAGTGATTGATTATTCATTGTTGGTCTTCATGGTGAATTACTTAATGCTGCTTTGAAGCATTTCCGAAGTAGTTCAGTTGAATGAAAGAAATTGTGGATGTTTACTCTCTTGACTCGAATATAAACTAGGCCACTAGCCTCTTGCTGATGGTAGGAGTGCCTTGTGTGGTGAGGTAGTGATCGTACTTAACTTCAATTGATATTTAATCTTTGGTTTGCATCCATTGATAGGGTTGAAGAGGAGATATTGATTTGAAAACCATTTGAGTATTCCTTAGAAGCTTGCACTAGGTGGGTAAAGTCACTGACAAGATTGCATCTAGTAGACTACAAGTTCATCCATACTTCCTTGCATTCATAGTTAGGAGTAGTAGTAGAAGAAGTGGGAAGTTTAAGTTTATGTTGAGAGTTGAAAAGTTGGAGAATCAAAACTATACTTTCATTGCACATTGTGAAGCCAAATCTATAGAAGCAGTTGATATCCATTGAATGAATAGCGTAAGTCCCCTAAGTGATCCCAACATATCACATTATTTCACTGAGCGAGTATCCACAATTGAAGGGAACCTTGAAGTCATTTCATAATCTTACATTGCAAGCTTAGCATGAGCAGTAACCTTATTCAAGAGAGGATTGAGTGTTTAGTGTTCCACCTAGAAACATTGAGTGTTTGAACATGTATGTTGTAGTGGAACAAAACTCACATCAATGCGTCACAATCGGGTCGTGGATTATCATATGATCGTGTTCCAGTTTTGTCAGATTCTCAATTATGGACAGACTTATCCAACTCTCTACACATTAGATACCTACAATGGTCATACATTTGCATCTATAAGGTTTGAGACAAAACAAAATCTGCAGAACTGTTTTAAATCTTGAATTCATCTCTCTGCTAGAGGTTGACAGGCTCCATCATCTTTATTTTCAAATGCCTATGCATTTACATCCTCCAGGCTTTTATTCACATTTCTTGTTTCAATACTCTTTAACAATTCAAAACTTGGATCTTTGTATCTCTAAAACTGCGGTGAAAACAAAACCATATGAGAATCTTTTGAGTTGCTCTTCTAGTTCCAAGCTGGTTTTTTTTCATGTGGAAAGGTAATCATTTATATGACTTACACTTCTTTTGAAGATAACTGTGATTAAAATATTCATTAACTCTGCATTGTTGACATCCAACCATAAGGACAAGTAAGTTGTTTAGACATCACTATGGCGGACCAAATTCAGTGAGTAACAATAAAGAGAAAAACGTGACATAAATCTATAATAAAAATTTGTAATCCTCTTTTGATCTTTAATTGTGAAACTTATTCTGACAAATAGGAAGTATTTTAACACTTATGATGCTTGTAAGTTTGTAACTCCCTTGAATGTCTGGTATCATAGATGGCATACTTGCCGATTAATCGCTGAATGGCAATTAATCACCAAGTTTTTTGACATTGGTAAAAACTCGCCAATTACTCTACGAATTTTTAAAAAAAACTCAAGCGTGCCAGAATACGCTGTGTTAAAAAAAAAAAAAAACAGCAGTCATCTTTCATTTCTTGTTTGCAGCTACCTGAGTGAAGAGTGGGGGAGGAAAGTGGGCTTCCAAGCCCTTGCTAGGTGATTGCTTTTCTGTTGGAGGCAGATTCCAGGATGGAGAGCGAGCCACACACATCAGCAGAGATGCCTAACAAGGAGGCACAGTCACGCCCAGTGCAGGCTTCTACTTCTAGGACTAGACCCTCTAGTTCCTCTCCCTTATTTGCTAGTAGAGATGGGAAGAGGAAGATGTAATTGTAATGATGTATTTAGTTCTAGTTTTATAGAAACTATTTACTATTTTGCTTCCAGCCATCAGCATTCCGCAAGAGAATGCGATTTTGTACCCACTTTGCATTTATATATATCTAAACTCAACTTGTTTCTTTTGTGTTCTCATTAATTGACTCATTGGATGCATCTTCTCATTGAATATTTGCGAAAAAAATGCATTTCTAATTAAAATTAAGCTGTTTTTTAAGTTCCCAAGTTTTTGCCGAGTTTTTTCAAAAACTGGCCAAGTTTTTCCCGAATTTTTTTTTTAGGCCTTGGCGAGTTTTTGCCGAGTCCGAGTTTTCCAACTATGTCTGGTATAATTCCCTCTGACAGCTAAGATGCATGTGCCTGCCAGATTCTGACATGACTTTGTAACTTCCGTGATTTGTTCTAATTTCATATAATTTACATGGCAGCATAATTTCCAACCTGACGGATGTCATCATGACAATGTTTTCACCATGATACAGCCTACTATCCTGACGGATGTCATCATGACAATGTTTTCACCATGATACAGCCTACTATCATGACAATTACATTCCATTTTTTAACATAACTAACTTAAACTTTTTTTGCTTTTCACCTATAACAACATATTATCATTGCACAATTTTCCAATAACATACAGGCTCTAATGCTTAAAACGCACCAATGCATTCATGTGACTCATATATGACATTTATTTTAGCCATATCAAGTGCCTGGATCTTTAAGTGAATACAAATAATAAAATTTTACTAAAATTATATTGTATTGCACATTGTTGTGCAATGAAACCTATTAAAGACCTAGTATTCATGATTGAGCACAATCAAGGTGTGCTCTGAATAGTCACACCCAAACAAGCCCATATTCTGATTAGACTCTAGGCAGAATAGATCTCAAACAAAGAAATCCCAACAGATTCAAGGAATCATAAACAAGAGATGAGCCTTGGTAACCCAGCATGGTGATATTAGCAATTACTGGCATGAACATGATTATATAGTAAGAATTGTAACAACAGATGCCAAACAATTGTTATTTCATGAGCAAGGAGACGTGAACATGCAAAAGATGGTAGCCATTTTGGTTGTTGCACCTTGATATCTACGTCACATTCATTGACTGTATCAAATTGAATACTCCAAAAATGAATATGCCATAAGCATCTACTAGAAGAAGGCAGAATAACACATGATAAAGCCGGCCACAGGAAGCTAAACCACTGGTCCAAATGCAAGTATTATAAGATGGACAGTGATTATCATAAGGACTCTAGCACTCCCTCTACTTCTATACATAGCAGTTGTATTGTAGAATTTAAATTTTAGAACATTTTCCTACTCCAAAAATGAATATCCCATAAGCATCTACTAGAAGGCTGAATAACTCATGATAAAGCTGGCCACAGGAAGCTTAACCACTGGTCCAACTGCAAGTATCGTAAGATTTACGGTGATTATCATAAGGACTCTAGCACTCCCTCTACTTCTATACATAGCAGTTCCATTGTAAAACTTAATATTTTACTACATTTTCCTACTCTAAGATGAAGAGAAATAAGGGCCAAACATGTGCTAAGAGAATGTATATGAAGATTTACATGTTAAACTCCTTCCATGTGTATCATTTGCAAATTGTCTATTATTTTAGAAAGGACAGTAATGTTATTAAATTGTAAAGAAAAGTACAGTACATGCTGTCCCCTAAACAGAAATATAAGACCATTACCCAGATATGGAAGGTGAATGCAGCCTTGCTCGTGATGGAGATCTTGATCTTGACTGGGATGATGACCGTCTTGCAATTTTCCTACAAAAACATATTCAATTTTTAAAAAATAAGCTAAAGCAGTACTAAATGTTCCAAAAGGATTTACGTCTAGAACTAATGAACAGCCTAAGGTACTGAAAGAATATCAAATTCATGAGAAGTAATAATCCTTTAAAAAATGTGGATAATTGCCCCCCATACTGAGTTTTTCCCTAGAAAAATTGCAATAATTTTAAAATATCAATAAACAAGGTTTCAAGCAATATAATAACAACTAAATCTCAATACAATTGTAACCCACAATTAGATGCCCTTGGTTGTTTAGAAACTTTTTTCTGACTTTCCACCAAACCCTAACCAACTTCTTGACCATTTTTTCCTAATTTAATCCTGAAAATTTCAAAGACCCTATCTTTTGGTTTGTCACATTACTCCCAGAAGAGTTTTGCTACTATAATCTGATTCAAGAAGACAAGGTGGATCCACACTAAATCATCCAAAAGAAGTTATGTGCAGCACTAACATGACTAAAATGAATATGCAGCCTTATGTATCACAATTTTTTTTACATTCTTATTTTAAAAAGATGTCCCAACACACAAGATGTAAAAAGGAAAGATAACTACAGCCTCTGTATTCTAAACAGGACAAAGAAAGTAACACCTAGATATGGAAGGTGAGTGTGGCCTTGATCGCAATGGTGATCTTGATATTGACCGGGATGGTGACCGCCTTGCAACTTTCCTGCAACACAATTTCAGATTTTGAAATAGCGAGATTGAACAATACTAAGTGTTCAAGAACAATGCCTGTGTAATACTAACGCACAACCTAGAAGGATTAAAGAAAGTATACACTAAGCATAAGCCTAGAGGGATAAAAGAATGTATGTGTCCCTCTATGCCTCACTTAGTTCATTGCTACCATGAGTACAAGGTGACAACTATTTTCAAAAGACAGCCAATACACAAGTTAGCTACAAGCTCTGTTTCCTAAACAGAATGATGAAAACAGTACCTTGGTATGGATGGTGAACGTGTCCTTGATCGTGATGGTGATCTTGATCTTGAATGAGATGGCGACCGCCTTGCAGCTTTCCTGAGAAACAATTTCCAAACTAATTATAGTTAAGGGATGAAACAAAGGATGTAATGCATCCCATGTGTATGGTAATAACGCACATACCTGTTACTCCTGCCAACGCTGCAGCTACGACTTGGGCTGCGGCTGCGGCTGCGGCTGCGGCTGCGGCTCCTAGATATGCTCTTTTTAGTTCCATATTCCCTTACCTGACCAAAATTTAGTTCCAGCATAACTTGTCTTTTAAGCTATGTAAATAGTCCAAAGACACAAAGATTAAAGAACTGCCTGTAAATATACATAGAAAAATATGATATACATGCCTGGATATAAGACCGAGAGAATGCATTCTTGAATTCAGAATCGTCAAGTTTTCTGACCTGCATGCAATAAAAAAGCAAACATTAGCTATATTAGATAATGCATGCCTCCCTACCCACATCTCAGTAAAATGTGTTATAAATTATTACAGGTGTGAGGTATGGAGAAGAAAGAAAAAGTTTGATAATCAGAACCAAGGCAACAAATAAATTGCTAGAATAAAATCAACTTACAGCATATTTCATGTCATCTAGGTTGGTGTAGTCCACAGTTCCACATGTACCTATACAGTTAAAGCCAATGTCAAGACTACAACCAAATAACCATCATCCTTAATTAGGCATTGAACATCAACAAAAGATTACATAAAAATGTCTTAGAAATAGACTATACTCAATTCAAAATATATAACAATAACAAATAAAATATAGACAAAACTTGTATTAGCACATAAATATAAATCCTAGAAGGCAACAATAGTAGCCATGAATTGCCTAGAATTCTGAATCAGCATAATAAATAAGATAAAATTGTTAAATTTTCAATGAAACTTTCAGGTTTTTATAAATGGGCAAATCATGTGGGAGCCAATAATTAATGGAGTCAATATTTACTCCTCAACTAACACACTTTTCTGTAAAATATGTTCCTCGAAAAGGAAACTTAAATTGACTCATTAGACATAAGTTATTTGGATCAATCGTAGTTACTATGAGACACAAAGGTAGCAGCACCACTACAGAGATGGGGAAGCCAATCAAATTAGGGTACAAGTAAATAAATAAGGAAACAGGTATTTTATATGTAAATGTGATCACTAGAAATTGTGGGTATGGGGACTGGTATGTGGTCTATTTTCCTATAATGGAGTTTCCTGGCAACTGTAGAACAACCTAAAGAATAAGAATTAAAAAATGCTGGGTGTTATGTAATATTTAACTGACACAAGTATTATTGAAATTGTCATTTGTGCGTAGCATTAATCAGTAACTGAACAAAATACAAAACTTCTACCAAATAACTAACCAATTGAAAACCCCCAAAATAATAATGAGTTCAAGGAAATTGTTTGACATGTGATTTATGTTTCCAGGTGTCTTGCTTCCCCAATTTTTGATTGAATTGCAAATAACAAGAAAGAATCAAAATGCATGTGTAAGATTCCAATTCTACTTTTTCCTCCAGAGAACTTACTATTTTTCTCTCTTCTTTCTTGTTAAGATCCCCATGCTGCAAATTTCATGAAGATTGTTATCTAACAACAAGTTAGAACAATGGTTGCACAAATAATAACGTCCAAATTCTAAAGATTCCACCAGGTTGTAATATGGTGAAAAGTTCGAGCAATTGTGGCACAATTAATAAACATGGCTGAATCCAAAAAGCTTTCAATGACCATTATCATGGATTGTGGAAACTTAATGTCTTTAATTGTGGCACAGACAACCAATGTTCAAATCCCAGCAGAGAATGCTCTTGATATAAATCCTGCCTACAAGACAAGGTGGAAATCTCAGTGACTATGGTAGCCCAGGGTATGCCAGGTAGAAGGAAGAGAAACCTGCTCAATACAGTGGTAAATTGGAGACCTTGTCGTGCAAAGAACCAAGGTTTAAATCCAAGCAAGGGCATGGTCTTGGTATAAAGGCTACCTACACAAGACCATATGTAAGTCCCAGCAACAATGAATCATAATGGCTCATGGAATGCAGGGCGAGTACAGGAATCCTCCTCAAGAAAAATGGGGCCCATGATTCAAATATGAAAAACCAGATTCCTATGTTGCAAAAGGCTGGGTCTAGAAAAGTGAATAACATTAAGCTTGCATTTTTCGATGAACAAAACTCTTTGAAATTGAGAAGTCCAGCATACTATCTTATTCCCTTTCACTATCAGTACTTCGATACCCTGGTTATTTCTCAATGCCCCTCTCATATCGTCCACCATCCTGAATTTGCTTTAAGATCATGGAAATAAGCCCCAGATATTACATTGTATATAGACTATACGAAATCAATACAGAAGTAAAGATCTACACAGACTTGAAACAGTGGAAATCAATCCAAAAGAAGAAAAAATACACGAAACAGAAATGACAGTAGCAAATATATTATTTCAAAAATATATACAACTCTGGAAAAGTAGATAGCTCATATACTCCTTGAAGCTACCAAAAGTATAGCATATTTACAACAACAATGAAAACAATAAGAAACTACTCCTTTCAATCTCAAAATCTGTGCAGGTGCTGTTCAACATAAAATTCCAAAAAACTACAATGCTTTGAGAATATCTTAGTAAGGCCAAAAAAATATTACCATTGCTGTCACGGAATACTTCAGCATAGCAAACATCACCAGCTTGTCGCATGTGATCCTGAAAAAAAATACATGATGTAATAAAACTTGGAAAACTACATATGGCTATTTATGAGCCTATACTTGTTTCATCGTAAAAAACTTGAAAATATCTCACCTTCAGGTCCTGCCAAGATGCTGACGAAGGTAACCCAGAGACAAGAACTGGAGAAACAATACAGACGAAAAAGATGGTATGCCTCATCAAAACAAGCTCCAAATTCCTACAGCATAAAATAATACACCAAGCAATAGTTATCTCTTAAATGTAAACCTCGGTAGTCGGTACGTCTGGAAACTCCACCCCCTCGTCCGCCACGTCCACTGCCACCACCACCGCCACCGCCACCGCCACCATTACTGTAGCTACTAGATCGTCCAGAGGAAGCCATCCGTCGACCTCCATGGGCAAGTTCAACCTGTCATGAAACAAAAGCAAAAATGACATAACATATCATAGGTTTCTATAGGAAACAAAATATTGATATCACGGTTGACATAAAAAATAAAATTCTTACCCTTATGCGATGACCATCAAAATTATAACCATCACGACCACGAATAGCATCTTCTGCATCCCTTGCATCTTCAAACTGCATTTAAAAATCATCATAATATACATCAGCATCCTTGCATCAAGCTTTACAGAAGTATTGAAGTTTGAGGTCATTAACATTTTAAATTGAGCTCAGATATCCATCTGTCCAAGGCAGGATAAGATATTTAGAAAATCTATTCTTTAGCATCCAACTAGCAAGAAAAGAGACCGCTGATATAGATTAAGAACTAGGGAAAATGCTTAGAACATTTCTGCCAACCTATATAATTTTGATCCGAAAAAATAATAAATTAAATAGGCTTATGTATGACCTGTACAGGGATCAGTGTTGAGAAACCCATTAAACATTTTGTTAGAAGGAACGGTGAGCCATCACAAAAAGGTTTCTGTTAGATTCTGACAGCCCCACAGGAGGAGGGTAATGTTTAACAAGCACTAATGGACACTTGATGGCCTAATTTGCATTAACCTAGATAAATACAAATAGCAATGAGAATTGGACACTCTCCTCCAAGGACCAAAGATTGCGATAAATGTCAGAATTATAAACTGACTGTATAAGTTGACTCTTCATCTATAAATGGAGACATAAATAAAATCTTTGTTAAAAACTAAATGTTTCTTTCAATCTTTAAGCAGCCATCATCCATCGACTCTCATTTCAATTGGATGTCTATTTCTGTCTAAGAAGGGAATACTGTGGTGATTTAATGGGTCATAAAGGAACAATTTCATTTATAACGATAGAATTGTAGAATTTCTTATACCTTCTCATGAAAGAGAGTCACACCTCTTCACTTTGCAAGAGTCATACTCATTCATAACTAAGCATTGTTCTTAACATGTTTTAATGATGGCCGATGATGATATCCCTTCATCTTAATCAAACCTTTAATTATTTCTTTTTTTTCATCGCCTCAACTTTATTATCATTAAGGCTGTGATCTGGCTGGTAAAGGTAGTGGTCTCAGTCAGGGGCATGACATGTAAGTAAAGATGTGACATTTGATGAGTATGGAACCATAGCACAACAGAGATAAATACTGTGTGATAGATTATAGACTATATATTCCATCAGATGAAGAGGTATTAAGAAAAGAAACAAAAAATTCCCTCAATCGTGGTTGCAAGGAATGTTTCAACTCCATCTATTCATTCCTCTCACTTATGAGTCACAAGGAGAGAATACCATTTCTTCTTTTGAGGATGATCACTTAAAAAATCCTCTAAGCCCATAGATTCATTCTGCACCTGCACAAGATAATGCACATCCTTTGGATTCTGAAATCAAATTCCATCACCTTCTTCCTAAGTCTTTTTGTGTGCTAAATTTCAATCAAATGGATCTAAATCATAAGTGGCCTAGAAGTAATTTGCAAACTCGAAACCTAATGAAATAGTAGAATTTGTTCTACAAGTGTTGTCCAGTGTATTAAGCCATTGTAGAATACCTTTGGGAGAACCTGATTCTTTTTGCAAAAGCATTCATTGGAAAGTCTAGAAACACACCACGCAATAGGAGTACAATGCAATCATGAAAAATAAAAATTAGGTTCTAGCAGATTGCTTTCTTGGAGTAAAAATACTAATTTAAGTATGGATTTCATGGATATCTTTATAAATACAAGGCATCTTTTTGCAAACTAAATTGCACAACAAGAAGGGATTGACTGAGGAAACTTTTTCTCCTATTGCCAATAGCGTACAGTTAGACTTCTTCTTGCTTTTGATGCTTGGAATGGTTGAAAGCTACTTCTTATGGTTGTTGAAAAATACATCCTTGAATGGGGACTCCTTGAAGGATGTATACATGACTCAACCTCAAGGCTTGGAAGTGAGCTTGTTGATATGAGTCCAAGGTATGTAAATTAGTAAAGGCCTTGTATGCATACAAGCATGCACCTAGAGCTTGGTACCCCATGATCAATAGTCACATTATCAAATTGGATTTCAACACAAATGATTCAAACAATACTTTGTGTAAACGAGCTCGAGGTAATCTTATTGTTACGCTAGTTTTATATGTGAATGTTCTTCTTACTATTGGTAGTGATGGCAAGTTGAATTGTTCCGTAAAGGAGTTACAAAATGGGCTTCAAATGACCAATCTTTACCTTCTTACATGCTATTCAGGAATTGAAAGTAGCACAATGTGCTCACAGTATCTTCATTCCCTAGTCTAAATGTATCCGTCATAACAGACAAGTTTAGCATACAGATGTTAAATCAGCCATTGCTCCCATGAAAAGCAACTTGAAGTTGCCTAAAGATGATGTCGCCATTTCTGTTAATGGCACCATTTATAAACAGTTATTTGGGAGTTGGATATACTTGTTGACTAATCAGCCTGACATATGCTTTGCAGTTGGAGTTCTATCTTTAGCTTATGTTAAAGCCTCAAGAAAGTCACTTGCATGCAGCCAAACACATTCTTAGTTACCTTCAACCAACAAAAAATTATGGCCTTCAGTGTTGTCAGAACTAACATCTCCAACTTGATAAATATTCGGATAAAACTTTTGATCATTATATTGATTACAAAGAATACACTTCAAGTTACAACATGCAAATAGGATGGCAAATTCGTCTGCAGAGTTAGAATATGTTGCAGCATGGGATGCTTCTTATGAGATTGTTTATGTAAGGCATATAGTTGATGATCTTCAATGTTCATAAGATTGCTTCTACTCTCTTCATTGTTAGTCAAAGTGCCATTAAGATGACTGAGAATCCAACTTTTCATGCTCACACTAAGCATGTTGATGTGACATATCACTATTTGCAAATGCTAATCTCCAATAAAACTCTAAATTCTATGTATTTTCCTAATGCTGACCAAAATAGTTGATATCAAAGAAACTTCTTGGTATTTCTCCCAAGAGCTCTATTTAATCAGAGAGAGGTTGTATTGAATTAGTCTTCAGTCAATCAGATGTTGCCTTTGGATCACAAGAGGGTATTTGTTGTGACTACAATCAAAAGTATAGTTTATTTGCTTATAAAGCACTGATTAGGAATCTAACATTTTGGGAGGAATGAGGTAGTTTGAGCATTCTCTTTTTATTTGCAGAGGCATTGCCATACAGGCGCCTCTGTATGTAAACATTTTTTTAGATTAATACAATACTTCTCTACCAGTCGGATGACAAATCTTTCCTTTATTCTAACATGGAAAACATATTAGGGAATTAAAGGAAAAAAACAATACTTCAATACCAGTCATTAACTAGGATGCTAAAAAAAATCAAATCCTCTTCACATCTTATGCCTGCATTTCTCCATCATGCCCACATGGTACCAGCTTGGAAATTCTAAGGCAACGTCTGAAATAAAACATGTATCTGTCTTTTCATGTACACAGCCTCATAGATCTCAAGGCAATAATACTGGGTCCAAATCTTTTTCTTCTGCTGGAAGAATCATTTGAACTATTCAAAAATGCTTAGTGCATTTTATAGTATCTTCTGACATGCTCTTGAAATATTACAGTCACTCTGAGACGGCAATTTTTTAGAGCATTTTCAATCCATTTCAGTATTCTACATCATTTACCAGAAATCTTCTGGTATGGCATATTTTGGTGCATTTTGTATTCATTTTGATATTCTACACCATTTATTGGAATATTCTGGCAATGACATATTTTATAGCATTTTGCATCTATTTCAGCATTTTAAAACTTAGATCATTTGCTAAGAACTTTGTAATGTCCCTTTTTGGGATATTCTAGATTTCTGCCCTCAAAAAACAATTCCAACTTAAGATGAGAATCGCAATATATTTGTAAATATAATTTTATCAAAAAATGAAGAAATATTATTAAAATATTCAACTTATAATTCTATGAATAATTCAGAAGATAGAACTTATCTTGAATTTCTACAGCAATTCTCCTTCAGACTGGCTCGTAGACGATCAATAATTTACAGCACAATACTCAATTGATAAAATTGTGAATTCCTTGGAAATGCTTGCAAATGGCAATATCAAGATTGTTTGTCCTTGATTTGCTAAGAGCGTGAAAGGTGGACCGCCTTTCCACCTCTCAGTCCACCTTGGAGGTTTGCCATCCTCCTTGATCAAGCCCAAGAGCATGGAAAGCTGGTCGTCCATTCCAACACTTTCATCTCTTATGAACTTGAAAGACTGGCCATCCTTCCTATTTGCAAAACACTTCCACAAGTTGAAACCAATATCTTGATGTATTTGCTAGATTATTGCTGATTACATGATTTATCTTTATTGTCATTTCTTGAAGGATTGATGAGTGGATGCTTAAATGATGCTTGAATGATTGTTATTTGAATGACTGAGACTTGTACTGATTAATTGATTGATCACCAATGTGTTTCATTGATTCCTTTTTGGTGAATGGTGAATGATTGAATGACTTCCTTTGATGGATTTGTGAGTGATGATTTAGTGATTGAAGATTTGATGCATTGGTGAGACATGATTGAATGAGCGCTGATTTGACTTATTATTGTGTGATGATATTATACTTAATTCTTGAATGTATTTCTGATTATAAATATAGCTGAAAAAACTGATTATCTGAATTGATTGTGAATCGTTTGAATCCTTGAAATGACCTCTCCTTTATATTTTATTATTGGGAGAGGGCCACACCTCTTCATAAAACATACTGCCCTTGCAAGAGTGCACCCTTTCCTAATTAATCAATGCCTTGAACTCTTGATTTATTTTAATTGAATTCTTGTCTTCGGACATGTAGTGTGGCGGTTTAAACATTTTGTTAGTGAAGCAACCATCAAAGTTCAAACCCCTGCTGGGCCACTATGCCTGCAGGACTTGTGCATTCGCTGGGCCATTGAGCTCACAGGTTTGAACAAGTTAAGTGTGGGGATGAGGTCCCCCATTTGTGGCCTCACCAGTTCATAGCTCTAGGTCAAAAGAATTTCACGTGGAGCCAGAGGGCGTGTTATGCCAGAGTCACCAGTCATGTTAAAAAGTTTATCAGGCACTAATTTTTAAAAAGAAAAATATTAAAATTCTTGCTAGCACATGCAAAGGAGCCACGTAATATTTTTTCTTTCCTAATGTATTTTCCTTCTAAATTTGCCTTTCTTATATACCTTGTCTTGCTCAACACACACAACTCTTCATAGGACTTTTGACCTTTCATGACTTGAATTTAGTTAATGTTCACTAATTATTAAATGAGTACTTCCTTTCTGCCTGGGATCTTCTCCCAAGCACTTCTCTAAATTACCCAATCTCTTTTCATTATTTTGTCTTCTAGTGTCTTTTCCTTTTATTAAGGCTGACACGGTTTGTCTTATTTGGTACCACATTTAATTTCCTTTTTTCTCCTTAAGATTCTACAGGAGATGTATGAGGGATGCTGGTTAATCTTGTACAAGTTCTAGGGATATTATTTGCTAAAATATCAAAAATATTCCCTCTGAAAACAAATTGTGCCCAATATGTTTCTGGGTTATTTCCAAGAAGCCGTGCAGGCTATGTTACCACATTCGCTGCCTAGACATGGAATTCAGAATTTGGTTCGTACCAAATTCAAATTCGGTTCACATTCGTTCCAAAGTCAGCATCAGACTAAAAAATTCAGTCTAAATTTTTAAAACCGGACCCTGCCCGACTTTCCATCGAATTTCGGTAACTTTTTCCCATCCTCCACGAGACCGGATGGAATTTGAGCCAATTCGCATGCCACATCAGTGTTGTTTAATTTTCAAAAGCTTTTTTTGTTTGTCTTTTTAGGTCTATTCGACCTTTTTAATCCTAAAACGGCATATGTAATTGTGTTTTAATATAAAGTTCTCAGTTTCTGATGGCTGCGTGCGTGAGTAAAAAGAAGGCTGACTAGGGTTTACAAAGTGAGATAACAGGGTTATCTGCAAGCGTGTATTATTTAAGAATCAGGAGGAGCTGAAGCCTGTTTATATATATCTCTATCATTCAGAACCTTGTTTCATGATTCTTCATGTTCTAGCAATTTCTTCAATGCCCCGTACAATAATCTCCTGTTTCCTGGCAAAGTTTATTATAAGCAAGTTATGGTTAGCTGAGCTCCCAAGGTAATTGAAACCTTGCTACTGTACATGGGTAAAATTATACATCAGCATGTGCTGTTTCTCATACTCTTGATGACTAAAATGAATTTGTGACTACTCAATGGCAAATCACCCGTGCTAACTATGACACCAAAATCACTTCATCTTTACATTGCATTTTAATATTTATTGAAGAGGATTGTGCTGGTGTATTTTGCTATGTTGCTTTATTATTAGCAATGTATGAACTTATTTGCTGCTGCATACATACATACATACATACATACATATATATATATATATATATATATATATATATATATATATATATATATGTTTTTAAAATCTTGTACGGACGAACCCAAGACAAATCCGAACCCAGCCCAAAAAAAAATTATAGGAATTTCGAACCCGAATCTCAAACCTGCATCCATACCGGAATCCAAACCGGCAACTTACCATGCAGGTAAAGAACTTCTTTGGAAATATCACAAAAATATTGATTAGTTTAAAATTGTTTAAATTTTGCATGCTCTAAAGGATAATAAGCAGAATTTATAATCAAATTTGAATGTTTATGCAAAAATTTAACCTCAAAAAACTTCTCTTGCACTTTAGACTGAAAAAATTCCATTGGAGGCCTTTTAACAAAAATATTACTAGCTATGCCATTAATGAAGATTCCCAATAAGAAACACTCTAACAACAAATTAAGAACAAAAAAATGAAATATTGAAATAAAAATGCACAATATATATCATAATGAGATATACCTCAATGAAACAATATCCAGGAGGTCTAGGAGGAACCTTCAGATCAATGTCAACAATTGGGCCATACTGCTCCACAAGCCATCAGTTAGGCCAATGCGTAATACATGAGACGTAAACAATGAATTTAGAAAAATAACAAGACTATGCCAATGAATGTTGTTGATGCTTCTTAATCTGAAAAAAAATAAATGGATGAGAATCTGATGCAAACCTTATAAAATAAATCTTCAACTTCCCATTCTTTTATATCTCCTGGCAGATTGCCAACATATAGAGTTCGGCTTGAACGGCTACTCATAGTGACAAATCTGAAAATATCTTACAAATCTTTTCCCTGTTGCACATCAAATAATGGACAGTTTCAGAACTTACAGTAGATTCAAATGATTTCTAAGTTTCTTAAAAAAACTCTCCCAAAGAATAAAACCTAAAGCAGACTCTCCTAACTAGGTAAATAGCTCTGCCAAAAGCTTTCATACTATGATGAGGCAAACCAAAGTAACTATTGTTATGGCCAAGTAATGATTTCCAAATCCCTCCATCGCTCCTTGTGTTGCTCCAAAAGATTCCAATTCCAGTTTACACGCAAATGAATAAGTCTAACGCCAGCAAATTTGAAAATTGTTTTAACAAATAGTTTGGCCCTCTCTTCCATTTCCTTTCCCAAGCATTTGAGCTCCCTCCCAAGACTTTGCATATTCGACATTTCGTATTTTCCCTCCCTCTTATTCTCTCTAACTTAAATGTGCAAAGCTCCTTGATTTGTCCAAAGCGCCTTGCATCTATACCAGACACAGATGGCAGTGTCATACAGTGCAAAATCAAACATACTAAAAATATCAATTAATTACCTTAAAACTACTTCAAAGATCCAACTCAAGGAGGATACCGGTCTTGAGAGTTTGCAATGAATGGGCAACGTTAATGTTTTTAACCCTGAAATCCATTATCACTCATTAAGAAGGGAGTGAAAACTTCAGACCATCATAAGATCGAATAAACAGTCTAAAGAAAAAGCAAATGAGAAAGCAATCAAACAATATGGGGTTGTTAATCTCAAAACACAGCTTCTCTTGCACAAAAAAATATTGTGATAAATCTTTTAAACTATTTCCACAGGTAAATCATTTAAATTCTTTCAACAGGTACTTTCTCAACATATATCTTGAAACAGCTGTGCTGAATCAACATGACCGTGTTATAGCTTATATCGAGTACAGTACAGTGGATTGAAAACGGCTGTTTCCAAATATATGTTTTGAAA
This sequence comes from Chamaecyparis obtusa, assembly GCA_027943335.1. Lineage (NCBI taxonomy): Eukaryota > Viridiplantae > Streptophyta > Pinopsida > Cupressales > Cupressaceae > Chamaecyparis > Chamaecyparis obtusa. Next base: position 1,067,192 of record BSBK01001824.1, on the reverse strand, counting down.
ACATTATAAAACATGTAGCTTTATTGTCCTATATCAAGTGAGGCAAAATGAAATGAACACAGTTGGTTTTCAATATATATTTTATACACAATAATGGAATGGTTGCTTCCATACTCTAGTGTTATTTAGAAATTTATATGTGCGGGATGTTCAGTACGTGGGAATATTTTTTAAACCAGTACTCTCACTAAGTGAAAACCCCACAAAAATTAAAAACTTAAGTTTTACAACGTTTAAAAACTACATAGAAACTTAATTTTAAAAATACAACAGTTTCTTTTTATAAATTGTAATGCCCATGAAAATTACAATAAAAAAAACTGAAAAGCACAAGACCGATAGGATTTACCGGAAGAAAATCTTAAATCTATCAGCCTTTACAGATAAACCTTGTAGAGTACCAAAACCTAAGGAAAGTAATAAATTTACTCTTCTAAAGATGAAGGTGAGGATTTCGATTCCAACGACATTCATTTCGAGCTAGGTTTTAAAATCTAGGTTTTCTACTTGCAAGCATCTACACTCAATCTTTCAGGCAGACATGTAATATTGAAGTAAACAGTAACAAAAAAAACGATGTTGCAAGGCATATACTTGCAAAAGAAAATGAAGTGGGGATTCAAAATAAAACACCTCGCTGAAATCTCTGACTTGTAGAAGACGTGCTCGAATCTGTCCTTCAAAACTCGCAAAAGAAAATATCGAACTTGTTCAAGCTTTCTGAAAGAAGACGTTTGCCAGGCAGAAGAGACGATGCTACAGCCAATGTAAATAGCAGTCGAGTTTTCTCTTTTATCAGCCTGAAAGGGTTTTACAGTTTCAAATCCTAAGGATAAGGATTTCCAACTTATACTATTATTCGGCTCATATATCTGAAGTTTGGGTTGTAATATTAATTATTTTATTTTATTGGAAAATTACATTTTGTGCACTCCGATGAAGATTTCTTAATATAAACAGGAGTCTGCTCAACCTAACCCTCTTTTCTTGCAAGTGGTCAGGTCAGAAATGGAGTGATGTAATGGGGTACTCACAAGTGCTAATATCATTATCACATTAGTATTAGTTTATGTATGTTTAAATTTAAGTGTAATCTTTTTTTAAATAATAGTTATGTAGATTTAGTATTTTATTATTTTTCTATGCTTTTATAGGTAGGGACTTGTGTTTTTGGTTGAGTTGTTGGCTATTAATTTGTATAAGGGAGAGTAAAATTAATCTATGTGCATTATAGTTTGTAATGTTTGTATTTTATATATAATATTTTTGACAATTTTTTGTTTTTCTGTGATTGGTTGTTTGTATTTTTGCTAGTGGTTATCTCAATGGGAATGGTGTTTTTCCCCTTTCTCTAATTGCTATTGTTTGTAGGTCTTGTCATTGTGGATCTACGTGCACAGGTGTCTTCTCTCTCCCCTCTTCCCCTCTCCCTCTTCTTTTTATTGCATGCCAGATCTGCAACATATCATTCTATGTTTCTTCTCTCTCTAGAAGCACCCTGATGATGGATCATGTAGTATAATTTAAAACATTAGTTAAAAAAATGCTACACAATCGAATCCAGAAACTAATACTCATAGTAATATGGATTGTGGAAATCTAATGGATCTGGTTTTGTTAGTTTTTATTATGAAAAATAGGAAGGGAAAAAAGTGACAACATGTGTTGTGTTTGTAATATATGTATAGGTGGAGCTATAGGGCAACACATAGTTTCTAATGTTTCATTTAATATGCCAACTAATATGTGTGTCAAAGATAATTTTGATAATTTCGATGGAAATATTTTATTTTATTTTATTTTTGACAGTGTTTTTTAGCAAGGTCTGAGAAGAAACAAGTGGGGCAAGAGTTGAGCAAGAGCAGAAGGACGATGTTTAGGTATGGTGAATGATTTTTTTATTTTGTTTATTTTTTTGGTTTTGTTGTTCAAAGTGTTTATTGTGAATTGTGAATTGTTAAAATGGTTTGTGCTCTATGCTTGGGATTGTGGTCATTGCCCTATTGTTAAAATGGGTTGGAATTTGTCATTAGTTTTGCTATGTGGGTATTTGTTATATGATCATATACACTAAGAATGTTATTCTAGTGTGAAAAAAAATTGAATTATTGTTTGTTAGTGTGGTTAAAACCATATAGATTTAGTTTTCTGGCTTGACCGAAGGGTAAGAAAGAGTCGTGCAAAAGCTCAGCAAGAGCTTTTGTTTGTTTAAAACATTTTTTATTCTATGTACATTATAAAGTCTAGCAGAAAGGCAAAAAAAATCTCTTAATCACAAGATTCAATAGGCAAGAGCTCAACTGTTGTGCTCTATGGTTTGGGTTTTGGTCATTGTCTTGTTGTCAAAATGGGTTGGAATTTGTCATTAGTTTTCTTATGTCAGTTTTTGTTATATGATCATATACATTAAAAATGTTATATTGGTGCCAAAAAAATGAATTATTATTTGTTAAAGTTGGTAAAACCATGTGGATTTAGATGTTTGTTTAGTTGCAAGGGTTGAGTAGGAGTCAAAGGACAATGTTAAAATACGGTAATTGGTTTTTTTGTTTTGTCTAATTTTGTGGTTTAGATGTAGCATCGGCCTTGAGTTTGAAGTGTTTATTATAATTATTTCATTGTTAAAATCATTTTTGCTATGTGGTTTGGATTGTTGTCATTGCCCTATTGCCCTATTGTCAAAATGGGTTGACATTTGTCATTAGTTTTGTTATGTGGATTTTTGTTATCTGATCATAGACACTAAAAATGTTGTTCTATTGCAAATAAAATTTGAGTTATTTTTTGTTAGAGTGGCTAAAACCATATGGGTTTTAGATGTTTGTTCAGTTGCAAGGGTTGAGCAAGAGTTGAAGGATGGTGTTGAGATATTTTGATTATTTTTTTGTCTAATTTTTTTGGTTTAGTTGTGGCATTGGTTTTGTTCTTTCAGGCATGCAAGAGCTTGGCAAGGGCTTTTATTTATTTGAGACATTTTTTATTCTACTTACATAACAAACTATAGCATAAACTTAAGAATTTATCTCTCAGTCAAACAAATTAATAGGCAAGGGCTCAACCAAAAACATTAGTTCCCTGCATATAGTGGCAAGCATTACAAATCTAAAATATACAAAATAATTTTAATTGAATGAATGTCTAAAACCTATGTGATTTTAGTCATCGTGATGAGGGCTAATTGGCCATGTTCTTCTAATCCTTGCTCAAATAACAATGCTAAGTAACACATAACAAAAACTCTCAAATTTTATCATTAAAGTGAAAAAAATCCCAAACTATTTTAAAGATAAAGCATTGTTGAGAAAACCCATAGCTAAACAAATGAATTAAACAAAAAATAATGAGCATACCTCAAATCCTTAGCTCTTTGTATTTCTACTAGTAGTTTTATTAGTTTTAACTATGAAATATTGGAAGGAAAAAATTTGTTGGCATGTGTTGCATTTGTAATGTATGTATAGGTGGAGTTATAGAGCAAACCATCCTTTATGATGTTTCATTTAGTATTCCAGCTAATATGTGTTAGATATCATTTTGATGAGAATGTTTTACCTATTATTTCAATGGGAGTGTTTTAGTTTGTATTTTTTGCAATATTTTTAAGCAAAGTCTCAGAAAGAACTAGTGGAGCAAGGGTTGGGCAAGAGTGGAAGAATGGCATTTAGTTATGGTGACTGCTTTTTTTGTTAGTCTTTGTCACTATAGGAAGGGAACTAATATTTTCGGTTGAGTTGTTGGTTATTAATTTGTGGGATGGAGAGATGAATTTTTGACTTTTTGCAATAATTTGTAATGTCTATATTATATATATACCATTGTTAGCAATTTTTTTATTTTTTCTTAATTGGATCATTGTATTTTTCTTGGGCGCTTTAATTATGAAAAATTAGAAGAAGAAAAAATGTCCACCATTGTTGGGTTTGTAATGGGATGTTTGAACTTGTATTGCTTGTAATGCGTTTTGAAGCAATTTGTTAGTTTGTCATTACTGTGAATTATTGTTAAATCTATTCATTGTCATTGGTCTAGCGTTGAAGTGTCTTATAATTTATCTAACAACTAATGTTATATTTCTAGAATGGCATAATTTTATATTGTAAACAAATTGTAAGTCATCTAAATAGCATAACAATGGTAGTGTAGAGCTTGTAGAATAAGTCATGGTGAAGCTAAACAAGGAAATTCATAAAAATAAGTGTAATGACAATATCTAAACATAAAGAAATAAAATAAAAGGTCTGGCTCAATATAGCCAAAGCAAAAAACACAAACAAGAGAATCAATCACTATACCTACAAATATCATAGAAAATGTGTTAGCAAAGACAAGGCGCATGAACTATTTGTTAAATGTCATCAAATTTTTGCATTGATTTGTAATAGTGAAAAAATGACTAGTACTTACTATTGACCAATATTCTTGCTAGCATTTTAAAGATTTTATTGTTAAAAATTAGAGCACAACTCAATGAAAAATATTAAGAGAATTCTTTACATTTTATTAAGTGTGTGACACTCAAAAAATAGATCATATGTCTTATCTCTACTAATACATTTTGTATAATGTGTGCAAATATTGAGCACTTGCAATATCTAAAATAAAAGCCACTTGCTTTAGTCAAAGTTTTTTATTGCATATCTTTAGTGTAGGCATTATGAGTTGTTTGTTTCTTGTAATTCATCATTATGTTATTCATTTATCATTTTATTGTAAAATAATTGTAGGTTTAGTTGTATTGACATTTACAGTAAAATAATTGTAGGTTTAGTTGTATTGACATTTACATGACATTGTAAAATATTTAATATTGTTGTTAGTAAACAGATTTGCACTTCAAAAATACTAACATAAACTAACTCAAAATGCCCAAATGGAAGTACAAATGTTACTAACATTTGGAGAAGCTATCATGGGATCAATAACTTTCCTCTGAATTGAGAGGTACAACTCCCTCCTAATTGATATTCAATGAATAAAAATACTAAGTATGCTTTTCACCAGAAAGCAATAAAGGACATTAACACCTACCCATAACCATGCAAGTAGATGCAAAAGAATTGATCATTAATTAAAGAGAATGTAAGAAAATGATACAAAGCCCACTTCCCTCACACTCACAGTTAGTAATTAATCAGATGAAGAATACATATTCTTTTCAAAGATGACTTAATTTGAAAACAAAGTTCCAAAATGAGCACATACATAGCTAAAATGATAAAACATGATGTTGAAAATAATTTCAATGAGACAAAGCTGAATAAAATCTAAGGGAAATGATAATGAATTCAAAGACCCATAAACACTTCCTCCATTGTTTCAATATAAAAAATGAGTTCACTGACTCAAGCTTTTGTACATTATAACTACATCAAAAGAAAATATGCCTTCCTCTTACAATTCTTTGTTACAATTATAGAACAGTAAAATATCTTCTTCCCTTGAAGCAAACAGACTTTTTTGGAAAAGAAGAAGCAAGAACCCTTCTCTTTACCATCTTTTTACAATAAATAGCTCAATGAGATGATTATTCAATTATATAACTAAATCTTGAAAGGATTATAGTTAATCTATATTTTGTCTTTCATCTCTCGATAACATTCTCACCTTTATATTTTGATATCTTTATAAACTATTAATTTGAAAGTTTATAAGGATATATCTCAACATATTAAATAATATTTGGACAAGTGGTGTGTGAATGCATTAGTCAAAAATAAAAATATTCTTAATGTTGGGCAGATTAAAAATATTTTTGATAGTCAAATTGGGTCTCGGTACGGGGGGTATAACATTTTAGCCCACCGTTGGATCTCCTTCATTTTCAGATATGTTGGTTTCATCCTAGTTTCATGCAACTTCACCGAAGAGATTGGTAAAATTATGTTTGAGTCAAAAGTTACATGGCTCTGAGTAGAGGTCTAGAAAACTGTCAAAAAAAAATTAGAATTGTTGTGTTTATGTTATTAGAAACTTTCACATCCTTTGCACTTGATGATGAAGGTACTTTACCATTATTACAAAAATAAAAGATCAAATAGGCCATACTAATGTTATTGAACCTTGAATTTGGTTCACTGATTCAATATAGATTTTAAACTTTATTAGCTATGTTTAAATTACAAGTGGAGTCTACAAATTGCCAATGCCTTTCTCCATAATTGGTACACCTCGAGATATTTTTACAATAGTTGGTTGTACAAAATTTCCTACCTTGATATTTTATGAATAATCCACTTGTAAGAATGTTCCTACCTTGATATTTTATCATTTGAATTCCTTTAATGCTTTTTGCATTTCGGTAATAATGAATCCTTTGAAATTTTGAACTTTGAACCTCAACTCGTACTATCAAACTTGCATCTTCAAACCTTTGAGCTCAAACCAGTGAACTGCATTGAACTTCTTGAACTCTTGCATTCTGAACATTGAACTTTTCAATTTGCACTTTTGAACGAACAAATATGAAACCTTGAACCAGAACCTGATTGAACTAGTCTGAACCTGATTGAATCACCTTGAACCTGATTGAACCAATCTAAACCTTTTGAACCTATTTGAATCAGTTCGAGGATGTTCAAGGCCTTCTCTTCTACTTCTTATATTTTGACATGCAAATTAGAGAGACAAGTTTACCATAATAAGATTTGCAAGTCGGGAAGTTTGATTTTTTTCCAAATTTTAAATCGGGGACCATTAGTGGGCCAACAATTGTATCTGATGAAAACCTACCTATTGGGAGAAAGCTGATACATGCAAACATTAGAGATAAAAAGAATAATCAATACTAATCCAACATGTTCATAAACTTGCAAAACTGAAACAAAAAGGTTCCACCATAACCTTAAATGAGCATGAAGCAAGTGCTCCCAAGACTTGCTTTATTTAAGCTCTTAGAGATGGTTGTGGGTGTGCTCTCCCTACACAATATATTAAATCTCACTTTGATTAAAAAAATATAAACACAAGAGAATAATTGCAAACTAAATGAGAGTGTTATTGAATGAACTCAAGAACTAGTTATGGAGAACTAGTCTCAAGCATTCAATGCCAATGTGAGAAGTAGGGATGAACTAAATGCAAGCTATCTACCATTAATGAAAGCAAACAACTACCAAACAAGTTAGTAAAAAAACATTAAATGCAAACAAATAACTCTAAACATACACTAGCATGATAACTCTAATATGCAAATGATGGATGATTTACTCTTGGCAAGGCTCTTATTTATAGAATTTTGGAGGGTTGGGGTGAGGTGGATCCTATGTGGCATCCACAGAAGTGCCACATGAGGGACACATGAGCCATGCAAGAGTCCAAACTTTCTCACACATGTGTGAGAAACTTGAGATGTGATTGGTCAATGTGTACTTTAAGTACACATGTAAGAGATATTGTCATACTATGTCATAGGTTTGGTCCAATGAAACATATTTGGCAAGTGTAAGAAAGTGTCACCAAGGTTGTAAGTAACCTTGTTTAGATATTTTTAGAATTTTTTGAAAAGACATTTTTTTGAAATTTGCTCACACATGTGTGAGCAAATAATTAGGACTAATGGGTGTAGGAATCTAAAAATTAGCCTAATTAACCTTAGTTAATTAGTAAGTAGGTCTATTTGCTGACAGTGATGTGGGTAAGGTAGGATGTAGGTCGAGATTTAGGATTAATCTAATTAAAATTTTAGACTAATCATGGTTTAGGAGAATAATAGAATGTGAAGGGAAATAAATAGATTAAAATTTATTTAAAGAGGGATTAAATGAAGAAAATGAATTAAATAAAATTTAACACATTCAAAGATAAGACATTTAAATTAAATTTAAATACTATAGAATAGTGAACCAAATTTAATAAGTAAATTTGATTAAATAGGTAGAAGAATTTATCAAATATAATTAAATAATTATAATGTTAAGGGACGATTTTAAGTGTCTACATTTTGCCCCTCTTTGATGCGGTGTCAAGAATGGCGTCACATCAAAAAAAGGAAAAACAAGATGCCCTAGAGAAAACAGAAGGTCCTAAGACAACAATAGTAAAGAAGTGTGCTCCCTCGAGAAAATAAGGCAAAAATGACATTTTTGGGGTAATTTTCTTGAAAAGAGGCAAAAGAGAAAGAGAAAAGAATAATTACATGACTTATGAGGGGATCAGGAAAAAATGGGGTGAAAAATAGGAGCCGGGATGAAAAACGGGGCCCACGGGACCTATAAATAGTCAATGAGGGCCCTAGAAAGAGTCACTTTCACCCTCAACAAGCAAAAAGATGAAGCGAAGAGAGATCAAGATGACTGACCCACAAGATTGTATGCAACTTGGAGAGCGCGTTCGAACCTACCAATGAGTAGTGGATGCAAGACCACCAATGAGTACCCTAACTGAGCTCAGTCAAGTTCATTTATTACATTGATTGCATAGGTAGGAGGCCATTAATAGGGGAAAAGAGGTGCCAAGGTGAAGACGATGATCGACGGATCATCATCTGTGCAAATGACAATCAACCAATTGTCATCTCTGAGGATGAAAGGGGAGGACGCAGACAACGATCTAAATTATCGTCTATGAGGACGATGAGCAACTAGGTTGACTAGTGTAGACAAGGGAGGGGATCGACCATGAATCAACATCTCTGCCAATTGACCCAAAAGATGTAGGACAGAAGGCCAAGGATGAAAAAATAGAGAATGGGGAGGGGTAGAGGTTGTGTTTTAATCTCAAGAGAGTTGGCCAAGCACAATGAACTTGGCAGACCAGTTGACACCAACATAGTGGGGACAAGTCGTACTATGTGACCTAGAGCATGTACACTTATGGTCACAATTGAGAGTGCATAATGTGTTCATGACCACATTGATTGAGAGGTAGCACAACCCTACCTTGAGCTTCCATTTTTTGATAGGAAAGGCAACCATCACCCTCTTTGAAGTTTGGCGGATATACCGCATCCCCATTTGGGGACTCATCCCAGAGTACATACAAGAGGGTGTAGAGCCTTATACAAAGGCAACATTCAAGCAACCATATGATTAGTTATCGACCATAAGACAATGGTTACCATGGAGACCAGTGATGGTGCGTGACATGCCCACAGTTGTGACGGGTGGCCCTATATTTAATAGGGTTGATTGGAGGCAAATTGATGTCAAATCATGTAGAACATGGATTTCCCTTGGGGTGGTCATGATTATTGAGTGCCATGTTAGAGGATGAGGGGGAGAGATACTTTTGGGTATACACCATCCTCGAACAACTATATTATGACTTCTATATGTGCATCTATCGGAGAGGTAGGACACTGGGAGGAGTGACTCTACTACTGGTTTGGGCATGGGAGCGTATTGTAGTGATACACCCCATTAGACTCCATGAGACATGTGTGACCTATGAGTCGTACGCTTGTAGGTAGTGATGACTAGACGAGATGTAGGGGTTTGATTAGAAATCATGTGGAGGGTGTGAAACCTGGGGACACCAGGTCACACAACAACAGGACTATACATAGGATGACTGGGAGGATTTTTATTACCTCAGGTTTGCATAGACTATTTGTTGGCTCATTGGGTGGATATCATATATGATCACTTGATATATGCCATCCAGGGTGTTACAACAATTTGGTCAATTTCAAGATGTCGTCCTAGATTATTTCCCACACCTATTGGTCACATGGGATGTAGGAAGTCGATGGAGCATTGGGGTAGACTTAAGGGGTGCAAGAGAATCATGGTTATGAATGACAGTGCTACCATGGCAGTAGGGGAAATATTTAGTCTGGGATACAGGAGTTACACCTATATATGCTCAATGGTGGGTGAGCCACAGACCAATTAGATTTATGGTGCCTGATATTGTACCAATGAATGAGCAGCCAACCGGGGGAGGGGATGGTACTAGAGCATATGGGGATGATGGAGGGGATGATGGGGGAGAGGGAGGAGGAGATCAAAGAGATTAGTTGATGGTGGGAACACCGAGATGTCGAGGGGCAATATAGGTACCCATGGAGCCCCTCCAGTGATATCGATATAGGGATAGGGACCACAATTGTCACTAGCATAGGTATAGGATCAGGTACCACAACTAATTCAGGCACAAGGACCTCTTTTAGGGTATGTAGCATAGTATGTGCATGACATGGTCGTCGGAGAGCGAGATAGTCTACAAACAAAGGTGAGGAGGATTCAGGGACTCCTGGCTACAACTTAGACATCAAAGCTTAGTTTATAGGAAGAGGTAGCTATGGTACAAGGACTATTGGCTAGGGAGAGAACATGAGAAGATAGTGTTCAGAATGCTCTAGACATGTTGTAAGCCTAGATTGACAACATAAAGTTTACTATTATGGAGACTCACACAGGGGGCAACAAGACAACAACAAATAGATGATTTAAGATCAGAACTGTAGGGGGTGATAAAAGAGAGGGATACTTATCAGCATAGGGATGAGAAGTATAGGGACAATAAGAGATCTCTTTATAGTCTATGACTAGTCCTGGTGTGATGCAGGTTGTTCAAGAGACTTTTCTAGCCCATAGACAAGAGACTAGAGTTGTTTGCGAGATGGAGTATTACTGTCATCTTTACTATGAGGTTGTTCATGAGGATCAAAGAGTTGTTGTGTATAGTGAGAGATCAATATCACACATTATAGGTGGAGGGGGTTCATAAGCCTTAGTAGGGATGAGACACCTCGGGACAAAGGGGGAAGATGGGACAAGAGGGGCTGGGCTATCCACATAGCCAACTTCATGATCCATAGTGGGTATTTTTGACACACATTGAATTTTGTTTTAGTATTACAGTTGTATAGCGATATTTTGATGTATATGTACTGATGTACATGAGATGGACACTAATGTATTGATAGACTTAGACACTTTGTTATATGATATGTGTGTGTGTGTGATTTTGATGGTACAATGTGATGTGTGTGTTTTTAAATTCCTATATGCATATGTTGATAGATGATGATTTTATGGACTGACGTGTGTGATGCAGGATGGGTATGATTATTTGAAGATTTTGACATATTTATGGTGGAAGGATATGTACATCTGATGGTTTATGATGGTTATGGATGGATAACATTCATATGTGGTATATATATATATATATATATATATATATATATATATATATATATATATATATATATATATATATATATATATATATGCAAATGATTAATGTTATGGATAATAAAAGATTAATAATTTTTATGGAAATAGATTTGTAATGATTAATGCAATATGCAAATGGAAGATAATGATTAATGCGATGGATAATAAATGTAATATGATTAATGAATAATAAATGTAAAATACAAAAAATAATGATTAATGCTATACAAAATGTAAGATAATGAGTAATATTATGGAAAAAAAATGTAAGATAATGATTAATGCTATGGATAAACCTAAAATGCATCTAGACAATTATGATTAGGTGATGATATTACATTGAATTTGAAGTGAAGTCATCACTAATACAAGAATGCAACTCAAGCCATAAATGAAATAACCTAAGTGAATGCAATGAATAAGGACTCGAACTAAGACAATGTTATTTTATGTGTATTAATCATAACCAATGGGATCATTCATCTATCCTTAGGGGAAAGGGAATAAACAAGAATCTTGGCAAGAGTAAAATTCAATATGAACTTAACTAAAATGTATCCTATGTATGTCACTTCTGTGGGATTATATTGTGTTTATGTCAGGGAGCACACCCTAGTTTGATCATGTAGAAGGAGGTATGCATCATGTGTTATAAAAGCACAGATGCTAGGGTTCCTTTGTGTGGACTAGACTCTCAGACACACTAGATAGCTTTAGGAACATAGATGTAGATTTCATAGTCATGATGGAACCAATGACATATACTTATTGGAGAGGTATGGGCACACCCAATTTTGTGAAAGGATGTAAATGTGCTAACTCGTTGCCCCAAGTAAGATATGCATAATCACAACTTAGACATGAACAAGAATTCTCATAAAGTATCAACAAATAGATCATACTGTAAACAACACATATATCAAGTTTCACCAATCACCATATACCAAGATATGAAAGATCAAGGCAAACATGAGTAGGATCCATTGACACAAAAAAAAGAAAAAGAAAGAAAGAAAGAAAGCCTCATGACAAAGTAGTCATTTGGTCCATAGTTCTTTCCATGAACGAGATTGGATTGATGAATTTGATTTGAGTTGACTGAGGAAGGATGCATCATGTAGGGTAATGATTGATCAACTAATAAGGTGAAAATTCACTAGCAATAGATGTGAAAGGGACAAGATTGACTTTGATAATCACTTTTTGCAGTCACTATGTCTAGGAAAAGCTCAGTGTGATGGGGTTTTGCTTAGATCTTTATTGCAATGTGTGAAACAAGAGCGTAGAGTGAAGACTAGGATGAAGACATGTTGCATAGGTGAGGGAAAGGAAATGAAGGACATGGATATGGACAAGAGACAAGAAGAAGGCAATGGATCTAAATCTTACACATGGTGCCAGAAGCTAGTTCTCACCATGGTACTTGTCCAGAGTGCTTGTTTGCCAAGTTTTCACTACTGGATGAATTTATTTATTAACTTTTTTTATCAAAGTGTTTGTTTACCATATTTTCACTAAGACATTTTTTTTCAGGAACTTTTTCTGTTGTTGAGGATTTTTCTAATTTTTAGGCTTTTTTCAGGATCATATGTATTGTTTTTGGAATTTTCTGACTTTCTGGGGATTTTAGGATTTTCTCAGGACTTTTTCTATTTTTTAGGATTTTTTTAGGACTTTTTTCTAATTTTTAGGATTTTTTTGCAGAATAAACACTGTATAGAAACTAAATGTTGACTACGCATATAAGTTCTTCAAATATATAATATTTACAAAGTTAGGGAGCATATCTCCCTCAGGTGTTTCTATTTGATATGCCCTAGAACCAAACATGGCAGTAACAACAAATGGACCCAACCAATTAGGTTCAAACTTTCCTTTCTTTTCTCGACTCTGGAGACTCTTCATGTTGTGTTGCAGGACCAAATCACCAACCTCAAATTCATGAGGTTTGATCTTCTTGTTGAACTAGAGGTGTAGGAAATTTTGATACATGTAGAGGTGGTTGAGGGAATTGAGGTATCTCTCATTAAGGAGTTGCAGCTCTTGCAAGCGAGCAACTCAATATTCTTCTTTGGGCATTAGGTTCTTGAGAGAGATCTCAAGGGAAGGGAGCTCAATTTTGATGGGAAAGATAGTCTCAGAACCATAGAGAAGGGTGCACGTAGTGGCACTAGTTGGAGTTTGGATGGAGGTGAGGTAGGCCCAAAGGGCAGGATTGAGTTGCAAGTGTCAATCATAGCCAGTGTCATCAATTGTCTTCTTGAGGATTTTCAATATGATTTTATTTGTAGCCTTAGCTTGATCGTTTCCTTGCAGGAAGTACTTAGATGAGTAATGTTGGATAATACCAAATTTCTTATAAAGGTCTGTGACATATTTATTCTTGAAGGGTGATCCACTGTCACTATGGAGGTATTTTTGTTAGGAATGAATTTTGATTATGTTTGCATTCATGACTGTGTTTGTCATTGATGTCAACACATTGATCTACTAGATATTAGCTGAGAAGCAGACAATGTTTGTATTAGCGCACATGGATAATTTCATATCAAGATATGCAATGTTGAGGACTTGTTATATATTATGTTCTAAGATCATGGTTAAGAGAGTGTACAAAAATTCAAGTATTCATGACAGTTATGTGTAATTTAGTGGAAACAATATTCTAACAATGTTCCTGAGAAGCGGCTTATGATAACTGGATTATATCTCCTAACCGGGATAGAATCTAGACATGTGAAGTTGCACATAGGTTGATGATATTCCAGAGGTGACCTAGATGAGATAGCATAGTTAGAGGTCACACGTGTGAAGATTTATTAAGTTTGGAAGCTGACAATTTTATGTGGTTATGAAATATTATGTAATGTGTAATGATTTATATTTTGTAATTGGTTAAGCCTAGTTGGCTGACTCTATTGTAAATTATTTGAGTGTGGTATAAAGGAAATATTTTTTTTCTTGATTGTAATGTAGTAGAGAGATATATGATGGTATTGATGTTGTGAGAGGATATGTGAATTAAGCAGATCTGGTACTGAGATTTGGTAAAGCAGTTGGTGTAGTTTTGGCACAGACAAAGGAGTGAAGATAAGTTGCTAAGATTAGTAATTATTGGTATTATTCTATTTAAATAATACAAAGATTATTTGGAGAGTGAGTTCAATGATCTTTCCCTTGAATTTGTTTGGACAGTGGGTCCTTTTGCCTTCTATAACTCTTAATCAGGTTAGAATCTTTTAATAGGGATTCAAAGTCTCCTAATAGGGACTAATATGTACTAAATATATTTCATAGACTCTTAATAGGGTCCATCCTCTCGTAAGAAATTTTAATATTAGTACATCTTTTGTGGGTACCATCCCCATCGGGGTTTACTCCCTGATCAAGAGGTTCCCTAGTTAACATATCTTGTGTCATTGTGTATGTTTATCTTTCTATGGTTACTATTTATATTGGTTACATGGTTGAAATCTAATAATGGTATTATAAGTTGATTTTATTTGATATATGATTCACCCCCTCCCCCCTTCTTAGTTATCTTGGTGGACTTTACTTTCTAACAATTGGTATCAAAGCAACAGGTCCTTGAAGGAAAAGTTTAACTTAAGGAGATCTATGGCAAGTCATTTTAGGAAAGAAAGTCTTGAGTTTGATGGAGTTAACTATGATAGCTAGAAGGAAAATATGAAGACACGTCTGCTATGAAAACACGAAGACACGTCTGTTATGTTTAGGACTAGGGTATTGGTTGATTATAAAGAATGACCAGACTATCATTGAAGAAGACAAACTTGAAGACTGCACTGATAAGGAGAGAGATCTATTTATGTGTAACATACTTTCCAGAGAAGCACTTTTGTCAACTCTTCTAGAGAATGAATACAGTCAGGTAAAAACTCTAAGGACATCTCATGAAATTTAGTTAGCTTTACAATCTACTTTTGAAGGTGATATACATGCTAAGAGAATCAGATTATAGAATTGGATATATTTATTTCAAGATGCAAAGATGATGGAAGATGAATCTATTAGAAGTTATATTGGTAGGATATCAGAGATTGTTGCAGGTATCAAAACTTGTGAAGGAAAAAAAACTGAGGATGAAATTATATGGAAGATCTTAAAAACATTGACCCCTGTGTTTAAGAAGACATCACAGATGATTGAACAAGTTATACCTTGTACTAAAAATTTTACTAGAGAAACTCTTCTTAGAAGATTAGAAGCAACATAGATAGGCTTGAGACAATTTGGAGATTTACCTAGAATTGAAACTGCATTTAGTGCACTTAATGTTCACCCTACTTTGTCAAGAAGTACAAGTGTTAGTGGAGATGATGCTAGTTGTAGCAGATCTAAGACTGAAGAAGATAGAAAGATTGAGGAAGGAATTGCCTTGCTTGTGAAAAGAGAACCAAAAGGTAAGAAAATCTTTAAATGTTGGACATGTCAAGAATATGGTCATTTCGCATCTAAATTTCCTAAGAGAGTGAAGAAATATAAAAAGAACTTTAAACCTAGAAGGTCTAAAGAATTTTATTATGCTAATGATGAAGAATTCGAGGCTAGCATTGAGAAAATCTTATTTGAAAGTGATAATGAAAGTGATGACATAGGATTTGTAGTAATAAAAGAAGAAAACTTTGAAACTGAAGTTAGAGAAGAAAAAGCTTTAGTTTCTCAAGTAGAAAAGAAAACTGATTGGATTATAGACAGTAGTTGTTCACATCATATGACTGGAGATATGAAGAAATTTATAAAGTTTAATGTTAGAAATTAATCTTTCCTTGGTGAAAATATGTAATTAAAAGATTAACCAAGGTATCCTTTATTGTATTTGTTCTCTAGTCCAAGTAGGAGGACATGTCACTTTTTTGTAATTCCTTTAATAAGGAAATTAGATATTTTTTGTTAAGAGGAATCTCACATTTGTCACACACACAATATGAATATGGCATTCATAGGAGATGGGAGTTACATGCAAACTCCTCCACTCATCTCTACTTAAGAGATGCCTCTCACACACTTGCTCAATAATCTTCTCTATTATCTCACTTCTCCTTCATTTCTCATTCTTACTCTCCATATTGTAATGAGCTTTGTGCTCCATTTATCTCTTCTTCCTTGGGCTTTGAGCCTCATTCATATAATTCACAAGGGGTTTTTGTTTGCTTTTCCCCTTTCAAAATCTTTGAGTTCTTGTTGTTCTTGGAGCACTTTGGTGATCTTTTGGCTTGATACTTTGAAGCAATTCCTCTCTCTTGGTGAAATTGGTAAATTCCTTTCATTCACTCACACTTGGGTTCTTTCCTTTGCTCTACTACTTTTTTATTATCTCTAACATGGTATCAAAGAAGGTTTAACCCTTGTTTGTTGAGTGTTGTATGTAGGGAAATTTGAGGGATATTTCGGTTGTGAAGGAGAAAGCATTTTTTTGTTATCTAACCATTTTTTTGCAGATTTTGCTTCATTTTTTGGAAAATCTAACATCTTAGTTTTGGATGGCTTGCCGCCAGATCTAAGTCCATTTATTCTCTTCTCAATATTTTTTTAAAATCTAATCTCTTGCGGGATTCAATCTTTACTTCATCTCTCTTATCTATTTCATGCAAGTTTTTTTAATCATTTGTGCAAAGATTCAATCTAACTATCTTATATTGTAGGTTATTTCTATCGTTATCTGACTTTATCTTTGTCTCTATCTCAATTTTTATCTCCTTTTTTCTCGACAGGCTAATAACTTTGGTTATATTTGTTGTTTAAATCTAACTTATATATCTTTGATTGTCTACTGTTTAAACAATTTAACCTTATATTGTTGTTTATGTTGATCCATTCTTCATTTCATTTGCTTGATCTGCTGGTGTAAATTAGTTTATTTGACAAATCTAACTCTGCAACTCTACTATTCACATTGTATTACCTTCTTTTAAATCATTAGTCTGTTGTTTTCATTTTGTTGTGTGCGGCATTGATTATAGATCTATTATTTTAATTGGTATCTTCCTTTATTTCCTATCGTTGCTACGCAACTCTTCACTTACTTGTACATTTCCCTTGGTTTGCTTTTTTAGCTTGCAGGTTGCTTTCGAGAATCTCTTTGCATCTGCTCACACCCTATATTTGACTAATTTTCTGGATAGCTTTGAATCTGCAGGAACCTTCACCACCCTTCCCTTGTCTTTCATTTGCTTCCTCCACGCAACCTCACAAGTGAAACCGCCCATTAATTTATGTTGCTAACATCCTTGTGTGCACCTTTTATCCTTGTGCCCCTTGCTTAGTGCACACTCAGCCCACTTTTCTTTTCATGTTGTAGATCTTTGCATGGGATTTCCTAACTCCCATCCTTTCTAATTGGAGAAGAATGATCATTATTCTTGTTTCTTAGATCAGTGGAAAGTGGTGCACTCATCAAATCACACCTCACACTAGATGAAGCTGTGATATGAGCCTTGCAACCCTTGTGCCTGGAGCTTTTGACTCTCGGATTGTACTTCATTATTCGTTGATTTCCCCTGCTACCCAAGTTGTTGTCTTTTAGTCCTTGTTATTCCATGGTCATACAAAATCCATGACTATTGGTTTAACTAGTGCATGTGTTTACTCCCCTAGTTGCCAATAGTAAAAACATTTAAGAACAAATTAGTTTAAAGTTTAGACCAAAACAGTAAAACTACTATGCTCCTCCTTCATACTTTTTAAAGCCAATTTCTTCATTCAACCTGCCATTTTTTTCCTCTGCCTTGATTGCTGGTTAGGTTCAATCAGTCCAAGCAAATCCTTGGCCACTACGTAAGCCTTGAATTTTATATTAACAGGTTCAAACTAATCTCCAGTAAAAATAATTAACTCTTATGTTGAAACGTTTTATTTTACAGGTTCTTTGTAACATTTTTCTACTACGTTTGTTTCTATTGTCAAATGTTTCTTTTCAATACTGAGATTACAAGTCTAATGATTGCAGTCTGCTTCTCTGAGACTGCTATCATTTCTCCTGTCAAACATTTTTCTAATATTTCTCTAGTGGTTGCAGGCATCTTTCTCTTGCAGCTCAATCTAAATTAGTTATGAGATTCCATTTTTCTCTGCATATCCATGTTTATCCTTATTTAGTTCTAGTTTGAACATTTGTTTCAATCTTTGACTCATTTCAATCTCATTTTACATTTGTTCATTTAATCTATTTTTCATTAATAATTTCGTATAATCTTTTATTTCATATTAATTCTAGTTATATCTATTTTAATTCATTTTATTCTTAGTTTAAAGTTTAATTCACTTAATATAATTATTCAAGTTTAACTTCTTATTAATTTTATCATAGTTTTGGTTTAACAAATTTTTATATAGTTTTGTGTAAACAAATCAAAGTTGTCTATTAAACATTGTTCCATATATCTATTTATTCACTAATTCACTCTTAATTTTTTATTTTTTTTCAATTCTAGCTCTTTTTTTAAGCATTTAATAAAATTTTAAATTTCCTTAAAATTTCAATATGTTCAAGTTCATAGTTAATCTCATTTTGATATTGTTGTCTTTCTACTTTCAACATGTCTACTCTAATTCTAGAAATTAAACTAAATAGTTCAAACTATCATCAATGGAAAACTCATGTTTCCTTTCTATTCCATTTTAAACATTTGCTTGAAGTTGCCATAGATGCGACCCTTGAACCAGCCGCCAATGCTACTCAAGTAGAAAAAGATGCATGGAAAACTAAAAATGAAGAAGCTCTTGGATGGATTGGTCTCTCAATAGTTCTTGATCTTTATGTCTTAATTGGACACTATACCAAATCCCATCAAGCATGGAACATTCTGCACCAGACGTATGACAACTCATCCGAATCCCATAAGATTCAACTCCAAGACAACTTGGAGGACTTAAGGTATAGTGATTTTAAAAATATGGATGAATTCTTACTCAGGTTTGATGCAATTAGAACTCAATTAATTGGTGTTAATGTTACTTTAACCGATATTAGACTAATTACTATTATCTTAAAGAAATATCATCCTAAAGAGTTTCAACAATTTATCACTAATATTCATTCGCAGTTTGCTATTTCTAGTTTAGCTCCTCTTTTAACTTATGCTATTTTTCAAAACTTATTACGTAAAGAGAAAGCCAAGTTGTTACAATTTGGTACTATTAAATCTTTTGAACATGCCTTTGTATCTAAACCTCAAAATCAAAATAATAAGTCACATACTAATCATCATAATAATAATCATCATAACAATAATTATTCCAATAGCAACAATAACTATCATAACAATAATCATCATAATAATGGTTATCATAGTAATAATAATCGACCCCATTGCAATTATTGTGAGAAATATGGTCATGTGATCAATAAATGTTTTAAGAAACTCAAACATGAGAGATCATCTACTCCTAATAATCAAACATCATATAATAATAACTCTCGTCAAGCATTTGTTTCTCGTTATGGGGTGTTTAATCCTCACTATGATGATACTACTATTTGGGACGAACCTTATGATCATGGCAATTCTTGGAATATCCCTCTATATTATTGTCTTCCTACTCAAACAAATTTAATTCAAAGTGATACTATGCACTCTCCTTATGATGCATTCCAATTTGATGATTCTTGCTCTCATTTTAATGATATTGTTGAACAATAAGAGCAAATTATCTCTAACTTTCTTAATGTTACTTTGCCTTCTTTTGATCATCCTATTACATATATGTTTATTACTCAAAATGAAATTCATGATGAAGGTACTAATCCTATGATTATTGTGGAGGTTAATGATAATGATGCTTATATTAACTCTCATCTTGATGTTTCATATTATGATGAACACATTACAGATTTGTTTTATGCAACTGAAGATTGCATTTCTGATTATATGACTCATGATTCACAACGTGATTTTACTTTCCAAAGTGTACTGATTCAGCACTAGGAGATCCCAATGATGGGAGATCTACTAGTGGTTTTTTCCTTATTGCAGGCTCAAGTGTTGATCCATTTCCATCTATATTTTCTATTGGAAATGAATGTACAAATGCACCTAAAGCAGTTCTATGGAATCAAAGAGTACCTGAAGATTTAGGTCCTACTCTACAAGCACCCACACCTTTATTTTCTCAAAGTGATATTCACTTTGCCAAATGTCCTATGTACTGTTAGGATTAACAAGGCATAAATAACAATTACATGCAAATATAACCAATATCAAAAAATAATAAACCACACAGAAGAGAACACAAGACACAATGATTTAACATGGTTCACCCAATCCCTGGGCTACATCCACCAACAACAAGTCCAATATTTTATTATCCAGTGATTACAACCTAATTACAATCTATAATCCCTTGCAACTCAATTCCGTCGCAAGTACCAAAATCATACATAATGAAATCCCTAACCCTAAGCCATATTATACAATATTTTTGCCACTTTAGGGTTAGAATGAGTTATAGTACTTTCCTGGATAGTACTTTCTTGAATAGTACTTTCCTGATTAGTCACCACAAGCTAACAATCTCCCACTTGGTGACTGATCAGTATCCACACTAAAAAACCTCCCACTTAGAGATTGATCATGTAGCAATACCGCTACCATATGAGGCTCCCACTGGATTAAACCAGCCTGGACTTAGCTGTTTCTTTATTCTGTTAAATCTAGAAGACCAACCGAAGCTGAACATGAGTTCAACTTCTCCCTTGTTACTACCTTTGTGAACATATCTACTAGATTATCATCTGTATGAATCTTTTCTAGCTTTAACCTCCCATCATCCAAAACTAACCATATGAAATGGTACCGCAACTGTATGTGTTTTGTCTTTGAGCGCAAAGTAGAATTCTGCACAAGATGAATGGCACTTTGGCTATCTGTATGTAGAAAATTATCCTTCTATGGATGTCCCAATTCTTCCATGAAGAATTGAAGCCATATCATCTCCTTGGCTGCCTCTATAGCAACAACATACTCTACCTCTGTAGTGGATAAAGCAACCACCTTTTGTAGTTGAGAAATCCAACTCACTATTGTCCCACCAACAGTAAATACATAACCTATAGTACTCCTCCTTTTATCTATATCTTCTGCCAAATTTGAGTCAACATAGCCTTGTATAGTAGTAGTAGAACCCCCAAAGTGTAAACACTTACTGGATGTACCTCTCAAACATCTAAGAATCCATTTGACTGCATTCCAATGCTCAATACCAGGGTTACCCATATATCGGCTAACGACTCCAATTGTGTGTGCAATATCTGGCCTAGTACATACCATAGCATACATTAAGCTACCTACAGCTGAAGCATAAGGTACATTAGACATTTTAGTCTCTTCTTCTGGTGTCTTGGGACACATCTCCTTAGTTAATTTCAAATGACCAGGCAAAGGTGTAGTGACAGCTTTGGCATCCTTCATGTAGAATCTCTGCAACACCTTTTCAACGTAATCAACCTGAGATAGAGTTAATTTTTGGTTCTTCCTATCTCTACAAATTTTCATGCCAAGGATTTATTTTGCTGCCCCCAAATCCTTCATAGCAAAAGATTTTGCTAACCGTTGTTTCAAACCCTTAATATGATCCATGTTAGATCCAACTACAAGCATATCATCAACATATAAACATAAAATAATGTAGATGTCATCATCCAACCTCTTAAAATAAACACAATGGTCAGAATTACATCGAGTGTATCCATTCTCATTCATAAAAGTATCAAATTTAATATACCATTACCGAGGTGCTTGCTTCAAGCCATATAAACTTTTCTGTAATTTGCACACTAAACTCTCCTTACCCTTAACCTCAAATCCTTGTGGTTGTACTATATATATTTCTTCATTTAAATCACCATGAAGAAAGGCTATTTTAACATCAAACTGCTCTAAATGCAAATCTTCAGTAGCCATAATACTTAAAACAGTATGAATAGAAGTCATTTTAACAACTAGAGAAAAAATCTCATCAAAATCAATACCATGTTTATGTGCAAATCCTTTTACGACTAATCTAGCTTTAAATCTTTTCTTACCTCCATCCTCTTCTTTTATCTTGTAAACCCATTTATTCTGTAAAGCCCTTTTACTTGCAAGTAACTTGCATAAATCCCAAGTCTAATTTTTCAACAAGGAGTCCATTTCATCTATCATTGCAGACTCCCATTAAAGCTTTGTATCCACCTGCACAACTTCATTATAACATTCAGGTTCACCAGCATCTATTAATAAAATAGAATACAAAGAGGGAGAGAATCTCTCTGGAGGTCTACTTAGCCTTGTTGACCATCTAACATTCACTGGGGTGTGTGGTATTTGTTGTTGTTGTTGTTGCAGAGCATAAGAAACTACTAGAACATCAACTTTTGGAGTATCATCTAGTACTACATAGTCATTTTCTTTCTTCTCATGCTGCTGTAACAGATCTTTGTACAATACTTTATGTATCATCTTAAAATGGAAGCACTTCCATGATAAGAGCATTTAGCCCTCTGAGTAGGTCGTTTGGGGTCATGTTAAGTGCCTTGATTGGGTCTTTTCATGTATTTGGCTTTTCTCCCCGCTTTCCACTTCTTCCCTGCACTTGATTTCTTCATTCTAGGTGAAATTAAGGTTAGGATCTTAAGGATTCTCCTGAATTTCCCTCTTCCACGACTCTATTTTCTAGGTAGGATTTAGAAATGGATCCTCCTGGCCTTCATCATTTTATGTCTATCATTGACATTCTATCCTGTTTTGGCATCAGTTCTAGGTTTCTGGGCATCCTCAGGACCTCCTGACTTGGTTCTGGGTCAACCTAGGACCAAGGTTAGGGTCGAGTTAGAACTTGACTAGGTCAGGGTCAAGTTTTAACCTTACTAGGTCAGGGTCAAGCTTGACCTTGACTAGGTTAGGTCCAACCTCAACTTTGACCCCTTCTTTCAAAATTCCAATTTCCAAAATTTCCAAGCTTCAGGCTTGCGGGAGATTTATTTTCCCGCCTCCGAGTCAACCATTTCAAGTTTTGGGATGGTAAATCCTTTAATTGCATTTAATCTAGGTATATTTTCTAAAGGTGAGGACCTAATTGGGATTTAATTCTCCAAGGTGGCCCACCTAGAGGAGTGTGCCCTAGATCACTATAAAAGGAGGCCTTCCTCTCTCATTTACACAACCAAGTTTTCATATCTCATAATCAAGTTTTGGAATCAAGCATCTAGAGCTCTCAAGTGCAAGCAAGTCTTCAAGCATTCAAGTGTTCAAGCATCCATTCATCAAGGAGATCCATTGTTAGCCATTGAAGGATTCAATCTCTTTGGAGGCCCCCTTGAAGATCCATCCTTCTCCATTCATCCAAGCCTTCTCATATGCAAAGATCAAGTCAAGATTGGTGTTGAAGATCAAATACCATTGATTAGAGACATCCTACACCCATTAAAGCATTCCTACTTGTGGATTTGAGGATTCGAATCCTCTACAAGGACTTCAACATAAGCAAGGTGATTTGTTTCAATTACTTTGTTTATGCACAATATATTTCAATTCAATTCTAAGGTTAATTCCTAAACTGGGGTTTGACCAAGGCAAACCCCCAATACAACAAAAAATCCCATTTTGTTGTAGGTACAGGTGTGGAATTTCAGATCTGAGAGTGTATTTGGATACCCTTTTCGACAAACTTCTGTGATTTGCGAACAGAATTTGAATTGGACTTCAAATAAAGAATGTGGTATTTGACCTTTTATGAGGGTCAAACCCGAGCTAAGCCATCTTGAGGAAAGATTTTTGGGTTTTCTTTGTCTTGGCATTTCCAGTCCAGGATAGGTTTCAAATTTTCTTGAAAGTGTACACAGACATTAGAATTCAACATTTTCCAGATCTGCCCTAATTTGAGGTTAGTACTTGTATTTCAATTATTCTATATTCCAAATATAATATCCATCCACAAGGGAAATATTGGATTTACTTTCTCTCTTCCATATTCATCCACAAATTGATTTGATTGTGTATTAAAATCTAGGTTGATCAAATCGGATCTCTTCCTTGGGGAATTTGGGTTTTGAGAATAGATCTCATATTTCCCCCTCTACATTTGAATGGTGGTGAATCCATTTTACCATCATTCATTTTGGTGAACACGACATACTTACTCTCTTTTCTTTTGTGGAATTGGATGCCTTATTGTGCTTTCCTTTTATCTTGTTATTATTATATTTTTCCTTTGTGATTGATCTTGCATGCTAATTAGACTTCATATTCATGCTTTATGTGTTCTAGTTTAGTTCATTTGCATTACATTGGTTTATGAGCTTTACTACCACTAGTCCTACTTATAACATTTTGGTTAGAAGAAGTCGTAGACTCATTGGTGCCTTTGAACCTAAATCTTCTTCTCCTTTCCTTAGGATCCCAAATGATAACCTGATTCTTCATGATTCCAATCCTCCTATGGAGCAAAACTCTTCTCACTCATCTCATGATGAGGATGATGCTTTAAGAGTTCCTCCTGAACAAGTCCAAAAACTTTCCAATGAACTTGATAAAATGGGTAATTGGCTTCTTCAAGAAAACCATAATCAAGATTCCATTCAAGCTATAGAGGCCCTTAAGAAAGTTCTCCATGATAGTGATCAAGGTATTAACCTCTTGCATGGTATTACTCATCTTGTGCATTCAAATGTTAAACCTTTAGCTCAAGAAGCTCAAGATTTAGGGTTAATTCCAACTATCACTAGTGTTGAACCTCCTAATCCTTTACCTAGTATTCCTATCTATATTCCTTCTTTGGTGACTATGACGGTTCCCTTTGTTCCTATGAGTGTTCCTCTTATATCTCTTCCTACATCACAACCTTCATATCATAATGTTCCTTTTACTTATTCCAATCCACTTCCAACTGTAGTTCCTAGTGTTCCTCCAATTATATCCTCTATTCCTGCAGCTTCTTACACTTTACCTAGAGTGTCTAATGTTGCTACTCCTCCTATTTCCTCTAATGATTCAAAAATCATCAGTTTGGCTCAAACTGTATCATCCTTACAACAACAACTTGCTTCCTTAACTCAAAACAAGTTTAGTATTCCTACATGTGACATGGGTAGTCCCTTTTCCCAGGATATTATTCGTACTCCTATTCCTCAACAAGGTGGGATGCCTCATCTTGAGAATTATAATGGAAAAGGAGATCATGTTCATCATGTTAAAACATTCCAAATCCTTTGTAGTGATTATGCTAATGACCATAGGATTTTAGCCAAACTATTTGCTAGAACCTTTCATGACAAGGCCTTACAATGGTATTGTTCCTTGCCTCCTTATTCCATTGATTCTTTTTTGCAACTTGCTAATGCCTTTATTCAACAATTTCAAAATAATATTGGCCCGCAAGTGTCGTTGATTGATTTAATGCATTGTAAACAAAGTGCTAAAGAAAAATTGACTAAATTCATTGGTAGATTTAAGCATTTGCATGCTCAAATTTCCTATCATGTTCCTGATATTGATATTCAATGTATGTTTATTTCAAATTTGCAAAAGGATATTAGAGATAAGATTATACTTACTGAATTTACCTCTTTTCAACAACTTTGTGTAGCCCTTCATCATTATCAATTACAAGTGAGTCAATTTGAGAGCAACACTCCAATGGATCCTATTCCAGTTGATAAGAGTGATGCTGCTCCTAATCCAAACAAGTTTAAAAAAATCAACAACTATGTCAAGATAAACAAACAAGTGAATGCAGTTGCTGATCAAGTTGTTGTTGCATCTCATAATGTCACTTCTGCATCCACTGCTTTTTAATTAAATCATACGTTTACTCCTCTTACTGAAACTTTACATGCTATTATGAATAGGTTGTTAGCTGCTAATATGATTACTTTACCTCCTATTCGACCTCTTTTACCTACTACGATTTCATCTAAATCTTTTGATCAAAATGATTTTTGTCAATATCATCGCCAGAATGGTCATGATACTGAGAGATGTTATTCTTTAAAACATAAGGTTCAAGATCTCATTGATTCTAAGGTTTTATCTATTGACAATCTGGATAGTAGTGGGAATCAATCTGTCTCTCCTCCTAATCAGAACCTGCAAATCTATATGAATCCTTTACCTACGCATGATACTAATACTATTGCTCAACCATCTGCTATGGAAATTATGTATGATTCAAAGATGGATGATCTCAATCATGTTGTTAATCAAGTGGAGCATATTGATAAGTCTATATCTTCACCTCAACCCTCACCTCAAGTTCAATCTCAACCTCAAGTTAAACCTAAACCTAAAGTGAAACCTCAACCTAAACCTCGACAACAATTCAAGAATAAAAGACCTCGGGAACTTTTGATTACCTTTGATGACTTTGAGATTATTAAAGCTCCTAATGGTCCCCTTTACATTGTTGCTAGGATTGCTCAGATACCTACTCATGGTTGTCTTGTTGATCCTACCTCCTTAGTCAATGTTATCACTGAAGAAAATCTTTTTATGAAAATTTTACAACATGACTTTTACGATGCATCAGATGTGTGGATTCAAACTTGCAATGGTTTTCTTTATCCCTCATTTGGTTCTATTACCTTGCCGGTTGAAATTTTTGGAAAAATTGTGAACACTACCTTCGTTGTGGTTCCTACTTCTGATCAATTTCAAGTTAAGCTAGGTTTTCCTTAGTTGACCACCATACATGTTGTTGCTTCCCCTATCCATAAATGTCTTAAGTTCATTCATGATGGCGAAGTGAAGATGATCAATCATAGTTTATATCAACCTTCTAGGCCTAGAGATTATGTTGCTTTAGATTTCTTTTGGCCTTCCTTACCTAATTCATGTCCTCCTAGACCTGATAATCTTTTTCGATCATATAAAGCTTATAAGCATCATAAGATTCTTCAATTAAGCACACCTCCTATGGATCTTAATCATGGTCTTTTACCTACACCTTCGATACCTCCTTTAATTATGGCTTCTAGTTTTGTTAATCAAGTTCCTCCTACTGAATCTATCAAAGATCCTATGATTGTTTCTCCTATGGATAACAATTCTATTGATCTTTCTAAAGAACCTGTGAAGGATCCTATGATTGTTCCTCCTAGTTCTCAACCTATTTCAAATAAATCAAAACGTAACCGATCTGCTAATGAACATTGTAAAAAGCATCATGCTCATGCTAAAGCTAAAAGATCTCTACCTTCTTCGGATAAACCTATGCATAATGTATTAGAAGATGTTGTTACTAATAATGATGTTCACATGCATGATTATGATGATTCTATTCATATCTTAGATCCTATTTTGATTAATTTGGATGAAGAAGATACTCTTGATAATACTAATGATGTTAATGATGAATATGAGACTATTGACATTGACACTGATTTACCTAATATGCTTTCATCACAATTAACTCTTACACCTAGTGTCGAACATAGTGATTCTCAAGAGGATCCTTATTTGGAACTGGCTATCTTTCCTACTATATTGGATATAGTCCCTCTTGCAAGTTACCCACCTTACCTAAATGATATACAACGAGATGGGGAAAGTAGGCGGCACGCTTGACCGGCTTGTCCTTTGTGGTAGCTTTGTTGTATGTTTGCCTGTTGTACTGTGCTTCTCCCATAATGTGATTGCTAACTATTGTTAGATTATTTTACACGATCCTTGTTACTCAGAAGGTGCAAGGTGATAAAGGAATCGAAACTGTTGTTCAAATTCTTCTATGTGTATCTCTTTTTTTTTTTCTATGCGTTGTTCAATGTTATGTCGTAAATGTGCTATTATTTGTAAATGTTTCCTTATGTAATCTGCTTGGATTTGAGATATGGTAGCACTAATTCTTTTTGGTCTCTATTTCATGGTCCAAAAATATTCTCCTTCATATATCTTATGTGATCTTTCCTCCTTTGTGATTTTAGTTCTACTGTCTTTGGGGAATGATGTCAATTCATTTGCAATAATATCATATATATATTATCTTATGATCATACTGACCCCATGGTAGGTAGATCCCTTCCATGTTCTTTGTATGTTTCTATGATATTTCCCTTGATTTGTCTTTGTCTGGGGGCATCTCGACATGGAAACATAATCAGTGGAGTTATTTATGTTTTCGTTAAAGCCATTGCTCTTGTTAAAGTGTCAACAATGACTTTAACGTGGGGGCATACGCTCTGCTCACCTGTTGCACACATGAACTTTTCAATACGCACATATTTTTCAAGATACTTCTTTTCCCTTTTTGGATTAGTAACTAATCCTTAAAGCATGGATTTATATTTTAGGATCTCTTGATCCCTCCAGTTTCAAACACACATATATTGTAATCCTTTAAGGTCAAAAGTGTCCTTAAGATTGGATATCTTTTGTTTTTATTTTTGGTTTTATTCTTATGGAATAGAATATTCCTAAGGATAAATCCTTGATGGGTTGACTAGTGAGTAGCCACATTCACTAGGCGGTTCAATTCCATCTTTCTAGTTGCACCATTTTCCTGTGTGGTTCACAATGGGACATAAGTTCTCATTGGGCGAGGTAATCACACCTTCTTTCTCTCTCTAGAGATGTCTCTCTTATTATGATCTAGGAGTCGATGAAGACTTGATTCCCTAGGGGCTTAAGGTTTCTCTTTGTCCTTTGGATTATGATAAGATTATCTTTTTTATTCTAATCTCCTTTACCAAGAGTTTGTATCGAGTCCATACTCTTGCTAAAGTGGGGGCTTAATGTATCGTCTTAAAATGGAAGCACTTCTATGATAAAAGTGTTTAGCCCTTCGAGTAGGTGGTTTGGGGTCATGTTAAGCACCTTGATTGGGTCTTTGCATGTATTTGGCTTTTCTCCCTGCTTTCCACTTCTTCCCTGCACTTGATTTCTTCATTCTAGGTGAAATTAAGGTTAGGATCTTAAGGATTCTCCTGAATTTCCCTCTTCCATGGCTCTTTTTTCTAGGTAGGATTTATAAATGGATCCTCCTAGCCTTCATCATGATAATCATAGGATTTTATGTCTATCACTGACATTCTATCCTATTTTGGCATCAGTTCTAGGTTTTTGGGCATCCCCAGGACCTCCTGACTTGGTTTTGAGTCAACTTGGGACTAGGGTCAGGGTCGAGTTAGAACCTGACTAGGTCAGGGTTGAGTTCGAACCTAAATAGTTTAGGGTCGAGCTCGACCCTTACTAGGTTAGGTCCAACCTCGACTTTGACCCTTTCTTTCAAAATTCTAATTTCCAGAATTTATGGGCTTCGGGCTTTCGCGAGAGTTATTTTCCCGCCTCCGAGTCGGCCATTTCGGGTTTTGGGATGGTAAATATTTTAATTACATTTAATCTAGGTATATTTTCTAAAGGTGAGGACCTAATTGGGATTTAATTCTCCAAGGTGGCCCATCTAGAGGAGTGTGCCCTAGATCACTATAAAAGGAGGCCTTCCTCTCTCATTTACACAACCAAGTTTTCATATCTCATAATCAAGTTTTGGAATCAAGCATCTAGAGCTCTCAAGTGCAAGCAAGTCTTCAAGCATTCAAGTGTTCAAGCATCCATTCATCAAAGAGATCCATTGTTAGCCATTGAAGGATTCAATCTCTTTGGAGCCCCCCCTTGAAGATCCATCCTTCTCCATTCATCCAAGCCTTCTCATATGCAAAGATCAAGTCAAGATTGGTGTTGAAGATCAAATACCATTGATTAGAGACATCCTACATCCATTAAAGCATTCCTACTTGTGGATTTGAGGATTCAAATCCTTTATAAGGACTTCAACATAAGCAAGGTGATTTGTTTCAATTACTTTGTTTATGCATAATATATTTCAATTCAATTTTAAGGTTAATTCCTAAACTGGGGTTTGACCAATGCAAACCCCTAGACAATAAAACCCCCCCATTTTCTTGCAGGTACAGGTGCAAAATTTCAAATCTGAGAGCGAATTTGGATACCCTTTTCGACAAACTTCAGAGATCTGTGAACAGAATTCAAATCAGACTTCAAATAAAGAATGTGGTATTTGACCTTTTATGAGGGTCAAACCTGAGCTGAGCCATCTTGAGGAAAGATTTTTGGGTTTTCTCTGTCTCAACATTTCTAGTCCAAGACAAGTTTCAAATTTTCCTGAAAGTGTACACAGACATCAGAATTCAACATTTTCCAGATCTGCCCTAATTTGAGGTTATTACTTGTATTTCAATTATTCTATATTCCAAATATAATATCCATCCACAAGGGAAATATTGGATTTACTTTCTCTCTTCCATATTCATCCACAAATTGATTCGATTGTGTATTAACCTCTAGGTTGATCAAATCGAATCTCTTCCTTGGGGAATTTGGGTTTTGAGAATAGATCTCATATTTCCCCCTCTACATTTGAATGGTGGTGAATCCATTTTGCCATCATTCACTTTCTCATTGAATATGACATCCCTGCTTCTTACAATTTTATGATTTTCAAAGTCCCAAAGCCTATAACCAAATTCATCAATGCCATATCCAACAAATACACATTTTTTTGACTTAGCTTCTAGTTTGGTTCTATTTTCAAATCTATAAGTGCAAAAGCTTCACAACCAAAGGTTTTGAGAAAAGAATAACTCACCTTCTTACCACTCGATGCTTCCTCTAGAATACCACAGTCCAAAGGAGTAGAGGGGCCTCTATTGATTAAATAAACAATAGTGTTCACAGCCTCTACCCACATATTTTTGTGTACCCTAGCATGCAACCTCATACTCCTTGCACGCTCCATTATTGTCCTATTCATGCGTTCAGCCACTCCATTTTCTTGCGGAGTCCTTGGTACAGTTTTCTGCCTATGAATACCAGTAGAGGCACAATAATCTTCAAATTATTTGCTGCAATACTCACCGCCATTATCAAATCTAAGACATTTTAATATTTTTCCAGCCTCATTCTCAACCAAGCATTTCCATTTCTTAAAAGTTTGAAATACATTAGATTTTTGTTTAAGGAAATAAATCCATACTTTTCTTGTTGCATCATCTATAAATGTATATAGAGAGCCACCAAGGGAAGATACCTGAGTTGGACCCCATACATCTATATGCACAAGCTCTAATTTTTCATCTTTCTTTTCCTTCCCACTCTTTACAAAAACTAACTCTCTTTTGCTTTCCATACACACAACTTTCACAGAAATCCATATTAACACATTTCAAACTAGGTAAAAATTTCTTTGAATGAAGTAATTTCATACCTTTCTCACTCATGTGCCCGAGTCTGTTGTGCCATAGTGCTATGTCAAAATCTACAGCAATGGTTTGATGTTCTTCCTGCTCAACTGCAACCATTGTTCCTAAACATTCATTATCTTCTGAAACAATTAAAGTAGAAGGAACAAT
The DNA here is from genome assembly GCA_027943335.1 of Chamaecyparis obtusa. Taxonomy (NCBI): domain Eukaryota; kingdom Viridiplantae; phylum Streptophyta; class Pinopsida; order Cupressales; family Cupressaceae; genus Chamaecyparis; species Chamaecyparis obtusa. Next base: position 1,035,713 of record BSBK01001824.1, on the reverse strand, counting down.
ATGACCTGTACAAAGATGTAAGGTGCCTACTTTCACACCTTTTGCTACTACTAAGGAACCTTTTGAAACCTTCCAATTTTTATCATTAAAAGTAACTGTGCAACCCTCATTAGCGAGTTGCCCTGCTAAAATTAAATTTCTACTCAGCCTTGGAACATGTCTTACCTCTTGTAGTAGCCAATGATTCCCATTGTGCAAATTAATCTTGATTTTCCCTTTTCCAACAATTTGACAGGGTTCATTATCTCCCAAATAAACTAGCCCAAAATCCCCTTGGACATAATCAACAAAATAACCTCTATGGGGTGTAGCATGAAATGAAGCCCCTGAATCTAATGCCCATGAATCATCAACATTTTCTAAAGACAAGAGCAAAGCATCCTCTTCAGATTTGTTACTTACTACATTTGCCTCCTTGTTTTTATCATGTTTGTCTCCTTGATCTTTCTTTCGAGACCAACAATCTTTCTTCTTATGACCTAGTTTTCCACAGTACTAGCAATCATTTAGCCCTTTCGATTCAGATCTCTTTCCCTTTGATTTTCCTCTTGATTTCCCACGATTTCTAGAGTTGTTTTCTCTATCTCTTATTCTGCCTTTGCTTTCTACGTTTAATACACTACCTGATGTGGATGCCCCAGAGTTTTTCCTACAAATTTCCTCACTCAATATAACACCAATAACATCATCAAACTTTAGGATATTAGAACCAGAAACAAAATTACTAACAGCCATTACCAAGCCATTCCAGCTTTCTAGCAAAGAACACAAAATCAAGAGAGTCCTAACCTCTTCATCGAAAGTAATTTTAACTGAGGCTATCTGACTTGTAACTATATTAAACTCTTTCAAATGATCAGTGATTGATCCACCTTCTACCATTTTCATATTAAATAAATGCTTCATAAGAAATACCTTGTTTGAAGTTGAAGGCTTTTCATACAACTTTGCTAGGGTATCCATCAGAACTTTAGCTTTCATTGCTCTAGTAATGTTGAATGACACCGATTGTGCCAGGCATAAATGAATACTCGCTAGTGCCTTCCTGTCCAAAATATCCCAATCTTCTTGAGACATTGTTACCTCTTTCTTGGCTATTCCCTCTAATGGCCACCATAGATCCTTCTGATAGAGATAGTCCTCCATTTGCATCTTCCATAACTGGAAGTTCTGCCCATTAAAATTTTCAACCTTCAGCCTACCCTCATTTGCCATTTCTCCCACTTAACCGAGAGACTCTCTCACTGACTCATGAGACCTATTTCAGAGAATAGATGAAAGAATGAATGAATAACCTCACTCTGATACCACTTGTTAGGATTAACAAGGCAGAAATAACAATTACATACAAATATAACCAATATTAGAAAATAATAAACCACATAGAAGAGAACACAAGACATAATGATTTAACATGGTTCAGCCAATCCCTGGGCTACATCCACCAACAACGAGTCCAATATTTTATTATCCAGTGGTTACAACCTAATTACAATCTGTAATCCCTTACAACTCAATTCTGCCGCAAGTACTAAAATCATACATAATGAAATCCCTAACCCTAAGCCATATTATATAATACTTTTGTCGCTTTAGGGTTAGAATGAGTTATAGTACTTTCCTAGATAGTACTTTCCTGAATAGTACTTTCCTGATCAGTCACCACAAGCTAACATATACCATTCAAGCTCCAAAGAAAAAGTTGAAGAAATGCAAGATGATCAAGCCAATGACATCCTAGTGAATACTCTTTCAAAAGAAACATCTCAAAATCATTGTAAACATTTGGGTTTGATACCTATTGATGTAATCACACCAAGTAAAGATTAAAAGGGGGTGTTAGAAATTAATCTTTCCTTGGTGAAAATATGTAATTAAAGGATTAACCAAGGTATCCTTTTATTGTATTTGTCCTCTAGTCCAAGTAGGAGGACATGTTAGAGTTGGAAACAATGCACCTTGCTTGATAAAGGGAATATGATCTATTACTCTTGATATAAAGACTAACATTGATGATGTTTATTTTGTGGATGGATTGAAACATAATATTCAAGTGTTGGATAGTTAGTTGACAAGGGATATCAAGTTTGGTTTACTAAGAAGACTTGTGTGATCAAGGATAATAATGGTAACATGATTGGAACTGGATCAAGAACTAGAGATAATTTATTTCAGTTGAATCCTGTTGAGAAGACATGTTTGATTACTAAAATTGATGGCAGTTGGTTATGGCACCAAAGGTTCTATCACATAAATTTTGATAACATTGTGAAAGTAAGCACTACATTTGCGATAAGAGATTTGCATAATATTATGAAACCTACTAACATGATATGCAAAGAATGTGTTATGGCTAAGCAGAAAAGAAGTTATTTTCCCAGTAAGAAGTTCACCACAACAACAAAATTGGAAATTGTTCATACAGATCTAAGTGGTCCCACAAGGACTAGAGGATTCTATGGTGAAAGGTATTTTATGATGTTTGTCAATGATATTATCTTTGGAGGAGAAGATGAAGCTAGTGATAAATTTGCTGATGAAATGAAGATAGAATTTGAAATGAGCATGATTGGTGAAATGGATTTTTTTCTAGGATTACAGATAATGCAAAACAGTGATGGTATTTTCTTATCTCAAACAAAATATCTTAAAGATTTATTGCAGAGATTTGGTCTAGAAAATTGTAAGCCTGTTGGCACACCTATGGTAATTGGCCATAAGTTATCTAGCATAGATGAAACTCCTACAGTTGAACAAAAGAAATATAGATCCATGATTGGAGGTTTGTAGTATTTAACTCATACAATACCAAATATATTACATACACTTGGCATTGTCACAAGATTTCAAGCTGATCCTAAAGAGTCACATTATGCAGTAGTAAAAAGAATATTTAGGTATTTGAAAGGTACAACTGACTATGGGTTATGGTATGATAAATCAGATGACTTTACCCTATGCACATATACACATGTAGATTGGGGAGGTAGTGTTGATGACAAAAAGAGTACAAGTGGCAGAGCATTTATTCTTGGAGGAAGATTGGTTTCTTGGCTAAGCAAGAAACAAAATTGTATCTCATAGAGCACAAGATAAGCAGAATATGTAGCAGAAGCAAACAATTGTAATCAGATAATATGGATGAAACAAATGTTGAAGGATATTGGAATCAAGTTCAATGAGTTTTTTTTATCATACATTGTGATAACACTAGTATAGTAAGTATGTCTAAGAACCTTGTGTTGCATTCTAAAACAAAACATATAGAGATCAAATATCATGTTGTAAGAGAAAAAGTTGCAAAAAAAGAAGTCAGACTTGAGTATATCAGTACAAAAGAGGAGATTGCATATACATTTATAAATCCCTTACCTAAAGATACATTTGATTATTTGAGAGGTATGCTTGGGGTTAAGCCCTAGCCTACTTTTGAGTAGTGATGTAGAAATTTGCATCAGTCCAGTGGTATAAGAGCTCTATTCATTTTGGACTTGTTAGAATAATAAGCAGAAAAATACAAATATTAAACACACAAAAGAGAATACAATAACATAAAATTTAACATGGTTCACCCAATCCCTGGGCTACATCCACCAATAGCGAGTCCAATATCTTTATTATTATCCAATGATTACAATCTGAAACCTGTAACTCAATACCACCATAGGAAGCTTAAAAAAAATCCTCATACAAAACAATCTCTAACCCTAAGCCCTTTTTACAAGTATTTTTTACTTCACCTAATTAGGGCAAGAAAAATACTTCGACTAATAAAAAATTGATGGCCAACCCTTTACAATATTATTAAGTCATTATTAGCGTCGAGGGGCGCTACCCCTTGAACCCACCTAGGGCGCTACCTCAGGACCCCGCAAAGGCTTCTGCCCCTTAACTCTGAGCTTGGGGGTGCTGCCCCCAAACCCCTGTAGATAAGTTTGGGGGGAAACCATGCCGAAAGAACTTGAGTCTGATTAGGCTCCACATACATAAAAATCTCCCACTTGGAGACTGATCAAACTCCACAATAATATCCTCCCACTTGGAGACTGATCGACCAAACCTGTAGCTCCCATTGGAATAAAGAAACCACCCTGGACTCTGATGTTCTTTTATTCTATTTTGTCTAGAAGACCAACCGAAGCTGAAGAGGAATTCAGCTTCTCCCTTGTCACTACCTTTGTAAACATATCTGCTAGATTATCATCTATATGTATCTTCTCCAGCTTTAACTGTCCATCATCCAAAAATGACCGAATGAAATGATATCGCAATTGTATGTGCTTTGTTTTTTAGTGCAAAGTAGAATTCTTTGCAAGATGAATGACACTCCGACTATCTGAATACAAATAATTATTTGCCTATGGATGTCCCAATTCTTCCATGAAGAATTGAAGCCATATCATCTCCTTGGTTGCCTTTGTAGCAACAACATACTATGCCTCTGTAGTGGATAAAGCATTCACCTTTTGTAATTGAGAAATCCAACTCATTGCGGTCCCACCAACATGAAATACATAACTTGTAGTACTCCATCTGGTACCAATATCTCCTACCAAATCTGAGTCAACATAGCCATGAACAGTAGTAGAAGAGCCCCCAAAGTGTAAACACTTATTAGATGTACCTCTCAAATATCTGAGAATCCATTTGACTGCATTCCAATGCTCAATCCCAGGGTGACTCATATACCAGCTAACAACTCCCACTGCATGTGCAATATTTGGCCTAGTACATACCATAGCATACATTAAGCTCCCTACAGCTGAAGCATAAGGTATCTTGGACATTTTTGCCTTTTCTTCTGGTGTCTTTGGACACATTTCTTTGGTTAATTTCAAATGACCAAGAAAAGGTGTAGTGACAGCTTTGGCATCCTTCGTGTAGAATCTCTGCAACACCTTTTCAACATAATCAGCTTGAGATAGAACTAATTTTTTGTTCTTCCTATCTCTACAAATTTTCATGCCAAGGATTTGTCTTGTTGCCCCCAAATCATTCATAGTAAAAGATTTTGCTAACTATTGTTTCAACCCCTTAATATGATCCATGTTAGATCCAGCTACAAGCATATCATCAACATATCAACATAGAATAATGTAGCTATCATTATTTAACCTCTTGAAATAAACACAATGGTCAGAATTACATTGAGTGTATCCATTATCATTCATAAAAGTATCAAATTTAATATACCATTACCAAGGTGCTTGCTTCAAGCCATATAAACTTTTCTACAATTTGCACACTAAACTCTCCTTACCCTTGACCTCAAATCCCTGTGGCTGTACCATATATATTTCTTCATTCAAATCACTGTGTGTGTGAATTTTGTACTTGATCTATAGACACAACACTTCAGTAAAATATTAGAGGTTAGCTGAAATCAAAATCGTGCAAGTAATTGAAACTATGCTAACTAGGCGATTTACTGCCTTCTAGTAGATGTGAGTATGTATTCTCAGATTATACTGAGATCAGTGACCTTGACGACACCTAAATGAAGGATTTGAATGCAAAATTTGGATATGGATTAGATGTAATTAATCTATTTATTTGGTTTTTCTGATGCAATATTATGATAACAAAAACTTGATATGAATCTATGCTAACAATGACATGGAAAATTGATATGTAAACTAAGCTAAGAAATGATATGAAAACTATGCAATAGCAAATGAAAATCTCACAACAATTCAAATTCTCAAGATCGATTCTTCAGTCTCCAATTCGACAGCATGAGTGTGCAATTCGTAGATGGGATTCATAATGAAGAGCTGAAGCCTTAATTTATAGAAATCCAGGGCTTTGGAGGTGCATGAAAGAAAGCCATAAATCACTCAAATAACTCAGGTTGATTGTTGAGTTATTTTTAAATAAAGGATAATTAACTCACAAAAACATGCAAAAGCAGAGTTTAACTCAAAATAGAGTTTAGATTTAATTGATAATTGATTGTTATCTGCTTTTCTGATTGTGCATGATTTATTTATGAATTAATTTAATAATAAAGTGATTTATTTCCAACTTAACTGATTTGAAAAATAAAACAATTGATTTATGGGTTAATCAATTATTTTTCAAACTTTTATTCAAAAATAATATTATAAAAAATTGACAACTTGCTTTAATTAATTAAATAAGAATTTAATCAATTATTCATAGGATATTGGATTTATTGTCAAAATTAAATAATACAATTTAGAAATAAATAGAATTAACTTCAATTAAACAATTAAGTGGCAGAATTAAATCTAATTAATTAAATATTGAGAATATTCAATTAATCAAACTTTAGGATAAATAGGATTTATTGCCAAATAATCATTAAATTAAAGATAATTAGGATAATTAGGAATATTACTAGGAATATTCCCCTATGCAGAATTTGAGATAATCAATTAGGATTCGATAATGTTCAAATGTGCCTTAGGTTAGGACTTCGATGTCGATTTTGTTCGATATGTCGATATAGGAGATTAATGAACCTATAACCCATTTTTGGGGTATTACATTTTGCCCCTCTTTGAATTACTATGCGAAGCGCAGTGGTTCAAAGACAATCTGTGTATAATATTGAAATTGATTGTTTGAATTGGAAATCGATATGAGATAGAAGCTGATTGAAATTGATATGAAGATAATAGGTCCTAAATGACCAAAGATAATGTTAACTATAACATCAATGAACCGATGATTGCGAAAAAGTGTCAAAATGCCTGATTCCAAACCTTATGGTTGTGAAGAAGTGAGTGACCGATTCCAGACCCGATTGTCCTTATATTGAATCACATTGGTATCACATCTGAACCCTTCAATTTCTGAAGAACCAAAGAAATAACACAATTGAACCAATAGTTACAAAAACTGATACAATTTACAAGATTAATAGAATACCAGATTGATATGGATCTCGATGAATCTGATATGCCCCCAGCAATGATCGATTTGCCCCAAGCAATGAGGTCTTTTTGATGAATCAACAACTAGATGTGGTTGTTGTCTTGATTACTGAGGAAAGATATGATTATAAAAAGTTTATAGACTTTGAATGATATGTAATACCATGCCCCCTTTGGGATGAAAATTGAAATATGACAAGAAAAGTCAGCATTGATAGTTTAGAAGCATGTTAATTGATTTGAGAAGTGGTTATATACGTTTGAAAATGCATTCTACATCGTTTGGAGGTCCTGGAGACCAAGTTTGACTAGGTTTACCATGAGTTGACCATGGTTGACCAAGTTGAAATTTTGATAGTTTGATGTAAGATAATCAGTTAAGTTGAAAAATGGATTTCTGTGATGATTGAAGGTCGATGATGCAAGCAGTAGACCGTCCTAGGTCTAAAAATTTTAAATCATAATTTTGACATAGTAAATGATCTCAAATTTTAATTTTGATCCTGAAAATGGATTCAGAACGTCGAAATTAGCTAGGGGTGCAATTTTCATGCAAAACGAAGCACTTTTGAAAATTAGGTCAAAAGCTATATAAAAGTCAGAAGGGTCATTTTCAATTCATTTCAACCTTTTGACTTTAGAAATCTTTGTGGAGCCCTCTGAGCAAAATGGCAGATAGAGTAGTAGAACTGAAGGTACCTGTGAGTTCACATCAATTTGAGCATAGTCGGAGACACCAGAGACCTCGGCAGTACGGACATCCGGTAGGTGGACCTCTGTGCTTTGCTAAAATGTCAATTTTTCCATGTTTTATAGGATTTTAGCAATTTTCATACGTCTTTTCCATTTTTGAATTTTGCATGCATAGAAACTCATACAACTCCCCAGTAGGACTCGTATGACTTTTCAAGAGTAGCTAGGTTGTCGTCTGATAAGCCCCCACGACTCGTATCAGAGGGACCCATGAGTCATATGACATTCTGTCGGGTCCCTCATAACTCGTATGAGGAGTGATGCTTTATCGTGCTACTATGGTTTGTCGTTTGGTATGGTGCAGAAAGTCGTACGACTTTTCATGCCAGTCTGAGTTGTCGTATGGAAAACAGTGAGCACAAAACTTAGTATTAAGTCCAATTTTTGAATTTTCTAATTCCTTAGCTTGATTCCTGACCTGTTAACCTACCTTCTAAAACACTGAACTGCCCCATTATTGTCCTTGTAACTTGTTTTGTGACCCAATTACTAATAGGATTCCCTATTTCTATGCTATGTAGGTCGTATATCCAGATGTACATGTTTGGATCTCTCATCCTACTACTCAGAGATTATGTGTCTCCTTGCCAGACTCTATGAGGGTCCACCTTGCTTCTTGTGGATTCGAGCACTTGATACATTTACCTGAGATTAGGGTAAATCATGGTTTATTGATTGCATTGATTGAGAGGTTTCACTCAGAGACCCAGACCTTTCATTTGCCGACAAGGGAGATCACTGTTACCCCTAAGGATGTGTACCAGATACTGTGGATTCCCTTCCATGCTGCTAGGAGACCAGAGTATGTGATTTCGGGGAACTCAGGTGTTTTAGCTTTTAGACGTCTCTTTGGAGATGATACTCAGATGACCTCATCTATTTCCTAGGAGTTGCTTGTACAGAGATATGGACAGACACATCGATCAGAGTGTATTATTGCTGGTATGATTGGAGGTATCATTATGTCTGACCATCAGTAGAACGATCTTCTGATGGGCTGGGCCCCTATGGTAGCACGATTGATGGCCACTCCCGCTGAGTTGGCGTGGGGTCAGTGTTTATTAGCACATATGTTCTCTAAGATGCACGAGGTGGTGTATCAAGAGAGCAAATCTTTTGCTGCAGGAGCTCTTGTTCTACAAATATGGGCGTGGGAGCATATCCCTATGTTGAGACCTATTTGTACTTCGCATAGGCAGCCTCAGGAGCCTGTCATCTATACTTATACTAGATATGTCATTCAGGGACGGATGGGTCATGTAGAGTATTGGAGGTGATGCCTCAATGACATGACTTTTGTTCACTAGAGACCTTATGTAGCCATTGAGCCTTGGCCTACTGCTTGAGAGCAGTTTAGCTATTTCTTCCAGAGCTATGTATTGATTGGGAGGTCCTCCTCCACCATAGAGAGATTTTTGATTACCAGGGTCTAGTGGAAGTATGGATGTATTCAAGATGCCCTAGATTATTACGCTACATATGCACAGATAGGATGTGAGATTGGACTTGGATGGACATAGAGGCTTTCTTATGCTTTGTGTTCTTAGGAGTATAGTGCTATTGTTGGTAGGGACTAGGAGTATAGAGCAGATGTACTGGATGCTGGTGTTACTGACAGATTCATCTCATGGCTTGTTGATCACCCCATTCATAGATTTTTTGATCCTACTAAGCTGATACCCACCATGGAGGAGGCGATGGATGTGAATGGAGTTCCGATGGGACAGGGTCCCAGACCTACACATGCTCCTATCATACACCCCACACCTCTGAGACCCATAGCGATGGCTCCACCACAGAGACCATTAGGACAGATGAGGGCCCCTCGTCCTACTAGTGCCACAGCAGGCAGATCTTCTGGTTCTCATAGACGGACTAGAGGAGAGGGTGGTACATTAGGTGGGGTTGGTTCAGCAGATGAGGTACTCGCAGCTAAGTAGGTGGTAGGTGGTGGTGTGGACTTCACAGAGGGGGATACTGGCTTTGATTTAGGTGCTGAGGTCAGATGCCACAAGGCACAGAGGGTAGAGACTATTGAGCAAGTTGCCCCAGATACAGATATGCCAGATGTGGATCCTACTGCTCCTCCTACTTCATAGGACACTATCAGATGACTTAGTGCATAGGTCAAGGATATGAGGATACGTAGTGCTCGATGGGAGGAGTGATATATAGAGGCCGATAAATAGTGGACTGAGCTATGTGCTGAGGTACATAGGCTACAGGCAGAGGTGATTCATCAGACCTCACGGGCAGCTTACTATGTGTCCACATATTATACAGTTGTTCCTACTGCACAAAGAGTTCCCTCCTATTGACAGTACATGATGGCATCAGAGGGAGCCAGAGCACCTAGAGCAGAGGCAGCACCAGATGTACCACCTCCTCCTCCACTAGATGCAGAGGATCATGCTAATAGTTGATTGATCTATGATATGTTCTGACATTTTTGATCTGTTGATTCTGATATACTATACTCTTTTGATAATTGATATACTATATTGATTCTGATAGCTCAGCTGAGCTCATTTTTTTTTGTACATTGTGCCAGTAGTGCACCCCTGACTAGTTTGAGATTTTTGATATATATGAGATCGATATTTTGGTTGTGACTTCATATGTACTTGTCATGTTTTGATTTATGATGATATCATGTGATGTTTATGCTATGAGTAGAGTAGAATGTATGTATGGATTAATGCAATGCAATGATTTCTTTCATATGTATGGATGTTATGCAAATGTATTGGATTATGGAAAGATGTATGTTTGGTTTATGCTTATGCACATGGATGAGTTGTAATGCAACAAATGGTTATGATAGGTAAACGTAATGATACACATGATATATTTTGCAGGTATTGATGAAGACAAGTATTCAGTCTTATGTCAAAAAGGATGTTTAACCCAGGATAGTAACTACTTGCGGTTCCATGAAGAGACCTTAGGTTTCAGCTCTTGTTAGATTTGAAGAGATATTTGAAGAATTTTTTAAGCATTAAAGTTTGTTGAGTCATTGTGAGATCATGAAAACATGCAAAATGCAAAGAGACATGCAAAATGAAATGCAACTTAAGACCTAGGACCTAGTCACTGATCATGTGTCGGTTATTCTCATCATTAAATTTTTAGGTAACTGGATAAATCGATATAATGTCCACTAGTTATGAAACCATAGACATATGAATATTAATTTGTATACACAAGAATCAATACAACATCCACTGATTAGAAAACCATGGACATATGAATATTGATTTTATTTTCAGAATGTCGGATTAGATATAAGCACCAAGGCACAAACTCCAGGATGACCTGAATATCATGTCCATTTTGATATAGCAATTTGTATAAGCATCAAAACATCATTGTCGTGATGACCAAAATACACCTTGCATTAAAAACACATCAAGTAGTCAAGAGATCATTCTAAAACCAATGTGAATTAGCCGTAGTGACCCTTTATCGTTCACATCCTTAGGTAAGATCGCGTTTCACAATAGGAGAAAGAACTCACTCAAAAAGATAATAGTTAGATCAAAATTCCTTGAATTTTTTGGGTATCAATGGTCGAGGTACGCATGACCATCCAATTCAAGATAGAGGCTCTTATAGTCAGACACCATTTCAATCCAAAATTTTCAAAGTTGTTAGATTTTCACATATAAGAAGAAAACAAAGAAAAGATTATGCCCCCAATCATCACTCTCTAAATCCTATAAAGGACATCATCGAAGAGCTCAAAGGGACACAATATGGAAAAATCTCAATGTGAATCAGTAAGCATACAAGGAGATAAAAGCATGTAAAAGCATAGTTTGTTTTCATTTTGTGTTGATGTTTGATTGTGTTGTTGTAGATGCAAAATCCTTTCTAAAGAGGAGACTGACTGACTGACTCAGATGAAGCTTCAAAGGACCTTGACTAGATATGACACATCTCAAATACACTAGAGACCATAGGATATGACATTGATTGCCCCCAAGTTTTAAGCATTGATAGGATATAGACGCTTGAGCTGATTGGTGTACAAACTGACTTATTGAAAACAAACTGGGAGATATGTACAAACTAAAGCAAGACTAAAAGCTGGGAAAGAACAAGATTATGCTGATAGATGGAGCATTTTGAAGCAAGTGGCACCTATTTGCCAAGTTTTCACCATCTTGGCAGATATTCTATTTTTGCTACCAAGGCGCCTGTTTCCAGGTTTTCACCAAGGCACTTTTTTTTTTCTCATTTTTTTGTATTTTTCATTTTTACAATTTTTTTGTACTTTTGATATTTTTTTGTACTTTGATATTTTTTACTTTTTTTGTGAATCATCAAGGCGCCTATTGCTAGGTTTTCACCAAGATGTTCATTTTTTCAGGACTTTTTAAGATTTTTTAGATTTTTTCAAGACATTTTACCATAGATTGAATGCCATAGGCATAGAATTTCTTCAGATGGAGAATGTTGATTGGTTCTCGGAGCTATTCTCCTTCAGTCATTGAGAGTTGATAGGCACCAGAGCCAAAAGTAGTAGTGATTACAAAGGGACCCAGCCAGTTAGGTTCAAACTTCCCCTTGCATTCTCGATGTGATTGATTTTTAGGATTCTCTCTCAAGACTAGATCACCAACTTGAAATTCTCTGTGTCTGACTTTCTTGTTGTAAACTTTAGACATTCTCTTTTGATATACTCTAAGATGATCATACACTACTTGTCTGTGCTCATCTAGTAGCTCAAGCTCTTGCAACCTAGACACTTTGTAGTCATCATCAGTTACTAGACCATACATTTTGATTCTTAGTGATCGGATTTCAACCTCAATAGGCAATACTGCTTCAGACCCATAAACTAAAGTGAAAGGTGTAGCCCCAGTAGGCATTCTGATACTTGTTTTGTAGGCCCAGAGAGTTGGATTGATCATGAGATGCTAGTCTCTTCCTGTTTTATTAACTGTTCGATGCAAGATTTTTAATAGATTCTTATTAGAAGCCTCTACTTGTCCATTCCCTTGAGGATAGTAGATTGATGACCAATGTTATGTAATCTTGAATTTGGCACATAAATCATCTAAGTCTTTATTCTTTAATTGTCCACCATTATCTGTGATTATGGAATGAGGTATCCCATATCTGGATATGATATAGTTCAATATGAACATAGAGATTTGTTTTCCAGTTGATTGTGTCAAAGGGACTGCTTCTACCCATTTTGTAAAATAATCTGTAGCTGTGATTATATGGGTATGTCCATTAGAAGAATGAGGATGTATAGCCCCTATAAGATCAAATGCCCATTGGTGAAAAGGCCATTGTGTAGTGAAGGGAATTAGATCTCTCCTTGGAGCATGAATTAAGTTGCCATGCACTTGACACTTTTGACAGTTCTTAGCAAACTTGATAGACTCTTTCTCCATTTCAAGCCAATAGTACCTAGCCCTAATAAGTTTTCGAGCTAGTGTTAAACCGTTCGAGTGTGACCCACAAATACCATCATGGACTTCCTCTAATGCATTTTGAGACTCTTCCCATTCTAAACATCTAAGTAGTGTACCATATAGACATCGTTTGTATAGATCATGACCAATGATGACATATCGGGAGGCATTACGAATAAGGTATCTCTTTTCATGGCGATTGAAGGTATTGAGAATGATTTGGTCTTGGAGATAGGAAAATAGGTTTTTGTATATGGATGAATCATGACCAACAATAGTGTAGATCATGTGGGTTTCAGGGGAATCATATGCAGGATAAGATAGTGCTTCCACCAGGAACTCGTAGCATAGCTCATGTTCAGGCTACTATAATAAAGTAGATAATGTTGCCATTGCATCGACAACCTTGTTCTCCATTCTAGGTATTTGCTCAAATGTGATAGATATGAAATACTTCTTTAGATCATCTACCATTCTTTTGTAAGGAATGAGATTTTCATCTTTAGTTTGGTACACATCATTAACTTGATGGATAACAAGTTGTGAGTCTCCATGAATGTGTAGTTTTGTGACCCTCCACTCAATCACTATTTTCATACCATTCAAAAGGGCTTCATATTCAACAATATTATTTGTGCAAGGGAACTTTAATCTGAATGCTTTTGGGATTGAGTATCCTTGAGGAGTTATGAACAATATGCTTGCTCCAGATCCATTCTATGTATAGGAACCATCAAAGAATAACTGCCATTCTCTAAAAGAAAGAGTCATGATAGAGGAATCTGGAAATTCCATTTGCATTGGTGTATCATCAGTCATAGGTGCATCTGCTAATTGATCAGCAATAACTTGTCCCTTGATAGCTTTTCTCTCAATATATTCAATGTCAAATTCACTTAAAAGCATGACCCATTTGGCTAATCTACCTGTAAGGGCAGCTTTGCTAAGAAGGTACTTGAGTGGATCAATTTTAGCTACCAAATGTGTGGTATGAGCTAACATGTAATGTCTTAGTTTCTATGATGCAAAGATCATAGCTAGACAAGCTTTCTCAATCATTGAATAATTCTTCTCATATGCAACCAATGTCCTACTGATATGGTATATAGCTCTTTCCTTTTTGTTCTCATCATGTTGTGCAAGTAATGCCCCCAGTGATGTATCTGTAGCGGAGACATATAAGATTAATGGCTTCCCATGAATAGGAGGCATAAAAATAGGAGGATTAGATAGATACTTCTTGATATGATTGAAGTTGTTATCACATTCTTCATTCCATGCAAAGGTCACACCTTTATGTAATGTTTTTGTAAAAGGTTGGGATATGTCTGCTAGCTGTGATATAAATCTTCTGATAGATTGAACTCTTCCTTGCAATGTCCTCATTTGACTAATATTCTTTGGAGGTTGTATTTCCATGATAGCCTTTACTTTAGCTGGATCAACTTCAATGCCCTTCTTTGAAACTATGTATCCTAAGAGCTTTCCAGAAGTGACACCAAAAGCACACTTCTTAGGATTTAGTCTGAGACTAAATTTCTCCATTCTGTCTAGTATCTTACTCAATTCATCTAGATGTGCATCCCTAAGCATAGATTTTGCTAAAGTATCATCAACATAATCCTCCATAGTCTTATGCATCATGTCGTGAAAAATAGATGTCATGGCTCTTTGATATGTAGCACTAGCATTTTTAAGTCCAAATGGCATTACATTCCAATAGAAGGTACCCCATGCACATGTGAAAGCAGTTTTCTCTTGATCTTCTGGAGCAATTTTTATTTGATTATATCCAGAAAAACCATTGATTAAAGAATAAATCTCAAAGCCCGCAGTCATGTCCACTATCATATCAATGTTAGGTAATGGAAAATCATCCTTAGGGCATGCTCTATTCACATCTCTAAAGTTTGTGCACACTCTAATTAATTTATTTGGTTTTGAAATAGGTACAATATTAGAGATCCATTCTGCATAGTCAATAGCTCAGATGAATCTAGCTTTTAGGAGCTTCTCTAATTCAGCTTTTACCAAGAGTGCAACATGAGGATGCATCTTTCTCAATTTTTGCTTAACAGGTTTGACATTTGGAGCTATAGATAAATGATGCATTATAAGATTAGGATCCAATCCTGACATATCTGAATATTTCTATGCAAAGTTGATCTTCTTTTCTATTAGAAATGTTGTAAATTTTTTCTTCTCTTCTTCTGATAAAGATTGTGCTACATGAATTAACTATGGTTCTTCTGTTGTTCCCAAATTGATAGATTGAGTGGGCTCAATTAGAACTGGAGATCTGTCCTATAAATGACTCAAAAGGACATCAAATATCTCATCCTTAGGTGCCTCAAAGAGGTTTTCACCTTCAGATACATCTTTTATTTTTACTTTTGTAGGTTCTGAGACTGCCACAAAGTGGTGTTCACCCTCAAAACTCTTTTTCTTTTTCTTTTTATTATTATTTTTCTGACTAAGATACTTGATGTCTGACTCTGTCATGCTAACGCTTGGTTCAATAATGGAAGTACTCATAGGCTCAACTGCATTGAGGTAGCAAGCAAGGGCATAGTCATTTGGGAAGGTATAAATACCATGGCTCAAATTTGTGGAGGTTTGATCAATAAGGTCTGGATATTGGATAGTCAAAGTGGAGAAAGATTGGGAAATGGTGTTTACGGATATGGATTTGTCATCATTGGTCCTAACCTGATGCTCGAGTTCAAAGGTGATATTACAACTTAAGACATTCAATTCATGAATAAGCGCAATGTCATCGTGGGAGTCCAATTCAGCCATAGGTGGATCAGACTCGATAGGTTCATTATTTCACTCTAGAATTACATTGGGTGTGGGTGCATATTAGTGAATGACATCAACATGTTTCTGTGTAATAAGCTCATCTTCTTCTGGAATGGCTCCCCATTCATAGTCATTAGATTCTTCATCTATGCCTCTAGGAAATATGAGAACGAGTAAAGTCACGATGAATACACAAGAAGGGTTACCCTCAGATTCTAATTTGAATTCATACTCATGAGAATCTATCTTAGAATAACTACCACCTTCATCTTCTTGATTATTTTTGAGATTAGTTGGTTCTTGTGTTGCAACTATCTCTTGATTGATAATAGGTTCTTGTGTTTCTACTACATTAATTCTTTTTATTGGATCATCTTTATCATCAAGAAGGTCTTTGATTTCTTTAGGCAAATGCTCATAAGGGATAAGTTCAGAGCTGTCTGAATCACTATCTGATGGTTCAATTTCTTCCTTCTGAAGAAGAGGTTCTCCTGGTGTGATCTGTTCTATGACATGAGAACAATTACCTTTGAGGTGGAAGGGTTTCTTTTTAAAGCCTAGGCCAACTTTGTCTTTATTTGCTCTACCAGTATGTGGGAGAGGTGCCTCAAGACCTTTTCCTCTGACTCCTAGAGGTCCTGTACCTGAATATCCCATCTTAGCTATTAATTTATCTCTTGGGCCATATGACTTAGAAGGATCTTTTGGTACCATTGAGTTACTAGTTTGAATATCACGGGATTCAGATTCATCTTTGTAAAGCCATGCAAGCACAGCTTCATCCTCTTCAAATTCTTGCTTGGAGACTTGTTCTGCTACAAAATTCTTTTTATATGCCTCAAGAGGTTCTTTAGAATCTGGTTTGGACTATTTTAAAGATTGTCCATAAGACTTAGGTGAGATAGGGAGAGATGTCAAAGATAAGACTGGATCTATAATATATTCTCCCATACGATTTTCTTTGATATTGACCTCTTTTGCAATGTCTTCCATTTTAGATGTGGATGCTTCTTGAGTTGGCTCAATGGAAGATTCTCTGTTATTAGGCACAAGTTTATTTGCACTTTCCTTCAATGTATTGCAAGTGGTGGATGTGTCTACTGGAGTGGTGACCTCTACTCCTTCATAAGGGAATTTCAAGCATTGGTTGAATGTAGAAGGGATAGCCTTCATCTCATGTATCCATGGTCTCCCTAGAAGAATGTTGTAAGCCAAAGGTAAATCAAGAACTTGACATATAGTATCTTTGATAACTGGACCTGCTCTGATAGGTAAGACAATGGTGCCTTTAGAAGATCTTTCTTGTTCATCATAAGCTTTAATAGTTATCTTCTTTCTAGGATCAATAGACAATTTTGAAAAGCCCAATTGTGTGATCAAGTTGTAAGAACAAATGTTGAGGCTAGCACCTCCATCTATCAACACACATTTGACTCTACGGTTCAAGATCAAGACTTCTATATGCAAGGGCTGGTTATGTGGGTGACTCAAGGAGTTGTCATCTTCCTTTAAAAAGGATATATACTATGGAGACGTAAGATGTCCAGCCATAGTCTAGAACCTGTCTAAATCAAGGTCATCAGGAACATTGGATCCGAGCAAAACTTTATCTAGAATGGGTCTATGAGCTGGAGATATTTGAAACAACTCAAACATGGAGATTTTCACATTAGTGTGTTGGAGTTGTTGAAAAATGCTATAATATGTAAGCCTTGTGTCTTTAGGATTGGAAGATTTGGAAAAAACCTTTTGTTTGGAAGTGGAAGAAAGATTAAAGGGCATCTTAGGGACATTTGATGAATCTGGGATTTGTCCATTCAGATGTGCCTGGGCTTGTGATCAAGTAACTACATTAGCTGAAGAATGATCTCTATCTCTTCGCACAATTGTGATGACATTACAATGTTCAGAGAGACAAGGTTCAACCATATTGATGACGACATTATTTCTAGGGTAAGCATAATTGACTTTTGCCCCCATATTAGGCTAAGAAGACAAAACTTCTTGACCATGTTTTAGAAATGGTTCTGTGAATGCCGTATGATCATTATTGCTCTTATGGTTGTCAATCGTGATGTCACCTTTATCGATTAGATCTTGAATAGTATGTTTCAAGCGTAAGAAGTTATTAGTTTTGTGACCTTTACCCCAATGCAAATCATAGAATTCATTCTCTCTCCACCATTTTGGTTTAGGCTCAGAATCAGATGGTCAGATCTCAGGCAAAGAGATGATGTTATTGGCTAGTAGAGTTCTCATAGCTAATTCTAAAGATTCTCCAAGAGGAGTGAACATTCATTTATTATCAGCGGACCACTTTTTATACTCTGGCTTCTTTTGAGATGATTCAGGCACCTTTTGTTCTGAAGCTTTTATGGCTTGGGTACCAATAGTTAGATTGAAAGCTGGTGCCTTTGATGGGGCATGAATAGTATCAACAACACCATCTGTGACAATGCCTTTATTCTTGTTCTAGTTTTTATTCTTGTCTTTAGAACTGGATCCTAATTCGTACTTGTCTTTTTGAAGTGTGATTTCTCCTTTTTTCACAAGTACTTTTTCAATTTTGATTGCATTGTCAACCATTTTATCAAAAGATGTATGATCTTGCATTTGTAAAGGATAGTTGACCTCTGGGACAAGATTATTGATGAAGATTTCCAGTTTTTTAGTTTCTGGAATAGGCCTAGCATATAGAGAGAATTTCTTCCTCCATCTCTTAAGAAATGTTAGGAATGGTTCTCCTGGATATTGTTTGAGATTGCAGATATCGATCATGGTGACTGGATGTTGAATATTGTAGGAGTATTGTTGATAGAACAATTTGATCAAATCCTCAAAAGTTTTGATAGTAGAAGGCAATCTAGAGAACCAATGAATGGCTGCTCCCCCTAGAGATCGAGGAAAGAGATGCATCAAATAGGTTGGTTCATGCATGAACTCCATATATTGTGTACAAAATTCTCTGACATGATCTTGGGGATCTGAGTGTCCATCATACTTATCATACTTAGGCATCTCCACTCTTTTTGGGAATGGCAACATGTACAAGTCTTTGTCAAATGGAAAAGGACATAGGGCCTCCATGGAGAACTCTTTAGGTTCCTTTTCTTTCTCAAGTTTGTTAAGCTTGACTTGCATGGCATGCATCTGTTTCATCATAGCTATGAGTGGAGTTTCTTCCTCATGTGTAATGATATCTTCAACATTAAAGTTGGGAGGAAGTTTAGCTCCTTGATGAGCTAATTGCAAAAAGTATGCCTCTCTGTCTTCTTTCAAGAAATGCTTCATCATGTGTTTGAAGTTATCATCATTTTGATATTGAGTAATTTCTTCAGGTGTGGGTTCCTAATCGACACGATGTTGAGATTGATCTCTTTGAGAGCCCAAGTTTGTCCCTGCTTGAGACATGGTGGGAGTTCTCCCTAGGATAGATTGATGTGGAGTTTGTTGATTACCTCCGTGAGTTGATGAAGGAGGAATGTAACCAGATTTCAATTGAAAGTTTCCAAGACCGTCATCTTCATAAAGACCAAAATTGTAGAGTTTCTCAAGAGTTGGACCTATGTGAGTAGATAAAGCTCTGGTGTTAAGTGCTTCTCCCGATTTCTTGTGAGAGGAAGCTCTAGTCTCCACCATTAACCTTGGGTGAAGCAAAAGAATAAGATGAAGACAACTGAAGAAGGAATTGAATCAAGATGATTAGATGATGCAACCTTGTTAATGTTTGATTGATTAAAGCATATATTTGACTTAGATGAGGGAGACTGTGCCCTAGATGTATGGGTATGATTCCCAAAAGATAGCAGACATGAGTTCACAACACTTAGTCTTTTTTTGAAGATTGACAGTTATGACAAGGTTTTGACACAAGATGATAAAGACTCAAATCAATTAAACAGAAGGCTAAATCAGATTCAAAAGGCCACTTTAGGAAAATAATTGGATTCTCAGTAATTGCTACTATGTTCTTAACACATTGATTTGTTTGATAGATTCTAGAAATAGGTTGTAAAAATTGGATTTTTGACAAATTTGACAACTTTTTGGCAACTTTTGAAATTTCTCAAATGACTCTTTGCAGGCTCGTACGACAGTGGGTGTAGCATGAAATGACAATTGACAACAAGGAAATTGACTTTTGAAAATAACTGGTAACAAAACTCGTACGATAATATACCTGATACCATACGATAATCTGGGGGTTCTTAAATGACAATAGCCAAAAGTCGTACAACTTTCTGACCTTACAAAATGAATGTTGACTCCAGAAAGGTGTTTTACTTCAATTTTTGCAAATTTTGGATTTTCAATTTTAGATTATTTGCAAATTTCAATGTCCAGATTTGAGGATTGTAACAGATTTGTTCATTTTTAGTAACCAGATAGATAAGAAAGCATGCAAAACAACAAGCAAGTGATTTCAAGCATGTCTAAAAACAATGAACAAGGGCAAAAGCAACCTTGCACATGAACAATCGAGTGACTTATTTGTGCTAATCCTTAGAAGTGCTAATTGTGTATGTTCCAAAAAGTTTTGCAATAACACACATATTCCTAGAAAATGAAAATTTGGCCTCACTAGGGTTTTTATTAATGGTTTGACTCTGCAACTTTTATGATCCAAGAGGGCAAACTCCAATCCAGGCGCACTGGGGTTTTGACATAGTCCGAGAACTTAATCTTTAGGATCTACTAGGGAGATCTGACAACCCACCAAGAGACCACACCTGTGGAGATTTCTTCCAACAGGACATTTATATAGTGGTTGTCACTACCACGGTGAAAATGGCTATTATCGCTTGATGTTCCATCAATGTGGTTAACCCAATTAAGGGAATGTCCACTATGCTTAACCCTCTCTAAAGGTGACTCACAAAATATACCACATGGGGACTAGATAAGATTCAAGGATTTGGGTTTTTGGTACTATCCAAAAAGGAAGTAGAGCATAATCCCCTAGCCTCTTCACTTCACCAAAATAAAGTAGAAAAATAAATCTGACACACTAAGACTAAGATTATCTCACAAAGATCTATGATGTCAACCCCTTATGATCTATCAACCTCTCCGGAGAGAGAATGCATCAATCAAAAGTTGGAGACACATGGATCTAGTAGAAGGTGAGACTCCCTTAGTATCCTCCCTACCTACAAGGGTTCCTTCATTGAAAAGAGTTTCGCTAGAAACTCACTCTCTCAAGAGCCATAAATAGTGTTCATAGGGCCTATTTACTATGTGTAACAAAGATGCTTAAAAGCAAATCTATGTTTATTTTTAGAGCCCAAATGAAATGTGTGATATGGAAAAGAAAGGCACTCAAGCTAGACACACAAGATGTTCATTTTAACCCAAATCAAAATGTTATCAGCTGATAAGGTTACTTGAATTCCTCACAATGTGCTTAGTAGATTTTTAGGTATTTTTAGCAATTCTTGTGCTTTTTCCAATTAAAAAAACTAGTGAAAATCAATCAAAAATAGAGAATTTCAATTGTTAGGGTTAGTTGTTAGTCGAAATCTGAAAACCAAATCTGACAAATTGTCTGACAAAGTGAAATGACAATTGAACCCTGGCACTAAAACTTGTATGATAGTGGGTTACCTTCCAAATGACAGTCCAGAAACTCGTACGACAATGGGTATCAGATCATACGACAATCAAGCTTCCAGACGACAGTGTGTTTCTGCTTGTATGATCCTCGATCAAATAAACTATCGTACGACAGTGGGTATCTCCTGGTATGAGTTTCTGACAAAAATCATACAAAAATTGTACATACATAGAATAAAAATCATAGCTAGGAACAGAAAAAAGACAAGAAAATGATAGAAATTGATAAAATTTGAAGGGAAACCCATTTCAGGGCCCCACGGTGGGCACCAGAAATGTGTGTGTGAATTTTGTACTTGATTTGTAGACACAACACTTCAGTAAAACATTAGAGGTTAGCTAAAATCAAAATTGTGCAAGTAATTGAAACTATGCTAACCAGGCGATTTACTGCCTTCTAGTAGATGCGAGTATGTATTCTCAGATTATGCCGAGATCAGTGACCTTGACGACACCTAAATGAAGGATTTGAATGCAAAATCTAGATATGGATTAGATGCAATTAATCTATTTTTTTGGTTTTTCTGATGCAATATTATGATAATAAAAACTTGATATGAATCTATGCTAACAATGATATGGAAAACTGATATGTAAACTAAGCTAAGAAATGATATGAAAACTATGCAATAGCAAATGAAAATCTCACAACAATTCAAATTTTCAAGATCGATTCTTCAGTCTCCAATTCGATAGCGTGAGTGTGCAATTTGTAGATGAGATTCATAATGAAGAGCTGAAGCCTTAATTTATAGAAATCCAGGGCTTTGGAGGTGCATGAAAGAAAGCCATAAATCACTCAAATAACTCAGGTTGATTTTTGAGTTATTTTTAAATAAAGGATAATTAACTCATAAAAACATGCAAAAGCAGAGTTTAACTCAAAATAGAGTTTAGATTTAATTGATAATTGATTGTTATCTGCTTTTCTGATTGTGCACGATTTATTTATGAATTAATTTAATAATAAAGTGATTTATTTCCAACTTAACTGATTTGAAAAATAAAACAATTGATTTATGGGTTAATCAATTATTTTTCAAACTTTTATTCAAAAACAATATTATTAAAAATTGACAACTTACTTTAATTAATTAAATAAGAATTTAATCAATTATTCATAGGATTTTGGATTTATTGTCAAAATTAAATAATACAATTTAGGAATAAATAGAATTCACTTCAATTAAACAATTAAGTGGCATAATTAAATCTAATTAATTAAATATTAAGAATATTCAATTAATCAAACTTTAGGATAAATAGGATTTATCACCAAATAATCATTAAATTAAAGATAATTAGGATAATTAGGAATATTACTAGGAATATTCCCCAATGCAAAATTTGAGACAATCAATTAGGATTCGATAATGTTCAGATGTGCCTTAGGTTAGGACTTCGATGTCGATTTCATTCGATATGTCGATATAGGAGATTAATGAACCTATAACCCATTTTTGGGGTATTACAATCACCATGAAGAAAGGTAGTTTTAACATCAAGCTGCTCAAAATGCAAATCTTCAGTAGCCACAATACTTAAAATGGTACAAATAGAAGTCATTTTAACAACTGGAGAAAAAATCTCATCAAAATCAATACCATGTTTCTATGCAAATCCTTTTACGACTAATCTGGCTTTAAATCTTTTCTTACCTCCATCTTCTTCTTTCAACCTATAAACCCCTTTATTCTACAAAGCCCGTTTACCTGCAGGTAACTTACATAAATCCCAAGTCTAATTTTTCAGCAAGGAGTCCATTTCATCTATCATTGCAGACTCCCACTGAAGTTTTGTATCCACTTGCATAGCTTCATTATAACATTTAGGTTCACCAGCATCAGTTAATAAGATAGAATACAAAGAAGGTGAAAATCTATCTGGAGGTCTACTTAGCCTTTTTTACCATCTAACATTCACTGGGGTGTGTGGTATTTTGTTGTTGTTGCTGTTGTGGAGCATAAGAAATTTCTAGAACATTATCATTTGGAATATCATCCAGCACTACATAATCATTTTCTTTCTTCTCATGTTGCTGCAATAAATCTTTGTACAACACTTTCTCATTGAATATGACATCCCTGCTTCTTACAATTTTATGATTTTCAAAATCCCAAAGCCTATAACCAAATTCATCAATGCCATATCCAACAAATATACATTTTTTAGATTTAGCTTCCAGCTTGGTTCTATTTTCAGAATCTATATGTGCAAACGCTTCACAACCAAAGGTTTTGAGAAAAGAATAACTCACCTTCTTACATGTCCATGCCTCCTCTGGAATACCATGACCCAAGGGAGTAGAGGGACCTCTATTTATCAAATATACAATAGTATTTATAGCCTCTACCCATATGTTTAGGGGGAGCCCAGTATGCAACCTCATGCTCCTAGCATGCTCCATTATTGTCATGTTCATGCATTTAGCCACTCCATTTTCCTGTGGAGTCCTTGGAACTATTTTCTATCTACGAATACCAATAGAGGCACAATAATCTTCAAATTATTTGCTGCAATACTCATAGCCATTATCAGATTTGAGACATTTTAATCTTTTTCTAGTCTCATTTTCAACCAAGCTTTTCCATTTCTTAAAAGTTTCAAATACATCAGATTTCTGTCTAATGAAATATATCCATACTTTCCTAGTTGCATCATCAATGAATGCAACATAATACTAAGAGCCATCAAGGGAAGATACTTGAGTTGGACCCCATACATATGTATGCACAAGCTCTAATTTTTCATCTTTCTTTTCCTTCCCACTCTTTACAAAACTAACTCTCTTTTGCTTTCCATACACACAACTTTCATAGAAATCCATATTAACACATTTCAGACCTGGTAGAAATTTATTTGAATGAAGTAATTTCATACCTTTTTCACTCATGTGCCCAAGTCTATTGTGCCACAACGTTGTTTCAGAATCTCCAGCTACTATCTCTTGTTCTACCTGCTCAACTGCAGCAATTGTTCCTGAACATTCATTTTTCTCTGAAATAATTAAAGTAGAGAGAACAGTATGATCTGTACAAACATATAAGGTGCCTACTTTCACACATTTTTTTACTACTAAGGAACCTTTTGAAACCTTCCAATTTTTATCATTAAAAGTAATTGTGCAACCCTCATCAGCGAGTTGCCCTGCTGAAATTAAATTCCTACTCAGCCTTGGAACATGTCTTACCTCTTGTAGTAGCCATTGATTCCCATTGTGCAACTTAATCTTGATTTTTCCTTTTCCAACAATTTGATAGGGTTTATTATCTCCCAAATAAACTAGCCCAAAACCCCCTTGGACATAATCAACAAAATAACCTCTATGGGGTGGAGCATGAAATGAAGCCCCCGAATCTAACACCCATGAATCATCAACATTTTCTAAAGATAAGAGCAAAGCATCCTCTTTAGATTTGTTACTTACCACATTTTCCTCCTTGTTTCCATCATGCTTGTCTCCTTGATCCTTCTTCTGAGACCATCAATCTTTCTTCTTATGTCCTAGTTTTCCACAGTACCAGCAGTCGCTAGGTCCTTTTGACTAAGAACTCTTTCCCTTTGACTTTCCTCATGATTTTCCATGATTTCCAGAGTTGTTTCCTCTATCTCTTGTTCTACCTCTGCTTTTTACGTTCAATACACTACTCGATGTGGATGCCCTTGAGCTTTTCCTATGAATTTCCTCACTCAATATAACAATAATAACATCATCAAACTTTAGGGTATTGGAACCAGAAACATAATTACTAACAACCATTACCAAGCCATTCCAACTTTCTGGCAAAGAACAAAAAATCAAGAGAGCCCTAACCTCTTCATCAAAAGTAATTTTAATTGAGGCTAATTGACTTGTAACTGTATTAAACTTATTCAAATGATTAGTGACTGATCCACCTTCTACCATTTTCATATTAAATAAACGCTTCATAAGAAATACCTTGTTTGAAGCTGAAGGCTTTTCATACAACTTCGCTAGGGTTTCCATCAGAGCTTTAGCTGTCATTGCTCCAGTAATATTAAATGCCACTGATTGTGCTAGGCATAAACAAATACTCCCCAGTGCCTTCCTATCCAAAATATCCCAATCTTCCTGAGACATTATTGCCTCTTTCTTGGCTATTCCCTCTAATGGTCACCATAAATCCTTCTGATAGAGATAGTCCTCCATTTGCATCTTCCATAACTAGAAGTTTTTCCCATTAAACTTATCAACCTTTAGCCTACCCTCATCTGCCATTTCTCCCACTTAATCGAGAGACTCTCCCATTGACTCGTGAGACATGCTTTAGAGAATAGATGAAAGAACGAATGAAATAACCTCACTCTGATACCGCTTGTTAAAATAATAAGCAAAAGAATGCAAATATTAAACACACAGAAGAGAACACAATAACACAAAATTTAACATGGTTCACCCAATCCTTGGGCTACATCCACCAACAATGAGTCCAATATCTTTATTATTATCTAGTGATTATAATCTAAAACTTTTAACTCAATACCACCACAAGAAGCTTCAAAAAAACCCTCATACAAAACAATCTCTAACCCTAAGCCTTTTTACAAGTATTTTTGACTTCACCTAATTAGGGAAAGAAAAATACTCCAACTAATAGAAAATTGATGGCCGACCCTTTACAATATTATTAAGTCATTTTTAGCGTCGAGGGGCACTGCCCCTTGACCCCATTTGGGGAGCTACCCCAGGACCCCGCAAGGGGCTCTGCCCCTCGACTTCAAGCTTGGGGGTGCTGCCCCCAAACCCCCATAGATAAGTTTGGGGGGAAAACCGTGCCGAAAGAACCTGAGTTTGATTAGGCTCCACATACATAACATGACTGTATGTTGATAATTCCTCTATGGGGGAGTATGTGTGTCTCTGAGCTGAGTCATGAAGGGCTCTTGCAAAATTATTTTTTGAATAGTGTCTTTTGACATTAGAGCTTGTAGTGGATTGACATATCAATGTTTACTTTGTCATTGATGTCAATGGGGGAGAAGGATACATGAAAAACATTTGTTAATTGACTTGATGATTGATGAAGAGGACTTTAAGAATAGAAATACTGAGGAGAAGGATACATCCAATGATTAACTTGATGATTAATGAAGAGGATTTGAAAAGATAATACAGAACAACAGTGTTGTTGTTTGGTATTCATGGAACTTGGATATTTTTCATCTATGTTGCCATGAATGCCAACGGGGGAGATTGTTAGGAATGAATGTTGAATATGTCCTATGGGGGAGTATTCAAAATAGTTATGTAGCAGTTATATGTTGCATTCATGACTGTGTTTGTCATTGATGTCAACACATTGATCTACTAGAGATTAGCTAAGAAGTAGACAATGTTTGTATTAGCGCATGTGGATAATTGTAGATCAAGCTATGTGGCACTGAGGACTTGTTCTATATTATGTTCTAAGATTATGGTTAAGAGCATGTACAAAAATTCAATTATTCATGACAGTTATGTGTAATTTAGTGGAAACAGTATTCTGACAATGTTCCTGAGAAGTGGCTTGTGATAACTAGATTATATCTCCTAACCAAGATATAATATGGACATGCAAAGGTGTACAGAGGTTGATGATATTTCAAAGGTGACCTGGATGAGACAACATAGTCAAAGGTCGCACGTGTGAAGATTGATTAAGTTTGGAAGCTACATTTTTACGTGGTTATAAAATATTATGTAACGTATAATGATTTATATTTTGTAATTGGTTAAGCCTAGTTGGCCAACTCTATTGTAAATTATTTAAGTGTGGTATAAAGGAAGGATTGTTTTCCTTGATTGTGTATAGGATTAAATATGGATGGGGTCCTAGAACAATGGTTTTCACATAAAAGAGACCCCAAGACCAATATTTTACACTTACATGAAATTGTATTGATATAGAAAGTAAATATAGATGACTAATGTTGAAATTAAGAAATAAAGGTACTTACCTCCAAAAAAGAATCGACTGAAAACCTTATCAAATGATCTCGAAAACTATTGTTTTTGGTGATGGTAAATTGAAACTGTGAGATCTACAAAACCCATAAATCTTTTTCTAAGATTAGATCAGTTCGACTTTGACCCTCATAAAAGGTGAAAGGCTACATTTTTATTTTGAAGGTCGATTTTGACTCTGTTCATAGATCTCAAAAGTTCAGTGAAAAGGGTATCCAAATATGTACTTTAATTCATCATCCCACACATGTACCTACAAGAAAAAATAGTTTTTTTTGTTGGGGGGAAGGGGTTTACCTTAGTCAAACCCCAATTTAGGAATTAACCTTGAAATTAAATTGAAATTGCTGGAATAAACAAAGTAAATGGAACAATTCACCTTGCTTGAGTTGAAACCCTTGTGGAGGATTTGAATCCTTGAATCCATAAGAATGGATGAATGTAGAATCAAATGTAGGATGTCTCCAATCAATTGTTTTTAGATCTTCAACACCAATCTTGAATGGATCTTGAATTTGGAAGAGGCTTGAATGGAAATGGAGGAATCTTCAACAAGAGAGCTCCATAGAGCTTGAATCCTTCAATGGATACTAATGGATCTCCTTGATGAATTGGATCTTGAATGCTTGAAGGCTTGAATGCTTGATCTTCTTTCTTTCTTTCACTTGAGAGCTTGAGAGATTGTGAGATGAGATGAGAAAATGAGAGAGGAAGACTCCCTTTTATAGTGATCTAGGGCACGAGAGGGGCCTCATAGAAAACAACAATTAAGGGCCCATGGCACAAAACTCTAGAGAGATGCACATGGAGAGGAAATTAAATTAAAGTCTTGACACAAAACTCTAGGAGGGGACCACCCTTAATATAGAAATAAAATAATTATTTAAGAGCCTTGTCACAAAATTTGAGGTAAGGCCAACCCCAAAGTTAATTTGAGAATTAGGCACAAAACTCGAGAAAGGCTAATCTCCAATAATAAATTAAGAATCCTATTCAAATATCGAGAAAGGTCCACCTTAAATATTAATTTGAGAATTTGACACTTAACTCAAGAAATAATGGCCCCGAAGAGGGAAAAGACAAGATTTTGATGAAACCCCAAAATCAGAAGCTAACCCCAAGAATCGCGGACCCTAGGGTCAAGGACGAGGTTGTTCCTGACCAAGTTAGGGTCAAGGTTGATCCTGACTAGATCAAGATTGAGGTTGATCCTGACCAGGTCAAGGTCGAGGTCGACCTTGACCCTAAGGTCAAGAATCTCAGGTTCACAGTCTAGAATGCCAAGAAGAAGTGGAAAATGGGATAGAACAGGGGAAAAAGCCAGCTCCAAGTCGACTATCCATTCAAGGCATTCGACATGACCCCAAACCACTTACTCAGAGGGCTAAATGTTCTTATCATGGAAGTGCTTCCATTTTAAGATGATACATTAAGCCCCCACTTTAGCAAGAGTATGGACTCGATGCAAATTCTTGGTAAAGGAGATCATAGAGAAAAAGATAATCTTATTGAAATCAAAGGGACAAAGGAATCCTCAAGCCCCCAGAGACTTGAGTCTTTGTCAACCCCAAGATTGCAGTAAGAGAGACATCACTAGAAAAAGATAGAAAGGGAAGAAAGGAGTGGCTAGCTCACCTAGTAAGATGTGTGTATCTCATTGTGAACCACAAAAGGATAGGATGGCCTACCAAGAAAATACTTGATAGTCACCCCATAATGTTGTGCACCTTTTGGCGGCTTTGTGCATGCGTGTAATGTATCTTCTGATGACTTTTATAAAGTACCCATGGATCCACCTTCTTGTATCACCATGAAATACAAAATGCATGTCTCTTCAAGATTTAGCAACTTATGTGCGTTACCTTCGAAAGATTTAGCATATTGGAAATGCGTGTTTTTTCAGGATTTAGCAACTTATGTGCGTTACCTTTCAAGATTTAGCATATTGAAATATTTGAAAAATGCATGTCTCCTCAAGATTTAGCAACTTATGTGCGTTACCTTCTGAGATTTAGCATGCTACAAAACAAAAGGTTAGAACAAAAATGCATAATATAGAACGAGGGAGGCCGTATATATGCCCCCTCCTTAATATGGCAAAAACATACTATTTTGACATATTAAGGAAAGAAAAAAACAAGGATAAAGCCTTCTTCAACATCAAGACAATAGCCATAGACAACACCCAGTCCAAGCCAAGAAGGTCATAGCTCCTATGAGGCCATGGAAGGGACAAATGCAAAGATATCATGCAAGAAGTGAAAAAGTAACCCTTGTGAGGGATAGCACACTGTTCAGTTTCCAAGGTGAGATATATATCAACCATGAAAACCTAATGTCAAACAATGAAATCGGTTTTGATCAAGGAAAAAGATCCTCAATGCAAACCAAAATGTTCATGTATAATTGGATATCACATAATAGATAGATACTGCTTAACCAAGGAAAGAGGTGAATCCTAGAAAGATAGAAAAGAGGGAGATGACATCCTTTCCCCCCAACTATAGGAACATGGATGGAAGGGGAACCTATTATATTGCTCGCAACACTATGCAAGACAATGAGCCCCCAAGGATTAGGCTAACATTGTTTATATAATGTGGAGCTCCATAATAGGAACATAAATGTTATTTAGAGAAAACATGATTGAAATACAACTCATTGCCACATGATATATAAATAACCTTACTATCAATGAGCTGCCTAATCTTATAATGTAAAGCATGAAATTCATTAGTAGAGTGATCATTAAATCTATGATATAAACAAAAAGGAAGAGTCTTCAAGTGTGGACTATGTTTCTTTTTGCATTTAGGTCTAGTAATCATCTTGGCACAAAGGAGTTTAGGCAAAAGAACTTCTTGGTCAAATTCCTTCATAGTTTCATCATGTTTTGAAGTGTTATTTGAGATGTTGTTAACATTGATTTGTTGTCGAGGATTAAATCCCAATCCATAAGAATGCTCATGCTCCCTAGTGTATAAGGGCATTTGAATTCCATGTTTATGCTTACCACATCCTTGACTATTAAATCCTTGTTTAACTAGGAAATGATAACTAGGACCAAAATGAGAAGCCATATCAGAAGAAGTCAATGGAACTTCAGTAGTCACTATGTCATCATTAGTAGGTTTGATAGGTTCATTGAGGGTAGAAGTAGTTACAAAGTTATTATGAAGGGCTTTAGAAGTAAAAACTCATTGTTCAAATTCTCTTTGTTGCTTCATAAAATCAAGATCATTAACCTTATACTCTCCAATAAAGGTAGGAGTAAAATCCAAGGATCCCCAATTATCGTTAGGAAGAGCATTAGAGGAATAAGGATTATTATTAGGAGTAGGAGTAGTGTGGGTTTGAATATTCAAACAAGGATTAGGCGCATCATCCGCATGAAGTGTATACATCCCGTTGTTATGTATAAACTTGACTTTACGGTGAAGAGTGGAAGGAACAACATGCATCTCATGTAACCAAGGTCTACCCAAAAGAAGATTATAATTGAGAGGTCCAGGCATAACATGAATAGGTGTATATAGGATGATCGGTCCTACTTTGATAGGTAAGGTAATGATGCCTAAAGTGTTCTTAGCAATATTGTCAAAGCCACGTATAGGAACATTGTTAGGTTGAATAGTTGAAAAATTGGTGTTAATCACTTTGAGCATGTCCATGCTACAAACATTAAGCCCAAATCCATTATCAATCAAGGTCCTATGAATGATACTTTTATTGATAGAAACAACAACCATAAGAGCATCATACTAATTTTGAACTTCTTTAGAAGGTAAATCCTTTTGAGTAAATACAATGTCAGGAGGACCTGGGGTAGCATGCATGCATTGTAAGAAGTTATTAATATTCTCTTGATTAGGAGGTGGAGTAGGAAGAGTTGCAAGAGCTTTTTGCAAGGCTTCATAGTAGGTAGGTGACGTTTGAAGAAGCTCCCATAAAGAAATCTTGGCAAGAGTATTTTTCAATTGGTTTATCAAATCATACGCCATGCTAGGAAGATGAGGTGGAGGAGGAAGAATAGGTTGAGAAGGTGGCAAAGAAGTAGAAACCACCAGATTAGGTTGAGGGTTATTCCTTGTATGATATGTGTGAGCTATAGAATATTGGTCATTGAAGGACTCTAAAGACTCCATAGGTTTACCTTTGATAGTAATGCGAGGACAACCTTTGACAGTCAACAAGGGTTTCAGAAAAACCACATTAGTTGTCTCAACACTACAAATAGATTCACAAGAAGGAAGAAAAGAGGACATCCTAGGAGGAGATGAAGTAAGATCTTGATTCTCCATAGGGTCATCACTAAAAGGGCTCTTGGAATTCATGTCATTCTCCACTAATTCCTCATCACTAGAAGGAATCTCAAATGGAGGTAAAGCATCTATAATGTCATCTTCTTTCACTAAAATGTCTGCATAGAGGGAGTGTGTTTTAGGAAAAGAGTCACCATCATGTATTAATAAATCACCCTCATGTATCAAATATTCTTTAGGAGGAGGGGATAAATCAATGTCTTTATCCAAGGGATCATTCACAATGGTTTCATGAGGAAGAGAAAAATCAACATCCCCATCCAAAGGTTCAATAAAGAGCTTGAAAAATACTTGAGATAACTTTTGCAACATGATAAAAAATAAAGAAATGTATAGAAAATAGATCTAGATATATCCCAATGCATTCAAATGAAACTTATAAGCATGAAAAGGAAATTGAACACCACAAACAAAATAGGGCATGTAATTCCACAAAAGAAAGGGGTAAGTGTGTTGGGTTCACCAAAATGTATAGGATAAAATATGGATGGGGTCCTAGAACAATGGTTTGCACATAAAAGAGACCCCAAGACCAATATTTTATACTTACATGAAATTGTATTGATATAGAAAGTAAATGTAGATGAGTAATGTTGAAATTAAGAAATAAAGGTACTTACCTCCGAAAAAGAATTGGCTGAAAACCCTATCAAATGATCTAAAAAATTGTTGATTACTACCCTATTGAACTGAAACTGCAAAATCTACAAAACCTAGAAATATTTTTCTAAGATTAGATCAGTTCGACTTTGACCCTCATAAAAGGTCAAAGGCTACATTTTTATTCTGAAGGTCGATTTTGACTCTATTCACGGATCTCAGAAGTTTGACAAAAAGGGTATCCAAATCTATACTTTAATTCATCATCCGACACCTATACCTACAAGAAAAAATGGTTTTTTTTTGTTGGGGGGAAGGGGTTTGCCTTAGTCAAACCCCAATTTAGGAATTAACCTTGATATTGAATTGAAATTGCTGGAATAAACAAAGTAAATGGAACAATTCACCTTGCTTGAGTTGAAACCCTTGTGGAGGATTTGAATCCTTGAATCCACAAGAATGGATGAATGTAGAATCAAATTTGGGATGTCTCCAATCAATTGTCTTTAGATCTTCAACACCAATCTTGAATGGATCTTGAATTTGGAAGAGGCTTGAATGGAAATGGAGGAATCTTTAACAAGAGAGCTCCATAGAGCTTGAATCCTTCAATGGCTACTAATGGATCTCCTTGATGAATTGGATCTTGAATGCTTGAAGGCTTGAATTCTTGATCTTCTTGCTTGCTTGCACTTGAGAGCTTGAGATATTGTGAGATGAGATGAGAAAATGAGAGAGGAAGGCTCCCTTTTATAGTGATCTAGGGCACAAGAGGGGCATCATAGAAAACAATAATTAAGGGCCCATGGCACAAAAATCTAGAGAGGTGCACATGGTGAGGAAATTAAATTAAAGTTTTGATGCAAAAATCTAGGAGGGGACCACCCTTAATATATAAATAATATAATTATTTAAGAGCCTTGTCACAAAATTTGAGGTAAGGCCAACCCCAAAGTTAATTTGAGGATTAGGCACAAAACTCAAGAAAGGCTAATCTCCAATAATAAATTAGGAATCCTATACAAATATTGAGAAAGGTCCACCTCAAATATTAATTTGAGAATTTGACACTTAACTTGAGAAATAATGGCCCCAAAGAGGGAAAAGACAAGATTTTGATGAAACCCCGAAACCAGAAGCTAACCCTGAGAATCCCAAACCCTAGGGTCAAGGATGAGGTTGTTCCTGACTAGGTTAGGGTTGAGGTTGATCCTGACCAGGTTAGGATTGAGGTTGATCCTAACCAAGTTAGGGTCGAGGTCGACCTTGACCTAAAAGGTCAACCTTGACCCTGAGGTCAAGAATCTCAGGTTCACAGTCCAGAATGCCAGGAAGAAGTGGAAAATGGGGTAGAACAAGGGAGAAAGCCAGCTCCAAGTCAAGTATCCATTCAAGGCATTCAACATGACCCCAAACCACTTACTTGGAGGGCTAAACATTCTTATCATGGAAGTACTTCCATTTTAAGATGATATAGATTATAATGTAGTAGAGAGATATATGATGATATTGATGTTATAAGAGGATATACGAATTAAGTAGATTTGGTAAAGCAATTGATGCGGTTTTGGCACAAACAAAGGAGTGAAGATAATTTGTTGAGATAAGTAATTATTGGTATTATTATGTTCATATAGTACAAAGATCAGTTGGATGGTGAGTTCAATGATCTTGCCCTTGAAGTTGTTTGGACAGTGGCTCCTTTTGCCTTCTATAACTCTTAACCAGGTTAGAATCTTTTAACATGGATTCAAATTCTCCTAACATGGACTAATATGTATTGAATGTATTCCATAGACTCTTAACAGGGTCCATCCTCTCACAAGGAATTTTCATATTAGTACATATTTTGCAGGTATCATCCCCTCTGGGGTTTACTCTCTGATCAAGAGGTTTCCTAGTTAACATATCTTGTGTCATTGTGTATGTTTATCTTTCTATGGTTACTGCTTATATTGGTTACATGGTTGAAATATAATAATGGTATTATAAGTTTCTTTTATTTGATAACTGATTCACCCCCCCCCCCCCCCCTTCTCAATTATCTTGGTGGAATTTACTTTCTAACACTTTTGGGATATCATAGTAAAAAATGATATAGTTCATAATGAACTTGGAATTTTTTTTCCTAGTAGTGTAGGTGAAGGGGATTGCTTCAACCTATTTAGTAAAACATTCTATGGCAACTAGGATATACTTGTGGCCACTGGAAAAGTTGGGGAATATTTGGCCCATAAGGTCAAAACCCTAGTGGGAGAAAGGACAAGGTATGATGGTGGGTTGGAGGGATTGAGTAGGTGTGTGTATCAAATTTCCATGTTGTTGACAAGGAACATATTTCTTTACAAAGTGTTATGCATCTTGCTCCATTGTCGGCTAGTAGTATCCAGTGCATATAATTTTTTTGGTAAGGTAAGGTCTTTGGAATGGGCTTCACAAATCCCTTGATGTACCTCTTCCAAGGTTGTTTGTCCTTCCTCTAAATTTAGACATCGAAGAAGAGTTCCATCAAAATGTTTCTGAAATAGGGTGTCTCTGAGGATTGTATAATGAGATGTATGGTGGATGAAGTTTTTCTATTGGTTAGGCATAAGAGTGAGGGGGGTGATCTTATCATGAAGGTAGGAAATCATTTCTTGGTACCACAATGATTTGGGACCAATAATTTCACACACCATCTTATAATCTGGCTAGTCATATGCAAGGACCATGAGATTCTCGACAAAAAATTTGCATCGTGTACTCATCTCTGGCATAGATATTAAGGAACCAATGGTAGCCATGGCATCAATTGCTTGATTGTTTTCTCTAGGAATTTGCTAGAAAATGATATTTGTAAAATGTTTCTTAAGATATTCAACCATGTGGTGATAGGGGAACAACTTATCATCCTTTATCTGATACTCGTCAATGACTTGCTTGATAACCAAGAGTCACCAAAAACAAGAAAACTTGTGATCTTCCATCTGACAGCTTGGTGAAGAACTATGACTAAAGCCTTATATTTTGCTATGTTATTGGTACATGTAAATGTTAATTTGTATGATTTAGGGATCAAATTCCCTTGTTTTGTAACAAACACAATACCTTCTCCTGATCCTTTCTAAGTGAAAGATCCATCAAAGTATAGCTTCTACTAAATGCTAGGGGTAACAATCATGATGGTTTCATCAGAAAAATCTATGACAATAGGATGATCTCCTAGAATAGCAGCCTCAACAAGTTGATATGTGATTTCTTGCCCTTTGATTTCCTTGTGTTCTATATATACAATATCAAACTCACTGAGTATCATGACCCATTTTGTTGTGCGGCCTATCAGAGCAGCTTTAGATAACAAATACTTGAGTGTGTCAATCTTTGCTATCAATGATACTTTATGATTGAGCATGTAATGATATAGCTTCTATGTGCAAAATACCACAGTCATGAAAGCTCTCTCAATAACAATATAGTTGAGCTCATAACCCACTAAAGTTCTACTAAGATAGTATATGGCGCACTCTTTTCTATTTTCATCTAGCTGTCCTAGGAGAGCACCAGTGCTACTATAGTTGTTGAAATGTATAGGATTAAAGGTTGACCTAGACCAAGTGAGACCAAAACTTGTGGATTAGCTAGATATTCCTTGAGTTTTTCAAAAGCCTTTCGACATAAACAATCCCAAATGAATTTAATATCCTTTCTTAGCGGATGGGAGAAAGGATGCACTTTGTCTGCCAATTATGGCACAAATCTTTAGATGGACTAAAGTCTTCTTGTAAGATTCATAGTTGTTTCTTAGTATTAGGAGGTGGCATATCCAAGATGGCCTTTGCCTTTTTGGGTCTACTTCTATTCCTCTACAAGAGACAATGTATCCTAACAACTTTCCTGATTGTACACCAAAGACACATTTCTTAGGATTTAGCTGAACCTTATACTTTTCCAATCTCTCAAAGATTGTGGTAAGGATAGAAATGTGTGATTCTTGTGTCTTGGACTTGTGTAGGATATCATCCACATAGTCTCCCATAATTACATGAAGGAGATCATGGAAGATAGTTGTCACATCTCTCTGATATGTGGCACCTGCATTTTTTAGACCGAAGGGCATGACCTAGTAATAAAATGTTCCCCAAGGTGTGGTGAATGTAGTTTTGTGTTAGTCCTCTATGGCTATATGAATTTGATTATATTTAGAAAATCCATCCATGAGGGACAACATCTTGTGCCTAGTAGTCAAATCCACTGTGATATCAATATTAGGAAGTGGAAAATCATCCTTAGGACAAGTGAGATTAAGGTCTCTGAAACCAGTATAGATTCAGATGCCCCTAAAGGGTTTACCTATTGGTATAATTTTGGAGACCCACTCAAGATAATCTATGGGTCTGATAAATTCTATTTTTCACATCTTTTGCACTTCAACTTTTACTAAGAGTGCCACTTGTGGATGCATCTTGCACAATTTTTGCTTCATGGGTTTGATTTTTAGATCTACAACAAGATGATGTACAACCAAATAAGTATCTAATCTAGGCATATCTTTGTAAGTCCATGAAAAAATTATTTGTGCCTTCTTCAAAAATGCAATCATGGATTCTTTTTCTTGTTCATTAAGGGAAGCCGCAATTTATTTGATCTTTGGATTCTCTTCAGTGCCAAGATTAACTACTTCAATATCTTCTATGAGAATAGAAGATTTTTCCGGTGGTAATGACATAAAAGGAAATTCAACTTACCCCTCCTTTAGTGCTTCAAAAAAATTTTCACAAGAGGACGTGTCCTTTATTTTATCTTTTTCTTTATCTAGGGGTGCCTCGAAAAGGTTTTCACCTAGAGATGTTTTATCATTTTTAGGATTTTTATCTTCTTTTTCACTTTTGCGACTAAGGGAGTTGAATTGGATACCAAAGTAGCTAGGCTTGCTCATTGTTATGGATCTGATTCTCATTTTCTTGGAGATCCCTCAGTCCAAAAAGTGTTATAACTACCTCATCTAAATTTCATATATCTAAGGCAAGTGGTAAATCTTGTTGGTCGCAATCGATTAGCTTAGGGTTGGTAAGGGGAAGGTCAGGTGTGGATAGGTAAGATTTGGTGATATGAAAGACATAAGTATCAAGATCATCTTCAATATACTGGAAAGGAACTTCAAATAACTCTTCCTCAATGTCTAAATTGGATTCAATCGCACAATAGTTCTCAGTGAAAGTTTTCTTAGTCTCTATGGAACCCAATCCTTTTCCATGGGGATGCCCAATTTCCTTGATGAGAGTTTTCCTTCCAATTTCTTTTTCTCCAAGGCCAATACCATGATATCCCATGCTTTCAACAATGGGTGTGGCTTTGACATACTTCCCCTTAGGGATGTCTACAAGTTTATCTTCTTCATCATAAAAAATCCAAGATAGAACATTATGTTCCAAGTGTTCATCTAAAAGAGATCTCCAATGTTCAAATGTAGTATGCTTGCATTTCATGGTTTCCTTATCTCCCTTGAGTAGGAGGTGTGAAGGTTTACCATAAGACTTGGGGGAGAGGGGGAGACCAATACACATGACATTTGCAAATTTATACTCCCCCATACCTTGATCTGTGAATCAGACCTTCTTTTCAGACTCAATGTTCTTCTCCCAAGTAACTTTTTCCTTTCCTTTAGTTTGATTAGACATTTTTTCCTTATCTTTAGAAGAAGTGGACATGAGGAGAGTTTCTTGTTCAACATGATGAACATACTCATTTAATGGGTAGTAGTTTGATTGCTTATCTTCTATTATTTTGTAATACTAGAAGGGTTCATGATCTTTAGGGATTTTTATTTCGACCTCATGGTGTGGGAACTTTAAACATTGATGAAACATGGACAAGACACCTGAGATAGTATGTATCCATGGTCTAACCAAAAGGATATTATAGGATAGATCTAGATCAAGCACCCGACATATTATTTCAATGAGGGTTGGGACCACTTGAAATGGGAGTGCAATGAGACCTTTACTAATCCTTTCTTTGTCATCACATGCTTTTATTATGATTCTTTTATTTACATCAATAAGGTCCTCAGAAAGACCTATATTACGGATCATACTTAAAGTGCACAAATTTAGACCGGATCCATTATCTATGAGGACTCTTTTAATTCAGGTATTATGGATGGTGACTTGGATATGTAGGGTTTTATTATGGTGAGGATCAAAACCTTGGAAATATTTTTCAGTAAACACTAGGTGTTGTTGGGCAACTAAGTTTACAATCATTACTTGGAACTAGGATACATTGATATTTTCTACGACATAAGACTCAGTCAGGGTATTTTCAAGGACCTCTTTATGGATAGAGGATGTATGGAGGAGCTCTAGGATCAATATCTATGGAGGAGTCTTCTTCAACTAAGAAATAAGTTCATAACGTGACTCAGGTCATGTTGATGTTGATGTTGCAGCAGGTGGATCTGTAGTAGGTGGATTTGCAACAGTTTGTACAGTGACTCAAGGATGACGTGTGATGACATTAAAATCAACACTCTTTAGAGTTAGCATATTTACATGGGCTTCATATTGTTTTATGTAACCACAAAATGAGTCAAAACCATAGACATTATTTTCCTTTAGACTACTGCAAGTGAATTTATCTCTTGAGATCTTGTTTGTGGTGTAATCAGAGGGAAAACCTTTGGATGATGAGAAATTGTTTTGATTGTACTCTTGAAAATGATTAGAATACATTTTTAATTGGACATTTAAGGTAGAGGCATTTTGACCTTCTACCTCAATTTTTCCATCATCAATCAAATCTTGAACACAATGGAAAATTTTCACACATTTCTTTATTTTACGCCCTTTGATGTGATGATAATCGTAGTATTCATTATTCTTATACTAGTTTGGTTTTGGCTGATTATTAGCAAAAGGCCTTCTGTTAAGATAGACCATCATTCCCTAATTGACTAAATTTTGAAATATGAAATCAAGGGAGTTTGATAGTTGTGTGAATTGCCTTTGTTGCAGTGGTCTTTATTATTTTTGTTATTGTTGTTGTTGTTGCCATTATAATGCAAGAATAGTGAATCGCGATAACTAGATCCTTGATTCTGATTCTGATTGTTTGAATTGGTTTGAGTACCTTGATTATTATGGTTATTAATTTGATTGAAATTATTTTGATCATTGTTATTACGATTTCCTTGGTTGTTATTGTTGGATGCTTGAACATTTTGGAGATGCTTATCATCTATCACTCCATCATTAACAACACCCTTGTTATTAGACCAAAACTTGGGGTTTATTGTTGGTGTTGTTAGATAAATTAGAGGGACAATGTTTAATGACCCCTTTCATCAAAAGTCCATCTTCAATAGATTTTCCATTTTTAATGAATTCCATTTTCATTTGGAATGACATTTTTGTAACCAGATTCTTAGTGAAAATATCGATAAGGTGTGAATCTAGAATTTTCCAAGGCATAAGATTTGTAAGATGTCACCATCTTTGAAGAAAGCTAGCAAAGGTTTCCCCATTTCCTTTCTTTGTGTTGCATAAGTCACTAAGTGATTCTTGGTGTTTGATGTTGTAAGAGTATTGTGCAACAAACTTCTCAGCAAGATCAAGGAATGTTGATATGGAGTCAGGAACAAGATTCATCAGCCACTCAAGGGCAAAGCTACCAAGACTCCTAGTAAAAAGTATTTGAAGGAAATTAGCATTGTGGGTGACTTCTTGAGCTGCTACATAGAATTCTTTGAGATGTTGTATAGGGCATGACTCTCCCTTGTATTTATTAAATTTAGGAATCTCAAAATTTGTGGGGAATGGTTGGACACTGATTGATTTATCAAATGGATAAGGACATATCTTTACAAAAGAGAATTCCTTCTTCTTGTCTCTTTTCATATTTGTCATCATGCTCTTAAGCTCATTGATTTGTTGCACTAACTTAGGAGGATTGTTGTTAATAATTGTATGGCCTTTATTTTTTCCTCCCCCAAATGATGTGTGATGTCCCCCTAGAGGTGGAGGATTCATGTTATGTCCTTTGAGAGGAAGATTGGTGTTGTTTGTATGTGAAGAATTGTGATTCTTCAAGACCCCACTAGGCCTAGAAAAAATTGAAGTGGAGCATTGCCCCGATGACCCTGGTGGATGTTCAAGTTTGTGACCTCCGTTCAAGTCATTATTGGTAGCTCCAATATTTGTATTATCATTTGAGTTGGGCATGTTTAGGAGCTGTCAGATTTGTTCAAGCGTATGAATGGAAGGTTGATTTGTGTTATCAGATGTTGAAGGCATGATGAGAATGGTCTTGCCTTTGTTAGTTTGAATTACATTATTTTCAAGCAAGGTCTCGTCAAAATTATCAGGGAGCATGATTCCTGTTCGAATAAGATTTGTGACAATTTTATAACTATTTGATTGGATTAAATCTTCCACTAGACTCATGTTGTTAGGATCATCAAAAAAATCTTTGGCTCATGGATTTGCATTGAAACTTTTTGGTATGACCATGTCAGATTCCATATGTGGTTCCTCATCTT
Source organism: Chamaecyparis obtusa (assembly GCA_027943335.1). NCBI lineage: Eukaryota > Viridiplantae > Streptophyta > Pinopsida > Cupressales > Cupressaceae > Chamaecyparis > Chamaecyparis obtusa. Next base: position 994,815 of record BSBK01001824.1, on the reverse strand, counting down.
CATTGAAGTCTTATTGGTAAATAGTTTCTTGATCATTATCCATGGTGATAGATTCTTGTCTTATCTTGTCTTGAGATCAGATAATTACATTGAATGAGTGACCTTGTTTTGGATTGAAGAATGTTAAAATATTGATGGAGGATGATGAGAAGAAGAAAGGAGTTCATGAACTAGGAGTGACTTGGACTAAGTTTGGATGGGATTAAGAGGACTAAGCCTCAAGGATTGATTTGATTTTATTTGAGAGGAACTAAGCCCCAATGATTGATTTGATTTGATTTGGGATTGATTTGATTGATTGCGTTGGATTAAAGAGGAACCAAGCCTTGAAGATTGATTTAATTTAAAGGTTCAGGACAAATCTGGGTGAAACAAGACCTTGTGATTGTGCAAACAAAGGATTAGATTTGATTTGAAATCTTCTCTTATTTGGGTGATAGACTAATGATCCCCAAACAAAATAGGATTGGATTAAAACTACTAGAGAAAGACTGAGTTCTCAAAGTATCAATGGATTAGTGTTTTCTTTGATTTAAGGTCTATGTGACACTAATGGATTGATTAGTTCACCCTATTGATTGATTAAGGTGTGGAAGATGAATTGATTCTGATTCTGATTCGAAGTCCAAGGTTTTGATTAATGCTCCTAATATTTTGAAATGTGGATAAAGGAAGATTTGATTAAAGATGAGGAAATAATGAGGGATTGGAAAATGATGAAGGTCAATGGTATTTAATCATAGGATTCCTAAGTGACAAAGGCCATGTTCACTTTGTTCTTGGCAACAAAATTGGCAACCCAATTGTTATAGCTAATTTGATCAAATTTATCACTGGCTTCTAGAGTCTTTTGGATAGATTTAGAATAAGATTGATTGACTCTAGCCTTTTTATGAGTGATTTCATTTTCTCTATAGACTCTAGAAACTAGAATTTTTACCTTCTTATGCTTCCTTGAATCGGTCATATCTTAAGAACATGTTGATTTTAGCGGGGTAGATCAATTTTTCATTACAAATGATTTTAAGAGCCTTTAGGAAGCCCAATTTTTTATGTTCTTGATAGATCTAATAGTTCACTATTTTTAAGTGGAGATGATGATTTTCAGATGTAGATGATAATATGCGGAGACGACCATTCTAGGTCAAAGATGATGGTTTAGGTTTTATAGTGTTTTTAATGAATCTAATCAATTAGGTTTTCTAGTTTGATTTTTAGTCAATCTGTTCAATGGTAAGAACCAATTCTCAAGCATTTAAACTAGAAAAATAATAGTCATATGTCTGAAAATAATCTGGCAAGGGACAAAGCAACCTTGTAGGAGACAAACAATAATGACAATGAAGTTGATACAAAGTAACATTTTTGAGGTGTGTGTGTTCTTGGGGAATTTTTTTAATTGTAGATAGTCAAGCATAATTCCTACCCTAATGAATCAATAGAGCATGATAATCCTTGCTTGCTAACTTAGACACACTTCAAGAGTTAATCAGAATATGACCACTACCAATTACTCAATGGGTTAACAATGTCATATTAGTCAACTCCAAATGCTTAGGAAGGCATGATATGGCAAGTGTCTTAGGGAGGTTACTATCCTCCTTGCACTTGGATTATCACACCTTTGGGGATGAACTGAGTATCTTATATTATAAGGATCTTAGTGAGGGTCTCCATTCGAATACATTCTTTGTGTCTACACAAGTGTGATTTAGGCCTATAGCCCCATAAAACACCTTAGCATAGGTAGTCACATAAATGTGATTGAGACTTCTATGCTCTACTAGTGTGTTAGGTGAGAGTCATGCATAAGCTCAAATGGTATATGGATCCTAAGGCTTTAACCTAAAGAAGAAAATTTGATTAACGTGAGTTGGAGTGGTGGGCTTACACCTCATTCTTATGTGGGTCATTCTCGAGAGTTTTTTACCTCAACTGCCAGGTGCATCTACATGATGAATTCAAAAGCATTGATTAGCAATGAAAGGAGACTAGATTTCTAATTTTCCCTCGAGGAGAAAAGAGCATACTCTCCTTTTCAATGTTGTTTTCTCCCAAACACATCAAATAAGATTGTTCATCCACAAGGTCCCTTTTAGGTATATTATCAAATGATTCTAGGTTTCTGATTGTCTCATAAAAACAAGAGCATACTCCCCTATCACTTAATAAAATACTACAAGTGAACCTTTGTTAATATGCCTAAGAAATAAATTAAGAAAAACAAACTTTTTCCTTGTATCTCATAGACAACCTACAAGATAAAAGATTGAGTAGTTTGATGTTTGTGAATGTCTTCTATCAATGTCCTGCAAAACACAATATTAGTAGTTTTAGATATTCAATCTTCAGATTTGAGGTGTTGCAAAAAACTAGATGAATCAGTAACATGAAATCTTTCTAGAAAATTAAAATATTTTGTTACAGAGTGCAGACGATAGTTTAAGGTCGTAGACGATCATCTACATAGACAACAATCAACAGTCGCAAATGACAATCAAAAGTCACAAACAACTATTAGAGAGCGTATATGACAATTTAGTGAAAACTCAAAAAAAGTATACCTGACATCATGACTTTTGAGGAACGTAAAAAACTAAGCACAAGTGAAGATGGTGATCCATGAAGATGATGGTCAACCTGCAGAGACAACAATGTAGAAAATAGAGTCAATTTATGGTGATTAGAAGAGATTTTTGAAATATTTTGACAACATTTAACTTTGTAAAATTGACGTCCTGACAAAAAATCAAGAGTTAAAAACCTAGAATATCCCCAAAAACACTTTTAAACATTAAAAATTTACATCATTTCTAACCCAGGAGGATACGTCAATATGCGCAGATGACCGTTCTTGAGTAGAGATGACTCTATGTCACAGGTTCCAGAAATGATGATTTTTTTTATAAAAATGTTTTAAGTTCAGGGATGTGGGTCCCACTAGATGTGCCAAAATGTATATGATGAAAACATACCTATTGGGAGCAAGCTCAAACATGAAACATTAGAGATAAAAGAATATTCCATACTAATTTAACATGTTCATATACTTTCAAAACCAAAACCAAAACCTTCCACCATAACCTCTGATGAGCATGAAGTAAGTGCACCCAAGACTTGCTTGATTTAAGCTCTTAGAGATGGTTGTGGGCATGCTCTCCCAACACAATTTATTAAATCCCACTTTGATTATAAAAATAAATGCAAACTAAATGAGAGTGTTATTGAATCAACTCATGAACTAGTTATGGAGAACTAGTCTCAAGCATTCAATGCCAATGTGAGAAGTAGGAATGAACTAAATGCAAGCTATCTACCATTAATGAATGCAAACAACTACCAAACAAGTTAGTAAAAAAAACATTAAATGCAAGCAAATAACTCTAAACATACACTAGCATGATAACTCTAATATGCAAATTATGGATGATTTACTCTTGGCAAGACTCCTATTTATAGGATTTTGGAGGGCTAGGTGAGGTGGATCCTATGCGAAATCCACATAGGTGCCACACGACACACAAGCCATGCAAGAGTCCAAGATTGCTCACACATGTGTGAGAAACTTGATATGTGATGGGTCAACATGTACTTTAAGTACACATGTAAGAAATCTTATCATAGTTGTCATAGGTTTGGTCCAATGAAACATATTTGGCAAGTGTAAGAAAGTGTCATCAAGGTTGTAAGAAACCTTGTTTAGACATTTTTAGAATTATTTGAAAAGCCAATTTTAAATTTTTTTCTCACATGTGTGAGAAAATAATTAAGACTAATGGGTGTAGGAATCCAAAATTAGCCTAATTAACCTTAATTAATTAGTAAGTAGGTTTATTTGTTGAGAGTGATGTGGATAGGGTAGGACCTAGCCCCAGATTTAGGATTAATCTTAAAAAATTTAGACTAATCATGGTTTAGGAGAATAATAGAATGTGAAGGGAAATAAATAAATAATTTTTTTTTAAAGAGGGATTAAATGAAAGAAAGGTATTAAATAAAATTTAATACACTTAAAGAGAAGGTATTTAAATTAAATTTAAATACCATAGAATAGTGAACCAAATTTAATTAAATAGGTAGAAGAATTTATCAAATATATTTAAAAAATTATAATATTAAGGGATGGTTTTAAGTGTCTACAAATACATACAATGAATTTGAAAGAATAGAATTCTCTTATTTCTACTAAGATTTCTTACAAATTGTATATTATATTGGCATGTGCAAAAGTGGTTCAAGTAAAAGGACATTCTATTACATTGGAAAAATACTAGTAGTCATGATCAACCAAAGAATTTTCACGACATGTCTTTGGCTATAGGTATGATGATTGTTTTTCTTTTTTATGTTCATTGGTAAATTTATAGTCTAATCCAAAAGATAATTCTTTACAACTAGAAATATTGTAACAAAAAACAAAATATGTTAGAAAAATTAATTATAATAGAAACATATAAATTAGAAAATTATTGTGGGATAATGTCAATTGATCAAGTTCTGGATAATGCACAATGTTTTCCAATTGATTGATTGAATTGCATAGTTGGATTTTCTTTGTTTAACCTACTTCATGTCTTTTTCCATTGACAATATACACCTAATAAACTACTTAATGGCCTTGTAAATTATTCTTTGGTTTTTTTCTTCCAAAATTTGTTATGTAGTTTCGAGATTTTACGAGCTTGAGTTGCATTCAACAATGCTTTGTGAATTGTATAAGTTACATGCGAAAGACACATATTAATACAAATGGTAAAATTGGACAATGGGATAAGTAATATTGTGTACAAAACTTAGCATATTGGTTAAACATATTCATATGTGTAGACACGGAAAATTGGTCAAAGGCTTAAATCAATCAAAAAGTGCATCAAATCATCAAAATAGCACGAAAAATCAATAAATGGAACAAAGGCAACTCAAATCAAAGGAAAATTTAATTAAATGATTAAATGATTAAATAAAGCTTGAAAAGGGGAAAAACACTACGAAATTGATTAAATTCAATTAATGACATAGTTGTTGAAAGCAAAAATCAAAATGAACCTCTTTCCCTTCATGGCTAAATTTAATTACTTTAATTAATTAATAAATCACAATTTCCCTCAACAAAGCAAATTGGAGACAAAATGGACACAAATCACTCACTTTTGTTGAAATGGTCCAGCCTTTTGAAACCATTTAAATGATTGTCCCCTCCTTGTCCCCCCATTTATGGACAAAGCAAAGCCAATTGACCTTACCCAAGCATAACCATGATCAACTCACTCTACCCCCTACCCTTGGGAAAATCCTATAAGTAGAAAGCATTTTGAGGCATTAAGGATCCATTCCATATCTTTGAATTGCAGCAAAGCTCTTGCAATTTGCATCCACACCACTCACTTGTCAATTTTAATAGCTTAATTGCTTGATCATAGTAGATTGTTCATCAAATAGAGGTAGAATTTGATTGAATATATCTTAATTGCATATCATATAGCTTAATTCTCATCTTTAGAGTGTCACTAGTGAGGATCATAGCTGAGAGCCTCATTTGCCACTTTATTTTAGAGATCCATGAGATGTTGATAGATTAATTGTGCATTGATTAGATTAGTTCTCACTCTAATTCTTGTTGTTCTTAGTTAATCTTGTAATTTCATGAAGGTGAATAATATCATCACACAAATGGTGCCCACCGTGGGGCCTTGAGCCTCAAATACTAACAAATTTGTGATTTAAATCATCTTTGCATACGTTTTTGTCTGGTTTTCATGTGTTTTCTGCAGGAATTTTCTAAAGTCACGCCTACGAAAGATCTATTCAAGCTTAGAATCCTTACAGTGTCGCTTCGAAAGCCTGATCTTACGCTTGTTAGCTGGAAACTCACGCCTAGAACGACAAAGCATTCAGCCTTTACGGCTTCAAATCATGCCTAAACATAGGGAAGTATCACGTATCACTTATTTTCTGTCACGTTAATTTCCTCTTTGCATTGCGCTTTCCACTTAATATCACGCTTAAAGAGAAATTTTCTATCGCGTAGTAATTGAGATTATCATGCCTTTGATTGTTAATGTTACGCTTGTGATAATATCTTTATCACTTTAAAAGCTTTTGGATGTCGCTTTGCATTGACTATTTACCGTGGATTTAGGATTCTGTTTACACTTTGCATAATAGATTTACCGCCTGTGATATTATTAATGTCGCTTGTGCACTGAAAGGTGTTGCATGTAATCAATAAAGTCATGCCTCCGAGTGATTTATTCACACCTATTAGCTAGAGGATGTCACTGGTGTTTAATTTGCTATTTTCACGTTCAATTTGATAAAATTTGAAAATCTGACTCTCTGTGTTTTGTTGTTAACCAGTAAATGAGCAGACATCCGAGAGTGAAAAAGCCAGAAAGTAGGTTCAACAAGGAGGGAAAAGCATTGGCAAAGAAAATAAAGAAGGAGAATCAAGTGCATACAAAGGTTGTCCTTGAATCCACACTAGATGAGGATGTCTAGGTATATGAGAAATATTTAGCTGTGATTGAAGCTTATAAGCAGAAATTTATGTCTCTAAATTGAATTTATGAACCTTGAGATTAAAGCTTCTTTCATTAAAATCTTTTGATTGATTACATGCAAGTTTGGTTTCCCCTCATTTTGAATTGGTTGTGTTGGACTAACTTGTTGGAGGAGGGAGTTGGAGCAAATTACCAAGGTGAGTAAGTGAAAAATGAAAATCAGCAACTCAAAAATGCCCCTAGCCTTTTGCTAGCTACAAGGAAAGGTATTCTACTCAAACAAGCTTGCATTCCCTTAACTTGTGGCATTGTCATTTAAACCTAGCTTTAATAAGGAAGAAATTGAACCACATATTTCAATTCTAAGAACCTCCTTGTCAAGAGGTTGAAAAAGAACTAAGTGTTTGAAGTGTTTGAGAATCAAAAGGAAAGTTAGGGATATGCTCTTCACCTTCTTGGTGAAACAAACTCCCAAAAACTTTACTTAAAATTCAAAATCTGCCTTACTTGCAAAATGAACATGCTAGAGATTTAGTGGGCTCACCTCCCGAATTTGCCTTAGCGAGGCTAGTGAGAGGGACAACCCAAAGTGGGATACACTTTCTTTTGCCGTGAGAATCTAACCCACTATAAAATGAAACGCATGCATCCTTAATGGGGTGCATGACAAAGGGATTTTAATCTTCTCGAACTTCCTCTAGTAGTCTTTACAGATTGCACAAAATCATGCCTTGGTGCATGTGGGAAGCCCCTTAACATACTTGGGGGATGAGAGATTTTAATTCATTTGAACGGAACATTTACTAAATCCCAGCTAAATTAGAAAGGCCACCTTGTAGAGCCATGTTTACAAACCAATTTGACTCTAGGTAGGCTGTTTGGAATTCATTCTTGTGCTATACTTGTGAAAACATTTGAGAATATACACATTAGTTGTTGTTTAGAGACATTTATGTGTGTGTTGTGTTTGTTTTCAATTTTCAAAACAAGAAATTTTCAAAAATATCTGATCAAAAGTTAAAAAAAAATCTAAAAAATTATACCCTAGTCAGAGAAGTGTTGCCTGTACACAAAATACACTCGCCTATTAGACTTTTAGTCATGCCTATGACTTTCTTAAACACACGTATACACACTGAAGTCATGCTCAAAGACATTTGAGACATGTCTAAATAAACTGAAAATCCACTTGGAAATAGTAAAGTATTGCCTAAGAACCTACAGAGTACCACCTTCACCAAATCAGTATACACTTAGATAGGTTTTAGACACGCCTAAGATTGTTTTAGTCATGCCTAGAAAACAAAAAGGTCAAACAGAGAGTACTTCCAAGAAGAATCAAAAATTTTTGAATACCCTTTTTCAAGTTTTCACTGATCCAACTTACAGTCTGGTCAAAAATCCTGTTTCGCATATTTGTCAAATTTTTGCAAAGGATTAGGTCCAAGTAGTCTTAACATGCATCCAAGGTTCATGCCTACATTCACTAGATCATATTACATCAAGCAAACCTTGCAAGCTGATGGGACTTATTTGAGACAAGAGTTCCCTTATCCCGGAGATGAAACTACTCCTAGAGTACCACAAAAGTCACCCGAACAAGAAAAAGAAGACAACATGATGTATCAAGGTAGTTTGGGTGGTAAGGATAATAGTGGCATTGATTTCACCAACCAAGGTAATGCCAATAGTGGAGGCAATGACATGAATAACTAGAGCAATATTAATAACCAAGGAAATACCAACAATGAAGGAGTAGATCCAAGTGCTCACGGAGTTAACCAAACTCATACTCAAAATAAAATCGAACTAACGACAGAAGATGCCACAGATGAAAAAGTTAGTGAGGCTGTCCAATGTCCTTATTTTAGAAATCTCATGGAAAAGGCAATGGACCTAGATAGAGAAAAACATTTCATAGACTTAGCACAAAAAGGTCTCAAGCTTCCCCGTGACTTTGATGTCAACCAACTTAAAACACCGGAAGTTGAGGAAAGTACCTTAGACATCATGAACAAACAATTCAAGGCATTTCAAATGCAACTAGACAACATCAAGCAAAGCGGGTCTCCCAAGCCTTTCTCTATAGAAGCATTGTGTCCATTCCCATTTGATAAAAGCTTGGTTATGGTGCCATTCCTGATCAATGTTGTGTTCCCTAAATATGACAAGTGCGAAGGAACAACGGATTCTCAAGATCACTTATGGGAGTTTTGTGTGTTGAGCTTAGAGTTCATGCATGATACCACATATTTAATGAGATTATTTCCACGAAGCTTAGGAGGCATGGCTATGGAGTGGTTTTCTAAGTTACCCTCTGGCATTAAAACCTTTGAAGAGTTAGCATTGAAATTCATGGCTCATTACTCATATAACATTAAACATGATGTCACGATGATAACATTATGCAACACAAAACAAAAAGATGGAGAGGCCTTCCTCACTTTTCTATAAAGGTGGAGGACAATTTTTGCAAGATATCCTAGAAGTGTGCCTGAAAAAGAGAAGATGGATATCTTCATAAATAGTTTGAGTAATGAGTTAAACTACCGCTTATGAATGCAATGTCCAAAGACCTTCCAAGATCTAATTGAAAATGGAGTAACCACGGAGGAAGTGTTGGTCAAAAGTGGAGAACTCAAACTGTACAAAGATAATAAGAATAACCCGAACAGTGGCAACAATGGTAACAATGGCAATAATCAGAAGAATCATTGGTTTAATAGTAACAGTTGTTATAAGAATAACAATAAAGGAATTGTGAATGATGGAGTAGTTGAATCTAGCAACTTGAAGGTGGTCCCCTTTGCTCTTACAAGGACACCTAATCAAGTGAACAATACCAATCAGAGCTCTAATGCACCATCCAACAACAATCACACCAACAATGGAAATCAAGGAGATAATTCAAGGAATACTAAATTTGATAAACACTTGAGGCCAACCCCCACAAAGAACTTCACACCCTTGGGTGAACCCCTTGAAAAGGCATTAAAGGTTCTCCTAGCTAATAATGTCATTACTCTACCCAAAATTCAGCCTTACGAGCCAAATAATAAGCCTGGTTGGTGGAGTGTCGATACCCATTGTGAGTATCACATAATTCGAGGACACACAACAAATGAATGTCTGCAATTAAAAAATGTAGTGCAAGATTTAATTGATAATGGCACGATCACCGTTGACGGACCTCCCAATAATGAAGATCATATGGCATTCAAACAACCCTTTTACAAACATGATAAGGGAGAGTCATCAAATAACAAGAAGCAAAGTGCCAATAATCTCAACCTTGCGCCACCTTATGATCATATTGTTAATGCTATAATAGTTAATGAACAACCTCGAAAGGAAGCATCAAATGTCATTACAAGAGGGCAGAATTCTAGAATAACCTTACAAGGGATAGCTCCTCAAAGCACTAACATACCACCATCCAATATTGTAGTCAAACAGTCTTCTACAACAGCAAGGCCTTATAGTTTGGTTGATCAATTGCAACGTACTCTAGCACAAATCTCTATCTTAGAATTATTGAAGTTGTCACCAAACCATAAGGAGATTTTGGAAAAAGCTCTAGTAGAGACACATGTTCCTACTAACTTAGAGATAGAAAGGTTTCAACATATGGTAGGTCATCTTGTAGCACCTCATTGTCTTTCATTTTTCGATCAAGATGACATGTCTATAACCCATCCTCAAAATTTACCATTGCATATAGAGGTCTTAATCGAAAGGCATAGAGTCAAAAGAGCTCTCATTGATGGAGGGGCTGGTCTCAACATTTGCACATTAAGTCTTGTCAAATCCTTAGGTCTATCTGAGTCTTGCATTGACCCTACAAAGAAAATCACCATTAAAGCTTATGATGAAGCTGAAAGAGCTTCTAAGGGCATGATTGTATTGCCCATCCAAGTGGGACCTGTCAAGAAGGACACCAATTGCCAAGTGCTGGACATGAAATTAACTTATAATATTTTTTTGGGTAGACCATGGATTCACGAGATGTAAGCAGTCCCATCCATGTACCACCAATGCATAAAATTTCCATACATGGGTGAAGAAATCACAGTTGGAGGAGACTCTAACCCATTCCAATATTGCAATGCACTCAAACCTCCTCATGAGTTATACATTCCACATAACCAGGAAGGAATTATTCAAGAAACCAAAATTGAAGATGTTAAAATGAAGGAACTAACAATAAATGTTACTCCACACCCTCCTCAAGCTAGCTCAGTGACATCAACTAAGGGAAAGGAAAAAGTGAGCTACGAGGGCCCAAATGCAACGGAAAGTTCATACATAGCACCTAAATTGGAAAAAGTAATCTATAAACCTACCAAAGAAGAAAAGGAAAAAGCCAAGAAAGATCATTACCAACACATGAGTGAAATGATGAACAACTTTGAAAAACAATGCAAGATTAGTTTAAAAGGGATAGGGGAATATTCTGTTTCTCTATTTGACATGCCCACATCTCCAAAATCACATGGTAAACCATCAAAAGAACATAAGTATAATTCCTATTTTGTAAGGGAAGATAACAAAGCAACATGGGATAAGGAAGAAGATGACATCCTTCAATGGCTTTACCATGATGAGGAAGATACTTCCAACACTCCCATGGAAAGAATTCAGCATGTAAAGATACAAACTAAGCAATATGGAAAAGGCTTTGATATAATGCAAAAGATGGGATACAAGGGAAGAGGACCCTTAGGCCAAAGAAATAGGGGATTATTGGAACCTATAGAACCTATTTGGAGGGCAAGTCATGAAAAATCTGGAGTAGGTTTTCAATGCAAAGGAGAAAGTTCAAGCCCAATGCAAGATTTTTATCTTCACATAAATGCCTTAGAATCCAAAGGAGATAGTGATGATTCTTGGGATTATGAATGGGATACTTTATCAGATAAACCATGTCATGACAAGGAAGTGATTGCTATACATACTTATGCAAAAATTCCAAGGCAAGAAGCTCAAATTAGTGAAGAACCTCCTATTCAAAGGCCTAATATCGAGCAAGTACCTACCAATGGAGCATGGATAGAAACATTTTGGATACCTTCAGAGGAGGGAGATTCAAATGTTAGTTTTAACCCACTTGTGGCTTTTCCCATGTTGTTTCCCGTAGAGGTTGACGAGGACTCGAGTGAAGGGGACTTTGACCCTTCTTCCATGGATCATCTTGAGGAAGCACACATCATAGATCTAAACAATACAATGTACGAACCCTCAACTGAAGTCATGTCCATAACACCTATTGATGACATTTTACCCAATGAACCCTTACTTTTGATAAATCCGCACCTCATTGATTGGGACCAAACCGAACCAAATGACCTACTTTACTTTTCCAATGACCAAGCAATGAATCACTACCTTAATGCGGTTGAACCCTCTTTCACCAACGAATTCAATACGGACATAATGACAGCAGCAGGGGTTCAATCTCTTAGTCAAAAGAAAAAAATAAAAAAAAATAGTAAAAAAATGAAAAGTTCTATTGGTGAAAACCCAACTGTGGCACCATTAGAACCAAAAAAAATAAAATTAAAAGACGTTTCTTTTGGTGAAAACCCAATTGTGGCACCAAAAGAAGAGAGATTGGACACTTTGCCTGAACATGAAGAGGAAAGGTCACCTCTACTCATAGAGCCAACGAAAAAGGTCAATATTGGGACAGAATTAGATCCAAAGTTCATACACTTGGTAGCATCACTCACACCTCTAGAAAGAGAAGACTTCATAAAATTCTTCCAAGAACAACAAGTAAACTTTGCATGGTCATATGCTGACATGCCCGGATTAGATCCTGACTTTATAATGCATCATCTGAATGTTCGACCAGGGGTCAAACCCGTTAAGAAAAAGTTGAGAAAAATGCACCCCCACATAAAAATTGTTGAAAGTAGGGTTCATAAGAGCAATAACATATGCTGAATGGATCTCCAACATTGTACCAATCACAAAGCATGATAAATCCATTCGTGTGTGTATGGATTTTAGAGATCAAAATCTTGCTTGCCCCAAAGATGATTTCCCACTTCCGAGCATAGATGCCATAGTGGATTTGACATCAGGACACTCAATGTACTCATTAATGGATGGCTTTAGCGGGTATAATCAGATCAAAATTGCACCTGAAGACCAAGAAAAGATAGTATTTACTTGCCCTTGGGGTACTTTTTGTTGGAATGTCATGCCCTTCGGTCTTAAAAATGTCGGAGCCACATATCAAAGGGCCATGACAACTATCTTCCATGACATGATGCACACATTTTTAGAAGACTATGTGGATGATATATTGGAAAAATCCCACAAAAGAGAAGAACACCTCCACATTTTGAAAAAGATATTTGTTAGGTTGGAACAATTCAAGGTCAGATTAAACCCAAAGAAATGTGCCTTCGGAGTCCAATCCAGAAAATTACTAGGTTATATAGTTTTCGCCAAAGGGATTGAAGTGGATCTCAAGAAAGTACAAGCTATAATGGACATGGAAATACCTAAGAATATCAGCCAAATGAGATCCTTGTAGGGCAAAATCCAATCCATATGAAGGTTTATCTCCCAATTGGCTGAAAAATGTCATTCTTTCACTAGGTTGCTACATAAGGATACTATATTTATATGGGATGCTGAATGTGATCAAGCTTTCACATTACTGAAGACTTATTTGATAAATCTGCCCATTCTCATGTCACCAATCAAGGGAAAAGCATTACTTCTCTACATATATGCTATGAAAAGATCCTTAGGGATACTTTTGGTGCAAGAGGATGAACAAGGAAAGGAAAGAGCTATCTACTATTTGAGTAGAACATTGATAAAATATGAGCTTAATTACACATTTATGGAAAGAGCTTGTCTAGCAGTGGTGTTTGCATCTCAAAAGTTGAGACATTATATGTTGATGCATAAGGTCAAGTTGATTGCCAAGATAGACCCTCTCAAATATTTGTTAAGTAAAACAGCCTTAACAGGTAGAATAGCTAAATGGGTGATGATATTGAGTGAATTCGACATTGAATATGTCAATAGAAAGGCAATCAAAGGACAAGTGATAGCAGATCATTTAGCTAAAAATCCCATGACTTCTACACAAACTATTCAAGTGGAATTTTTGGATTCTGCCATTATCAACATAGAGGCAAAAATATGGAAGTTATACTTTGATGGATCCTATACTCAAGGAGGTTCCGGGGCCGGCATATTATTGGTAACTCCTCAAGGTTACACCATTCCCAAATCCTACAAGCTTATGTTTCCATGTAAAAATAATATAGCAGAATATGAAGCACTAGTCATAGGCATCAAAATGGCCTTAGAATGGAATATAAAAGAGCTACAAATTTATGGAGATTCTCAACTCATCATTAATCAAGTCAACAATGAATATAACACTAAGGATGAAAAGTTGATGCCTTATAAGACTATGATTGATGGATGGAAGAAATACTTTGCATTGATCACCTTTGAACATATTCCTAGAGAGAAAAACAGAGCAGCTGATGCCATGGCTACCTTGGCTTCTTTGTTACAAAAACCAGATCAAAATGAGAAGTATGAGTTCTTGGTGGAAGAGTTAGTAAAACTGACATTTGACCTCCCCAAAACCCAAATTGTTGCCCTCTTACATGGACATGACTCCCCTTGGTATGGACCTATATATACCTAGCTTAAAGACCAAGTGCTACCCTTAGACCAAACCCGTGCTCAAAAATGCAATTTCATACGCCAAGCCTCCCGTTACTTAATCCTTTCCGAAACATTTTATCGTAAGGGTCTAGATGGGATGTTACTTAGGTGTTTAGAGGAAGAAGAGTCTAAGTTAGCTTTACGAGAGGTTCACGAAGGCATTGGCGGGTCGCACTCAAGCGGGTTAAATCTAGCTAAGAAAATCCTTCGCTTAGGGTATTTTTGGAAGACATTGGAAAAGGATGCTTGCCACTTTGTGAAGATATGCAACAAATGCCAATATCATGGCAATATGATACATGCACCAGCACAAGCATTACATCCCTTTGTCACACCATGGCCTTTCTATCAATGGGGGTTTGATTTAATTGGCATCATAAATCCACCTTCTTCAAATGGGCACAAACATATCATAACTGCAACAGAATATTTCACCAAGTGGGTTGAAGCAGTTCCATTGATAATGGCAACAGGAAAGCAAATTTCCATGTTTATCTTGAATCATATCATTTGCCGATATGGTATTCCTCATGCCATAATAACAGATAATGGAAAACAATTCAAGAATAAAGATGTTGATGAACTATGTGCTACATTTCATATCACTCACCATTCATCATCAATTTATTACCCTCAGGGAAATGGGCAAGCCGAAGCCACAAATAAGAATATATTGAAGATCTTGAAAAGGTCGGTCAACAAATCAGGAAGGGATTAGCATATGCAAATTAATCTAGCATTATGGGCCTATAGAACCAGCATAAGAACACCCACTAGAGCCACGCCATTCTCACTAGTCTATGGGACTGAAGTAGTTCTACCATTAGAGGTTGAAATCCTATCTTTATGAGTGTCGTTACAAGGATTGATCACAGATGAAGACTATAGGGTTGCTAGACTTCAACAATTGGAGTTACTTGAAGAACATCAAACACAAGCTTATGAGCACCTGAAAGTGTACCAAAATAGAATCTCAAGGAACTATAATAAACATATCAAACCGAGAGTTTTTCAGGTAGGAGACTTGGTGTTGAGAGAGAATCCAAAGAATCAGGTTGAGAGGGAAAATAAAGGCAAATGGGGGGCTAATTGGCTAGGCCCATTTATCATAATATCTTCATTTGGCATAGGAACCTATAAATTATCAAATTGTGACGGAGAGGAACTTCAAGAACCTATTAATAGTATTCATCTTAAAAGGTTCTATACATGAGGTAGATGAAAGAGTATAAAGAGTATCAGATGAGAGAGCATCCTATTTTATTGTACATAGTTCAAAAGAGATCTTGAAAACACCAAAAACATTTGAAAAGCACAAAAGGATAAAAACATTGAGAAAATTGAGCATGAAGAAAGGAAAAACATCCAAAATTATGTTGTCTTGGTGAAAACCTAGTAAATAGGCACCTTGATGATAAAAAAGAAAAAAGAAAAAGAAAAATACAAAAAAAATTGAAAAAGAAGAAAGTGCCCTGGTGAAGACCTAGTAAATAGGCACCTTGGTAGCAAAAAAAGAGAGAAAAAGCTTGCAAAAAAAAAAGAAAAAGAGCTTGATCCATCCAAAGGGTGAAAACTTGGTAAAAAAGCACCTTTGGTTCCCTTCAGTTGGTCTTTCCTAGGTTGCATTTGTACATAATGCATCTCATCATCCCATTTGTCCAAACCTTCATTGCATCCATCATTTGTACATAGTCCTAATAAAGCTTTGTAGCTTCATCATTTGCATTGCCCAAAGTTGTCAAAACGGGTATATTCAAACACTTGGGGGCAACGAAGAGCATATCACAAAGTGGGTACATAAAAAGGATTCAAACGAACAACATTCAGTCAGAGTCAAACAGAGAGAGAGCGAGATCCAAATTTCAAAAGAAAGAAGCATATTTTCGTGAACCTTTGATAGATATCATTGTTCATAAACCAAGAAATTGATTACCACAACAAAATCCTTGAGCCTTAATAGACTTTATTATTCGGGATTAAATAAAAATCAAACATCATTAATGATCAAGGTACTATTTGAAAATCAAGAAACAATGCAAAACACTTGAAAGATTCTTTTGAAAGTTGGTTAAAAATCTCTTTGCTTATATCGATTGATTTATATCAAGTCTCTTTAGCTAATTGATGGTATTGGCAATGATAGAGATACGATATTTTATTGCCTTTGAGTGACTGTTTGGAGGAAGATTCGTCACCTTATGAGAAGTTGTCTAACAACATGGTCATCAAAGAACCATCGAGGACTATCTCATAAGTAGATGGATTAACCTTTGTTTGTTTACGCAAACGGATCCCTTGGCTATTTAGATTTTCTATATCTTAATACCAAAAATCCACTTGCAACATTCAATCCGTTGACACCGGTATTCAGACTCCCATAGTTTGGTCATCCAACTAGTGAGGGTTGTACTAGTTCAAAAAGGAGGTTACCAAATGTGATAAAAAGTGGTATTCATATCATCATGTCAGTGGGCAGTGGTGATTGTACTTTCTGTCCGGTCCCAAATGCTCAATGATGAAAATTTATCCTCAAGGCATTTATTTGCTAAAAGTTGGTGACACTTAGGTTGCATTGCAAAGCATATTAGATTCATTGCATTATCTTGTTAGATTAATTGCATTGTCCTGTTTGATCAAATGCATGTGTTTATGGTTACTTTTCCAAGGGAACAAGGGGGTACATCAATAATCTTGGGTACTTAAAACATTTACGCAAAAGGGGTTCAATAATAATGTTTGTTCTTGATAAAACACAATAAAGAAAATGAGATTATCTTTTGCATACACGCATTGAGCATTATTCATTATCCACATTTACAATGAAAAATCATCCATACATCATGTGCACTCATATAGTTAAGGATAAACTGGCATACATTGACAAATCAACAAAACATAGGAACATACATGTGCATTTCCATTAAACATCTTACATCCATACATGAACAACAGAAGAGCATCACCAAATTCATACATTTTTGCATACATCTATATATATCATAAAATAAGATACTGCATTCATAGCATGAATTCAAGTAAATGCATAAATCAAACATCATATAGCTACATAAAAGATAATCTTATAATCAAACTCATCAAAGAGAATCAAGAAGTATATCATCATATATCATCATCAAAAAGGAGGATCCCATACATCAAATATGTCAAGGTATCATCAAAGTGATCTATCAAATGTTTCGATAAATGAGAAAAACATAAAAGATGGACCAACAACACTGAGTAAATCTGTCATCATATCACTCAAGAGCCTGTAGCACCAGATCCATCTGGCCCTCTACTATCCTATGGGGGAGGAGCCTGTGATGTACCCACTCCATCCTGCCTTTGAACAACCCTAACAGATACAAGATGTTGTAATAAAGAGGTAACCTGGTCCAATTGACCCACAATAGTGGATATCTCTATCCTCATAGACTGTAAACCTCACTCTAATCCATCCATGTGATCACCCTGTGCACCCTGTGGCTGTCGAGCTGGCAGAGGCATCTGTGGAGCTCCATCATCCTGTTGTGCATCATCCTACTGTACCTGATCTTGATGAGCCACATCACCATCAGGCTGCGCTAAGGCCACTCTCTGTAACTATACCAAGGGATCTAATATCCCAGGAATCTACCTAGCTACATCAATCTGTGCATGTCTCTGAGCTCTCTGATGTCTATGCACTCTGTCCTATCTATCTGCTCTAGGTCATCTAACAACTGCATCATCCTGTGCTCTATCCTGTCTATCATGACCCAAATCTCATCTCACCTAACCTCCCCCTGCAGCAACCTGAGGATGTCTATGTCCTCGACCTCTCTGATGTCTACCACCCCTCCCACCATCACGATGTCCAGGAATAGGCTCAGCCGGATCAGTAAATCAAGGAAACCTATGGCAAGACCACCAATCCGCATACTCATGTGACATCCCAGCATCAGCCATACCAGGAAGTATCTCCCATCTGCAAATAGTCATACCCACAATCTGACCTAATGCAAACTGATAATCAATACATGGAACCCATAGAGAGATCTCTGCCTGTACTCGAGCATATAATGTATTGCCCTGAGGCATATCCTGAATCCGCCCATACTGTCTCAAAACTCTGCCAAAGCAAAAGTGCTCAATAGTGGTAGGAGTGCGCCCAATCATCCAGCGAGGGGAAAACATATATGGTAACTCATCACCATCCTCTCTCCAATGATCACAACCAAGATAAGGATGCCATATAACCTGATCCAGATCATCAATGTGACATTGCTAGTAATCCAAATGATCCATATGATGCTGTATGACCATGCCTGTATATAAGAAAGTGTAGGGATATCCCCAAGGTCAAACTCTATCAGAAATAGGCCTAGTAATGGGAAGATGTTCCCATATCCACAACTGCAGAACAATAACACTCGCTAACAATGATGCACTACCCCGATAGACTACCTCATGTAAATCATGATACAACTGTGCCAAGACATAGGAACCCTAATCAAACCATCGAGGATGAGCAACTAAATCCTCTATAATCTGGCCCCAACCGATTGAAAAACTGTGACCTCGCCGGTCGGGAAGAAGTAGACCGCCAATCAAGGCACCCAAAATTATTGGTAATGTCGAAAAAGAGGCAAACTAAGGCCATGTAATAGTATCCCCATCTCTAATAGTGTTGTCCCCGAATACTTGTCGGCAGACAGAGGAATCATATGCAGAGTCATAGTAGACCAACTCACCCCTACAAGGAATTTGCAATAATCGATACACGTCCTCTGGCGTGATCATCATCTCTCTATATGGAAAGTGGAATGTGTTGTGGTCAGAGTGCCATCGCTCTGCCACTGCAGTCAATAAACCATGGTTCAGCTGGAACCATGGGAGATCAAGGAGGAAACTCAAACCACATCTCTCAATAACTTAGAACTCAGCTGCTGTGAGTCTCTGACCTAAGTCAATAACCCATGATGCAACTGAACGTATGTATAAAGTAGGATAATGATCCTATTGGCAAGGTAAAGGAATAATATCAGTACATTGTATCAAGGAATTATCTCAAGTCAATCAAAAGTATCAAGTAATCACACTAAAGTATCATCGTTCATTTCTCTGTATCCTGAGAATGAAGTGACAGTCTCAAATCATATTAGTTTTCACACTAATTGATTTATCCTATCAGTTAATATTCAAATCAGATTGACAAATCATATTTTAAAGTACTACTATCCTGATATCCAAACCATTATTTTGTTGACAATCATAGACCTACACTAATTATCTAACTTTCTCATCAGGGGGTTATCAAATTGTTCATCAGATACGATTAACACGTGTAAAAAGTACAAAAATTTTGCAAAAAATACATCAGGCATGATTTTTATGCTGTCAGGTGACATTTTAACCTAGGCGTGACTTAATTTGGCCCTAAGCGACTTTATTATTCTACCAGGTGATAGATTTTCTATACACGACAGTGAATTTGACACCGCGACAGAGAGTTTTCCTTAGGCAAGAGTTAAATGGTTAGGTTTCGGGTAGGCGATAACCTATTCGAAAAGGGGTATTTTTCCCTAGGGCAAGGCGATAGTTTTTTCCTGCCAGGCGAGACTTAACTATCTTGTAGGCGAAAGATTATTACGCGGAGGTGATAATAAAAACTGCAGAAGCGATAGTAAAAGACCCTAGGTGACAATCAATTCTGTCCTAGGCGTGATTTCTTGAATGCAAAGCAACGATGAAACATGAAATTGCAATAAATGCTTAATAAATGATCAATAAATGCAAAATCAAAGTTCGTAATGACTTACTAGAGGTGCATAATCAGGCGGTCTCGCATATCTCTGGCATCTCTTGAATCTATGCTCCCGAATCGGCACAACCATCTCGAAATTGCTAGAGAATCAAAGCAAAATCACCAAGGGTAAAAAGTAAAAATGAATGGTAAAAGAGGGTTCTTAACCTATTTAAGGTATTTTTGACCTAATTTTGAACTTGAAATTAGCCATTTACTTCTCTTAGCATATCAAATCAAACCAGGGCATAATCATACATCGTGGGATATCATCAATAGTCAGAAACTAAAACATATTTGCTATATCAAACGTCAATAATCATTTTCAAATCACGCAATTCATATGTTTTAATTTCTGAGGGGGCAATAAGGGTATCAAATCAAAGTCGCAATCATACATCATGAAATCAGTGGGGCATCATAAATTTTTTTGTATCAAGAGGCAGCAATCAATCACATAGGGAATCACAATCAGGACATAAAGAATCTTTGAATCGGTGTTCTTCGCACATCGACTCAAAGAGGGGCATTTGTAGACATTGAAAATTGGTCAAAGGCTTAAATCAATCAAAAAGTGCATCAAATCATCAAAATAGCACGAAAAATCAATAAATGGAACAAAGGCAACTCAAATCAAAGGAAAATTTAATTAAATGATTAAATAAAGCTTGAAAAGGGGAAAAACACTACGAAATTGATTAAATTCAATTAATGACATAGTTGTTGAAAGCAAAAATCAAAATGAACCTCTTTCCCTTCATGGCTAAATTTAATTACTTTAATTAATTAATAAATCATAATTTCCCTCAACAAAGCAAATTGGAGACAAAATGGACACAAATCACTCACTTTTGTTGAAATGGTCCAGCCTTTTGAAACCATTTAAATGATTGTCCCCTCCTTGTCCCCCCATTTATGGACAAAGCAAAGCCAATTGACCTTACCCAAGCATAACCATGATCAACTCACTCTACCCCCTACCCTTGGGAAAATCCTATAAGTAGAAAGCATTTTGAGGCATTAAGGATCCATTCCATATCTTTGAATTGTAGCAAAGCTCTTGCAATTTGCATCCACACCACTCACTTGTCAATTTTAATAGCTTAATTGCTTGATCATAGTAGATTGTTCATTAAATAGAGCTAGAATTTGATTGAATATATCTTAATTGCATATCATATAGCTTAATTCTCATCTTTAGAGTGTCACTAGTGAGGATCATAGCTGAGAGCCTCATTTACCACTTTATTTTAGAGATCCATGAGATGTTGATAGATTAATTGTGCATTGATTAGATTAGTTCTCACTCTAATTCTTGTTGTTCTTAGTTAATCTTGTAATTTCATGAAGGTGAATAATATCATCACACAATATGCATTAAGTCTCTTAAACACAATATATTGTACTTGTGTTGCAATGAAAACTCATGTCATTTTAGCCATCACGATCAAAACTAATTCATAGTTTTCATCTTTGTCTTGCTCGAATGGTAATGCTAAACAACATTTATACAAATAAAAAATATTTCCATTGAAATTAACTATGGCACACATATTAGTTGGAATATTGAATGTTGAATCAAAAATAATGTATTGTGTTGTACCTATATTTGTATATATCCAACGTAGACAACACGTCTCAACATTTCTTTCTTCCAATTTTTCATAATTAAGATGTATAAAATCACCAACAAAAATACAAACAACTAATTAGAAAAAAACAAAAAGTAGTAAAATTGCTATATATAAAATATAGAGATTAGACTATGAAAAAAAGTTAGGAATTTATCTTTATCGCACAAATTAACAGGCAATAGCTCAACCAAAAACATTAGTATATTCAAAAGTTAAGCCCTTACTTTGCTATTTCTTGGAAGCAAAGATCACATAAATCCAGAAAAGTTTAAAATTATACTTTTCACTGCTCGTAGCAACATTAATTCATGGTTTTCTTCTCATTTACAAAAAAAAAGGTATATGACTATATTCGCATGGGCATGGATAAAAAAAGAACAATGTCAATTCATCTTCTCAAGGATAAGCTTGCACCATTTGTTCCTAATTTAGGTATGCTTGTACAAATACAATTGTATACTTTGAAAATCTTCTTCTGGTAGCAAGAAAACTATGTAGTAGTGTTTTTCAAAATGATTAAAGTAATATATGTTTTAGATATTAGTTCAATTGCAGGGCTTTGAAAACTCTCAGATCTTACTCAGCCAATGATTGCCTCTTTCATAGACTTCACTTAAATCAAAATACAAAGAACAAAAAAATAATACAAGTTAAAACATAGCATTGAAATTAACTTGGGCATACATATTATGTGGAATATTGAATATTACATTATAAATGATGTATTGCTCTATAACTAGAGTTGTATATATTTTATGAAGGTAACACACATGGACACTTTTTCTGGCCTAACTTTTCATGATTAAAACAAAAAAAAAGGCCATAAAAATAGAATGAATCTTCAAAGAAAATATTATGTAAAATACAATATGTAAATATGGATATTGCAAATTGAAGGAAAATGTAAAAATATTATCCTAAACTTGCACATATTAATAGGAAGACCGTGTAAAATATATATTTTTTACCTTATACAATTGGTATCAAAATATGCATCTACAAATGCTAATAGAGAATAGAACAAATTGCAACTCATTTTAAAAATGAAGCAGTGTAAATAAAGAGTTTGTAAAATAATGTGTGTCATTGCTAAACCAAGAAATGAAATGAAACAAAAACATTCACATTACTTTTAAATTCTTTCCTTAGTTTTTTTGTCAGTTTTCTCTTGGTGTTTACTCAAATGACAATATTAAATAATATTCAACAACCTATTTTGGATACATTATTGTTGAAACATTCACTAGCATTGGTTTAGTCTTAAACATTTTACAATTTATGTATATGTTTCCTATGTGCTTATCTTGTGTTAGAACACAAGTAATGTTTTTGATTGTGCAATTGTTTATTAGTTTTTAGAAATAAATGATAAGTTCAATTGTTTGTATAGCACTCTTGCTCTGTATTGTTCACCACTAAACAATCAAAAGTATTGTATTTTGAATTTTAGCTGCTATGATAGATATTATTGTTAGAATAACAAAGCTATTAATTTCAAATTAGCACAATTCTATAATTTAAATGAATTGTGAACTATTTGAATAGTTTGACAACAACAATGTAGAGTTTAAAGTATATGTTATGATATAGGAAAATAAACAAATTTTAAAAAAAGTCGCAATAACTTGAAATAGAGATCAACCAAGGAATCAAAATAAGAAAACCAGTCACCATGCATGCAAATATGATACAAAGTATGTTGGAAAACACAAGGCATATGAATTATTTGTTAAATGTAATTAGATTTTTCCCATGTTTTTAATAATAAAATCAAGCAAATATCTTGTATTTAGTATTGACTTTTTTTTTATTGATGTTACTGTTTCAAAATTTTATTGTTGAAAATCAAGGGACAAATAATTTCAAAAAATTGACACAAATTGTTTGTATTTTGTTCAATGCATGACAATGAAAAAATATAGCATATGCCTTGTATCTGCTAACACATTTTCCATAATGCGTGCAAGTACAAAACAAATGCATCCTAAATAAAAGTGTTAATGTAAGAAAACTTTCAATCCCATAGCTTTTGCTATTGGTATGATAATTGGTTTACACTTGTTGTTTTATGTTTTTGTTGTCAATTTATGATTTCATTGCAAGATTGTGATAGACTTATTTTTATTAATATATACATAGTATTGCAAAGTATTTTAGTTTGGCATTATTTTTGAAACAAATAGAATAATTATTTCCTTGGTAATACATTGTGCACAATGTCTATTATATTCACATTTGTCAATGCATTGCAAGTAAAATAAAATATTGATACAATATCTTAATTTTAGTGGTAGGGGATTTTCAATGAACATTTTCAAACACATACACTTGAGTACAAGTATGATGGTTGCTTTCTTTTTTTGAATTTTTTGGTTCATCTCTAGTTCAATGTAAAACATAATTTTTTCAAACTTGTTCATTTGCAAAGTATGTACTTTCTTTTGTATTTCTTGCAACCAAATTAATTTATCAATAGGTTTATAAATATTGTAAGAAATAGACAAAATATACCACAAAACTTGATTATAGTACAAAAAGAAAAAAATGTTTTTTTGTAGTGTGCTAACAGTAGCTATGTAATTTGAAAGCTAACGAAATATCAATTGGACTCATAATTAGGATGGATAGAAATGGAAACAATACTAGCAAGGAGTAGTCAATAGAAATTCATTGCCAAGAAATGCTTCAACAATGATTTCAATTTCTTTAGGAGCATCATGTTTCACTTTACAATACAAAAAAACCCACCTCACAAGGTTAGGGTAACAATCTCATCATCACACAAGTGATGAATAATCTCTACTATCGCAATGGCCTCATTGCACTCAATGCAAGGTAGATGCAAGTTCACAAAGAAAACATGCTAAACTCCAATGAGCCCATTTGAACGGACACTTCCACAATATGCTTTACAACCACCATATAAATTTACAAATAATTAAGAAATCATACAATTTGGGTACATAAGTAATTAACCCAAATGATCCATTACAATTAATAATCAAACTTCTCATTACCAATTTCAATAATTACCATAGTGCATAACAATTTCTCTACAAGTGGAATGTCTAACAATGCAATAAATATGATGCCAATGCATATAGACATAACTCATTTCATTTAGTTTCTTATTAGTACAACAATCACTAGAATACATAGTGCACCACACTCCACAAGGAGTCAAAAAATAGGCACTCAAGGCCATTCATGGACACCAATCAATGGCTCCAACCAAGAAGGGTTACACAAGTAAGCGAGCCACTCATGGGCTATTAAGAACTCAAATAAACCAAGGATCAACATATTCATACAAGATATCATGCTATAGAAAATGCAAACACAACTGAGGTTGCACATGAATCCACACACTCAGACCACACAAGGGTCACCAAATACTCAAACCAAGAGAAACACACCAACCATATGGTCTAAAATGCTCTGACAAGGTACTCACATAGGGGTATCATCTAGCCCTTGGAAAGTCCTAAGGTAGTCTTCCTCCATCTTATGTTATTTGGAGGATTGGTTCCTCAAGTACTCTCATGAATGACATACTTAGGCACCCAAGAAACACCCAAAAACTATCTCTCCATACCACACACACACACACTCATGCATCTACAAAATCCACTATGCAACCAACATATACACAAGGATCTTAGCATATGAACATGGGATATGATACTATATGTAATGTCTCACCTAGGAACCCTTGGAACCAAAGAGTAAAACATACACTTAACAATTTTTTGTTGTACATAAATAAACATAACATTAACATAATCTATCCAAGTGCATCTCATAAATACAACATGTGCAAAAACTATATCTCAAAGTTAACATTACGAACCTCATAAAATGTTTACACAAGTGGAAGTCTTAAAAAAAAACTTCTAAAGGTTCCCAGGCACTAACCCATAGGTGTGAATGAAATAGGCACATTTAAGCTACCACATGAGAGTTCAAATCACATCCATGAAACCCATGGGTCATGATCGAACCATCGTCAATAGTCACCCATCAATGGGACCACAACACCCTCATGGAAATGTAATGCAAGAATATGACAACAAGATAGAAAAGGGAAAACTTCACCAATGGATACAAATTTGACCCATTCAAATTAAAATGGCCTCTACTCAAAAAATGTATCCAAATCAACTTTTAATTTTTGATCTAACCTTGGGAAGTGCTCTTTGTTTATAGGTGACATTTTATAGGTGATGCAAATAAATTGCATATGCACTATAAAAAGTTGCATAGGCACACCAAAAAATTGTATAGGCACCATTCTACTTAATCTAGATAGAAGGATCTTCCAAAGGCCATAACTTTTACATTTGACATCTGTTAGACTTGGTTTAAAATACATCAAAATTATCTTGATGATCTCTATGATAAGATGAGCCTAAAAAAATCTATGACCTAAATATTTTTTTCACCATCCACTCAAATAAAGTATGGTCCATTAACAAGAAGTCGTTGTTTCCTAACACATGCAAAATATGAGGTAACTTAGTCTGAAAATAGGGTAGGCTTGTTGATACCAACATATAGTATAAGATGCAAGATTTATCCACACCAGGGAGTGCTAGATACACACAAACTAAGGTAGTACCCACTTGATTGTAGCAAAGAGTCAAATAACCAAATAACTATACTAAGATCTAATAGATACATGTGCATAGAAATATCAATAGGATAAACATAAAATAATCTACTATAAGTACAAAAAATGAAAGCATATAAATACATACATCTCAAGTCAAGTGAAGTACAATAGGGAGATCCCAGTGCTTGAACACTCTGAGTTTGGAGGAATCCCACCACCTATACACCAGTCCCCAATAATGGTATAATACCACATGGAACCCTTAGGCCCACCTCACCATTCTCACAAAGAAAGCAACCCAACCAAAAACACAAGGTATACACACAAGCAAGGAATGAATCTCACACACATCAATAAAATGCATAGTCTCATAGGACATCACAACTATCCAATATAAAACACAAGTATAGAATGCAAGATACAAGAAACATGGAGAACTCTCGACATGTAACCAACATCCATAATCACCAAATCAAAATCCCAACTCATCAAGGTGCCACTCAACACTACTGGACCTATACATGAGATTAATAACCATAGGAAGTATCTCTACCCACATGGATTGATACTGCAAATATAGGGTGGTTCCATCTACGCTCAACACACGGATCTCACATGATTATCAAGGATCTGATGGATCTCCACCATCTATGCTCAACTTGTGGATCACACACAATGTTTGGGGGATTCAATGATACATATTACCATATATTCTCATGCTTAGGTCACACATAACATTTGGGGATTCAATGGGCTATACAATCCACATAATCTTGTTAAATATTTTATACCCAATATGTTTATTATAATTTTAACTTTTTAGAAGCTCCTTGATGTAGCCTATGCATCCACTTATGGATTAGGGTATACATAAGAGCTACTCCCCATGAATACTCACCATACCTAGTCCTATGGCTCAACATCACACAATTGAGACCAAAAAAAGATGTAAACTTGATCTACACAAGAGAATGATAAATACTTCATCAACTTGGCTACCCCAGGATGACAATAGAGACTTCGTCCACTTGTCTACATAAGGATGGTATAAACCAAGGTTGTTCACTCATCTACACAAGGATGGTATAACCCAAGGTTGTTTACTCATCTACATGAGGACATAAATAATGCATCATCATCCTAGTCTACACCAAGGGCAAAAAACAACCTTAGGATCCTCATGCAAGGAACCAAGAAAAGACTCTCAAGTCAAAACCAAAAAGGAACAAGATACTAAATTGGCCTCAATCCAAGAGTATGGGTCACTCAAATCTCTACATAGGAGCATATCTCAACTACATGCCTAGATGGGGTTTCAATAATAACATCCACATGTCACATGTGATCTCCACTCAAGAATGGATGATGTCAAACAAAATACATAAGTAGTACAAGAGTGAGAAAGGAGAATATCTCAACTCCGAAACACTCAAGGCATACAACCGAGTGAAAAAAAGCACAACAAAAAATATCTCAATCAACCACTATGCCAAGAGCACATATTACCATAGAATCAATCAAGCATCTTATTAGAAGATGACGATGGATCAACAAGCCAACAAGATGTTGGAGGATAAGGCACTCCAAAATACTCTAGGTACCCCAAACTATGCGAAATCAACAAATGTCCAAGAGTCCAAAATACTCGATTGGCCACTATGTCAAGAGTTTGGATTCCAGGGGAATCCATCACACATCTTGTAGAAACACGCGATACTAGAAAGGGTCAAATGACCAAAAACCCAATTTCTAGCAAAAACCAGCAAGGTGTAAAAATCAACAAATTAACATCAAATGAGCATATTTAGATTGTGATAAAAGATGACTAGAATGTCCCATATCTATTCCATCTTTTTAATACTATAATAGACATGAGTAACTACCAAAAACTCTCACTCGTTCATGCCCAACAAGATTTTAAACATTTTCTATATAGCACATGAAATGAAGAAAACCCTAAAACACCCAAAATTGAACCATCTTGAAAATCAATGAAATTAAAATACATTTCCTATTTTGCACCCAACATCCCAAAAATTTAGCATAATTTTACTTCTAGGAATCTATGCAAAAACAACTAGCATAATGGTGCAAAAACTCACATTCAAACCGCAATTGCTCAAAGAAAGTGAACTGGGTAACTGAAAGCTACAAAATTGTGGGGGAGTACTAACTCTTAGCCCACAAAGAAAATGCAAATAAGAAACATTGAAAATGACTAAGGAAATAATTAATATCAAAGGCCTTGCCTCATGTAATACCCCAAAAATGGGCTATAGGTGCATTAACCTCCTACATCAACAAATCAAATGAAATCGACATCGAAGTCCTAACCTAAGGCACATCTACACATTAGTTTATCAAAACCCTAATTAATTTTATCCTAATTCTGCATCAAGGAATATTCTTTATTCCTAATTTATATTATTTAATTTTGACAATAAATAAAAAATGCTACAAATAATTGATTAAATTATTATTTAATTAATTAAATCCAGTTGTCAATATTTAATGATATAGTTTGGAATAAAAGTTTGATTTAATAATTGATTAACCCATAAATCAATTATTTTTAACTCAAAATCAGTTAAGTTGAGAATAAATCACTTTATTTTTAAATTAATTCATATTAAATCATGCACAATCAGAAAAGCAGTCAACTTTAAATCAAATATCAATTTCAATTTGTTAACTTTCTAAACTCAACATGTGATTGTGAGTTGAAAAAGTGAACTAAACTCTATTTCGAGTTAAAAATTGTTTTTGCATGATTTTATGAGTTGATCTTCTCCTAATTTCTTGTTAACTCAAAAATCAACTTGAGTTTATCAAGAGTGATTTATGGATTTTTCTCAATACATCCTCAAGCCATGGCACTAGTACAATTGACCACATTTTTCGACCAAAATCAGGTAAAAACTTCAACAAACCTTGGTTGAAATTTCCACCAACCTAGGTTGAAATTTTGACGAAACACTATGTTGGTCAAAATTTTGACCAAGGTTTGTGGAACTTTTTAGTTGCTTTTGGTCGAAAAATGAGGTCAATTATACTAGTGTGGATTTCTATATACTTGGGGCTCATTCCTTCATCTTAAGCTCCCCCTCGTGAATTTGCATACTTGAACTCTGGTGAATTTGCATCTGAAGAATCATGCTCTTGTGAACAGGTGATTGTGAGATTTTTGTTATTGTTTTGATCATAGCATTTATTATTTTCATATCATAGCATATAATTGTTAGATTAATTTTCATATCATTTCAATCCATTCTAGACTAGTTTCATATCAATTTTTCATATTATTGCACACAAAATCCCCGAAAAAAGAGATTAATTTGCATTCATCTTTCATCCATTTTAAATCATTTAAATCCTTCGTTTAGGTGTTGCATTGTCACTAATCTCAGTCTAAATATGAGAAAACCATACTCACACCTACTAGAAGGCAGCAAATCACTTGGTTAGCTATATTGTTCTTATTTGTAGATTTCTTGATTTACTAACCTCTAATGTTTGACTAAAGTGTTGTGTCTCCAACTAGGTACAAAATTCACATGCACATTTCTGGCACCCACTGTGGGGCGCTGAAATGAGTTTCCATTCTTTTCTATCAATTTCTCTCAAAACTGCGATTTTTATTTTTTTGTCCATACAGTTTTCGTACGACATTTGACAGTTTGTCATACCAGGACTCCTTGATTGTCATACAATAGTTGGTAATTTAGAGAATCATGCCAATTGTTTGGTATTGTCATTTGGGAGTTACTTTGATGTGTGCGTATAGATCCACTATCATTTCATGCCTGGATTATCGTACGGGAGGTAGCATACTGTCGTATGAGTTTTCACTGTAGAATTTCAATTGTCATAACAAATTTCTAGGTTGTCTTTCAGATTTGATTTTTGGATTTGGACAGACAACTAACCCTAACAATTGATATTTGCTATTTTTGATTGGTACTTGTTGTTTTGGCTCGTGGGAAAGCGCAACAAAGTTAAAAATTAGGTAAAATCTACTAAGCGCGTTGCATGTGAACTGAGGTATTTTGCTACATCTGATAACATTTCAATTTGGAACATAAAACAAACCTCTCATGTGTTTAGCTTGAGTGTCTCTTTCTTTCATAAATCACACATTCATTTTGGGCTCTAAAAAGAACATAGATTTTCTTTCTGCATATCTATTACACATAGTAATTAGGCCCTATGAAAACTATTTGTGGAGTTCTTGAGGGAGTGGGCTTCATTCACTTGTTTTGCATGTGAAGCTCTTCTAGAAGATAGATCCCCTTGTAGGTAGGGTGGATACTGTTATTATCTCACAGTCTTACTTGGTTCAGTCCTCAACTTTGATCGATACATTCTCTCTTGGTCCCATTTAAAGAGCTTGGTAGACATTTTTGTTGACATCATGAACCTTGGTGAGGTGGTTTCAGTCTTAGTGTGTCAATTTATTTATTTTCTATGTTTTGGTGAAGTGAAGAGGCTAGAGGATTATGCTCTACTCCCTTTTTGGGTAGTATCAGAAACTTAGATCCTTGAATCTAAACTAAGTCCCCCTGTGGTTCTTTTTGTGTGTCTCCTTTTAGAGAGCATTAACCATAGTGGACATTTCCTTTATTGGGTCAACCACATGGATGAAACCTCAAGCAGTAATAACCATTTTCACCGTGGTAGCATCAACCGCTATATAAATGTCCTTGTGGAAGAAATCTCCATAGGTGTAGTCTCCTGTTGAGCTGTTAGATCTCCTCAGTAGCTCCTGATTGATTAAATTATCATACTGTGTCAAAACCCCGGTGCCCCTAGATTGGATTTTTCCCTCTTGAGATTACAAAAGTTGTAGAGTCAGACCATTACTAAGAACCCTAGTGCAACCAAATTTTTATTTTCTAGGACTATGTGCATGATTGCAAAACTTTTGAGAACATACACAAGTAGCATTCTTAGAGATTAGAACAATAAGTCACTATTCTTGTTCATGTGCAAGGTTGCTTTGTCCCTTTCTCATTATTTGAAAATGATTTCTTGTTCCCTTGATTGTTGTTCTACGTGCTTGATATCTATTTGGTTATTGAAAATGAACAAACCCGAGACAAACTGCTACACAGATCTTCAAACCTAGACATAAAATTTTGCAAACAACCTAATACTGAAAACTGAAAAATTGCAAAATCTAGAGAAAAAATCCTTTATGGCATCAAAATTTATCCTAAAACTATAAAATTCATTCGAGTTTTCCTAATTGTTGTGCCAGAACCCCCAGATTGTCATACGAGAGACTGTATACTGTCATACAAGTGTTGTCACAAAAACCAAGCAAAATCAAAACTTGGTGTCAATTGTCGTATGAGCCTTGTCAATTGTCGTGCCAGAGCCAACCCAGACTCGTACGAGACTGGAGAAACTCATATCAAATTTTACCAAAGTTGCCAGAAACCTTCAAAATTTGTTAGAAATCTAGTTTTTACAACCAACTTCTAGATTCTGTCAAAAAATTCATTGTGTCAGGAAGAGAGCAAAAAACTAGAAGAATCCAACCAATTTTCAAAAAGTGGTCTCTTGAGTTTGATCCAGTATTCTGATTTATCAATTTGAACCATGTTCATCCTATGTCAATACCTTGTCAAACCATCTTCTAATTAAGTCTTTAGCAAAATGACTAAGTGTTGTGAGGTCATGTCTGCTATCTTTTGGGTGTCCACCCATACATCTAGGGCACAGTATCCTTCATTTACATCCAAATCAAACTTCAACCAATCCAATCTTAACAAGGTTACATCATTTGATCTTCTTGAAACAAGTCATTCTTTAGTTGTCTTAATCTTTCTCTTTTGCTTCACTCGAAGTTAATGGTGGAAACTAGAGCTTCCTCACAAAGAAAACAAGGAGAACAACCTAGATTCTCTTCAGCTGCATCTTCTGTAATTTCTCAAACATTTCATCAACCTTATGACACCAATCTATTTGGAGAAGATGCTCTTGGAAATATCTACTTGAAAGATGGTTACAAAACTCCTCTTGTATCAATTCACAAAAGTCATCAACAAACTCCACATCAGTCAATCCCTGGTAGTCCTCACAACAACACGATGTATCAAGGAGGAGGAAACAAAGGTTCTCAAGGTCATTAGTCTAATCATGGCAAAGATCCAAAACCAACACCATATGAAATTGAGCGGTATAGAAATGATGATGATTTTTGCAAAATGATGAAACATTTCTTACAATAAGAGAAAGAGACCTACTTCTTAGAACTAGCTCGACAAGGAGCCAAACTTCCTCCAAACTTCAATGTTGAAGATATCATCACTCAAGAGGAAGAAAATCCTACCACAACCATGATGAAACAGATGCATGATATGCAAGTCAAGTTAAACAAGATGGAAAAAGAGAAAGAGCCTAAAGAATTTTCAATGGAGGCTCTATACCCCTTTCCATTTGATAAAAACTTATACATGCCACCATTCCCAAAAAGAGTGGAGATACCAAAATATGATAAGTATGATGGAAACTATGATCCTCAAGATCATGTTAGAGAATTCTATACTTAATCCATAGAGTTTATGCATGAACCAACCTACCTAATGTGTCTTTTCCCTTGATCTCTGGGAGGGTCAACCATTCATTGGTTCTCTAAAATGCCACCAACAATCAAAATTTTTGAGGAGTTGATCAAACTATTCCACCAAAAATACTCCTACAATATTCAATATCCAATCACCATGATCGATATCTACAATCTGAAACAAAAGATAGGAGAACCCTTCCTGACTTTCCTCAAATGATGGAGGAAGAAGTTTTCACTCTATGCTCAATCTATTCTAGAAATTGAAAAACTCAAAATCTTCATCAACAATTTGATTCTGAAACTCAATTATCATCTGCAAATGCAAAATCATACTTCTTTTGAGAAAATGGTAGAAAATGCCATAAAAATTGAAAATGTACTTTCTGTTACAAGTAGTAGTTGCTGTTGCACCAAAAGATCGACCTGTTAATGCTTGATACAACCACTAGACTTATATAAGACACAGGAGGCTATTAAACCATGTCATGAATCTTAAGGGGAGCACTGACTATTTTTCCAACAATCTCCCCCTCAGTGTTACCTGAGGGTTTAAGGATTCAAACCCATGACCAAGCTCTGATACCACTTGTTACAAGTAGTAGTTGCCGTTGCACCAAAAGATCGACCTGTTAATGTCCAATACAACCACTAGACTTATAGAAGACACAGGAGGCTATTAAACCATGTCATGAATCGTAAGGGGAGCACTGACTATTTTTCCAACACTTTCTTGTAAGGGAGACATATTGATTTACAAAGGCAACAAGTATGAATCTGGTTCTAGTTCCAACAATAAAGATAAAGTCAAATTCTGGAACAAAAATAAGAATGTTGTAACAGATGGTGTTGTTGATCACATCAGTGCTCCATCAAAGGCACCCACATTCAATCTCACCATGAGCACTCAAGCTATAAAAGCTTTTGAACAAAGGCATCTAAATCTACTAAAAAGTCTAATGACTATAAACCATGGGTTACAAAACCAAAGTGCGAGTTCACTCCTTTGGGCAAGTCCTTAGAATCTACCATGAAAATGATATTAGCAAACAAAATCATCACATTGCCTGAGATAAAACCATATGATCCTAAAGTTAAACCTAAATGGTGGAAAGAGACCAATTTCTATGACTTCCATAAAATAAAGGTCATAAAACCAATAAATGCATGCACTTAAAACATCTCATTCAAGACAAAATTGATGAAGGAGAAATTGTAATTGATAATCACAAAACCAACAATGATCATACAACATTCATGGAACCATTTCCAAAGCATAATCAAGGAGATTCATCTTCTAAGCCTAACATGGGTGCTAAAGTCAATTACACTTACTCTGGAAATAATGATGTCATCAACATGGTTGAACCATGCCTATCTTAACATTGCAATGTCATCACTATTGTGAGAAAGGATAGAGATAATCAATCAAAAAATGCAGTAACTCAATCACAAGCTCAAGTACACCTACAAAGACAAAATTTAGGTTCATCAAACACCCCTAAAGTTCCTTTCAATCTTTCATCTACTTCTAAATGGAGGGCTGCCTCAAAATCAACTCCTAAAGAGACCAGAGCAACATCGTACAGTATTGTCCAACACCTCCATCAAACCAATGCAAAAAGATCCATGTTTGAGTTGCTTCAAATATCTCCTGCTCATAGAGCTATTCTGGACAAAACCTTGCTCAGTTCCAATGTTCTTGACAATCTTGATCTAGACAGATTCCAGACTATGGTTGGTCATCTGACATCACCCCAGTATATCTCCTTTCCAAAGGAAGATGACAATTTTTTGAGTCATCCACATAACCAACCCTTGCACATTGAAGTCTTGATCCAAAACCATCGTGTCAAACGTGTGTTGATAAATGGAGGCCCTGGTCTAAATATATGTTCTTACAAATTGATCACACAACTGGGATTATCAAAAGATTCTATTGATCCTAAAAAGAAGATTACCATAAAATCATATGATGAGCAAGAAAGTTCTTCGAAAGGAACAATTGTCCTACCTATTAGAATAGGACTAGTTATCAAAGACATCACCTATCAAGTTCTAGATCTTCCTTTGGCTTACAACATTCTTCTAGGGAGACCTTGGATACATGAAATGCAAGTTATTCCATCAACATACCATCAATGTGTGAAGTTTCATTATGATGGAGTAGAGGTGACGATTCTAGCTGACATATCTACATCTTGTAATGCCTTAAAAGAAAGTGTTGACAAACTTGTTCCACATAATAGAGAATCTTTCCCCAAGCAAACAGATATTGCATCAACATCCAAGATGGAGGACATTGCAAAAGATGTCAAAATCAAGGACACAGGTATGGGAGAATATACTATGGAACCAGTCCTATCTCTCACATCTCTCCTGTTGTCCCCAAAATTTTATGGAAAACCTTCAGACAAGGTGAAACCTACAGCTAAAGAGTCTCAGGTTATATTTAATGGAAGTTTCATAACAGAAAAAGTGTCCAAGAAAGAATCTAATGAAGAAGAAGCTATAGTAGCATGGTTATACAAAGATGAGTCTCAATCCTAGATAGTTCAGAAATGTGACTCTAAAATGTTTGAATTCCCTATCGAATCTTATGGACCACGTCATAAACTCATGTCTAAAATGGGATACATTGGAAAAGAACCTCTAGGGAGAAGAGGCAAAGGCATTGTAAAACTAGTTGAGCACTGTGGAAGGATGACCAAAGATACTACAGGCTTGGGATATCAAAAGAATCCTTTTCATCTTAGCAAAAATTCTCCACATGTCTTAGAGAAGATTGAACCATCAACAAAGACTCAGCTAGAGGAAGAAACACCACAATCAAATAGTGATGATTTAGACACCACCGATCTTATTCCTTATGAATGTTTACCTCAAGAAATATTAGACCTTCTTAAAGATGAAGAAAAACCTAAGGAGTGTGCACTTCTCTAAGTCATTACTTCCAAGGGAATCTGTGAATGGGAAACCTTGAGAAAGTGACCTAGAGCTCCCTAGGTATGGAGTCACAAGGATGTTTGATAGTGTTCTTAGCTAGAGCTATTGAAGCATGCAACATTGCTAGTAAACCACACAATGGGAGATTCAAAGAGACAAGGGAAAGAATGCCAATATCTTCAAGAATCAAAAATGGAAATGCAATGTAACTATGCTAAGTATGAAGATGCAAAAAAGCTATGAAAATGAAAGGATTACAAGCCTTGCTAATTAAGCTATGTGAGCTAATCTAGAGCATAAAAGAAACTAAGCTAGATGCCATGAAAGCTAAGCTAAGAATGCAAGAATGAAAGCTAAATGCAACAAGATCTCCAAAGCTCCAAAATCACCAAGAAAACCTGCAACATAAGATTAGCATAAAGAGTGGGATCCTTAGAATGAAAAAAGAGCTCTCCTTTTTAAAGGAATTGAAAAGGAGTGGACCATGGAGATTAAGAGGCAAAAGATTTAATCAAGGGTGGAGCTTGAAAGAGGAATCAATCCTTGTGCACAAATCTCCTCCAATGAGAAAATAAGAGTTGACTTTTGTACCCCATATGAGACAAAAAGACCTTTTCTTCTTTTATAAAAATAGGAATAATGCTTTATTTGTGCAACTTAGGATAAGAGGAAAAGTGGAGGATTTTTATTTAATAAAAGGGGAGGAAATTCCTTTTAATTAAATAAAGACTTAGGATGAAATGGTTAGCCCATAGAAAATAATCAAATAAATGATAGAAGTAGGATTTGATCAAGGAAAATTGATATTGAACTGAAAATGTTGATTCAGGAAATTGATAAATTGCTGAATGGGGGTCCAAAGTCTAGGCGACCATTTTAGGGTGCATACATTTGCCTCTCTTTGACTAATGCGAGATCAATTTGGGATCACATGTGGTCAAAGAATGGAATTGGAATGTGAGATCAATTTGGGATCACAAAATAACCTAGATGTGTGTTCGACGGATGGGAACACATCATGAAAAAGATAAGTTGAAAGACAAGACCAACATACCTATAAATAGGAGATTGTCAAGTCTCAAATAAGAGATAAGAATCTCAAGCAAGGTTTGATTGAAAAAGATTAATCAAAGTTTGAAGTTTGATAGGTACTGCCCCCTCAGAATCAAAATCAAAATTAGGTAAAGGAGAAACAACAAATTGATAAATCTAATCAAATCACTAGAAATCATAATTGAAGATGAAAGATGATAGAATAACCATCAAGCAGTGAAGATATGCCCCAGTTTGACAAGGTTTGACTAAGAAAGATATAGGATAAAAATGAAGTCAAACCTCAGAGAGACAAAGTGAATGAAAATGAATGAAAGACTAGAAGGTTGAGAGAGATGGGGATGAAGAAATGAAGATGCCCCAGTGAAGATCGAAGGGTCAGGCCTCAAATGGTCAACCAACTGTGTAGAAGAAGGAGAAATTTTGAAATGCAATTTTGACTATCAAAATGAACTCGAATTTCGATCCCGAAAATGGATCCAGGATGATACTTTCCAACTATACTATGAATTTCGCATAGCTTAACCCCTTGTGATGATAGGAGAAGAAAGGGATGTGATGTGAAAGACAAGGAGTGAAAGGCATGATCGAGAGGAGTGAAGGTGGGCACAGTTGACCGACAAGTCCATGAAAGATGAAAGGAGAGTTCTTTCCACATGCAAGATAAAAAAATAATCTAACATGAACCTAAGAATGCAAGCTACTATGAAAAAGTGGTTTACTTGCAAGGTCACAAAGCTATTAGTCTCTAATATTCATCATTGAGCTTTATTGGTAGTGTCATAAGATCATACAATACACACTAGTATGACTATGTGAATCTGAATATGATCTATATCAGATCTAGGTATGTGAGAATCCCACCTAGGCATCAAAGTCATGTAGGTCAATATGACTAGTGCAGTGAGGTTTCCTAAGTTTAATATGGCAAGATTATACTCGCATCGAGACACAAGAAAGTCAATATGACTATAAGTATGCACTTGCAAAAAATAGTCAAGGATAATACCTTGTAGATCCTAGTGTCAAGTGGAACAAGCATAAATGCTAATGATAGTTAGGACCAACAAAATATACCCACAAGTAGAAAAAGAAATAAAACATGTCCTCGTGCCCCCAGTCTTCTAGCTTGACATCATCGAAAACTATTTTTAGGGAGAAAACACTCATCAAAGAAATCATCATAGACAACACTCAAAGAAATAAAGTCAAGAAAGTCTCAGCGAGTTGAGTGTTTAGGTGCGTGTGTGTAGGTCATAGAGTCAAACTTTGAGTATCACATTTTCCAGCAGAGAATATCATATCATCCTAGACTGCAGGTAAGACATCTGATAAGTGTTGAGAAACACTTGACGCTAGGGTAGTGTTGAAAAACATAGTTTGGGGTGGTGTTGAAAAACACCATTTGCAAGATGTCCTAAAGACCAACGCATCCTACAGACCAAAGCTAACATAGTTATGCCCCCTAGACAAAGACAAAGACCAATTCCAAACCAAGGCAACAAGGTCAAGGCATGATGGAAAAAGGTTAAGTGTCGAGGACGCATACTAAGAAACAAGGGTGCAAAGGCCTCAAGTAGCACCTGTTTCCAAGTTTTCACCACTTGGATTTTTTGATTTTTCAAATTTTTTGTATTTTTTTACCAAGGCACCTGTTTCTAGGTTTTCACCAAGGCACTTTTTCTGTTCTTTTTTTTGAATTTTTTGAATTTTTGATTTTTTTAATATTTTTTCAGGACTTTATATGCTTTTTAGGATTTTTTCAGCATCATATATGAATTTTTTTGGAATTTTTTCAAGATCAATAAGTATGTACAAAGATGCCCCCAGACAAAATAGACATCATGGATATAACTTCTTCAGGTGCAAAACACTAATGGGCTCGGGGAGCTGTTCTCCCTCTTCAGTAGATAACAAATAAGCACCTATCCCAAAAGCAATAGTAATAATGTATGGTCCAAGCCAATTAGGTTTGAATTTTCCCTTTTTCTCTCTATGTTGTTGGTTCTTAGGGTTTTCTCATAAGACAAGATCTCCCACTTGAAATTCTCTAGGGTGAACCTTCTTATTAAATGCTTTGGACATACGCTTTTGGTAGACCCTCATGTGATCAATTGATGCTTTACACTTTTCATCTAGAAGTTCTAATTCTTGGAGCCTCATGGCATGGTAGTCTTCATCTGTAACTAGACCTTTGAGGGAAATTCTAAGTGAAGGAATCTCCACCTATAAAGGTAACACTGCTTTAGCACCATAAGTAAGGGAAAAAGGAGTAGCCCTAATTGGAGTGCGAATACTCGTTCTATAAGCCCATAAGGCTGGATTTATCTATAGATGCCAATCTCTACCATTCTTGTGAACTGTTCTATGGAGAATTTTGAGAATGGTTTTATTTGAAGCCTCTGCTTGTCCATTTCCTTGCGGGAAGTAAATGGAGGACCAATGTTGTTTTATCTTGAACTTCTTGCAGAGTTGTTTAAGGTCCTAGTTTTTGAACTAGCCTCCATTGTTAGTGATTCTCTCAGAAGGCACTCCATATCGATAGATGATATGGTTCAAAATAAATAGAGAAACTATCTTTCCTAAGGCAACATAAAGTGGGACAACCTCTACCCATTTAGTAAAGTAGTCAGTAGGAGTGATGATAAATTTGTGTCCACCTGAGGAGTTGGGATGAATATACCCAACAAGATCAAAGGCCCAATGTTAAAATGGCTAATGAGATATAGATGGAATAAGCTCCCTTCCTGGAGCATGTATCAGGTTACCGTGTTTCTAACACTTTTCACATGATTTAGCAAAAGCTACTACATCTGTCTGCATGGTAGGCCAATAGTACCTAGGCCTAAGCAAACTTCGGGCCATGGCAAGACCATTGGAATGTCCTCCACAAATGCCCTCATGAATGTCAATTAACGCTTGGTCAGATTCATCCTTTTCCAAGAACCTAAGGAGTGTCCCATCTAAACCCCTCCTATACATATCACTAGAGATAAGGGTATGGTGAGAGGCATTTTAGGTTAAGTTTCTTCATTTAGAGTGGTTAAAAGTATTAGGGATAATGCCATCACGGAGATATGAGTAAATGGAACCATAGCGGGATGAATCATGGTCAACAAGGGTATAGACAACTTGGCTTTCTTGGGAGTCATAGATAGGATAGTGTAGCTCTTCCACCAAGAATTTGAATATGGACTCATGCTGTTCTAGCTGAAGGAGTGAAACCAATGTAGCCATAGGATCAACTACTTTATTCTCTACTCTAGGGATTTGTTGAAATGTGACAAAGGTGAAATATCATCTCAATGAATCAACCGTTTTCTTGTAGGGTACCAATTTGTCATCTATTGTTTGGTAATCTTCATTAACTTGGTTGATTATTAATTATGAATCCCCATAAATATGCAGCTCTATGATTCTCCATTCTATTGCCATTTTTAGTCCATTTGTCAAGGCCTCATATTTAGCAATGTTATTTTACATGGGAACAATAGTTTATAGGACTTAGGAATTGTGTACCCATGAGGAGAAACAAATAACACTCCAGCTCTTGAACCATTTTGCATAAAAGAGCCATCAAAGAACATCTTCCATGTTCTTGCAGTCATGTACATTATGTGTTCATCTAGAAATTCAACTTGAATAGGCATGCTATCTTGAATTGGAAAATCAGCTAATTGATTTGCAATGGCTTGTCCTTTTATAGCTTTACGCTCAACATACTCCATGTCAAATTATGATAAGATCATCATCCACTTAGAAAGTCTACCCATGAGAGTAGCCTTACCAAGAAAATATTTGAGAGGATCAATCTTTTCTATGAGGTGTATTGTATATGCAAGCATGTAATGTTGCAACTTTTGGGAAGCAAACACCACCGCAAGGTAAGTTTTTTCAATACTAGTATAGTTAACCTCATATGACACGAGAGTAAGACTAATGTAATATATAGCTCTTTCTTTCCTAGTGTCATCAAGTTGAGCTAATAATGCCCCCAAGGAAGATTCTATTGCTGAAACATACAATATGAGTGGTTTTCCTGGGATAGGAGGCATTAAGATTGGAGGATTGGCCAAGTACCGCTTGATTTGGTCCATGCTCTTTTGACAATCCTCCTTCCAGGAACATTTAACCCCCTTATGCAATGTCTTATTAAAGGGTTGAGCTCTATCGGCTAGTTGTGAAATAAACCTCCTTATAGATTGAAGACGTCCCTGGAGACTCCTCATTTGACTAATGTTTTTGGGAGGTGGCATATCCAAGATTGCTTGAACTTTTTCTGGGTCCACCTCTATTCCTTTGGCTGAAATGATAAATCCTAGAAGTTTTCCAGAGGTAACTCCAAATGCACACTTTTTAAGATTTAATCTTAATTGAAACTGTTCCATACGATCTAGAATGACTTCTAAATCTCCTAAGTGTGTATCCCTTTTTTTAGATTTTTCCAAGGTGTCATCCACATAATCTTCCATATTCTTATGCATCATGTCATGAAAGATAGTTGTCATAGCTCTTTGATAAGTAGCTCCTGCATTTTTTAATCCAAATGGCATAATGTTCCAGTAATAGGTACCCCATGCGCAAGTGAATGTAGTCTTTTCCTAGTCTTCATGAGCTATCTTGATTTGATTATATCTAGAAAAATCATCCATCAAGGAGTAGATCTCATAACCCGCGGTCATGTCCACTATCATGTCTGTGTTTGGGAGTGGAAAATCATCCTTCGGGCATGCTTTATTTAGATCTCTAAAATCTGTGTAGATGCAAATGGACTTGTCATGTTTAGAAATTGGGACAATATTTTAAATCCATTCGGCATAGTCAATAGCTCTTATGAACCCTGCACTAAGGAGTTTTTCTAATTCAAATTTGACAAGAAGAATTATGTGAGGATGTATTTTCCTCAATTTTTTCTTAACTGGTTTTATACCTAGAGCTATGGACAAGTGATGCATAATGAGATTAGTGTCCAATCCTGGCATGTCTGAGTAAGTCCAAGCAAAATTCATCTTCTTTCTCTGTAGGAACTTGGTATATGCCTCTTTTTCTTGTGTTGATAAAGATTGAGCCAAATGCACTATTTGTGGCACTTCTTTTGTACCCAAATTAACTGGCTGTGTAGGCTCGACAAGCACTAAAGATCTGTCTTGAAAGTAACTTGGGAGATGATCAAGTACCTCATCCTTAGGTGTCTCAAAGAGGTTTTCACTCTTGGATACGTCCTTTATTTTTACTTTTTTAGGTTCTAACACTGCCATACAATGGTTTTCGCCATCAGAACTCTTATTCTTTTTTTCTTTTCTTTTTATTTTGTGACTAAGGTACTTGATATCTAGTTTTGTCATGCTTGTATTTGATTTGCTAGTGGAAGAGACTACAGGCTGAAGAGCATTTAGGTAACATGCTATCACATAGTCATTCTGGAAAGTTAAGAGTTGAGGCTCTTGATAGTGCTGAGACCAATCAATTAGGTGGGGGTGAGCAAGGGGTAGGTCAATGATAGGTTCAATGTTGTGGATATGAATGGTATCATCTCTAGTGATTGCAGAGTTAGGGTCTATCAAGTATCCCTCTAAGGTACCCAAATCAGGATTTATCCTACCAAGTGAAGCATTGTCCACTAAAGTGACTTGTGGATTTGAATCCTCTAATCCTACACTTGACTCGTTAGCTACCTCATGTTGAGAACTATATGTATGGATGACATCAACATCCATGTCAGCTATAGAAGAATTAGAGAGAGACTCCCATTCATACTCATGTGAGTCCATATTTGAATCCTGACTGGGATGTTTACACCAAGCATGTTTAGGACGTTTGGATGTGGAAGCTCTAATGTCACTAAGGGTAACACCTTCTTGAATGTCATTCATGTATTGATGTTCTTGAACATGATCTTCAACAATAGATTCTTCTTGTTCTAGGGCTGAAACTATTGTAAGGGCAACTAGAGTATTTGAATCTCCCCAAAGGAGATTAGTGGAAGGGACCCAATCTTCACACATGTCTTGTTGATTTGTTAAATTTGGCATGTATTTTATTTCATCCTCTCTATCTATCTCACCAAGGATAGGAACAGGGTTCTTGTTATGATTTTCAAAACCTAGGCCAACCATTTTTTTAGACCTGCGTCCAAAAAGAGCATGGTCGAGAGGTTCAGCTCTAGCATCTAATCTATGAGTAAGAGGACCATGTCTTGGATAGCCCATATTTTTGATAAGAGTGTACCCTCTTCCATATGCCTTAGGAGAGGGAGAGAAGTTCTCATTATGCATGTATTTGTCTTCTCTATAGATCCAGTCCTTAACAACCACCTCCTCTTTTTCATCTTGGATGGGCACAGAGGATTCTACAAACGTACCAAATAAAGTCATGGCTTAAGATGAAGGATGCATCTCCTGTGAGGGTTTTCCATAAGACCAAGGTGAGATTGGTAGTTTTGTAAAGGAATCAAGTTGATATCCCCCCATACCAAGGTCCATGGATTTAAGCTTATCCTTGCATTGTGCTAGGGTTGCATTAAAGTCCTCTACTTCCCTATTGACAGGAACATGAGTCCCAGCTGAAATTGCATTTATAGATAATGTGCTATCCTCAAGTATACAAACTTCTACTTCATTATAGGGAAACTTAACATATTGATGGTAAGTGGATGGCACTACTTGCATGTCATGGATCCATGGTCTACCAAGTAGGATATTGTATGCTAGAGGACTAGCATCAACAATTTGGACCAAAATGTCCTTTTCAATGGGGCCAATCCTGATAGGAAGAATGACCAACCCCTTGGAGCTTCTCTCTACCTCATCATAGGCTTTAAAGGTAATTTTCTTTTGGGTATCAATAAATTGCTCAAAATAACCCAGTATCTTCAATAGACTCAAAGAACAAATGTTGAGCCCAACACCCCCATCTATCAACACACACCTGACACGGGTCTTGTGAATCACGACTTCGATGTGAAGGGCAAGATTATGCGGATGGCTCAAGGCTTTGTCATCTTCTTCTGAGAATGTTAGGTAATGAGGACTAGCAAGGTGGTTAACCATGTTCTAGAATTGGTCAACATCTATGTTGTTGGGAACATTTGCTGCATGCAAAGCATCCTCAAGGATTTGTTTATGTCTTGGAGACAATTCTAAAAGCTCAAAGATTGAGATCTGAGCTGGTGTTCTTTGTAGCTAATCAACAAGGTTATAATTCAACTGAGGACTCACAACTGATTTGGTAGTGACATTCTTGGATGTCACTTTTTTGGGTTTGCTGGACTGGTTGGAACTAGGACCTCTAATAACCAAAGGACCTTGACTTTGACTTCTTGTGACAACATTAAGAGTTTGGGATGACACCTTAGAGTTGGAACCCCTTAGCACCACCATGGGTCCTTCATCAAATACAAGAGGAGAGTCATAGCCATATGGATCTTTGCTTCCCATCATGTTGACACTTTCTTCCAAAATGTCGAGTATATTGACAACATTTTCTGTAGACGTGTAGGTATAGTTGATTTTAGCCTTGCCGTTCTTAGTTTTAGAGGTTTCCCCCTTTTCATATTTGGGCAAAGGATCCTTGAATGCCTTATGGTTTTCATTGGTGTTCAACCCATCAATCTCAAGTTTTCCACTCTCAATAAGATCCTGAATAATGTGCTTTAGTTTCCAACAATGTTCGATGTCATGGCCAATGCCATTGTGGAATTTGCAGAAAGCTTTTTCATTCCACCAATGTGGCTTAATGTCAGGTAT
The DNA here is from genome assembly GCA_027943335.1 of Chamaecyparis obtusa. Lineage (NCBI taxonomy): Eukaryota > Viridiplantae > Streptophyta > Pinopsida > Cupressales > Cupressaceae > Chamaecyparis > Chamaecyparis obtusa. The sequence continues at coordinate 950,268 of BSBK01001824.1, read as the reverse complement.
GCAAAAATTCACTAGATCTTGAGGTTGCGTGAGGTTATTGGCAATGAGCATCTTGAAAACATCTTCATACGAGTCACCAAGTTTAGAAAATTGTCACCTCTCCTTTTTAGGCTTATCTTGATACTTTGTTTTATGCTCTTGTGGGTTGGAGGATGTATTGAGCTTCATGGCTTGCACTACACTAGACAAATGAAGGAAACCTTTATCCTTGGGTTGAGAGGAGTCTACAACTCCATCGTTGACTACTTGCTTGTTCTTGTTCCAGTACGAGTTCTTACCTTTGTCCTTATTAGAGTTGTTAGTATTTTGGCCATTGTTGTTATTGTTATGTTTGGTCAAAATGCCTTGCTCTTTCAAGACATCCTCAATTTGACATGCGGTTTCAACCATAGTGTTGAAGGAATCAAAGACCATCTTCCAAACCTCATACCACATTTCAAGCACCAGGTATCTAACAATGATATCAATCCTTTCATGATTAGGAATAGTCCTAGAATAGCAAGAGCACAATCGCCTCCATCTTTGTAAGAAGGTAACAAAGGATTCCCCTTGGTTCTTCTTTAAATTGCACAAATCTAGCATATTGATTGATCTTGACAAGTTGTATGAAAAATGTTGAACAAATCTGTGGACAAGTTCTTTGAAAGTTTTGACAGGAGGGGTTATGTTGGTAAACCACTCCATTGCTTGGCCCTTGAGACTCCTCAGAAACAATCTCATAAGATAAGAGTCATCTTGGTGAAACTCAAAACTCATGATGTAGAACTGATGCACATGATCATGTGGGTTGCCATTGCCATCATACTTGTTGTACTGTGGAATTTCAACTTTTCTAGGAAAATCCTTCATACTCACACTCCTGTCAAAAGGATTGGGACAAATAGAGTCAAGGTTGAATGAACTCTTGGGTGCCATCATTTTCTCCATCATACTTTTCATTTTTTTGATTTCCTCTTCTTGTGATGGGCTTTGTTTCTTGATCTTTTTGTCCACATCAAAGTTGTAAGGGACCCTCACACCCTTGTTGATCAAGCTCTCTAGGAACTTATCCTTATTTTTCTCCACATATTTCTCTACATATTGTTGGAAAAGTGGCTCTTGTTGCATTCTCATGAAGTCTTGAGAGTTGATGTCAAGACTTGAGCTACTTCCTCCATACTGTGAACCATTGTGGGCATGTTGAGATGGTTTCCTTCAGTTCCTAAGAGGTGTTTGTCTCCTATAATGGGCATGTTGTGAAGCCCTTCTTCCTCTAGGGCTAGGAGATCTTGAGGGTGATCTTGAATACCTTCCACTTCATGGAGTCTTAGGAGGAGTGGGTGGAGAAGAGTTGTTTCAACCACCAACACACATGTTGTATTGGTCATTAAGTTGTTGGGCAAAAAGCCCGTCTCTTTCTTCTTGTGCAGCTCTCCTCTCTATGTCCAATAAGGCTTGTCTTTCAGACTCTAGGAGTCTAAGATTTTCTTCTTTTGTGGCTTGTTCTTCTAGAAAAGTTTTCCTTTCATGCTCAATCCTTTTAAGCCTTTCACTAGTATATCTAGAGGTCGTTTGAAGTGGTGAATTCGGTCTAGAATGCTTAAACAAGTCATTAGTAAATGCTGCATTGACATGAGCATCACAAGATTCATTATTTTGGTCTTCATGCTATGAACATTCATCTTAGTGAGCTCGTCTATGATGCCTTTTAGCTCTTTGATATGCATTTAGATATCTAGTATTGATGGGAGGTGATTCTAGTTGATTATCATGGGAGGAATCACCAAATAGCATGTTATCTCTAAGTCTCTGAAATATGTCTTCAAGGTTTTGATCCATGGCTTCCCTCTCCCTTCGAGTCATGGTGTAACTCATGTCCATATTTAAATGAGAAGGTGCTAAGGAAGTACTCAAATCACTAAGACTGATCTTAGATTCAAACCAAACTTTTGTAATATTCCTAGGAGATCGATCAAAGATGAGTTCTTTTCCCTTTCACTTTTGGCGAGTTTGGACTAAAGGTAATTGTTCAAAAACTACTTGAGGTTGTTTTCCCTGGTTCACTTGATACCTTTTCATAACTGACATGAAAGAAAGAATCCTAGGTGATAAAATGACCCTAAGAAACATTGGTACCAAACTAGGATAGTAGAAGCATTCAATTGTCCAAAAGAGAGATGGTGAGTTAGAAAGCTGACAAGAGGTATAAACCAACATTGCCACAGAGGTGTATAATAAAAGGATAAGTATCCTAACACATATGGATTAGGAGGATGATTTACCCAAAATATATTTTGATTGAAATTGAATTTATATGGAAGTGGATTTGGACAAAAGACTACTAACACTCTCCAAGTGTGCTATCAAAGAGTCTAAAGGTTGATTTTCTCAACAAGGATGATTCCTAACTTATCGATGACAAGAAAGATTTCTTGTGAAATAAAAAATCACTAACTCAAGATGTCTAAATACAAGAATGCAAGGTACAAATAGGCTTCCAGTGGTAGAGTAAGTAACCTACTAAAATTTGGTCGACTAAGGAAAAACTAAAAGTGACACAAATCAGACAGTAAAAAGACTCCGTGCTACAATTTGTAGAATACTAAGGTGATATAATTTGGCCAGGCGATATTCCTTATAAAGGTTATGCAATAGTTTCCAGGCAACCTATGTGATAAAATCCAAGCAAGCTATGCGACAATTGTTCAGCAACCAAATATCGCACGATAAAACTCAGAATAGTGTGTGATGATTTTTCAGGATTGTACGACTCTTGACCAATGAGTGTTTAAATTTCTATTTTTGAGGGAAATTTGGTCAAAGTTGCAATCTGATGGTTGGATTTTTTGATTTCAAACATAGTACTAGCAATAATCAGATAAGTTTGCAAATAGTAGGTGATCAAACATGTCATAAAACACTTCCACAAGGGAAAAAGCAACCTTGCCAAGATAAACACTTGTGATATCAAAGCAAAAAAGATCCTATGAATGCTACCATGATTTTTGATGTTTGAAAATATTTACATGGGTAGATCATAGTGAGAACACTTCAAGCACTTACTAGCCTAAAAAGACAATGGCTCAATACTTAACAACTTGGCCCACACTTGATGTCCCATTGCCTCACACAAAGTGGTTGCCCACAATAGATGTTGGCTTTGTCGTGGAAGTGCCAATGACACAACCAAAGGAACACAAATGGTGAGTAATCTTGGGGTGATTCAAGTTAGTCCACTAGGATCAATCCTTGCACCAAGATGCTAAGTGGCAAAATAGGGTGGCTTCTATCTATGGTTCTCAGTAAGGGCTTTAGTTCATAATACCCCTCTTGCTCCCCAAAGGGACTCCTTACCTTGTGGCAAGTAATGAACCTCGCGGCCACAAGAGTACCTTAAGCATTCTTTCTTAGCATTTTCCTCATGGTCACAATCTCACAAGTACTCACACCAAGCGAAGACAAGTACTATGTCTACCAAGATTTTGTGTCCTTCATAGCCTTGATTTTATAGTGGGTCGAAATAGCTTGGCATTAGCTTGTCCCCACTTGGGTCATTCCTCTTGATTGCTCAAGAGTAGGCCCACTAAAGGATTCTAAAACTAAACAAAGAATGGATTAACCTTTGAGGGTCAAGATTTCTGGTTCACCTCAAGGGTTAAGAGCATACTCTCCTATCTCAAAAATTTCTCCCAAACACACCAAGCAAAGGTTCAATTACCCTCTTGCTTTCAAAATCTAAAGATGTGTCACGATTTTTTGGTTCACCACAAGGGTGAAGAGCATACTCTCATACCACCAAAAGACTCCTATAAAAATATATTAAGTTCCTATGAAAGGAAACAACTAGTATATGCCACACTTAAAATGAAAGCAATAAACAAGCACTTGATTTGTTTTTATGCATTGGGCAGCCTGCAAAAACAATTAGTAGCCCTTGTGCATTTGGAGCTTTGACATGCATTATTTTGAGAAAATATTTCAAGCAATGAAAGAACCTACAACCACAACTTGTTAGCCCCACAATGGTTAGCACATCAAAAATCAAATAATCTGCAAGTAAAAACCCTGTCTTAACATAGAAAATTGAAACCAGCAACAAAACAAACCAAATATTGGAAAGAAATGACCAAAATCACTCACTGCCAGGCCTGTATGATTGTTCTATCAGAAAATAAATCGCATGACACTTCTCAGTGTACTTACTAGTGTGATACTTTCTCTCCAAATGATACTTCATGCTACTTGCATGTGATAGAGTATAAAACACCAGTGCGACAAAATCTTGTATGACCGAATGATACTTTTACTGGAAAAGTATCACATGGGTATATAATAAAATATTGCACGATACTGGAAAACTATCACATGATAATCTGTCAGAAAAATAGAGAACCGAAATAGCAAGCAAAAATGATGACAAAAAATTGATGGAAATGCATGAAAAGAAGGACAAAACAAGAGTGTTCTGCCCCACAGTGGGCGCCAAAAAAGTACACTCAAATTGTGCACTTTTCTAAGTCATTACTTCCAAGGGAATCCATGAATGGAAAACCTTGAGAAAGTGACCTAGAGCTCCCTAGGTATGGAGTCACAAGGATGTTTGATAATGCTCTCAGCTAGAGCTATTGAAGCATGCAACCTTGCTAGTAAACCATATAATGGGATATTAAAAAAGACAAGGGAAAGAATGCCAATATCTTCAAGAATCAACAATGGAAATGCAATGTAACTATGCTAAGTATGAAGATGCAAGAAAGCTATGAAAATGAAAGGATTACAAGCCTTGCTAATTAAGCTATGTGAGCTAATCTAGAGCATAAAAGAAACTAAGCTAGATGCCATGAAAGCTAAGCTAAGAATGCAAGAAGTAAAGCTAAATGCAACAAGATCTCCAAAGCTCCAAAATCACCATGAAAACTTGTAGCATAAGATTAGCATAAAGAGTGGGATCCTTAGAATGAGAAAAGAGCTCTCCTTTTAAAAGGAATTGAAAAGGAGTGGACCATGGAGATTAAGAGGCAAAATATTTAATCAAGGGTGGAGCTTGAAAGAGGAATCAATCCTTGTGCACAAATCTCCTCCAATGATAAAATAAGAGTTGACTTTTGTGCCCCATATGAGACAAAAAGACCTTTTCTTCTTTTTATAAAAATAGGAATAATGCTTTATTTGTGCAACTTAGGATAAGAGAAAAAGTAGGGGCTTTTTATTTAATAAAAGGGGAGGAAATTCCTTTTAATTAAATAAGGACTTAGGATAAAATGGTTAGTCCATAGAAAATAATTGAATAAATGATAGAAGTAGGATTTGATCAAGGAAAATTGATATTGAACTGAAAATGTTGATTCAGGAAATTGATAAATTATTGAATGGGGACCCAAAGTCTAGGCGACCATTTTAGGGTGCATACAAGGAGAATATCAATGTATTAGATACACAAGAGCCTACTACTAAACAAGAAAAAGGTAAACTTACCACAATAGCTGAACACTTGCGATACAATAGTGACTTTGAACTAGAGTCCCATGAATATGAATTCCGCTCAGAATATGAAGGCAATCCTACTTTGGGGATTCATCTTGACTTTACACATGTTCTCAAATTTCCTAGAGATCCAAATGAAGAATCCAATCACTATGAATGGGGATTTATTCTAGAAGAAGATGATCTTATCACTGAAAAACACATTGATGTCATTCACCAATATTCACCTAAAACTGATGCGAGTCTAGAGTGAAATGATGAACTATGGCTAAAGTGGAATCCAATAATGACATTGAGACTATTCATGAATTGAACATTCTGAGTAGTAATATCACCTTCAAATTCAAGAGTTAGGTTAGGACCAATGATGACAACACCATATGCATAAACACCATTTCCCAATCATCCCCTACATTGACTATCCAACATCCAGAGCTTATTGACCAAACAACTACCGATCCAAACTGAGATATCCACACCTTTCTAACTGACTATGCCCTTGCTTGCTACCTTAATGTAGTGGAACCTATGACAACTTTCATCAATGAACCTAGCATTAGCATGACGGAGTCAGATATCAAATATCTTAGTCAGAAAAACAAAAGTAAAAAGAAAAAGAGTTTTGAGGGTGAAAACCACTTTGTGGTAGTCTCAGAACATAAAATAGTAAAAACAAAAGATGTATTAGAAGGTGAAAACCTCTCTAAGGCACCTAAGGATGAGATATTTGATGTCCTTCCAAGTCATTTATAGGAAAAATCTCTAGTATTGATAGAACTAACTCAATCTATCAACTTGGGTACACTAGAGGAACCACAATTGATTCATGTAGCACAATCCCTATCAAAGGAAGAGAAATGAACATTCACTACTTTCCTGGTAGAAAAGAAGATCAACTTGGCATGGAAGTATTCAGATATGCCAAGGTTAGATCCAAATCTGATAATGAATCATCTCTCTATAGCTCCAGGAGTCAAACCTGTTAAACAAAAGTTGTGAAAGATGCATCCACATGTTGCACTCCTAGTCCAAGTTGAGCTAGAAAAGTTACTAAAAGTTGGATTTATCTGAGTTATAGATTATGCAGAGTGGATCTCCAACATTGTTCTAGTATCCTGACAAATCTATTAGAGTATGCATAGACTTCAAAGATGTAAACAAAGCATGCCCTAAGGATGACTTTCCATTACCAAATATTGATATGATAGTGGATATGACTACGGGCTTTGAAATGTATTCTTTAATGGATGGTTTCTCTAGATACAACCAAATCAAAATTGCTCCAGAAGATCAAGAGAAAACAAATTTTACATGTACATGGGGTACTTTTTTTTGGAATGTCATGCTATTTGGTCTTAAGAATGATCGTGCTACATATCAATGGGCTATGACATCCATGTTTCATGACATGATGCATCGAACTATGGAAGACTATGTTGATGACACCTTACCTAAGTCTATGATAAGATAAAAACATTTGAATGATTTGAGAAAAATACCAGATAGAATGGAGAAGTTTAGTCTCAGACTAAACCCTAAAAAGTGTGCTTTTGGTGTCACTTTTGGAAAGCTCTTAGGCTACATTGCTCCAAAGAAGGGCATCATAGTAGACCCTGCTAAAGTCAAAGTTATCATGGAGATGCAACCTCCCAATAATATCAATCAAATGAGAACTCTACAAGGGAGGGTACAATCAATTAGATGTTTCATATCTCAGCTAGCAGACATATCACAACATTTCACAAAAACATTACATAAAGGTGTGACTTTTGCATGGAATAAGGAATGTGAAAAGAATTTCAATTATATCAAGCAGTATTTATCAAATCCTCCTATTCTGATGCCTCCTATTCAAGGGAAGCCATTGATTCTATATGTCTCTACCAAAAATACATCACTGGGGGCATTGCTAGCACAACATGATGAAAATAGGAAGGAAAGAGCTATTTACTACATTAGCATAACATTGGTAGCATATAAGAAGAACTATTCAATAATTGAGAAAGCTTGTCTAGCTATGATCTTTGCATCACAATAACTGAGACACTACATGTTAGCTCATACAACACAACTAATAGCTAAGATTGATCCACTAAAGTACCTACTAAGAAAACTACCCTCACAGGTAGATTAGCTAAATGGGTGATGCTATTGAGAGAATTTGACATAGAATATGTTGAGAGAAAAGCTATTAAAGGCCAAGTCATTGCAGATCAACTGGTTGATGCACCATTGTTTGATGATACACCATTATAGATGGAATTTACCAATTCATCCATCATGCACATATCTTCTAGGACTCGATGTCTTTTCTTTGATGGATCTTACATACGTAATGGATTTAGAGCAGGCATCTTATTCATAACACCATAAGGTTACTCAATACCTAAAGCATTCAGAATAAAATTTCCTTGCACAAATAATATTGCTAAATATGAAGCTCTACTTAATGGTACAAAGATAGCAATTGAGTGGTGAGTGACAAACTTGCACATTCATGGAGACTCACAAGTAGTCATACACCAAGTCAATGATGTGTATCAAATGAAAGATGAGAAACTTGTTCCATACAAATGCATGGTGGATGACTTAAAGAAATATTTCATATCTATCACATTTGAGTAGATTCCTATAATGAAGAACAAGGTTGTTGATGCTATGGAAACACTATCATCTCTACTACAATAGCTCGAACGTGAGCTACGTTATGAGTTATTGGTAGAAGCACTGTCGTTCCCTACATATGATTCCCCTAAAACTCGCATGATCTGCACTATTGTTGGTCATGATTCTTCTAGATACAAAAACCTATACTCCTACCTTAAAGACCAAATCATTCCTAATACCTTCAACCACCATGAGAAATGATACCTTATCCAAAACACATCATGATATGTCATCATTGGTAATGATCTATATAAACAGAGTCTAGATGGTACACTACTTAGGTGTTTAGAATGTGAAGAGTCTCAACGTGCATTAGAGGAAGTCCATGATGGTATATGTGGATCATATTCCAATGGTTTAACACTAGCTTTAAAAATTATTAGGGCTGGGTATTATTGGACTGAAATGGAAAAAGAGGCTATCAAATATGCTAAGAACTGTCAAAGTTGCTAAGTACATGGAAACTTGATTCATGCAGCAGGGAGAGATCTTATTCCCTTTACTACACAATGGCCTTTTCAACAATGGGCATTTGATCTGATAGGTGCTATTTATCCACATTCTTCTAATGGACATACCCATATCATTACAGGTATAGACTATTTCAAAAAATGGGTAGAAGTAATTCTTTTGACTCAAGAAATTGACAAACAAATCTCAATGTTCATTCTGAACTACATCATATGTCGGTATGGTATCCCACATTCTATAGTCACAGATAATGGTGGCTAATTCAAGAACAAGGACCTAGATTCCTTATGCTTAAAATTCAAGATAACACAACATTGTTCATCCATATACTATCCTCAAGGGAATGGACAAGAAGAAGCATCAAACAAGAATCTGTTGAAAATCTTGCATCGAACAATTAATAAAATAGGAAGAGACTGGAATCTCATGATCAATCTAGCTCTTTGGGCCTACAAAAAAAGTATTAGAATGCCCTCTAGGGCTACACCATTCACTTTAGTTTATGGGTCTAAAGTGGTACTACCTATTAAGGTTGAAATCCCATCACTAAGAATCAGAATGCATGGTCTAGTAACTGATGATGAACATAAGGTGTCTAGGTTGCAAGAACTTGAACTACTAGATGAACGTAGACAAGAAGCATATGACCATCTTAGAGTGTATTAGAAAATAATGTCTAGAGGCTACAACAAGAAAGTCAAACACAGATAATTTCAGGTTGGCAATCTAGTCTTGAGAGAGAATCCTAAAAATCAATCACATCAAGAATGCAAGGGGAATTTTGAACCCAAATGACTGGGTCCCTTTGTTATCACTTCTACTTTTGGCTCTAGACCCTATCAACTCTCAATGACTAAAGGAGAACAACTCCAAGAACCAATCAACGTTCTCCATCTAAAGAAATTCTATGCCTAAGGCATTCAATCTATGGTAAAATATCTTGAAAAAATCATAAAAATTAGAAAAAGTCCTAAAAAAAATGAACATCTTGGTGAAAACCTAGCAATAGGCTCCTTGATGGCTCACAAAAAAATCAAAAAATGAAAAAAGTACAATTTTTTTTTTGAAAAGATAAAAATACAAAAAAATGAGAAAAAATGAAAAATTGCCTTGGTGAAAACTTGGAAACAGGTGCCTTGGTAGCAAAAAATAGATTCTCTACCAAGATGGTGAAAACTGGGCAAATGGGTGCCACTTGTTAAAAAATGCTCCATCTATTAGTGCAATCTTGGTCACCTTTCAGTCCTACTTTAGTTTGTACATATCTCCTAGTTTGTTTTCGCATCTTGTTTTCAATAAAGTCGGTCTGTGCACCAATTGGTGAGAGTTTCTATATCCTGTCAATGTTTCAAACTTGGGGGCAATCAATGTCATATCCTCTAGTCTCTAGTATACCTTAGACAAGTCGTATCTAGTTAGAGTCCTTTGAAGCTACATCTAAGTCAGTGTGTCTGTCTCCTTACTAGAAAGGATTTTGCAATCAAACACAAACAAACATCATCAACAAACTGAAAATAATCTTTTCTTTGTTGCTTTTGTCTCCTTGTATGCTTACTAATTCACATTGATATTTTTTCATATTATGTACCCTTGAGCTCTTCGATGATGTCCTTCATAGGATTTAGAGAGTGATGATTGGGGGCATAATCTTTTCTTTGTTTTCTTCTTTGAGTGAACATCTAATAACTTTGGAAATTATGGATTGAATTTATGTCCACTATAAGCACCTCCATCATGTATTGAATGACCATGTGTACCTCAACCATTGATACCTAGATGCTTCAAGGAAGTTTGATCTAACTCTTGTCTTTTTGAGTGAGTTCTTTCTCCTATTGTGAAATGTGATCTTACCCAAGGATGTGAACGATAAAGTGTCAGTATGGGTAATTCATAGCAGATTCAAGATGATCTCTCGACCACTTGGTGTGTTTGTTCGCAAGGTGTATTTAGGTCATCACAATGTTTATGTTCTGATGCTTATACAAATTGCTATATCAAAATGGACATGATATTCAGGTCATCCTAGCATTTATGCTTTGGTGCTTATATCTAATCTGACATTCTGACAAACAAATCAATATTCATATGTATATGGTTGTCTAACTAGTGGATATTGTATTGATTTATCTGGTTACCTAATAAAATATTTAGTGATGAAAATGACCGACACATGATCAGTGACTAAGTCCTAGGTCCTAGGTTTGCATTTCATTCTGCATGTCACTTTTCACTTTGCATGATTGCATTTATCTCATGATTGCCAAATCAACTTGACACTTAAATGATTCTTTAAAATAACACTAAACATGACACAAGGACTGAATCTCACATGAAGGTCTCTTCACAGATCAACAAGCAGTTACCATCCTGGGTTAAACAATTTTTTTTGACAAATGACTGAGTACTTTTCTTCATCAATACCCACAAAATATATCATGTGTATCATTGCATTTACATTACATATCATAATCATTCCATTCCAGTCATTGCATTACATACATGTACATCCATAAAGCATAAAACAACTCATACATTTCCATAATCCGTAATCTACTACATTGCATATTCTATACATTTGAAAGAAACCATTGCATTGCATAATCCATACATTCTACACTAATCAAAGCCTTTCAAACATTTGCATCACATGATATAATCATCATACACAAAATGAAAAGTACATATGAAGTCATAACCAAAAAATTGATCTCATATATATATATATATATATATATATATATATATATATATATATATATATATATATATATATATATATATATATATATATATATATATATATATATATATATATATATATATATATATATATATATATATATATATATATATATATATATATATATATATATATATATATATATATATATATATATATATATATATATAAAATAAAACCTCAGAATAGTCAGGGGTGCACTAATGACATAGTATACAAAAGAATGAGCTCATGCAAGCTATCAGAATAGATCAATGTGTGTGGACAAAAATGACAAAAATAATCATAATACTAAGGTAGATCAGTTGTCTGCCTGCTCCTCCACATCTGGTGGTGGTGGGGCAAGTGCATCTGGCGGTGGATCAGCCCGTGGTGCTCTGGCTCCCTATGAAGAAACCATGTACTGAGAGTATGTGGGCATTCTCTGTGTAGTAGATATAGTCACATAATATGCTAAGACATAGTAAGAAGCCTATGCAGTCTGATGGATGACCTCTGCCTGTAGCCGTCTAACATCTGCCTCTTGCTCTAAACGCTGCCTCTTAGACTCCTTCAACTATATCTCAAATGTGGCGCTCTGCAATCTCAAGTCTCTAATCTACAACCTGAGTCACTTGATAATGTCCTAAGGAGTCTGCCTCAGTCTAGGATCTACATCCACAGCGGGTATATCTATATCCTTTGTTGGCTGATCAACAACCTCTGCTTTGCACACCTTGCGACATCTGACCTCAACACCTAAATCAAAATTTGGATCAACATGTGTGTCCTCACCACCACCTATATATTGTTGGGAACCTAACACATCATTTGCACTACAAATGCTACCTAGTGTACCACTCTCTCCTCTAGTGTGTCTCCTCTGAAGAACTGCAGGTCTACCTACTATAGAACTTAGAGGGAAATTTGGTCTCATCTATCCTGCTCCTCTTTGTGGGGTAACAACTACTCTAGGCCTAGGTGGTGTAGGCTACACCACTGGTATTTGTACATCTCATCACCTCTGACCCCTACCCATCGGTGCACCTCTAACATCTGCAACCTCCTCCATGGTCAAGATCAACTCTGTAGGATCAAAAAATCTACACATAGGATGCTCTGCCAACCAAGCAATAAAAGCATCAGTGACCCTAGCATCGACAACATGTGGCTTGTAGTCCCAATCTCTCGGTACATACCCAATGTACTCCTAGTTGCACAAGGCATAAGATAGGTGAGTTGTCCAACCTAATCCTAGCTCTCGAACCATCAGTGCATAAGTGGCGTAGTCTTGAGGTGCATCTTGTATGATGTCATACTATCTCCATACACATGTAATAATGAAATACTCCAAGATAGTGGTGGAACATCCTATCAAAACCCTACTTTGACAAAAGTAACTAAACTAAGCACGTGTTGCTAGCCATGCCTCCACCTATAGGTACAGTCTCCATATAATGAAGGTCATGTCATCAAGGACACACCTCTAGTACTCTGTGATGCCCATCTAAACCTATGTCACATATCCAGAGTACCTATATATCAATGGCTCGTATGGCTGCCTACCCTCACCGCATACCGACTGACATATCTTGATGTGCTCCCACACCCAAATCTGTTGAGCCAGTGCACCAGAAGAAAAAGATTTGCCCTCGTGATACACTATCTTGTGCATCTCTAAGAACATATGAGAAAGTAAGCATTGGCCCCATCCTAGCTCAGAAGGTGTAGCCATCAGGCATGCTACCATCAGGGCCTAGCCCATAAGAAGACCGTTCTGCTGATGGTCAGACATGATGATCCCACCTATCATCCCTACTATGATACACTCCAATATGTGGGTCTACCATATCTCTATACCAGAGCCTCCTAGGAGATAGACTGATCTAATTGATCACCATCACTGAATAGAGTTTGAAAGGCATGAAGATCAGTATTCCCTACATTGATATAGTCAGGATGAGGATCGTGTAAAGGTATCTAGAGTATCTTATACACATCCTCTAGAGTAATAGTGATCTCTCCAGTAGGAAGATGAAACATCCGCATCTCTGAATGGAATCTCTCAATCAACATAGTCAGCAAACCATGGTACACTCAAATCTCAGGCAACCGTATCAGGTAATCAAATCTGCATGCAACTAGATGCACTCTCAAAGGGTCAGGCAGTGATACATAGAATCTCTGGATAGCTGGGTGTGAAATCTGAACATGAACATCAGGATAGATGACCTACATAGCATAGCAACATGGCACCCTATCAATAAATTGGTAAAAAATTAGGCTATAAGTACAGAAATTGAAAAGTTGAATACTTCAGAAGGTACATTAAATGCTAAGGAATCAACTTGAGAAATCAAAAAAATAAAAAAATTGACCCAAGGATGAGAAAAACACTCATTGTTTTCCATATGAGTTTTCAGATTGGTGTCAAAACTTGTATGACAATCTACAGGTTCCCGCACAACATTTCATGTACACACGACAATACAGAGGTTCTTGTACAACACTTGAGGGACCCAATGAAATGTCGTACGACAAATGGGTCCCTCTCATACGAGTTACATGTTAAATGGGGATGACTTTCTAAATGTAATTCAAAACTCATATGAGTCCTACTGGATTTTCATATGACTTTTCATAGTGCAAAAATTCAAAAACTTAAAATGTACGAAAAATATCCTAAAAATGCTAAAAACATGGAAAACTTGAATTCACAAAGAGGCACAGAGGTCCACTTACTGGGTTCCCATACTGGGGAGGTTGTTGGTGTCATCGGCTACACTCAAATCGATCCGAGAAGACTAGAACTAGCATCTTGTCCATTTTTCTCTTAGAGGGCTCCACAAAGTTCACAAAAGACAAAAGGTTGAAATGATTTGAAAATGACCCTTTTGGGCCTTATATAGGTTTTGACCTAATTTTTCAAAGTGCTTTATTTTGTGTGAAAATTGAGCCCCTAGCTAATTTCGACGTTCTGAATCCATTTTTGGGATCAAAATCAAAATTTGAGATCATTTACATTGTCAAAATTGTGATTAAAATTTTTTGAACCCAGGATGACCGACTACTTGCATAATCAGCCTTCTAATCATTAAAGAAATCCTATATCCAACTTAACTCATTATGTTACATCAAACTATCAAAATTTCAATTTGGTCAACCATTGTCAAACTTGGTCAAACTTAGTCTTTATGACCTCCAAATGATGCAGAACGCATCTCTAGACATGCATAACCACTTCTCAAATCAATTAACATGCTTCTAAACCATTTAATGCTGACTTTTCTTGTCAGATTTTGATTTTCATCCTGAAGGGGGCATGGTATTGCACATCAATCAAATCTATAAATCAAATCTTTCTTTTAGTAATCAAGACAACAACGACGTCTAGTTGCTGATTCATCAAAATACCTCATCGCTTGGGGCATATCAGGTTCATCAAGATCCATATCAATCTGGTAGCCTAATCAATCTTGCTAACTGTATCACCTCTTAGTAACCATTGGTTCAATTGTGTTATTTCCTTGGTTCTTCATAATTGAAGGGTTCAAATTTGGCATCCTTTCGTAACTGAAGGGTTCAAATCTTTCTTTCAGTAATCAAGACAACAACCACATCTAGTTGTTGATTCATCAAAAGACCTCATTGCTTGGGGCATATTAGGTTCATCAAGATCCATATCAATCTGGTATCCTAATCAATCTTGCGAACTGTATCACCTCTTCATAACCATCGGTTCAATTGTGTTATTTCCTTGATTTTTCATAATTGAAGGCTTTAGATTTGGCATCCTTTTGATTCCTTTGGACAATCAGGTCTAGAGTCAGGATAGTCACTTCTCTGTAATCATAGGTTCAGAATTAGACATTTTGACACTTCTTCATAATCACCAGTTCATTGTTGATATAGTTAGCATCATCTCGATTCTTTGGTCAATCAGGACCTGAATCACCAACATCTTCAAATCTATCAATCAGTTTCTATCTCAAAATTGGTTAATCTCTTAGGATCAGTTTTTCCATTGCATTACTAAGTCCACATCATTATCAAAAATAGATTAATCTTTGAACCACTGCACTTTGCATAGTAATTCAAAGAGGGGCAAAATGTAATACCCCAAAAAAGGGCCATAGGTTCATTAACCTCCTACATCAACAAATCAAACGAAATTGACATCGAAGTCCTAACCTAAGACACATCTGCACATCAGTTTATCAAAACCCTAATTGATTTTATCCTAATTCTGCATCAAGGAATATTCCTAATTTATCATATTTATTCATAATTTATATTGTTTATTTTTGACAATAAATAAAAAATCCTACGAATAATTGATTAAATTCTTATTTAATTAATTAAATCTAGTTGTCAATATTTAATGATATAGTTTGGAATAAAAGTTTGATTTAATAATTGATTAACCCATAAATCAGTTATTTTTAACTCAAAATCAGTTAAGTTGAGAATAAATCACTTTATTTTTAAATTAATTCATATTAAATCATGCACAATCAGAAAAGCAGTCAGCTTTAAATCAAATATGAATTTCAATTTGTTAACTTTCTAAACTCAACATGTGATTATGAGTTGAAAAAGTGAACTAAACTCTATTTCGAGTTAAAAAGTGCTTTTGCATGATTTTAAGAGTTGATCTTTTCCTGATTTCTTGTTAACTCAAAAATCAACTTGATTTTATCAAAAGTGATTTATGGATGTTTTTAAATGCATCCTCAAGCCATGGATTTCTATATAATTGAGGCTCAGTCCTTCATCTTAAGCCCCCCCCCCCCCCGTGAATTTGCATACTTGAACTCTGGCAAATTTGCATATGAAGAATCACGCTCTTGCGAATAGGTGATTGTGAGATTTTTGTTATTGTTTTGATCATAATATTTATTCATTTTCATATCATAGCATATAATTTTTAGATCAATTCGCATATCATTTCAATCCATTCTAGAGTAGTTTCATATCAATTTTTCATATTATTGCACACAAAATCCAAAAAAAGAGAAGATTAATTTGCATTCATCTTTCATCCATCTTCAATCATTTAAATCCTTTGTTTAGGTGTTGCATTGTCACTAATCTCAGTTTGAATATGAGAATACCATACTCACACCTACTAGAAGGCAGTGAATCATCTGGTTAGCTATATTGTTCTTATTTGCAGATTTTTTGATTTGCTTACCTCTAATGTTTTACTAAAGTGTTGTGTCTCCAGCTAGGTACAAAATTCACACACACACCTCATAGCCAAAGGAGAAACTCAAAATGGCTGGAATAAAATAAATTCCATGCGGAATCACAAAAGAGCTCCACACAAACGAAGGTATTTGTGGCATGAATCCAACAAGCAGTCAAACACCAAGATTCAACCACACAATCAATCATAATGAACAAAAGAGTGAATTTCTCCAAAGAATTTGGAGCAAACTCACAAATTTCATAAAAGTCACAAGTGAAAAGTGACTTCAAATAACCCAACTTTCACAATATAAGGCATTTTGCCAAAAATCCCCAAAAGGATAAATAAATAAAAAATCACTTAAATAAATAAGTTGACTGTAGACTTTTCCCAAGTCACCCCAAATAATTACAATTAAATGGAATTCAGCTATGACCAAATAGTTGGTAATTAAAATAAATTAATTTAAATTAATTCCCCTACTTCATTAATTCAACATTTAAATTAAATTCTTCTGTGATAACTGGGGGAACTCTAAATGTACAAACAATCACTGGTTTATCACAATACGCATATGAAATCCAAATTTACCAATATGTACTAGAGGGATAATAATATAATATGGGTATGTTGTCCATATAGTGATGACATTGGCTCAATATGCAAGGCCAAAGCTAATATCTCCTAGTGCTACTACCGGAGACATAGGCACACACTTAAATCCTACATCTTAGGATGAATGTGCTTGGTACCTATTCACTAAAACATGCAAACATGAACTGCAACTACCTATAATATATAAATAGTTGAAGCACATATACCAAGGGAAAAATCCATAGAAGTGGTGCAGTAAAGAAAATCACATCATATAATTAGATTAACATTACATTAAATTAAAATAATTTAATTAAATCATTTTATGACTATTATGAGCACAATTCACTGAAAGTAAATAAATGATGTATCCACAACATAAAAGGCACCATAATCAGATATCCATGATAATCATCCTAACATATTATCTCAAAACATCATCATTAAGATATGATCAAAACACTAGTAATATCATAATGTAACAGATAAATCAATAATATTGCAGTAACTAAAATAAAGTTTGATAATCAAACACATCACATAGTAAAACCACTTATCACATCACATGATTACTCACAAAATAGCATCATGATATAAACAAAAATATAATAGTCACTAACACAAACCTTGGTGACACCATCAAATCACATAAAAATCTAAATACCATGACAACCACACCAGTAATCCCAGAATGAGAACAAGAATAAATTGAACTAGGTATATCTCAAGATACCGACATAAAACCATAATACGAGAAAAGTCACCAAATCACACAACCAGCTTGACAAATCACATAGGAGCAATAATACACATCCATCAATATGTTATGTAGAAAATAAATGGGATAGGCACTACAACCTCTCTCTTTTCCCTTGAATCTCAAATTTTGCCCCCCTATCCCTAGGTGTAGATGTTTAACCCTTTTGATATTGAGAAACTCTTGTCAGCTCATTCCCACAAAATAAAGATTAAAAATAATTTTCAAAATTACAATAATTAAAAAATGATCAGAAAATGAGGCGTCCTTACCTTTTAGAACTTTGTAGCCATTCTAGTTAGGAAATGAACCAAATAATTTGGAACATTTACCAATCTTTCATGCCTTAGATGGATTAGCAACTTGGAGTGGTCACAATATAACAATGAAAGCCTACCCTCACAAATGAAGTACCTAATTTTGTGTGTTGTTGTTGTTGTTGTTCCCCACTTGTTTAGAAGGGAAATTCTTTGGGTCTTGTAAATTATGGAGTAGCAGAGACAACATCATGTGTAGTATCAAGAAATCCTCTCCATTATTAGATTCTCTTAAAACCTTAACTATAGCTAACTTACTAGTGTGCACACACAATCTCTTCATGGTGGTTACCCCATCTTCTAGGGTTTTCATGAACTGTAGAGCCATCTCCAAATTTAACTTTGTTAGTCTATGAAAATAATCCACCAACTTGCATTTACAAGTTCATCCTTACACTCCCACTCATTTTCTACCAAATGATGATCAATAGGATTTCTTTAGTTTGGGTCTCCTCCCACGGAACCAATTCCTCCTTTGCTCACTATTAGATTCTCAATTTTGTAAAATGCCCTGAAATTTAGCTTCTAACTGAAAGAGTTACTCCTCATAAAAGATCTCTTTCAATAAACTACCCATGTGTTGCAAATTTGGAAAGAGAATAAGAAAAAGTGGCAAAGGTTAAAGATGACTATAGGGAGTTCAAATTAATGATGTGACAACCATCTATGTGAAGTCAATAATTAAGGGATTGTATGATAGAGATAGAAAAAAATTGAAAAAGGATACAAAAAGGGCTCATGATTATAAGTTATGCACATTTAATATTTCTCATATTGGTTTGGCAACTATATCCCTCTCCCAAATTAAAATTAGTAGGTGTCCCTATCTGTCAAAGGTATGGATAGAAATGAAGATACATAAAGACACAATCTTAAATGTTTATTTTTAAATGAATACAATGTAATTAGATGCAATAATTATCTAGCTATGTAAAGCCAATTGAAATGAAAAGTGTGTGCAATTAATTTGCATAGAGTATATGATAAATGGGTTGATGATAGTCAGATGAATACGTATGAATTGGTTGGTGCATGTACTTTAAAAAATTTATTACATCATCACATGGTATTGAAAGGGTGAGTTGGCATTAATAATATGTGTGTCACTTGTACTTCCACTAGATGAGGGAACTATGCCACATTATAAATTAAGTGAATTCACATTGTCACCATAATGCCATGTTAGAATGTGAATGAATGTGCACAATCAACTCTATTTGATTGTAGTGTGTATGTCATGAGTGAACCGTAGGAGTGCACAATTGGAAAACCCCTATATTTGGCTATAGAAATAGGTCCCTTTGCTATGATTACCTAAAAACATAATCTGATATAAAACATTATTGAAGGTAGAAATTATTTCTAGATAGTGAAAAATTTATTACAAGTTACCTGTTATAGCTTATACTAATATGTCACCAATTCTTGCCTCAGGTGTAGAGAGACTCTGGAAATGTTGTCTATTGGAGCTAGTTAATAAAATATTTTTTGGTCATGAGTTTCTTATACAAGCATAGACAATGATTATTGAGCAATCGTAAAAATATCACTAGATCAATGCTCTAAAGCCATATAGACCCGTTCAAAAACACTTTGGCAATTTCATATGGTCCTAGCTAACAAGTTTGAAACTTCCTTTAGTGATCTTCATACCTAGAGTTGTAAACAAATGCCCAATCTCCCGCTTCAAATTGTCTTCTTTTAATTAATTTTTTTATGCCATTTCATGTGTTGAAATTAGATCAACTGTGTATGACGAAGTGTTTCTTTTCTCATTTTATCTAGGAAATTAAGTGTTGTAGACACCTAAATTTGATTAATTACATTAATTAAATTTAGTTAGCCTAGTTACATGTATTGATTAAATAATTATATATTATTTAATTAATTCATGTTTTCCCTTGGTTAAAGTAATATATTTAATCAAGACATACTCTTGCTAATTAATTAATGGCAACCCATAACCCATTTAATTAATTGATTACCCCTTTCATATATCAAATAAAACAAAATAAAATAATTTGTCTTATTCAATTCATTCTTTGTCCTTTTCCTCATTACTCCAAAAATGAATTAATTTAATTTTAGCACATGTCTCCTAACTTTAACCATACCCCTAACTCTTCCTCCAACCTAACCCACAAACTAACCCTTGGTCCCAACCAACCTTATCCCCTTAACCTCCATTTAACCCCCAACCCACTAAATAATCCTCTAACCAACCCAAGATTCAAACTGTTGAATAGGAAAAATAATTGAGAGGGGGGGGGGGGGTGTGAATTAGTTATTCCCAAACACTTAATAAGATTTTTTCTATGTCAATATACTAACAAACAATAGAAATATCAACTTTTTCTATATTGGTTAACTACATTAAGCATTTATGATAGATGTAAACATGAAGCACAAAAACACCAACATAAAGAATACTAAAATTTATGTGGAAACCCAAACTAGAAAAAGTCATAGAGAAGCTAATTCCCATGAAATGAAACATCGATTAAGGTGAAACCGGTTCAGATGAATTTTACAAAGGCTCATTGTTGGTTTTCTCATTGCGGTTGGTCCACTGCTAGTCGGCTAACTACCTTGAAATATGAAAAATGACTAACTGCCAATACAAAGATCACTGATAAAATATGAATTGATACAATTGCATGTAACTATGCATGAAATAGTTCAACAATTAAGATCAATTACCATATTCAATAATAGATATGATTTCTAATATTCACTCTGTATACCACTATTTGATCCCTTGCAAATTTGTATGCAAATGCCCTTCTTGATTTATCAATAATCTTCCATACTTAGCTTCAACTTGCATACATCACTGTTAAGAAATCACTAAAAGACTCTTCATACAACTTGCTTATATTATTCTACTCTCTCTCTCTCTCTCTCTCTCTCTCTCTCCTCATATACAAAAGGTTTTCTTTATTTATATAGATATCCAATCATACATATGTCAGATACACCAAAATAATGTGTCAATATTAAATAAAAAAGATAGTACATTTAGCACCCACTTTAGTGGGAGTATGAGATAAGATCATGCCCATGGTAAAGGAAGAAAGAGAGAAGAAGAGTACCAAAAACAAAACTACAAGGATGCACCCTTTTAGCCCCCCTACTGGTAGGTGGAAAGGGATTCTTGATGAAGGATAACATACTTAAAGATCCAAAGGGAAGGAATTTATTTAGAATGAACATATTTGAAAAATAAAGAAGAGGTTTTGATTAAAGATGCACACCTCTTGCATAAGAGAGAATCTTTAGTGTAACAAAACAATTCCTTACAAGAAAGAATGTCATACAATAAACAAATGTCACTATACTAAGGAAAGTAGATTATTACAAAGAAAAAGGAAGAGGAAGATGAGCACATGAAACCTTCCCCCCCAAGTGTTATGGTAAGGGAAAATACATTATACATCCTAAGTAAGATCTCTCTTAGAATATAAATACACTTTTAAGCAAGCAAAAGTTGTAAACCAGGATAGAAAATCTCTTGAATAAGAGAAAATAGTAAGGCAAAATAAACACATTGATACAAGAAAGGGCATCATACTTTCAGAGAAACAAGTCAAAAAGGGGAGGAGAATAAGAAATAATAATGAGACCCTAAATGGATGATTATATAGGATAGACATGCCTATTGAGGCATAGAAATGATTGCTAAGAAAATATGTAAGTATCTTTCATGAAACAAAGAATCCAATACCAAAAAGGATGTACCATCATGAAATAATAAACAACCATAAAGAGACAATGAAGACAAAGAGGAAAATAATGCTACATTATGCAAACTTAGTGAATAAATCAATTATACAAGATATGTACTTCCATGCAAGGAAGAGATTGTAAAGAAGGATACCAATCCTTATATTAGAGGAAAATATCCTAAACAAACAAGTTCATGCATGGAAGGACGTCATAGTATAAAAGAAGTAACCAATAAAGAGATAATGGATCCTTTGTAAGGAGAGAAAGATGAGATAAATAAACATTCCCCCCAGACATGGAGAAATAGGGAAGACTTCTTATTATGATGCTCAGAATGCACATTATGCAAAGGAAAGAGCCCCCAATAATGTAAGCTACTAAATTTACATAATAGAGAGAAACATAATAGGAGAAAAGAGATGCTAAGGTAAGTTTTTAATATCAAGAAAAATCTTAAGATCCTTTTTTGAAAAAAGAAGAGATCTATCTACCAAATCTTAAACAAATTGTCTAAATTCAATACAAACATCAAGAGAGTGTTTATTTATATGATGAAATTGACATATAAATTCACCATTAATAGGTCGTTGGTTGATTAGATTTAGCTAAAAGAGTCTTTTGGAGAATTAGATATGAACATAGAATTTGCTTTCCTTATCAAAATTTTCCAAAGAATCAAAGACCTATTAATGGTGAATTTATATGTTAATTTCATCATAGCAATAAACACTCTCTTGATGTTTGTATTGAATTTGGACAATTTATTTAAGATTTGGTAGATAGATCTCTTCTTTGTTCAACAACGGATCTTATGATTTTTCTTGATATAAAAAACTTACCTTAGCATCTCTTTTCTCCTATTATGTTGCTCTCTATTATGTAAATTTAGTAGCTTACATTATTGGGGGCTCTTTGTTTTTCATAATGTGCATTGTGAGCATCATAATAGGAAGTCTTCCTTGTTTCTCCACATTCGGGGGGAATGTTTCTTTATCTCATATTTCTTTCCTTACAAAGGATCCATTATATCTTTGTTGATTAATTATTTTATACTATGATTTCCTTCCATACATGAGATTGTTTGTTTAGGAAGTTTTCCTCTAATAGGATTCATATCCTTCTTTACAATATCTTCCTTGCGTGGAAGTATATATCTTGTATAATTGATTTATTCACTAAGTTTTCATAATGTAGCATCATTTTCCTCTTTGTCTTCATTGTCTCTTTATGGCTATGTATTATTTCATGATGGTACATGATTTTTGGTATGGGATTCTTTGTTTCATGCAAGATACTTACATCTTTTCTTAGTAATCCTTCCCATGCCTCAAAAGGCGTGTATATCCTAAAATAATCACCCATTTAGGGGCTAATTATTATTTATTATTCTCCCCCCCTTTTTGAATTATTTCTCTTATAGTATGATGTCCTTTCTTGTATCAATGTGTTTATTTTACCTTAGTATTTTATCTTATTCAAGAGATTTTGTATCCTAGTTTACAACTTTTGCTTGCTTGAAAGTGTATTTCTATTATAAGAGAGCTCTCACTTATGATGTATAATTTATTTTTCCTTTCCATAACACTTTGGGGGTAAGGTTTCATGTGCTCATCTTCCTCTTCCTTTTTCTTTCTAAGGATCTACTTTCCTTAGTATAGCAACATTTTTTTATTGTGTGACATTCTTTCTTATAAAGAATTATTTTGTTTGACTCAAGATTATCTCTTATTCAAGAGGTGTGTATCTTTAATCAAAACCTCTTCTTTATTTTAAACTATGTTCATTCTAAACAAATTCCCTGTTGGATTTTGCTAATGCATAATAGGGTGGTGACTGATACATTTTATATGTTTAATCACTACATTATTGAATGGAAATTCATACTATTGTCATTTGTGGTTTGTTAATGATGTCAACATATGTTTATGTGAAGAGTACATGCTGGTAATTATGACAGTGTACATACACTGTACATATGTTTCAAAATGTGTGAAGATAGATGCGAGTATGATGTAAGGGAGGATGGGGAGAGGGGCCAAAGGCTCACCCTAACCATGTCCACCTTGTAGAGATCACACACAGAAGCAAAAACACACAAGTGAGAGAGAGAATGTAGATATCTATCATATATTTATCTTAATTTGATTCATACATGTTGGACTATAAGGCCTTCTTGATTTAGGCTAGATAATACAATCAAGTACAAAAGTCCTCCAACATGCGAGGATCTGCCAATAATCTCTAATATTCTATCTTCTAAACTTACTCCCAAAAACTCACCCCAAAAATCTAACCAAACAACTACATTTATACAAGAGGCTACCAAATCAAGTTAGCCTTCAAATCCATCATCAATGGAAGGAACAACTAGATCTAGGTCCACATGCTTCCTAATGATAGATACCATCATTAAATCTATGACCAAAATTAATTGCAAGAGTCAGCCTCAACAAGAATCCAAAACAAACAACTCGGTAAGCAAGGAAACCGAGTGTTAAACATGCATCACCAAGCACCGAGGAAATTCATTAAGTGCCAGAGAGATAACCGACCAACACCAGTAAACAAAGGAAAATTGATGAACACCAAACCAAGTCGGTCAAAGAAGGAACCGAGCAACACAGAAAAATTCAGACATGTTTTTTGTGTCATGAGATTGCCAAGGACCCGAGATGCTCCTGCATCAGATACCTAGGGTTATTTGAAAATGATTCTCTGAATCATGAAATAGGTATGATCCAAGATGCATCCAACTCAGATTGTGAAATCCATGAGCTATCTTCAATCGGTCTATTCTTCCACTTTACCAGATATTCCATATACTATTTTCCTCTTGTACTTCTACCAATTCTTTGCTCCATAAATCTACTCAACTTCTTCTGGTTGTTTCTTGGGATAATCATTCAGTATTGTCATTTCTTCATCTAACTCATGATACTCATACGAATCAACAATGTTGAAAATAGGTGATATATCCATGTCATCAGGTAACTCAATCTCATAAGCATTTCCACTATCAAATTTCTTCAAAATCTTGCAAGGTTCAAACTTCTTCAGTTTCAGCTTCCCATATGTCCCAACAGGAAATGTGCCTTTCTTCAAATGAACCATTACTTCATCACCGACTACAAAAGTCTTATGTCTTCTTGATCTATCAACTCTGTTGTTGTATTTTTGATTACTTATTTCCAAATTATATTTCATATCTTCATGCAATGTCTTCATGTACTCAGCAAAATTTACTCCTTCTACACTTCTCTTTTCATCAGTAATGTCTCTCAAATCTGATATACCTCTCGGTTGTATGCCATTTACAATCTCAAAAGGTGTTTTTCCAGTACTCATATTCACTAAATTATTATATGCAAACTCTGCTTGTGCCAACATAGAATCCCAATTACTTGGTGTGTCTCCAACTAAACATCTCAAAAGATTTCCCAAGCTTCTATTTACAACTTCTGTTTGTCCATCGGTCTGGTGGGTGAAATGTAGAACTATATTTCAACTCGGTGCCAAACTTTCTCCAAAGGGTCTTCCAAAAGTATCCAACAAATTTACTGTCTCGATCAGAGATAATACTCCTCGTTAATCCATGTAATCTGACAATTTCCTTAAAGAAAATATTTGCTATATGTATTGCATCTGATGTCTTTCTACAAGGTATAAAATGTGCCATTTTAGAAAATCTATCCACAACAACAAATATAGAGTCATTACATCTTACTATCTTCAGTAAGCCAAGAACAAAATCCATACTGATATCAATCCAAGGTTTCTTAGAAACAAAAATTGATGTATACAATCTAGTATTCTGACTTACTCCTTTTGCAACTTGACAAACTCCACAACTTTTCACAAATTTTTGAACATCTTTATACAATTGTGGCCAAAAGTATTTCTCCTTAAGAAAATTCAATATTTTGTCAACACCAAAATGTCCAGTCAAACCACTACTATGTTTCTCTTTTATCAAATTAGTTCTCATTGGTCCTCTCGGTATACACAACTGAATACATTTAAACAACATACCTTCTTGAATGAAATATTCTTCCCATTTAGTACTTGATTGATCTTGAATAGGTGCTCTAAACTTTCTCCACAACTCATAAAAATCAGGATCAAATTCATAAGAATCTCTCATGTCATCAAAGCCAATAACTTCAATTTTCATCTCAAACATCAAAGATCTCCTTCTATTCAATGCATCAGCAACTCGATTAGTGAATCCACTCTTATGCTTTATCACAAATGTATAGCTCTGCAAATACTCAACCCATTTCATATGTCTCTAATTCAACTTATTCTGACTACCCAAATACTGTAAAGCTTTATGATCAATATAACACACAAATTCACTTGGTATCAAATAATGTCTCCATTTCTTCAGTGCTTGAATAGTATCATAGAATTCTTGATCATACACAAAGTATTTCCTTTTTGAATCATTCAAATTTTCATTAAAGAAACCAATAGGTTTACCTTCTTGACTCAACACAGCTCTTATTGCACTTCCACTTGCATCACATTCCACTTGAAATACCTTATTAAAATTAGGCAATGCCAAAACATGCAATTCAAAAACCTTATACTCCAGAGTCTCAAAACTTTTATCAGATCCATGTTTCCACTTGAATTCTCTTTTATCTCCTCTCATGGTCTTAGTCATAGCATTACAAATTGAACTGAAATTCCTAATGAACTTTCGGTAAAAACTTGCCAAACCATTAAATGATCTTACCTCACTAGTGTATGCATCCTAAAATGGTCACCTAGACTTTGGGCCCCATTTATTCAATTTATCAATCCTGAATCATTTTTATCAATATTTTCAACAATATCAATTTCTTGATCAAGTCTTAATTTCGATCATATATTGGATTTTTATCCTTGGGCTAACCATTTATCCTAAGTCTTTATTTATTTAAAAGGAATATTTCCTCCCCTTTTAATAAATAAAAAGCCCCCACTTTTCCTCTTATCCTAAGTTGCACAAATAAAACATTATTCTTATTTTATAAAAAGGGAAAAAGCACTTTTGTCTCACATGAGGCTCAAAAGTCAACACTTCACTCTCATTGGAGGATACTTGTGCACATGGATTGCTCCTCTTTCAACCTCCACCGCTGATTAAGACTTTTTGCCTCTTAATCTCCATGGTCCATTTCACCTCATTTCTTATAAAAGGAGAGCTCTCTCCTCCATTTGCATATCCATATTTTATGCTATTGTTATGCTGCAGGTTTTGGAGCTCTTTTTGAAGACACTCAAGCTTTGAAGCCTTGACATTTTAGTTGCATTTCATAATAGTTTTGCTTTCATAGTTACATTCATGGCATCATAGATTAGATTTCTTTTTTATGCAATAGAATAGATCTCACATAGTCTAAATAGGAGGCATTGTAATCTATTGCTATTTCCTTTTATAGCTTAGTTTGTACTTCCATTTTCATA
Organism: Chamaecyparis obtusa; assembly: GCA_027943335.1. NCBI lineage: Eukaryota > Viridiplantae > Streptophyta > Pinopsida > Cupressales > Cupressaceae > Chamaecyparis > Chamaecyparis obtusa. Next base: position 922,912 of record BSBK01001824.1, on the reverse strand, counting down.
GCATAGCTTGCACATTTGCATCTTCATATTAGTTGCATTGCACTTGCATTTCATTTCCATTTAGATTCTTGGAGATATTGGCATTGTTGCCCTTGTCTTCACTTGAATCTCTCATTGTATGGTTGACTAGCAAGGTCACCTTCTTGTAGCTCTAGCTGAGAGCAAAACTCATAGTCCCTTGCAACTCCATGCATAGAGAGCTATGAGCCGCTTTGTGAGGCCTCACTCTTGAGTAACCTTGCATGTAATGGTTCATAGAAGTGCATATTTTAGTGTGTACATTTCTGGCGCCCACCGTGGGGCAGAGTAGATTAGCTTTGTCCCTTTAATTCTGCATTTTTCATCATTTTCGGATTAATTTTCGAAAAAATCTGCGTCTCTGATTTTCTGTCTCAGATTATCGCGCGACACTTCTCAGAAATATCGTGTGATATACTTCCTGTCTCGGCGCGATAGTTCACTCGGAAAGAGTATCGCATGCATATATTGAGGTCTATCGCCTGGCATCGGGCGAAGTATCGCCTGTCATCGTGCGAAGTATCGCTCGACTGAGAAGTATCGCCCGACTATAGGAAACTGTGTCACGCGATACTGTTGAAGACTGAGAAACATCGCCTGGTCTGGCAGAGACTTGTGCTTTCAGTTTTTTTTTCCGAATTCGACTATTTTAGCTTGCTACTTTTGTTTTACTTTGTTTAAATAGGTCTAACCTGCATCTTTTAGCTTGAATCCATCAGATTATTGCACATTTACATTTGGATTTTGATTCTGCTAACATTGTGGGCCTAACAAGTTGTGTTTGTAGGTGCTCTCCTTTGCTTAAAAATTGCTAAAAATGCATGTCAAAAAGGGCTACTAACAGTTTTTGCAGGGCTGCCCAAGCATAAAAACAAAAAAAAAAAAAAAAAAATTTCATTTCTTGCTTGTTGTTATTTTCCTTTCGTTTGTGGCATTTACTAATTGTATTAGGAATCTTAATACCTTGTGAAAGGGATCTTGAGGTGGTAGGAGAAGTATGCTCTTCACCTTTAGGTGAATCAGAAAATCTTGACCCATCTTAAGGTTTTGGAAGCAAGGGGGTAATTGATCTCTTTGCTTGGTGTGTTTGGGAGAGATTCTTGAGATAGGGGAGTATGCTCTTCACCCTTGTGGTGAATCAAAAACCTTGAACCTCAAGATTTGATCCATTTTTGTTTAGTTTAGGAATCCTTTAGCGGGCCTGCTCTTGAGAAATCAAGAGGAACGACTCAAGTGGGGACAACCTTGTCATCATTCTCCTTGGTGGCAAGTGATTCCAACTCACTATAATCTCAAGGCTATCAAGGACACCAAAAACCTTGATAGACATAACACTTGTCTTCGTTTGATGTGAGTAGCTCATGGGATTGCGACCATGAGGAAAACATTGAACAAGAATGCTTAAGGTACTCTTGAGGCCGCGAGGTCCTAGTCCTTTATGAGGAGCAAGAGGGGTGTTGTGAACGGAAATCCTTATTAAGAACCATTAGATAGAAGCCACCCTCTTTTAGCCGCTTATCTTCTTAGTGCAAGGATTGATCCAAGTGGTTTACCCGGATCACCTTAAGATACTCACCATATGTGTCCCTTTGGTTGTGTCATTTTGACATTTCCATGACAAAGCCAATATCTCTTGTGGGTAACCACTTGGTGTGAGGCAAGGGGGCATCAAGTTGTGGGCTAAGTTGGTAAGTATTGAGCCTTGTCTTGTAGGTAGTAATTTCTTGAATTGTCTTCGATTGTGTGATACCAGTGTAAACGTTCTCAACATACAAACAATCGGTAGCATTCATAGGGTGCTTTTTCAATTTTGATATCACAAGTGTTTGCCTTGGCAAGGTTGCTTTTGCCCTTGTTTCAAGTGTTTGAGACCATGTTTTGATCCCTTGCTGTTTGCAAACCTACCAAAATTCTGCTGATACCGTGACTGAAATCGAAGACATCAACCCTCAGACTGAAAATTTTGACCAAACAGACCCAAAAACGCAAATTTCACACAATTCTGGTCAAGAGTTGAATAATTCTGCAACAGTATCGCACCCTGTAAGGCGAAGTATCGTGCGATACTTCGCACATGCTATAAATATCGCCCCCTTTGAAGAGAAATATCGTGCGATAGTTCACCCCTGACGGACTATCGCCCTGCCTGCCTGGAGTATATCGCCCGCTAGTGTTAAGAAGTATCGCCTGCCTTAGGGTGAAGTATCACACGGGTATAGGTTTATCGCCCCAGTAGCCTGGAGTATATCGCCTGGTTCATTTTTGTCGTGCTTAAATTTTGGTCAGTTTCAGTTGCTGTCAATTAGGCCAGGTCTTAGAACAGGCTTCTCACCCTGACATTTGAGATCTGTCTCGACTCCAAATTTCTGGTTCTTAGTTCTCCGAGATAGCATCATTTGATTTACAAAGTCACTTTGGAATAATTGTCAAGTTAGAAAGCCATTCTTGGTGCCAAGGTTCATCTTTAAAATTGTTAGCTATATTCTGGGAAAATTTCAGTTCTCTTATTGTCCAAATCGCTTTCATTTTCAATTATCTTTTGGCCTAGTCCAACCTCCTGATTCAAAAGTGAAAGGGTAGTCACCCTTTGATTTGAAGCACCTCTTTGACAGTGTTGGTAAAGCCCTCTTTCTTTTCTTTTTTTTTTATTTCTCTTTGGACAATAGAGGATTTCGATTATCCTAGTTTGGTGTTGACACTTTGAAAGGTCACCTTATCATTGAGAATATCTCTCTTTCATGTCAGTTACGACAAGGTACCAAGTTAATCAAGGGAAGCGACCCCCTGTTGCCTTTAGCCAGTTACCACCTATCAAGACCCGTCGACAACCTAAGGGAAAAGGACCCCTTTTTGACCAATCTCCTAAGAGTGAATCCGAGGTTTGTTTCAATCTGGGAGCTAACCCTAGTGAAGTGAGCACCTCTTTCGTACCACTTTCATCAAGTATGGACATGAGTTACACTTTCACCCGACAACAAAGAGAAGCCATGAATCAAACTCTCGAAGATATCTTTCAACGACACAGAAGAGAGTATGGTGGTTCTTCTCATGCCAGTCCACCCGGGTCACCTCCTAACAATGCGAGGTATTTTGATGCTCATCAACGAGCCGAAAGACAACATAAGTCAGCTCACTCAGATTCAGGGTCACAACATGAAGACCAGAACAACGAATCTAGTGATCACCATAGCAACGCAGCTAATGCAATAAGGCATTCAAGACAAACCTCCCCACTTAAGGACACTTCTCGATATGAAAATACAAGATTAAGAAGCATTGAGAGAGAGAAGAAAGCCTACTTAGATGAACAGGCTGCAAAAAAGGAAAAATTCTGACAACTAGAGGAAGAGGAACGTGCATTGTTGGACATACAGAAAAGAGTCTCCCAAGAAGAAGAAGATAGACTCTATGCACAACAACTCCAAAGTCAATTTAACGGGAGGGGAGCTAATAGTGGGATCAACTCACCCCCATCTACCCCTTCCCCTAGCCCTCGAAGAAGATCAAAGACACCCTCACAATCCCCAAGTCCTAGAGGAAGAAGGACTTCAAGATATGACCATCATAGGAGACAATCGTCTCATAGACATTCAAAGCAACCCTCCCAACGAGCACCTCATGGCTCACAACATGGAGGCAGTTATGCTAAATTTGATCATATGGACTTCATGACTATGCAACAAGAACCATCCTTTCAAGCCTACGTGGAGCAATACGTGGAACAAAACAAAGACCAATTCTTGGAAAGTCTTATCAACAAAGGCGCTAAAGTTCCATATAACTTTGATGTTCACCAAAAAATCAAGAAACAGAATCCTTCAACTGATGAGTTGATCTTACAAATGCAAAAGGATATAGACAGAATAAAGGCTCCCAAGAGCACATTTCATTTGGATTCCATATGTCCTAACCCCATTGACAAAAGTGTGGTGATGGTAGAATTTCCTAAGAAAGTTGAATTCCCAACATACGACAAATATGATGGCACAGGTGACCCTCACGACCATGTTCGACAATTCTACATAATGAGTTTTTCCTTTCACCATGAAGACTCCTACTTGCTGAGATTATTCCCAAGGAGTTTAAAAGGTCAAGCCATGGAGTGGTTCACCAACCTTTCTCCTCCACTAAAGACATTTAGAGAACTTGTCCAAAGATTTGTGCAACATTTTGCTTACAATTTATCTAGGTCGGTCACCATGCTTGATTTGTGTAAACTTAAGCAAAATCAAGGGGAAACTTTTGTCACCTTTTTACAACGATGGAGGCGATTATGTTCGAAATACCCAAGGACAATCCCTGAAGAAGAGAGAATTGATATCATTGTGAACAATCTAATACCAGAACTCAAATATGAAGTCAAGAAAATTCCATTTAATTCTTTTGATACTATGGTAGAGGTGGCATGTCGCATTGAGGATGTCCTAAAAGAACAAGGAATTTTGGCTAAACCAACAAATAACAACAATAGCCAAAATAACAATACTAATGGTAACAAGGACAAAAAGAACTCTTATTGGAACAAAAATAAGCAAGTCGTCAACGACGGAGTTGTTGATTCATCTCAGGTCAAAAATGAAGGAGTTCTTAATCTCTCTCATGCAGTTCAAGCTATGAAGTTGCAAACATCGTCAACGCAACAAGACAAACCTCAGTATCAAAAGAGATCTAAAACGGAGAAAAGACAATTCACTAAATTGGGAGAATCCTATGCAGATGTTTTTAAGACACTAGTCGCTCATAATCTGGCGCACCCACAGGATCCTACAAAACATCGAATACCAGATCCTTTACCTCATTGGTGGGATGCTAAGGCTTTTTGCGTTTTCCATAATGGGATTGGACACGACATAGAAAATTGTTTTAAACTCAAGCATCTCGTCCAAGACCTTATTGAGAAAGGACAATTACAAGTGGAGGGGTTAACTACTAATGCAGACCATAAAGCCTTTAAAGAGCCCTTGCCTAAATATGAAAAAGGAGAGAATTCTAGCAGTAAGAATGGCAAGGCGGCTATTAACTATACATACACACATGCTGATAATGTGATTAACATGCTTGAAGTGGCTGACGATAATATCAACATGGTGAGAAAGAAAGATCCTTATGGACATAATGTGGACTCAATTCCTATGACTAATGAAAGACCCGCTGTGGTGATAAGAGGTCCTCACTCACAAGGAATGCCCCAGTCCCTCAATGCTGTCACTAGGGGTCAGGCCCAAACACCCATTATCATCCAAGGTCCTAGCACTAGCAAGTCTAAACAGCCCGTGTCCAAAGGTGCTCCTCCAAAATCTGTCGTTGGTCCTGATTCCAATTACAACCTTATTGACCAACTACAACGTACACCCGCTCAGATATCCATTTTTGAGCTTTTAGAATTATCTCCTAAGCACAAGCGCATCCTCGAGGATGCTTTGCGAGCAGCCAATGTCCCTAATAACTTAGCTATCGACCAATTCCAAAACATGGTCAACCATTTGGCTAGCCCTCATTTCCTCACCTTCTCAGAAGAAGATGACAAATCCATTAGTCACCCACATAATTTGGCCTTACACATCGAGGTCATGATTCATAAAACCCGTGTTAGGCGTGTACTGATAGATGGGGGTGCGGGGCTCAATATTTGTACTTTGAGTTTGCTGCTAGCTCTAGGATATTCCGAGAACGTCATTGACACAAAGAAAAGAATCACAATCAAAGCATATGACGAAGCAGAAAGAAGCTCTAAGGGATTGGCTGTTTTGCCTATTCGTATTGGTCCTGTAGAAAAAGACATATTATTCCAAATTGTTGATGTTGGACCCCTAGCCTAAAACATTTTGCTAGGAAGGCCATGGATTCATGAAATGCAGGCAGTCCCATCGACATATCACCAGTGTGTTAAGTTCCCCCATAACGGTGTCGAAATTTGCATCCCTGGAGATAGTGCTCTATCAGTTAATAACATTTTTGTGGGATCACATGTACCTTTGAATAGAGAAGCTGACAGTCCTAGTAGTTCACTTGAACAATGCAAGCAGAAATTCAAGACCATGGACCTTGGGATGGGAGATTATAAGATTGATTCTTTTACAAAAATGCCAGTCTCTCCTAGGTCTTATGGGAGACCCTCCCCAAATGTGAAGCCTTCGTCATCAGCAATGACGTTATTTGGGAAATTTATTGAGTCTTCGGTCCCCATTCAAGAAGAGAAAGAGGAAGTTGCTGTAAGGAACTGGATATATCACGAGGAGAAATACAAACATAATGAGAATTTTGCTCCTTCACCTGAAACTTATGGGAAAGGATATACACTGGTTAAAAATATGGGATATCCGAGATTTGGTCCCCTTAGTCATAGGCTGGATGCTAAAGCTGAGCCTCTTGATCATGCTCTTTTTGGATGCAAAAATAAGTCCACGGTCGGCTTAGGGTTTGAGAATAAGAAGAAGAAAGGTATCCATGTCCCAGCTGCAACGGACAGTGATAGTGATGCAGATTATACACCTGATCTCTCCAACCAACAAGATGTGTCTGATGATTGGGTACCCTCAACGAATCTCCTTTGGGGAGATTCCACAGATTTGATGCTTAATAGTCCTACTATCCTAGCTGAGATGGATAGTGATTGTGTGACTTCTAGATCGACAAAGGAAAGTGTTACTGTCCTAGCTGCGACGGATAGTACCAATACTAGCACTAGAGAGGGGGAAACCCTTCCTAACCTTGAGGCTTCTACATCACGAGGCCTAAATGATGACTCAGAGATAGACTCCCATGAATATGAATGGGATTCGCTTTCAGATGCAACAATTGATCTAGATGTGGATATTATCCATGCCTATAGTACCCAACCCGATGCAACTAACGATCCTAGTGTCAGACTAGAGGATTGCCCTCCTCAAATTGCCTTAGTAGATGACGCTTCGTTTGATAGGATGAGCCCCAATTTAGGTATCTTAGGAGAAGACTTGATGAGCTCCGATTATATGGTCACCAGAGATGACACCTTTCACATTCACAACATCGAACCTACCATTGACTTGCCCCTTGTTCACTTTGACCTGATTGACTGGCCCCAGCGCTACCACGAGCCCACATTCCTCACATTTCGCAACGATTATGAAATTGCTTGCTATCTGAATGCTCTCGAACCCGTGGCTTCTTCCACCAGTGAACCAACAACCAGCATGACGGAGCCTGATATTAAGTACCTCAGTCTCAAAACAAAAGAGAAAGAGGAAGTCTTCGGTCCCCATTCAAGAAGAGAAAGAGGAAGTTGCTGTAAGGAACTGGATATATCACGAGGAGAAATACAAACATAATGAGAATTTTGCTCCTTCACCTGAAACTTATGGGAAAGGATATACACTGGTTAAAAATATGGGATATCCGAGATTTGGTCCCCTTAGTCATAGGCTGGATGCTAAAGCTGAGCCTCTTGATCATGCTCTTTTTGGATGCAAAAATAAGTCCATGGTCGGCTTAGGGTTTGAGAATAAGAAGAAGAAAGGTATCCATGTCCCAGCTGCAACGGACAGTGATAGTGATGCAGATTATACACCTGATCTCTCCAACCAACAAGATGTGTCTGATGATTGGGTACCCTCAACGAATCTCCTTTGGGGAGATTCCACAGATTTGATGCTTAATAGTCCTACTATCCTAGCTGAGATGGATAGTGATTGTGTGACTTCTAGATCGACAAAGGAAAGTGTTACTGTCCTAGCTGCGACGGATAGTACCAATACTAGCACTAGAGAGGGGGAAACCCTTCCTAACCTTGAGGCTTCTACATCACGAGGCCTAAATGATGACTCAGAGATAGACTCCCATGAATATGAATGGGATTCACTTTCAGATGCAACAATTGATCTAGATGTGGATATTATCCATGCCTATAGTACCCAACCCGATGCAACTAACGATCCTAGTGTCAGACTAGAGGATTGCCCTCCTCAAATTGCCTTAGTAGATGACGCTTCGTTTGATAGGATGAGCCCCAATTTAGGTATCTTAGGAGAAGACTTGATGAGCTCCGATTATATGGTCACCAGAGATGATACCTTTCACATTCACAACATCGAACCTACCATTGACTTGCCCCTTGTTCACTTTGACCTGATTGACTGGCCCCAGCGCTACCACGAGCCCACATTCCTCACATTTCGCAACGATTATGAAATTGCTTGCTATCTGAATGCTCTCGAACCCGTGGCTTCTTCCACCAGTGAACCAACAACCAGCATGACGGAGCCTGATATTAAGTACCTCAGTCTCAAAACAAAAGAGAAAAAGAAAAATAGGTCTGATGGCGAAAACCACTTTGTGGCGGTGTCAGAACCAAAAATAGTAAAAAGAAATGACGCATCCAAAGGTGAAAACCTCTTTGAGGCACCTAAGGATGGGGTACTTAATAACTTGCCGAGTTATTTCCAGGATAGATCATCAATATTGATTGAACCAACAAAGCCGGTCAATCTAAACACAGAAGAAAATCCTCAGATAGTCCATCTTGCTCAGTCTTTATCAGAGGAAGAGACCAAGGCATATGTACAGTTTTTACAGAAAAAAAAAATTAATTTTGCATGGACCTACTCAGACATGCCAGGGCTTGACACAAATCTCATAATGCATCACTTATCTATAGCTCCAGGAGTCAAGCCAGTCAAACAGAGATTAAGAAAAATGCATCCACATATAGCTCTACTTGTCAAAGGAGAATTAGAAAAGCTTTTGAAAGCTGGATTTATTAGAGCCATCGATTATGCAGAATGGATCTCAAACATAGTACCGGTCTCCAAACATGATGGGTCCATTCGTGTTTGCACAGATTTTAGAGATCTAAACAAAGCCTGCCCAAAGGATGACTTTCCACTTCCAAACATTGACATGATAGTGGACATGACGGCGGGCTATGACATATATTCCCTAATGGATGGTTTCTCAGGGTATAATCAAATCAAAATAGCTCCTGAAGACCAAGAGAAAACAGCATTCACATGCACATGGGGAACCTATTGTTGGAACGTCATGCCATTCGGGTTAAAGAATGCAGGAGCAACCTACCAAAGAGCTATGACAACTATCTTTCATGATATGATGCACAAAAATATGGAAGATTATGTGGATGATACCCTGGCAAAATCAAGAAAAAGGGACACACACCTCAATGATCTGGAAGTAATTCTAGATCATATGGAACAATTTCAACTCAGATTGAATCCAAAGAAGTGCGCATTTGGCGTCACCTCAGGCAAACTTTTAGGATTCATAATATCAGCAAAAGGTATCGAGGTTGATCCCGAAAAGGTCTAAGCAATCCTAGATATGCCACCTCCTCGAAATATCAGCCAAATGAGAAGTCTTCAAGGATGTCTTCAATCAATTAGGAGGTTTATTTCTCAGCTTGCAGATAGAGCGCAACCCTTCAACAAAACATTGCATAAGGGTGCTTCTTGTGTTTGGAACGAGGATTGTCAAAAGAGCCTAGATCAGATCAAACAATACTTGGCTAATCCTCCGATCTTAATGCCTCCTATTCCAGGGAAACCATTGCTTCTATATATCTCAGCTACAGACACTTCCCTGGGGGCATTATTGGCTCAAACAGATGATACTGGGAAAGAACGGGCCATCTACTATATCAGCCGTACTCTAGTCTCTTATGAGATCAATTACAATAATATTGAGAAGTCTTGTCTCGCGGTGGTGTTTGCTTCTCAAAAGTTGCGCCACTACATGCTTGCTCATACCATACACTTGATTGCCAAAATTGATCCCCTTAAATACTTGCTTGGTAAGGCTGCCCTGACGGGTAGACTTGCTAAATGGATGATGGTCCTCACTGAATTTGACATAGAGTATGTTGAAAAGAAGGCAATAAAAGGGCAAGCTATTGCTGACCAATTAGCTGATTTTTCAATCCAGGATAGTATGCCAGTCCAAGTGGAATTCCCAGATGAACACATCTTATATACCACTACTCGCACTTGGACAATGTTCTTTGATGGCTCCCGCATGCAAAATGGATCAGGTGCTGGAGTGTTATTTGTTTCTCCACATGGGTACAACATTCCGAAGTCTTATAAACTATTATTCCCATGTACCAATAATATTGCAGAATATGAAGCTTTAACTAATGGCTTGAAAATAGCTATAGAATGGAATATCACAGAATTACATGTCTTTGGGGATTCTCAGTTAATCATCAACCAAGTCAATGAAGAGTATCAAACCAAGGATGACAAATTGATACCCTATAAAAAGATGGTTGATTCTTTGAAATGCTATTTCACCTTTGTGACGTTTCAACAAATCTCTAGGACAGAGAACAAAGCTGCAGACGCCATGGCCACATTAGCTTCACTTCTTCAGTTGGAGACACATGAATCCAGATTTGAATTCCTGGTGGAAGAGCTACACCATCCCATCTTTGACTCATCTGAAAGCCGTGTCATTTGTGCCATTATCACACACGAGTCTTCCCGATATGGTGCTATCTATTCATATCTTCGTGATGGCATCATCCCTGACACATTCACCCACTCCGAACGCCGAAACCTCATCCGTAACGCCTCTCGCCACACCCTCATCTCTGGTGACTTATATAGAAGGGGTTTAGATGGGACACTCCTTAGGTGCTTGGAAAAGGAGGAATCCAACCAAGCGTTAGCTGACATCCACGAGGGCATTTGTGGTGGGCATTCTAATGGTCTTGCCATGGCCCGAAGGTTGCTTAGGGTGGGATATTATTGGCCCACAATGCAGATGGACGCAGTCACCTTTGCTAAGTCATGTGAAAAATGTCAGAAACACGGCAACCTGATTCATGCTCCGGGTAGGGAGCTGATTCCTTCTATTTCTCATTGGCCATTTCAGCGCTGGGCCTTTGATCTGGTTGGGCAAATTCACCCCAACTCATCAGGTGGACACAAGTTCATTATTACTGCCACTGACTACTTCACAAAATGGGTGGAGGCCGTACCACTTTCTGTTGCTTCAGGAAGGACCATTTCTTTGTTCATCTTGAACCATATCATTTGCCGATTTGGAGTGCCTTCTGAGATCATTACTGACAATGGAGGTCAATTTAAGAATAAAGACCTAAAGCACCTATGCAAAAAGTTTAAAATCAAGCAACATTGGTCCTCCATATATTTCCCACAAGGAAACGGACAGGCAGAAGCTTCTAACAAAACCATTGTTAAGATTCTTCATAGAACAGTACACAAGAATGGTAGGGATTGGCACTTACAAATCAATCTAGCACTATGGGCTTACCGAACAAGTATTCGCACACCTACAGGAGCCACTCCTTTCTCTCTCACCTATGGCACTGAAGCAATATTGCCTTTAGAAGTCGAGATACCATCCCTCAGAGTCTCACTCAAAGGTTTGATTACAGATGAGGATTACCGCGCCATGAGGTTGCAGGAACTAGAACTTCTAGATGAGAAGCGTAAGGCTTCCTTTGATCATATGAGAGTGTATCAGAAGCGTATGTCCAAGGCATTCAACAAGAAGGTTCGCCCTAGAGAATTTCAAATAGGTGATCTTGTTTTACGAGAAAACCCTAAAAACCAACAAAATAGAGAGCAAAAGGGCAAGTTTGAACCTAACTAGCTTGGACCATATGTCATCACAGCTGCTTTTGGTACTGGTGCGTATTTACTGTCAGATCCTGATGGAGAACAGCTCCCTGATCCCATCAACATTGTGCACCTTAAGAAGTTCTATCCTTGATGCCCGTTCTGTCTGGGGGCATCTTTTGTATATATCTTATTGGTCCTGAAAAAAATTCCAAAAAAAAATTCATATATGATGCTGAAAAAATCCTACAAAGCATAAAAAGTCCTAAAAAACTACAAAAAAATCAAAATATTCAAAAAAATCAAAAAAATAGAAAAAGTACCTTGGTGAAAACCTAGTAGCAAAAATACAAAAAAATCAAAAAAAATGAAAAAAGATTCCAAGTGGTGAAAACTTGGAAATAGGCGCTACTTGAGGCCTTTGCACCCCTATTTGTTAGCATGCATCCTCGACACTTAACCACTTCCCATCATACCTTGACCTTATTTGGCTAAGTCTGGAATTGGTCTTTGTCTTTGTCTAGGGGGCATAACTGTTAGCATTGGTCCTTTAGGTACGTTTGTCTCTTGGGGCATTTCACAACAGGTGTTTTTCAACACCACCCCAAACAGTATTTTTCAACACTACCCTTGCGTCGAGTGTTTCTTAACACTTATCAGATGTCTTACCCAATAGTCCAAAGTATGATGCGATATTTCCCATTAGCAGATATGATACTCAGAGTTTGACTCTATGACCAACACACACGCACTTAAACAATCAACTCGCTGACGATATGATGACTTTATTTTTCTTTGTGTGCTGTCTATGAAGATTTCTTTGATGAGTGATCTCTCCCTGAGAAGTTTTCGATGATGCATAGCTAGAAGACTGAGGGAATGAGAACATGTTTTCTTTCTTTATCTGCTTGTGGGTATATTTTGTTGATCCTAACTGTCATGAGCATTTATGCTGGTCCTACTTGACACTATGGATTCACAAGGTATTATCCTTGACTGTTTTGCGAGTGCATGCTTTTAGCTATCCTGACTTTCATGTGTCTTGATATAAGCATAATCTCGCCATATCAAACTTAGGTAATCTTACTGCATTAGTCATCTTGACCTATATGTCTTTGATGCCTAGGTAAGATTTCCACATTTCTATCTGATAAAGATCATATTTATATCCACATAGTAATGCTAGTGTGCATTGTATGATCTTACGACGCTACCAATAACGCTCGATGATGATAATTAGATGTCTATAAGCGTTGTGACCTTGCAAGTCAACCACTTTCATAGTAGCTTGCATTTTTAGGGTCATGTTAGATTAGTTTTTGCATCTTGCATATGGAGAGAGCTCTCCTTTTCATCCTACATGGACCTGTTAGTCAACTGCGCTCACTTTCTCTCCTTCTTGATCATGTCTTTCGCTCCTTGTCTTTTTCATCTCGAACCTATTCTTGTTCATCACAAGGGGTTAATCACATCATCATATCTCTATTACAAACCGTCATTTTCAAAAAACATAAGTCCACATCATACATATGAGAATTAAACATACAACTATGAGAGAGAACATACATAAGCACATACATAAGCATTTTTGAGCAAAAGGACAAGACAATATACATAAACTGATACATCCATCACAAGTGAGACAAATACACATGATACATCGAACATCCAGTAATCTCATAAATCAATAAATGTCATGATATACAATATGAGATCCCAAAATCTGGATCAAAAGTCTCAAAATATGTCCAAACATCTAAAACTTAAACCTAAGACTCGCTACCACCCTCATGAGGAACTCGTGGTGGTGGAGGAGGCATGGCTCTCCTATCGAGTACCACGTCTGATACCCCTGCCCGCTGAGAGTATGATGGTGCTCTCTCACCCTCTGGGATGGCCTGCAGATATAACCCGTGATAGTAAGCAGCTCTCGCTGACTCTCGTCGGAGCTCCAATGCCTCAGCCTGTGCCATCGCCTCACGGCGTGCTATCTCTGCCCTGAGGTCAGCTATCTGCTGATCTCGCTCTGCCCTCAGATCTAGGAGCTGCTGATCTCTCACAGCTATAGTGGTCCACAGCTGCTGTATCTCTGTCTCCTGAGCCTGTATCTGGGCTCTCAGGTCCTCTCCCCCCGCAGGCTGCTCCTGCTGTACCTCTGCCTGCCGGCGAGCTGGTCTCGCCTCCTCCTCAGGAGTGGCTGATCTCTGTCCCCGTGGCCGTTTCCAGCCACCTGATCCTGACCCCTCTCCTCTCTCCATCCTCCTCCCTCTCCCCCTCCTGCCATCTCCTCCATCTCCTCCCTCCTCTCCTCCGTCCCCTCCGTCCCCTCCGTCTCCTCCCGGCGCTGGCACCTGAGCATCTGGTATTGTAAATCGAGGGAATGGTACCCTCCACCGCTCTGCTCTGTAGGCTCCATCAGCCCCTGCGTCTGCCACATCTGGGAAATAATCCCAAGGCTCGTTCCTGATAGCTGCTGTCTCTACGACAGCCTGCTGATAATCCAGCATGGGTAGCCGCCCATGCCCCTCCTCGTCTCTGGCCCTAGCATATGTGGTGGTCTCTGTCAAGACTCGCTGCTGCCTCCCGAACTGCCGCCACACCCGACTGATGCAAAACCTCTCTATGATATCCACATATCAACCTACCAGTGGCCGACTGCACAGCATATAACTCAGCTCCTCTGCGGCATCCCCCCAAACCTCAACCTCCCTGTACGGCCTCCATGTGAATGAGGTTATCTCATCCAAAATTCGCCGATAATAGGTCACATCCCCTGAATGGGCATGTGATATAAACCCTATGTACCTGTAAATAAAGGGGTACCTCCTCTCCCTCGGCTGAACCCTGGGGCGCACCACAGCAATGTGCTCCCATACCCATACCTGTGCCAGGATGGCACCACATGCCCATGTCCGACCATCCCTGTAGACGATCTCATGCAGCTCATGATACATCTCTGCTAGGATCGCATGCCCCCATGCCATCCGTCGGGGTCTGCCTACCAAGTCTACCAGTAGTCTGCCCCATCCGAGTGGGAATCCCTTCTGACTGCGATCAGTCATCAGGATCTGTGAAATGATCGATGTCACAATACATGGCACCGGATAATCTCGGCCAAAGTCATCAAGCAGTCGCTCCCAGCTGACATGCCTGTCTAGGATGGTCACATCCTGAAACATCTCCTGAATCAACCGCCGCCCCTCAGTGACATCCTGATCATAGTATACCTGTGACAACACATAAATCATGTTAGTTTTCATCTTTTGGAAACATTACATTTTACATGACTATCTTTAAAACATGATTATACTTACAGGCTCTCCGTGGCATGGAACTCGAAGGATCCTATAGACATCCTCCAGTGTGATGGATGCCTCGCCTGTAGGAAGGTGGAAGGTGTTGTGCTCGCTGTGCCATCTCTCGGCCAGCGCAGTCAACAACCCATGATCAGCTCTGATATACGGATACCACAACAGATACCGAAATCCCATGGCCCTGATATCGGCATTGCCCGGATCATCCAGATCTCGGACACACCGCCACCCAGTCACCTTCGGCGCTCTGATAATGAGCGCCGGAAAAACCTCCTGCAAGTCAAAACCAAACCCGTTGTTAGTACATATCATGATGGATGTCCAAAAAACTCAGTATAAAACATCTTAAAAACGTAACATTGTCTAGACCCATGTCATTTTTGCTCAAAAATGCGTTAAATATCAAATTTTTTAAACTCGACGATATTCTTTT
This sequence comes from Chamaecyparis obtusa, assembly GCA_027943335.1. Lineage (NCBI taxonomy): Eukaryota > Viridiplantae > Streptophyta > Pinopsida > Cupressales > Cupressaceae > Chamaecyparis > Chamaecyparis obtusa. Next base: position 907,571 of record BSBK01001824.1, on the reverse strand, counting down.
TTGGAGAAGTATCGTGCGATACTTCTCCCTATAGTGGGGCGATAAACCTTATGTCGAGCGATACTTCGCCCAGTATCGCGTGATCTTTCGCCCAGTATCGTGCGATACTGGTGTCTAAAGCGTGCGATACTTTTGGGGCACGCGAAGTATCGCGCGATACTTCTCCCCAAAGCGCGCGATACTTCTAAAGTATCACGCGATATTTCGCACAACAGAAAATTTTGAAATTTAAAATTTGAAAAAAATGTGCTAAAAAAGCTATTAAATGCTAGAAATGACCAAAAAGCTTGAGTTTTTCAAAAACATACCGGGGCAGGATAGTGTGGTGGCCGGTTATGCAACCGAGCGCGCTCGAATCGATGCCTGTGGACGGGAACTCCTACTTGCTGAGCCATTTTCTCTCTCTAAAATCTCTGAAATTCTCAAATCACTAAAAGACAAATGATTTTTGAAAATGATATTTTGACCCCTTTTATAGCATTTTGACTTTTTGACCTAATTTTCAAAACACCTCAAAATTGCGCAAAAATTGCACCCCTAGCTAATTTCGACGTCCTGGATCCATTTTCGGACTCGAAATCGAAATCTGAGGTCATCTTCATAGTCAAAATCATATTTCAAATTCTTCCCCCCCTTCTGCGCAGTTGGCTGATCTTTTGAGGCCTAATCTTTTAATCTTTGTTGGGGCATCGTCATCTTTCCATGTCTTCCAAACTTCTACTCTTTCATTCGTATTCATTCCACTCCCTCATTTCTCACATTGATTACATCTTTCCAATCAGGCTGGGGCATGTTTCACCGCCTAATGGTTACCCTATTTGACCCTTACATTCGATTATGATTTGATCAAATCTTTATCCATTTGCTGTCTCTCCTCTACTTGATTTCGATTTCGATTTCAAGGGGGCAGTACCTATGGGATTCTCATCCTTGATTCTCTTGATTCTCTTGATTCAGACATCTTTTGTGAGCTTTTGCTCAAAATTTGAGATTCTTATCTCCCATTTTTAGACATTGATTATTGCCTAGCAGCGACGGTGATAGTTTTGTCTAAAACTTGATTTGCACCTAGCAGCGACGGTGTTGGTCTAAGCTTTTATTTATATTTTGTCTAGATGTGATCCCGAATCGACCTCATATCTAAGTTGTTTTGTGATCCCAAATCGATCTCACATTGCAACTTCATTCTTTGACTACATGTGTTCCCAAATCGATCACACATTAGTCAAAGAGGGGCAAATGTATGCATCCTAAAATGGTCGCCTAGACTTTGGGCCCCATTTATTCAATTTATCAATCCTGAATCATTTTTATCAATATTTTCAACAATATCAATTTCTTGATCAAGTCTTAATTTCGATCATATATTAGATTTTTATCCTTGGGCTAACCATTTATCCTAAGTCTTTATTTATTTAAAAGGAATATTTCCTCCCCTTTTAATAAATAAAAAGCCCCCACTTTTCCTCTTATCCTAAGTTGCACAAATAAAGCATTATTCTTATTTTATAAAAAGGGAAAAAGCACTTTTGTCTCACATGAGGCTCAAAAGTCAACACTTCACTCTCATTGGAGGATACTTGTGCACATGGATTGCTCCTCTTTCAACCTCCACCGCTGATTAAGACTTTTTGCCTCTTAATCTCCATGGTCCATTTCACCTTATTTCTTATAAAAGGAGAGCTCTCTCCTCCATTTGCATATCCATATTTTATGCTATTGTTATGCTACAGGTTTTGGAGCTCTTTTTGAAGACACTCAAGCTTTGAAGCCTTGACATTTTAGTTGCATTTCATAATAGTTTTGCTTTCATAGTTACATTCATGGCATCATAGATTAGATTTCTTTTTTATGCAATAGAATAGATCTCACATAGTCTAAATAAGAGGCATTGTAATCCATTGCTATTTCCTTTTATAGCTTAGTTTGTACTTCCATTTTCATAGCATAGCTTGCACATTTGCATCTTCATCTTAGTTGCATTGCACTTGCATTTCATTTTCATTTAGATTCTTGGAGATATTGGCATTGTTGCCCTTGTCTTCACTTGAATTTCTCATTGTATGGTTGACTAGCAAGGTCACCTTCTTGTAGCTCTAGCTGAGAGCAAAACTCATAGTCCCTTGCAACTCCATGCATAAAGAGCTATGAGCCGCTTTGTGAGGCCTCACTCTTGAGTAACCTTGCATGTAATGGTTCATAGAAGTGCATATTTTAGTGTGTACAACTAGCACTCTCAGGTGTAGGCCAATTCAAAATAGCTTCAACCTTTTTAGGATCCATCTTCAAACCATCAGCTGAAATCCAAAATCCCAAATACACAATCTCCTCTTTCATGAATGAACACTTTTTTAAATTTATCAGTAACTTTTCTTCTTTCAATCTCTGTAATACTTGTTTAACATGTGAAAAATGTTCTTATCTAGTCTTACTGAATATTAGAATATCATCAAGGTATACAATAAAAAATTTATCCAAGAATTTTTTCAAAACTTCATTCATCAACCTTATAAAAGTACTTGGTGCATTAGTTAAACCAAAAGGCATAACCAACCACTCATACAAACCTTCTTTTGTCTTGAAAGCAGTCTTCCATTCATCACCTTCTCTGATTCTAATCTCATGATATGGGAGTGGGAGAAGGTGCCTATTAGTACGATCAAATGGCACTTGTCTGTATGTAAGGCATTCAGTTCCGCATGTGCCTACTTGGGGCTCGGGGCCTGAAGCCCAGAGTGGCTAGTACTAGGACAACCCAAGGGGTGAGGGCTATGGGATGACACTCACTTAGGTTGTTGCTTGTAGTTTCTACCAAGCCTTAGAACCTTTGGGAAAAGATTTATACTTTCATCTTCTTTTCATTTTCTATTTGGTAAAGGTTATCCAACCCTAGGTAAGGCCTAGCTATCCCTTCTATGTGGACCTTGGTGTTTATCTCCTAGCACGAGGGAGTGGGCCTTCTAGTATCCATGTGGTTGGGTGGTAAATCTTTTTATCTAGGTACCTTTTTGTGGATGCAGTGCTTAAGGATTCATACTTGCATAGTGTTCCAGTTTTGAAAAATGAAGACTTGTATTTATCTTTCATGATGTAAAATTAATGTTACCTCCCAAGAGGAGATGAATGTAATGTAATCATTAATGTATTTCAAAATCTTGTAATTGGAATGGGTAGACTTAGGAAAAAGGAAAAGGGAAAGCATGAACTTTATGTATATGATGTATGTTGGAAAAGAAAAAGATTTTGTAACATTTCTAGTAAAGTAGTATGTTTCTCGTTACTATTGATTAATGGAAAAGCTGGTAAAATAAATGTAATATTTTCAATGTATCAAGTGGTTGGATGATTCTATTATATGGTATTAATGCTTTAAATGTTATATCATTCATAAAGGATACTTAGGAATATAGATGGATTTGAATGGAAAACTAAAATGAAAGTACATTATATTTCTTTATAAAGAATCTACAAATGTTGGGATGTAGTTTGCTTGAGAAGTAAATCAAGTTGTTAGTACACTATATGGACTTAATGATTTTTACATTAAATGAAAAGGGAACCTTGGAGGAATCTAAGTTAATCTATGTTTTGTTTATATAATTCTTTTAAAAATTCAAAAAATTTCATATATCATTACTTAGGTTTTCTTTTACAAAGAGAATCTTTGTTCTCTTCCCGGTTCCCTTGCGGGGCATGACATCTTTGGTATCACAACACTAAGTTTCTACATTGGGGCCCAAGGAATTTTGCCCATGCTTCTTAAACTTGTTATTCATCTTAGGAAGGCCCTTAAAACTTATTCTTCTTATTACCTATGGCAGGATGCCTTGTATAACCTGTGGTAGAAAGGGAGGTGCCCAAAACACTCCTCCTAGATCTCAAGAGGAAGAAAAATATGAGGGAAGAGGGGACCAATCTAATAAAAAATCTAGAGGTTCTTAGGGGGCTCAAGTACAAGAGCTCCTACAACAGATACTACATAGGTTAGATGCAGTATAGGATAGAGGTCACCATGGGGAGACTAACACTCACCATGAGGAAAGGGAAAGGAGTCCTAGGAGGAGAGATCAAGTAGTGGAAGAAGATTATTTGCATTCTTCTCATTGCTGAAACTTGGCTGCTAGACTTAGAAAGGCATTTCTCCATGCATCCTTACAACAAAAATACCAAAGCCTAGTTTGCAGTCATTCACCTTAGATACTTTGCATCCACTTGGTGGGAAATAGAGAAAGAGAAACTTCACATAGATATTACCACTCTTTCATGGGAACTATTCCTAGAACTCTTTCGAGCCAGATTTATTTTTGACCACTGGAGACGGGAAAGAGCCAAAGAGTTTCACAACTTAAGGCAGTTGACTATCTTAGTTGATGACTATGAGTGGAAGTTCTTTGAACTCAAGCCATACTTAGGATATAAGGATGATGAACCCATGCTGACTCAACACTTCCTTGGAGGACTCAGTGGTCGCTTGGCCGACAGCGTGCAAAATTTTGAACCTCAGACTAGTTAATGATGTAGTCATCAAGTCTCATCTTGTGGAACACAATGTAGCCTTGGGGTTAGGAGGTCAGATAGGTGGCCAAGGGGCTAATGCCTTTTAGGCTGGGTTAGGTTTAAAAGGGAATCTATCTCAAGGAGCACCTGGACCTAAAAACTATCCTCCCAAAGGAAGTTAGAACCACCAGAAAAGAAAATTTAAGAGAAACAACAACAATAATTACAATGGCAACAACAATAAAAATGGGGGTTCTCAATCTAACAATTCTCACAACTGGCAGCATGAAAAGCGATACCCAAACCCTCAACCAACTTAGAGTATGCCTTAGAACTCTAGTCAAGGTAGCTATCAACAGTCCAACACACCTTTTGTAGGAAGGAATTTTGTTAAGAATACCAGATGTTACTCTTGTGGTCAACATAAGCACATTGTAGTTAATTGCCCTTAGAAATATACCATAGCAGCTAGCTATAGACATGCCGCTTTAGAACCAACAGTAGGTAATGTAGGTAGAACTCACCAAGTATTTGCCACTTCAGACCATAGACAAGTCAATCATCAGGGATCAGTCATCGAAATGCCATATTTGTTAAGGGGTATCTCTACCACTATACTATTTGATTCAGGAGCAACAAATTCTCTTATTTCACATTCTTTAGTAGAGGAATGTGGGTTGAAGGTAGTAAGATAGGAAGATAGGTGGTAGGTTGAGCTAGCCTCTGGGGCAAGAATAATCTCTGACTCTTGTGTCCAGAGTTGCAAGTTAGAGCTTGGACCTTTTTCCACCTTAGTAGCTCTTCAAGTAATTCCTCTAGGCAAGTATGGAGTAGTTTTGGGTATGGATTGGTTTGATGCTCACAAAGCCACTTTGGATTGTAGAAGCAAAATCATTCAATGTTCAAATGACTTAGGAGAACCTAAGAAGATTTTTGGGGTGTAAAGACCCATCTCTCTCCGCATGATTTCTATGATGTAGCTTAAGAAGTGCATGTGCAAAGGATGCCAATTATTTGTAGTCTCAGTAGAGGACTTGGACCAAGGGGAAAGTAGGGATGTATCATTAGATCATCCCCTATTATAGGAGTACTTAGATGTTTTTCCCAAAGAAATTCTAGGAATGCCTCCCAAGAGGGACATTGACTTCCAAATTGAGTTGGTTCCAGCAGCAGAACCAATCTCCAAAGCTTTGTACCGTATGACCACACAAGAACTTGGAGAATTCAAGCTTTAGTTGGAAGGCCTTTTGGAAAAAGGATTTATCAGACCCAGTGTGTCATGATGGGGTGCACTAGTAATATTTGTACAGAAGAAAGATGGCTCTCTTCGATTGTGCATCGACTATCATCAACTCAACAAAGTCACAATAAAGAATCGGTATCCCTTACCTTGCATTGATGATCTATTTGATCAAATGAAAGGGGAAAAAATATTTTAAAAAATTCATCTCAAGTAAGGACACCATCAACTTAGAATTCAGGAAGCTAATTCATCAAAGAGCTTTCTGTACCAGGTATGGTCACTATGAGTTCATTGTGGTACCATTTGGGTTAACAAACACCCCTTCTGTATTCATGAGCTTAATGAATGGGGTTTTCAGAACCTACTTGGATAAATTTGTGATAGTTTTCTTGGATGATATCTTAGTGTTCTCCAAAAGTCTTGAAGAACATGAGTTTCATCTTTGCCAAGTATTATAGTGCCTTAGGAAAAATCAACTTTATGCCAATGTAGAAAAGTGTGAATTCTTTCAGACAGAGGTTAAGTATCTTGGACACATTATTTTAGGAAATGGCATCGCTGTTGATCCAACCAAAATTCAAGCCATAGTGGAGTGGCCAACTCTGAATAACATCCTTGAAGTTCACAGCTTTAAGGGAGTAGCTAGGTATTATAGACGGTTCATTAGAGAATTCTCTCAGATAACTCATCCCATTACTTCCTTGCAAAGGAAAGGTAAGAAGTTTGTTTTGTCAGAAAAATGTGAGTCCACTTTCCAATGTTTGAAGGAAAGATTAACCAGTGCTCCAATCTTGGTGGTCCCCGAACCATCAGGAAACTTTGTAGTTTGCATAGATGCCTCACTAGAAGGGATTGGGGTGGTTCTTATGCAATAAGGAAAAGTTGTTACTTATAGGTCTAGGAAGCTTAAAGATCATGAGGTCAACTACCCCACCCATGATCTAGAACTTGCAGCAGTAGTTCATGCCTTAGTAAATTGGAGGCACTTTTTGTTGGGTCACAAGTTTGAAATCCAAATAGATCATCGAACCCTTTAGTACATCTTCTCTCAACCTAATGTCAATGCTAGACAACACAAGTCAATGGAATTCTTATGTGAATATGAGTTTGAGGTTAAGTACATCCAAGGGAAGATGAATGTGGTGGCAGATGCATTGAGTAGGGACAGATATGTTTTATCAACACTATCCCTTAGGATAGATTTGGAGAAAGGAATCAGGGAGGCTGTCACTTTTGAATCTTGGTTTTAGGAGGTTAAGGTAGAAATAGAGTCAGGAAGACCCTTGGAAGGTTGCTTCTTAGGATATTCCTTCGATACACTTTGGTTTTTGTGATAGAAAAATAGAATCTATGTACCCATGGTAGGAGATCTTCGTGCACTTATCCTTTTAGGAAGCCACAAGGCTCTCTATTTGGCACATCCCAGGGTGATGAAAATGTATTTTGACCTACGCTAGTTGTACTATTAGTTAGGAATGAAGAGAGATATTGTAGACTACATGGCTAGATGTTTGGAATGTCAGAGAGTAAAAGCAGATCATCAACACCCCGTTGTCTATTGCAACCTCACCTAGTGCTAGAATGGAAATGGGACATTATTTCCATGGATTTTGTTGTGGGACATCTAGTTACTCCTAGGAGACATGAAGCTATCATGGTAATAGTCGATAGACTCACCAAGGTAGCCCATTTTTCTCCCATGCAGTCCTCCTACTCAATAGCTTCTGTAGCTAGAGTATCCATGAAGGACATTGTAAGACTCCACGGTATTCCAAGGAAAATCATATCTGATTGGGATCCAGTATTCACATTGGCTCTTTGGACTTCACTTCAACACACTTTAGGGACTCAACTCAACTTCATTTTAGCCTATCACCTTGAGATGGATGGGAAAACAAAGTGAGTCAATCAGGTTCTTGAGGATATGCTCAGAATGTATGTTATGGATAGACATACCCATTGGGAAGAGTATCTATATTTGGTGGAGTTTTCTTATAATAATGGTTATCACAGTTCCATATGTATGTCCCATTTTTAGGCTTTGTATGGCCGTCTGTGCTGCACTCCCTTAAGTTGGGACCGATTAGAGGACAAGGTACTTCTAGCCCCTGAGATGTTACAGGATATGGAGTAGCAGGTCAAGCATATCAGAGAGCATATTTTGATAGCTTAGGATAGGTAGAAGAAGTATGCAGATGCTCACAGGATTGATCTACACTTTGCCCTAGTTGATAGTCTTTTTGAGGGTGCATCATTGAAAGAGTCCAATCCATTACGGAAAAGGCTCCAAGTTGGCACCCTGATTTGTTGGCCCTTTTGAAGTCCTAAAGAGGATAAGACCAGTAGCATATCACCTTGCCTTGCCACCCAACCTTGCTCGTATTCATGATGTATTTCCTATTTTATTTCTTAGAAAATATATTCTTGATGTGACTCATGTTTTGGATTGGAATGCATTACAGGTAGCAGATAGGCAGCTGGCTTTACATTCAGTAAACATTTTCAAGCAACGGACACTAACCCTGAAGGGTCACACCATAGATCAGGCAAGGGTCCAATGGAACCCCAATGATGATTCATCTGCTACATGGGAGGATTCTGCTAGACTTAGAGATGCTTATCCGTATCTATTTGTAGGCTTCGAGGAGTAAGCCTAAGTCTAGGAGGGGAGGATGTAATACCCTCTCCTATGGTGATACTTGGAATTTCTAATTTGAACATTCTATTATGATGGTTAGACTATATATTTACATTTATGTTTTGTGGATGATGATGTGTTTATCAGATGATTGATATGCTCATTTATGGTTATCATTTATATGTTTATGATATTAGAAAACCATCTATCTTTATATGTTTTATCGAGCTAATCGAAGGAATTGAATCTGAGCATTATCACGATGTTTTATGTTTTATGGATATGTGTCTGATGTGTTTTCATGACTCAGGATGAATTCATAGTTACTCACTTAGTTGAGGTCCACATGATGTATCAATCTTGGTCATTTGTTTGCATATATATGATTTGTATGTATATCCATATGGATACATGTATCTCTTCTTGGTGATGCAGGATTGCTGGTATCGAGTATTGTCTCCACCTGGCTTCACAGGTCTGAGCGATCCCTCAAAATCCTTGATCATTGTTGTTGTTACAAAGATATCACCAAGGTTCCATAAGAAGGAACTTTGCCTCTGATACTTTTACCTTTAGGTTGGGAGTTCCTGAGTCAGTCCCTTGTGTGGATTATCTATTTCTACGTCCTCTTAGTTTGTTGGATCTTGTAGCTGGGTTCTTGTCTTTTGCAATCTTTGAGAATGAGGTTTTGAGTATGGTAGCTCTGATTGTCTTCATGGTATGCTCAATTTTGTTAGTAGATTATTGATGTGAATTATTGTTCATTTGAGGGTATGATTTAGTAATTTATCTTTATTAGTAGCTACTTATGTAGTAGTGTATCTTGTTAGGAATGAGTTAGTATGTGATTAAATCATGTGATTTTAATATCAATAATAGTAAAGAATTTATGGTATTAATAATGTTTTAATAATAGTGGTAAAATCCAACTTATGTTAGTAATTACCTAATATATATATCACTATTATATTTTGCAAAGAATATGGATTAGTGTATGAATAAATAATATGTTTTATAATAATAATATTATGTTTGCAATAATATTTATAATAATAATAATACATGTACACATAGGCATATGGGTGCACACATATGCATATGCATACATATATTTATATAATTATTGGTAAGTAATTATTTCATTATATTAATAAACAATTAAATAAGTTAATGGTATGGTAAATGTGTTGGAAGAAATAATTAGTATTGTCTTCCTTAAACAAAGGAAACATAAATTAGATTATTATAATATGTAAATATAGGTATATCTCTTCCAGGAAAGGCTTTATTTATATTGTTTAAGCCTAACTATTAACTAATGGATAGTTGGGATAGTTGCATCGGTTGAATTACTTGTGCAACTACTCCCACCAATCTATATACAGGAGAGATTTCCTGTGTGAGAAAAGAGTTGGCAAAAGGGTTGATATCTGAGAATAGTAGATGTTGCAGTTATAAGATATAGTTTTCATTGAGATTCCAAGGGAAGGCTAGAGATTTCATCTAGAAGGAATCTAAGGATTGCTGGAAGGAGACTGAGAGAATAGGATTCTTCTTCATCAATCGAATCCCGCAGGGCTCCAGGTTGGAATTCATCCGGAGAGATAATTATATTTTCTATTATGAATGTTTTTATCTGTTTGAATGCTTCTCTATATGTTTTGTTATGTTGCAGAATGTTTATGCTACATTATTGTATTATGTCAGCCATTTAATGTTTATACATTATTGTATTTTATGAGCCATTTAATGTTTTTACATTATTGTATTCTATCAGCTAACCATTTAATGTATATACATTATTGTATTCTGTCAGCCATCTATTTAATGTTTATACATTATTCTATTTTGTCAGTCATATATACAAATATAACATCAGTCATTTATACAAATATAAGTTGGTAGATCATTATATTCTGCCAGTCGTGGCTATATCATTGTATTCTATCAGCCGTTCAGACAAATATAAGAAGTTCGATTTAACCCCGAGATAGTATTGTTTTGATGTCGTGTTTGGATTAGGGTTTGCAAGTTGTATTTAATCCATAATCCTAAGTTAGTATTATTCCCGAGTTGTATTTAATCTCAAGTTAGCATTATTAGTAGGGTTTGTTTATACAAGTATTAGTATTATTATTAGGGTTCGTTTATACTTGTATAACATTTAAGTATAAGTTTGATACTTTAATTTCTTATACTTTAAGTTATAATATTATAAAGAAATTAGGTACCTATCAGGATGTTTGAGATAGGTTTCATCTTCATATAAGATAAGATGCAACTTCTAGATTTTAGAATTTTTTTTAAAAAAATCAGACTTAGTTAAATTTCAAGTATGGGAGGTTTTATGGAGTAATGTGTTTTGACATAAGGAATTTTGTGTAAACTTTATATAGGTTCATTACCTTCTTAGTGGAAGTTATATGGTGCATTTAGATGCTGTAATAGGATGTGAGTAGGAAGAAGAATTAGGGTTTAGGACATTCTAGGCGGATCAGGACCATTCTAGGCCTCCCTAAAGGCTTCTAATTTTCCTAAACATCCCTAAACTCTCCTATTCTTTTCTGTTCTTTGATGTAAGTTCTCAAAAGTGTTTACGATATGTTTTATTTAATATATGATGTATTGGTGATGTGTGGGTTAAGGGTAGAAAACCTAAGAACACTAAGTGAGTGGCTCTCAGTGCGGGGATGGGGCCCTAAGTGGCTAGTAGCAGGATAACCGATTGAAGAGTTATTTAACAAGTGATAATTTAATTAAAAATTATGGGAATGGGTTCAAACACTAAAAAGAGTAATGTATGTGTTTCCCATGCCATTATTGCTATTAAAGGCTATGGATTGGAATTGGAGAAGGTGCCTATGCGTAGGTACAATCGAATGGTGCTTGTCTGTATGAAAGGCATTCGGTTCAGCATGTGCCTACATGGGGGCCGGGGCCTGGGGCCCGGGGCCCGGAGTGGCTAGTACCAGGACAACCCAAGGGGTGAGGGCTATGTGATGACACTCACTTAGGTTGTTGCTTAGAGTTTCTACCAAGAATTAGAACCTTTGGGAAAAGATTTATACTTTGATCTTCTTTTCATTTGCTATTTGGGAAAGGTTACACAACCCTTGGTAAGGCCTAGCTATCCCTTCTTTGTGGAACTTAGTGTTTATCTCCTAGCATGGGGGAGTGGACCTTTTGGTATCCATGTGGTTTGGTGCTAAATCTTTTAATCTAGGTACCTTTTTGTGGATGCAGTGCTTAAGGATTCATACTTGCCTAGTGTTCCAATTTTTAAGATTGAAGACTTGTATTTATCTTTCATGATGTAAAATTAATGTTACCTCCCAAGAGGAGATGAATGTAATGTAATCATTAATGTATTTCAAAATCTTGTAATTGGAATGGGTAGACTTAGGAAAAAGGAAAAGGGAAAGCATGAACTTTATGGATATGATGTATGTTGGAAAAGGAAAGGATTTTGTAACATTTCTTGAAAAGTAGTATGTTTCTCGTTACTGTTGATTAATGGAAAAGATGGTAAAATAAATGTAATATTTGCAATATATCAAGTGGTTGGATGATTCTATCATATGGTATTAATGCTTTAAGTGTTATATCATTGATAAAGGACACTTAGGAATATAAATGGATTTAAATGGTAAACTAAAATAAAAGTACTTTATATTTCTTTATAAAGAATCTACAAATGTTGGGATGTAGTTTTCTTAAGAAGTAAATCAAGTTGTTAGTGCACTATATGGACTTAATGATTTGTACATTAAATGAAAAGAGAACCTTGGAGGAATCTAAGTTAATCTATGTTTTGTTTTAATAATTCTTTTAAAAATTCAATTTTTTTCATAAATCATTACTTAGGTTTTCTTTTACAAAGAGAATCTTTGTTCTCTTCCATGGTGCCCTTGCAAGGCATGAAATCTTTGGTATCATAGCACTAAGTTGCTACAATGGGCCCCAGGGAATTTGGACCATGCTTCTTAAACTTGTTATTGATCTTAGGAAAACTTAAAACTAAAATCTAACTAGGGCCCATAAAACTTATTCTTCTTATTACCTATGGTAGGATGCCTCGTATAACCAGTGGTAGAAAGGGAGGTGCCCAAAACACTCCTCTTAGATCTCAAGAGGAAGAACAATATAAGGGAAGAGGGGACCAATATAATAACCAATATAGAGGTTCTCAGGGTGTTCAAGTACAAGATCTCCTACAATAGATACTACAAAGGTTAGATGTAGGGAAGACTAACACTCACCATGGGGAGACTAGCACTCACCATGAGGAAAGGGAAAGGAGTCCTAGGAGGAGAGATCAAGTATTGGAAGAAGATGCTTTGCGTGCTTCTCACATGCGAGACCTCCTTAGGACTAAGACTAACCCCTTTAAGGGAACTCAAGGTGGATCTACCACTGAAAGTTGGCTGCTAGACTTAGAAAGGATTTTCTCCATGCATCCTTACAACAACAATACCAAAGCCTAATTTGTAGTCATTCACCTTAGAGACTTTGCATCCACTTGGTGGGAAATATAAAAAGAGAAACTTCAGATAGATATTGCCACTCTTTCAAGGGAACTATTCTTAGATCTCTTTCAAGCCAGATTTCTTTTTGATCACTGGAGATGAGAAAGAGCTGAAGAGTTTCACAACTTATGGTAGCTAAATGTGTCAATTGATGACTATGAGTAGAAGTTCTTTAAACTCAATCCATACTTAGGATATAAAGATGATGAACCCATGCTGATTCAACACTTCCTTAGAGGACTCAATAGTCGCTTGGCCGACAGCGTGTGAAAGTTTGAACCTTAGATAGTTAATGATGTAATCATCAAGGCTTGTCTTGTGGAACAAAATGTAGTGTTGGGGTTAGGAGGTCAGATAGGTTGCCAAGGGGGTAATGCCTTTTAGGCTGGGTCAAGTTTCAAAGGGAATCTATCTCAAGGAGCACCTGGACCTAAAAAATATCCTCCCAAAGGAAGTCAGAACCACTAGAAAAAAAAATTTCATAGCAACAACAACATTAATTACAATGGAAACAACCAATCTAATAATTCTCACAAATGACAGCATGTAAAGTGATACCCAAACCCTCAACCAGCTTAGAGTATGCCTAAAAACTCTAGTCAAGGTAGCTATCAGTAGTCCAAGTATTGTAGTGCCTTATGGAAAAGAAACTTTATGCCAAGTATTGTAGTGCCTTATGGAAAAGAAACTTTATGCCAATGCAGAAAAGTGTGAATTCTTTCAGACAGAGTTTAAGTATCTTGGACACATCATTTCAAGAAATGGCATTGCTGTTGATCCAACCAAAATTCAATCCATAGTGGAGTGGCCAACTCCGAATAATATCCCTGAAGTTCACAGCTTTAAGGGACTAGTTGGGTATTATAGATGGTTTGTCAGAGAGTTCTCTCGGATAGCTCATCCCATTACTTCCTTGCAAAGGAAAGGTAAGAAGTTTGTTTGGTCAGAAAAATGTGAGACCATTTTCCAATGTTTGAAGGAAAGATTAACCAGTGCTCCAATCTTGGTGGTCCCCGAACCATTAGGAAACTTCATAGTTTGCACAGATGCCTCACTAGAAGGGATTGGGGTAGTTCTTATGCAAGAAGGAAAAGTTGTTGCTTATGAGTCCGAGAAGCTTAAAGATCATGAGCTTAACTATCCTACCCATGATTTATAACTTGCAATAGTAATTCATGTCTTAGTAAAGTGGAGGCACTTTCTATTGGGTCACAATTTTGAACTCCAAACAGATCATCGAAGCCTTTACTACATCTTCTCTCAACCTAACCTCAATGCTAGACAATGCAGGTGGATGGAATTCTTATGTGAATATGAGTTTGAGGTTAAGTACATCCAAGGGAAGATGAATGTGGTGGAAGATGCTTTGAGTAGGCACATACATGTTTTATCAACAGTATCCCTTAGCATAGATTTGGAGAAAGGAATCAGGGAGGCTCTCACTTCTGACTCTTGGTTTCAGGAGGTTAAGGCAAAAATAGAGCCAGGAAGACCCTTGGAAGGTCACTTCTCAGGATATTCCTTATATACCCTTAGGTTGTTGTGATAGAAAAATAGAATCTATGTGCCCATGGTAGGAGATCTTCGTGTGCTTATCCTTTTAGAAAGCCACAAGGCTCCCTATTCAGCACATCTCAGGGTGAAGAAAATGTATGTTGACCTATGATAGTTGTACTATTGGTTAGGAATGAAGAGAGATATTGCAGACTATGTGGGTAGATGTTTGGAATGTTAGAGAGTGAAAGCAAAGCATCAACACTGATGAGGCATATTAATGCCTTAATTTTGATATAGTTTTTATAGTTTGGACACACTCTTTGTGCTTTGACAAAACATTTTTGAACACTTGTTGTAAATATCTTGTGAACTTATGCCAGAGATAGCTAGAACCTACTAAACCTATGGGTAGTGTGTATGACATGTTTTGCTTAGTATTATACATAGAATGCAGTATTTCATATAACTATTTTAAGCTATGTTCTAATATCTAAGTAAAGTAGGAATGTTATCTTGCATATGTGTTCTGGATGTTGTTAACTTTTCAGGAAAATGAGGAGCAACACAAAGAGTGGTGATTACTGCATTTAAGGAGGAGGATAATGGAGACCAGTCATGGCAAAGAAAGTGTAGTTCAATTCCGTTGGATAAGCCACACCTGCAAAGGAGTTGCTATTCTAGAGAATATAGGGGATATAACTTGCTATATTTCTTGCAAGTTGTTATTTTGTTGCTTGGTAGTAAATGTACTATGTCATGGTTGATCTTCCACCTTCTTTTCTGGCGATGTTTGTTCAAGAATTTTTATGTTATGTTTTTAATAAGCATCCAATCCTCTATATAATGGATTTGGGTCATCTTAGTAAGCTAATGAGAAAATAGATAATGCTGATTTAGATTAAGAAGTTACTCTTTCTGTTCTTCATGAATTATTCAATTTTTATGTAATCAAAGAAGGATTGTAATGGAAGAAAGATTTTGAAGTACTTGTTGTGTTCATAGTTAATTGAAGCCAACCAAGGGGGCCCACTTGGAAGGTGGAATAGATTTAGGTTCAATAGATTCATTTCTTGCAGTTTCCTATTTTCTGATAGATTTATTGTATTAGTCCTGCAACATTATTACTATGAAAGTTCCTGCAGCACTTGTAGAAAATGATCATAGTGGATGTTCTGAGTTGTTAATTAGTTTAGGTTCATTTTAAAGCTTCCTTCAATTATCTATTGTTAGCCAAGGTGTGTTTACTATTTTTTAGCAATAGTATAGATTCTTCCAACACATTTTACTTTCCTATAGCATAGGTGTTATGACTCCTAAAGGAACTTAGTGCACAAATTGTGCTGACCCATTTCGAGTCCTACGTCCTTGGGTTGACAATTCAAGTGTATTTCATGATGGAATAGGCAATCCTTAGAATAGATATATCATCCTTGAAAGAGAGACAATGGCATGATTATCTTCATCTATTGTGAAATCGTACATTTTTGGTGCCATTACCGGGGATGATGTCAAGCTAGGAACCTTCATGAGTCATTTATTTTCAGATTAGTTTGTTAGCTGGGAACTGCAAAGTTGTGGGCTTGACTAACAAGTCACCAATTTTTTGCATGAATCAAAGAAGGAGAGAAGTCCATGGTAGATTCCTTCCTAAGGAGCCTATAAAACCAAAAGAAGAATTCAAAGAACCTGAACTACCATTTCTTGATGCAAGCCCAGAGTTTACTGCATCATCATCTTCAGTAGAAGAAGACATCCATAAAACATTTGACCTTCATCCATTTGAGGAAATATTGGCCAGCTTCCATACTAACCCTATCTCAGGACCACCTGCTATCTAGAATCCCCCAACAATTACCAACTTCCAGCCAGACTTTCAATATCCCATACCTCCAACTATGGCAGCTCCCACATTTCCATTTCCAATACCAAGTATCACAAATAATCCCAATCTCAAAAATATACCTGCATCATCATTACCAAAGTTTTATGGTCTCGTCATAGAAGATCCTGATACTTTTATGTTCAAATTTGATATCCTATGCCAGAGCTTTGACTATAATAACGACAGTCACAAGCTAAAATTATTCTCAGCCACACTAAAAGAGACAACTTTAAAATGGTTTATGGGCTTGGGGGCAAATGCAGTAGCAAATTGGGATGATATGAGATGCATGTTTCTTAGCAAGCATAAGGAATATTGCAGGGGAAATGATTCAAAAGGTGATGAGATTTTTAGAATGTCACAACGGGAAGATGAAACATTAGAAGATTATATATCTTGCTTCCTATTCAACTTACAAAAGAACCCACAACATACCCTGCAGGAGGAGTCCCATAAGCTGATTTTTATTAGAGGAGTAAATAAGAACTATCTTGAAGCATTGGATTTGATGGCAGGAGGAGATATATCCCAATCTTCATGGGATGACCTTCAGAAGATTTGCCAGAACTAGTTTAGGTCAGCAGTAAAGAAAGGAAAGGGATTTTGCTCAGCAATAGCCAAGGGAAGTGGCTCTGGTATTTCAAAGATGGAAATTTCAAATTTGTTGTCTGATTTCAAGCAAGACATCATCAATAATGTCGCCACACATTTGGATACAATGGTTGCTAAGAAGAAACATGCAGAAGTTAAGGAGTAGTTAGCTGAGTACTGTCCACACTACCAGAAATAGAAGAAAGATTGTCACTAAAAATTGGTCACTAACGTGGAAAACCAACATCTTCCAACTGAGTACCTAAAGATAGAAGGAGAAGATGAGCAAGTATTCTTTGTTGCTCAACGTCGGCCATGGGCCCCAT
Organism: Chamaecyparis obtusa; assembly: GCA_027943335.1. Taxonomy (NCBI): domain Eukaryota; kingdom Viridiplantae; phylum Streptophyta; class Pinopsida; order Cupressales; family Cupressaceae; genus Chamaecyparis; species Chamaecyparis obtusa. The sequence goes on along the minus strand of BSBK01001824.1, from coordinate 890,371 downwards.
GTCAAGATATGCCTCAAGACCCTTTACAAAATTCAAATCCATATAGTAATCAATGGAAAAATTGTAGTGTCCAAGGTCCTCCACAATATAATCAACCTAATTGGAACAATGCTTGGCAAAATAATCCACAAAGTTAATGGTATCCTCCACAACAGCTTCAATGGCTAGAGTTCCCAAACTAATGGCAACCCCCCCAAGGGAATTGGCAGTCTACAAACCAATGGAGAGGACCTCAACAATGGTCTAACAATACCGGATACCCACCTTTACCACCTCTAGCAAATACACCTGCACTAATGCCAGCACCTACAAGTTCTGGACCTCAGAAATAGACTTAGTTGCCTGCATAACCTTAGCCAAATCCAAAAAACTAGCAGCCACAACAACTAATGTATGCTGGTGATGCTCATCAGTATCTTGCTTATGCTCTAAATATCACAGATATACATTTGAGATTTAGTACAATCGTACCAACACCTAAACCACCTCTTATAACTGAAATACTAGATCCTCCTGCAGCATCAACACCAGCAACTTCTCTACCGCAAGCGGTTGACCTAGCCAATGTAACTAGTTCAGCTCAAACTCAAACTGTAGTTGAACCTCCTTTTCCACAAAAGCTCATACAAAGTAAACCTGCACAAACAGAGGAACAATCCTTTGACATCATTAACCAGCTGAAGAACATGCATGTCCAAATTCCTTTGTTCCAAGCTATTAAAGATGTTCCTATTTATGGCAAAGCTATCAGAGAAGCCTGTCTTAAAAAGCCTAGGAGGAAGAAAAATGACCCAACCATAGTCCATGTTATAAGACAATTGGCTGACATCATGTTAGGGAAATTGGTTATTCCTAAATATTCTAATCCAAGAAGTCTAGTTGTGAATGTGATTATAAATGGTCAGTCAATTAAAAATGCCTTGATTGATCTTGGTGCTCCTATAAATGTAATGACCAAGGATACTATGAAAAATTTGAACATAGAAGGATTACGGGCTACCCCAACAATTCTACAACTCGCTGATAGTTCTATTGTCACTCCTGATGGGATGATAGAGGACATAGTAGTAGCTCTAGATTCTCTAGAGTACCTTGAAAATTTTATGATTCTATCCCCAAAAGTCAACTTAGCTGGTTACCCTATCATTTTAGGATGACCATGGTTAGCTACAGTTGATGCAAATATAAGTTGTAGGTTAGGAAATATGACCATATTGGATGGACAGGCAACAAAGAAATTTGTCATGTATCCTCCAACACAACCCCAACTAGATTTAAGCACACCTCTATGACCATATTTAGGGGATGGAGAGGAAGAGCTAAACTCTATAGTACAACTTATGATGTTACATAGACATTCTTTCCTAAAGCTGCAGGAGGAGGATTCAGTAATTCAGAGTATTCTTAATAATACTTGTGTGGTAGAAAAGGATGTATTTGACAACTCTATGTTGTAACTAACTACATATGATGAATATACTAAGAATTATTTTCTACCTAAGGAGCCAGACATTATCCATCAGCTTTTACCATGTGAACTAGATACTAGTCCCATCTCTAAAGCTGCTATGGTTAATCTCACAACTACTGTTGAGTTGTCAAAAGGTCATAATCTCCATGTCAATAACAAACTACCTCCCAAACAGCTAAAACAGTTAACAGAGCTTCTTCAAAAATATGAAAAGGCTTTTGCATGGGACTACAGAGATATGAAAGGTTTAAGCCCCACATTATGCACTCATAGAATATATCAATGAAGGGTGCCTGCCACTCCATCAACCCCAGAGGTGGATTAATCCAGCACTTAGGGAAATAGTTAAAACTGAACTACAAAAATTACTTGATGCTAGTTTTATATACCCTATATTTGATAGTCAATGGGTCTCACCTCTGGTTATAGTACCTAAAAAGGGAGGGAAATGGAAGATTTGTGTAGATTACAGAGAATTGAATAAGGCAACGAAGAAGGATCATTTTCCTTTACCATTTATTGATCAAGTTCTAGATACTCTGGCTGGTAAGAAATATTTTTCTTTTCTTGATGGATACAGTGGTTACAATTAGAAAAGTATAGCTCCAGAGGATCAGGTTAAGACTACATTTACATGCCAATGGGGTACTTTTGCATACTATGTGTTGCCATTTGGCTTGTGTAATGCTCCAGCAACATTTCAAAGAGCTATAATTAGTATTTTTGCTGACATATCACATGACTATATGGAAATATATATGGATGATTTCACAACATTTGGAGTGACCTTTGAGGAGGCTTTGATGAATCTTGAAAAGGTTCTTTTCAGATGCAAAGAACATAATCTATCACTTAATAGTGAGAAATGTTTCATGCTTATGCAGGAAGGGGTAGTGCTTGGTCATTTTATATTAGCCATAGGGATACAAGTGGACCCAGCCAAGATAGAGGTAATTCTAACATTACCCACACCTACTAAACCAAAGGATGTAAGATCTTTTTTAGGTCATGCTGGCTGTTATAGGCGTTTCATTCAAAATTTTAGTCAAATAGCTAGTCCTTTGTATACACTACTGACTAAAGATGCTAAATTCATTTGGACACCAGCATGTAATGAATCCTTCCTGCATCTTAAGAAACTCCTCACCACAGCACCAGTTCTTAAGGGACCAGATTGCTCTATTCCATTTCATATCCATAATGATGCATTAGACTATGCTATAGGTGTTGTATTAGGACAAAAGCCTGCTAATCTTGAAAATGCAATCTATTATATTAGTAAAAGTCTCCATGGCCCTGAGCTAAACTACACAGTAACTGAGAAGGAACTTTTAGGTGTAGTTTATGCATTGAAAAAATTTTGACACTATGTAACTGGCTATCCTATTTTTGTTCATACTGACCACGTAGCCATGAAGTACTTGATGAACAAACTTGCTATAACTGGCAGATTGGCAAGATGGCTCTTGTTATTGCAGGAGTTTGATATTACCATTGTTGATAAGCCAGGCAAGGCCAATGTAGTTGCTGACTATTTGTCTAGACTTCAACTTGCTGATGAAGATCCAACTCCAATTGAAGATACATTTCCAGATGAGCATTTTTTCCACATAGCAACCCATACACCATGGTATGCAGATATAGCAAACTATCTTGTTGCAAATAAAATTCCCTCACACTTCTCCCAAAAAGATAGGAAGAAGCTTGCGGACAAAATTTTTCATTATTCATGGATAGATAACAATCTCTTCTATACTAGACCAGATCAAATCATGAGGAGATGTGTCAGGGAAGATGAAATATCTGACATACTACATGCCTATCATGATGAACCATGTGGAGGCCATTTTGAAGGAAAATGAACAACATTAAAGATACTTACAACTGGATACTATTGGCTAACATTACATAAGGATGCAACAAATTATACAACCAAGTGTGACAAATGCTAGAGAATGGGCCAGCCAACCAGATCAGATGAGATGCCACTCAATCCACAGGTTGTTGTAACATGCTTTGACAAGTGGGGTATGGACTTCATAGGGCCAATTGACCCACCATCAAATGGAAAATCCTACATCTTGGTATGTATAGATTATTTAACAAAATGGGTGGAAGTTAGGGTGATGAAAAATGCAAGAGATGAGAAAGTAGCTCAATTCTTATATGAAGAAATATTCACATGCTATGGAGTTCCCAGAGAACTTGTCACAGATCAAGGAGCCCAGTTCACATCAAATTTGATTACTAAACTTATGAATGAATACAACATAAGGCACCAAAAATCTAGCCCTTATCACCCTCAGGAAAATGGGCAAGCAGAGGTCACCAATAGAGAAATTGAGGCCATTTTGACCAAGATAGTGAAACTACATAGGAGGGATTGGAGCAACAGGTTAACCGAAGCCGTCTGGGCTTACCAAACTACATGGAAGACAATAACTAGATTCACCCCATTTGAACTTGTATATGGAAAAGCATCAATGTTGCCCATTGAATTTGAACATGAAACATTGTGCATTGCTCTGGAATTGAACATCAGCCTTCCTGCAACACAAGAAGAGAGACTTCTCCACTTGAACTCACTGGATGAAATGAGAAAGACAACTTTGGAAAGAACAGAGATCATTCAGAAACAACAGAAGAAGTGGCATGATGTACATATCAGGAACACTTCCAAGTGGGAGATTGGGCTCTTTTATATGATTCTCAATTCAAGGAGATTCCAAGAAAATTGTAGACTTGGTGGCTAGGGCCTTACAAAATTCAACATGTATTCGACAATGGAGCATTCCAGCTGACAACCATTGATCCAGTCCAATTCAAACTACTTGTAAATGGCCACCGATTGTGCCTTTATCATAAACCACAGACCAAGGATGAGTTCCTACAACATTTCCAACCAAGAAATTTACCAACTCCTATGGAAACAGTTCCTACAGTGGAGGGTGCAAGCCTTCTTCCTGTAGTTGTACCATGACAAGCCTTCAATGAGCAACCATAATAAAACCTCATTCCATTTAAGGTCCATTCTTTCATTCCTTTTTCATTTTCTTCTTATCAACTCACCTCATTTATTTGTCTCCCATCCACTCACACTCCACGTCACCCACAAATTCTTTTTTCTTTTACTGCTTTCAATAAAACATGTCATCATCACCTTTTCTGTGGTCACCAGACTTCGCCAACTCATCAACTTGCATGCAGATGTACGATCTAAAATTTTTAGGTACAACATTTTTACTTTTTCCTCATTTTTAGCGCATAGGTTTTGATAATTATATCTAATACTGCATTAAATGTATCGTATAAGCATAAAAGCCAATTTTCCATTCCTATGCAAAATTTTATAAGTGTGGACACTTGTCCAAATTTCATGGGGGGCAGGGAAAGTGTATTTATTTCCAAGTGTCATCTCCACATCACCCTAGTCATGTCCACATTATATGTTGTACTTTGGTTGCGGTCTATTTTTAATTTTAAAATCTTTACTGTATTTGTCGTACCTTTTCATTCCAATTTTGGGAAAGATTTCCTAGGTTTGACATGACTTAAAAGGACTATCATTTATACAAGAACACTTCCAGTTAAAACCTTTATGTTCTTCATAATTAATGGCATCACTATTTTACATGCCAAACATAATGGAGCTGTGTTAAGAGAATGTGGTATCGACATTTCTCAGAAAGATCAATTTGAATTCTGAGAAGAAGGTATTTGCAGAGTGTTAAGGGGGTAAAAATTATCAGGGTGGTGAGAATAGAGAAATTTAAAACTAGGCATTTTGAAGATGGGAGATCAATTATAGAGACATGAGCCGATTGTCCATGGTATTCTACTAGCGGATGTGGAAGCAGTCTGTAGTTTTAACGCTTGTGGATGGCTTGGCTACTTCCTATAGTTAATAGAGCTCAATGAAGAAGTAGCAATGGAGTTTATGAGGACATTTGATGAAGGAGAAGCCATAGTATGGGGATTAAAAGTGGTTTCTACTGAGGAGCGGATAGCAGAAGTCATAGGACTACTAATTAATGGAGAGCATTACCCAAATGAACATGATGCCAGGTCATCTTGGGCATAGTTTTCTCGGCCGGGTGACCCTCCATTGGAAATCTCAAAGCAAGGGTCTAAGAGACTCTCTCTTCCAGCACTGTATCCAGAATTGGTGAACCATATCATCAGGTATTTGACTCGTGAAGGTAGATTTTGAAACCTACACGCTAAGAGACTCTCTCTTCTAGTGCATATCCAGAATTGGCGAACCATATCATCAGGTATTTGACCTACGAAGGTAGATTTTCAAATCTACATGCTCATCATTTTAAGCTACTCAGTTGTGTAAGGCATAACATTCAAGTTAATATCCCCAATTTCATTTACAATATGTTGTGTATTAGTGCCGAAAAAACTCAAAAAGGAAATGAAAATTTTATTTCTCATCATGCCCTGGTTAAACTTTTAGTTGAAAGATCTCTTAGGGATTCCTCCCTTGTATCATGGGCAAAATTTGTTGAATTAAAAACCTTGCAGCCTCAAGCCAACCTTGTCCTGAAATATTTAGGGAATGAGGAAGAGATTGTGGGGCCTAGTCAAAATCCAGCTAAAATAGAGAAAGAACCAGCATTACCCCCTACTGATAAATTTGTTAAGCCTATTTTAGAGGGTGATTTACCTAGTTCTTCCAGAGATAAAGGAAAACATAAGGTTGATAAAGAGAGCCCTAACTTTAAAAGGAAAGCCTAAAACCCTTTTGTTCAAGTGGCAAAGAGAAAGAGGTCTACTCCTGAAACAACTAATCCTGCAGTGTCTACCCTAGCACCATCTAAACCAAAATGGACCCGCAAAGTAATAGAGGTTAAAGAGGTTCCTGCACGTTGAAGCCCTCGCATGCGAGGTCAAGTATCCTCAATTTCCCCTAAAAACCTAAATGTTTCAATGTCAAAACCTCATGCATAATCGCAGGTCAAGAATATTCCAGATGACTCCTGTACAGTTGGAACCCCTGTAGACACCTAAAAATCTTTTAGAAAATAAAGTATTTTTATTTTCTGAAAAATCCTTGATGACATCATCATTTATTAATTAATTAATTATTTAATTAATTAATTTATTTTTAAGTTATTAAATCCCTTTACCTTAATTAAAAATATTTAATTAAGGAATCCCTCCCAAAAATGTTTAAATCTTATTTAAACATTATTCCCCTATTTATTAATTAATTAATTAATAAATTGACCAAAAATCCCAAAATAAATAATTTATTTATTTTTTGCCCAAAACTTGGCCAATTTTCTTAAGACCACTAACCTCTTCCAGAATCTTGTAATCCTTCTTTAATTTTGATTAAAGACTAATCTCATCATTTCCTAACCCTAATCCCAACTCAAAATATTTAATTAAGATTAAATATTTAATCCTCATGTTTATTAAATTTATTTTAATAAATATTCTCAAACCTAAACCATGGAAATAAATAAATCTTTATTTATTTCCTAAAATCCATGTTTATCCTAAGGAAATTCTAGACTCTTCTAGAAAGTCCTAATCCTAATCCTAATCCCCCCCCTAACCTTGTCACATTCCCTAACCAAGGTTAGCCAACTCCTAAGCTTAACCCAAAGTCAACAAACCTCTAGAAACTTCTCTTACATGCATTAAGTGCATTTAAAGCCTCCTTATCCCTCTTACATGCATTTATGATGCATTTAAGAAGCCCCTCACCCCTTTCTTACACCCTTTGACCTTAGGCACATTTCCCAAATTGTGCACATCCCTCCCATCTTTCAACCCAATGCCCTTGTGACACTTGTCACAAGGAGGTGGCCCTGAATTAGCACAATCCATGTGCTCCCCTTTGAATGAATCTTAGCCTTTCTTAAGGATTTTGATCATGGCCACTCGTTCCTCCTCCCCAAATCTTATAAATGCTCCTCATTTCCAAGAGAAAAACACCCATTCACCTTTCATTTCAAGCAATGTTATAATGCTAGAATAGCTCTAAATCATTTAGCTTTCATACTAATTGTTAGTCTTTCATCATTTTCAAGCTTTCTTAGAACACATCATAGCTTAGCAATAATGGATTAACATAGTTCATTTTATTGTTTTGCATAGCATATCATCATCATCACATCTCTATTTGGTTAATAACAATCTTAGCATAAGCATCATGTAGCTTAATCTTCATTTCAACATCATTTGGATCCTTGGGGCCTTAGGGGCAAATTAGGTGTTCTATACCTGTTTTGTGCCATTTTTGGGGTTTCATGGATCTCAATCCATCCTAAAATGCATAAGGAACATGCTCCAAGTGCTTAGAGAGCACACCCACATCCCCTTAAGCAAGAGCAAATCAAATAGTGCTTGGGTGCACCTGTTTAAGCTCAATCTGAGGTGGCTTAGTTTAGATTTTATTTATTTTGGATTGATTTCATGCTAGACTAAAATGTAATCTTTGTTTGGTTTGAGTCTTTCAAAATAGGTATCCTCAAAAGCCTTGTCCACATTCTGGCACGCCTAGTGGGACCCAAACCCACAAATCAGCTTGATTAGATCATACTTTGTACTCTCATATTTGCCATTTTTCATGAATAATTTGCAGGAAATAGATGAAATGTTGCCTACACAAAGTTCAGTCATGCCTACACGCAATACAGTCACGCCTACAAATAGTTTGATGATGCCTACACGCTCTGTATCGACGCCTATTTTCTAAAAAATTTCTACCTTCGATAACTTCTATTCTGTCTGAAACTTCTTTTCTGTCACCTGTAACAGAAGTAATCACGCCTGTAAAATAAAAATTCACGCCCCCACGTAAATAAGTCTCACCTATAACCATTGAGTTATCACGTACCATGTTTCATTTATCATCGAGAATCATTTCACTACCGCCTGTAATAATTTATCTGCTGCCTATGCATGTTTGACTATCGCCTGCAATAGTTTTACTATCGCGTGTGCATATTTCATTATCACCTGTAAATTTTTCTCTATCACCTGCGCAGATTTCTCTGTCACCTATGAATCTTCCCTTGTCACCTGAAAACATTTCTCTGCCACTTTTGAACATTTCTCTGTCGCCTATAACACAAGCTCCTGTCACCTATACACATTTTTCTGTTGCCTATAACACAAGCTCCTGTCGCCTGTGAACTTTTTCTTGTCACCTATGCACAAAGCTCCTGTCGCCTATGAAATTTTTCTTCTCACCTGTGCACAAAGTTCCTGTCGCCTTTGAACTTTCAAGTTCCTGTCGCCTTTGCTCTCAGATTGATATTGGATTCATTTTTTTAAAGCAAAAGTCAAAAACAAATTTTGAATGAAATTAAGGGAAAGAAATTAGGTCCTAAGAGTCATTATCATTTTGAAAATCAAACACAATCTTGAATGATCTAAATTGGAAAGAACAAGCATCCCTATTCCCTCTTCTCTAAAATTCAGTTCAAACAAACTCAATCTTGAATGATCTAAAGGATAAAACAAAGCTCTTTTCAAAGTTCTAAATCAACACGCACATCTCAATCTTGAATGCTCAAAGGAAAGAACTTGCAATCTCTCAAATCATTTACCTTTTGGAGAAAGAACAAATCAAACCTTAAGCACTTGTGTCTTCAATTTAAAAGTTCAATCAAACTTAATCAATTTGGGAAAAAGAACAACTTGCTTGATGTGCATTTAGGAGTTTTTCAAATTCTTGCAAAATCCTATTAAAGTAAGCAACGTAGAACATTTGGACTTGGACAAGTTCACTTGTTCTACTTTTAGCAAGGGCTGTCCAGGGAGAAAAGTGCTTCCTCCTCGGAGAATGACCTCAAACCGGTATCCCCCCCGATCGGTATATAAATAAAGTGAAGGCAAAAAGTACTCACTTATATCTCCTAATCCATGGGCATTTTGTGCCAAATGCAAACATCTGGGGACAGGTAAATATTCCTCCCCCAGCATTGTTGGCTAGGCTCTTAAGTGAGTCACAGGCGGTCAGCATAATCGGGTATGGAGACTCCACAGAACTATTAAAAAACCTGATAAAATAGAGGCTACCCTATCTGTATCTAAAAGTATCAAAATCCTTGTGCAAGGACCGATCCAAGGGGTTTATCGGATCACCTCAAGATTAGTCACCATTTGTATTCCCTTCTAGGGGATACCAAGCTGTGGGCAAGCGATTTTGATACTCACCTTCCTTAGGTAGATCTGCTTGAAGTGCTTGATAGTCAAATATTTCATGAAAACACTTGTTGGAACATACACTTTTCAAAGCTTTATCAGAGTCAGTTATCCTGTTTGTATCCCACAAGGTTGCTTTGTCCCTTGTGGAGATTGCTTTTCCAAAAATCTTTGTTGAAATCTATCCTTTGCCATTGGAAAAACATCAAACTGATCTACAACTTGGTTCAAAGATACTCAAAATTTCCATGTCAGTCCAAATCCTCCCAAAATCCAAAAAATGTCCAAAGCTTTCAGAATCTCAAATCATGGTCTTCCAGTCATATTCAATCCAGTCTTGTCATCCTTTCCTCCTATCCTAGGCTAGCAAAGTCATCTTGGTCATCCCCCATCCCCTTGTCTGCCTTTCTCTAAAGTCAATTTTCTTCCAAACTTGAGTCAAATCCAATCCTAGTCTGACCCTGTCAGTCATTCCAATCTAAGTCTTAGTCTTCCAATCCATCTTCATCCTTCATCCTTATCCAACTCATCTGCAAGTTAGCATGTCTCAAAACTATTATGATGAGTTTGGTTATTATGTCTCTCCCCTCAATCCATCCTATCCCAAAGATGATGAAAGCCTTGTAGATCATGATGCATATTTTGAAAATCTTAGCAAGTTTGCTCCAAAAATCCCCCAGCATCCAATCATTCCTCCAAAATATCCTATCATGCCTTCACGCTTATCCACTAGCACTCCCTTTCATGTCCTCGACAAGGCAAATCCATTATCTTATCCATCCACAACTTATCCCTATCTTAAACCTACACATCCTCCATATGCATCCTTCATACCTCCATCTCCTGCTATGGTCATATCCCAATCACCACCATCCCCTTGAAACACTTCACACTACTTCCCTTATCTAAAACCTCCATCCACTTATCCTCCAAAACCCTTTCAAAACCAAAAACCAAGTCTTCCAATCCTTTTCCCCAATCCACCATCCTATCTCAACCCACCATCCTCCATTCAAACCCACGTTTCTGCAAATCCCCTCCCACAAGTAGAGTGCATCCTTTAAACCGCTTCATATCCCATACCTCTATCCATCACCTCTACCTCTTTGGTACCATCATCCCCTCAAGCAAGTTCAAAATCTTCCACCCCACCTTCATGTGAGGACCATCCCAACTCCCCATCTTCTACACATTCTAATCCCTCACCTCCTCCAATCCAAAAGTTTCCAAGGAGTTTCACAAGGAAGCCAACAACAAATCCCACTCCTAAAGTTGAAGAGCCAAGCCATTTCAATCCTTCATGTGAAGCCATCATTGATGAGGCCCATCCATTGCTCCCATCTATTATCTATCTTCCATACATCCCACTCATTGATCTTCTTTCATCTCCTAACATCATTGAGTCCCTTCCATCTGAATTCTCCATCCAATGCCTACCAACATTACCTCCTCCTAGTATTATCCAAAGCATATTTAATGAGCTTCATGAGTTCACCCTTCTTCCTACCATCCCAGCTATAGAATCTCCCATCCTTCCATCCACCCCCTCTGAAGAGTCCATCCATACATCCCCCGTCACTCTATCCACACAAAACCTACCATGTCAAGATCTTTCCCAAAAGCATGTTGAAAAACTCGCAGAAGAAAATCAAGATCCAATCCCTTCACTTCCCCCATCACATGTTCTATTGCTTCCATCACCCCCAATCCAAAATCCTATAATCCAAAGTCTTCCAATCTAAGATCCTACAATCCCTATTCCTCCATCTCAAGATCTATTACTATCTCCCAATCCCAGTCAAGATCCCATCATCCCATCCTCTCCTCTTGAGGATCCTCCAATCCAAACTATCTAGCTGCTAGCACTCTATCCTCTTGGACCACTTACATTTGTTAGAGGTAACCCACTTGAAGCAGAAGCAATAAGTTCCATATCTTCCATCAGGGAACTAGAAACTGGATGTTTATCATATTCCCCAAGTCAGAAATATCCTTGTTTGGATAAAATGCTCAAGAAATGTAATTATCAAGGCAAAGGCCTAGGCATCCATGAATAAGGAAATTTGGAGCCTATCCAAGACAAGAAACATCCAAAGTTATGTGGCATTGGTCACACATTAGAAGAAGGCACTTCCTCCAGAAATGTTGGTACAACTAAAGCTAAATTCAAGCATCCTTCCAAACCCACCATCACATCTCCCAAAACATACAATGCTATTCCTCCTCCTCCATCGTTACAACCAAAGACAACCTATCACATTCCTTGTTCATCCTCCAAATCTATTTTGGGTCCCTATGTCCCAAAATCTACCAGCACATATCCTTCACATGCTAACTCCATTTTGGGACCTTACATCCCAAAATATCATCCCCCATCTTATCCTACTCAGACCTTCATCCAAAATCCAAACATCCCTAGTCAAGATCAACAAAGGCACATTCCCACATATCCTATCTACCAATCTCCTTCCATCTCTCCATTCATATTCCCTCCATCCCACACATCTCCTCATATTCACTCTGATGCTCCAAACAATTTGGATGCCATATCCAATATGAATAAAAGGAAATATCCACACAGATCTAAGGATTGCCATGTCCAGTTTAAACAACATGGTCAACCAAAGAAAAATCCAATCAAGCAATCCAAAGCATCCAAATGGCTGTAAAGGCCTAGAAAAGAAAAACCTGATGCATACCAATGGCCACAAAGGCCTACCAAAGCTAAAGCAAAAATGATGTGGATCCCAAAGCAAAAAGATGTAATGCATCTAAAAGAAACATCCACAATGGCATCCAAAGTTGTGAATCCACTAGCTACTCAGTCCTCTCCTCCATCTTCTCAATCTATTTTGGGTCCCAAAGATCCAAAATCTCCTAGCATAAATCCTCCATCCTATCCACCTCTATCTTCCATGTCCTATCCACTTCATCCACCTTCCCCACAACATGTGCCAATGTTGGTCCTGACAGCATCTCCCTATCATGATCACTTTCCATCTTTCCATCCAAACAATTTCTACCACCATATATCCCATCTACCCCATCCAATCTGTGCTTTTGCATAAATCCATCCATCCTAGCGAAGCTGTACCAACATCCAAGCAAATCAGAAGATCAGTGAAGAAAGTCAGTGACAAATCAGAGAAATCAGCAGGTTAGCAAAATTAGAAAGTCAGCATCAAATCAGAAGGTAGTACCAAATCAGAGAATCAACAAGTTAGAAATCAATTAGCATATCAGTGAAAGATTAGCACAAAGTCAGCAGAAAATTAAAAAATCCATAAAAATTGGAAAAAATCAAGAGAAAAGTATCAAAAAAGAAAAGAAAAAGAGAAAAACATTTGTCCAATGGTGAAAACTTGGCAATTCAAGCACCTTGGACAAGTACCATGGTGAAAACCTGGCAAACATGCATCATGCGTAGGCCTCCCCCCAATTCCTTTCTACAGTTGGGGGCCATTCCCTTCTATCACCTCTTATCCAACATCTCCTCCATCCCATTTGTCTCTCACCTCCTTCATCCTCCTTTGGATCTTGATGATAAAACAAAGACTACCAGGTATACATGCTTTTTTGGGCACCTCCTTGGCATCCATCACACCTTTCAGCTACATATCCTCTATCTGATCCATTCATCCTAGCTTCCATCTACCTTCCTCATCCTCTTGTCATCATATCTACTGTCCAATCATACCCCATCCTACTACCTCTGAATACATGAACTATCCTAAGCAGGGGGCATCTTATTCCTTGGTAACATATTCCTTGGAGACTATCTTTCATCCAAAATCTTTCCATCTCTCTAATCTCCCTGGGCATTCCTCTATCCAGATTCCTCAGTAGTTCCTCCAGCATCCATCTTTTAATCCTCAAGCAAATCTACCATCCAATCTCCACAAGCATTCCTCTATCCAATCCTCAAGAAAATCTATCATCCAAGTCTCCTAAGTAGTTCCTCCATCCAAATCCAAATCTTCCTCCATCCAAATCTCCTAGCAGTTCCATCATCCTCATCCTAAACATTTCCTCCATCTTTCCATCACCTAGTATCTTTCCTTGTCATTGGTATCTAGCTATAGGCTAACCTCATTGCAATCCAATGCCATTCATCCATATCCAACCATTCCTAGCAGTCTTCTAGCAATCTTCCAATCCTCTCCACATCCTCTAGCTATCCAAAATCCAACATCCAAGATCAAGCCAACCGATCAAATCACATCCTTAGTCTTGTAGCAAGCCTTGATCTCAATCCAATCATCATCATTGGGATATGTCCTTCCCAAATTTGTGTCATTTCAGGACACATCTTCCGTCAGTCCATCTTGGCCTTCCAGCCCAACTGGGGCATCATCTTGCATATCTTTGGAGTTTTTAGCTTCATCCTCAGGTTCTTTGTACATCCTAATCCTGAGTCTTGTACCATAGCATCAGTCATGTCTCCACCTCAGCTCATTTGTACATATGTGTCTTTAGGTCCCATCCTTTATGTTAGTCATCCCTTGTCATTGTCTTGTTGTACATATCCTTGTCAGTCCTACAGTAGTATTTGATCAGACATCTTGTCCTACCTAGCCTCGCACTTCAGCAACATCAATTGTCGACTATCCTTGATCACTATGACTATCTTTGAACTGCATCATTTGCCAATCAACAACACAACATTCTCCCCATCAGCATAGGGTCTGCACAGATGTATGCTTCTGCTTTGTCTGACCTAAGCCTAATCCTAGGTCCCCTCAATTGTATCCTTCTTGTCAAACCCCATCTTCCACCAAGCACACTAGGTCCGTGTCGATGTATCCTTCCACACGTTCAGACCAATCTTCCCACCATCAATCAAATCAAATCTCTCTCCTTGGCAAAGGTTGTCTTTTGGAGTTATCATTTTGACCTTGGATTTTGTCCTTTGGGTCTTGTTAGTCTTTTACGGCTTCTCATTGTTCTCTACCCAAAGTCACCACAATCCTTTATATCATGGTGCGTTGCGAATGAGGATAATCTGGGGCAAGGTCTTTTGATTTTTTGCTTCTGCCTGTGAGTTAGTCATGTGTTTGTGGTTTCTTCAGCATCATTTTCACCATGCCTCCTCTGGGTTTCATGTGTGATGTTGGGGCAACCCTACGTGTCTTTTTAGCATCAGTCCTCTGCAACGCTGGTGACAAGGCCTCGTGATCCTAGTATCCTTGGTAGGTCTCTAGCGTTGCTATATTGAACTAGGTTGTGCTCTCCACATTTGCACTTGGAGCTTCCCCCAATCCCTTGCATCTTGCATCTTGCATCTCTCATGTAGCTGCATCCTGCATTTTGCATTCCATCTCATCTCGTATTCACCCATCTTTGCTCTTGGGAGTTTGGTTATTTATCTCCCCTTCTTCCCAGGTCCTTCTTTCTCTGTTTCCTTTCGAGAAAATTCCCCAATGTTTACTCCTTGTGTTATTTTCTCGAGGGGGCACAACCCCTCATTCCTCTAAATTCTAGCCTTGGGCATCTTATTTTCTTGTCTTTGACGCCATGCCACTTGCAGCATTGCATCAAAGATGGGCAAAATGTAGACACCTAAAAATCTTTTAGAAAATAAAGTATTTTTATTTTCTGAAAAATCCCTGATGACATCATCATTAATTAATTAATTAATTTATTTTTATGTCATTAAATCCCTTTACCTTAATTAAAAATATTTAATTAAGGAATCCCTCCCAAAAATGTTTAAATCTTATTTAAACATTATTCCCCTATTTATTAATTAATTAATTAATAAATTGACCAAAAATCCCAAAATAAATAATTTATTTATTTTTTGCCCAAAACTTGGCCAATTTCCTTAAGACCACTAACCTCTTCCATAATCTTCTAATCCTTCTTTAATTTTGATTAAAGACTAATCTCATCATTTCCTAACCCTAATCCCAACTCAAAATATTTAATTAAGATTAAATATTTAATCCTCATGTTTATTAAATTTATTTTAATAAATATTCTCAAACCTAAACCATGGAAATAAATAAATCTTTATTTATTTCCTAAAATCCATGTTTATCCTAAGAAAATTCTAGACTCTTCTAGAAAGTCCTAATCCTAATCCTAATCCCCCCCTAGCCTTGTCACATTCCCTAACCAAGGTTAGCCAACTCCTAAGCTTAACCCAAAGTCAACAAACCTCTAGAAACTTCTCTTACATGCATTAAGTGCATTTAAAGCCTCCTTATCCCTCTTACATGCATTTATGATGCATTTAAGAAGCCCCTCACCCCTTTCTTACACCCTTTGACCTTAGGCACATTTCCCAAATTGTGCACATCCCTCCCATCTTTCAACCCAATGCCCTTGTGACACTTGTCACAAGGAGGTGGCCCTGAACTAGCACAATCCATGTGCTCCCCTTTGAATAAATCTTAGCCTTTCTTAAGGATTTTGATCCTGGCCACTCGTTCCTCCTCCCCAAATCTTATAAATGCTCCTCATTTCCAAGAGCAAAACACCCATTCACCTTTCATTTCAAGCAATGTTATAATGCTATAATAGCTCTAAATCATTTAGCTTTCATACTAATTGTTAGTCTTTCATCATTTTCAAGCTTTCTTAGACCACATCATAGCTTAGCAATAATGGATTAACATATTTCATTTTATTGTTTTGCATAGCATATCATCATCATCACATCTCTATTTGGTTAATAACAATCTTAGCATAAGCATCATGTAGCTTAATCTTCATTTCGGCATCATTTGGATCCTTGGGGCCTTAGGGGCAAATCAGGTGTTCTATACCTATTTTGTGCCATTTTTGGGGTTTCATGGAGCTCAATCCATCCTAAAATGCATAAGGAACATGCTCCAAGTGCTTAGAGAGCACACCCACATCCCCTTAAGCAAGAACAAATCAAACAGTGCTTGGGTGCACCTGTTTAAGCTCAATCTAAGGTGACTTAGTTTAGATTTTATTTGTTTTGGATTAATTTCATGCTAGACTAAAATCTAATCTTTGTTTGGTTTGAGTCTTTCAAAATAGGTATCCTCAAAAGCCTTGTCCACAACCCCAAAATGTGGAAACATGTGAAAATGAGTCTGACAGTGAAATGCCATAGGGTGATCAAGAAATGTGTGAGACAAATCCTGCTATAGTCATAGAAAATACCCCTAAAAGTGTTCAACCTGCTTCTCCACCAGTCCCTATATACTCTAATGTTTCTGTCATACCTTATAGATCCTCCTGGTACACCCATTATTTCCAAAAAGTTGCTATGGAACGAAAGAAGAAAGCTATGGCCCAAGAATTCCCTTCGTCTACAATTCAATCTGTATTATTTGGTCTGTACAATCACTTCATTTTTCAAAAGACATTGTGGAAACAAGAAAGAGACCAAGTGCAGAAAATAATATTTGATAAAGATGAGGAAATTGAATCCCTCAAGGAGTAGCTTGAGAAACAAAAATAACAGATGAATAAGGCTTTAAAGTTAGCTGGCCAAGTCATGGCCTGTAGACCGCCACCAAGGGTGTATTTTGTTTGTCTGAAGGAATAATTTTTGTTATTTCAACTAATGATGACAATAAGGAATATTGATTGTGAATTTAAAACTGCTCAAGATTTTTACAATGTGTATCAGACTTTGCCCTCATGGCAGAAGAATTTGTTGTGTGGACTATATCTACATAATTTCATAATTCCACATGAAACAGAGTGGAATCCTCTACTTTACATAGGAGATGTTCACCTTAGGGTTTTAATATCTTGGATGCACAATGAGACAAACTATGACTAGTAGTTAAATGTCTATAGAGATCTTGAAAAATCTAAACCTTTGCCACTACGGGTTGAATCACATAAGCTTGATGATATTCTAAGAGATTGGTTCAGATTAACTTATGGGAAACCAAAAGTAGAGGTCAGGGCTAAAGTGTTTGTAGAAAGAGAAAAGGTTTATAGAGATTACCAGACACTCCTAAACTTTACATAGCAAAGAGATTTTTCAGGGATTAGGAACCGGTGGAACTGACTGCCAGAAGCCTTAAAAAAGGTAGAACCACATAGCCCTATCAATTATGAGGTAGCTATTCATAGGGTGACCAAATACATACAACTGGGATGATAGATTAGAAAGGAACTATGGATGTCCTTATCCTTTTGACCTCCTATGCTTCTTTGGCCTCTTTATGATAATAATGCTACTAGACTAGACCCGTTGGTTGATGAGCACAGAGGTGAACACTGGGAGTGCACCAGAGGATTCTTCTACACCTTTAGAATTGGGAAGAAAGGGAGAACTACAGTCAGTGATTAGCTATGAAAAATAAGTATAATGCTTGAGCACAAGCATTTGAATAGTGGGGGGCAGATGATGAGGCATATTAATGCCTTAATTTTGATATAGTTTTTATAGTTTGGACACATTGTTTGCGCTTTGACAAAACATTTCTGAACACTTTTTGTAAATATCTTGTGAAATTATGCCAGAGACAGCTAGAACCTACTAAACCTATGGGTAGTGTGTATGACATGTTTTTCTTAATATTATACATAGAATGCAGTATTTCATATAACTATTTTAAGCTATGTTCTAATATCTGAGTAAAAGTAGGAATGTTATCTTGCATATGTGTTCTGGATGTTGTTAACTTTTTAGGAAAATGAGGAGTGATGCAAAGAGTGGTGATTACTGCATTTAAGGAGGAGGATAATGGAGACCGGTCATGGCAAAGAAAGCACAGTTCAATTCTATTGGATAAGCCGCACCTGCGAAGGAGTTGTTGTTCTAGAGAATATAGGGGATATAACTTGCTATATTTCTTGCAAGTTGTTATTTTGTTGCTTGGTAGTAAATGTACTATGTCATGGTTGATCTTCCACCTTCTTTTCTGGCGATGTTTGTTCAAGAATTTTTATGTTATGTTTTTAATAAGCATCCAATCCTCTATATAATGGATTTGGATCATCTTAGTAAGCTAATGAGAAAATAGATAATATTAATTTAGATTCAGAAGTTACTCTTTCTGTTCTTCATGAATTATTCAACTTTTATGTAATCAAAGAAGGATTTTAATGGAAGAAATATTTTGAAGTACTTGTTGTGTTCATAGTTAATTGAAGACAACCAAGGGGGCCCACTTGGAAGGTGGAATAGATTTAGGTATAATAGATTCATTTCTTGGAGTTTCCTATTTTCAGATAGATTTACTGTATTAGTCCTGCAACATTATTACTGTGAAAGTTCCTGCAGCACTTGCAGAAAATGATCATAGTGGATGTTCTGAGTTGTTAATTAGTTTAGGTTCATTTTTAAGCTTCCTTCAATTATCTTTTGTTAGCCAAGGTGTGTTTATTGTTTTGTAGCAGCAGTATAGATTCTTCCAACATATTTTAATTTCCTGCAGCATAGGTGTTATGACTCCTAAGGGAACTTAGTGGACAAACTGTGCTGATCCATTTCAAGTCCTACGTCCCTGGGTTGACAATTCAAGTGTATTTCATGATGGACTAGGTGTGTGTGTGAAAATTGTACCTGATCTGTAGACACAACACTCAGTAAAACATTAGAGGTTAGTGATAATCAAAATCGTGCAAAATTGAAAACTATCTAACCAAGCGATTTACTGCCTTCTAATAGGTGCGAGATTAATGTTCTCAGATTATTATCGAGATCAGTGACCTAAACGACACCTAAATGAAGGATTTGAATGCAAAAGATGGATATGAAATTGAATGCAATTAATCTATATTTTTGATATTTTCTATGCAATAATAATGATGAAAACTTGATATGAATCTATGCTAGATGAAATTGATATGCTATGAATGCTATTGAAAATTGATATGCTATGCTAATCTAACAATGATATGTAATATGAATGCAAAAATAAGATTGATCTCACAAAGATGTCGATTCGCAATAGCTTTGATTCTTCAATTCCAATTCTCCAGCGTGATTGTGCAAAATATGAGATGATTTGTGAAGAGCTGAAGCCTTTAATTTATAGAAATCTAGGGCTTTGGAGGTGCATGGATAAAAGCCATAAATCACTCAAATTAACTCATCTTGATTTTTGAGTTATCTGATCATGAAAGATAGTTAATTCTCAAAATCATGCAAAAACATGCAAAAAAAGCTTTTTAACTCAAATTAGAGTTTAGATCAGCTTTTTGAACTCCAAAAAGATGTTGAGTTCCAAAAAGTCAATAACTTGCATTGATTTTCTGATTGGGAGTTTAACTGTTTCTTTTGAATATGCATAATAATTAAGAATTAAATAAATAAATAAAGTGATTTATCCTCAACTCAACTGATTTTTGAAATAAAATAATTAATTTATGGGTTAATTAACTATTTTACCAAACTTTTATTAAAAATTATATTATTAAATAATGACAACATGTTTTAATTAATTAAATAAGAATTTAATCAATTAAAGATAGGAATTTTGATCTATTGTCAAAATTAAATAATACAATTAATAATAGATAGAATTAAATTTAATTAAACAATTAAGTGGCAAATATTAAATCTAATTAATTAAATATGCAAAATATTTAATTAATCAAATTTTAAGATAAATGTGATTTATTGCCAAATAATTATAAAATTAAAGATAATTATGATGATTAGGAATATTACTAGGAATATTCCCTGATGTAGAATTTAAGATAATCAATTATGATTCGATGATGTTTAGATGTGCCTTAGGTTAGGACTTTGATGTTGATTTTGTTTGATTTGTCGATGTAGGAGGTTAATGAACATATAGCCCATTTTTGGGGTATTACATTTTGCCCCTCTTTGAATTACTATGCGAAGCGTAGTGGTTCAAAGATAGTCTGTGTTTGATAAAGATATGAAACTGATTCAAAAGATAAACCGATCTCAAGATAGAAATTGATTGAAAGATATTAAGATAGGAGTTGATTGATATTGAATTGATATGGAGATAATAGGTCCTGAATGACCAAAGATAATGTTCACTGTAGTAGCAAATGAACCTATGATTGCAAAAAAGTGTCAAAACACCTGATTCTGAACCTTAGGATTGATAAGAAGTGAGTGACCCGTTCTAGACTCGATTGTCTTAGCAGAACTAGCAGGTATCACATCTGAATCTTTCAGTTGCCGAAGAACCAAGGAAAGAACACTATGATCTGATGGTTGCAAAAACTAATACAGTTTACAAGATTAGGAGAATACCAGATTGATATGGATCGATGAATCTGATATGCCCCAAGTGATGATAGATTTGCCCCGAGCGATGAGGACTTTTGATGAATCAGCGATTAGACGTGATTGTTGTCTTGATCACTGATGAAAGATATTGATAGATTTGATCAATAGAATTTGATTTACAGACTTTGAATGATGTGCAATACCATGCCCCCTTCGGGATTAAAATTGAAATCTGATAAGAAAAGTCAGCGTTATAGTTTAGAAGCATGTTAATTGATTTGAGAAGTGGTTATACACGTCCGAGAACGCATTCTGCATCGTTTGGAGGTCCTAAAAGACCAAGTTTGACTAGGTTTGACCATGAGTTGACCATGGTTGACCAAGTTGAAATTTTGATAGTTTGATGTAAGATAATCAGTTGAGTTGAATACTGGATTTCTGTGATGATTGAAGGTTGATTATGCAAGCAGTGAATAAGATAAATGATCTCAGATTTGAATTTTGATCCCGAAAAAGGATTCTACTTGCTATTTCATTGGAGGAACCTTTGTGTGAGATTCAGCTCTTGTTAGACTTGAAGATGCGATTTGAAGAATCATTTAAGCATTGAAGTTTGTTTAATCATTGTGAGATCATGCAACATGCAAAATGAAATGAGACATGCAAAATGAAATGCAACCTAAGACCGAGGACCTAGTCACTGATCATATGTCGATTTGTTATCATCATTGAAATTTTAGGTAACTGGATAAATCAATACAATGCCCACTAGCTATGAAACCATAGACATATGAATATTGATTTGTAACGCTCAAGAACCAATACAACATCCCCTGGATAGGCAACCATGGACATATGAATATTGATTTTGTTTTCGGAATGTCAGATTAGATATAAGCACCAAGGCACAAATGCCAGGATGACCTGAATATCATGTCCATTTTGATATAGCAATTTGTACAAGCATCAAAACATAAACGTCGTGATGACCTGAGTACGCCTTGCGTTGCAAACACATCAAACAGTCAAGAGATCATTCTAAATCCAATGTGAATTACCTGTGGTGACCCTTTATCATTCACCCCCTTAGGCAAGATCGCGTTTCACAGTAGGAGAAATAATTTACTTCAAAAAGATAATAGTTAGATCAAACGTCCTTGAATTTGCCAGGTATCAATGGTCGAGGTACACATGGCCATCCAATTCGAGATAGAGGCTCTTATAGTCGGACACCATTTCAATCCAGAATTTCCAAAGTTATTAGATTTTCACATACAAGCAGAAGACAAAGAAAAGATTATGCCCCTAGTCATCACTCTCTAAATCCTATAAAGGACATCATCGAAGAGCTCGAAGGGACACAATATGCAAAAATCTCAATGCGAATCAGTAAGCATACAAGGAGATAAGAGCATGAAAAGCACAGATTGTTTCAGTTTTCAGTTTGATTGCGTTGTTATAGATGCAAAATCCTTTCTGGAGAAGAGATTGACTGACTGACTCAAATGAAGCTTCAAAGGACTCTGAGTGGATATGACACGTCTAAGATATATTGGAGACTATAAGATATGACATTGATTGCCCCCAAGTGTTAAACATTGATAGGATATAGACGCGCAAGCTGATTGGTGTACAAACTGACTTATTGAAAACTGGAAATGTTGAAACAAACCGGGAGATATGTACAAACTAAAGCAAGACTGAAAGCTGGGAAAGACCAAGATTGTGCTGATAGATGGAGCATTTGGAACAAGTGGCGCCCGTTTGCCGAGTTTTCACCATCTTGGTAGAGATTCTATTTTTGCTACCGAGGTGCCTGTTTCCAGGTTTTCACCAAGGCACTTTTTTTTTCTTTTTTCATTTTTTTTGTATTTTTCATTTTTTAAATTTTTTTGTACTTTTGATATTTTTTTGATTTTTTTGTGAATCATCAAGGCGCCTATTGCTAGGTTTTCACCAAGATGTTCATTTTTTTAGGACTTTTTCTGATTTTTAAGATTTTTTCAAGACATTTACCAAGCACTGAATGCCTTAGGCGTAGAATTTCTTCAGATGGAGAACGTTGATTGGTTCTCAGAGCTGTTCTCCTTCAGTCGTTAAGAGTTGATAGGTACCAGAGCCAAAAGTAGTAGTGATAACAAAGGGACCCAACCAATTGGGTCCGAACTTCCCCTTGCGTTCTCGATGTGATTGATTTTTAGGATTTTCTCTCAACACTAGATCACCAACCTGAAATTCTCTATGTCTGACTTTCTTGTTGTAGCCTCTAGACATTCTCTTTTGATATACTCTGAGATGATCATACGCTACTTGTCTGTGCTCATCTAGTAGTTCAAGTTCTTGTAACCTCGACACTCTGTAGTCTTCATCAGTGACAAGTCCATGCATTCTGATCCTGAGTGATGGGATTTCAACCTAGATAGGTAGTACTGCTTCAGACCCATAAACTAAAGCGAAAGGTGTAGCCCCTGTAGGCATTCTGATACTAGTTCTATAGGCCCAGAGAGCTGGATTGATCATCAGATGCTAGTCTCTTCCTGTTTTATTCACTGTTCTATCCAAGATCTTCAGGAGATTTTTGTTTGAAGCCTCAGCTTGTCCGTTCCCTTGAGGATAGTAGATAGATGACCAATGTTGAGTAATTTTGAAGCTGGCACATAAGTCATCTAGATCCTTGTTTTTGAATTGTCCCCCATTATCTGTGATTATAGAGTGAGGGATCCCATATCTGCAAATGATGTAGTTCAGGATGAACATAGAGATCTGTTTCCCCATTGCTTGTGTTAGAGGAATTGCTTCTACCCATTTTGTAAAATAATCTGTAGCTGTGATTATATGGGTATGTCCATTAGAAGAGTGCAGATGGATAGCACCTATGAGATCAAATGCCCATTGTTGAAAAGGCCATTGTGTAGTAAAGGGAATCAGATCTCTCCCTGGAGCATGAATCAAGTTGCCATGTACTTGACACTGTTGATAGTTTTTAGCAAATTTAATAGCTTCTTTTTCCATTTCAGGCCAATAATACCCAGCCCTAATAAGTTTTTGAGCTAACGTTAAACCGTTCAAGTGTGACCCACATATACCCTCGTGGACTTCCTCTAATGCACGTTGAGACTCTTCTCATTCTAAACATCTAAGCAGTGTACCATTTAGACCTCATTTGTACAGATCATTACCAATGATGACATATCGGGATGCGGATCGGATAAGGTTTCATTTCTCAAAACGGTTAAAGGACTCAAGGATGATTTGGTCATGGAGATAGGAGAATATATTTTTGTAGCGAGATGAGTCATAACCTACAACAGTGCAGATCATGCGGGTTTCAGTGGAGTCATATGCAGGATAGGATAGGGCTTCCACCAGGAACTCATAGCGTAGTTCATGTTCGGGCTGCTGTAAAAGAGTAGATAATGTCGCCATTACATCAGCAGCCTTATTCTCCATTCTGGGTATTTGCTCAAATGTGATAGAGATGAAGTATTTCTTTAAATCATCTACCATTCTCTTGTAAGGAATGAGCTTTTCATCTTTGGTTTGGTATACATCATTGACTTGGTGGATAACCAGTTGTGAGTCCCCATGGATGTGCATCTCTGTAACTCTCCACTGTATTGCCATTTTCATACCATTGAGAAGTGCCTCATATTTAGAAATATTGTTTGTGCAAGGAAACTTTAATCTGAATGCTTTGGGTATCGAGTATCCTTGAGGAGTGATGAACAATATGCCTGCTCCAGATCCATTCTGTGTGTAGGAGCCATCAAAGAATAATCGCCATGCTCTAGAAG
Organism: Chamaecyparis obtusa; assembly: GCA_027943335.1. Lineage (NCBI taxonomy): Eukaryota > Viridiplantae > Streptophyta > Pinopsida > Cupressales > Cupressaceae > Chamaecyparis > Chamaecyparis obtusa. Next base: position 865,785 of record BSBK01001824.1, on the reverse strand, counting down.
AGAGGTGCATGATAGAAGAATCAGGACATTCCATTTGCATGGGTGTATCATCAAACAGTAGTGCTTCAACTAATTGATCAGCAATGACCTGTCCTTTGATAGCTTTTCTTTCAACATATGCAATGTCAAATTCGCTCAAGAGCATGACCCATTTAGCTAGTCTACCTGTGAGGGCAGCCTTGCTTAGGAGATATTTCAGTGGATCAATTTTAGCTACCAAATGAGTGGTATGAGCTAACATGTAGTGTCTCAATTTTTGTGATGCAAAGATCATAGCGAGACATGCCTTCTCTATCATTGAGTAGTTCTTCTCATAGGCCACTAAAGTTCGGCTGATATAGTAGATGGCTCTTTCTTTCTTGTTCTCATCATGCTGTGCTAGCAATGCCCCCAGTGATGTATCTGTTGTGGAGACATAATATTAATGGCCTCCCATGAATAGGAGGCATCAATATAGGTGGATTTGATAGATACTTCTTGATATGTTTAAAGTTGTTCTTGCATTCTTCATTCCATGCAAAGGTCACACCTTTATGTAATGTTTTTGTAAAAGGCTGTGAGATGTCCGCTAGCTGTGATATGAATCTTCTAATAGATTGAACTCTACCTTGCAACATCCTCATTTGACTGATATTTGTGGGAGGTTGCATCTCTATTATAGCCTTGACCTTAGCTGGATCAACTTCAATGCCTTTCTTGGAGATGATGTATCCTAGGAGCTTTCCAAAAGTGACTCCAAAAGCACACTTTTTAGGATTTAGTCGAAGACTAAATTTTTCATTCTATCGAGGATCATGCTCAAGTCTGTTAGATGTTCAGTTCTAATCATGGATTTTGCCAAGGTATCATCTACGTAATCCTCCATTGTTCTATGCATCATATCATGAAAAATAGATGTCATTGCTCTTTGATATGTAGCTCTAGCATTTTTGAGTCCGAATGGCATAACATTCCAACAGAAAGTTCCCCACGCGCATGTGAAAGCTATTTTCTCTTGATCTTCTGAAGTAATTTTGATTTGGTTGTACCCAGAAAAGCCATCCATTAAGGAATACATTTCATAGTCCGCAGTCATGTCCACTATCATATCAATGTTAGGCAGTGGAAAATCATCCTTAGGGCATGCTCTGTTCACATCCCTAAAGTTCGTGCACACTCTGATGGAACCATCTGGTTTGGAAATAGGTAAAATGTTGGAAATCCACTCAGCGTAGTCTATGACATAGATGAATCCAGCTTTTAGGAGTTTTTCTAGTTCTGCTTTGACTAAGAGTGCAACATGAGGATGCATCTTTCTCAATTTTTTTTGATTGGTTTTACTCCGGGAGCAATGGATAGATGGTGCATAATGAGATTGGGATCCAATCCTGGCATATCTGAATATTTCCATGCAAAGTTGATCTTTTTCTCTGATAAGAAGGTAGTGAAGTTTTGTTTCTCTTCGTCTGATAAAGATTGTGCTACATGTACCAATTGTGGTTCCTCTGTTGTACCCAAATTGATGGATTGAGTTGGCTCAATTAGAACTGGAGATCTATCCTGTAAATGACTTGGAAGGACATCAAATATCTCATCCTTAGGTGCCTCAGAGAGGTTTTCACCTTCAGATACATCTTTTCTTTTTACTTTTGTCAGTTCTGAGACTGCCACAAAGTGGTTTTCACCCTCAGAACTCTTTTTCTTTTTCTTTTTACTCTTGTTTTTCTGACTAAGATATTTGATGTCTGACTCAGTCATGCTGATGCTCGGTTCACTGATGGAAGTACTCATAGGCTCAACTGCATTGAGGTAGCAGGCAAGGGCATAGTCATTTGGGAAGGTATACATACCATGGTTTGGGTTTGTGGAAGTTTGGTCGATAAGATCAGGGTGTTGGATAGTCAAAGCGGGAAAGGCTTGGGATATGGTGTTCACGGATGTGGATATGTCACCATTGGTCCTAACCCGATGCTCAAGTTCAAAGGTGATATTACAGCTCAAAATGTTCAATTCGTGAATAGGCTCAATGTCATCATGGGAGTCCTCTTCAGCCATAGGTGGATCAGACACGCTAAGTTCATTGTTTCACTCTAGACTTATGTTGGGTTGAGAGACATATTGGTGAATAACATCAATAGATTTCTCTATTATAAGCTCATCTTCTTCTGGAATGGCACCCCATTCATAATCATTTGACTCATCTTCTGATTCAGAATCTCTAGGAAATCTTAGAAAGTGCATGAAATCAGGATGAATACTCCAAGAAGGATTACCCTCAGTCTCCGACTTGAATTCATATTCATGGGAATCAGTGTCAGAATAACTACCCCCTACTTCTTGATCAGTTTGATTGCCTTCGAGATTGGCTGGTTCTTGTGGTACAACCATCTCTTGCGCTACAGTAGGTTCTTGTGTTTCTACTACATTAATTCTTCTGATAGGATCATTTGTATCATCAAGAAGATCTTTGATCTCTTTAGGCAATTTTTCATAGGGGATAAGCTCAGAGCTATCTGAATCATCATCAGAGGGTTCTGTTTCTTCTTTATTAAGAAGGGGTTCTCCTGGTGCAATTTGTTCTATGACATGAGAACAACCACCTCTGAGATGATAGGGTTTCTTTTTAAACCCTATGCCACCAGTATCTTTTTTGGCTTGACCAATATGTGAAATGGGGGTCACAAGACCCTTTCCCCTAATTCCTAGAGGTCCTTGACTGGAATATCCCATCTTGGCTATCAATTTGTTTCCTGGACCATATGAACTAGCAGGGATTGTAGGTGCTATAGATTCACTAGGTTGAACAATTTTAGATTTAGAATCCTCTTTATATAGCCATGCCAGCACAGCTTCATCCTCTTCAAATTATTGTTTGGATACTTGCTCCACCACAAAATGTCTTTTGTATGCTTCCATAGGTTCCTTAGGTTCTGATTTAGACTGCTTCAAGGATTGGCCATATGACTTAGGTGAGATTGGGAGAGATGTCAGAGACAAGACTGGCTCTATAGTGTATTCTGCCATCCCATTTTCTTTGATATTGATATCTTTAGCAATGTCATCCATATTAGATGTGGAAGCAACATTTTGTTGCTTGATGAAAGATTCTCTGTTGTTGGGAACAAGCTTATCGACACTTTCCTTCAATGTATTGCAAGTTGTATTCAGATCTGCTGGGATAGTAACTTCCACTCCTTCATAGGGAAATTTCAAGCATTGATGATACGTAGAAGGAATGGCTTGCATTTCATGGATCCAGGGTCTCCCTAGAAGGATATTATAAGCCAATGGTAGATCTAGCACCTGACATGTGGTATCTTTGATGACTAGACCCACTCGGATGGGTAAGACAATGGTGCCCTTAGAAGATCTTTCCTGTTCATCATAGGCCTTTATAGTGATCTTCTTTCGAGGATCAATAGCCACCTCTAAGAATCCCAACTATGTGATTAAGTTGTAAGAACAAATGTTGAGGCCTGTGCCCCCATCTATCAACACACGTTTGACTCGACGGTTCTGGATCAAGACTTCTATGTGTAAGGGCTGATTGTGTGGGTGACTCAAAGAGTTGTCATCTTGCTCTGAAAAGGAGATATATTGCGGAGACGTTAAATGACCAACCATAGTCTGGAACCTGTCTAGATCTAGATCATCAGGAACATTAGAGCCGAGCAAAGCTTTGTCTAGGATATCTTTGTGAGCTGGAGATATTCGAAGTAACTCAAACATGGAGATTTTGGCATTGGTGTGCTAGAGTTGTTGGACGATGCTGTAAGATGTAGGTCTGGTATCCTTTGGATTGGAAGATTTTGAGGCAACCTTCTATTTAGAAGCAGATGTGAGATTGAAAGGTATCTTAGGGACATTAGATGAACTTGGTGTTTGTCCTTTCAGATGAGTCTGAGCTTGTGATCTGGTAACTGCATTAGCTGAGGAATGATTTCTATCTCTTCGTACAATTGTGATGACATTGCAGCTTTCAGAGAGACATGGTTCAACCGTATTGATGATAGCATCATTTCCAGGGTAGGCATAGTTGACTTTTGCCCCCATGTTAGGCTGGGAAGTGGAAAACTCCTTTTCCATGTTGTGGAAACGGTTCTGTAAATGCTGTGTGATCATTATTGCTAGTAGGATTATCGATCATGATATCCCCTTGATCTATCAAGTCTTGAATGGTATGCCTCAAGTGAAAGCATCCATTAGTTTTGTGACCTTTAGTCCGATGGAAAGCACAAAATTCATTATCTTTCCACCAATATGGTTTTGGATCCAGATTAGGTTTTTGGATTGGTGGTAAAGAGATCATGTTATCAACTATTGTGTGTGTGAAAATTGTACCTGATCTGTAAACACAACACTCAGTAAAACATTAGAGGTTAGCTATAATCAAAATCGTGCAAAATTAAAATCTAATCTAACCAAGCGATTTACTGCCTTCTAATAGGTGCGAGATTGATGTTCTCAGATTGTAATCGAGATCAGTGACCTAGACGACACCTAAATGAAGGATTTGAATGCAAAAGATGGATATGAAATAAATGCAATTAAGCTATTTTTTTGGATTTTTCTATGCAATAATAATGAATGAAAAACTGATATGAAATTAATCTATATGAAAACTGATATGCTATGCTAATCTAGAAATGATATGAAAACTATGAATGCAAAAATAAGATTGATCTCACAAAGATGTCGATTCACAAGAGCTTTGATTCTTCAATTCCAATTCTCCAGCGTGATTGTGCAAAATATGAGATGATTTGTGAAGAGCTAAGCCTTTAATTTATAGAAATCCAGGGCTTTGGAGGTGCATGGGAAAAAGCCATAAATCACTCAAATAACTCAACTTGATTTTTGAGTTATTTTTAAATAAAAGATAATTAACTCACAAAAACATGCAAAAGCTAAGTTTTAACTCAAAATAGAGTTTAGCTTTAATTGATAATTGATAGTTGTTTGCTTTTATGATTGTGCATGTTTTATTTATGAATTAATTTAATAATAAAGTGATTTATTTCCAACTTAACTGCTTTTAAAAATAAAACAATTGATTTATGGGTTAATCAATTATTTAATCAAAATTTTATTAAAAACTATATTATTAAATAATGACAACTTGCTTTAATTAATTAAATAAGAATTTAATCAATTATTCACATGATATTAGATTTATTGTCAAAATTAAATAATACAATTAATAATAGATATAATTAAATTTAATTACACAATTAAGTGGCAAATATTAAATCTAATTAATTAAATATGAAAATATTCAATTAATCAAACTTTAGGATAAATGTGATTTATTGTCAAATAATTATAAAATTAAAGATAATTAAGATAATTAGGAATATTACTAGGAATATTCCCCGATGCAAAATTTAAGATAATCAATTAGATTTGATGATGTTTAGATGTGCCTTAGGTTAGGACTTTGATGTTGATTTCGTTCGAATTGAAGATGTAGGAGATTAATGAACTTATAGCCCATTTTTGGGGTATTACATTTTGCCCCTCTTTGAATTACTGTGCGAAGCGCAGTGGTTCAAAGATAGTCTGTGTTTGATAGAGATATGAAACTGATTCAAAAGATAAACCGATCTCAAGATAGAAACCGATTGAAAGATATTGAGATAGGAGTTGAATGATATTGAATTGATATGGAGATAATAGGTCTTGAATGACCAAAGATAATGTTCACTGTAGCAGCAAATGAACCTATGATTGCGAAAAAGTGTCAAAATGCCTGATTCTGAACCTTAGGATTGATAAGAAGTGAGTGACCCGTTCTAGACTCGATTGTCTTAGCAGAACTAGCAAGTATCACATCCGAATCCTTCAGTTGTCGAAGAACCAAGGAAAGAACACTATGATCTGATGGTTGCAAAAACTGATACAGTTTACAAGATTAAGAGAATACCAGATTGATATGGATCGATGAATCTGATATGCCCCAAGTGATGATAGATTTGCCCCGAGCGATGAGGACTTTTGATGAATCAACGACTAGACGTGATTGTTGTCTTGATCACTGATGAAAGATATTGATAGATTTGATCGATAGAATTTGATTTACAGACTTTGAATGATATGCAACACCATGCCCCCTTCGGGATTAAAATTGAAATCTGACAAGAAAAGTCAGCGTTGATAGTTTAGAAGCATGTTAATTGATCTGAGAAGTGGTTATTTACATCCGAGAACGCATTCTGCATCGTTGGAAGGTCCCAAAAGACCAAGTTTGACTAGGTTTGACCATGAGTTGACCATGGTTGACCAAGTTGAAATTTTGATAGTTTGATGTAAGATAATCAGTTAAGTTGAATACTAGATTTCTGTGATGATTGAAGGTCGAATATGCAAGTAGTTAATAATATGAATGATCTCAGATTTGAATTTTGATCCCGAAAAAGGATTCTACTTGCTATTTCATTGGAGGAACCTTCGTGTGAGATTCAGCTCTTGTTAGACTTGAAGATGCGATTTGAAGAATCATTTAAGCATTGAAGTTAGTTTAATCATTGTGAGATCATGTAAACATGCAAAATGCAATGAGACATGCAAAATGAAATGCAACCTAAGACCTAGGACCTAGTCACTGATCATGTGTCGATTTGTTATCATCATTGAACTTTTAGGTAACCGGATAAATCAATACAATGCCCACTAGCCATGAAACCATAGACATATGAATATTGATTTGTATGTGCAAGAATCAATACAACACCCACTGGTCAAACAACCATGGACATATGAATATTGATTTTATTTGTTGAATGTCGGATTAGATATAAGCACCAAGGCACAAACGCCAGGATGACCTGAATATCATGTTCATTTTGATATAGCAATTTGTACAAGCATCAAAACATAAACGTTGTGATGACCTGAGTACGCCTTGCATTACAAACACATCAAATAGTCAAGAGATCATTCTAAATCCAATGTGAATTACCCGTAGTGACCCTTTATCGTTCACATCCTTAGGCAAGATTGCGTTCCACAGTAGGAGAAAGAACTTACTCAAAAAGATAATAGTTAGATCAAACTTCTTTGAATTGTCTGGGTATCAATGGTCGAGGTACGCATGGCCATCCAATTCGAGATAGAGGCTCTTACAGTCGGACACCATTTCAATCCAAAATTTCCAAAGTTGTTAGATTTTCACATACAAGCAGAAGACAAAGAAAAGATTATGCCCCCAGTCATCACTCTCTAAATCCTATAAAGGACATCATCGAAGAGCTCGAAGGGACACAATATGCAAAAATCTCAATGCGAATCAGTAAGCATACAAGGAGATAGAAGCATGTAAAATCTTTCTGGAGTCAAAAGTCATTTCAGGAAGTCAAAAGTCATACGAGTTTTGTCAAGTGTCATTTCAGTATTACCCAACTATCGTATGAGTTTAGCAAATGTCATTTCATAGACTACCCAGTGTTGTATGAGTCTGCAGAGTGTCATTTGGAAAAATTTGAGAAAGTTGTCAGAAATTGTCAAATTGCAAGATATCCAATGTTTCCAGCCTAGTTCCAGAATCTGTCAAAAATATCATTGTGTCAGGAATAGAGCAATAGCTATTGAGAATCAGTACACATGTCTCAAAGAATCAGTAAACAAGAGGAAGAAGCTCTGATCGCCACTATAATGAAACAAATACATGCTATGCAAGTCCAGCTTGACAAACTTGGGAAAGAAAAGGAACCTCTATACTCTTTTCCATTTGATAAAGACTTGTACATGTCACCATGCCCCCGGAAAAAAATTGAGCAATATGATACCTCTTCCACGGAGAGTGACACATCTAGCTTTGAAGACTATGATGACTATGATGACAGAAAATGTAATGATACCTATGACACCTCTGTTCCTAAGAGTCCTCCTCATCGTTCATTCCTACTTACTACAAAGGGGCCGTCACATTGGATAGATCGTGATGGTGATCCATATGATTCTGATTTTGAAAGAGATTTTGATGGCTTTTGTGGACAATACCTTGATGATGATCCATCTACTACTACTGAGGACTATAAAATACATCGTGCTAGCTTGAAACGTCAATACTATAAGGATCTCTCCTCTCAGAACTCTCCAGCTGAAAATAAAGATTACACTCTCAAGGAAGATCATGTTAATGTTGGACCTTTGTCTTGTGATGGTTCCCTTCCATCCCCTACTTCCTCCAATACCCGTACATTTCTTAAAGCTTTCGAGTCTTTCAAATCTTTCACAGAACCTTCATCTGACACAAGCCCTGCTACTTTTCATGTGGTTCCCTATAGTTATCCCCCAGGGCTACCTCTTAAAGAAACTCAAGCTAACCTTCACTTGGCTGCAAATACTTTCAATAATGATAAACCTAAAGAGCCTAAGCCTTCATATGCTATAATGCCTACTTCAGCTAGTCCTTCCCCATCTCTTCCAAAATCATCCATACAATCCCAACATGCTTCCTTGTCCTTAGAAGTGGCTCCATGTCAAGAGGACTCTAAAAATGATAAAGAAAAGAACATAAGGAAAGATCAAGATCAAGAAGCCTCCATGTCATCCACTCCTTTTTCTAATGTCTCTTATCCACCTCAGGGTTCTTTTGATCCTGTACCCCCTTTTTCATACATTCCACCATGTCTTAAGTCTTCTCTTAAGCAAGATCAGGCTACTACTTACACTAATGAGCTTATTGACAATCAAAATGACCTTACTACGCTTGCACTTTCCAAAGATGATACTTCCATTAAGGTTGGTAAAAATGGTGTTCCTTCCAATGTTAAGCCTATTGAAAAACAAGAGAAAAATTATGCGCTGGTGCTATCCAAAGATCCTTGTCAAGATCAAAGTCTTCCATCTTCTTGTTCTACCATTCCATGTTCACTTCCGCTTTCTGCTCTTCCTAAGTCTTTGCAAGCTTCAAACGATCCTATCAAAGAAAATGCTCTTATTCAAGATGCCCAGGATCCTATTGAAAATTCTAATGCTCACTCTAAAGATGCTGATATCCTTGGTTGTCATATAGATGCTAACGAACTTATTGATTATCCTTTTGCGTCTTCCACTTCCATCCTTGGACCTCTTCCACCACTACTAAGAGCTTCACACCTTCCTTCCATCTTGGGTCCTTATGTCCCTTCACTTTCCCCTCCTAACTCTCCTAATTTGGCATCCATCTTGGGTCCTTACATCCCTCCATCTCCCATATTTCCTCAAGATCAACATAGATGCATACCCTTGAATCCTTTTCATCCACCCACCCATCTAAACCAGTCATATCCTTCTTCTTCCACAAGTCCCAAGTCTTTTGGAAGTAATTTGAATGTTCAATACAAGAAAAAGAAGCAATACAAGAATCCGTCAAAAAAAGAAGATCACCATGTCTCCTCTAATAGACATGGAAACATAAAGTCAAAAGAGATATCTAAGAAAAAAACTACAAGACAAGTATGGGTTCCAAAATCCATCATTGAAGATATTCTCTCTAGATCATCAAAAGGAAATAAAAAGCCTACGGCTATATGGATTCCAAAGTCTCTCTTGAAAGAGTCTAGTGTTGAGAAAAAAGTGAAATTGACATTCAAGCTTCCAAAGGCTTCCACTTCATCTCCCTCCAAAAATATTCTTCCATTCCATGTGCCTAAACCACAACCTCTGCTATCCATTCGCCATATTCCTTCACGTATTCCCTCATTCACATTTCCTCCACCCTCTCGCCACCCTTCAAGGTATGTGTTGATGTTGAGCTTTCCTTCCTTTCCATCTATCCTTTCACAATCTTTCCATGCATTATCCTTCTACCTTCTATCATTTTTCCTCATTTGCATATTCCTCCTATCTTCCATCCTCACTCGCTTTACATAAAACCCTATCCTCCATTTTTCTCTTCCATGTTCTTTTCCCTATCAGCATCTTTGAGCATATCATTTTGAATCTTTGGCATATCATGGTTTATCCTTTCAAGGAGCATTATCTAAAAAGCTTGCCTTCTTCCAAAAAAAGAGAAATGAAAAATAAAATAAATTGAAAATGTGCCTTGGTGAAAACCTGGAAACAGGCACCTTGGTAGCAAAAGTAAAGAGAAATAAATTCATCCTATGGTGAAAACCACTCCCTTGTGGCGCCCTGGATAAGTACCATGATGAAAACCTGGCAATCAGACATCATGCGTAGTTCTTCTACATATTTCATCCATTCCATCTTCTCTCTTTGATCTTGACAATGTTGATCTATACACGAACATTTGACTATTTTGTGAGCTATCTTATGATGATCTTGCTTTCATTCCTTCCATGTTTAGCCTTCATATCCATCTTCCTCCATTCATTTTCGCCTATCGCTATCCTTTTCCCCTTTGGTCTTGATCTAAAAAAAAAAAAAGAGTAAAACACAGTGATATGAAGCCTCTTGACATGTCTACTCCTTTGGACTACATCCTGTCCTTCTTTGGCAGTACACTTTTATGACTTATCCTATGCTAGCCTTTTATTGCTTGTCCAAATGTGCTTTACATGACAATTTTTTCCCTAGCTTGGGTATTCTTGAGGAGTTTCCCCTTGAGGATTTCTTCCCTTCATTTTCCTTCATTCTCTTATCTTCCATCTCTTCCACCAGCTTGCTAATCCCTCTTGTTCTCCACCTTGCTAGACATTGGGACTGCACGATATGATCTTGCTTGGGAGTTTGCAAATGAAAAAAGATGCTATCAAGTATACCAAGTATCAGAATAATTATCAGAATCAGTATCAAAATCAGTATCAGAACCATTATCAGAACAAGCATCAGAACCAGTATCAGAACAATTATCAGAATTAGTATCAGAATCAGTATCAGAACCAGTATCAGAACCAGTATCAGAACAAGTATCAGAATGGGCCTACAAAACAAGTATCAGAACACCTATTGGGGCTACACCTTTCACTTTAGTTTATGGGTTTGAAGCGGTACTACCTATTGAGGTTGAAATCCCATCACTCAGAATCAGAATGCATGGTCTAGTAACTGATGATGACTATAGAGTGTCTAGGTAACAAGAACTGGAATTACTAGATGAGCGCAGGCAAGAAGTGTATGATCATCTCAGAGAGTATCAGAAAAGAATGTCTAGAGGCTGCAACAAAACAGACCAATTTTTGTAAATTGACTATTTGAGCTATGATATCATGTCCAAATTTAAAACACAAAGAATGGACCCCCTGTATAATTTAAATAGCTTTCCGAAAATATAAAAATTTTCAAAAAATATGCTGATTTGCGTCAGATATTAATTTTTTCTGAAATTTCAAGAAAAAATTATTAAAAATTCAAAACATCTCAGAAAATTCTAAATTTTTTACTGTAGCTTCCATGACATGTCACCAACCTGCAAAAAAAATTTCAGACCAAAATTCCAAGCTGTTTGGGAGATAAAATTAAATCTTTGAAACTTTGGAGTTTTAGCTCCCAAAAAAATCAAAACCAGCATGCAAAGGTGGGTTGCCCCACGGTAAAAAAAAAAAGTGCCAGAAATGCGTGTGTGAAAATTGTACCTGATCTGTAAACACAACACTCAGTAAAACATTAGAGGTTAGCTATAATCAAAATCGTGCAAAATTAAAATCTAATCTAACCAAGCGATTTACTGCCTTCTAATAGGTGCGAGATTGATGTTCTCAGATTGTAATCGAGATCAGTGACCTAGACGACACCTAAATGAAGGATTTGAATGCAAAAGATGGATATGAAATAAATGCAATTAAGCTATTTTTTTGGATTTTTCTATGCAATAATAATGAATGAAAAACTGATATGAAATTAATCTATATGAAAACTGATATGCTATGCTAATCTAGAAATGATATGAAAACTATGAATGCAAAAATAAGATTGATCTCACAAAGATGTCGATTCACAAGAGCTTTGATTCTTCAATTCCAATTCTCCAGCGTGATTGTGCAAAATATGAGATGATTTGTGAAGAGCTAAGCCTTTAATTTATAGAAATCCAGGGCTTTGGAGGTGCATGGGAAAAAGCCATAAATCACTCAAATAACTCAACTTGATTTTTGAGTTATTTTTAAATAAAAGATAATTAACTCACAAAAACATGCAAAAGCTAAGTTTTAACTCAAAATAGAGTTTAGCTTTAATTGATAATTGATAGTTGTTTGCTTTTATGATTGTGCATGTTTTATTTATGAATTAATTTAATAATAAAGTGATTTATTTCCAACTTAACTGCTTTTAAAAATAAAACAATTGATTTATGGGTTAATCAATTATTTAATCAAAATTTTATTAAAAACTATATTATTAAATAATGACAACTTGCTTTAATTAATTAAATAAGAATTTAATCAATTATTCACATGATATTAGATTTATTGTCAAAATTAAATAATACAATTAATAATAGATATAATTAAATTTAATTACACAATTAAGTGGCAAATATTAAATCTAATTAATTAAATATGAAAATATTCAATTAATCAAACTTTAGGATAAATGTGATTTATTGCCAAATAATTATAAAATTAAAGATAATTAAGATAATTAGGAATATTACTAGGAATATTCCCCGATGCAAAATTTAAGATAATCAATTAGATTTGATGATGTTTAGATGTGCCTTAGGTTAGGACTTTGATGTTGATTTCGTTCGAATTGAAGATGTAGGAGATTAATGAACTTATAGCCCATTTTTGGGGTATTACAACTATCAGGGTCCTCAGAGCAGATTCCAAAGATTCTCCCAGGGGAGTAAACTTTTGTTTATTATCCCATCATTTGAATGACTTCTTTGGAGATGGTTCAGTAGATTTGTGCTCTGAAGCTTCAATGGCTTTGGTGGCAAGGGTGAGATTGTAGGCTGGTGCCTTTGATGGGGTGTGGATAGTGTCAACAACACCGTCAGAGACGATACCTTTGTTTCTATTCCAGCTCTTGTTTTTATCTTTTGAGCTAGATCCAGATTCAGACTTGTCCTTTTGAAGTGTGATTTCTCCTTTCTTGACAAGTACTTTCTCAATCTTGATTGCATTATCCACCATTTTATCAAAAGATACATGATCTTGCATTTGTAATGGATAGTTGAGCTCTAGAACAAGGTTATTGATAAAGATTTCAAGTTTCTCCATTTCGGGAATTGGTCTAGCATATAGAGAAAACTTCTTTCGCCACCTCTTGAGGAAAGTTAGGAATGATTCCCCTAGATATTGCTTGAGGTTACAGATATCGATCATGGTAATCAGATGTTGAATATTGTAGGAATATTATTGATAAAACAATTTAATCAATTCCTCAAAAGTTTTGATCGTAGAAGGTAATCTTGAAAACCATTGAATGGATGCTCCTCCCAAGGATCTAGAAAAAAGATGCATTAGATAAGTCGGTTCATGCATGAATTCCATGGATTGCGTACAGAACTCTCTGACATGATCTTATGGATTAGAGTGTCTATCATATTTGTCATACTTTAGTATCTCCACTCTTTTTGGGAATGGTGGCATATACAAGTTTTTATCGAACGGGAAAGGACACAGGGCCTCCATGGAGAACTCCTTGGGTTCCTTCTCCTTCTTAAGATTGTTAAATTCAAGTTGTATAGCATGCATCTATTTTGTCATAGCTGTGAGTGGAGTTTCTTCCTCATGTGTGATTATATCATCAACGTTAAAGTTGGGAGGAAGCTTAGCCCCTTCCTGGGCTAATTGTAAAAAGTATGCCTCTCTATTCACTTTCAAGAAATGGCTCATCATTCTCTTGAATTCATCGTCATTCTGACATCGATGGATTTCAGAGGGGGTAGGTTCTTGGTCAGCATTATGTTGAGAATGGTGTCCCTGGGATCCTCCTCCTAGAGAATCGTGGTTTGTCCCTGCTTGAGACATGGTAGGAGTCTTTGGGCTCCCTGGAACAGATTGAGGAGGAGTTTGCTGATTACCTCTATGAGTTGATAGAGGAGGTATGTAACCAGTTTTTAATCGAAAGTTACCGAGACCATCGTCTTCGTAGATACCTGACTTGATGAGTTGTTCAAGAGTTGGACCTGGGGTATTGGTCAAAAGTAAGTTCTGAGATGTTTCTTCTGATTTCTTGTGTGAAGAAGCTCTAGTCTCCACCATTAACTTTGAATGAAACAGAAGAAAAGGACAAAGACAACCGAAGAACAATTTGATTCGAGAAAATCGGATGATGCAACCTTGTCAAGATTATGATAGTTTTGAAGATCTAATGAGATGTGGGTGAAGGAAACTGTGCCCTGGATGTATGGGATAGATCACCCAAAAGATAGCAGACACGAGTTCTCAACACTTAGTCTATTTTTGAAGATTGATTGAAGATTGATAGTTATGACAAGGTTTTGACACGAGATAAAAATGACTCAAATTGATCAAACAGAAGACTAGATCGGATTCAAAAGATCAAACTCAAAAAATGGTAGAATGCTCAATAGCTACTGCTCTGTTCCTGACACAATGATATTTTTGACAGATTCTGGAACTAGGCTGAAAACATTGGATATCTTGCAATTTGACAATTTCTGACAACTTTCTCAAATTTTTCCAAACGACACTCTGCAGACTCGTACGACAGTTGGGTATAAATGAAATGACAGTTGTGAAACTCGTACGACAGTTGGGTAGAGATGAAATGATAGTTGACAAAACTTGTACGATAGTTGCTAATAATTTTTGGCTTCTTGAATTTTGCTAGTTTGAAAACTCGTACGACACTGGGTTCTCAATCATACGACATATGGGCTTTACTGAAATGACATTTGACAAAAAGTCATACAACTTTTGACTTCTTGAAATAACTTTTGACTCCAGAAAGAACTTTACGTCAATTTTTGCAAAATTTAAGGTTTTCAGTTCTGGATTGTTTGCAAATTGTACTGTCCAAATTTTGAAGGTTATACCAGATTTGATCATTTTTAATAGCCAAGTAGATAAACAAGCACGCAGAACAGCAAGCAAGTGATTCCAAGCACGTCTGAAAACAATGAACAAGGGCAAAAGCAACCTTGCGCATGAACAATCAAGTGACGAAATTGTGCTAATCCTTGAGAGTACTAATTGTGTATGTTCTGAAAAAGTTTTGCAATAACGCACATATACCTGAAAGTGAAAAATTGGCCTCTCTAGGGTTTTTAGTAATGGTTTGACTCTGCAACTTTTATGATTCAAAGGGGTGAACTCCAATCCCGGCGCACCAGGGTTTTGACATAGTCTGAGAACTTAATCTTCAAGAGCTGCTAGGGAGATCTGACAACCCAACAATGAACCATACCCGTGGAGATTTCTTCCACAAGGACATTTATATAGCGGCTGTCACTACCACAGTGAAAATGGCTATGACCGCTTGAGGTTCCGTCAACGCAGTTTTCCCTGTGAAGGGATTGTCTGCTACGGTTAACCCTCTCTAAAGATGACTCACAGATTTATACCACAAGGGGACTTGGCTCCAGATTCAAGATTTTGACACCTCTTCACTTTTAACCCAAACAAAATAAGCAGATTAATCCGACACGCTAAGACAAAGTTTTATTCCACCAAGGTCTATGATATCAACTCCACGTGATCTATCAACCTCTTCAGGGAGAGAATGTATCAATCAATAAGAGAAGACACACTAACCAATTTTGATTCACCAAAGCTCGCGATATCAACCCTACGTGATCTATCAACCTCTCCGGAGAGAGAATGTGTCGATCAATAAGAGAAGATGCACTAACCAAGTTGAATGTGAAACACACTAAGTATCCTCCCTACCTATAAGGATTCTGTCGTCAAGAAGGATTTTGCTGGGAATCCAATCTTTCAAGAATCATGAATAGTGTTCATAGGGCCTAATTACTATGTGAGCACAAATATATTCCCGAAAGTAAATCTACCAAAAGTACCCAAAAAGTAGAAAGAGGAACACTTAACGCTTAAAGTGAATATGAGATGAGTCCACAAGGTGGAACACTTAACACCTCACACAAGCTGAAAATGAGTCCCCAACTTAGAAAACAAGTGAGTTCCTAAAAGCACAAAAGGGTTGCCAAGTGGAACATTTAACGCTTCTGTCCTGTTGACCCCTCCCCTTTATGGTGCTGAGATTGCAACCACAGGGCGGAAATGAGGGGCTGGCAGATTAGCGAGTCCAATAACCCAAGATAGCAATCAAGATCAATCACAAGTATTCTAAGACTACTTAATGAACCCTTAAGGGATCACAACCTAGTATCAAATTATGCAAGTGTGTAGAATAAAAGCATGAGAAGACGCACACAAGCTAGACACATAAGAGATTTATTTTAAGCCCAAATCAAAATATTATTAGATGAAGGAGAATACTTGGTGATCCTCGCAACGCGCTTAGTAGATTTTACCTGATTTTTAGCAATTCTTGCACTTTTCCCAATCAAACCAGTAGAGAGCAATCAAAAATAGAGAATTTCAATTGTCAAAATTAGCAGTTAGCCGAAATATAAAAATCAAATCTGATACTTTGCTCTGAAAAATGAAATGACAGTAAAAAATTGGTACGAAAACTCATACGACAGTGGGTATGCTCTCAGACGACAGTCCAGAAATGCATACGACACTGGGTATGCTACCATACGACAGATTAGCTCTCAAATGATAGTGGGTATGTAATGAAAGGAGTCACGATCTGATAGACTGTCGTACGACAGTGGGTCCAGTATCATACGACAGTGGGTATGCTCCCATATGACATTTGTCAGAAACTCGTACGACAGATGTACGGACAAAAATTAAAAATCATAGTTTTGCACAGATCCCGAGGATAAAAAGATAGAAATTGATAGAATTGAATTGGAAACCCATTTCAGGGCCCCACGGTGGGCGCCAGAAATGTGTGTGTGAAAATTGTACCTGATCTGTAGACACAACACTCAGTAAAACATTAAAGGTTAGTGATAATCAAAATCGTGCAAAATTGAAAACTATCTAACCAAGTGATTTACTGCCTTCTAATAGGTGCGAGATTAATGTTCTCAGATTATTATCGAGATCAGTGACCTAGACGACACCTAAATGAAGGATTTGAATGCAAAAGATGGATATGAAATTGAATGCAATTAATCTATATTTTTGATATTTTCTATGCAATAATAATGATGAAAACTTGATATGAATCTATGCTAGATGAAATTGATATGCTATGAATGCTATTGAAAATTGATATGCTATGCTAATCTAACAATGATATGTAATATGAATGCAAAAATAAGATTGATCTCACAAAGATGTCGATTCGCAATAGCTTTGATTCTTCAATTCCAATTCTCCAGCGTGATTGTGCAAAATATGAGATGATTTGTGAAGAGCTGAAGCCTTTAATTTATAGAAATCTAGGGCTTTGGAGGTGCATGGATAAAAGCCATAAATCACTCAAATTAACTCATCTTGATTTTTGAGTTATCTGATCATGAAAGATAGTTAATTCTCAAAATCATGCAAAAACATGCAAAAAAAGCTTTTTAACTCAAATTAGAGTTTAGATCAGCTTTTTGAACTCCAAAAAGATGTTGAGTTCCAAAAAGTCAATAACTTGCATTGATTTTCTGATTGGGAGTTTAACTGTTTCTTTTGAATATGCATAATAATTAAGAATTAAATAAATAAATAAAGTGATTTATCCTCAACTCAACTGATTTTTGAAATAAAATAATTAATTTATGGGTTAATTAACTATTTTACCAAACTTTTATTAAAAATTATATTATTAAATAATGACAACATGTTTTAATTAATTAAATAAGAATTTAATCAATTAAAGATAGGAATTTTGATCTATTGTCAAAATTAAATAATACAATTAATAATAGATAGAATTAAATTTAATTAAACAATTAAGTGGCAAATATTAAATCTAATTAATTAAATATGCAAAATATTTAATTAATCAAATTTTAAGATAAATGTGATTTATTGCCAAATAATTATAAAATTAAAGATAATTATGATGATTAGGAATATTACTAAGAATATTTCCTGATGTAGAATTTAAGATAATCAATTATGATTCGATGATGTTTAGATGTGCCTTAGGTTAGGACTTTGATGTCGATTTTGTTCGATTTGTCGATGTAGGAGGTTAATGAACATATAGCCCATTTTTGGGGTATTACACTAGGTAATCCTTAGAATAGATATATTATCCTTGAAAGAGAGACAATGTCATGATTATCTTCATCTATTATGAAATCATAGACTACGTGGCTAGATGTTTGGAATGTCAGAGAGTGAAAGCAGAGCATCAACACCCCGCTGGTCTATTGCAACCTCACCTAGTGCCAAAATGGAAATGGGACATTATTTCCATGGATTTTATTATGGGATTTCCAGTTACTCCTAGGAGACATGATGTTGTCATGGTAAGAGTCGATAGAATCACCAAGGTAGTCCATTTTTCTACCATCCAGTCCTCCTACTCAACAGCTTCTGTAGCCAGAGTATTCATGAAGGACATATTGAGACTCCATGGTATTCCCAGGAAAATCATATCTGATTAGGATCCAGTATTCACATCGGATCTTTGGACTTCACTTCAGCCCACTTTAGGGACTCAACTCAACTTCAGTTTAGCCTATCACCTCGAGATGGATGGGCAAATAGAGTGAGTCAATCAAGTTCTTGAGGACATGCTCAGAATGTATGTTATGGATAGACATA
Organism: Chamaecyparis obtusa; assembly: GCA_027943335.1. Classification (NCBI taxonomy): domain Eukaryota; kingdom Viridiplantae; phylum Streptophyta; class Pinopsida; order Cupressales; family Cupressaceae; genus Chamaecyparis; species Chamaecyparis obtusa. Next base: position 847,144 of record BSBK01001824.1, on the reverse strand, counting down.
CCCATTGGAAAGAGTATCTATATTTGGTCATGTTTTCTTATAATAATGGTTATCACAGTTCCATAGGTATGTCCCCTTTTTAGGATTTTTCTGGCCGTCCATGCTGCACTCCCTTAAGTTGGGACCGATTGGAAAACATGGTAATTCTAGGCCCTAAGATGTTACAGGATATGGAGCAGTAGGTCAAGCACATTAGAGAGCATATTTTGATAGCTCGGGATAGGTAGAAGAAGTATGTAGATACTCATAAGACTGATGTACACTTTTCTCTGGGTGATAGAGTCTTTTTGAGGGTGCATCCACGAAAGAGTCCATTCTGTTACAGAAAAGACTCCTAGCTGGCACCCCGATTTGTTGGCCCTTTTGAAGTCCTAGAGAGGATAGGACTAGTAGCTTATCACCTTGCCTTGCCACCTAACATTACTCATATTCATGATGTATTTCATGTTTTAGTTCTTAGAAAATATATTCTTGATGTGACTCATGTTTTGGATTGGAATGCATTACAGGTAGCAGACAGGCAGTTGGCTTTAGACCCAGTACGCATTTTGCAGCAGCAAACACTAACCCTTAGGGGTCTCACCATAGATCAGGAAAGGGTCCAATGGGACCCCAATGATCATTCCTTCACTACATGGGAGGATGATGCTAGACTTAGAGATGCTTATCCATATCTATTTTTAGGCTTCCAAGATTAAGCATAAGTCTAGGGGGGGAGGATGTAATACCCTCTCCTAGGGTGATACTTGGACTTTATGATTTGAACATTCTATTATGATGGTTAGATTATATATTCTCATTTATGTTTTATGGATGGTGATATCTTTATTAGATGATTGATATGCTCATTTATGGTTATCATTTATATGTTTATGATATTAGAAAACCATCTACCTTTATATGTTTTATGGAGCTAACCCAAGGAATTGAATCTAACCATTATCATGATGTTTTATGGATATGTGTTTGATGTGTTTTCATGACTCAGGACAAAGTCGTAGTTACTCACTTAGTTGAGGTCCACACGATGTATTGATCTTGGTCATCTATTTGCATATATATGATTTGTACATATATCTATATGTATACATGTATCTCTTCTTGGTGATGTAGGATTGCAGGTACCAGGTATTGTCTCCACCTGGCTTCACAGGTCTGAGCAATCCCTCAAAATCCTTGATCATTGTTATTGTTATGAAGATACCACCAAGGTTCCATAAGAAGGAACTTTGCCTTTGATCCTTTTACCTTTAGGTGGGGAGTTCATGAGTCAGTCTGTTGTGTGGATGGTGTATTTCTGTGTCCTCTCAGTTTGTTTGTTTGGTGGATCTTGTAGCTGGGTTCTTGTCTTTTGCATTCTTTGAGAATGAGGTTTTGAGTATGGTAGCTCTGATTGTCTTCATGGTATGTTCAATTTTGTTAGTAGATTATTGATGTGAATTATTGTTCATTTGAGGGTATGATTTAGTAATTTATCTTTATTAGTAGCTACTTATGTAGTAGTGTATCTTGTTAGGAATGAGTTAGTATGTGATTAAATCATGTGATTTTAATATCAATAATAGTAAAAAATTTATGGTATTAATAATGTTTTAATAATAGTGGTAAAATCCAACTTATGTTAGTAATTACCTAATATATATATCACTATTATATTTTGCAAAGAATATGGATTAGTGTATGAATAAATAATATGTTTTATAATAATAATATTATGTTTGCAATAATATTTATAATAATAATAATACATGTAGACATAGGCATATGGGTGCACACATATTCATATGCATACATATATTTATATAATTGTTGGTGAGTAAGTAATTATTTCATTATATTAATAAACAATTAAATAAGTTAATGGTATGGTAAATGTGTTGGAAGAAATAATTAGTATTGTCTTCCTTAAACAAAGGAAACATAAATTAGATTATTATAATATGTAAATATAGGTATATCTCTTCCGGGAAAGGCTTTATTAATATTGTTTAAGCCTAACTATTAACTAATGGATAGTTGGGATAGTTGCATCGGTTGAATTACTTGTGCAACTACTCCCACCAATCTATATACAGGAGAGATTTCCTATGTGAGAAAAGAGTTGGCAAAAGGGTTGATATCTGAGAATAGTAGATGTTGCAGTTATAAGATATAGTTTTCATTGAGATTCCAAGGGAAGGCTGGAGATTTCATCTAGAAGGAATCTAAGGATTGCTGGAAGGAGACTGAGAGAATAGGATTCTTCTTCATCAACCGAATCCCGCAAGACTCTAGGTAGGAATTCATCCGGAGAGATAATTATATTTTCTAGTATGAATGTTTTTATCTGCTTGAATGCTTCTCTATATGTTTTGTTATGTTGTAGAATGTTTATGCTACATTATTGTATTATGTCACCCATTTAATGTTTATACATTATTGTATTTTGTGAGCCATTTAATGTTTGTACATTATTGTATTCTGTCAGCCAACCATTTAATGTATATACATTATTGTATTATGTTAGCCAGTCAATTAATGTTTATACATTATTGTATTTTGTTAGTCATTTATATGAATATAACGTCAGCCATTTACATAAATGTTAGCCGTTTATACAAATATAAGTTGGTAGATCATTATATTCTGCCAGTTGTGGCTATATCATTATATTCTGTCAGTCTTTCAGACAAGTATAAGAAGTTTGATTTAACCCTGAGATAGTATTGTTTTGATGTCATGTTTGGATTAGGGTTTGTGAGTTGTATTTAATCCTTAATCCTGAGTTAGTATGATTCCTAAGTTGTATTTAATCCCGTGTTAGAATTATTAGTAGGCTTTGTTTATACAAGTATTAGTATTATTATTAGGGTTTGTTTATACTTGTATAACATTTAAGTATAAGTTTGATACTTTAATTTCTTATACTTACCTGTTAAGGAAATTAGGTACCTATCAGATATTTGAGATAGGTTTAATCTTTATAGAAGATAAGATGCAACTTCTAGATTTTAAAATTTAAAAAAAAAATCAGACTTAGTTTAATTTCAGGCACGGGAAGTTTTATGGAGCAATGTGTTTTGACATAAGGAATTTTGTGTAAACTTTATATAGGTTCATTACTTGCTTAGTGGAAGTTATATGGTGCATTTAGATGCTATAATAGGATGTGAGTAGGATGCAAAATTAGGGTTTAGGATTGTCTAGGAGGATCAGGACCATTCTAGGCCTCCCTAAACGCTTCTAATTTTCTAAACATCCCTAAACTCTCCTATTTTTTTTTGTTTTTTGATGTAAGTTCTCAAAAGTGTTTACGATATGTTTTATTTCATGTATGATGTATTTGTGATGTTTGGGTTAAGGGTAGAAAACCTAAGAACACTAAGTGAGTGGCTCTCAGTGCGGGGCCGAGGACCTAAGTGGCTAGTACCAAGATAACCGATTGAAGAGTTATTTAACAAGTGATAATTTAATTAAAACTTATGGGAATGGGTTCAAACACTAAAAATATTAATATATGCCTCACCCATGCCATTATTTCTAGTAAAGGCTATGGATGGGAGTGGGACAAGGTGCCTATGCGTAGGTACAATTGAATGACACTTGACTGTATGAAAGGCATTCAGTTCCGCATGTGCCTTCTTGGGGGTCGGGCCCTAGAGTGGCTAGTACTAGGAAAACCCAAGGGGTGAGGGCTATGTGATGACACTCACTTAGGTTGTTGCTTAGAGTTTCTACCAAGCCTTAGAACCTTTGGGAAAAGATTTATACTTTGATCTTATTTTCATTTTCTATTTGGGAAAGGTTACCCAACCCTAGGTAAGGCCTAGATATCTCTTCTTTGTGGACCTTGGTTTTTATCTCCTATCATGGGGGAGGGGGCCTTTTAGTATCCATGTGGTTGTGTGGTAAATCTTTTTATTCAGGTTCCTTTTTGTAGATGCAGTGCTTAAGGATTCATACTTGCATAGTGTTCCAATTTTGAAGAATGAAGACTTGTATTTATCTTTCATGATGTAAAATTAATGTTACCTCCCAAGAGGAGATGAATGTAATGTAATCATTAATGCATTTCAAAATGTGTTAATTGGAATAGTTAGACTTAGGAAAAAGGAAATGGGAAAGCATGAACTTTATGTATATGATGTATGTTGGAAAAGAAAAGGATTTTGTAACATTTCTAGTAAAGTAGTATGTTTCTCGTTACTGTTGATTAATGGAAAAGATGGAAAAATAAATGTAATATTTTCAATGTATCAAGTGGTTGGATGATTCTATTATATGTTATTAATTCTTTAAATGTTATATCATTCATAAAGGACACTTAGGAATATAGATGGATTTAAATGGCAAACTGAAATGAAAGTACTTTATATTTCTTTATAAAGAATCTACAAATGTTGGGATGTGGTTTTCTTAAGAAGTAAATCAAGTTGTTAGTACACTCTATGGACTTAATGATTTGTACATTAAATGAAAAGGGAACCTTGGAGGAATCTAAGTTAATCTGTGTTTTGTTTATATAATTCTTTTAAAAATTCAAAATTTTTCATAAATCATTACTTAGGTTTTCTTTTACAAAGAGAATCTTTGTTCTCTTCCCTAGTTCCCTTGTGGGGCATGACATCTTTGGTATCAAAGCACTAAGTTGCTACACTGGGCCCCAAGGAATTTGGCCCATGCTTCTTAAACTTGTTATTCATCTTAGGAAAACTTAAAACTAAAATCTAACTAAGGCCCTTAAAACTTATTCTTCTTATTACCTATGGCAGGATGCCTCGTATAACCCATGGTAGAAAGGGAGGCACCCAAAACACTCCTCCTAGATCTCAAGAGGAAATTTCTCAAGAGGAAGAACAATATGAGGGAAGAGGGGTCAATCTAATAACAAATCTAGAGGTTCTCAGGGGGCTCAAGTACAAGATCTCCTACAACATATACTATAGAGGTTAGATGCAAGGCAGGATAGAGGTCACCATGGGGAGACAAACACTCGCCATGAGGAAATGGAAAGGAGTCCTAGGAGGTTAGATCTAGTAGTAGAAGAAGATGCTTTGCATGTTTGTCACATGTGAGACCTCCTTAGGACTAAGACTAACCCCTTTAAGGTAACTGAAGGTGGATCTACCATTGAAACTTGGCTGCAAGACTTAGAAAGGCTTTTCTCCATGCATCCTTACAGCAACAATACCAAAACCCAATTTTTAGTCATTCACCTTAGCAACTTTTCATCCACTTGGTGGGAAACATAGAAAGAGAAACTTCACATAGATATTACCACTCTTTCATTGGAACTATTCCTAGAACTCTTTCGAGCCAGATTTCTTTTTGACCATTGGAGACAGGAAAGAGCCAAAGAGTTTCACAACTTAAGGCATATAACTATGTTAATTGATGACTATGAGTGGAAGTTCTTTGAACTCAAGCCATAGTTGGGATATAAGGATTATGAACCCATGCTGACTCAACACTTCTTTAGAGGACTCAACAGTCACTTGACCACCAACGTGTGAAAGTTTGAACCTCATACTGATGCAGTCATCAAGGATCATCTTGTGGAACAAAATGTAGCCTTGGGATTAGGAGGTCAGATAGGTTGCCAAGGGGGTAATTCCTTTCAGGCTGGGTTAGGTTTCAAAGGGAATCTATCTCAAGGAGCACTTGGACCTAAAAACTATCCTCCCAAAGGAAGTTAGAACCACCAGAAAAGAAAATTTCACAACAACAACAACAACAATTACAATGGCAACAACAATAAAAATGGGGGTTCTCAATCTAACAATTCTCACAATTGGCAGCATGAAAAGTGATAACCAAACCCTCAATCAACTCAGAGTATGCCTTAGAACTCTAGTCAGGGTAGCTATCAACAGTCCAGCACACCTTCTGCAGGAAGGAATTTTGTTGAGAATACCAGATGTTACTCTTGTGGTCAACATGGGCACATTATAGTTAATTGCCCTCAGAAATATACCCTTGCAGCTAGCTCTAGATAGGCCGCTTTAGCACCAATAGTAGGTAATGCAAGTAGAACTCACTGAGTATTTGCCACACTAGACCACGAACAAGCCAATCATCAAGGATCAGTCATCAAAACCCCAGGTTTGTTAAGGGGTGTCTCTACCACTATACTATTTGATTCAAGAGCAACAGATTCTTTTATTTTACCTTCTTTAGTAGAGAAATGTGGGCTAAAGGCAGTAAGGGAGGAAGATAGGTGGTAGGTTTAGCTAGCCTCTGAGGCAAGAATAACCTCTGAATCTTGTGTCCAGAGTTGCAAGTTAGAGCTTGGACCTTTTTCCACCTTAGTAGATCTTTGAGTAATTCCTCTAGGCTCCTATGGAGTAGTTTTGGGTATGGATAGGTTGGATGCTCAGAAAGCCACTTTGGATTGTAGAAGCAAAATCATTCAATGTTCATATGACTTAGGAGAACCTAAGAAGATTGTTGAGGTGCAATGACCCATATCTCTCCACATAATTTCTTTGATGCAGCTCAAGAAGTGCATGTGCAAAGGACGCCAATTATTTGTAGTCTTAGTAGAGGACTTGGACCAAGGGGAAAGTAAGGATGTATCATTAGATCATCCCCTATTACAAGATTACTTAGATGTTTTTCCCAAACAAATTCTAGGAATGCCTCCCAAGAGGGAAATTGACTTATAAATTGAGTTGGTTCCAGGAGCAGAACCAATCTCCAAAGCTTTGTACCATATGACCACACAAGAACTTGGAGAACTCAAGCTTTAGTTGGAAGGCCTTTTGGAAAAAGGATTTATCAAACCCAGTGTGTCACCATGGGGGGCACCAGTAATATTTGTGAAGAATAAAGATGGCTCTCTTCGATTGTGGATCAACTATCATCAACTCAACAAAGTCACAATCAAGAATTAGTATCCCTTACCCCACATTGACGATCTATTTGATTAAATGAAAGGGGAAAAAATATTTTAAAAAATTCATCTCAAGTCAGGATACCATCAACTTAGAATTCAGGAAGCTCATATTCATCGGACAACTTTTCGTACCAGGTATGGTCACTATGAGTTCACTGTGGTACCATTTGGGTTAAAAAACACCCCTTATGTATTCATGAGCTTAATGAATGGGGTTTTTAGAACCTACTTGGATAAATTTGTGATAGTTTTCTTGGATGATGTCTTAGTGTTCTCCAAAAATCTTAAAGAACATGAGGTTCATCTTCACCAAGTATTGTAGTGCCTTAGGGAAAATCAACTTCATGTTAATGCAGAAAAGTGTGAATTCTTTTAGACAGAGGTTAAGTATCTTGGACACGTCATTTCAAGAAATGGCATCACTGTTGATCGAGCCAAAATTAAAGCCATAGTGGAGTGGCCAACTCCAAAAAACATCCTGAAAGTTCACTGCTTGAAGGGACTAGCTAGGTATTATAGATGGTTTGTCAGAGAGTTCTCTCGGATAGCTCATCCCATTACTTCCTTGCAAAGGAAAGGTAAGAAGTTTGTTTGGTCAAAAAAATGTGAGGCCACTTTCCAATGTTTGAAGGAAAGATTAACCAGTGCTCCAATCTTGGTGGTTGCCGAACCATCAGGAAACTTCATAGTTTGCACAGATGCCTCACTAGAAGGGATTGGGGTGGTTCTTATGCAAGAAGGAAAAGTTAGTGCTTATGAGTCTAGGAAGCTAAAAGATCATGAGCTCAACCACCCCACCCATGATCTAAAACTTGTAGTAGTAGTTCATGCCTTAGTAAAGCGGAGGCACTTTTTTTTGGGTCATAAGTTTGAACTCCAAAAAGATCATCAAAGCCTTTAGTACATATTCTCTCAACCTAACCTCAATGCTAGACAACGTAGGTGGATGGAATTCTTATGTGAATATGAGTTTGAGGTTAAGTATATCCAAGGGAAGACAAATGTTGTGGTAGATGCTTTGAGTAGGTGCACACATGTTTTATCAACACTATCCCTTAGAAGAGATTTGGAGTAAGGAATCAGGGAGGCTCTCACTTCTGACTCTTGGTTTCAGGAGGTTAAGGTAGAAATAGAGTTAGGAAGGCCCTTGGAAGGTCACTTCTTAGGATATTCCTTAGATACCCTTGGGTTGTTGCAACAAAAATATAGAATCTATGTGCCCATGGTAGGAGATCTTTGTGCACTTATCCTTTCAAAAAGCCACAAGGCTCCCTATTCGACACATCCCGGGGTGAAGAAAATGTATGCTGACCTATTCCAATTGTACTATTAGTCAGGAATGAAGAGAGATATTTCAAACTACGTGGCTAGATGTTTGGAATGTTAGAGAGTGAAAGCAGAGCATCAACACCCCGCTGGTCTATTGCAACCTCACCTAGTGCCAGAATGGAAATGGGACATTATTTCCATGGCTTTTATTGCAGGACTTCCAGTTACTCCCAGGAGACATGATGCTATCATGGTAATAGACGATATACTCACCAAGGTAGCCTATTTTTCTCCCATGCAGTCCTCATACTCAGCTACTTCTGTAGCCAGAGTATTCATGAAGGACATTGTGAGACTCCACGGTATTCCTAGGAAAATCATATCTGATCAAGATCTAGTATTCACATCGGCTCGTTGGACTTCACTTCAGCACACTTTAGGGACTCAACTCAACTTCAGTTCATCCTATCACCCCAAGACGGATGGGAAAATAGAGTGAGTCAATCATGTTCTTGAGGATATGCTCAGAATGTATCTTATGGATAGATAGACCCATTGGGAAGAGTATCTATATTTGGTGGAGTTTGCTTATAATAATGGTTATCACAGTTCCATAGGTATGTCCCCTTTTCAGGCTTTGTATGGTCATCCGTGCCACACTCCCTTAAGTTGGGACCAATTGGAGGACATGGTATTTATAGGCCTTGAGATGTTACAAGATATGGAGCAATAGGTCAAGCATATCAGAGAGCATATTTTGATAGCTCAGGATAGGCATAATAAGTATGTAGATGCTCACAAGACTAATTTACACTTCACTCTGGGTGATAAAGTCTTTTTGAGGGTGCATCCATGAAATAGTCCAATCTGTTATGGAAAAGGCTCCAAGTTGGCACCCAGATTTTTTGGCCCTTTTGAAGTCATAGAGAGGATAGGACCAGTAGCTTATCACGTTGCCTTGCTTCCCAACCTTGCTTATATTGACGATGTATTTCATGTTTCAGTTCTTAGAAAATATATTCCTGATGTGACTCATGTTTTGGATTGGAATGCATTACAGGTAGCGGACACTGACCCTCAGGGGTTGCACCATAGATCAGGCAAGGGTCCAATGGGACCCCAATGATGATTCCTCCGCTACATGGGAGGATGCTACTAAACTTAGACATGCTTATCTATATCTATTTGTAAGCTTCCAGGAGTAAGCCTAAGTCTAGTGGGGAGGATGTAATACCCTCTCCTATGGTGATACTTGGAGTTTCTGATTTGAACATTCTATTATAATGGTTAGACTATGTATTTACATTTATGTTTTGTGGATGATGATATGTTTATCAGATGATTGATCTGCTCATTTATGGTTATCATTTATATTTTTATGATATTAGAAAACCATCTACCTTTATATGTTTTATGGAGCTAACCCAAGGAATTGAATCTAACCATTATCATGATGTTTTATATTTTATGGATATGTGTCAAATATGTTTTAATGACTCAGGATGAAGTCATAGTTACTCACTTAGTTGAGGTCCACACGATGTATTGATCCTAGTCATCTATTTGCACATATATGATTTGTATGTATATCCATATGTATACATGTATCTCTTCTTGGTGATGTAGGATTGCAGGTACCGAGTATTGTCTCCACCTGGCTTCACAGGTCTGAGCGATCCCTCAAAATCCTTGATCATTGTTGTTGTTATAGAGATATCACCAATGTTCCATAATAAGGAACTTTGCCTCTGATCCTTTTACCTTTAGGTGGGGAGTTCCTAAGTCAGTCCCTTGTGGTATTTTTGCGTCCTCTTAGTTTGTTGGTTTGTGGATCTTGTAGTTGGCTTCTTGTATTTTGCATTATTTGAGAATGAGGTTTTGAGTATGGTAGCTCTGATTGTCTTCATGGTATGTTCAATTTTGTTAGTAGATTATTGATGTGAATTATTGTTTATTTGAGGGTATGATTTAGTAATTTATCTTTATTAGTAGCTACTTATGTAGTAGTGTATCTTGTTAGGAATGAGTTAATATGTGATTAAATCATGTGATTTTAATATCAATAATAGTAAAGAATTTATGGTATTAATAATGTTTTAATAATAGTGGTAAAATCCAACTTATGTTAGTAATTACCTAATATATATATATCACTATTATATTTTGCAAAGAATATGGATTAGTGTATGAATAAATAATATGTTTTATAATAATAATATTATGTTTGTAATAATATTTATAATAATAATAATATATGTATATATAGGCATATGGGTGCACACATATTCATATGCATACATATATTTATATAATTGTTGGTGAGTAAGTAATTATTGTATTATATTAATAAATAATTAAATAAGTTAATGGTATAGTAAATGTGTTGGAAGAAATAATTACTATTGTCTTCCTTAAAGAAAGGAAACATAAATTAGATTATTATAATATGTAAATATAGGTATACTCTTCCGGGAAAGGCTTTATTAATATTGTTTAAGCCTAACTATTAACTAATAGATAGTTGGGATAGTTGCATCGATTGAATTACCCGTGCAACTACTCCCACCAATCTATATACAGGAGAGATTTCCTGTGTGAGGAGAGAGTTGGCAAAAGGGTTGATCTTTGAGAGTAGTAGATGTTGCAGTTATAAGATATAGTTTTGATTGAGAGTCTTGGAATACCTAAAATGTAGTGTTAAGGAATGGAAAGCAAGCTAAGCATTCAACAAAATAAATTAGATAATACTTATGCTAAGACCCATAAAATGAAGACAAAACCCAAAAGGAAATGCAAACCTCAAAACCTCAAAGTCTCCAAATGTGGAAGATTTGTCCAATAGATTGGATGTGTGTTCATGGACTATGCTTCAATCTTCAAGAGAGAAATGGGCATAATAACTTTTCTTCAATGGTGGATGAAAATGAAGGAGGAGAGCTTCTCTTTTATAGAAAGATGTATGAAATGGACGGTCAAGATTAAGAGGCAAAAGGGGAATGAGCAACGGTGGAGATGCATCCAAGAGAGAGCACATGGATTGTTCTTTCTCAAATGCATAGCATTGTGACAAGTGTCACAATGAGGGAGGATGAGAGGAGAGGTCAAATGCTTGAGGGATGTGTTGACTTTGGAAGGTGTGAGAGGGGACAAGTGTGTAAGAGGCTTTTTGATTTCTCATTGGAGGATGTGGAGGTGATGTCATGAGGGGTGACTTTGAGTTGGATTAACATTTCTTTAGGGAGATGTGATGGGAGGAGAGAGAATGAGTGGGGGGTTAGATTAGCTAAGCATGGGTTATTAGCTAATGGAGGGGAATTATGATTTTTATAATTAAATATTTTATTTAATTCCAAGTGGGAGGAAAAGAGGGTTTATGAATTAATTTATTTAGATAAATGTATCCATTTAAATTAATAGAAGAATAGGGATTTAATTAATTATCAGACTATAGGTTTATCATTTAGATAATTAATTGGACTATAGTTAATTAATTAAATTAATTAACTAGGGGATGACATAAATTAATGAAATAATATTTAATTAATAAAACACCTTAGGAGAAGACTAAATAAAATTACTAAATGATATAATCAAATTTAGGTGTCTATATTTTGGCCCTCTTCGACATAGTGTTAAAATAACACTATTTTGAAGATGTTTTTAGCAATAAATAGATGACGCGAAGAATGGACTTGGTAACAAAATTGCCCCAATTATGGGTTAGGATGGTTAGACTAGGTGATGCCCCCTCGAGAGGATGGCATGGAAAGAAAAAGGGGCTCAAGTGGTAGCTCGAAAGGACAAAGGATGGAACAAAGAAAGAGGCAAGCTGCAAGCTAAGAAGGGGAATGAGTGAGAAAAGAAGAGGTAAAAATGGTAATTAGTGATGAGACTGGGTAGGAGGAGAAGCAACAGGAGGGAAAAAGGCATTTGGGGGAAAAAATTAGGGCTCTGGAGGGCCTTTATAAGGGCCGAAGGGGTCAAAATAAAATCATTTGCACATCGAGAGCCTAGAAATCTTGACTTCTGAGCTTTGATAAGCGAGGACAAGATGACACAAAGAGGGTGACCGACACATTGGATGGACATTGTGAGATGTGTACAGTGGAATGGAGCACTAGACTAAGAGGTAGGATAAAAAAACCCATCCTTTCATCAATTTTTTGATGCATTTATTACTTGTAGAAGTCTAGAAAAGTGCATTCCCACAAAGCGCGTGGTCCGTGAGAACGCTCTTGTCCAAGCAAGAATGTGTTCCCGCAAAGCATGCGTGGGGGGAAAAAATTTGGGGGGCCACAACATTTTTGTGGGATTGCAAAAATCCCTGAAAGGGTTGCAGGACCATGATCTCACAAGAACTTCTTGTGGGATCGCGTTCTTGTGAGCTAGGTAGTGGGGTATCAAAAAAATGGCATTCCCATGGGGGGAAGGGAAAAAAGGTAAGTGACACAAGTGTGTGTTCCCGCATCTAGGGGGGTTGCAGGAGTGGGGGAAGAGGATCCCTTATGGGAATGCGGGGAGAACAAAACTTTTTGGAATGCGGGAAAAAAGTTTCTTCACGAGAATGCAGGGAAAAGAAATTTATGTTTAGCTAGAGAAAGAAACTGACATGTTGACTTGGCTTGGATGTAGTGGTCAGTGGATTGACTGACTAGTCAAGAGAGGCACATTGCGGTCTTTGTGATTAGTGAGCAGTTCATAGCTATGGACTGGGTGCGAGTGGATGGATTGGGCTTGGGGTATCTAGCACGAATGCTGCATAGATAGACTTTTATATCCTTAGTGACAATGCTCTATGAGCATTGGCACTCAGAGACAGGGACTTTTCATCTGCCTATTAGGGAGATGACAGTGACTTTGGAGGATGTGTATCACATCTTCTAATTGCCAGTATGAGGGAGACCTATGGTGGCATGTGTATACACACTAGAGCAGGCGGTGGCGCCGCTATTGAGGCTAGGGGTGTAGTCAATTTAGGCACATTTGCAGCTGGCCTTAGCGCAACATGCAGTAGTGGCACCTGCATATCGACGTGTTCACTATTATGTTTTAGGATTGGTATCAAGATATCTTTCTCCAGACACTAGGGAAAGAGCATCACACTAGCTCTTATCCCAGTCATCTACTAGATTGTTGATACGGGGGTGCCAGTAGCATGGGGTACAATGATGTTAGCAGAGATGTACTATGACCTTCACCAGATCATTTATCATGGAGCAGGGATGATGGGGAGGAGCTTTGGGTTTGCCTCCCTATTACAGGTGTGGGCTTGGGAGCACATAGCAGTGCTATGACCTTTAGGCCAAGTGGATAGGTAGGTAGATGAGCTTGTAGCATACCGTTGGGGAGAGTTGGTTACATATCATGAGATTAGGGATACTGACTTCTAGCAAGAGATGCTAGATGAGATTAGGGATGGGATTACATGGCATCCATACCTTGGACAAATGCCATGGGCTGAGGATGCACATGAGCTCCCATACACTACACTACCTACACACCTTACAGGGTGATGGGATTATATCGTAGAGCAGTACAGACCGGATAGGACATCTCATCACAGATTCATGCAGGACAGGCCCAACAGAGAGAGATGGTATCAGTGGGTTACTTGGGAGAGGGTAGTAGATTTTGGTCCACTAATGGATAGGGGAGGGTTTTTGGCTACTTATCATGCTATGGAACCATTTCACTAGGATTGGGTTGGAGGGGTGGCAGACCTAGGGACCACAGCATCATATGTCACCTGGTTCCAGCCACCTAGGGTTGTGGGGACGTTAGGATTACCTAATGGGGAGGGAGAAACACCCATGTATAGGGGTTGGGGGAGGAGGGGGCTGAGAGGGAGGGTGGTGGCCAAAGGGAGAGCCAAGAGAGGGAGAGGAGATGGAGGGAGAGGAGGAGGAGATGGGGAGAGGGGAGGAGGAGATGGAGGTGGAGACAGAGATGGGGGGAGGGGAGGAGGAGGTGGAGATGGAGATAGAGATGAGATGGATATGGATGGCGGGGGAAGGGATGGGCAATAGATACCTGTGGGACCACCACCACCAGGATCACCACCATGAGCAAGGCCACCACCACCGGTAGGACCATCACCACCATGAGCAGGGCCACCACCACCGGTAGGACCACCACCAGCAATAGGATCTGAATCATCTAGGAGTGGGGGTGATGATGCAGCAACACACCTAGCCTCACTACAGGCCACTCATGATATTACCATGCAGATGCTCTGAGATGTATGAGTAGAGTGAGATACATTGAGAGTAGAGAGCGATGGGTTGGCAGGGGAGAGAGATGGATTGAGGTCAGAGAGGGATGGGCTGATTGCACGCTTAGTGCATTCTATATAGGAGGGCCTGATGACCTAGTAGGAGATGGATCAACTAAGGAGGGAGAGGGATGCCCTAATTGTAGAGAGAGATGGTCTGCGGGTGGAGAGGGATGGTCTATGGTCAGAGTGAGACAACTTATTAGGAGAGAGGGAGACCTCCACATGCGGGTCTCATGAGAGGTTTGAATAGGTATCTCACCTCCAGTGACAACTTGTGTGGTTGGGGGAGCAGGTTGGCTTCTACCAGGGATTATACTATGCAACTGTACTGCCTGAGCGAGCACAACATTACAGGGATCTGAGTTGGCCATTACTTATAGGTTTAGGGTCCATTGGTAGCAAGAAGACAGGGTCGAGTAGGAGCCATAGATCAGGGGAGAGGAGCTGTTGGTCATGCCATTCACAATGTCAGTAGTGCTTGGCCGATGGTTCGGTACAGATGGTGGAGGTGGAGGGATCAGAGGTAGGTACAAGGATGGAGATGGACATAGGGGCTACTTGGATATCTAGGGATACACACTATAGGTACATAGGGTATAGGGATACATGGATCAATGAGCCAACCACCCATCCTATAGGTACTGCCAGAGGCAGACCCCTTAGATGGGGATTTTGATATGTAGCCTCCCTCAGGAGAGGCAGATAGGTAGTGATATGCTGCATTTTTTATCATGTACTTGTATGATTCATTTATTGATGGAGGGCATAGTCCCAATTGTATATGTATATCTATATTATTGATATTATCATGGACTCAGACATATAGTTTATTCTTTCATGCTTTTGGGTTGGGACATGTACCTTATTCTTTGTAGTGATTTTTTGATATATATATATGATGAGCTGGGTGGGATATGATGTGTAACGTATGAATGTATGGATGCATATGATGTACTAACATGGATGATGCAAGATGTGATGTGATTTCTATATGCTGTGAGATTGACATGTGTGTGATGCAGGATGTGATTCTTATTTGAAAAACATTATGAAATGTTTATATGAGATGTGTGTGCTGATAGTTTGTGGATGCAGGATGCACTGTAAATGCTTTTTCTATATGATCCATGTATATTATGATGAAATGCATATGTTTATGGATATGTAACATGTTTTAACAATACAAGATAAAAAAAATGACTTAACAATGCAACACTACAAAATGAACCTAATGGATCTAAGACAACTTAATGAAAGATAAGAAATGAACCTAAAATGAGCCTTAACAATGCAAGATTAAAATGAACCTAGGAATGAGATGTGAATGATATGATATGAACCTAAAATGAACTCTAACAATGTAAGATTAAAATGAACCTAGGAATGAGATGTGAATGATATGATATGAACCTAAAATGAACCCTAACAATGCAAGATTAAAATGAAACTAAATGATATGAGAAATGAGATGAATGCACCTAAGAATGAATCCTAACAATGCAAGATTAAAATGAATCTAAATGATATGATAAATGAGATGAATGCATCTAAGAATGAATCATAACAATGCAAGATTAAAATGAATCTAAATGATATGATAAATGAGATGAATGCACCTAAGAATGAATTCTAACAATGCAAGATTAAAATGAATCTAAATGATATGATAAATGAGATGAATGCACCTAAGAATGAATCCTAAAAATGAAAGATTAAAATGAATCTAAATGATATGATATGGTGAAATAATGCAAGATGAAAATGGATGGTATGAAATAGATCTAATTAATGCAAGATAATGAACGTAGGATGAGATGACATAGTGCATCCTAGGGTAGGGGAGAAATGAAATGCATGCATGTTAGGAAGGTGAATGAGAGATTCTAAATGCAAATGAGAGTATGAGGGTGAGGTGTATGGAATGGCACAACATATCACTACCTAACTGCACCCTTGCTAAGAGAGGGAGGGGGATAGGGGGAACATTTGCACAATCACAATCCAACGATTAAGAACATGGGGGAGATGTGAGAGAGAAGCTTTTAGGGGGGGTTTTGCTTTTTTTGGAATGATGCTTTGATACTAGATAGGGATGATGAGAGCTTTGTTTGGATGTTTTGATAGGGTGGAGGATGTCTCATGAAGCTTAAGCGCGGGATGTTCTGAGGGAACACCACCATGTAGTTTTGAGAACTTATTTTGATATAGCAACAGAAGGGACGAACCATAGTTACTAGGAACATGAGGTCATGTCGCTATAATTACATAGGACTGATGTGAAAAAGACATGCAAGGATTGCCCCAACATCACACATGCACCCCGAAGGACACATGGTGGAAACGATGCGAGGGAACCCACAAACAAACAACCCTTCCCAAGTGCACCAAGTAACCCAAAAGATCACAACTGAAACGTGCAAGGGTCATGTTCGAATGACTCATAGGCATAAACAAAAAGATCACAAAAGATCATGCCCGAATAACACCTCCTATCGCAACACACCATGATATAAATGATTGTGGCGGCCTTAATGGGAGTAGTCAATTGAGATCACAAAATCAACTGAAAAGATAAAACAAGAAAAATGAAACCAAAGCGATAAGACCAAAAGATGTATTTTTCCAAAAGAGATCGACTGACCGTGGATGTTGAGATTTAGGTCAAACATGGATGAAGGATGCATCCTACAAGGACCTGGTTGATGGGTAGTGACTATATTGGAAATTTTTGATGGGGCAAACGAACAATCTTTGGAGAATCACAGTGACATAGGATACTTATTGAGGGAACATTGCTGATATTGTGGTTATTGTGGGTGATGCAGGAGCATCATGGGTGTAAGAGAAATCTTGCATGACCCAAAAATATTTCTATTTTTGTATTCAAATAGGGCTATCTTATGTAGAGATGCTATTTATGGAAACTTGCTATTTTTAGTAAGTTGGTCATATGATCTTGGAATGTTTTGATTTTACATGTGGAGGTTCATCTCAATCATATAAGCCTGCCAGTAAAGTTTCATGGCTAGATCAGGTCTAGTTTTGAAGATATTGAAGATTTTCGGTATTGGCAGCAGGGTATAGAAACTTTGAACTCAGTTTTGAAGGCTTTAGAGGCCCCAGATGAGGTTGAAAAATTGGGTGATAGGCGCTTGTGTGAGTCAAGCCTGTAGAGTGCTTCGTGGCCTTTCTGAAATGGTGTTATAATAGTCAATCAGGTCAATTGGTGATGACTTATGGTCTCTGAAAGTTAGGCCACCTGAAATGGCGAAAAATAATTTGCCTTCAAAATTTTTGTTTGGGTTTCAAAAGTTATTTTGAGTCAACTTTGATGTAATAAATTGAAAAATAAAATACTTCTAAGTTTGGTCGGCCCTAAGGGCTAAATTTTTGGAACCTTGTCGGGTAGTGGAAAATGCCTATATAAAGAAGGCCCGTAGTGTTGTCTAGAGCAATTATGGGTAATAGATCTAGGTATTGATTTGAGGCTATGTCCTATAGAATATTGTAAGAGAATGCCCATGTGGCTTTGCATATTGTAATTCTGAAAGTTTGTAATTCGACATTTGTGGAGATAATAAGAAGCCCATTTTCTGTTCTTGCATATTGTTGTTATTTCTCTATTTTTGTTATGTGTTTGTGGTATTAAGGGGAGCACCCTTCATCAAGTGGTATCAGAGCAGAAGTTCTTGAGTGTGTGAATAGATCATCGACCATGGTGTGTGAACCGTGGTTAGGGTTTCAGCATGCATCATAAAAATGCCTCCATGAAGGGAATGTGGCTGGAGAGCTGGTGTTGTAACACTTGAGGTTAGAGCGCTCAAGAGACAAGTGCAAGCATTGCAAGAAGAGATTCATAGAGGAATGAATCTTAATATCAGAGATGAAAGTGAGGATGAAGCTGAAGAAGGAAATGATGATCAAGAAGAAGAAGGTGAAATTTTGAATCAAGAAGAAGAAAGGCTTTTTTGAGCCATTTCCAAGATCGAGAAAAGACCTAAGATCAAGGTTCCTACATTTTCAAGAAATCTTAACCAAAAAAATTGATCGACTGGATCAATGAATGTGAAGAATATTTTGAGTATGAAGATATTGAGGATCCTGATAGGGTCAAATTCATGAAGGCCAGACTGAAGGGTCATGCAAAGATCTGGTGGCAAGAGATTCAATTGGAGCGAAATAGAAGAGGGAAAGATAAATAACAAGATGGGATCGAATGGTGGATAAATTAAAGTGACAGTTCATTCCTATTGATTGTGAGCTTGACCTACTGAAGAAGATGCGAAGTTTGAAGCAAGCAGGAAGATCTGTTCAGGAGTATACAGAGGAGTTTTATCGAATCCTCATCAAAACAGGCCATGCAGAAGCGGATAAGGAGAAAGTTGCTTGTTACCTTAATGGGTTGAGGCCGAGCATTCAAGAAGAGATAAATCTAGTTCAAATGAATAGTATTGAAGAGGCATACAATTTTTCCCTAAAAGTAGAGGAAAAATTGAACAAGAATTTTGAGAGCAGACAAAATCGAAGAGGTCGCGGTGGATGATCTTGTGGATGGTCATATGAAGGCCGAAATGAAGATCTGAAAAAGAAGGATGAGGCTAGTAGCAGTCAAAATCAAAGAGGAAATAATTCCAATCATTTCCAAGATTAGAACAATAGAGATCAGAGAGGAAGAGGAAGAGGACAAGGTTCAAGAAGAGGAGGATTTTGTGGAACATGTTTTCATTGTGGAGAAGAAGGTCATAGGGTATTTGAATGTCCTCAATGCTAAGGAAGGAGAGATAGGAGGAATGAAGGCTAGGCCAGAGTTGCACATGTAGATGAAGATACTAGATCATCAAATTTTGAAGATGCTGAAAGAGGAGAAATGCTGATTAATAGAAAAGTCCTGCTGAGTGGTGAGAATGAACTTGAACAAAGGAGGAGCCTATTTCGCACTAGATGCAAGTGTGAGGGTAAATGTTGTGATGTGATTATTGATAGTGGAAGCAATAACAATTTGGTGTTAGAAGAGATGGTGACAAAGTTGAAGCTCAAGAGACAAAAAAACCCACATCCATATCGGATTGCCTGGGTACAGGATGACCACAAGGTCATGGTCAGTGAGCAGTGCCTAGTAAAGTTTAAGATTGGTAGGTACCATGATGAGGTATTATGTGATATCATAACTATGGATGCATGTCACATGTTGTTGGGTAGGTCATGGTAGTCTGATAGATGTGTTGTACATGATGGTCGTGTGAATACCTATTCCTTGGCAAAGGATGGAGTGCGACATAAGCTAAAGCCATTGAAGGAGACCGAAGAAAAGGTATGTGGTAATGTGAGAATAACTTTATTGATGGAAGAAAATTCGTAGATGGTATGAGGCATGAGCATATGTGTTTTACTTTAATTCCAAAAGTTGGTAAAGAGGAAGTAGAGGATGTACTTGTAGAGGTTGCAGATTTGTTGAATGAGTTTTAGGCTATTGTATCTGATAATGTACTTGATGGATTACCACCAGTAAGGAAGATTAGTCATCAGATGGATTTGATTTTGGGAGCCAGTTTTCCAAACAAGGCAGCACACAGAATGACACTAGCAGAAAGTGAGGAGTTGAACAGACAAGTACATGAGTTGTTACACAAGGGATTGATTCACCTGAGTCCATGTGCTGTACTAGCAGTATTAGCATCAAAGAAGAATGGAGAATGGAGGATGTGTATAGATTCTAGAGCAATAAACAAGATCACTATCAAGTATAGGTTTCCATTGCCATGAATGGATGATATTATGGATTGTTTGAGTGGAGCTGTGTATTTCTAAAAGATAGATCTGGAGAGTGGATATCACCAGATTCAGATCAGAGAAGGAGATAAATGGAAGACTTCCTTCAAGACAAAGGAAGGACTATATGAGTGGTTAGTCATGCCTTTTGGGCTAACCAATGAACTGAGCACTTTCATGCGGCTCATGAACGAGGTTCTGAAAGAATTTCTAGGTAAGTTTGTCATTGTGTACCTAGATGATATTTTGATCTTTAGTAAGACATTGGAAGAGCATATGATGCATATTCGTATGGTGTTTGAGAAGTTAAGAGATGAGAAATTATTGATTAATTTGAAGAAGTGCAATTTTGTGAAGAAAGAGTTAGTGTATTTGGGATTTGTAGTTTTAACAAAAGGTCTAAAAATGGACCCAGAGAAGGTACAGACTATCCTTGAAAGGCCTACTCCAAGGAGTGCTACTGAGGTAAGATTTTTTCATGGTCTACCTAGTTTTTACAAAAAGTTTATTAGAAATTTTAGTAGTATTTGTGGTCCCTTGACTGAAACAATGAGAGGGGACATAAAAGAGTTTAAGTGGACTAATGGGGCAGAAAAGAGTTTTCAATTGTTGAAACAAAAAGTTATAGAACAACCTATTTTAGCACTTCCAGATTTTAATAAGGTGTTTCAAATAGACTGTGATGCTAGCAGTACTGCAATAGGAGCTGTTATGAGCCAAGAAGGTAAACCTATTACTTATTTCAGTGAGAAGTTAAATGATGCCAAGAGAAAGTATTTTATTTATGATCAGGAATTTTAGTGTATAGTTCAAGCATTGAAGAAGTGGAGAGACTATCTGCTTCCTAAGGAGTTTGTTTTGTATATTGATCATCAAGCTTTGCAATATTTGAATAGTCAGGGAAAATTGAATCAAAGGCATTTGAAATGGGTTGAGTTTTTGCAAAGTTATACATTTGTTTTGAAACACAGGAGTGAAAAGTCTAACAGGGTTGCAGATGCTCTTAGCAGAAGACAACTATTGCTGACAGAAATGCAGATTGAAGTGGTTGGGCTTGATGAACTCAAAAATTTGTATCCAGAGGATCCTGATTTTGGTGATGCTTGGAAAGCTTGTAAAGAACCTATTACTCTAGATAGAATGAAGTGGCTGGATTTTATCATCTAGGATGATATGCTATTCAGAGGGTGTTAGTTGTGCATTCCATGAAGTTCTATGAGGGATAATCTCATCAAGGAGAAGCATAGCGGAGGATTGGTTGGACATTTTGGTCGTGATAAAACCCTTACTTTGGTTAGTGAGAATTATTATTGGCCACAGTTGCAGCAAGATGTCAAGAAGTTTGTACAAAATTCCAGAGTATGTCAGATGGTGAAAGGAGTGAAGCAGAATATAGGGTTATATCAGCCATTACCTGTACTAGAGAAGCCTTGGGAGGATATCAGTATGGACTTTGTTCTTGGATTACTGAGGACTCAGTAGGGACATGATTCAATTTTTGTGGTGGTTGATAGATTTTTGAAGATGGCACATTTCATTCCCTGCAAGAAGACTAATGATGTTGTTCATATAGTAGAATTATTTTTCAGAGAAATAGTGAGACTACATGGTTTTCCAAAGACCATAATTTCAGATTGAGACACCAAGTTTGTAGGCTATTTCTAGTGAACATTGTGGAAGAAGTTGAAGATAGATTTGAAATTCAATTCATCACATCATCCACATATTGATGGACAAATGAAGGTGGTGAATTGAGTTTGGTAAATTTGCTGAGATGTTTGGTTGGAGATAAGCTGATAGGATGGGATTTGATTTTACCACAAGCAGAATTTGCATACAATAATTATGTCAACAGGAGTATTGGTAAATCACCATTCCAAATTGTATATGAAAATAGTCCCATAAATGCATCTGAGTTGAGAAGGATAGATCAAGGAGAAATAAGTAGTGTTGAAGCTGAGGAGTTTGCAGAATATCTGAAGAACATCCATGAGGAGGTGAGAAAGCACATTACCAAGATGAATGCACAGTATAAGGCTAAGGTAGATGAGAAAAAGAGGCATAAGGAATTTTAGGTTGGAGATGAAGTCATGGTTCATTTGTAAAAGGAGTGATTTCTAGTTGGTACATATAACAAATTGAAAATGAAGAAGTTTGGGCCATGTAAAATACTGAAGAAGCATGATTCAAGAAATGCATATGAAGTAGAATTGCCTACTGAGTTGAATATTTCACTAGTGTTTAACATTTTAGAATTGACAGAGTATCATGAGGGAGGTGTTGAAGATGAGATCACAACAACATAGTGGAGTATTCCAACAACTAGTTCAGATACCAAAGAGATTGAGGATATACTGGATAGTCATGTTGGCAGAAGCACAAGGAACATGACATATGAAGAATATCTGGTTAAGTGGAAAGGATGACCTATTGAAAATTCATCATGGCTGATAAAGGAGGAGGTTAACCACCTTGGTTTTTCTCTATACACCTGAGATGTGATGGGGTCACTTCTCAAGTTACCTCGGGTGTCTGATGCAAGAGCATCCTGGGTGTAAGAGCAATCTTGCATCACCCAAAAATATTTCTATTTTTGTATTCAATAAGGGCTATCTTATGCAGAGCTGCTATTTATGGAAACTTGCTATTTTTTGTAAGTTGGTCATAGGATCTTAGAATGTTCTGATTTTACATGTGGAGGTTCATCCCAGTCATATTAGCTTGCTAGTAAAGTTTCATAGCTAGATCAGGTCTAGTTTTGAAGATATTGAAGATTTTCGGTATTGGCAGCAGGGTACAGAAACTTTGAACTTGGTTTTGAAGGCTTTAGAGGCCTTGGATGAGGTCCAAAAATTGGGTGATAGGTGCTTGTGTGAGTCAAGCCTGTAGAGCACTTTGTGGCCTTTCCAAAATGGGGTTATAATAGTCAATCGGGTCAACTAGTGATGACTTATGGTCTCCAGAAGTCAGGCCACCTGAAATGGCAAAAAATAATTTTCCTTCAAAATTTTTGTTCAAGTTTCAAAATTTATTTTGAGCCAACTTTGATGTACTAAATTGAAAATAAAAATAATTCTAAGTTTGGTCGGCCCTAAGGGCTAAATTTCTGGAACCTTGTCGGGTGGTGGAAAATGCCTATATAAAGAAGGCCCATAGTGTTGTCTAGAGAAGTTCTGGGTAGTAGATCTAGGTATTGATTTGAGGCTTTGTCCTATAGAATATTGTAAGGGAATGTCCATGTGGCTTTGCATATTGTAATTTTGAAAGTTTGTAATTCCACATTTGTGGAGATAATAAGAAGCCCATTTTCTATTCGTGCATATTGTTGTTGTTTCTCTATTTTTGTTATGTGTTTGTGGTATTAAGGGGAGCACCCTTCATCAACAGGTCATGTGCTTTGTGATCAAAAGGTACTATTGGGAGAGACCAAGATGATATATACAAGATGGGGACACTATATACAATGAGTATTTACAACATTACAGGAAGTAGGATAGCAAATCTCATGTGTTGGCGTATTGGGAATGACACCTTGGGAACAAGGGATGGGTGAAACGGAATGAAAAGTGGTGAATGGATTCGGATGGGTTTGGAATGAGATTTTGATAGATAATGATACGGTCCATTATGTATGGCACCTATTTACCAGGTTTTCACCAACATACTTGTCCAAGGCGCTTGAATTGCCAAGTTTTCACCATTGGACGGTATTTTTCTCTTTACTTTTTTCCATATTTTGATTTTTTTGTTTCATCAAGGTGCCTGTTGCTAGGATTTCACTAAGATGATCATTTTTTTAGGACATTTTATAATTTTTAAGATTTTTTTTTAGGACTTTTTATGATTTTTATGATTTTTTGAGGACTTTTTATGATTTTTATGATTTTTTTAGGACTTTTTATGATTTTTAAGATTTTTTCAGGACTTATTCCATGGTTCAGGCATAGAATCGCTTTAGATGTATGATATTAATAGGATGATGAAGAGGCTTCCCTTCAGGTGTTGACAACTGATAAGCTCTAGAATTGAAGCAAGACGTCACCATGTAGGGACCTAACTAGGTGGTCTCGAACTTCCCTTTCTTTTCATGATTGGCTCATACTTTTTGGTTCTCTTTTAGGACTAGGTCTCCCACTTGGAACTGTCAAGGGTGTACCTTTTTATTGAAGCTCCTCTTGAGATGATTTTGGTACATGATTAGGTGATCATAGGTCTATTGCCTCTTTTCATCTAACAAGTCCAGCTGTGTCAGGCGCGCCACACGATAGTCTTCATCTATGATGTAGTTCTTCATGGACACACACAGTGAAGGGATTTCGACCTCTATTGGTAGAATGACTTCAACACCATATACTAGGGAGTATGGGGTGGTGCTTGTGGGGGTACAAAATGAGGTGTGATAGGCCCAAAGGGTGGGATTGATTTGCAAATTCCAGTCACGACTGGAATCATTGACAACTTTTTGTAGGATTTTTAGGATGGTTTTGTTAGTTGGCTCAACTTGGTCATTCCCTTGTGGAAAATATGGGCTAGAAAAGTGTTGGTGGATGTGGAACTGATCACAGAGCTCTGTGACATGTTGGCTTTCAAATGGAGAGCCATGATCTATGAAGATGGTGGAAGGAATGCCAAAATGATAAATGATGTGGTAGAGGATGAATTTGGAGATCTAGACACCAGTAGTTAAGTTGAGTGGAATTGCATCTACCCACTTTGTAAAGTATTCAGTGACTATAATGATATACTTGTGTCCGTCAGAAGAATGAGGGTGGATCATGCCAACAAGGTCAAAACCCCAACATGAGAAGGGCCATGAAGGTGCAATGGGCTGTAAGTCCTGTGCTGGTCCATGGATCAAATTGGCATGTTGTTGGCACTATAGGCACTTCTTTACGAACTCATAGGCATCATGCTCCATGGTCGGCCAATAATACCCAACTCTAAGCAACTACTTTGCAAGGATGATGCCGCTTGTGTGAGCACTGCAAATACCAGTGTGTACCTCTTGTAAAGCCATGATGGCCTCATTCGAGTCTAGACATTAGGAGAGGACGTTATGATACCCATGACGATATAGGGTGTTGGCTACAAGAGTGTAGCAGGATGCTCTGCAAATTAGGTTCTGGCATTGGGTGTTTGTGAGGTGAGGAGATATGATACCATTCTTTAGATAAGCATGAATGTCATGGTACCATGGGGACTGGGGACCAACCAAGACGTATACCATATCAATGTCAACATTCTTGTAAGCAGGTGTGTGTAGTTGTTTGACTAGAAACTCATTTTGTGTAGTGTCACGGGGGATTTCCAATAGTGAGCCGATGGTGGCCATAGCGCCCACTCCCTTATTTTGAAGTCTTGGCACTTGTGTGAACTATATGCTGACAAAGTGTTCTTTGAGTTTAACTACAAGCTTTTTTTAGGGTAATAGCTTATCATCCTTTATTTGATATTCATCGAGGACTTGCTTGATGATCAATTTGGAATCTCCGAAGACTTGTAGTTTTGTGATATTCCACTGAATGGCAGTTCTAAGACCTGCCACAAGGGCTTCATATTATGAGATGTTGTTTATGAACATGAATCTTAGCTTGAAGGATTTTGGGATGTAGTCTCCTTGAGGGGTCACAAATAGTATACCTGCCCCTGATCCATGTGATGTATATGAGCCGTCAAGATATAATTTCCACTAAGGTTGTTCTTCAACCATGAAAAGATACTTGTTTAGGAATTTCATTTCTAGAGGGTATACGTTGACTAAGGGAGCTTCTGCAAGCTGATCAACAATAACTTGTCCCTTGATGGCTTTTTGGTCAATGTACTGTATGTTGAATTCAATAAGAAGCATTACCCATTTCGCCATTCGCCCTGTAAGTGTGGCCTTTGAGAGTAGGTATTTGAGTGGGTTGACCTTGGAAATTAGCTTTACTATGTGACTAAGCATATAGTGGTAGAGTTTCTGAGTGGAAAAGACCATTGCCAAGCAGGATTTTTCCATTGGAGAATATTTTAGCTCATAGCCAACCAGTGTATGACTGATGTAGTAAATAGCCCTTTCTTTTCCATCATCATCAAGATAGGCTAAGAGTGCCCCTAGTGCTATACTAGTTGCAGATATGTACAAAATGAGGGGTCTTCTAGGCATTGGTGGAACAAGAATAGGTGCATTTGCTAGATATTCCTTGAGTTTTTCGAAGTTGCACTGGCAGATGGGGTCCCACTTGAAGGTGGTGTCCTTTCGCAAAAGATGCATGAATGGCTGGCACTTATCTACTAGTTGGGAGATGAATCGTCAAACTGATTGCAACTTTCCTTGAAGGTTGCTTAATTGTTTGAGAGTTTTGGGGGAGGCATCTCTATGATGGCTTTTACCTTTTTGGGATCAATCTTTATGCCATGCCTGGATACAATGAACCCCAAAATTTTTCCGGATGTCACACCAAAAACACATTTCTTTGGATTCAACCTTAAACCATATTTGTGTAGTCGGTCAATCACATATTCAAGGATATCAAGGTGTTCACATCATGTTCTGGATTTTGCTAGAATGTCATCTACATAGTCCTCAAGGATCTTATGGATCATATCATGAAAAATTGTGGTCATCGCTCTTTGGTAGGTAGCTCCCACATTTTAAAGTCCAAATGGCATCATGTTATAAAAAAATGTGCCCCAAGGCATAGCTAATGTTGTCTTGTGTTGGTCTGCTTTAGCTATTCTGATCTAATTGTACCCTAAGAAACTGTCCATAAGTGACAACATCTCATGACTTGCGGTGAGATCTATGATCATGTCAATGTTGGGGAGTGGGAAATCATCCTTCAGACATGCCTTGTTGAGGTCCCTAAAGTTAGTGCAAATTTTTATGGCACTCGAGGGCTTGGTAATAGGCACCATGTTAGAGATCCAATCGGAATAGTTGATGCCTCTGATGATCTTTGCTGGGAGAAGTGTTTCGAGTTCTACTTTTACTAACAAGGCCACTTTTGGGTGCATTCTTCTTAGCTTTTGTTTGACTAGTTTGACCTCAGGATCGACTGCAAGGTGGTGGACAACAAGATTTGGGTCAAGTCTAAGCATGTGTGCATATGACCATGCAAAATTTATGATTGATTCTCATAGAAGAGCCACAAGGGCTGACTCTTCTCCCTCAGTTAATGATGCAGAAATATAGGTGATCCTTGGAATTTATTCTATGCCCAAATTGACCATCCTAGTTTCCTTGATGACTATAGGTGACTACTCTAGTCGATCATCCTAGATGGGAGGAAGAGGCAAGTCTCCATCCTCCAGCGCCTCAGAGAGGTTTTCACTATCGGATACACCCTTTATTTTTACTATTTTTGAATTAGGATGTGCCCTAGAGGGGTTTTCACATGAGGATTCTTTATTTTCTTTTTTATTTTTACTTTTGTGGCTAGAGACTTCCTCTTCCCCAAAGTACCCGTTTGGGTTGAGCTGATATAATTTGGTATATTCCTGCCCCCATTATTATTGTTGATCTGTGGCACCCATGAATCTTAGGAGTGCTTCCTCACTTTGGAACTCATCGATATGTACTACGCTCAATTGGTCATAGTCTACGAGGTTGAGGTGAATGAGGGGGAGGTTAATGAGGTTGATGGTGAGTTGGCGAAGGACATAATTGCCCAGGAAGGTTTTGTCATCAAAGGTATCATCGTAGGACCATTTTTCTTCCTCTTCCGAAACATCTTCGACTTCCATGAGTTCATCTTGGATTCTCAAAATGGTTACGTTGGGTGAATTGGTGCCCCCAATTATGGCATCGGGTCCTCGTGTGTGCAGGTGAGGGGGATCAAAGCCAAGGCCTCCAGTCTATGGGTTTTATAGGATTCCATAAGGTCTTTCATTCCAGCCTCGTTGGGTCCTAGACCTCCTCCTTGATAGTCCCATTATTCAGTTGCCCATTTGTGCGGTATGGGATATTTATCCTTAAAGTATCTGAGGACCTTAGTATCTAGAGGTGGAGGATCTTTATATAGCCAGTGGTTGATATCTAGGGCCAACTCCTGACCATTTAGGATTCCATTGGAAACAAAAGAAGATGTTCCCATGGTCTTTATTTTGGGACCCTCCTGAGGAGCCTTAGTTTGGTGGGAGGGTCATCCTTGTGTGTGCGGATCTAGGGGAACAACCCCTACTACAAAAGCATCGGTGAGACTATATTTTCCATAGCCTTTGTTGTTGATCTTGACAGAGGAAAGGGTGGAGGTGAGGATTGTTTTTGGATCACAATGGGATCAGGAAGAGCTGGCGATAGATGTGCCAGTGTCAATTCTGAGATAGTGAGTGGAGTGGGGAAATGAGGCTTTGATCACACGACAATATGTGAAAGGTTGGGGATCTACGTGGATGGTGATTTCAGTGGCTTGGTAAGGGAATTTGATGCACTAATGATAGGTGGAAGGGACTAGTTGGATGGAGTATATCCATGGATGGCCCATGAGGATGTTGTAAGGGTCAAGATCAACAATGTGGCATATTGTGTCTTGAGTGACAAGACCAATTTTGATTGGCAACAAAATGGTACCTTCAAAGGTCCACTCTAGATTATCATAGGCCTTGATGGTGATCACCTCATGGGAGATGTTTGCTTCTATGAGGCCAATCTACTAAACAAACTTTAACGTACAAAGACTAAGGGCCGAACCATTATCTATCATGACTTGTTTGATGGAAAAGTCATTGATCATGATGATAATGTGGAGTGGGAGGTTATGATCTGGTTTGACAGATGGCATGTCAGATGGCTAAAAAAAGAGGGTGGATGGTGTGGATAGGTGCCCCACAAGGTTCTTGAATTGGATGGCATTGATGTCTGTAGGGACATGGGCCCCTTGGAGGGCTTTGTTGAGGACTTCCTGATGGAGAGGTGATGTGCGAAGGAGATGAAGGATGGAGATTTGTGCAGGTGTGTTCCCAAGGTGTTCTAGGAGATTGTATTGTGCACTAGGGATAGTTGTAGTATTAACATCGGCAACAGATATCCGACCTCTACGGGTAGTAACAACACATTGATTGTTAGCACCTCTGACATGGATCACATTCATAGTAGGCTCAACCTGGGAGACACAACCAATGAATTTATTGTAGTTGATGTAGGCAGTGGTATAATCTTTCCCATTGCCATGGTCACCTTGTTTACCCTTGCCTTGGTCTGCGGGAGGGTTAAAATTGACTTGGGTCTTTCTAGCATTGTGTTTAGGAAACACATTTTGGTAGATTTGTAGGTTTGCATTGGGTGACGCTTAGGGAGGAGCACTGACTATGATCTCCTAGACATAGTTCTTGAGCTTCATGCATTTAGTAGTAGCGTGTCCCTTAACATGGTGATATTCACAGTACTCATTGTCTTTGTACCAAGTTGGCTTGGGTGTCAAATCATCAAAGGGCTAGGTTTGTAGATACACAACCAAGTTCGCACTCACCATCTTGCAAAAAATAATGTCTAGGGGTTCTCCAAGGGGTTTAAACATGCACGTTGGGTTATTCTAAATATGGGGCTTATTTCATCCTTGGGTAACAGATATAGCATTGGTTTGGTTAGCAGGAGGTTGACAGGGTGGTTATTAGGAGGTGGGAGCTTATTGTTGGAACACAGATGCCAGTTGTTGATACACGGGTGTTTATTGTTCATATGTTGGAGGAGGGGGATTAGGACCTGCAACCACAACTTGGACATTCTTGGTGTCTGTGGCTCCATCAGTGACCACGTTCTTATTCTTATTCTAGTATCAAGAATGGTCGTTGTTTGGTTGATCCTTAGAGCTTTCCTTATAGTGTTTGATGCTACCATCATCCAAAAGAGCTCACTCAATATCCATGCCTTTCCCTTTAATGTCTTGGTAAGTTTGAATGCAGTTCATCTTCATAGAATGGGATAACTTTGGATGCAGATTATCAATGAATATCTTGGCAAGGTGTTTTTCTGGTGGTTGGTATGACAATCTCGTGGTGAGATTTTTCCACCTTTGCAAGTAGTCGGCCAGAGTTTCACCCCCCTTTTGCTTGGTATTGGATAGGTCCAATAAGGTGAGCTCCTTCTCAATGTTGTGTGCATATTGGGCGACATTTTTTTGAAAGTTCTGGAAATGTGGAAACAAACCCATAAGGTATTTTGTAGAACCATTCAAGGGCGGGCCCTCCCAAGCTCTTGGGAAAGAGTCACATGAGGAATATGTCATTAAATGCCACCTCCTAACATGCCATGTAGAACTCTTTGACATGGTTGACTGGATCGCCCTTCCCTCGATACTTGTTAAACTTTGGTGTCTCAAAATGTTTAGGGAAGGGGATTGCTATGATCGATTTGTCGAACAGATATGGACAAACCTCCTTGAACTTGAATGTCTTAGTCTTAGTACCAATTTTAAGCTCTTTGATTGCATTTCTCATTTCTTCCCATTCTTATTTGGCAGGCGTTGGAGTGGGCACTCCCATTGAGAATGGATCGGATGGTGCAGGTGAATATGGAGGGATATGTGGAGGATATGGTGAGCTGGGGTACAAGGATTGTCCAATTGAAAAGGCCATCTAGAATGGGTTCTGGCTAGCCTATTGAGTGATGTATTTCTAGTGTAAGGTGGGTGCATGCTATGGCAAGGCTTGTTGTTACAGGATGAGGGGATTGACTTGTGAAGCCAGGAAGTATTGTTGCTGCGGGGGAGGTTGGTAGAATGGTTGTGGTTGGGATTGGCGATGAGACTGTCCAATATAAGATGGGTGGATACCCGCATTGCTGAGAGTGGGGATGGTAGCCTGGGTGTGCACTATGGGTGGTTGCATATGGGAGTTAGTGGGATGGTTAGCGTTGAGTTGCTGCAATTGTGGGGGATTGGTTTGCTGAGTGATGGATGGCATAGATAAATAGTTGGTAAATGTGGATGGAGGTGTGGCAAAATAAGGTGGAGGTGGCTGTTGTGCTACTTTGGGGAGAACTTGTTACTGAGGGGTTGTTTGGTATAGTTGACCGTGTGTAGGTATGCCCATGGCATTCATTTGCACTTTGTTAAGGCTCCAAGTGGCGCTGAGCCCTGGTAGGGGTTGTGATGCAGAGTGGGCCACCAATGTGGGGGCTGATATGGGAGTTTGCAGTGTAGGTGGAGGATTGTGGGATGGCATATGTGGCATTTCTATTGTGAAAGTGACTTGTTGGGTCTGCGTTCCAGTAGCAAACATGAGAGGCACTTGCCTGGATTGAGATTGTGGGGTGGATGTGGGTGGTGTGGTTTGTGTGACTCCTTGCGAAAGGGCTGTTGATGCAGTAGGAGGTAGCGTTGCTTGAGTAGATGGTTGGGTGGATGCTTGTGCTTGAGTGGCTATCTACAAGGAAGCAGAGGGTGGTGGGCCCATAATGGAAAGTGGTGTGCTTGCGGGGATCATTGTACTAGGTTGCAAGAGATGTGGGATGAGTGATGCTATATGGGATACTTGCACGGTTGGATCATGGACTTGCTAGATGAAAAATGAATCAATGTTGGTGGAGATGTGGAAGGGGTTTGTGGGATCAAAAGAACACAATTATGGTGGAATGGGAGTACCCTCTTGCATATAGTTTTCCAAGATGGTGAGATGATTTTGGGCAATGATCGCGCTTACCATTTGCACATGTCCTAGAAGGCACATGAAAGCCTCCATGGAGTTGGTAGTGGGTGTCTCATTGGGATCTTCCCACACATTCTGAACTATCATTGTCAGAAGGTCATACATCACCATTTCACCCATGGAATCATTTGGGTATGCTGAAGTAGTGGCTTGGTTGGAATCCATCCCTTTTCTTTTCTTTGATCGTGTCATGTCAGGCATGAAAATGCAAAGTCCTAAGATGAGGGGGAATGTAGATGTATTGGAATGATGCTAGGGATGAGGATTTTTGAATTGAGATGAACTAGGTGATGATTGTGTGTGTGAAAATTGTACCTGATCTGTAGACACAACACTCAGTAAAACATTAGAGGTTAGCAAAAATCAAAATCGTGCAAAATTGAAAGCTATCTAACCAAGCGATTTACTACCTTCTAATAGGTGTGAGATTAATGTTCTCAGACTGTAATCGAGATCAGTGACCTAGACGACACCTAAATGAAGGATTTGAATGCAAAAGATGGATATGAAATTGAATACAATTAAGCTATTTTTTTTTGGATTTTTCTATGCAATAAGAATGATAAAAACTGATATGAATCTATGCTAGATGAAATTGATATGCTATAAATTGATCTATCTAACAATGATATGCAATATGAATGCAAAAATAAGATTGATCTCACAAAGATGTCGATTCGCAAGAGTTTTGATTCTTCAATTCCAATTCTCCAGCGTGATTGTGCAAAAATATGAGATGATTTGTGAAGAGCTGAAGCTTTTAATTTATAGAAATCCAGGGCTTTGGAGGTGCATGGGAAAAGCCATAAATCACTCAAATTAACTCATCTTGATTTTTGAGTTATTTGATCATGAAAGATAGTTAATTCTCAAAATCATGCAAAAACATGCAAAAATAGCTTTTTAACTCAAATTAGAGTTTAGATCAGCTTTTTGAACTCCAAAAGGATGTTGAGTTCCAAAAAGTCAATAACTTGCATTGATTTTCTGATTTGGAGTTTAACTGTTTCTTTTGAATATGCATAATAATTAAGAATTAAATAAATAAATAAAGTGATTTATCCTCAACTCAACTGATTAATTTATGGGTTAATTAACTATTTTACCAAACTTTTATTAAAAATTATATTATTAAATAATGACATGTTTTAATTAATTAAATAAGAATTTAATCAATTAAAGATAGGAATTTTGATTTATTGTCAAAATTAAATAATACAATTAATAATAGATAGAATTAAATTTAATTACACAATTAAGTGGCAAATATTAAATCTAATTAATTAAATATGAAAATATTCAATTAATCAAACTTAGGATAAATGTGATTTATCGCCAAATAATCATTAAATTAAAGATAATTAAGATAATTAGGAATATTACTAGGAATATTCCCCGATGCAGAATTTAAGATAATCAATTATGATTCGATGATGTTTAGATGTGCCTTAGATTAGGACTTTGATGTCGATTTCGTTCGAATTGTCAATGTAGGAGATTAATGAACTTATAGCCCATTTTTGGGGTATTACATTTTGCCCCTCTTTGAATTACTGTGCGAAGCGCAGTGGTTCAAAGATAGTCTGTGTTTGATAAAGATATGAAATTGATTCAAAAGATAAACCGATCTCAAGATAGAAACCGATTGAAAGATATTGAGATAGGAGTTGATTGATATTGAATTGATATGGAGATAATAGGTCTTGAATGACCAAAGATAATGTTCACTGTAGCAGCGATGAACCTATGATTGTGAAAAAGTGTCAAAACACCTGATTCTGAACCTTAGGATTGATAAGAAGTGAGTGACCCGTTCTAGACTCGATTGTCTTA
Organism: Chamaecyparis obtusa; assembly: GCA_027943335.1. Lineage (NCBI taxonomy): Eukaryota > Viridiplantae > Streptophyta > Pinopsida > Cupressales > Cupressaceae > Chamaecyparis > Chamaecyparis obtusa. The sequence continues at coordinate 813,500 of BSBK01001824.1, read as the reverse complement.
GCAGAACTAGCAGGTATCACATCCGAATCCTTCAGTTGCCGAAGAACCAAGGAAAGAACACTATGATTTGATGGTTGCAAAAACTAATACAGTTTACAAGATTAGGAGAATACTAGATTGATATGGATCGATGAATCTGATATGCCCCAAGTGATGATAGATTTGCCCCGAGCGATGAGGAATTTTGATGAATCAGCGACTAGACGTGATTATTGTCTTGATCACTGATGAAAGATATTGATAGATTTGATCGATAGAATTTGATTTACAGACTTTGAATGATGTGCAATACCATGCCCCCTTCGGGATTAAAATTGAAATCTGACAAGAAAAGTCAGCGTTGATAGTTTAGAAGCATGTTAATTGATTTGAGAAGTGGTTATTTACGTCCAAGAACGCATTCTGCATCGTTGGAAGGTCCCAAAAGACCAAGTTTGACTAGGATTGACCATGAGTTGACCATGGTTGACCAAGTTGAAATTTTGATAGTGTGATGTAAGATAATCAGATGAGTTGAATACTGGATTCCTTGTGATGATTGAAGGTTGATTATGCAAGCAGTAGACCGTCCTGGGTCCAAAAATTTTAAATCGCGATTTTGACATAATAAACGATCTCAGATTTCAATTTTGATCCCGAAAATGAATTCAGAACGTCGAAATTAGCCAGGGGTGCAATTTTCATGGAAAACGGAGCACTTTTAAAAATTAGGTCAAAAGCTATATAAAGGCCAGAAGGGTCATTTTCAATTCATTTCAACCCTTTGACTTTAGAGATTCTGTGGAGCCCTCTGAGCGAGAAAATGGCAGACCAACGAGAACTGAAGGTACCTGTGAGTTCGCACTGTTTTGAGTGCAGCCGGAGACATGACAGACCTCGACAGTATGGACATCCCGTAGGTGGACCTCTGTTCCCCCCTGAAAATGCATGTTTTTGATGTTCTATAGCATTTTTAATTTTTTTCATATGCGTTTTTAGTTTTTAATTTTTGCATCTGTAGAAACTCGTACGAGTCCAAATCCAGACTCGTACGACATTTCATTTGAATGTAGAATGTCATTTCGTTCATGCCCAAGTGTCGTATGATAGGGACCTTTGTGTCGTACGATATTTTGTCAGGTCCCTTGAAACTCGTATGAATCTAAGTGCAATGTCGTACGACTATGAAATGTCATTTGGTATGTTGTGGAATGTCGTACGACATTTCATGCCAGTCTAGAATGTCGTTTGAAAAACAGCATGTGAAAAACTCCGTTTTAAGTCAAAAATAAAACTTTTCTGATCTTTTTGCCTGATTGCGGACACTTTGCCCTACCTTCTGAAACTTTGAAAACTGTGTCATTCTGATATGTTGGCCTGAATTTCTGACAAAACACCCTGTTGCATTATGATTTAGGTTACATATCCTGACGTACATGTTCGCCATTCGTATCCAGCCACCCAGAGATTATGTGTTGCCTTGCCAGACCCGATGAGGGTTCATCTCGCTGCCTGTGGATTTGAGCACCTGATTCATTTACCCGATATTAGGGTAAATCATGGTTTATTGACTGCCCTGATTGAGAGATTTCACTCTGAGACCCAGACTTTCCACCTTCTGATTGGGGAGATCACTGTGACCCCTGAGGATGTTTATAGGATTCTTCGCATTCCGTTCCATGCTCCGCGACGTCCCGAGTATGTTAGTGGAGGATCGAGGGGCTGCATGCATTCAGACGACTGTTCGGTGATGAGACACAGCTGACTGGGTCTATATCTTGGGAGACACTAGTGCAGAGATATGGTCAGACACATCGTCTAGAGTGTATCATTGCGGGGATGATCGGAGAGTTGATTATGCCTGGCCGTCAGTAGAATGGCTTTTTGATGGGATGGGCACCTATGGTAGCACTCTTGATGGCTACACCGACTGAGCTTGCCTTGGGTCAGTGTCTGTTGGCGCACTTGTATTTCGAGATGCACGAGGTCGTGTATCAGGACTGCAAGACATTTGCTTCAGGAGCGGTGGTACTGCAGATATGGGCTTGGGAGCATATCCCAGTGTTGAGACCAGTGTTTCAGAGTCAGCGACAGCCACAGGAGCTGATTATATATACATATGCTGGCTACGTTACTCAGGTTCGCATGGGTCACACTGAGTATTTCCGCCGATGCTTGGATGACATGACCTTTGTGATCTGGAGACCATATGTACAGATAGAGGCCTGGCCTACTGTGAGAGAGCAGTTGTCATTTGTTTTTCAGAGCAGGATATTGATAGGACAGACCTCCACCGTCTTGGAGAGATTTTTGATTACCAGAGTCTGGCGTCAGTATGGACGCATTCAGAATGTCCCGCAGGATTATACTGCTTATGCCCGCATTGTGCGTGAGATAGGGCTCAGATGGGCACCACGGCTGAGTTATTTTGTATGTGCTGAGGAGTATAGCTAGATTATTGGTAGGGATTGGGACTACCTTCCACAGGTTGTTGATGCCAGGGTGACAAATGCATATGTGGCATGGCTTGCTGATCACCAGGTACACCAATTTTCTGATCCGACAGAGTTGATACCCTCCATGGAGGAGGCGATGGATGTTACAGGGGCTCCTATGAGAGCAGGACCGAGACCACAGGTGGTACAGCCTACTCCTCTGAGATAGAGAGCTATGACTCCTTTACAGAGAGCACCAGGACATGCGAGGCCTCCACGTCCTCCTACATCTACAGCGGGCACATCTTCCGGCACATAGAGACAGAGCCGAGGTGAGAGTGGCACACTGGGTGGAGTAGGATCTGTAGATGATGTTCTAGGAGCTGAGCAGTTTCCAGGTGGGACCAGTGTGGATGACACATTTTATTTGGGTGCTAAGGTTAGATGCCGTAAGGTGCACAGGATGAGCATTCCTTCACATGCAGATCAGCCAGCACAGCCAGCACAGAGATGCCAGCAGCTGATGCAGAGCCTGAGGTTCCTCTTACTTCAGCTGAGATTATCAGACGGCTTACAGTTCAGGTCCGAGACCTGAAGATAGAGCAGGACAGATTAGAGGAGAGGCATCGAGAGGCAGATAGATAGTGTACAGAGCAGCGCGCTGAGATACAGAGATTACAGGCAGAGGTGATTCATCAGACAGTGCGGGCCTCATATTATGTATCTGCGTACTATGCAGTAGTCCCTGTTGCACAGAGAGTGCCAACCTATTCTCAGTATATGGCAGCATCAGAGGGAGCTAGGGCACTGAGAGCGGAGGTGGTACCAGATGCACCTCCTCCTCCTCCACCAGATGCAGAGGAGCATGCTGACAGTTGACTTCTCTTGATCTTCTGTTACTTTCTTACTGATACATCGTTGTGTCTGATAGCTCTATGGAGCTTTATTCATTTGTACCCTGTGCCAGTAGTGCACCCCTGACTTTTTGAGATTTTTGATATATAGATGAGATCGATATTTTTGGTTGTGACATCATGTGTACTTGTCATTTTTGTTACGTATGATGATATCATGTGATGTGAATGCTATGAGTAGTGTAGAATGTATGTATGGATCAATGCAATTCGATAATTTCTTTCATATGTATGAATGTTATGTAGATGTAGTGATTATGGAAATATGTATGTTTATGCAATGGATGTTTATGACATAATATGTAAATGCAACGATACACATGATATGTTTTGCAGGTTGATGAAGACAAGTACTTAGTCTTATGTCAAAAAGATGGTTGACCCAGGAGGATTATTGCTTGCGATTCCGTTAAGAGACCTTCGAGTTAGGTTCAGCTTTTGTTAGATTTGAAGATGTGATTGAAGAATCATTTAAGCTTTTGAAGTTCATTTAGTCATTGTGAGATCATACAAATTTGTAAAATGCAATGAGACATGCAATAATGAAATGCACTCTAAGCCCTAGGACCTAGTCACTGATCAGATGTCGATTTGTTATCATCATTGAACTTTTAGGTAACCGGAGAAATCGATACAATGTCCACTAGTTATGAAACCATAGACATATGAATATCGATTTGTATGTGAAAGAATCAATACAACACCTACTGGTCAACAACCATGGATATATGAATATTGAGTTTGTTTTCGAAATGTCAGATTAGATATAAGCACCAAGGCACAAGCACCAGGATGACCTGAATATCATGTCCATTTTGATATAGCAATTTGTACAAGCATCAAAACATAAACGTCATGATGACCTGAGTACGCCTTGCATTACAAACACATCAAACAGTCAAGAGATCATTCTAAATCCAATGTGAATTACCCGTAGTAACCCTTTATCGTTCACATCCTTAGGCAAGATTGCGTTCCACAGTAGGAGAAAGAACTTACTCAAAAAGATAATAGTTAGATCAAACTTCCTTGAATTGTGTGGGTATCAATGGTCAAGGTACGCATGGCCATCCAATTCGAGATAAAGGCTCTTACAGTCGGATACCATTTCAATCCAGAAGTTCCAAAGATGTTAGATTTTCACATACAAGCAGAAGACAAAGAAAAGATTATGCCCCCAGTCATCACTCTCTAAATCCTATAAAGGACATCATCGAAGAGCTCGAAGGGACACAATATGCAAAAATCTCAATGCAAATCAGTAAGCATACAAGGAGATAAAAGCATGAAAAGCACAGATTGTTTTTAGTTTGAGTTTTGATGTTTGATTGTTGTTGATGCAAAAATCTTTTCTGGAGACGAGACAGACTGATTGACTCAACTTGAAGCTTCAAAGGATTCTGAGTGGATATGACACGTCTAAGATACATTGGAGGCCATAGGATATGACATTGATTGCCCCCAAGTTTGAACATTGATAAGATACAGACGCTTGAGCTGATTGGTGTACAGACCGACTTATTGAAACCAGGATATGCAGAAACAAACCGAGAGATATGTACAAACTAAAGCAAGACTGAAAGCTAGGAAAGACCAAGATTGTGCTGATAGATGGAGCATTTTGGAACAAGTGGCGCCCGTTTGCCAGGTTTTCACCATCTTGGTAGAGATTCTATTTTTGCTACCAAGGCGCCTGTTTCCAGGATTTCACCAAGGCACTTTTTCTTTCTTTTTTTATTTTTTTGTATTTTTCATTTTTTCAATTTTTTTTGTACTTTTCATTTTTTCAATTTTTTTGTACTTTTGATATTTTTTGATTTTTTTTTGTGAATCATCAAGGCGCCTATTGCTAGGTTTTCACCAAGATGTTCATTCTTTTCAGGACTTTTTCTAATTTTTAAGATTTTTCTCAGGACATTTTACCAAGCACTGAATGCCTTAGGCATAAAATTTCTTCAGATGGAGAACGTTGATTGGTTCTCGGAGCTGTTCTCCTTCAGTTGTTGAGAGTTGATAGGCACCAGAGCCAAAAGTAGAAATGATTACAAAGGGACCCAGCCAGTTGGGTTCGAACTTCCCCTTGCGTTCTCGATGTGATTGATTTTTAGGATTTTCTCTCAACACTAGATCGCCAACCTGAAATTCTCTATGTCTGACTTTCTTGTTGTAGCCTCTAGACATTCTTTTTTGATACACTCTGAGATGATCATACGCTGCTTGCCTACATTCATCTAGTAATTCAAGTTCTTGTAACCTCGACACTTTGTAGTCTTCATCAGTGACAAGTCCATGCATTTTGATTCTGAGTGATGGGATTTCAACCTCAATAGGCAGTACCGCTTTAGACCCATAAACTAAAGCGAAAGGTGTAGCCCTTGTAGGCATTATGATACTAGTTCTGTATGCCTAGAGAGCTAGATTGATCATCAGATGCCAGTCTCTTCCTGTTTTATTCACTGTTCTGTGCAAGATCTTCAGGAGATTTTTGTTTGAAGCCTCATCTTGTCCGTTCCCTTGAGGATAGTAGATAGATGACCAATGTTGAGTAATTTTGAACTTGGCACATAAGTCATCTAGGTCCTTGTTTTTGAATTGTCCCCCGTTATCTGTGATTATAGAGTGAGGGATCCCATATCTGCAAATGATGTAGTTCAGGATGAACATAGAGATCTGTTTCCCTGTTGCTTGTGTTAGAGGAACTGCTTCTACCCATTTTGTAAAATAATCTATAGCTGTGATTATATGGGTATGTCCATTAGAAGAGTGTGGATGGATAGCACCTATGAGATCAAATGCCCATTTTTGAAAAGGCCATTGTGTAGTAAAGGGAATCAGATCCCTCCCTGGAGCATGAATCAAGTTGCCATGTACTTGACACTGTTGACAGTTTTTAGCAAATTTAATAGCTTCTTTTTCCATTTCAGGCCAATAATACCCAGCCCTAATAAGTTTTTGAGCTAACGTTAACCCATTCGAGTGTGACCCACATATACCCTCATGGACTTCCTCTAATGCACGTTGAGACTCTTCCCGTTCTAAACATCTAAGCAGTGTACCATCTAGACCTCGTTTGTACAGATCATTACCAATGATGACATATCGGGATGCGGATCGGATAAGGTTTCGTTTCTCAAAATGGTTAAAGGATTCAGGGATGATTTGGTCGTGGAGATAGGAGAACAAATTTTTGTAGCGAGATGAGTCATAACCTACAACAGTGCAGATCATGCGGGTTTCAGGGGAGTCATATGCAGGGTAGGATAGGGCTTCCACCAGGAACTCATAGTGTAGTTCATGTTCAGGCTGTTGTAAAAGAGTAGATAATGTTGCCATTGCATCAGCAGCCTTATTCTCCATTCTGGGTATTTGCTCAAATGTGATAGAGATGAAGCATTTCTTTAAATCATCGACCATTCTCTTGTAAGGAATGAGCTTTTCATCTTTGGTTTGGTACACATCATTGACCTGGTGGATGACCAGTTGTGAGTCTCCATGAATGTGCATCTCTGTAACTCTCCACTGTATTGCCATTTTCATACCATTGAGAAGTGCCTCATATTCAACAATATTGTTCATGCAAGGAAACTTTAATCTGAATGCTTTGGGTATCGAGTATCCTTGAGGAGTAATGAACAATATGCTTGCTCCAGATCCATTCTGTGTGTAGGAGCCATCAAAGAATAACTGCCATGCTCTAGAAGAGAGGTGCATGATAGAGGAATCGGGAAACTCCATTTGCATGGGTGTATCATCAAACAGTGGTGCTTTAGCTAATTGATCAGCGATGACCTGTCCTTTGATAGCTTTTCTTTCGACATATTCAATGTCAAATTTGCTCAAGAGCATGACCCATTTAGCTAGTCTACCTATGAGGGCAACTTTGCTTAGGAGATATTTCAGTGGATCAATTTTAGCTACCAAATGAGTGGTATGAGCTAACATGTAGTGTCTCAATTTTTGTGATGCAAAGATCACAGCTAGACATGCCTTCTCGATCATTGAGTAGTTCTTCTCATAGGCCACTAAAGTTCGGCTGATATAGTAGATGGCTCTTTCTTTCTTGTTCTCATCATGTTGTGCTAGCAATGCCCCCAGTGATGAATCTGTTGTGGAGACATATAATATTAATGGCTTCCCATGAATAGGAGGCATCAATATAGGCGGATTTGAAAGATACTTCTTGATATGTTTAAAGTTGTTTTCGCATTCTTCATTCCATGCAAAGGTCACACCTTTATGCAATGTTTTTGTAAAAGGCTGTGAGATGTCCGCTAGCTGTGATATGAATCTTCTGATAGATTGAACTCTGCCTTGCAACGTCCTCATTTGACTGATATTTGTGGGAGGTTGCATCTCTATTATAGCCTTGACCTTAGCTGGATCAACTTCAATGCCTTTCTTGGAGACGATGTATCCTAGGAGCTTTCCAGAAGTGACGCCAAAAGAACACTTTTTAGGGTTTAGTCTAAGACTAAATTTTTCCATTCTGTCAAGGATCATGCTCAAGTCTGTTAGATGTTCAGTTCTAATCATGGATTTTGCCAAGGTATCATCTACGTAATCCTCCATTGTTCTATGCATCATATCATGAAAAATTGATGTCATTGCTCTTTGATATGTAGCTCCAGCATTTTTGAGTCCGAATGGCATAACATTCCAATAGAAAGTTCCCCACGCACATGTGAAAGCTATTTTCTCTTGATCTTCTGGAGCAATTTTGATTTGGTTGTATCCAGAAAAGCCATCCATTAAGGAATACATTTCATAGCCGGCAGTCATGTCCACTATCATATCAATGTTAGGTAGTGGAAAGTCATCCTTAGGGCATGCTCTGTTCACATCTCTAAAGTCTGTGCACACTCTGATTGAACCACTGGTTTTGAAATAGGTACAATGTTGGAAATCCACTCAGCATAGTCTATGACACGGATGAATCCAGCTTTTAGGAGTTTTTCTAGTTCTGCTTTGACTAAGAGTGCAACATGAGGATGCATCTTTCTCAATTTTTGTTTGATTGGTTTTACTCCGGGAGCAATGGATAGATGGTGCATAATGAGATTGGGATCCAATCCTGGCATATCTGAATATTTCCATGCAAAGTTGATCTTTTTCTCTGATAAGAAGGTAGTGAAGTTTTGTTTCTCTTCGTCTGATAGAGATTGTGCTACATGTACCAATTGTGGTTCCTCTGTTGTACCCAAATTGATGGATTGAGTTGGCTCAATCAGAACTGGAGATCTATCCTATAAATGACTCGGAAGGACATCAAATATCTCATCCTTAGGTGCCTCAGAGAGGTTTTCACCTTTAGATACGTCTTTTCTTTTTACTTTTGTCAGTTCTGAGACTGCCACAAAGTGGTTTTCACCCTCAGAACTCTTTTTCTTTTTCTTTTTACTCTTGTTTTTCTGACTAAGATATTTGATGTCTGACTCGGTCATGCTAATGCTCGGTTCACTGATGGAAGTACTCATAGGCTCAACTGCATTGAGGTAGCAGGCAAGGGCATAGTCATTTGGGAAGGTATACATACCATGGTTTGGGTTTGTGGAAGTTTGGTCGATAAGATCATGGCGTTGGATAGTCAAAGCGGGAAAGGCTTGGGATATGGTGTTCACGGATGTGGATATGTCATCATTGGTCCTAACCTGACGCTCAAGTTCAAAGGTGATATTACAGCTCAAAATGTTCAATTCGTGAATAGGCTCAACGTCATCATGGGAGTCCTCTTCAGCCATAGGTGGATCAGACACGTTAAGTTCATTGTTTCGCTCTAGACTTACGTTGGGTTGAGAGACATATTGGTGAATAACATCAATAGATTTCTCTGTTATAAGCTCATCTTCTTCTGGAATGGCACCCCATTCATAATCATTTGACTCATCTTCTGATTCAGAATCTCTAGGAAATCTTAGAAACTGCGTGAAATCAGGATGAATACCCCAAGAAGGATTACCCTCAGTCTCTGACTTGAATTCATATTCATGGGAATCAGTGTCAAAATAACTACCCCCTGCTTCTTGATCAGTTTGATTGCCTTTGAGATTGGCTATTTCTTGTGGTACAACCATCTCTTGCGCTACAGTAGGTTCTTGTGTTTCTACTACATTAATTCTTCTAATAGGATCATCTGTATCATCAAGAAGATCTTTGATCTCTTTAGGCAATTTTTCATAGGGGATAAGCTCAGAGCTATCTGAATCATCATCCAAGGGTTTTGTTTCTTCTTTCTTAAGAAGGGGTTCTCCTGGTGCAATTTGTTCTATGACACGAGAACAACCACTTTTGAGATGATAGGGTTTCTTCTTAAACCCTATGCCACTAGTATCTTTTTTGGCTCGACCAATATGTGAAATGGGGGTCACAAGACCCTTTCCCCTAATTCCTAGAGGTCCTTGACCAGAATATCCCATCTTGGCCATCAATTTATTTCCTAGACCATATGAATTAGAAGGGACTGTAGGTGCTATAGATTCACTAGGTTGAACAATTTTAGATTCAGAATCCTCTTTATATAGCCATGCCAGCACAGCTTTATCCTCTTCAAATTCTTGTTTGGATACTTGTTCCACCACAAAATGTCTTTTGTATGCTTCCATAGGTTCCTTAGGTTCTGATTTAGACTGCTTCAAGGATTGGCCATACGACTTAGGTGAGATTGGGAGAGATGTCAGAGACAAGACTGGCTCTATAGTGTATTCTCCCATCCCATTTTCTTTGGTATTGATCTCTTTAGCAATGTCGTCCATCTTAGATGTGGAAGCCACATTTTGTTGCTTGATGGAAGATTCTCTGTTATTGGGAACAAGTTTATCGGCACTTTCCTTCAATGTATTGCAAGTTGTACTCAGATCAGCTGGGATAGTAACCTCCACTCCTTCATAGGGAAATTTCAAGCATTGATGGTATGTCGAAGGAATAGCTTGCATTTCATGTATCCAGGGTCTCCCTAGAAGGATATTGTAAGCCAATGGTAGATCGAGCACCTGACATGTGGTATCTTTGATGACTGGACCCACCCAGATGGGCAAGACAATGGTGCCTTTAGAAGCTCTTTCTTGTTCATCATAGGCTTTTATGGTGATCTTCTTTCGAGGATCAATAGCCATCTCTGAGAATCCCAACTGTGTGATTAAGTTGTAAGAACAAATGTTGAGGCCTGCGCCCCCATCTATCAACACACGTTTGACTCGACGGTTCTAGATCAAGACTTCTATGTGCAAGGGCTGATTATGTGGGTGACTTAGGGAGTTGTCATCCTCTTCTGAAAAGGAGATATATTGTGGAGATGTTAGATGACCAACCATAGTCTGGAACCTGTCTAGATCTAGATCATCAGGAACATTAGAGCCGAGCAAAGCTTTGTCTAGGATATCTCTGTGAGCTGGAGATATTCGAAGTAACTCAAACATAGAGATTTTGGCATTGGTATGCTGGAGTTGTTGTACGATGCTGTAAGATGTAGGTTTGGTATCCTTTGGATTGGAAGATTTCGAGGCAACCTTCTGTTTAGAAGCAGATGTGAGATTGAAAGGTATCTTAGGGACATCAGATGAATTTGGTGTTTGTCCTTTCAGATGCGTCTGAGCTTGTGATCTGGTAACTGCATTAGCTGAGGAATGATTTCTATCTCTTTGTATAATCATGATGACATTACAGCTCTCAGAGAGGCATGGTTCCACCATATTGATGACAGCATCGTTTCCAGGGTAGGCATAGTTGACTTTTGCCCCCATGTTAGGCTGAGAAGTGGAAACTCCCTTGCCATGTTGTGGAAAAGGTTCTGTAAATGCTGTGTGATCATTATTGCTGGTAGGATTATCAATTGTGATGTCCCCTTGATCTATCAAGTCTTGAATGGTATGCTTCAAATGGAAGCATCCATTAGTTTTGTGGCCTTTAGTCTGATGGAAAGCACAGAATTCATTATCTTTCCACCAATATGGTTTTGGATCCGGATCAGGTTTTCAGATTGGTGGTAAAGAGATCATGTTATCAGTTATCAGGGTCCTCAGAGTAGATTCCAAAGATTCTCCCAGAGGAGTAAACTTTTGTTTATTATCCCATCGTTTGAATGGCTTCTTTGGAGATGGTTCAGCAGATTTTTTCTCTGAAGCTTCAATGGATTTGGTGGCAACGGTGAGATTGTAGGCCGGTGCCTTTGATGGGGTGTGGATAGTGTCAACAACACCGTCAGAGACGATACCTTTGTTTCTATTCCAGCTCTTGTTTTTATCTTTTGAGCTAGATCTCGCTTCAGACTTGTCCTTTTGAAGTGTGATTTCTCCTTTCTTGACAAGTACTTTCTCAATCTTGATTGCATTATCCACCATTTTATCAAAAGATACATGATCTTGCATTTGTAATGGATAGTTGAGCTCTGGAACAAGGTTATTGATAAAGATTTCAAGTTTCTCCATTTCGGGAATTGGTCTAGCATATAAAGAAAACTTCTTTCACCACCTCTTGAGAAAAGTTAGGAATGATTCCCCTGGATATTGCTTGAGGTTACAGATATCGATCATGGTAATCGGATGTTGAATATTGTAGAAATATTATTGATAAAACAATTTAATCAATTCCTCAAAAGTTTTCATCGTAGAAGGTAATCTTGAAAACCACTGAATGGATGCTCCTCCCAAAGATCTAGGAAAAAGATGCATTAGATAAGTCGATTCATGCATGAATTCCATGGATTGCGTACAGAACTCTCTGAATTCATGCATGAATTCCATGGATCAGAGTGTCCGTCATATTTTTCATACTTTGGTATCTCCACTCTTTTTGGGAATGGTGGCATATATAAGTTTTTGTCGAACGGGAAAGGACATAGGGCCTCCATGGAGAACTCCTTGGGTTCCTTCTCCTTAAGATTGTTAAATTCAACTTGTATAGCGTGCATCTATTTTGTCATAGCTGTGAGTGGAGTTTCTTCCTCATGTGTGATTATATCATCAACGTTAAAGTTGGGAGGAAGCTTAGCCCCTTCCTGGGCTAATTGTAAAAAGTATGCCTCTCTATCCACTTTCAAGGAATGGCTCATCATTCTCTTGAATTCATCGTCATTCGGACATCGATGGATTTCAGAGGGGGTAGGTTCTTGGTCAGCATTATGTTGAGAATGGTGTCCCTGGGATCCTCCTCCTAGAGAATCATGGTTTGTCCTTGCTTGAGACATGGTAGGAGTCTTTGGGCTCCCTGGAATAGATTGAGGAGAAGTTTGTTGATTACCTCTATGAGTTGATAGAGGAGGTATGTAACCAGTTTTCAATCGAAAGTTGCCGAGACCGTCGTCTTCGTAGATACCTGACTTGATGAGTTGTTCAAGAGTTGGACCTGGGGTATTGGTCAAAAGTAAGTGCTGAGATGTTTCTTCTGATTTCTTGTGTGAAGAAGCTCTGGTCTCTACCATTAACTTTGAATGAAACAGAAGAAAAGGATGAAGACAACTGAAGAACAATTTGATTCGAGAAAATCAGATGACGCAACCTTGTCAAGATTATGATAGTTTTGAAAATCTGATGAGATGTGGGTGAAGGAAACTATGCCCTGGATGTATGGGATAGATTGCCCAAAAGATAGCGGACACGAGTTCCCAACACTTAGTTTATTTTTAAAGATTGATTGATTGAAGATTGATAGTTATGACAAGGTTTTGACACGAGATAAAAAGGATTCAAATTGATCAAATAGAAGACTAGATCAGATTCAAAAGATCAAACTCAGAAAATGGTAGAATGCTCAATAGCTACTGCTCTGTTCTTGACACAATGATATTTTTGACAGATTCTGGATCTAGGCTGGAAACATTGGATATCTTGCAATTTGACAATTTCTGACAACTTTCTCAAATTTTTCCAAATGACACTCTGCAGACTCGTACGACAGTTGGGTAGATATGAAACGACAGTTGTGAAACTCGTACGACAGTTGGGTAGATATGAAACGACAGTTGACAAAACTCGTACTATAGTTGCTAACAATTTTTGGCTTCTTGAATTTTGCTGGTTTGAAAACTCGTACGACACTGGGTTCTTAATCATACGACATATGGGCTTTACTGAAATGACATTTGACAAAAAGTCATATGACTTTTGACCTCTTGAAATGACTTTTGACTCCAGAAAGAACTTTACGTCAATTTTTGCAAAATTTAAGGTTTTCAGTTTTGGATTGTTTGCAAATTGTACTGTCCAAATTTTGAAGGTTATACCAGATTTGATCATTTTTAATAGCCAAGTAGATAAATAAGCACGCAGAATAGCAAGCAAGTGATTCCAAGCACGTCTGAAAACAATGAACAAGGGCAAAAGCAACCTTGCGCATGAACAATCAAGTGACCAAATTGTGCTAATCCCTGAGAGTACTAATTGTGTATGTTCTAAAAAGTTTTGCAATAACACACATATACCTGAAAGTGAAAAATTGGCCTCTCTAGGGTTTTTAGTAATGGTTTGACTCTGCAACTTTTATGATTCAAAGGGGTGAACTCCAATCCCGGCGCACCAGGGTTTTGACACAGTCCGAGAACTTAATCTTCAAGAGCTGCTAGGGAGATCTGACAACCCAACAATGAACCATACCCGTGGAGATTTCTTCCACAAGGACATTTATATAGCGGCTGTCACTACCACGGTGAAAATGGCTGTGACCGCTTGAGGTTCCATCAACGCAGTTTGCCCTGTGAAGGGATTATCTGCTACGGTTAACCCTCTCTAAAGATGACTCACAATAGTATACCACAAGGGGACTTGGCTCCAGATTCAAGGTTTTGACACCTCTTCACTTTTAACCCAAACAAAGCAAGTAGATTAATTCGACACGCTAAGACAAAGTTTTGTTCCACCAAGGTCTGTGATATCAACTCCACGTGATCTATCAACCTCTCCGGGGAGAGAATGTATCAATCAATAAGAGAAGACGCACTAACCAATTTTGATTCACCAAAGCTTGTGATATCAACCCCACGTGATCTATCAACCTCTCCAGAGAGAGAATGTATCGATCAATAAGAGAAGACTCACTAACCAAGTTGAATGTGAAACGCACTAAGTATCCTCCCTACCTACAAGGATTCCATCGTCAAGAAAGGTTTCGCTAGGAATCCAATCTCTCAAGAATCACGAATAGTGTTCATAGGGCCTAATTACTATGTGAGCACAGATATATGTTCTGAAAGTAAATCTACCAAAAGCATTCAAAAACTAGAAAGAGGAACACTTAACGCTTAAAGCAAATATGAGATGAGTCCACAAGGTGGAACACTTAACACCTCACACAAGCTAAAAATGAGTCCCCAACTTAGAAAACAAGTGAGTTCCTAAAAGCACAAAAGGGTTGCCAAGTGGAACATTTAACGCTTCTGTCCTGTTGACCCCTCCCCTTTATGGCGCTGAGATTGCAACCACGGGGTGGAAATGAGGGGCCGGCGGATTAGCGAGTCCAATAACCCAAGATTGCAATCAAGATCAATCACAAGTATCTTAAGACTACTTAATGAATCCTTAAGGGATCACAACCTAGTATCAAATTATGCAAGTGTGTAGAATAAAAGCAGGAGAAGACGCACACAAGCTAGACACATAAGAGATTTATTTTAAGCCCAAATCAAAATGTTATTAGATGAAGGAGAATACTTGGTGATCCTCGCAACGTGCTTAGTAGATTTTACTTGATTTTTAGCAATTCTTGCGCTTTTCCCAATCAAAACCAGCAGAGAGCAATCAAAACAGAGAATTTCAATTGTCAAAATTAGCAGTTAGCCGAAATATAAAAATTAAATCTGATACTCTACTCTGAAAAATGAAATGACAGTCAAAAAATGGTACAGAAACTCGTACGACAGTGGGTATGATCTCATACGACAGTCCATAAACTCGTACGACACTGGGTATCTTACCATACGATAATCAAAATCCTGATGCTGAAACTCGTACGACAGTGGGTCTCTTACCATACGATAGTCAAATCCTGATGCTGAAACTCGTACGACAGTTGGTCTCTTACCATACGACACTGGGTGTCTGATGAAACGACAATATAAAAAGCTCGTACGATAGTGGGTCTCTTACCATACGACAGTTGAATCCTAATGCCAAAACTCATACGATGGGTGCCAGAAATGTGTGTGTGAAAATTGTACTTGATCTATAGACACAACACTCAGTAAAACATTAGAGGTTAGCAAAAATCAAAATCGTGCAAAATTGAAAGCTATCTAACCAAGCGATTTACTGCCTTCTAATAGGTGCGAGATTAATGTTCTCAGACTGTAATCGAGATCAGTGACCTAGACGACACCTAAATGAAGGATTTGAATGCAAAAGATGGATATGAAATTGAATACAATTAAGCTATTTTTTTTTTGGATTTTTCTATGCAATAAGAATGATAAAAACTGATATGAATCTATGCTAGATGAAATTGATATGCTATAAATTGATCTATCTAACAATGATATGCAATATGAATGCAAAAATAAGATTGATCTCACAAAGATGTCGATTCACAAGAGCTTTGATTCTTCAATTCCAATTCTCCAGCGTGATTGTGCAAAAATATGAGATGATTTGTGAAGACCTGAAGCCTTTAATTTATAGAAATCCAGGGCTTTGGAGGTGCATGGGAAAAGCCATAAATCACTCAAATTAACTCATCTTGTTTTTTGAGTTATCTGATCATGAAAGATAGTTAATTCTCAAAATCATGCAAAAACATGCAAAAACAGCTTTTTAACTCAAATTAGAGTTTAGATCAGCTTTTTGAACTCCAAAAGGATGTTGAGTTCCAAAAAGTCAATAACTTGCATTGATTTTCTGATTTGGAGTTTAACTATTTCTTTTGAATATGCATAATAATTAAGAATTAAATAAATAAATAAAGTGATTTATCCTCAACTCAACTGATTAATTTATGGGTTAATTAACTATTTTACCAAACTTTTATTAAAAATTATATTATTAAATAATGACAACATGTTTTAATTAATTAAATAAGAATTTAATCAATTAAAGATAGGAATTTTGATTTATTGTCAAAATTAAATAATACAATTAATAATAGATAGAATTAAATTTAATTACACAATTAAGTGGCAAATATTAAATCTAATTAATTAAATATGAAAATATTCAATTAATCAAACTTAGGATAAATGTGATTTATCGCCAAATAATCATTAAATTAAAGATAATTAAGATAATTAGGAATATTACTAGGAATATTCCCCGATGCAGAATTTAAGATAATCAATTATGATTCGATGATGTTTAGATGTGCCTTAGATTAGGACTTTGATGTCGATTTCGTTCGAATTGTCAATGTAGGAGATTAATGAACTTATAGCCCATTTTTGGGGTATTACAATGATCTATATGTAGGACTCCTAGTGATGTACTATTTAGAAGAGGATTGAGATGGGTTACCTTTCTTGATGGGGGGATCAAATTGCATGGATTGTCATCCTCGGATAGACTTGTGATGTTTGGACGATGAGATCCTTACTAGCATGGGAAAATCTCTGGATCGAGATGATGAGGTCCACAAAAGCAAGTACTAGCTACCCTAGACAATGCTTAGTCAAATGGGTGAAGCTTTGAGATTTTGATTTGTGTAATAAGGATAGGAAAACTCAAGGCAAGTTCTTGGATATGATATGGATCTAGGGTAGTGACTTGGGATAATGATGGTAAATGATGCTTCCTAAGATGGGGGATGTTGTGAGAACTTTCACAATTTTTTAAAGAGGAGGATATTGTGCCAACTAGTCTTCACTCTCTAGTCTGACAGAGTGGCGATCAACTTGGATCTGAAAAGAAAACTATTTAACCCTTGCATTGTATTGTATGTTGTCCAATCAGGTTTGGTACTTTTCTTCTTCATGGGCTGCAGTGACAATATGCTGACAATCTTTAAGCTTTCTTTCTGTGACTTTCTTCTCTTCATATGCACACGGGATGGGTAACTTACCTTTCTTATGCTTCAAAGTCTAGGTCATAGGTCATAGAATGCAGCTATTTTCAAGACACTAGATTGGATCAAGCTAGGAAGTGACTATGGTAAGTATACCTTGGCTTGGTTTTGAACAAACTTGGCTTTTCTTTCAGGGTGATGTCTGTACACACTAAAAGGTGCACTTCTATGAACCATTGCATGCAAGGTTGCTCAAGAATGAGGCCTCACAAAGTGGCTCATAGCTCTCTATGCATGGAGTTGCAAGGGACTATGATGTATTTGCTCTTAGCTAGAGCTACAAGCTTGTGACCTTGCTAGTCAACCATACAATGAGAGATTCAAGTGAAGACAAGGGCAACAATGCCAATATCTCCAAGAATCCAAATATGCAATGCAATGCAAGCTAAGAATGAGAATGCAAATGTGCAAGCTATGCTATGAAAATGGAAGTACAAACTAAGCTATGAAATGGAAATATCAATGGATTACAAATCCTTCCTACTTAGACTATGTGAGCTTATTCTATTGCATAAAAGGAAACTAAATTAATATGCCATTATCATGCAACTAAGAAAGCAAGTATGCAACTACAATGAAATGCAACAAGTCTTCAATGTCTTCAAACTCCAAATGCACCTAAAACCTGTAGCATAACATTAGCATAAAACAAGTGGTATGCAAATGGAGGAGAGAGCTCTCCTTTTATAAGAAATGAGGTGAAATGGACCATGGAATAAATTGAATAAATGGGGCCCAAAGTCTAGGCGACCATTTTAGGGTGCATACATTTGCCCCTCTTTGACTAATGTGTGATCGATTTGGGAACACATGTAGTCAAAGAATGAAGTTGCAATGTGAGATCAATTTGGGATCACAAAACAACTCAGATATGAGGTCGATTCGGGATCATATCCAGACAAAGCATAGACAAAAGGCCTTTGAACATGAAATTGATTCGGGATCACATTCAAAGTAAGAGATAAGAATCTCAAATTTGAGCAAAAGCTCACAAAAGATGTCTGAATCAGGAAAATCAAGCAATTGGGGATGAGAATCCCATAAATACTGCCCCCTCGGAGTCAAAATTGAAATCGAAATTAGGTAGAGGAGAGATAGGAAATCAATAAAATATGATCAAATCAAAATGAAGTCACAATCGAAGATAAATGATAAGAGGATAACCATTAGGCAGTGAAACATGCCCCAGCAATGAGCTAGAAGAAAAGAGATAGGGTGAATGAAAGACTAGAAAATTGAGAGACATGAAAAGGAAGAAATTCCACCAAAAATCAAATTATGCCTCAAAAAGTCAGTCAACTGCTCAGAAGAAAGAGAAAATTTGGAAACGCGACTCATATTTCGATTTCGAGTCCGAAAATGGATAGAAAATGATGTGATATGAAAAGACCAGAAATAAAAGATATGATCAAGAAGAATCAGAAAATGAGCACAGTTGACCAACTAGTCCGTAGATGATAAAAAAAGAAAGCTCTCTCCATATGCAAAGTGCAAAACTAGTCTAACATGACCCTAAAAAATGCAAGCTACTATGAAAGTGGTTGACTTGCAAGGTCACAACACCTATAGACATCTAATTATCATCATCGAGCATTATTGGTAGCATCGTAAGATCATACAATGCACACTAGCATAACTATGTGGATATGAATATGATCTTTATCAGATAGAAATGTGGAAATCTCACCTAGGCATCAAAGACATATAGGTCAAGATGACTAATGCAGTGAGATCACCTAAGTTTGATATGGAAAGATTATGCTTGTATCAAGACACATGAAAGTTAGGATAACTAGAAGCATGCACTCGCAAAATAGTCAAGGATAATACCTTGTCAATCCATAGGGTCAAGTAAGACCAGCATAAATGCTCATGATAGTTAGGACCAACAAAATATACCCACAAGCAGATAAAGAAAGAAAACATGTTCTCATACCCTCAGTCTTCTAGCTATGCATCATCGAAAACTTCTCAGGGAGAGACCACTCATCAAAAAAATCCTCATAGACAGCACACAAAGAAAAATAAAGTCAACATATCTCAACAAGTTGATTGTTTAAGTGTGTGTGTGTTGGTCATAGAGTCAGACTCTAAGTATCACATTTGCAAGTGAGTAACGTCACATCATACTAGACTGTTGGGTAAGACATCTGATAAGTGTTAAGAAACACTCGACGCAAGGGTAGTGTTGAAAAACACTGTTTGGGGTGGTGTTGAAAAACACCTATTTGGGGTGGTGTTGAAAAACACCTATTTGTGAAATGCCCCAAGAGACAAATGCACGAGAAGACCTATGCTAACAGTTATGCCCCCTAGACAAAGACAAAGACAAAGACCAATTCTAGACCAAGTCAAATAAGGTCAAGGCATGATGGAAAGTGGCAAGTGTCAAGGACGCATGCTAAGAAATAGGAGTGCAAAGGCCTCAAGTAGTGCCTATTTCCAAGTTTTCACCACTTGGAATCTTTTTGCAATTTTTTCTCTTTTTTTTTGAATTTTTGAATATTTGATTTTTTTATATTTTTTTCAGGACTTTTTATGCTTTTTAGGATTTTTTCAAAGATATATATCAATTTTTTTGGTATTTTTTCAGGATCCATAAATATGTACAAAGGATGCCCCCAGATAGAAATGGGCATCAAACTCTGAAGCAAGATCACATCATGTAGTCCCAATGTCTAGGAAGGTGAGGGACAAGATGGATAAGCAAGTTGGTGGAAGAGATGGAAGACATGAGAATGAAGGAGAGTGAAGGAAATAAATCCTCAATGGAAAACTCCTCAAGAGTACTCAAGCTAGGGAAAAATTATCATGCAAAGCACATCTGGATAAGCAATGAAAGGCTAGCATAGGATAAATCACAAAAGCACATTGCAAAAGAAGGAAGGATGTAGTCCAAAGGAGTAGACATGTCAAGAGGCTTCATATCATCGTGTTTTACTCTTTTTTTTTTTTTTAGATCAAGACCAAAGGGAAAAGGGACAGTGAAAGGCTAGAATGAATGAAGGAAAATAAATATGAAGGCTAAACATGAATGGAATGAAAGCAAGATCATCGTAAGATAGCTCACAAAATAGCCAAATGTTCGTGTATAGATCAACATTGTCAAGATCAAAGAGAGAAGATGGAATGGATGAAATATGTAGAAGAACTACGCATGACGCCTGATTGCCAGGTTTTCATCATGGTACTTATCCAAGGTGCCACAAGGGAGTGGTTTTCACCATAAGATGAATTTATTTCTCTTTACTTTTGCTACCAAGGTGCCTGTTTCCAGGTTTTCACCATGGCACATTTTCAATTTTTTTCAATTTTTTGCTATTTTTTGAATTTTTCCATTTTTTAAATTTTTTTGGAAGAAGGAAAGCTTTTTAGATAATGCTCCTTGAAAGGATAAACCATGATATGCCAAGGATTCAAAATGATATGCTCAAAGATGCTGAAGGGGAAAGGAAGACGCATGAGGAATAGACAAATGAGGAAAAAATGATAGAAGGTAGAAGGATAATGAATGGAAGGAATGTAAAAAAGTAGATGGAAAGAAAGGTAAGATCAACGTCAATACACACCTTGAAGGGTGACGGAAAAAATGGAGGAAATGTAAACCATATTCTAGTCCAAATGCAAATCATATTTTGGTTCATTATTGCTATCTGACTCCTCAAAGAGAGGATTGGTGTGCTTGTTATAATTCTCAAATGTGAATAGAGGAATACGAGAAGGAATATGGAAAATGTTTAGCAGAGGTTGTGGTTCAAGCGCATGGAATGAAAGAATATTTTTTGAAAAAGATGAAGTGGAAGCCTTTGGAAGCTTGAATGTCAACTTCACTTGTTGTTCAATATTAGACTCTTTCAAGAGAGATTTTGGAATCCATATAGCCTTAGGCTTTTTATTTTCTTTTGATGATTTAGAGAGAACTGATGCAGATATGATACTGATGTTGATCTTGACCAATTTGCGCAAAATTTTGAGTTTTTAAGGTATAATTTCAAGTTTCCGAATGTGAGGGTGAAAATGTTTGATTTCTATCACAAATTCAATAGCAATTAGACAGGTTTGCAAATAGTATGGGATCAAACATGTCTTCAAACACTTGAAACAAGGGCAAAAGCAACCTTGCCAAGATAAACACTTGTGATATCAAGATTGAAAAAGCACCCTATGAATGCTACCGATTGTTTGTATGTAAGAACATTTACACTGGTTTAGCACATTCGAGAACACTTCAAGCAATACCTTCCTACAAGACAAGGCTCAATACTTACCAACTTAGCCCACAACTTGATGCCCCCTTGCCTCACACCAAGTGGTTTCCCACAAGAGATATTGGCTTTGTCATGGAAGTGTCAAACAACACAACCAAAGGGACACATATGGTGAGTATCTTAAGGTGATCCGGGTAAACCACTTGGATCAATCCTTGCACTAAGAAGATAAGCGGCTAAAAGAAGGTGGCTTCTATCTAATGGTTCTTAATAAGGGCTTCCGTTCATAACACCCCTCTTGCTCCTCATAAAGGACTAGGACCTTGCGGCCTCAAGAGTACCTTAAGCATTCTTGCTCAATGTTTTCCCCATGGTCGCAATCCCATGAGCTACTCACATCAAGCGAAGACAAGTGTTATGTCTACCAAGGTTTTGTGTCCTTGATAGCCTTGAGATTATAGTGGGTTGGAATGGCTCGGTATTAGCTTGTCCCCACTTGGGTCGTTCCTCTTGATTGCTCAAGAGCAGGCCGCTAAAGGATTCTAACAACTAAACAAAAAGTGGATCAACTCTTGAGGTTCAAGGTTTTTGGTTCACCACAAGGGTGAAGAGCATACTCCCCTATCTCAAGAATCTCTCCCAAACACACCAAGCAAAGTTCATTTACCCTCTTGTTTTCAAAATTCAAAGATGGGTCAAGATTTTCTAGTTCACCAAAATGGTGAAGAGCATACTTCTCCTACCACCCAAGAATTCCTACAACAAGATCTTAAGTGCCTAATAAATGAAACAACTAGTTTTTGCCACGCTTAAAAGGAAAGCAAATAAACAAGCAAGATTTTTTTTTTGTTTTTATGCTTGGGCAGCCCTACAAAAATTGTTAGTAGCCCTCTTTGACATGCATTTTTAGCAATTTTCAAGCAAATGAGAGTACCTACAAACACAACTTGTTAGACCCACAAAGTTAGCAAAATCCAAATCCAAATGTAAACATGCCACAAACTGCTAGATTTAAGCTAAAAGATGTGGGTTAGACCTATCTAAACACAGCAAAACAAAACAGCAAGCTAAAATAATCAAATTCGGACAAGAAAACTGAAAATGCAAGTCTCTGCCAGACCAGGCGATATTTCTCAGACTTCACCAGTATCGCGCGATACAGTTTCCTATAGTCGGGCGATATTTCTCAGTCGCGCGATATTTCTCACTATGGGCGGGCGATACTTCGCTCGATAATAGGCGATATTTCTCTGTACTAGTGGGCGATTCTTCTCTCGTGCGAAGTATTGCACCGCTATACAAAGGTATATCGTGTGATATTTCTAAGAAGTATCGCGTGATACTCTGAGACAAAAAACCAGAGACTGAAAACTGAGCTGAAAATTGATAAAAATTTTGACGAAAAATGCAGAATTAAAGGGACAAAGCTAATCTACTCAGCCCCACGGTAGGCGCCAGAAATGTACACACTAAAAGGTGCACTTCTATGAACCATTACATGCAAGGTTGCTCAAGAATGAGGCCTCACAAAGCGGCTCATAGCTCTCTATGCATGGAGTTGTAAGGGACTATGATGTATTTGCTCTCAGCTAGAGCTACAAGCTTGTGACCTTGCTAGTCAACCATACAATGAGAGATTCAAGTGAAGACAAGGGCAACAATGCCAATATCTCCAAGAATCCAAATATGCAATGCAATGCAAGCTAAGAATGAGAATGCAAATGTGCAAGCTATGCTATGAAAATGGATGTACAAACTAAGCTATGAAATGGAAATATCAATGGATTACAAATCCTTCCTACTTAGACTATGTGAGCTTATTCTATTGCATAAAAGGAAACTAAATTAATATTGCCATTATCATGCAACTAAGAAAGCAAGTATGCAACTACAATGAAATGCAACAAGTCTTCAATGTCTTCAAACTCCAAATGCACCTAAAACCTGTAGCATAACATTAGCATAAAACAAGTGGTATGCAAATGGAGGAGAGAGCTCTCCTTTTATAAGAAATGAGGTGAAATGGACCATGGAATAAATTGAATAAATGGGGCCCAAAGTCTAGGCGACCATTTTAGGGTGCATACAATGTCTACACAAACAATCCTCACAAGAGACAAAGAAATCTTGGAGGATACATGCAGATGATCTCTCTTGGCAAAATAACTTTGTAATTCTGATATTGTGTATGTTCAACAGATGTTTTTACTGGGTCAAGTCACTTTCAAGAACACATACAAGCAGTTCCTACCTATAAGATAGGCGAGTATCACAACCCTTGCCCACAACTTGATATCCCAAAAGAGGAATACATATGGTGAGTAATCTTCAGGTGACCTGGGAAACCATTTGGGTCAGTCCTTGCACAAAGGTTATGATACTTTCAGGAATAGATCAGGTAGGCTTTTGATTAATGGCTTCTAGTAAGGTTCATGACATCCCCCCAATCAGTTTGTACACACATGACTCACTTAAGAGCCTAGTTGACCATGCCGAAATCATAGGGATATTCACCTACCTTGGGCTACCATCAACATGCCTTACTTGAGCTTGCGGGGATAAGGTGAGAGTTTTCTCAACACCTTATTTATATACTGGCTGGGGAATTACCGGTTTGAGGTCATTCTCTAAAGAGGAAGCACTTCTCTCTAGATAGGCCTCGCTAAAAGTGTCATCAATCAAACTTGATCTTTCTCTTCACCCAAGATCTATGAAGGCAAGGAAAGAGGATACAGATACAAGTAGATTGCTTCCACCTCGCTTACTTTAACAAGGTTTATGCAAAATTGAAAAGCTCCAAGGAAGTGTTGAAAAACACTCCTTCATACACGCCAAGAAGTATTCATTCCAAATTGAACCTATTAAGACTATGTGTTTTCTATTCTAGAACGTCAAACACTCATGTTTAGCATGCAAGGTTTTGTGTTTGAAATGTAAATGACAATGCTTGAAAAATAGAGATTTGATTTGCAAAAAACAAAGAAAGTGTTACTCCTTTTAGCATTCAAGATTGTGTTTGATCAATTTTTAAGCACCAAAAGAAGTGTTCATCGCATTGATTCTTTATCCCTTAGGCATTCAAGATTTGAGTATGTTGATTTTAAGCACCAAAAGGAAATGTGATGTTTTCCTTGTTCAATTTTAACCTTTGTTCATTTTAAACCCAAATTGAAATGATGAAGTGTTGTTTGGCATACACTGTTCCTTTTAATGCACCAAAAATAAAGTGAGTCAATTTTGTTTTAAAATATTAACCCACATTCCCGCAATCACCTGCAATCTTGCAGCAGAAAAATAGCATTCCTGCAGAGCCATACAGGCGTTCCCGCAAGACTGTCAGAAAAACTGAAATGACATAATGAAAATAAAAACATAATCTTGATACCTAAGGCCACGTTCCCGCAAGTCAAACTACATTCCCACAAGTCAACTATCGATCCCGTGTAGCGAGAATGAAGGAAGAAAAACTCAAGAAAAATATGGCCGTACGACTTACAAATACTAACTGTCAATCTTTCTAGGTCAAAATAGCATTCCCGCACAGTCAAATAGCAATCTCGCAATGCGGGAATGAGGGTAAAAATAAAAATTGTAGAGAATGTTGTACAATTTAAAAAAGGTACATAGGCAAACCTGCCTGGTTGACATGCATTCAATCCCGCGAAAAGGGTACAGTCAAGTTACTGGTAGAATGTAGATAGAAAGAAAAAAAAGATAGGAAAACAGAGATTTTGTTGTGGGAATGCATTCCTACAAGACCCTATGAGCATTCCCGTGTCCATACGAGCGTTCCTGCAAAACTGAGGATTTTTTGGAAGTTGCTACTGTGTAAAATCTGACGATAGGAATGTCTACAAAAATAGGTCTTCTTCGGCCCTGAACCTAGAAAATACCCAAAAACTCCTTGCAACACACTCAAACAACAAGAAAACTTAGTATTTGGGTTAGTTTTGCAAAGGAAAACAAGAAATATAGAGAGAAAATGACCCTTGAAGTGGTCCCACTAGGCGTGCCAAAATGTAATACCTAAAAATGTAGTGTTAAGGAATGGAAAGCAAGCTAAGCATTCAACAAAACAAGCTAGATAACACTTATGTTAAGACCCACAAAATGAAGACAAAACCCAAAAGGAAATGCAAACCTCAAAACCTCAAAGTCTCCAAATGTGAAAGATTTGTCCAATAGATTGGATGTGTGCTCATGGACTATGCTTCAAGCTTCAAGAGAGAAATGGGCATAATAACTTTGCTTCAATGGTGGATGAAAATGAAGGAGGAGAGCTTCTC
Organism: Chamaecyparis obtusa; assembly: GCA_027943335.1. NCBI lineage: Eukaryota > Viridiplantae > Streptophyta > Pinopsida > Cupressales > Cupressaceae > Chamaecyparis > Chamaecyparis obtusa. The sequence goes on along the minus strand of BSBK01001824.1, from coordinate 787,707 downwards.
TTTTATAGAAAGATGCATGAAATGGACGGTCAAGATTAAGAGGTAAAAGGGGAATGAGCAATGGTGGAGATGCATCCAAGGGAGAGCACATGGATTGTGCTTTCTCAAATGCATAGCATTGTGACAAGTGTCACAGTGAGGGAGGATGAGAGGAGAGGTCAAACGTTTGAGGGATGTGTCAACTTTGGATGGTGTGAGAGGGCACAAGTGTGTAAGAGGTGTAAGAGGCTTTATGATTTCTCATTGGAGGATGTGGAGGTGTTGTCATGAGGGTTGACTTTGAGTTGGATTAGCATTTCTTAATCTTGGATTATGATTGTGCACATGCTTAAGGGGTGATTTAGGCTTGGATTAGAGGGTAAGTGGAGGATTAGGGAGATGTGATGGGAGGAGAGAGAATGAGTGGGGGGTTAGATTAGCTAAGCATGGGTTATTAGCTAATGGAGGGGAATTAAGATTTTTAGAATTAGATATTTTATTTAATTTCAAGTGGGAGGAAAAGGGGGTTTATGAATTAATTAATTTAGATAAATGTATCCATTTAAATTAATAGAAGAATAGGGATTTAATTAATTATCAGACTATAGGTTTGTCATTTAGATAATTAATTGAACTATAGTTAATTAATTAAATTAATTAACTAGGGGATGACATAAAGTAATTAAATAATATTTAATTAATAAAATTCCTTAGGAGAAGACTATATAAAATTACTAAATGGTGTAATCAAATTTAGGTGTCTACAAGTCCAAGGGAAGGCTGGAGATTTCATCCAGAAGGAATCTAAGGATTGCTGGAAGGAGATTGAGAGAATAGGATTCTTCTTCATCAACCGAATCCCGCAGGACTCTAGGTTGGAATCCATCCCGAGAGATAATTATATTTTCTATTATGAATGTTTTTATCTATTTGAATGCTTCTCTATATGTTTTGTTATGTTGCAGAATGTTTATGCTACATTATTGTATTATGTCAACCATTTAATGTTTATACATTATTGTATTTTGTGATCCATTTAATATTTGAACATTATTATATTCTGTCAGCCAGCCATTTAATGTATATACATTATTGTATTTTGTCAGCTAGCCATCTAATGTTTATACATTATTGTATTTTGTCAACAGTGTATACAAATATAATGTCATTCATTTATATAAATGTCAGTTGTTTATACAAATATAATGTCAGTCATTTATACAAATATAAGTTGGTAGATCATTATATTCTACCAGCCATGGCTATATCATTGTATTTTGTTAGTCGTTCAGATAAGTATAAGAAGTTCGATTTAACCCCTAGATAGTATTATTTTGATGTCGTGTTTGGATTAGGGTTTGCGAGTTGTATTTAATCCTTAATCCTGAGGTAGTATTATTCCCGAGTTGTATTTAATCCTGAGTTAGCATTATTAGTAGGGTTTGCTTATACAAGTATTAGTATTATTATTAGGGTTTATTTATACTTGTATAACATTTAAGTATAAGTTTGATACTTTAATTTCTTATACTTTAAGTATAAGTTTGATACTTTAATTTCTTATACTTTAAGTTATACTTGTATAAAGAAATTAGGTACCTATCAAGATGTTTGAGATAGGTTTCATCTTCATAGAAGATAAGATGCAACTTCTAGATTTTAGAATTAAAAAAAAAATCAGACTTAGTTAAATTTCAGGCACGAGAGGTTTTATGGAGCAATGTGTTTTGACAAGGAATTTTGTGTAAACTTTATATAGGCTCATTACTTTCTTAGTGGAAGTTATATGGTGCATTTAGATGCTGTAATAGGATTGAGTAGGAAGCAAAATTAGGGTTTAGGATTGTCTAGGAGGATCAGGACCATTCTAGGCCTCCCTAAACGCTTCTAATTTTCCTAAACATCCCTAAACTCTTCTATTCTTTTCTTTTCTTTGATGTAAGTTCTCAAAAGTGTTTACGATATGTTTTATTTCATGTATGATGTATTTGTGATGTGTGGGTTAAGGGTAGAAAACCTAAGAATACTAAGTGAGTGGCTCTCAGTGCGGGGTCGGGGCCCTAAGTGGCTAGTATCAAGATAACCGACTGAAGAGTTATTTAACAAGTCATAATTTAATTAAAACTTATGGGAATGGGTTCAAACACTAAAAATATTAATGTATGCCTCACCCATGCCATTAGTACTAGTAAAGTCTATGGATGTGAGTGGGAGAAGGTGCCTATGCGTAGGTATGATCAAATGGCGCTTGTCTATATGAAAGGCATTCAGTTTCGCATGTGTCTACTTAGGGCCCGGGGCCAAGAGTGGCTAGTACTAGGACAACCCAAGGGGTGAGGGCTATGGGATGACACTCACTTAGGTTGTTGCTTAGATTTTCTACCAAGCCTTAGAACCTTTGGGAAAATATTTATACATTGATCTTCTTTTCATTTTCTATTTGGGAAAGGTTACCCAACCCTAGGTAAGGCCTAGCTATCCCTTCTTTGTGGACTTTGGTGTTTATCTCCTAGCATGGGGGAGTGGGTCTTTTGGTATCTACATGGTTGGGCGTAAATCTTTTTATCAAGGTAGCCTTTTGCAGATGCAGTGCTTAAGGATTCATACTTGCATAGTGTTCTAGTTTTGAAGAATGAATACTTGTATTTATCTTTCATGATGTAAAATTAATGTTACCTCCTAAGAGGAGATCAATGTAATGTAATAATTAATGTATTTCAAAATGTTGTAATTGGAATGGGTAGACTTAGGAAAAAGGAAAAGGGAAAGCATGAACTTTATGTATATGATGTATGTTGGAAAAGAAAAGGATTTTGTAACATTTCTAGTAAAGTAGTATGTTTCTCGTTACTGTTGATTAATGGAAAAGATGGTAAAATAAATGTAATATTTGCAATGTATCAAGTGGTTTGATTATTCTATCCAACTGCAGATATTCCCACCACAAGGATGCATGACTTTTCAACTTTGTGCTTGTAATCTTCACCTTCTTTTCATCAAGAACATTTTAATATTCAAAATACTTTTCTATCTTGGTGATCTAGTCCACCAATTCATCAGAATCCAATTTTCCACTATACTTAGGAGGATTGAAGTGTGGTGTAGACTTCATATTTGTCAAAGCCTTCAACAATCTTTCCTTACCTTGATCCATCATAGGTGCAGGTTCTACATCAACTTGTTCTTCCTCAATTTCATCATCACTAACATCTTCACGATGTCTTCCTCTTCTTTGGGTTATTTCAACAACTTCTAATCTAGTAGCAAGTTGTCTCAACATGTCTGCCAATCCTAGATCCGCATCTCGCCTCCCATGAACCATCTTGAAACCCTCTGCAATTGTAGGTCAGATCACAATTTGCTACCCCACAACAAATCAACTATGGTTTTATAAGAAGGAACCCTCAAACCTAGATTCACAAACCTAGATCAAAATCTCACCTCACTTTGATACCACCTGACGCAAGGGAGGACAGGGAGAGGGGCCAAAGGCTCATCCTAACCAGGTCCACCTTATAGAGATCACACACAAAAGAATCAATACACAAGTGAGATAGAGAATGCAAATATCTATCATATATTTATCTCAATTTGATTCATACATGTCAGGGTATAAGGCCTTTTCAATTTAGGCTAGATAATACAATCAAGTACAAAATTCCTCCAACATGTGAGGATCTGCCAATAATCTCTATTCTTCTATCTTCTAAACTTACTCCAAAAAACTCACCCCAAAACTCTAACCAAACAAATACATTTATACAAGAGGCTAATGAATCAAGTCGGCCTTCATATCCATCATCAACGAAAGGAATGACTAGATCTAGGTCCACACACTTCCCAATGATAGATACCATCATTAAATCTATGACCAAAATTAATTGCAAGAGTCAGCTTCAACAATAATCCAAAACAAACAACTTGGTAAGAAAGGAAATTGAGCACCAGACAAGCATCACCAAGCACCAGGGAAATTCACTAAGCACCAGAGAGATAATTGACCAACATTGGTAAACAAAGGAAAATCGAGCAACGCATAAAACTTCAAACATGTTTTTGGTGACATAGGATTGCCAAGGACCTGAGATGCTCCTGCATTAGAGTATAGGAAGATGTTGTGATCTTATATCCAAGATCACATCATGTAATGTTTCATGTTGGGAGAGTTACAAATGTTTTGATGAAGACTGGTTACTGGACAGTGATAGTGGAAGCTAACAGAGTGAGTCTTTGTGTTTTTGGTATATCTTAGAAAAGATATGGATTAGGTGTATGTGAGCTTAAGAGATGAAATATAAGGCACTGAAGGATGTTCATTTGTCAACACAAAGTACATAATGATGGATGACGTTAATTGTGGCATGTGATTTGGAGAAGACTTATTTGGGAGCCGACTTCAAAGGTGTAGCATGCATTTTGTTTGGCAAATGTAAATTAAGGATGTCGGTCCTTAATTATTATAATAGCATCATTGTATACTTGTTTTAGGTACCGTGTGTATCTTAGCAAGAGTTTATGTAAATGTTTATATAATTAGGAAAGCTTAATAGGCCAACCTGATCATGTAGAATGTAATAGGGTATATATGTAAGATCTTTTCTTTGAAAATATATGGTGAGAATTCATGTGATGTAAAGAAGATTTTGAAAGCTGGGAGCTTGTGTTTGCTGGATGTAGAGAAGAGGATTATTGGTGAACTTCATTGGAAATGATCAAGCAAAGATAGTTGTTGTCGGACAGTTCAAAAGATTGTGTATTTATTCATATACACTTGTTATGAACAGTGAGTTCTGAAGGTGGATTTAACCTGTTAGGAATGAATGCTAAATGTTTGGCAGCCATTCTGTAGTAGTTGTTGTTGAATTCATGACTATGATTGTCATTAATGTCAACATAGTGATTTATCAGAGACTTGCAAAGAAGAAGATAGAGTTTGGATTAGCGCACGTGGGATATTGCAGTTGGAATTATGCGATGTTGAGGATATAATCTTTGATATGTTATATGGTTATGGTTAAGAGAACATATATTAATTCATTTATTCATGGAAGTTATGAGCATTTTGGTGGAAGCAATATTCAGGTAGTGTTCCTGAGTAGCAATTTGTGGAAATCGGATGATATCTCCTAATCGGGATGGAATCTAGTTTTACACAGTTAGAGGGAAGTTGAAGACACATTTTTAGTGATGTGGATGACATCAAACACTTCGAGGTCACATGAGTGAAGAATTGTTGTAGTTGGAAGCTGATAGTTTTGTGTAATTTTGATGTAGCATGTGGAAACTTTTATTTTATAATTGTATGCCGCCTCATTTGTAATTACTTGAGTGTGGTATAAAGGAAGGAATGTTTTCCTTTTGTAATGTGTGGAAAAATATGAAGTGAAGAAAAGAGGTAATTGTGAAAGCAAAGGAAGACATGTGAAGTACAGAGATCTGAAATTGAGATATGGTGTAACAATGAGTGCGGTTTGGCACTGTCAGAGAAGATGTAACATATTATTCTATTGAGTAATACAAAGATTATTTGGACAGTGTGTTCAGTGATCTTACCCTAAAGCTATTTGGGCAGTGGGTCCTTCTGTCTTCCATAACTCTTAATAGGGTTAGAATCTTTTAACAGGGATTCAAAATGTCCTAACTGGGATTCATATGTATTGAATGTATTTCATAAGACTCCTAATAGAGTCCATCCTTTCACAAGGAATATTCATATTAGTGCATCTTTTGTGGGCATCATTCCCACTGGGGTTTACTCTTTGATCAAGAGGTTCCCTAGTCAACATATCTTGTATCATTGTGTTATTGTGTATGAATATCTTTCTATGGTTGGTAATTATATTGCTTACATGGTTTAATGCTATTGAAGTTGATAAAAATTATAATTATTAGATAACTGATTCACCCCCCCCCCCGCCCTCTCAGTTATCTTGGTGGACTTTACTTTCTAACATAACCTTCTTTGGACAGTGAGCCTAGCTAGTGAGCCCCCCCTTTCTTTTCTTGAGTCCTAATAGGGTCTATCCTCTAACAAGGACTATGTGCTGTAATGTTTTAGTAACCTCCTAATAGGGCTAAATCTTCTAACAAGGATACTATACTCTTAGTACATTATTTGTGGGTGCTAATTCCCACCAGGGTTTTTACCTTTAACAGGGTTTCCTCGATACCAATATATTGTATTACAAATCATTGTGTTCATTGGATTTGATATTATTGCTATTCAAAGTTTAAAGTTTAATATTCTATTATACAATTGATTCACAACCCCTCTCAGTTGTATTGTGGACTGTTATTCCTAACAATTGGTATCAGAGCTACTGGTCTGTAGAGAGAAAGCTTAATAGCTTGAGGTGATCTTGGAGATGGCATTTTATAGGAAGGATGGTCCAAAATTTAATCCTAAAAACTTTGACAGTTGGAAGAACAAGATGCGAACTCATTTTCTATGTTTGGGCATTGACTATTGGTTGATCACAAAAAATAAGGTGACTATAAAGACTGAGAATGACTTACCATTAGCTTCTAATGATGAGAATAAGGTATTCTCTCACAACATGGTTGCAAGAGAGGCATTGATCAACACACTCTCTGAAGGAGAATTTACTAAAGTTAAATACTTGGATGCGACACACCATGGTCCATATTTGGCAAGGATTAGAAGCACTATATGAAGGAGACAAATATACCAAGCAAGTGAAGTTACAGAACTGGAAAATAAAGATGGAGAAGTTACAAATGAAAGATGATGAAAGTATTAGGGATTATGTTCAATGGGTTACATAAGTTGTGGTCAGAATAAAAAACTGTGGAGGCACTTATGATGAAGAAGAGGTCATTGCAAAGATCCTTAGATCGTTGAATCCTGCTTACAAGTTCACGGATCTATCTATTCAAGAGACTATACCTTTGACTCTGAACTTTAGTAGAGAGATGTTGATCACAAAGCTAACTACTTTTGAAGTTGCAGAAATGGGAGACTTTGTACCTAAAGTAGAATCTTCATTTAAGGCATTTGCAAACAAGAAGTTAATGTCTACACCTCTGAGCACTAGTAGTGAGAGCTTAGAGAATATGCCAAGGAATGGGAATAGATAATGGCTAAAGAAAGAAAGATGGATGAACTTGTTGCACTGATCGCCATAAGAGAAAAGAGAGGTAAGGGTAAATTTGAAGGAAAATTACCTTTGAAATGTTTTTCATGCAATAAGGTTGGTCATTTTGCATCTAGATGTCCTATAAGAGTTCCTAAGTACAAGCCTAAGTTTTTCAAGTCTAAGAAGGATAAGGAATGCTATTATGCTAGTGAAGGTATTTCTGATGATGATGATTTAGATTATGAGGAGATTGGATTTGTTTCTATTAGAGATAAATCAATTCATAAGGAAAAAGGCTTTAGTGTCATATGTTGATAAGAAAACTGAATGGATTATAGACAGTGTTCGTTCACATCATATGACTGGAGACAAAAACAAGTTTGTTAAGTTAGTAAAGTATGATGGTGGTGTTGTAAGGTTTGGAGATAATCTTCCTAAACCTATCATATGAGTAGGATCTATTACTCTAGATGGAAAGACTAATACTGATAATGTACTACTTTTTGATGGACTTAAGCATAACTTGTTGAGTGTTGGACAGTTGATGGACAAAGATTTTCAATTATAATTTAGTAATGGTAAATATTTTATTAGAAGTATGGAAGGAAAGCTGATTGCAATCGGTACTAAATCTAGAGGTAATGTATTTGAATTAAATACATCTGGAGCCTCTTTTTTTGTTGTGAAGGTAGATGACAATTGGTTATGGAATAAAAGATTTTGTCATGTTAATTTTGATAACATTGTGAAGGCAAGTTTGACTAATACAGTAAGAGATCTACCAAAGATTGTGAAACCATCTAACACTGCATGCAAATAATGTGTCATGGGAAAAAAGACTAGAAGAAGTTATAAAAGAAAAGCATATACATCAAAGGGAAAGTTGGATCTGGTACATACATACCTATGTGGACCTGTAAGGAAAAAATCATACTATGGTGAAAGGTATTTGATATTTTTTGTTGATGACTTTTCTAGACTGATGTGGGTTACTTATTTGAAAGAGAAATCAAAGGCATTTGATAAATTCAAGATATTCAGAGAAAAAGTAGAGAATGAATCAGGTTTAAAAATAAAATGTTTGAGGTTAGAAAGAGGTGGAGAGTTTACTTCAGACCTATTCAATTCATACTACGAAGAGCATGGAATATAGAGACAAACATCTGCTCCTAGGACTCCACAATAGAATGGGATAATAGAGCGTAGAAACAGGATTGTACTTGATGTTGCTTGAATGAAATGTATCCCATATGTATTGGAGAGAGGATGTTGGGATAGTGGTGTACACATTGAACATAATTAAAATCAGAGAAGGTACAAATAAGACTTCTTATGAATTATGATTTAATCATACTCCTACTGTAAAATATTTCATAATATTTGGTAGTAAGTGCTATATCAAGAGAGATGATGAGATATGAAAGTTTGATTGTAGAAGTGATGAAGGAATTTTCCTTGGTTACTCTACTAAGAGAAAGGCTTACACATGTTTCAATCTGAGATTGAGGAAGATTATTGAAAGTCACAATGTAAAGATAAATGAAAGGTTTTAGATACAAGAGAGAATGTATGATTGTAATCAGAATACAAAGATCAAAGAGGCTATTGTTGCAAAAGAAGAAGAAATTGTTGAAGCTGAATGTGAAAATGAGACTTGTGATAATGACACAAATGAGGCTACTGAGGTTCCTAAAACTCCAAGGTATGTAAAGAATAATCATCCTAAAAATCAAATTATTGGTAATACTAATCAAGGAGTAGTGACTAGATCAAAGGCTAGAGAATAAATTTGTTTGATTTCACAAGTTGAACCAAAGACTACAAATGAAGCTTGTAGAGATGAATCCTAGATAAATGAAGGAAGAATTAGATCAGATAAAGAAGAACAAAACTTGGGAATTGGTTCCTAGACCTAAGAACAAAAATGTAATAGGAGCTAAATGGGTTTTCAGAAACAAAATGAATGAAGAAGGGGTTGTTGTAAGAAACAAAGCAAGACTAGTATGTAAAGGTTATTCAAAATAAGAAGGCATAGAATTTGAAGAGACATTTGCTCCTATTGCTAGAATAGAAGCTATGAGACTATTCTTGGCTTATGCTACACATAAGAACTTTAAGGTGTATCAGATGGATGTGAAATCTGCATTCTTGAATGGGGATCTTAAAGAAGAAGTGTATATAGAACAACCTAATGGATTTCCTTTATGCAAAGATGGAGACATGGTATGCAAGTTGAAGAAGGCACTGTATGGGCTGAAGCAAGATCAAAGGGCTTGGTATGCAAGGTTAGACAAATACCCACTTCGGCTTGGATTCAGAAAAGGTAATGCTGATAGTAATTTGTATTTAAGAACTAGTGAAGATGGAGTTTTGATAATATAAGTCTTTGTTGATGATATTATCCTTGGAGGTAATGATGATCTATGTGAGAAATTTTCTAAATAGATGGAAAATGTATTTGAGATGTCCATGATAGGTGAAATGAAATTCTTTCTTGGACTGCAAATAAATCAGAGTAAAGATGGAATTTTTATTTCTTAGACTAAATATCTTAAGGACATGTTGAAAAAGTTTGGAATGGAGGACTGTAAACCAGTTGGTACACCTATGGTAACTGGTAATAAGCTGGCATTTGATGATGAATCAAAGTGTTTTTTTCAGATGAAGTACATATCAATGGTTGGAGGATTACAATATTTAACTCACACCAGAGCAAATATTGCTAATGCTATTGGAATTGTGGCTAGATATTAGGCAGAACTGAAAGAGACACACCTAGCTACTGTGAAAAGGAAATTGAGATATCTGAAAGGAACAATAGAATATGGTTTATGGTATGATAGAAATGATAGCTTTGAACTTCATGCTTATATTGATGTTGATTGGGTAGAAAACATCGATGACATAAAGAGTACTAGTGGTGGTGCATTCTTCCTTGGGAAAAAGTTGGTTTCATGGTTAAGTAAGAAGCAAGATTGTATAGCTCAATCTACTACTGAATCAGAGTATGTTACTACTACTATAAATTGCACTCAAATTGTTTGGATGAGGCAAATGCTGAAAGACATTGGAATAACTTTTGATAAGCTTGTGGTTATCCATTGTGATAACACCAGTACAGTGAATATGTTGAAGAATTCAATGATGCACTCTAAGACTAAACATATTTCTATCAAGTATCACTTCTTGAGAGACAAGGTGGTAGAGAAGGAAATAAAGTTAGAGTATATTAGTACAAAGGAATAGATTGTAGACATCTTTACAAAACTGTTGCCAAAAGATACCTTTGAATATCTCAGAGGTATGGTTGGGGTTTAGGCCCCTCCTAGTCAGAACTAAATGATGCAGGGATGCATTAGTCCAGAGGTTTTTAGAGCCTTATCATATTCTGGACTGGATGTAGGGATCTACTCCTTAGGGGGAGTGATCATGGAAGGAAGGTGTTGAAGAAAACATGATGACTCATGGCACCCTTTTCCATTGTTGTCAGAGGGGGAGTGTTGCTATGAGAAAATCCCTACTGTATGGGGAGATTATATGAAGGAATACTATGAGAGTACTGTTTGGTTGTAGAACTTTGGATTGAGATAACTTTGGGATGATTGATTTTCCCATATGTTGACATCAATGCCAAAGGGGGAGATTGTTGGATATTGCTAATGCACAGGGTGGTGTTTGATACATTTTATATGTTTAATCACTACGTTACTGAATGGGCATTCATACTATTGTCATTTGTTGTTTGTTATTGATGTCAACATATGTTTCTGTGAAGAGTACATGCTGATTATGATAGTGTATGAACACTATACAGATGTTTCAAAATGTGCGAAGATAGATGCGAGTACATGAAGATTTTGTGATCTTATATCTAAGATTGCATCATGTAATGTTGCATATTGGGAGAGTTACAAATGTTTTGGTGAAGACTGGTTACTAGACAGTGATAGTGGAAGATGACATAGTGAGTCTCTGTGTTTCTGGTATATCTTACATAAGATATGGATTAGGTGTATGTGAGCTTAAGAGATGAAAGACAAGGCACTGAAGGATGTTCATTTGTTAGCACAAAGTACAAAATGCTGGATGACATCAGCTGTGACATGTGATCTGGAGAAGACTTATTTGGGAGCTTACTTTAGAGCTGTAGCATGCATTTTGTTTAGAAAATGTAAATTAAGGATGTCAGTCCTTAATTTTTTTAATGGAATCATTGTATACTTGTTTTAGGTACCATGTGTATCTTAGCAAGAGTTTATGTAAATGTTTATATAATTAGGAAAGCCTAATGGATTGACCTGATCATGTAGAATGTAATAGGGTATATATGTAAGATCTTTTCTTTAGAAAAGATATGGTGAGAATTCATGTGATGTAAAGAATATTGTAAAATTTGCAAGCTTGTGTCTGCTAGATGTAGAGTAGAGGGTTATTGGTGAACTTCATTGGAACTGATCAAGCAAATATAGTTGATGTCGGACAGTTCAAAAGATTGTGTATTTCTTCATATACATTTGTTGCAAACAATGAGTTTTGAAGGTCTATTTAACCTTCTTTGGGCAGTGAGCCCCCCTTTCTTTTATTGACTCCTAACAGGGTCTATCCTCTAACAAGGACTATGTACTGTAATGTTTCAATAAGCTCCTAACAGGGCTAAATCTTCTAACAAGGATAATGTACCCTCAGTACATTATTTGTGGGTGCTAATTCCCACCGGGGTTTTTACCTTTAACAGGGTTTCCTCGACACCAAAATATTATGTTATTGTGTTAGCAATCATTATATTCATTGATATGATATTGCTGCTATTCAAAGTTTAAAGTTTAATATTCTATTATACAACTGATTCACCCCCCCCCCCCCCCCCCCCCGCTCTCAATTGTATTGTGGATTGTTATTCCTAACATTCCCTTCCTTTGGGTCTTAAAGTATGCTATCCTTCATCAAGAATCCCTTTTCACCTACCAGTAGGGGGCTAAAAGGGTGCATTCCTGTAGTTTTATTTTTGGTACTAAACCCTCTTTGTGTTTTGTGTCTTTTTCCTTTATCTTTTATTTTATTTTATTTTGTTTTGTTTTTGTGTCCTTGTGCATGGATGTTTGAGTTGAGATCCTTCATTTGAGGGCTTTCATCCTAAAACTTAGTGATGTATTACCTCTTTATAATTTTCCTATGATCATTACTTTCCATTTCCTTATTCCCTCTTTCTTCCTTTACCATGAGCATGATCTTGTCTCATACTCCCACTCAAGTGAGCACTAAATGTACTATCCTAAATTGTAAGCATCTAATTTGTGTACAATTTAAGGATCATTTTGTGCCTAGTTTAGAGTATTTTCTATGGTAGGACCTCATATGACACTTAATGGATACCTAAATTCAAATATAATTCCTCCCTTAAAATATTTCTTAAGCTCAAGTTAATCATTTCTAGGTGTTTTCCTATCTTTTTCCTCTAAACAGATAATTTATTTCCTTGCCAAGGCCCTATAGCCCTATTTGTGGCCTTTATGATCTATTTTGACCTTGGAAAGAGCCATACTTATAAATCTCACACACCTTATGTTCCTGACATCCACATCAAATTTGGGCTCATTCTCCTAGGGACATGTTTCTATTGGCGACATGTCTTAGGTGGATGCAATCCAAATTTGGCTTGGAGGCCCATGCTAGGGTCTTGGGGGGGGAATCCAGTCCTGTGGTCGACCTACTTAATTATTAACCCCCAAAATAATGTGAGATGTACACAAACCCCCTATCTCTCCTTATTTTGGTAACCACAATCAAGATTTACAAGTGCATCCATTATTGTCAAAGTATTCCAATGATTAATCCATCAAAGTGTAAGGAAGCAAGTTAATCAATCAAAAGACATCAAGTTCAAGCATTCAATATTTTTAAGCAATCAAGGTGTTTTGTTCCATAAATCTAACTTATTTCCCCCATTGGAGGCCAAATGAATTTTCTATTAAGGAAGGATATCCACATCTATCCATCTTCATTCAAGTCTTCTCTATTCTCCTCAATCCAATGTTGTGGTGAATTACAACATATATTCCATTAGGTTTTGGATTTCAGTATTTCCTTTAGGTTTTCTGTGTTTAGTCAAAGCTATTACATCAACATTCTTGATCACATTTAAAGAAGTTTTTGCATCTACAAGATATAATATGCTTCATTTTCTAGATCTAGCCTCTGCTATGTGACATTACACTTTCCTTTATTGCATTTCATTTCAATGTTGATTCCTAAAAGGGGTTTGACCAAGAAAAACCCCTTTAGCCAAGCTTCTTCCCCATTTTCCTATGTGTAGGAATAGGTTACGAAGTCATTAGATCAAATCTGGATGGATTAAGAACAATTAGATGATCTTTGAAAAAATCAAATGAAAACATTAGGAACATGTCACCATTTCCATCATTTCCCAGGAACACATCACCATTTTCATCAAGTTCCTCTTATTATGAGCTCATATTTAAACCATAGGTCAAGTCTATCTTCTGATTTCTATTTCTATGACTTTTCACTCATTATCTATCTGTTACAATCTATTTTTATTAGTTTTTTAGTAGCTTGTTTAATCAATCATTTTCATTACATCATAATTTCATTTGCACTTTCCTATCTATATTCAACCATATTTTTAGTATAGGATCATCATCCCGATTTAGCGCTTGAGTATCCTCTCGAGCCTATTGGGGAAATCTTCCTTTTGAATGTGCAATTGTAGAAAAGGGGGGTGATTTACTTATATTCTCATTAGCATCCCTTTTCCCATTGTATAGTATTACTTTTTAGAGATGTCACATTACTAATTTTAGGTTCAAGTTCAACTTATTCAACTTAAAATAAAAAATCACCTTCTTCTAATTCATCATATGAGATACTAGCATCTTCATTAACATAATAGGCCTTCACACTGAATTTAAGTTTTGGTCTCATTCCTTTTTTGGACATCTAGTAGTTATATGACCAAATTTTCCACACCTAAAACATTTAAGAGGTAAGATACCTTTATACTTACCGATTCCTTTGTTTAGCCTTATTAAAAAGTTTTATTTTGCTTAATTTGTGCTCTTATCATCTAGATTTGCATCAGTCTTTGTCGCTTTGAAGGTAGTCTTAGATCTAGATTTGTCTTTTCCAAACTTTCTCATCTCAAATGCACTCAGAGTGCCAAAAAATTATCCTCTACTAATTTTTTTCAGATCATAATTTTCTTCAATTGTTGAGACCTTGTCATTGTAGATTTTTGGTAAAGTCCTAAAAATTTTATCTATTACAACCTTGTCATCTAGAGTGTTGCCAAGTTTTTTGATCTCATTTACAACATCGTCAATTTTTGAAAGTAGCTTGCTATATCTTCTCCTTATTCCATCCTTAAGTTCTCATATCTGCCTTTCGTAGTCTATATCTTAGCTAGTTTAACCCTATCATTTCCTTCATAGATGTTTTTCAAAATTTTCCCAACCTTCATAAGAAATTTCTAATGCAATAACTTTCACCTATTCAGTTTTAGATAATGTACTTAAAATAGCATACCTTGCTCTTTCATTTTCTTCATGGGCATTTATCTCATCCGGATTAGTAGGTCCATTTTCCATCACTATTTATCTATTCTCCACAACTTTCCAAGCATTGTAACTTAGGGAAATTAAATATCCTCTCATCTTCACTATTTAGAAATTGTAGTTGGATCCATCAATAGTTACTTTATGCACTTGAGCGGTTAGTCTCACTATCTAGGAACTAAATCCCTTATACCAATTGTTGAATGCACCAAATAACTAGGGGGTGGATAAATTGTAAATTAAAACTTTTATCAATTTCACAAATCTGAATCTAGCTAATTAATTCTTTAACCACTTAAAAAAATCAAATATAAATATGAACAAGAACATAACACAACTTGCTAGATTGTTGGATTCATAGTATCTCTTTCTTTCTTTCCATGCTCTCATAGATTTGTTAGTGGGTTATATTATGGAGTGTTGTTTGTCCTTGGTGTATGCTCTTTCCCTTTTCATATGACCATATGTGCATATTGCAATAGCTTTCCAAGCGTGATACTAACAATTGAGACATTATGTTCATCAATGTCTCTTCAAATACTTGACTTGGTATTTTAGTAAGCTTTAGGTTTTTTTCTTTCTTTTATGTATCCTTGCATGTAGATATACAAATTAAGATCCTTTATTTGGGGGCTAGGGTCCTTAAACTTAGTGATGTGATGTCTTATCTCTTTGCAATTTGCCCAATGATCATTTTTTTCTTTTCTCTCATTTCCTTTATCATGAACATGAGGTTGTCTCATACTCCTACTAAAGTGGGGGCTAAATGTATTATCATAAATTATAAGCACCTAATTGATGTACAATTTCATGATTATTTAGCACCTACCTTAGTGTATTTTCTATAATAGGACTTTATATGACACTTAATGGGCACTTAAATTTAAATATGGGTCCTTTATCATTTAAATCTCATTTAAAATTGAGGTAAAATCTTATTTCTGAGTGTGTTCCTCTATTATCCCACTAATATAATTATTTTTTTCATCTTCTAAGCCTCATTTGTGGCCTTCATGTTTTGTCATGGTCTCAGATCAGCTGTACCTTATAATCTGGAATCCCCTAATTATTCAGGACATGTAGTCTTGATCTGAGCTTTGATTGGGTGGAACATAATGCCTAGGGAATTATGTCCCTAGGAACATAACGCTTAGGGAATTTTATTCCCTAAAGATCGGACCAAAATTGGAACTAGGGTCTCGTCTCGATGATTTAGTGGGATATTTGGCCTACTTGAGTTTTAACCCCTGAGATGTTGTGAGAGGTATAATAGCACCCTATCTCTCCTCATTTTGGCATACATAATTATTATCAAGCATTGACATTCATGATCAAATAATCAAGCCCAAGGTTTCAAGGAAAGTATTCAAGCATTCAAGATCTAGACTTCTTCTCAAGCGTTCAAGGTGTTCTTCTCCATGGGTCAAGCTTTTTTCCCTCATTAAAGACCAAGGTGTGTTCTATCAAGGAAGGAGATACACCCATATCTACACATTATTTCTTCTTCTCAATCAAGCATTGTGGCAATCTACAATATCTATTACATGAGGTTTTGTCTTTCATGATTTCATTTTGGGTTTTTGTGTTAAGTCAAAGCTATTGCACAAACACATTTGATCATATTCAAAGAAGCATTTGCATTGCCAAGGTATGACATATTCTATTTTTCAAATCTAGTCTATGCTATACGAAAACACACTTAAATTTCTTTCACTTCATTTCATTTCAAGGTTGATCCCAAGCAGGGGTTTGATCGAGGAAAACCTTTCTATCCAACCTTGTTCCTTGTTTCTTTGTGTATAGGTACAAGTGGCATAGCTATCGGGAACTGATCTAGCAAGTATAGGATCTATCAAGAGGTCTACAATTGGAATTGGGAAAAATATCTAAAAACACCCTAGGCTTCTTGTTCCTAGGAACAAAATGCCCAAGGCATTTTTTACTCAGCAAAATGCCTTCAAATTTAGTTTACAGGTCAGTGCAATTCTTGGGTCCTTGTTTTAGGTCATTATAACTTCCTATCTATTTTTTGTTAGTTTGTATTTTCTAAAATTGTCAATATTTACTTATTTAGACCTCTATCTTGCATTACTCCTCTAAATCATCTCAATAAATTCACTATTGTGAAGGATCATTGACTCATTCAATGTTTAGGTTCTACTTAAGCCTATTGGTTCATCTTCCTTTCGATTGTGCATTAGGGAAAGGAGAAAACTACCTTGCTTACCTCTTCTTATTATACATAAATGATGGGGGGAAAGTCTATAATCCACTATAGGTGGCCTTAACACCCCATGAAATCTAAGATGGAAGTTAAGAGATGGTGCGAGTGTGGATTGGGTAGACATCACCACACTAAACACAACTTGTGTGTGCAACATGTTCATAATTGTAGGGAAAGGTGGGATGTGAAATAGAGAGGTGGTCAATGAGGGTTCCTATGAGGGGGAAATGAAAATCTGGACCTTCTTGGGGTGGGGTTCAATAGTCACTTCTAGAAGTGGTGTGAAGTGAGATATGGGTTGTGGTAATAAGAACAAAAATAGGAACTAGGATAGGAGCTGAAGACATGGGAACCGAAGAATTTCTCTCTACATTTTGTTACAAGTAGTGGTTAATGTTGCACCAAAAGATCAACCCATCAATGCCTGATACAACCACTAGACTTATAGAATCCACAAGAGGTAGTCAAGTCATGTCATGAATCCTAAGGGGAGCACTGACCATTTTTCCAACAATCTTCCCCTTAGTCTTACCCGAGGGGATTCAAATCCATGACCAAGCTTTGATACCACTTGTTACAAGTAGCAGTTGTCGTTGCACCAAAAGAATGACCTATCAATGACCAATACAACCATTAGACTTATAGAATCCATAGGAGGTGTTTAAGCCATGCCATGAATCTTGAGGGGAGTGCTGACCATTTTGATACTACCTTCATGGTGGCCTCACACTCCAAGGCCTTAGCCAACTGAAAATGTTTATGCTTGCACACAAGTCGGTTGTAATGTAGTTTTAGGCCAAGGTGAGAGTCATGCAAGGCCCCATTGTCATCCTTCTTCATGGGTGTGGCCATTAATGCCATAATTGGAAAAGAGAAGGGCCCTACCGATGTATTATAAGGTGGCACCATAGAAGCAACTATGTGCTCAGTCATGGGTGCCCTTCCCCTATTTACCTTGCATGGTAGATGGAATAAAGGGTACCCTTGAAGGATAAGGGACATGTGCTAGATGAGAGAGAGAAGATTTTGGTGATCTCTTACCCTTATTGTAGACAATAGAGTGAGGTATGTCTACAAGGATGGGGGCAGATCTTAGACTTGGGAAAAAAAGGTGACTTTCCCTTGTCTATGCTAGACACTGATGTGGGAACATAAGATGTCACTAGAGGTTGTGAAGTCCATAGTGGGAGAGGAGGTTTTTCCTAGGGTATACACTTTCCATGTGCCCTTGACAATAAAGGAACATAATACAAAGTGTGCTGAGCCATATGAGAGATTTGAAAGGAAGGGAAAAACTTATTTGGAGGGATAGGCACTATAGACTTGAAAGACAACTCCCCAGCTTTATATTTTTATAAGCGAGAAAAGATACATCTTGCAGAGGATGTAAGGGCCCTACCAAAGTAGGCCAAAAATGGTCTAACAAGAAGCTCACACAGGATACTAGGGGCCAATAATGAGTATCCTATATCATGTGAATGACACCCTGAAACTTGTGCACAACAGTTGGGATGAATCCCATGGACACTATCCAAGGAATGCTTAGCTTGACTTGAAAGAGGTCCAAATTTGGAATGAAAACAAAAGTTGTAAAGACTACCTTGGGTCCCACTTGGATTGTCAAAGTAGTGGAACACAAAAGGGGAAGTGATAGTCTGTAATGTGTTCTGATGGTTACCGAACACTCATCATACTGTGCATGATTAAGCCCACTGATAAATAGCACCTCTTCCATTATGACATCTACCCAACATGTAGGGTCAACCATAATGCCTTTGACAGAGGCCTCATTGACCATTGTTGGTATATAGAGAGGAGAGGGTTCCTCTCTATAAGGGACATCAATAGGGGTGAATGTTATGTTCATGTCACACACCCTTTGACTAGGTGGCACTATAGAAGTGATCATCACCATGTCGACGAAGGGACTATCACTCAATGAGAAAGATGATGTAGAGGACCCTAATACACGTTGGGTTCACCAAAAATGGTGAAGGGAAATTCATTGACCTAAAGCCTGATTAAAAATCTCGAGGAACAAACCAACCCTTTGTGCCACCTCACTTCTACTAGTGCTCTGGTGAGTTAGGGTGATCAAGACAACTTAAAAAACAAAGATATGTTTTAAGACTTTAAATGAAATGGAAACCAAAATTAAAAGAACTCAAATAAGTAGAGCACACTATCAAAAACATAAAAGCTAACTGTCAGGAGTAACTGCAAGGCTCTACAACCTCACTGCCTTAGACACTTGTGCAAGTTGAGGATGACAACACGAGTGCAAGATGTCTGCATGATGCACTTTCATCTTGTACAAACAATGTACAAAGGACCAAATAGAAATCAAAACAACAACTAAACAAACAAAAAAATAAACTAACGCCTATAGCAAAAAATAAGAGATTCGATTATATTATAAAAATGAAAAAGACAAAGGATGATGGAAAAGAATGTTCTCACAATAAAGAAGGTTGATGAAGATGACGAGTTGCTCCACTTCCACCTCCTATGAAACCTGAACACACAAAAATAATGACAAAATATTTGGGGCTATTTTGAGACTCATCTTAGTTAAGGCCCCGCTTTGGTGTTTTCACTTCCACAACAACTAGATAGACGAGATAAACAATGATAGATAATTGCGAGATAATAGACAACGATAATGGAAATGATAAGATTACAAGACTATGATATGCTAAGAAAAATGAAGTGGAATGGAATGAGAAACTCCCCTTTGAGGCCACAAAGCTGGAGCTTGATGGAGCAAAGGTTAGGTGACGTTGGTGACAAAGTTGAGATATTGTAATGAAAAAGAGATGTATTCAAGCTTCCCCAATACAATAATGAGCTCAAGAGAATGCAATAATGTTGTTAAGAAGAATTGAGAGTGTCGAAGGAGTGAAATATAGACAAGAGAGAGAAAATGAGGCGCAAAATTAATATTTTAAGCTTGCTCGATGATTCTCGATGTCGGTGGGCAGTGGTAGGAGGTATTACACTATAGGGTGGCAGTTGTAACATCTCTACGACTCACTGCAAGTCTGCAAATTCACGGGATGAGTGCACACTAAGCGAACATCTCTATGGCATGCACGTGTCCTGTCCCGTGCCAACCAAGTCACATGGTCAAGAATTTGAGCAAAAAAGATGGAGGGATGTGGAGGCTTGTGTGGAATTTTTATTTTCCGGCTAAGGTAGGAGCATCACATATTGTAAATTACACTTGGTTCAATTTACAACACTGCAATGGTGTTTTGAGATCTTGTTTGCAAAATTTATATGCAAATATTTGTTCTTCTTTGATAGATCACCTAGATGGATTAGTTTAACAACAAATAAAGAAATGTTGAAGAGATAATAAAAGCATGTAGTATGCTCGTGATGGATGTATTATGAATGCTTGCGGATCTAGATTCTACACTTCTTGAATACCACCATTTCAAATGGATAAGGAATGTCCCTAAGTACAACAATATCCCAAGTATGTGCTAGGTTGGCTCACAATGATTAGTTTAAAAAGAGTGGTAAAATTCAATTTGAATTTGTACACATAAACTTAATCTTGGTGATTCTATAATTCCACACCCATGATTATAAGCAAAGATGACAAATGATAGATCTAAATAAAAGACAATATAGTGGAAAATAGGTCAAATTATAAATATAAAATGTTGATCTAATTTGAGTCATATTTGTACACCACTAGCTCTAATTATAGCTCTTTGCTTGGCTTTGCCTTTAGACATGCCCATTATACCTTTTAAGGGTGTAGTGCGGGTTTAATCGAGTATGGAAGGGTTAGGAGGACTTGCTTTTCTTCTAGAGGAAAGGAAAAAACTACCCCACCAAACAATTCCGGATGGGGCGCCCAAAAAAACTCCAACCGCCGGGAAAATTCCACGTGAACAGCCATTGTTTGGTTTTATAACGGCTAAGAAAATTATGAAGCGGGATTACAATTTACGCACCCGGTGTGTTGTGCATACTGCCTCGCAGCATTATTCTTATTATTAATAGTATTATTATTATAATATTGTAATAATAATAATAATAGTTGTGATATGATCCTAGTCGCACCATCAAAGGTGGCTTCACAAGAACAAGAATAACAGCTGCAACTCCGAGACCGATTCCCATGGATTTATTCATCCTCACATTTGGCTTATCCCCACCGTAGCACATTTCAAATCCCTCAATATTTGTGAACATCTCCAGATTAGGCTTCTTCCATAATACCCAAAAGAAAAACATCGCAATTTCTGTGGTTTTGCCTATAAGGAGGTTGCGGATACGAGCTCTTTAAGTTTCTTCAGGCTTTCGATCGACCTGGGTTTGATTTCATCGAGCTGCAGGCTTTGGATTTGGGCTCGATATGGCTGTTCAAGCTCAGTATTCAACCAATATGCGCAACAGGTTTGCTTTTAATATTCCCTGTTAACGTGGGTTAATTTTTCTCAATCCAGTTTTTTCTTCTGATTGCGCTTTTTAGCGATGGTCTGTTTTCTGATTTGGGTAGGCGTGATCGAATCTGGACGCTTAGATTTTCCGTTAGTATGTTGTGGGTTATTGGATTATCAGGAATATTGCGTAGGTTTGTACAGTTATTTCACAATAGGGCTTCTCTGGGCGATTGATTTCAATTTGGTTTTAATAAATGTAGGTTTTTGAAAGAATAATTTATTGAATTTTTCTAGCTTAGCAGTTGCTGAAAATCTAGGGGCCTGATGCAGATTCTGTCCTTAGAAAACTTTTTTTCATAGGGACAAATAATCAATTCGAGGGTCATACTAGAAACAATCTGTTCAAATCGGTTCATATCTCTCTCTCTCTCTCTCTGTCTCTTTCTCCCTTCCCCAGAGGTCATCTTTTCTTGGAATTTTGGACTGAAATAACTTGGCAGTGTTAAAAAACCAGAACATGAATTGTTGTTCAGGTTTCTTTAAAGGCTTAACACAGATCAATTCTTCAGTCCTTTTTTAAAGGCTTTCTATTTGCTTTGATAAAATATTAGTAACAGAAATAGTCTGAAAACCTGCCTGAAATGGAAGAATTACCGCATAACTGAAAATATGTCATAACATTTCTCTTGCTTTTAGACCATTTTATTTCTTGGCTTCTTGAAATTCAAAAATCTAAAACGGGAATTGGCGATTGGGTTTCTGCAAGGGCTCAATGCAGAGTAATTCTTAATATTTTCTTTCTTTCAAAAATATTATTAGTAAGAAGAACAACTCACCGGAATCCTGCTTGAATTGCAATTGCCTAGATATCTTAAAACTGAAAGGATATGTGTTCATCTAGAGATCATGTTTTCTTCTGTTTCTGAGTTTGAAAGTCTATTACTGAAACCGGAGATTAGGTTGCTAATAAGGGTTCAATGCTGTTCAAAATATTTAATGTTTTTGTTTAAAGCAAATTATCTGACTAGCTTTCTATAAGGGTTTCAATGCCGATCAAAATATCATTGTTTTTATTTTCAAGAAAGTTATCATGAAGACGGGCTGCTTGTTTCAATTCTGCCTCAATTGCAGTAGTAGAGCAATGGCAAAACTGGAAGTAAATTTATTAATGTCTCGTTTGCTGAGAGATCAAATTTCTTTTGCTCTTAAAATTCAAACTCCAGAACTGAGATTGGGGAGCAGGTTTCTTTTTAATGTCTCAAAGCTTATCAATCCTTTAATATGTACTATTCTCAACAACATTAAGAGAAAGAACAACAATTTTCTGTGAGCCCACTTGGATTGCAATGCTAGAACAACCATCGAATTTCGAAGATACAGGTGAAATCCCTCCTGCAGAGAGATTTGAGTTTTAAAAATATAAGACTATTGGTGTTTTGAGTTTCAAAAAATTAAAATTAGAATGTGGGATTGAGTTTATGTAAGGGCTTGATGCAAATCAATCCTTTAATATTCTCTTTTCACAAAGACACCCTCTTTGGTGTTTTGAGTTTCAAAAAATTAAAACTAGAATGTGTGATTGGATTTATGTAAGGGCATAATGCAAATCAATCCTTCAACATTATCTCTTATCACAAAGTTCGATAGTCAGGGGAATGATTTTATGTAAAGTGTTTGGATTTTAATACTAGAAATCCTCTACAACTAAAATGATATAGAAAATTGAGGGCTAAAGATTTTTTTTCCTGTTCTGGTCAATATGTGGGCAGACAGTTATTTGCAGGTGAAAACAAGGGCTCCACACCAATTGTTTTCTTTGGTCCTGGAAGCTATGTTGATCATCAGATGCAGCAGCAGATGCAATCTCAATGTCAAAGCAAATCCCCTGCTGTCAATGGACTGCCCAATCAGCCTCCTTACATGCCCCAGTGTAAGAATATGAAATTCCAGCCTTCAACTTTGTTTAGATGTTACAATATTATTTGAAATCTCATCTCAATGCTAGTTGTTCTGTGGATTGTGCAGTTACTGCTTGTAATCTGGGGCAGCAAGTGGTAGGCCTGACTTTACACGAGTCTGAGAATGAACCTTCCTGGAACTTAATGGCACCTAGGAAGAGAACCAGAAATCAAGAGGTTTTGGAAAATTCACAGATTTCATCCATTGATTTTTTGCAAACTCAAGCACTGCCTCAGTCCAATGGACCAGTTTCGACTGGTTTGCGATTGTCTTTTGATGATGAAATATTGAACTCTTCCAGCAATGTTTCATTGGGTGATTCAAGAATGTTGGCACTTTCGAGTGAAGAGTTGAATGGAGAATTACAGCGACAGCATGCAGAAATGGACCAGTTTTTGAGAATACAAGTACTCTTTAGTTTTTTGTGCCTCCAAATAAATTAATTTTTTGCTTATGTGTTACATATCAGATATGCAAATTTTGTCTTGAAGTATGTATGTTATTTGTTAGTTTTGACCCCTTCTAAGGTCAGAAGTACCCCGACACCACAAAATCAATGCCAATTAAAATGTTTTCTGAAAACCTGAACTTTTGTTTGGTAATGACTGGGTGCCTCCTGGTTGCCATGGTACAAAGAGACAGATCTATAAAAAACAATGATGTCTCTGTAAATGTCTTCGATCTGAGATTAATATTCTGTAAAAATTTAGATTGAAGAATTTTAGTCTCATCATCACGTTCCTGGTCTTCCCAAATTCCTGAAATATTTAAGATTCTAGTCCTCTCCATCCTGACTGTTATTTTCGTTTATGTTGAACTGATTTTCACTTTTCCATCTTCAAAATTTTGAACTTTTCTGAACGTACAATTTTAAACTTCCATTTTGGCTCCTATCTAGAAACTTATAATGCCCTACATTCTCTTTATTTTCTTGCATGCAAGTTTTATCATTCCTGTCTTTTGCTTGCTTGTTTGCAGAAGGTTATTTTACTGTTTTAATGCAAATTTATCTTTGTATGATTTTAGGTTCTCTCGTTATATTAAGTAAACTGTAAAAGGATTCTGCTGCTTCTGTACTTCTGTTTATTTTGTACATTTCCATATATTTTGATTTTCTCAGATGGGCAGATTTCCCATTCTTGTTTATCGGTTGTGTTTCCATGCATTCTGTTTTGGCCAGATTGTTACTTTGCGTATCCGTTTTGTGGAAATTAAGCTAACCAGTTCCATAATTTGTCTTCTTTCCTTTTCCGATTGTTGTTCTCAAGGTTGTTTTATGGATTATTTTTTTGGCTCTTTGCAGGGGGAACAATTCAGGCAAGCTGTGGAGGAGAAGAGACAAAGGCTTCAGATGAATATCTTGACACGTGTTCAGGAAGCAGCATCTAAAAAGCTTAAGGAAAAGGATATAGAGGTGGAAAACATAAATAAGAAAAATGCAGAACTAGAAGAGAAGATGAAGCAATTGAGTTTGGAAGTAAATGCATGGCAATATCGGGCAAAATGTGGTGAAACTTTGATTAATACTCTTAAATTCAATCTGCAGCAAGCTTATGCCCAAAGCAGGGAGAGTAAAGAAGGATGTGGAGACAGTGAAGTGGATGATACAGCTTCTTGTTTTAATGGTAATGCAGGTGATTTTCAGTCTCTCATCTGCAAAGAGAACAAGGAGTTGAAAGAACAGAGGACTTGTAGGGTTTGCAGAAGCAGTGATGTATGCATGCTTTTGCTGCCTTGCAGGCATCTTTGCCTCTGCAGGGAATGCGAGAGTAGGCTCAGCAATTGCCCTCTGTGCCAATCATTTAAAAAAAGTAGCATGCCAGTCCACATGTCATAAATTTCCTCAGAGAATAAATGCAGTTGTGATTTCCCAGGGTACAAGTTGGATCAATTTTACCTTCGGTCATTGAATATGTCCTTTGGTCATGGATTGCATCTTCGTTATGATTGAATAGCTACATCTGATCACTGGCTCGCAATTTCTTGGAAGGTAGCTTGGATACAGCTTGTCAAACTAAACAAGCATATAGGTTAGTGTTTATAGTGACATCTAAGGTGTTTCTATTGACCGTAAGCTTGCATTTTTGAGAGAAGTATAGGAATATCTCCTGGAGAGGCCTGGATAGGCATTTGTAATGCAGATCCTTAGATCCATTATTTTGGATAACACTTTCATAAAGTTGGATTAGATTTCAGTGGCTCTCATATGTGACATATATTGATCGGAGATAGTACATATTTTTCTCCATGTACAGCTTTACATATTTTACTGTTTGTGTCTAGTTTGTACTTTGTGGTGGAAATCGTCTCAGATTGCTCTTTTTATTCGTTATTGAAATCCTAGTTTCTTTATGTATAGTTGGTTTTGGAAGTTATTGGGATAATGCCATTTGCACTGTCTTAGCTTTTAGATGCATTTAATCTATTTATACTTTTTCATCTTCTATATTTATTTCGTTACCCTTGACAACACATGTTATTGATCTGTAAAGCAATATGATTTTTATACTTCATCGTTCAAATTTGTGCTGTGATTGCATTGATGTTGTTATGCTATTATAGATACCTGGTTCAATTCAAAGCACTTTGTAAGCTTGATCATTTCTTAAGCTTATATTAAGCTGTTGTGAATGGATGACCTTGTCCACATGGCTTGTATTTTGTAGGCTGAACTATCTTTTCTTTTGTTCAGAAGAAAAGAATTGTTTATTGTTACATACAAGGGATATACAAAAATATACACAGCTCACAGTAAAATTAGCAGTGTTCCAGGATAGCCAATGACAATGCATCATCAGGTTGTCACGATTATTATTTGGACGACTAACAAAACCACTTTGTGTTCTGTACCAAAAAACTGAAAACCACATCATTTATCCATGCCTATCCAGGCAAATCATTCACAGTGAGGCCTATATGCATTGCCAAAGTCATGCAAAAATTGTAAGTTCAAGATTTAGCATAGGGCCATAAGCAAACTAACAACAGCAAGAAAACTGTTAAGGATATCTGAAAGGCAGAAACACCAACCATCAACAGCATCTCATGAAGAAAAAAGCCAGACTCTCCTTAGCCTTTCTTTAGCAATCTTAGTCAATTCTATTTTCAGATGACATAGGTCCATGGATGTAGGGTAGGCCAAGTATTCATTGGAAGTTCATTCTAGCCTCTTCTCTGCATCACAGGAATTATCTGCCTTCCCAGAGCTGCAAAAGGCATCATTTACTGTAGACGAGCATCTGTTGTCAGTGGTTATAATCAAACAGACTTGAAAAGTAAAACTTACTTCTGGAGTTGAGTATCCAAGATCCATTATTAGTAGCTTCATCTTATCCAACATCTTTAATCTGGAAGATGTTATTTCTTTGAGCAACATTAGATAAGTGCAGAAAGCAATGCCGACCAGCACCCATAATGGTGGCCAAGCTGAAATTTTTGCTGTTCCAGATGATTTTAGGGGTCTGCCAGAAATTATCTAACTGCATCTCTATTTTGCACTTCTCCTACTTTTTCTTTCTTAAGTCTTTACCTTGGCTTGAGCTCCTGAAGATGCGACCAACCTTCATTCGGCCAGAAAGATCTTGCTGTCTAAAATACAAAATATTCCAAGTAATCTGCATTTTCTGCAATATATTACATGCATCTCTTGACTGAGCCCTCCTGACCTGTATCCTTCCTCTTGGAAGTTATTGTCTCTTGCTGTACAAGAATTTTAAAATTGTTCCACTGATTACCCCAAGCCTGCAACTAATAAACCACCAAGAATTTGCAGAAGAAAGTAACAGCTTAACTCACTCATGTTTTAATACTCATCACTGAATACAAGCAAGAATAATAAGATAAAACCTAAGCTATACATGATTAGATCAAGTATTCATCTCATCCAGCGTCTTTAATCTGGAAGATGTTATTTCTTTGAGCAACATGACAGAAGTGCAGAAAGCAATGCCTTTCAAGACCAACACCCGTAATCATGGCCAAGCTGAAATTTTTGTTGTTCCAGAAGATTCCTGGGGTCTGCCAGAAATCATTTTACTGCATCTCTGTTTTACCCTCCCCCTACTACTCTCTTCTCCTAAGTCTTTGGCTTGGCTAAAGCTCTTGAAGATGCTGCCAAGCTTCAACAGGAAAGATCTGGGCATTTAAAATACAAGATATTCCTAGTAACTTGCATTTTCTGCAGTATGTTACTTGCATCTCTTCACTGAGCCCCCCTGACCTATATCCTTCATCTTGGAAGTTAAGATCTCTCGTTGTACTTTGAGAAATTTCAAAATTGTTCCACAGAATTCCCCAAGCCTGCAACTAATAAATTACCAAGAATTTGCAGAAGAAAGGTAACAACTCAGCTCACTCATGTTATAATCCATATCACTGAGCACAAGCAAGAATAATAAGATAAATCTAAGCTGTACATGATTAGATCAAGCATGTGAGAAGGCCAAATCAAGCTGTACTTTTGAAGTTTGGACTATTCAGTAGGTCATCCTTAATGATAGTGTACATCATGGCTATTGTATTAAAGGGTGTGTTAATTTACTTTGGCAAAGCGATCTGCTGGTTGCTTTATCAATATTTCCCTGGATATCTTTATTACTTATTGAAATTATTTATTAGCATTATATAAGTTTCATTCAAGAAATAATTAATCTTCTGATCTGATTTCTCAGCTATCCTGCATCATGCCAATGACAATCTTCTGATACAATTTCTTGCAGTTACCCTGCATCATGCCAATAATCAAATCTAGAACCACCATCAAAACCCAGTTGCACATTCCATGGCCATTCTAAGGCATGAATTTGTCATTTCATTAGCATCATTTTTAGTTTTACCAAGGCATTTGTGAAATGCTACATATCATGTGACCCATATGATCGTACCACTTCACTGGTATCCCACTTATATTCACTATAATCCGATAAACTCTGCTCGTGGATGTTGGCTTGTCCATAGCTGGCACTGGACCTATCCTTATTTTGAAGCAACCTTTAATTACAATGTGGGTCCTTTTTGCAAACGAACAAGGGTCATCAGTTTGATGCGGGAGATGACCTTGGGCCAATTTAAGGACACAAGGTTCATGAATGCTGATTTAGTTTGAATTCATAGACATAGCTGTTTGCTTCACAGAATGTGTTTACAATTATGTATCTTTTATGGCAAATTTTATTTTCTGCAGGATGTATCTGGTGGTGTGTGACCATGAAGCTGTTTGCTGGCTGTTGCATATTGTAGTTGGGATGTTGGCATACAAGTGGTTAACTAATGCTTAATAGTGGACTGGAGGATTGGAGATTGATGCTTCTCTATTATCTACGAGGATTGTTCAGATCAGTCACTTGGTCTGGCCTGATTTATGTAGTTATATTATCTATGAGGGTTGTTCATGTTAATGATTTGGCCTGACCTGATTTATGCAGTTCTATTCATTGACGATATCGAAGTTAGTGATTTTTTAATGCCTATCAAGTTGAGCAAGTCATGTTAAGAGAGTTCTTAGCTTCTAGTTCCAATGTACATACCTAGACGATGCGGAACTTGAGCACCTCATAAAGGAAAGCACGGATTTGTGCCTGAAGTCTTATCAACTATATGATCTGATCAGATCCATCCTTGTTTTTTTTTCTACCTTTAAATATATACAGAGTATATATATATACAGAGAGAGAGAGAGAGAGGCAGACTTTATTTTCTTGTGAACCATCCATAACAACGGATCAAACTTAGAAGGCAGATATGTGCCCTTAATTTGATCCCTTGTTATGAATGGTTAACACGAAAATAAATGGTTTGTCACCTCATGGAATTCAAGCTGATATATTTTGATAATTTTCCTTGATACATGCGCACCTCTGTGAAGGGATTTAACATATTTGATCTGTTAGAACCTTGCAGCAAAAAACAACTCAAATTGCTTTCCTCAACTTGATGACGAATTAGAGGTGATCTGAAATGTTAATACAAAAATTCTTACACAGTTTTATTCTAGTAACATTCAAATTTATTACAACAGACTGAAAACACCATGCGTCTAATTAACTCATGAAATGCGAGCTTTCTGATCACTGGCTTGACTCATGAAATGTGAGCTTTCTGGTGACTGGTTTGTTAACTAAACAATTATGAATTGTTAATATTATTCAATTATTGTCATTTCAAGCTTATTTGCAGCTGTGAACAATTATCGTATCGTTCCCAATTTAATTACCATTTCAAGCTTAGTTACAGTCACTGATAATTATCTCATGATCGATCATTATCCATCTTTTGCAAGAGCAGTATATAGACAGGCCCTCTAGTATATGACCTACAACTCATAAATAACACGCTAGGCAAGCTTTGTGTCCAAAAATAAAAATCCTCACCCTTATTCAAACTTGTTTGTAAAGATATATTTGTGGGCGAGTTTGACATTGAGTGGGATATGTGCGGAGTGCAGTAGGCTAAATTGATAAATGACAATGGAAAGAGTCATAGAGATGAATCTAGATGGATCAACATACATCCATATGTCCTTTCCTTGGAAGAAGATGAATGCATACTTGATAGTTTGAAATAGAAGAGAAGCGTAAGTTCAAGATTCTTAACAACAATGAAGTCAAACTATCCACTTGTAGACAAAATGAAAACAATCACGTAACCTTGTGTTTCTAAATGTACACAACATCTTTAAAGGTTAAATGATATGCTAAACAAAAGCAAACAAACTACGTAGGAAATTACAATGGGAATGAATGCTGCACTTATTTATCTACGTTACAAAGACAATTCAAAATCTATTTAGATCAAACTCTTTGATTGATGCTCTATATTTTTCCAAAAGTGTGCAAAATATGTTTGGCTTTCTCTTTTACTTGACACCCCACACACACACACATATATAATCTCTTTGTAATCTACTTTTAAAAGTCACACTTCATAATTCATATTTAAGGTTCTTTAAATGTTAATATAAGATAAGGTATTGTAACTAAAAATTAGAGCTTCGTGATAAAGTCAAGGATAGGGGATTGAAAGATAGCCTTAACCTTGTAATAAGGCCAAACAACATGGCTTATGACATAGGATAAGGTATTGTAACTAAAACTAAGAGCTTTGCGATATAGTCAAGGATAGGGGATTGAAAGATAGCCTTAACCTTGTAATAAGGCCAAACAACATGGCTTATGTTAGTCCCATAGGGTTTCTAAGAAACCACTAAACTTGAATTTGAACTCTAGAAAGGAATTTAACTTTGAATAGAAACTGCACTCACCTAGCATTGAACATGGCCTCATAAACCATGTTTATATATCTAATGAGTTTTGAAGAAAGATAATAGAAAATTTAGGAACTTCTCCATCAAATGTATTGCCAAGAGATCCATTAGGAGAAAAAGTCTTAAGGAGCAAAAGTCTTAAGTGGGTCCATTCTTCAAGAGGAATCAAATTGGCTTGCAAGACTCAAACAACATTGCAACTGTTTATAGGCATGCATGACTTGAACATGACAAGCAAAAATCTCTCTTATTTGTAACTTTTCCTCTATATGTGTTCCTTAATTGGAGATCAAGGCATGTAAACAAAGGTGGCACGTGCAACTTTAAACTCTCTCCAAGATTAACTCTACAAACTCTTCTTTGCAAGTGCTTAGATTGCTAGTCATCAATTTATGTGACAAGTCCTTGACATATTTGGAGCACCATTTATGAGGTTATTATTTAAAATTGAATTTGAATGTCCTCCACACTTAAGAATTTAAGAGTTAGATCCAACAAAAGAAATGGAAATCAGATTTTTAGGTTGATGGTTGCTCAATTCCTCAAAATGCTTCTACATTGCTTCTAATTACAAATGTATTTCTATTTTCTTAGAACGTAAAGTAAAAAAAAACTCAAATAAAAATCAACTTGAGAATAAGATCACACAAGGAATAGAAATTCATAAAAGTAAAGATGAGGGAAGATAGAGCACATTTTGTTCTTGAACATATGTTGGAGTCAAACTATATGTATGTGTTAACAAGAACAACAAATTAGGATAAGCTCAAGATTCTTAACAATGAGGTCGAACTATCCATATATGTCAACAAGAACAACAAATTAATTTGTTGTCATAAACAAACTGTAATTGGAACGAGTCTTTGATGCCTTCATCATTTGACAAATCATCAAGGACACATTGCCTTATGATACTGATTCAACTCTTCACCCCATATGGCTGCAAGGCATTTACCAGTCTGAAGCTATAGAAACTGCAACAACTCATCATGCTCGAGTCTTGCCAAATCATTTAGTATGCAAATAACCATATTCATAACATCTAATCACATTATCATTACATTTAACTCCATAATTGGTCATATAATCATGTTTCAAATTATATATGTATGTATGTATGAAAGTGAAATATATAGGTCTCAAAGTATATAAAGCATCAATTTCATCACATTATAGACATGACCTAAATAGTTAAAAGAGTCATAAATAGAATCATGAAATCCATATAAAAAGGCTATAAAACTATCCCATCATTCCCCCCAACTTTCTTTCCTACTTGTCCCAAAGAAAGAGTGACCATACCATTCCTAAACAATGCAAGAGCCCTAAAATTAGAATGTGTAGCTATTCCTAAGTTAGGAGTGATTAGATTCTAGTAGAATCCATTGGGCTTGCCAATTCTTCTCCACCTTGACTCTTCTTTCTCTGCATCATACTCTACTCCACACCAATCAAGTACCAACCATAGCAATAAGGGTGGATGGAAGAGCAAAGGGAGCCATCTGAGTTCCTATTGTTTTGCCAACAACATGCAAATTTTGATCATGTGGATCACTGCATGATAATTGAAGGGCAAATGTGGTTCCTTTCATTTCAATTCATCACTGAGCTCTTGTCAATGTTGTGATATATGTGCTACCATATTTCTTCCATTTTCCCTCACTAAATGTGTGAACATATCATAGTTGTTTCTCCTATTTTGTAAAATCTACATCTGTATTAGGCCTATTCATTAATATCAACCAATTATTTAGGATTGATTCAGGATCCTTTGATTCAACCCTCAAACCCAGTACTGCAGATTTCTCTATCTCTTTGTATTTCAACATTTGTATCCCTATGTCTTCTTCATTCTACATGTAAGAAAAAATGCTCTTACCTGAAGGTATCTGACATACAATAGAGGGTTCCACTTTGCATTATAAGGTACAACTAAATATGGTAGATAGAATTCACATAGGGCATTTTGCATTTTAGTTCTAGGCTATTGGAAAATATCAAAGTACCCTCTAGTAGCAACCACATAGTAAGGCAAATCATAGTACATTTGCATAAATTGAAAGCTCAAAAATTGTCCCCTTAGATAAAGGGTGTATACACAATCAAGTGGCCTACAATTGATAATTGGAGGAACCAGGTTGTCCATTTGATCTACCTTTGTCTTTAACCTCTTTATCTTAGACACCTCTTGGAGTTACTTGTCGAACTGAAGTTGCACATTTTCTTTTTCCTTAGCCCAATTGGTTTCTTGTAACTTTAGCTATTTCAGTTGTTTCCATAGTTTTAAGACTAATACAAGATAGGATAAGGAAGTAGCAGCTGGTAAGACTTATTGATTAGGAAGAGTTATAGTAATCTGATCAATTACACCCATAGTTCTTTAGCAACTAGTTGTGCTAGCCAATATAAATTACTATAATCTACATACATGTTTTCTATTGTAATTTCATGTGCATCTTCTTTTTTAGTATCGTATGTGTTTCCTCCTCTGGTTTACCCTCTTTAATGTTAGCCTCATCATCATTTTGAACCTCCTCTTCATTTTATACCTTCTCATCATGTGCTTCTTATTCCTCCTCTACTTCTTCATCTTGAGCCTCCTCTTTTTGAGCCTCTTCTTCCTCTTGGTCCTCCTCTTCATCTCCTACTTGCTGAAATGACACCCTAGTCATCCCATATATTATCTCTTCTTCATGTGCCTCTTTGGACACTGATTCCAGATTCTTATCCTCAAATTCAATATGATCATGGTCATCACTTGGTTCAGAAGGTATATCTATCAAAGGTTGAACCCTCTTCTTTGTCATTTTACTCAATAGTTTTCAACTGATGAGACCTTATAGTGGTTTTCTTAATAGTTCTTTGCAATTCTAATTCCTCCTCAAAATCATTAGTGGGTGAAACTCTTGGTTCATAAAATATATAGGATACTAGCATTGTTTTTCCAACTACAGTACTAGAAGTAGAATATTTAGTAGGCTGCCTCTGAGATATTTCACTAATGGGTCTAGAAGGAGTTGACCTTTTTGATGCAAGGGTCATAAATGAAGTTACAAATTTTCTCTTTTTCCCAACTGTAGGAGAGGCTTTTGATGCTAGCTTAGTTTGCGCCCTTGTTTTCTCAAGTTTTTTATCACACTTTTGAGGCAATATTTTCACCTTTTCTAAAAAAGGATAGGGGATGTTGTATCTTTGTGTTCTTTCCCCTTAGAGGAATCCCTCTTTTTCTTTTATTTTTATGGGGGAGTGGAAGCTTCTTTAACAAGCTTCTTCTTACAAAAGCCTAAGTCAATGTTTTTTTTGTATATTACTTTCAATTTCTATTTTTATGTTAATTTCCCTTTACCTTTCTCTATTTTCTCAATTGAGGATTTCTCAACTTGTTCAATAGTGGTTAAGTTGTAACTCCTATAGTCTCATCCTTAGAGGGGTCAATTTTAGATTCATAGCCCAAACCTCAGAGGAGCTATACTTCCATTCCTCTATGCTACTTCTCCTTTTACTTGACTCCCCGCCGAGCCTAAATCTTCTTCCCCCAGGCCCTAAATTTACATGCTTAACCTTTTCTACTTCAAGAAATTCTTTCTAACTCATATTAGGAAAATAAATTCGTAAGATCCTTTTTAACAGTAATGTAATAAAGTAATGATGGGATATTGAGGTATTCTTACCTTTTGTACTTTAGTTTCCATTTTGGTGAGGAAGTGTGTCAGATAGCTAGGAACATTTATTAGTCTTCCATGCCTAAGGTAGCTTAGAATTTTGAAATGGTGGGAGTACAAGTTCAATAACCTTATATGATATGGGAAGAATTTTTGTGCTAGCATTTTCGCATCAACCTTAAACCGCTTAACTACTGCTACACCATCTTCCAAGGTGAAGGCAAATTGTAGAGCTATTTCTATATTAAATTATGTTAGCTTGTGAAAATAATCCAACCAACCCACATTGACAAACTCTTCTTTACATTTTTGCTCATTATCTATAAGATTATTAATAATGGGCTCACTAAAAATTGGGTCTCCTCCTATTGGTAGAATTCCTTGCTCAATTATTGCTAATTATAAATTGTGAAATGCCCCAAATTTTGTCTTTGAATTCAAATCTTTTTTTTCTACTGTAGTTGAAAAGGGTTTCTAGCAATTGATTTTTATAACTTGCACAAAACTCAAGTTCAAGACTCAAGGAATGCTAAAGATAACTCAAGATAAGCTTAAATAAAAATTAATAAAGTGATCATCCTTGAAGTAAGATCACACATTAATTGATCATGTCACAACATTATAAGCAAAAAGAGCCTTGAAAATTGAAAAGACTATACTTACAAAACTCATACTTGAATAAATTTGAATTTCTCACATGCATAAACATAATAGATATAAACGTCCACCACATAAAACCAAACCTAATGATACCCCTCCCCACAACTTAAATGGACAAGTTTCCTCACTTGGGTATTAAATACCAAATAGGCAAGGTGATAAAAATCTAATGCTTAATTATGTGGTAAAGCATAACTAAAAATGATTATGACCATTATAGAGATAAAATAAAAATAAAATATGAGATGTTTAGAGCATGAAGACATAACTTGCAAGAATTGTACTTGTTAATTTGAAAAGGAATGATGGAAATCATGTGTGACTTGGGAAACCATGTTTGTTCAAATTTAGTTGATGACATGCTAGGAAAAGGTGGTGGGAAGAAACAATGTGGAGTCAACAAGCCACTACAATATGAGTTCAATGACCCACTTGGATTTTGTGGTGTCGATCAATTTCCACGTTGGAGCTTATGTTTCTGACCTCATCATAGATTTTTGAATGGAGTTGATTGCATCTTCTATTTTTATAATATGTCCCTTTATTGCTAGAGGAACATGGCCTGTTGTCTTGACAATTTAAAATCTAAAACTAGAACATGGTCTTTACTTAAAACAACTATTGTTTCCAATATAATTTTTTTGCTCAGTAATAATATATATATTTATTTAATAGAAGTAAAGATTTACAAAAGGCATTAGGCCATACACTTGGTAAAAAAGAAACTGCCATCACAACCCCCAAACCACCCCCTTTACATTTGCAGCCATGGCAAAAAACCATTTACCACCCAAAAACCCCCAACACCTAATATTCATCGACAGACCATCTAAAATACTAACTGTTAAATGAAATAGGGCATTTACAAGGATAATGTAACTTTATCATAGTCCGATTACAAAAAACCACTTGTTAAAACACTTCGGCATCTACAGAAACAAATTTAAGGCTTAACAAGCCTCACAATCCTTCCCCTGCGTCGTGGAAGAGATGAACGCTTCCTTTGCAGATGACCCACTAGAAAACCAAAAATTCGACACATCCCCGACTTATTGTTTCCAATATTAGGAAACTTGTTTAGATTACATATATAGACTAGAATTTATTCAAATGAACCTAAAACATCTGCCTTAGGTATTGTGGTTGTAGGAAAATATTGAAACTCATCTTACTAGACTTTCTAAATGAAATCTTCACAAAGTACTAGATTTTTGTACAACCCCAAATGATAAACATTGACAAGTAAAGAAAAATTGACTAGATAAATTGTCTATAGACACACTGAGCCATTGGAGAAGATCTCTACAATCTCATAGGGTCCTATCTAATGTGTTTTGGAATTTACCTTGATGGCCTCAAAATCGTGAATCATATAGGAGTGCCCAATCTCCAACTTCAAATGTATTTATCTTTATATATTTTTCACACCACTTCATACTTTATGACTAGATAATTTTAGTGTGGTGAAGTGCTTCTTGTTTGATTGCATCCAATTCATTTAACTGTAGTATTCTCTATTTTTGTGCCCTAGTCATATCTATGGAAAGTTCTAAAGAAATCCTTAGTGTTCTGTGTTCAAATTCAATAGGCATCACAACCTTTTGTTTGAATATTAACTCAAAAGGTGTGAATTCAATTGTTGTTTTCCAAGTTGTTTTATAGGCCTACATTGCTTCTAGTAACATTGATGCCCAATCCTTCTTGTGCAAGGCCACTATCTTTGTAAAGATTGCTTCTATGTCCCTATTGGTTACCTCTACTTGACCATTGGTGTGAGGATGGTATTGGTGTGTAATTTCTATGTTTGAACTTGTACTTGTTTATGAGTTCCTGAATGAGGGTAAATGTGAATTATTACCCTTGATTTGATGCAATTTTCTAGGGGAAACCATAACTTGTAAATATCTCATAGAGAAACTCAACTACCTTGTTATCTCTAGCATATTTCATGGTTCATATTCCAACCCACTTAGTTAGATAATCATTACACATGAGGATGTATTCCTTATGGTTTGATGGTGGATCTATAGGTCTTATAAATTTTTCCCCATTTGTCAAAAGCTGAGAGTACCATTGTGGTTGCAGTGACATATCATTTGATTTAGTTGGTCAATCCATCATTTGACATCTATCACATTGTCTTGTATTCTTTACTAAATATTTTGTAAGGAAGGCCAATAGTAACCATTATTAAGAATTTTCATAATTATTCTTTTGCTGCAAAACATAATAAATCTCATATTCACTTATGCATCTTCTCATTGTTACTTGATAAAATCCTCTACAAGTAATTAACAGGAAGTCAGTGATGATTTTGATAAGATTGTCATTGCTAGCAAATAACATTAAGTATAGAGATGAAGAAAGGAAGGACTTATTGACATAGACACTATCGAGAAGTGTTATTAGAAATAGGAAGGGTTATCGAAAAAGGTTATCATAAAGCATTAGTGGTGAAAAGTAATAAAAGGTTACAAACAAGGATGACATCAAATTAGAAAAATGGTTTATTGAAGATCGAGAAACCTAATTAGGGCAAGGAACTATAAGAGGAGATCCAAGGTAAAGGTCAGAGAGACCGACATATAGACATACAAAGATACAAATCAGAGGATGCAGATAGAAGTGAAGAGTTGTGTTATCAGCAGAGATCATAAAGTAGATCAGAGCATAAGAAGAGCAGAACAAGATCTGACAAGCTTTTGGAGAAAGTATCTATAGGTCAAATTTCTTGTTGATTTATTCCTGATAGTTTATTGTGAAATCCCTTAACTAGGTAGTCTCTAACTAGACTTAGAAGTTATATTTAGGAACTTATTGTAAATCCTTTAACAAGGCAAACACTGTATAAGTGGGATAAAATATCTTAACAGAGTAGTCTTTAATAGGACTTTCAATACTCCTAACAGGGTGAAGTCATTCATAAGATGACAATTATGTAAGCTCCTAATTAGACACCTTATTACTATAGTGATGAGTTGTGGGTATCATCCCCACTACAATTTTTCCCTTTGACCAAGGGTTTTCTACAACACCAAAATATTGTGTTAAGTGTTTGAATGTTTATTTTTTATATGTTTATTTTCATGTAATCAATTGATAAACGTTTAATAGCTATCAGTAAAATAGTTATCGGTATAAGTAATTTACTGGCTATCGATTTATGTTCAGAAAGTTGAATAAGTGTGAAATCTTTGTGGTGTTGATTCACCCTCCCTCTTAATACCCTACCTAGAACTTTCCAACAATTGGTATTAGAGCTCTTGGTTCTCTAGAGGAAAGTTTAACAGCTTGAGAGTAGATCTAGAATGATGGGAAGTTACATGTATCAGAGAGAGTTGGAGGATGCTAATGAATAGATCCATGATCTCAAGAGTAAGAGAAAAACATCATTTTCAAAAAGAAAGGAATTGACAGAAAGACTGCAAATGAGCCTTGATGACCTTGATAGACTATCAGAAGATAGTATAAGTTCTGAGCAAGTTGATGCGACTATACAAGACCTATTGCAAAAGAACAATGAACTACTTGAAGAAATCAACCAAATGAAAAAGGAACATGAAAGCCAAGCCTTGAGAATGACAAAAGTATTGGAAAGAATGAGGACTACCGAGAGTGTCAAAGAAATCCTTGAGACCGAAAAGAGAAATGTTGAAGAAACAATCAGAGACAAAGACTTACTCCTGCAAGTATAGATAGAAGAAGTCTGAGAAAGAAATGACATGATAAAAAGGTATAAATGACATGATTCAACAACTACAAGCAGAAAATCAGAAGCTGAAGCAAGAAAATGAAGATCTGAAAAACAATCTAAAAGTTGGAAAAGAAGTCAATGCTAGACTCACAAAGTTCAAACAAAGCATGAAGAAAAATGATGAACAATTGAAAAATCAAATAAAACCATAAGACACTACCAGAGTGGGGTATATCGGTAACAAAAAAATGGAGATTGAAGAATCATTAAAATCTGGACAGTGAACTTCTGAAGGAACTAGTGATATAAAAGGTAAGAAATCCTACAAGCCTACCTACTACAATTGTGGAAAATGTGGTCATACTGCAAATATGTGTAGAAGCAAACAAGTGAATATTCCTAAAAGCACATACTTCAATTGTTATTGTTGTAATTGAAACAAGTTTGGTCATGAAGTTGTTGAGTGTAGATCTAAAACTATTAATAGAACATTTGACAAAAACTTCTATGGATATTGCTACAAATGTAATCATTATGGACACAAAGATGAAGAATTCAAAGCTAAGGTACCGACAACAAGGAAGTCAATTTATTATCGGAGAAGAGAAACAAATAACTCCATTACATGTTTTAATTGTGGAAAACTGGGACACCTAGCATCAAAATACAGAAAAGAAAGTGATGAAGCAAAAAATGAAGCATGGAGACCATTTGCACTACCATGCTATATATGCTCAAAGTTTGGTCATGCTGCCTACTACTACAAATATTGGTACACTACCACCAACAACACCAAATGATAAATTATCATAAATAAAGAACAAGTCAGAGAGGAAATGAAGAAGATCTGGAGAAAGAGGAAGATGGTGCAACATCAATGGAAGACCCTGCGTCAAATGAATTAGGGAATTCATCTACCAACTAAGAAATTAAGTAAATTATTAGTGACATAGAATTTTATTGAAACATTTGAGAAGTCCCTTAAATCAAATTCTAAGCTGAAATATTCATGAGCATAAAATAGATGCAATGATAGAAATGTTGATGAAACGTATTAAGTATGAGACTATTATCAATGAACTAAGCTCACTATCGGTATAAAAGCTATTGTTGGCATACAATAAATGTTTTAGTACAATATCCATTGGACACCTTGTCATAAGGTGTCATTATATATAATGACACTTATCATGAAATAGTCATATTCTAAAAAAAAAAAGTCACTATGAAGAACAAAGCCCAAGGAAATATTATTGTGTATTATGCTAATTCAATCTATAGAAGATATTTATATGGATTGATTGAACTGCAAACCCTAGACACTCATAATCTTGGATAAGCGAAGGAACATACAAAACTCACAATGACATAGAGAATGATGTTAGTCAATAGATCAAAAGAGGATGAATCGAAATATCAGTTAAGTACTCTGAAAATCATAGATGCGAGATGAGCTGGAGCATTATCCCGAATACTATGCAAAGTTATGTTGACAAAATATGTAAGATCATTTATTCAATACAAACAGACTAAAATTAGTGATGAAGATATACAGACAACCTATGAGGAATTATAGAGAGAGGAAGGAATGTTGAATGAAGAGTATGGGCATAAGCAAAAAGGAATGATACACATTATGCACATGCCAAATAATTTTGAAGCTGAGTGGATCAAGTGTGTATTGATTCAAATACATGGAGACTACATATGGCTAGAAGGGGATAGACAAATTGAAATCACAAAGGAAATCATAAATACAGTCACAAGATTATCGACCAATGGGAGAAAATGTGTAAAGAAGTTAGATCCTAAAACAAAAATTGAAGGTTTGGTTAGGTACAAACAAGATCAAATTTTTTTTGTTGTGAGAAACATTCTAGATAAGGAAATGAGATTTTCATCAATGATTATTGGCTACAAGATCTATCAAGAAAATCAGTTAGACAATATATCAGGAGGAGCACTAAAAGTTTCATATGAGATTGTTACTAAAGGTAACATATATGATTTAGCATAAATGATGCAGAATCAACTAATGGTAAATTAAGGAAAATAAAGAAACAAGGATTAAATTTTGGAGCACTATTGGTATGTATATTTTTCTATATACAAAACTATTTTCTAGGCATTGGTAAAGTAAATTGGACATTAAGTGAACCAATTATACATCAGATTAATAAGTATATTGAAAAATTGAGATGTAATTAAAACACAGTAATGTGGAGTTATTTCAAAGAATTTCAAGGAAGAATGTATGACAGATATAAGATACCACCTCACATTGTTGAAAAATATAAGAAAGATATATGTTTTCTAGTTAGCATACATTCGTGTATAATCAAATCTATGGAGCCACATATATCTTGGTTACAACCATTTGGATATGAAGCAAAATAGAATGAACTCATAAAAAGTATTGAGAAACTGTTGAGTCACCCTAAGGACATGTAAGCTAATCGATTTGGAACCTATGAAGAAGCATACAAAAGGATAACATTAGATGAAAAGAAATCAAAGGAAGAAAGCAGTAGCAACATAATAAGAAGATAGAAACCAAACATGGTACCAGAGATGTATGCCAAGATCAAGAACAAGTTAGCTAAACATAGACAAGCTACTGACAAAGAAGATGAAGAAGAGCTATCACCGACAAAGAGAACAAGATCCAGAAGAGCACAAACTATACCAAGGAGAAATACAAGAAGTCAATCAATATAAAAGGGAAGAACAAGAAGAAATAAAAATGAACCTAGAACTGACATAGAACCATCAAAAGTAAGAATTCCAAGAACAGTTATGGATATAGAAAATAGAACAAGAAATTATGGAACTATCAGTAAGATACATGAAATCAAACACACGATATGGTCAGAAGAAGATAACAAAATTATAGAAGATGGTATAGTGTTTCACTTTTATAAATACATAATATTTCTAAGCAACTTAAGACAAATTATTCCTGAGGAACTACTTGAAAAAATCAACACAAGATGGGATGAAGCTATCGAACATGAGAAAAAAAGAAGAGAAAGAACCCTGATACTTGCAAAGCCAGAAGCAAATGTTGAATAAATTGATCAATTGATGAAGAAAACTGAAAATAGATTTTCTAAAAGGAACAAAACATCAAGAAGTTTGGTAGGATTATAGGAAGAAGTAGAAGAAGGATTGAAAATGTGGAAAATAATCTTTAACACATAGATACAAAAGAGAAAGAATAAAAAATCAATAAAATGTATGAACAAGAAGAGGATATAGATTTGATTAGTGAAGACAAACTGATAAGGTTTTATGGAGGAAAAGCGACTCAACCTATCAAAATACAAGATGAATCTAATGACGACATGCATAATCAGGAAGAGGAAAAGTTTGAGAAATGACACACCAGAAGTTGGAATTGTATACACTAAAATAGAATAGGTAACACATGCTACCAATATGACACCTACTATCTGTGAGATACAAAAAGAAGAAATAATTGAGAAACAACTAATAAATTTAGCAATGGACAAGGAACAAATAGTAGAATATGAGGAAGAACAAGTTTCAAGAACACTACAAAATATGACAATGATAACAACAACACAAGAAAAGAGGAAAAGAGATTCAAAATTTGAAGAAGAAGAATACCTTGATGAAAGAGCCGAGTTTAAAATTTTGAAGAGAGATCCTACAAAGATGCATTATGAGGAACAAATTTTATATGTAGAAAAACTCAAAGAGAGAACAATAGCTGAAAGACAACTGAAGGAAAAACAAAGGAAAAAGATTATGAAGAAGAGAGTTCAAACATTTTCAAGCTTATCAGAGATTATAGAGGATG
The DNA here is from genome assembly GCA_027943335.1 of Chamaecyparis obtusa. Lineage (NCBI taxonomy): Eukaryota > Viridiplantae > Streptophyta > Pinopsida > Cupressales > Cupressaceae > Chamaecyparis > Chamaecyparis obtusa. The sequence continues at coordinate 745,377 of BSBK01001824.1, read as the reverse complement.
AAGAAGAGTCAAGTATGAAACAATTGAAAACATATGTGGATATAATAGAAAATGATCACAAAGTAAAGTTAGAACTAAAAGAAAAGATATAATAGAATTCACAAAATGACAGAAGAGAAGATAAGCTAGCAGAAATAACAGGGATACTATTAGAGAAACTTGAAAATTTGAAGGAGTTGTTGACTGAAGTAACATATATTTCAAAGAAACTATTTGAGAAAGGAAATACTATAATTGAAGAATCATGCTTACTAGCTATACATATAGACTTAATGAAAAAACTTAGTCAAGCTACAATTAATCTCTTGGGCACATCAGCAAAGAATGATGATGAAGACTTTATTGACAAAATAATAAGATTCAAAGGACATACCACTGCTATAGATAATCTGAACAAGAAATGGAACACAGTGTTGATGGATATCAAGAACATGCATAGAACCATTCAAGCAGAGGCAAAAATTAGTTGACACCCAAAGGACATAGTTTTGTTTTCACCTTTGGAATTGCTGTCAAAGGGGGAGAGTATTGTAAGGGGGAGAGATTAGCATGGGTAAGATAAGTAATGAAAGGGAGATTGATATTGAGAGAGCTACAGATGGATGCAGAAAGAAGAAAGGTTTTTCCAACAAGAAGAAAGGTTTGCCATCAATGCCAAATGGGGAGATTGTTACTTGACAAAATCCTCTACAAGTAATTAACAAGCAATCAATGATGATTTTGATAAGATTGTCATTGCTGACAAATAAAATTAAGTATAGAGATGAAGAAAGGAAATACTTATTGGCATAGACACTATCGGGAAGTGTTATAAAAAATAAGAAGATTTATTAGAAAAGGTTATTAGAAAGCATTAGCGGTGAAAATAAATAAAAGGTTATGAATAAGGACAACATCAAATTATAAAAATAGTTTATGGAAGATCAAGAAACCCTAATTAGGGCAAGAAACTATAAGAGGAGATCCAAGGTAAAGGTCAGAGAAACTGACAGACATACATATAGAGATACAAATCAGAAGACGTAGATAGAAGTGAAGAGTTGTGTTATCAGAAAATATTAGAAAGTAGATTAGAGTAGAAGAAGAGCGGAATAAGGTCTAACAAGATTTTGGAGAAAGCACCTACAGGTCAAATTTATTGTTGATTTATTCCTAATAGTTTAGCATCAAGATTGTGAAATCCCTTAACCGGGTAGTCTCTAACCTGACTTAGAAGTTCAATTTAGGAACTTATTGTAAATCCTTTAACAAGGTGAACAATCTATAAGTGGGATAAAATCTCTTAACAGAGTAGTCTTTAACAAGACTTTCAATACTCCTAACAGGGTATTAGACACTCCTAATAGGGTGAAGTCATTCAGAAGATGACACTTATGTAAGTTCCTAATCGGGCACCTTATTAATGCAATGATGAGTTGTGGGTATCATCCCCACCGCAGTTTTTCCCTCTGACCAAGGGTTTTCTGCGACACCAAAATATTGTGTTAAGTGTTTGAATGTTTATGTGTTATATGTTTATTTTGCATGTAATCAGTTATCAGTTAAACATTACAGTAGCTATCAGTAAAATAGTTATTGATATAAGTAATTTACTGGCTATCGATTTATGTTCAAAAAGTTAAATAAGTGTGAAATCTTAAATATAAACTTGCATCCATTAGTCTTGTAATAATTTAACTAATTATTACATGCACTAGGGTTTGCCTTTCAAGGCTTTTGATCTCCTTTATAAGGATGATCCATTGTACATTTAATTCATTCATTAATTGAGGATATTTTCTTCTTCATATTTTTGAGTCAAACCCTTGCCCTCTTCCTCTCTCTACTTCCTTGTAACAGGTTTTTGTATGTAGGTGATCTTCGGGTTTTGTGGATTTGTATGGCTCAAATCCTATAGTATCTTTAGAGGACCTTATTCAAATTTTATAATGCTTCCTCATAGGTATTTCCATATGTGGTGAAATCATCCCTATACACCTCCATGCAATCATGTGTAAGATCTAAAAAGATGCTAAGTAATACTCTTTGAAATATTGCAGGGGCAATGCAAAGACTAAAGGGAAATACTAAATAGGCATATGTTCCTCATGGGAAAGTAAACATTTTTTTGTCTTGGTCTTTTGGAGCTATATTGATCTAATTATAGCTAAAAAACCAATTTAGAAAAGAAAATTATTATTTCCCAACTAGAAGTAATCCAATACTTGATCAATGAATGGTAAAGGGAAGTGGTCTTTCTTAGTTACTGAATTAAGTTCTTTGTAATCCATTCAATCCATCAATTTGTCCCCTTTCTTAGGAACAATCACCAATGGAAAGATCCATTGGCTATCTGAGATTGGATATATGAATCTTGCATTTAGAAGTTTTTGTAATTATGTCTTAACGATTTCTTTTACTATTGGGTTTGTTCTCCTTTAAGGTTTCCTTATCGGTTTGCAATCTTCTTTGATATATATTTAGTGTGTATAAAGATTTGGGTCTAGACCTTTCATATCCAGATAATCTCATGCAAAGGTTGAACGATGTTCCTACAGTAGAGTAGTCAATTGATAATGTTTATTATCAACCCCGAACCCCGGCGAGGTCGGGAGGAAAAGTGTACAATACTTTCCTAGATAGTACTTTCCTGATTAGTCACCACAAGCTAACAATCTCCCACTTGGTGACTGATCAGTATCCACACTATACTAAAAAACCTCCCACTTGGAGACTGATCTTGTAGCAATACCGCTACCCACATGAGGCTCCCACTGGATTGAACCACCTTGGACTCAGTTGTTCCTTTATTTTGTTCAGTCTAGAAGACCAACTGAAGCTGAACATGAGTTCAACTTCTCCCTTGTTACTACCTTTGTAAACATATCTGCTAGATTATCATCAGTATGAATCTTTTCCAGCCTTAACTGTCCATCATCCAAAACTGATCGAATGAAATGGTACCGCAACTGTATGTGTTTTGTCTTTGAGTGCAAAGCAGAATTCTTTGCAAGATGAATGGCACTTTGGCTATCTGTATGTAGAAAATTATCCTTTTGTGGATGTCCCAATTCTTCCATGAAGAATTGAAGCCATATCATCTCCTTGGCTGCCTCTGTAGCAGCAACATACTCTACCTTTGTAGTGGATAAAGCAACCACCTTTTGTAGTCGAGAAATCCAACTCACTACTGTCCCACCAACAGTAAATATATAACCTATAGTACTCCGGCTGCTATCTATATCTCCTGCCAAATCTGAGTCAACATAGCCTTGTACAGTAGTAGTAGAACCCCCAAAGTGTAAACACTTACTGGATGTGCCTCTCAAATATCTAAGAATCCATTTGACTGCATTCCAATGCTCAATACCAGGGTTACTCATATAATGGCTAACGACTCCCACTGCGTGTGCAATATCTAACCTAGTACATACCATAGCATACATTAAGCTCCCTATAGCTGAAGCATAAGGTACCTTAGACATTTTAGTCTCTTCTTCTGGTGTCTTGGGACACATATCCTTAGTCAATTTCAAATGACCAGGCAAAGGTGTGTTGACAACTTTGGCATTTTCCATAGAGAAACGTTGCAACACCTTCTCAATATAATCAGCCTGAGATAGAGACAATTTCTTATTTTTCCTATCTCTACAAATTTTCATACCAAGGATTTGTTTTGCTGCCCCCAAATCCTTCATAGAAAAAGATTTTGCTAACTGTTGTTTCAACCCCTTAATGTGATTCATGTTAGACCCAGCTACAAGCATATCATCAACATATAAACATAAAATAATGTAGCTGTCATCATCCAACCTCTTAAAATAAACACAATGGTCAGAATGACACCGACTATATCCATGCCCATTCATAAAAGTGTCAAATTTAATATACCATTGCCGAGGTGCTTGCTTCAAGCCATATAAACTTTTCTGCAATCTGCACACCAAATTCTCCTTACCCTTGACCTCAAATCCTTGTGGCTGAACCATATATATTTCTTCATCCAAATCACCATGAAGAAAGGCTGTTTTAACATCAAGCTGCTCTAAATGCAAATCTTCAGTAGCCACAATACTTAAAACAGTATGAATAGAAGTCATTTTAACAACTGGAGAAAATATCTCATCAAAATCAATACCATGTTTCTGTGCAAATCCTTTTACGACTAATCTGGCTTTAAATCTTTTCGTACCTCCATCCTCTTCTTTGATCCTGTAAACCCATTTATTCTTTAAAGCCCTTTTACCTGCAGGTAACTTACATAAATCCCATGTCTGATTTTTCAGCAAAGAGTCCATTTCATCTGTCATTGCAGACTCCCACTGAAGCTTTGTATCCACCTGCATAGCTTCATTATAACATTCAGGTTCACCAGCATCTGTTAACAGAATAGAATACAAAGATGGAGAAAATCTTTCTGGAGGTCTACTTAGCCTTGTTGACCATCTAACACTCACTGGGGTGTGTGGTATTTGTTGTTGCTGTTGTTGCGGAGCATAAGGAACTACTGGAACATGAACTTGTGGAGTATCATCCAGTACTACATAGTCATTTTCTTTCTTCTCATGCTGCAGCAACAGATCTTTGTACAATACTTTCTCATTGAATATGACATCCCTGCTTCTTACAATTTTATGATTTTCAAAATCCCAAAGCCTATAACCAAATTCATCAATGCCATACCCAACAAATACACATTTCTTTGACTTAGCTTCCAGCTTGGTTCTATTTTCAGAATCTATAAGTGCAAAAGCTTCACAACCAAAGGTTTTGAGAAAAGAATAACTCACCTTCTTACCACTCCATGCTTCCTCTAGAATACCACAGTCCAAAGGAGTAGAGGGGCCTCTATTGATTAAATAAATAGCAGTGTTCACTGCCTCTGCCCACATATTTTTGGGCAGCCTAGCATGCAACCTCATACTCCTTGCACGCTCCATTATTGTCCTGTTCATGCGTTCAGCCACTCCATTTTCTTGTGGAGTCCTTGGTATAGTTTTCTGCCTACGAATACCATTAGAGGAACAATATTCTTCAAATTCTGTGCTGCAATACTCACCACCATTATCAGATCTGAGACATTTTAACTTTTTACCAGTCTCATTCTCAACCAAGCATTTCCATTTCTTAAAAGTTTGAAATACATCAGATTTCTGTCTAAGGAAATAAATCCATACTTTTCTTGTTGCATCATCTATAAATGTAACATAATACAAAGAGCCACCAAGGGAAGATACCTGAGCTGGTCCCCATACATCTGTATGCACAAGCTCTAATCTCTCATTTTTCTTTTCCTTCCCACTCTTCACAAAACTAACTCTCTTTTGTTTTCCATAAACACAACTTTCACAAAAATCCATATTGACACATTTCAGACCAGGTAAAACTTTCTTTGAATGAAGTAATTTCATACCTTTTTCACTCATGTGCTCGAGTCTGTTGTGCCACAGTGCTGTGTCAGAATCTACAGCAACAGTTTGATGTTCTTCCTGCTCAACTGCAGCCACTGTTCCTGAACATTCATTATCTTTTGAAACAATTAAAGTAGAAGGAACAGTATGACCTGTACAAAGATATAAGGTGCCTACTTTCACACCTTTTGCTACTACTAAGGAACCTTTTGAAACCTTCCAATTTTTATCATTAAAAGTAACTGTGCAACCCTCATCACCCAGTTGCCCTGCTGAAATTAAATTCCTACTCAGCCTTGGAACATGTCTTACCTCTTGTAGTAGCCAATGATTCCCATTCTGCAACTTAATCTTAATTTTTCCCTTTCCAACAATCTGACAGGGTTCATTATCTCCCAAATAAACTAGCCCAAAATCCCCTTGGACATAATCAACAAAATAACTTCTATGGGGTGTAGCATGAAATGAAGCCCCAGAATCTAAAACCTATGAATCATCAGTACTTTCTAAGGACAAGAGCAAAGCATCCTCCTCGGATTTGTTAGTTACCAAATTTACCTCCTTGTTTCCATCATTTTTGTCTCCTTGATCTTTCTTCCGAGACCAACAATCTTTCTTCTTATGACCTGGTTTTCCACAGTACCAGCAATCATTTGGCCCTTTAGATGCGGACCTCTTTCCCTTTGATTTTCCTCTTGATTTCCCATGATTTCCAGAGTTATTTCCTCTATCTCTTGTTCTGCCTCTGCTTTCTGTGTTCAATACACTACCCGATGTGGATGCCCCTGAGCTTTTCCTACGAATTTCCTCACTCAATGTAACACCAATAACATCATCATACTTTAGGGTATTAGAACCAGAAATAGAATTACTAACAGCCATTACCAAGCCATTCCAGCTTTCTGGCAAAGAACACAAAATCAAGAGAGCCCTAACCTCTTCATCAAAAGTAATTTTAACTAAGGTTAATTGACTTGTAACTGTATTAAACTCATTCAAATGATCAGTAACTGATCCACCTTCTACCATTTTCATATTAAATAAACGCTTCATAAGAAATACCTTGTTTGAAGCTGAAGGCTTTTCATACAACTTCGCTAGGGTTTCCGTCAGATCTTTAGCTATCTTTGCTTTAGTAATATTGAATGCCACCGATTGTGCCAGGCATAGACGAATACTCCCCAGTGCCTTCCTATCCAAAATATCCCAATCCTCTTGAGACATTGATTTCTCTTTCTTGGCTACTCCCTCTAATGGCCGCTATAGATCCTTCTGATAGAGATAATCCTCCATTTGCATCTTCCATAACTGGAAGTTCTGCCCATTAAACTTATCAACCTTCAGCCTACCCTCGTCTGCCATTTCTCCCACTTAACCAAGAGACTCTCCCACTAACTCGTGAGACCTGCTTCAGAGAATAGATGAAAGAACGAATGAAATAACCTCACTCTGATACCACTTGTTAGGATTAACAAGGCAGAAATAACAATTATGTGCAAATATAACTAATATCAGAAAATAATAAACCACACAGAATAGAACACAAGACACACAGATTTAACGTGGTTGACCCAATCCCTAGGCTACGTCCACCAACAGCGAGTCCAATATTATTATTATCCAGTGATTACAACCTGATTACAATCCGTAGTCCCTTACAGCCCAATTCTGCCGCAAGTACTAAAATCATACATACTGAAAATCCCTAACCCTAAGCCATATTATACAATATTTTCCCGCTTTAGGGTTAGAATGAGTTATAAGTAGTCGGCCTCAAAAAAATTTTCCTCGGGGGTTGCACCCCCGAACCCCTACTCTTGGGGGCTGTCGCCCCCAAACCCCTGCTCGGGGCCCGACCCGGCCCCGAACCCCGGCGAGGTCGGGAGGAAAAGTGTACAGTACTTTCCTGGATAGTACTTTCTTGATTAGTCACCACAAGCTAACACAAAGTTGATTAGCCCTCCATTGAGGTGGTTGCTAATTATTTGTTTGAGGTTTCTTCCAAGAATTTTGTGGTTTTTTTAATCCCTAAGAGGCTCACACCTAAATAAAGGTAGTTGAGAAGCTTTGTAGGAGTGAGACAGGGTGCACCCTACAAAGAAACCTCCAATATTTTTAAGAAGATGAGTCTTCTTATCATTGGTTTGAATGAAAAGGGGAAGGAAAATCTCTTACAAACAAACTAAGATAAGGGGAGACAAAATGGAAAAATAAGATTTGAGATGGGTTAAGAATATGAAAGATAAAATCTACAAGGGTTCAACCATTCCTGGTCAAAGATCTATGTCTCCATCTACATGGACATGATGTACCGCATACCCTTCATTGTTGGATGGGAGAAAAAGATGCCAAAGTCAAAATGACATAAGGAAAAATATTTAGATCCCATTCGTGGGAAGAATATATAGGGGTCTAGATAAAGACATAAAATCATAAGGAGAGTGTAAATCCCTACACATGTAGACACGATATAAGAACACTAATTATGAATAGAGGAATAAAAAGGGACACTAAGAATGTGCTCTTGCTTCTATACATAAATAGTTCTTATAAGGGTCTAATGAAGGAACCAGAACCCCTACAAAAATTCTTCCTAAGGAATAGGTTGTAAATGGTAAAATTCATCTTGATTAACAAAAAGAGAAAGGAAAAAAAAGAACAATCCCCATAATTCATTAAAGGAAAACATGCCAAGAATGGAGAGCATGCTCCAGAATATAAATGTTACAACATACACCTCTAGTCAATAAGCCATAGAGTCCTTCTCTTAGAAATTTTAAACTCTAAAAATATAACTATATTTATTAATTGACTAAAACAAAGTTCAATCACACACCTAGGTTTAATTGACTAATCCCTATTACAAGGTAGGCCATTGGGTTTTATAGAACAACCTTTTGGCCATTTCAATCATACAATGATCACTTTTCTATTGCAATTGAATGACATGTTGAAGAATCAGACATGGGTCCTTTGATCTCCAAGGATACAAACAAGTGTATTCTCTCTATTAGTTGATTGCAATATGCTTGCTTTTTTTTGTTGAAAAATTAATCATGGTAGCTTTTGTGGAGATGATCATGATTACATGGGCTAACTAAAAGATGCACCATTGTATAGTTGTTAAATTGTTGTTAGCTATGCACATTATGCGATGGGGGGTATTCCTTGAATATGTATGGGTGGGTCCTCCAAGAGTAAGATTGAACTATGGGACATGTGTCACATTGGTGGGATTTAGAGTGGGGAAGCCTTGTACAAAGGCATTTGAAACTCTGACTAGGCAACATATGTCTGTGTGTGTGAATTTTGTACCTAGCTGTAGACACAACACTTCAGTAAAACATTAGAGGTTAGTTAAAATCAAAATCGTGCAATGAAATGGAAACTAATCTAACTAGGTGATTTACTACCTTCTAGTAGATGCGAGTATGTATTCTCAGATTGGACCGAGATCAATGACCTTGACGACACCTAAACGAAGGATTTGAATGCAAAATCTAGATATGAGATGAATGCAAATTAATCTATATTTTTGGTTTTTCTATGCAATAAGATGAAATAAACTGATATGAATCTATTCTAGATGAAAAACTAATATGCAATGCAATTAATCTAACAATGATATACTAAATGATATGAAACTAAAACAAGATTGATCTCACAAAAATTGTTAATTTGCAAAGAAGCTTCAATTCTTCAGATACCAATTCGCCAGCATAAGTTTGCAAATTCTGAGAGATGATTATGAAGAGCTGAGCCTTGATTTTATAGAAATCTAGGGCTTTGGGGATGCATGGAAAAAAAAGCCATAAATCACTCAGATAAACTCAGGTTGATTTTTGAGTTATCAAAGAATAAAAGATAATTAATTCACAAAATCATGCAAAATCATGCAAAACAACTTTTTAACTCAAATCAGAGTTGAGTTTATTTTTAAAATAGCTTGAATTGATTTTTTGATTTCAAGTTTAACTACTTTTTGAGTGTGCATAATATTTATGAATTAAATAAATAAATAAAGTGATTTATTCTCAACTTAACTGATTTTAATTTTAAAATAACTGATTTATGGGTTAATCAATTATTTAAATCAAACTTTTATTCGAAACTATACTATTAAATTTGACAATTGAATTTAATTAATTAAATAAGAATTTAATCAATTAGTCATAGGATATTTGATTTATTGTCAAAATGAAATAATACAATTAATGAATAAATATAATTAAATCTAATTAAATAATTAAGTGGCAGTATTAAATCTAATTAATTAAATATTTAGAATATTCAATTAATCAAACTTTAGGGTAAATAAGATTTATCACCAAATAATCATTAAATTAAAGATAATTAGGATAAATAGGAATAAGGAATATTCCCCGATGTAGAATTTAGGATAATCAATTAGGATTCGATGATGTTCAGATGTGCCTTAGGTTAGGACTTTGATGTCGATTTCATTTGATGTGTCGATATAGGAGGTTAATGAACCTATAGCCCATTTTTGGGGTATTACAATGTCAACTTCGTCAAAAATAATTGAATTGAAGGGAAGGTTCTTTGTAAAGATCCCATGAACTTGATTTGGCCAAGGAAGAAGGAAAAGGGGGTCATAAGTCTGACCTATGTAGATGAAGTCTACACTTTCCAATTAGGAGGTTTTTCTTATGGTTGAAGTGGAGGCCATGACCCTAGTTGGGTGTTCCATGGTAGAGCACCATAGTTCATCCATCCCTAGTAGGATTGATTTTTCCATGAGGGATAGTGAAAGCAAGGCATGTTAAAAGACAAAGGGTCTTATGAAATACCTTTTCATTGATTCCTTGATTTTCTTTTGGATAAGTAGAAGACCTGAAACTCATCATACTCTAATGCTTTAAATTCAGGTTATTCCTCCAAGATAGCAATATTATTATAGTTGCAATCTCTCTTCTTGTAGTGATAGGAAGGGTAGTATTCTATCAAAGAAACTTCTTCTTATTCTTGTTTCTTCTAGCTTAAATTATGTAAATTTAAGTAGCCATATGGCTCATGATATCCTATTTCATGTTGGTAAGAAGATTACTTATCCTTATTTGGGAAAATCTTGTAGTTTCTTTAGAGGCAATGTAATTTATGCTTCTGGTATTTTTCATAGTTTCCCTTGAATAATTTTGAGCAAGGGTATAGATAGATTCCTAATAAACTTTTGAAATATCTCCTTCTCCCATTAGGTCCAATGCATCCATGAAATCTTCATGAATTCATCTTTGGAAGATAAGTTTAATAGATTAATCTCCTAGTCTAATTTTTCTGAACTTCTTAAGATTGAACAAGAATTGTTCCAAATAGTCTTCTAATGGATCGTCCTCTTTTCGTATCATTTTGAAAATATCATCTCCACATAAGTCTCGTCTCTAATAGTAATCCTTATATTTATGAATTTCTCCTTCATGGTAGCTCAATTTATCACTACATTTCACCCCAAACCCATAAACCATCTTAAGGTTGAGTCCTTAAGGGTGGTAGGGAAAACATTTAGGTGGTGAGCATATGTGGTTTAGTCATAACTTCAACATAAGATAAAAAATAAATAAGAGGAAGGTGTGTATATATTCAGTCGCTAACCCATGAAAGTTAGGAAGGGAATAAGGTGGTATATTCTATAAAGTTTCACTCATGTCTTGTGGAACTATAGGGACGATAAAAGTGGGTATGAATTTTTCATTATGACCTCCTCCTGTTGAATAATGAGAGTTGGAGGAGTGTGGAGAAGCAGGAGTTGTTTGCATTAGTCTATGTACTATTTTCTTGAGTATTGGCATAGTCATAGATGGAGGGAACTCAAAGAGATCAGTCCATACATGAAGCAAGAGTAAACTTAATGAAAATAATACAAGAGTACAAATAGAACAAGAAAGATCTATATTTGTTCAATATAAATCAGTTACATTCAGTTGGTGACATGCATGCCTCATACATGCACTATATCATCGCACACTTTTACAAAAGTGTCTATATATTTATACCATGTTAGGAGTATAATTAAAAATGTAGTTAGAATTAATCTAGCTAAACATCATATTAGTTCAAGCACAATTTCATGATTCATTAACATCCTCATTTAGCCTTAAATCCAAGATAGCATCCAAAAATAAGTTTCCAAATGCTCACAAAGTCAGCCTCAATAATCTCTAACATGTTATGCTTTGTTTACCATCTTCACATGCAATCAACTGGACATATCTCCCCAATTCATCAATAATAACATGTGCAACCTCACACATGTGATCATTGGTGTCCTGCATGCATGACATTAAGATCACATGCCTTAATACAACTTTTGTGAAGCTCGCTAAGCTTTTCTATCAGACTGGGTTACTGAAATAGTATATTTTGGATTTCTTTGGGAAGAGTTGGAGTTATTTGATCTATTACGTGATTTGAAGGCTACTAGGTCTATTAGGCCTATTTGGGCTTAAGAAGTGGATTGGAGTGTTAGATATAGTTTAGGAGGTTGTAACCTATTGGATAAAGTGTGGAATGATGTTGGAAGTTGATTCAAGGTGCTAGAGGTAGTGGGTAGGTCTCTTCTTTCTTTTGTTCCATTGGAGTCATATAGTGCATTTGGAGGTTCCTAGGGTCATTTTCCTAGTCTTTACATTTATAGAACTCTTGAAGTGCTTAATATTTGTCAAAACACTTGCCTCTACCTCAAATTGGTATCAGATCCCATTAGTATCCTTTGGGATAGGGATAAGGTACATGTCTGAAGAAGATTTGGACACATTTGAAGAAGAGGCTCAAGGCATACCTCCTAGAATGAAAAACATTGAACTTTCCAAGCTTATGGAACAACATGAAGATGAGAAAAAGAAGATGAGGGAAGAAATGGAAAATATGAGAAGGGAAATGAATAAGAAGAAAGGGCACAATGATCAAGAAGATCATGAAGATAGAGAGGAAGAAGAAGTAGCACCAAGAGAAGAGTTAGACCCAGATGATGCAAGCATGGCTAAGTTGGTTAAAGCCATTAAAGTAAATACTACAAGGGTGAGTCTGATATACCCATGTATGATGGAAAAATGAATGAGGAAGAGTTGATTGATTAGTTTAGTGTAGTGGATAACTTCTTTGATTTTGAAGATGTGGTAAATAGGGCATGTCCTAAATCATAAGGAACTTGATCCATAAACTATGAAAGGCCTACAAAACCAATATTTAGGTCTACACATGATCCAAGAACCAATATCTATGTTCCATTGAGCTTCTCAAGCTGCATATTTCTATTGCAAGATCATAATTCATCAACGGGTCGCAAATTGGCAAGAACACGCCACCTGAGAGAGAGAACAAATAATAACTCTAGAAACAATGCACCAAATGATAAGTAAACCGAGTAACATGGTCCAAGATAGGTCCTAGGTACAATCCTATCATTACTAACTCAAACATATGATGAATCACCAACTTGATATCTTAGAATGGAAAACATGAACAATACTGAACAAAAATGTTTTTGCTTGATGAGAGATTTCTCTGAACCCAAGATGATCCTGCATCAGAAAATTGAGGTTATTAATAAAGTGATTCTCTCACTTTGAAACCTAATAAAAATTAAAAAATCTAACTCAGCTTGAGAAATCCAAGAAGAATCTTTAGCTGGTTTGTCCTTCCACTTCACTAAATACTCCAAATATTCCTTTCCCCCGATACTCCTTCCAACTCTTTTATCCAAAATCCTCTCAATATCATCCATTCTTCTTATAATACTCTTATTTAACTTCTGAATCATCCTTAGGCTCATGATATTCATACAAATCAACAATATTGAATATAGGTGATATATCCATATCCTAAGGCAATTCCACTTCAAAAGCATTTTTGGAGTCAAACTTCTTCAATATTCCATAAGTTCCAAATTTATTCATCTTCAAATTGCTATAAGTTCCAACTAGAAACCTTCATTTCTTCAAATAAACCATAACATCATCTCCTACTAAAAAATCCTTATGTCTCATGGTTCTATCAGCCTGCTCCTTATACTTCAAATTACTACTTTCTGAATGACACTTAACCTCCTCATGTAATGACTTCATAAGATCTACATATCCTTCTACTTTAGCACTTATTTCCCCTTCATGACTAAGATCCCTTAATTTTTTAACTCCTTTAGGATTCATGCTAGTAACTATTTCAAATGGTGTCCTTCATGTGCTCCTATTCACCGAATTGTTATATGTGAACTTTTCCTGTGGAAAAACCAAATTCAAATTACCTAGTTCATCTCCAACCAAGCATCTTAGTAAATTACCCAAACTCCTATTCAAAGCCTTTTTCTATCCATCATTCTATGGGTGAAAAGTAGAACTAAAATTCAAATCAATGTTCAACTTCTTCCAAAGTGTCCTCCAAAAATAACCAACAAAATTACTACCCCTGTCTAAAACTATACTCTTTGATAATCCATGCAATCTCACAATCTTTGTAAAGAATAAGTCAACAACATGCACAATATCTGATGTCTTCTTACAAGGAATGAAATGTGACATCTATAAAAAATTTCAATTACCATAAAATAAAATCATTACCTCTTTGTGTCTTAGGGAATTCCAAAACAAAATCCATACTAATATCTTCCCAGGGTCTACTATAGGTAAAGGTGTATACAACCCAACATTATGAGTAACTCCCTTAGAAACTTGACAAACTCTATAAACTTGAACAAATATCTGAACATCATTATGAGTATGTGCCCAAAAATACCCTTCACTTAGCAAACTCTCTATCTTATCAATTCTGAAATTTCCTACAAGTCGTTCACTATGGTGCTTCTCCTTAATCATATTAGCTTGCATTGATCCTCTAGGTATGAAAAAATTAACTCCTTTAAACAACATATCCTCCTAAACAAAATAATCCAACCACTTGCTTCGATCAACTACTATAGGTTCCGTACAAGCCTTCCATGGTTCTACAAAATCAAGATCAGTCTCATAAAAAGTCTTCAATTCATCAAATCCCAACACTTACACTCTCATCTCTATCAAAAAAATCCTTCTTCTACTCAATGTATCAACAACCTTATTTGACTATCCACTCCTATGTTTCAACACAAAACTATAACTCTGCAAGAATTCAACCCATCTCATATGTCTCTGATTTAACTTACCTTGACTACACAAATATTGTAATGCTTTATGATCAATATACAACACAAATTACTTCAGCATCAAGTAATGTGTCCACTTCTTCAAATATTGAACTATAGCATAGAATTCCTAGTCATAAACTAAATATCTCTTCTTAGCATCATTCAACTTCTCAGTGTAAAAAGAAATAGGTATACCTTCTTGACTCAATACAGCTCCAATTGCATTCCCACTTGCATCACAATCAACTTGAAATACCTTAGTGAAATTAGGTATAGCCAATACTAATGGTTCAGTAAATTCCTGCTTCAATAAGTCAAAATTCTTATCTTCTCCATGTGTCAATTTGAAATCCTTTTGGTCCCCACTCATAGGTTTTGTCATAGGATTACAAATCAAACTAAAATTCCTAATAAACTCATGGTAAAAACTAGCTAATCCATGAAAAGATCTAACTTCACCAATACTCTCTAGTGTAGGACATTCCAAAATTTCTTTAACCTTCTCTGGATCCATCTTTAATCCTTTGGATGAGATCACAAAACCATACACTATCTCCTCCGTCATGAAAGTACATTTCTTTATGTTAATAAGCAACTTCTCTTCCTTCAATCTTTGCAATACTTGTCTCAGATGCAACAAATGTTCTTCTTTTCCCTTACTGAGAATCAAAATACCATCTAGGTACACAATTACAAATTTACCTAAGTATTTCTTCAATACCTTAATCATTAGCCTCATGAAAGTACTAGGTGCATTAGTTAAACCAAATGACATAACTAACCACTTATACAAACCCTCATTAGTCTTAAAAGTGATTTTCCAGTCATCCCCTTCTTTGATTCTGATCTGATGATATCCACTCTTCAAATCAATTTTGGTAAAGTACATTTCTCCACTCAAACAATCCATTTTATCATCCATTCTAGGTAAAGGAAATATGTACTTCATGTGATCTTGTTGATAGCTTAGGAATCAGTACACATTCTCCATTATCCATTCTTCTTAAGTGCCAATACTACATGTACTACACAAGGACTCAAAATTTCTTTGATCAAATCCTTCTATAATAATTATTGCACCTATCTATTCAAATCCTAATTTTACGATGGTGTCATTCTATGTGGTGCTTTATTCAATAAACTAGCTTCCGAAATCAAATCCATACAATGGCCGATACTCCTAATAGTTGGTAATCCATCAGGTACTTTGTCTGAAATGATGTCTTCAAATTATATCAGTAAATTCCTTACCTCGGTGGTTTTTCATCCACTATTATCGAATCAGGTTTCCTAGGAATTAAAGCATAACACATAGTTTCTTTATTCAAACCATCCAATAAATTTCATCCTTCAACCAAGAAAACCCTTAGTGTAGTACATTCACATTATTAGAATCCTCTACTAAAGGAAACACTACTTGCTTCATCCCATTAGCCAAAATAGTATACCTATTCAGTCTACCATCATGCATTGCTTGTCTATCATACTGCCATGGTATACCCAACAAGATATGACAATAATCAATCGACATAACATCACAAAGAGCTTCATCATGATAAGACCCCATCTTCAATTTTACAAGATATTGTTCACTTACCAAAATTGAATGTTCATCCTTGATCCATGCAATCTGATATGGCTTCGGGTGCTTCATTCTTGTCAATTGTAACTTGGTAACCAACTCCTCTAATTCCAAATTAGCTAAACTTCCATTGTCAATGATGACTTTGAAAATTTTTCCTGCAACTTTACATCTGGTCTTGAACAAAATTTTCCTCATCATCAGATCTTAATCAGGTTCTTCAATTCATAGGGCTCTTCTAACCATTAGGTTTTCTCCATCTTCCAGTTTATTCATAGATTCAGGTGACTCTTCTTTCACAAATGCATTCCTTCTAATGCTACCAAACTTCTTATTTGAATTTCTATAAGTACGTTCAAATTCTCTATGGCCTTCTTCTCCACATTTGAAACAAGTTCCTTTAAACTAGTTCCTTTAAACTAGTTCATGTCCTCCCTTTTGTAACCATTACCTCTAGGGTAACTTGCTCCTCTTCCTTGGCATGAACTCTCTTCATTGCATTCAGACTTGCATTTATCTTGGCCGAACTAAGTTCTACCTATAGACACCTAAAAATGTCCCATGTTTGCGAGAAACAAATTCACTAACATTCATGTTAAATTATTAAATAATTACCATAATTACCATAATTACCTTAATTATTAATTGTCCAATCAATATTTCATTAATTATTTGTATATAAAGTAATTAGATAAATTAAAGATTCTTTAATTATTCCTATGTCATTCAATTAATTAAATAACCAAATTTAATTAATGTTCCCTGCTCTTAATTATTGCATTTTTTGTAATAATTAAATTAAATTCTATCTCATGATTAAATAAATTATATTTATTTAATTAAACTAATTATCCCCCTCTCATGCTTAAATAAATTTTATTTATTTAATTACAACTGACAATTCCTCTCATAAATAAATAAGTAATTATTTATTTATAAAATATCTCCACATGTACAAATAAATAATATTTTATTTATTTAAATCATAATTATCCTCTGAAATCCTAACTCACACTCACTTTGAGTTATCTTTTCAATCACAACTCTTCACTCCACAATTCCCTCTCCTAACTATTCAATCCACATTGTTAATTCCTCCCTCAATAATCAATTAAGTCTTCCATCAATTCAGTCATCTAATTCATGCAATTAGTTGACTCATCCATGCAATTAGTTGATTCATTCATGCAATCAGTTAACTCACCAGTCTATTTTGTTATCTCACTAGTCCATTCAAGTCATCTCTCCAATATATTTGCTAACAGATCAATCAATTTCCCAATCAAGGCAGTCAAACGGAGTTGAAATCCCACTCACTTTGAGTTCAACTCCTTAATCACAGTCAATCAGCCCTTCAATCATGGATTCTTGGTTGAAACCCCTAAAATCTTATAAATAATGTCTTTTCTCATATTTAAAACAAAACCACACGCGCTTTGAATTCTTATTTTAGAATAATCTTGAGCTCAATTTTGAGAGCCCACATTCCATGAGAAGGAGATCAACAAGGAAGGTGATGCAAGGTAGGGAGAAAGAGGGGCCAAACAATGGCTCACCCTAATGATCCAAGCCTTCCCAACACATGCGGAAGCAAAGAAACACAACAGAGAGAGAGAATGTAGAATCTTTCATATATGTCATCAAATAGAACCATACATGCTGGGATATAAGGCCTTCCTAGTTAGGGCCAGATATTACAATGAATTATAGAAGTCCTCCAACATGTGAGGATCTGTCAAAATCTCTACTTCTATCTTCTATCAAAATTCCTATTCCAAAAAATTACCTCCTAAACTCAAAATCAACAACTACATTTATATAAGAAGCTACCGAATTGAGTCAGCCTTTAGATCCATAATCAACAAAAGGAACAGTCAGATCTGGGACCACACACTTCCCAATGATGGATTCCAACATTAAATCTGTGATCCAATATAAATGCACAAGTCAGCCACAACAGACACTAAAACTAAACCCGTCGGTAAGCAAGATAACTGAGTAGTAGACAAGCAATGCCGAGCGCCAGTGAAACAACCGACTGCCCAGGAGATAGCTGACCACACTCGTTAACCAAAGGAAACTGACCAACTACTGACCAACTTGGTCAAAGCAGGAACCGAGCAACACAGACAAACTCCAAATTGTTTTTGGTGACACAGGATTGCCAAGGACCCGAGATGCTCCTGCATCAGACACTTGGGGTTATTTTGAAATGATTCTCTGAATCATTTGGAAGGTTTGGTCTGCACTACATCCAACTCAGATTATGAAATCCATGAACTATCTTCCATCAGTCTATTCTTCCACTTTACTAGATATTCCATATATTGTTTTCCTCTTGTACTCTTGCCAACTCTTTCCTTCAAAATCTATTCAACTTCATCATTCTGCTTCTTAGGATATTCTGTCGATAGTTTCACTTCTTCATCAGGTTCATAATACTCATACAAATCAGCAATGTTGAAAATAGGTGATATGTCCATGTCATCAGGTAACTTAATCTCATATGCATTTCCACTATCAAATTTCTTCAGAATTTTGCAAGGTCCAAACTTCTTCATCTTCAGCTTCCCATATGTTCCAACAGGAAATTGACCTTTCTTCAAATGAACCATCACTTCATCATCAACATCAAAAGTTTTATATCTTCTTGATCTATCAGCTTTGTCTTTGTATTTCTGATTACTATCTTTGAGCTTCAGCTTCACATCTTCATGCAATGTATTCATGTACTTGGAAAATTTTACTCCTTCAACACTTTTCTTATTCTCATCAGCAATGTCTCTTAAATCAAATATTCCTCTCAGTTGTGTGCCATTCACAATCTCAAATGGTGTCTTTCCAGTACTCCTATTTATTGAATTATTTTATGCAAACTCTGCTTGTGCCAACACAAATCCCAATTACTCGGTGTGTCTCCAACTAAACATCTCAAAAGATTTCCCAAACTTCTATTCACAACTTCAGTCTGTCCATCGGTTTGTGGGTGAAATGTAGAACTATATTTCAACTCATTGCCAAATTTCTTCCAAAGGGTTTTCCAAAAGTATCCAACAAATTTACTGTCTTGGTCAGAGATAATACTCCTCGGTAATCCATGCAATCTAAAAATTTCCTTAAAGAAAAGATCTACTACATGTACTGCATTTGATGTCTTTCTACAAGGTATAAAATGTGCCATCTTTGAAAATCTATCCACAACAACAAATATAGAATCATTACCTCTTACTGTCTTCGGTAAGCCAAGAATAAAGTCCATACTGATGTCAATCCAAGGTTTCTTAGGAACAACAATCAATGTATACAATCCAGTATTCTAACTTACTCCTTTTGCAACTTGACAAATTCCATAACTTTTCACAAATTTTTGAACATCTTTATACAACTGTGGCCAATAGTACTTCTCCTTAAGAAAATTCCATATTTTATCAATACCATAATGTCCAGCCAAACCACTACTATATTTATCCTTTATCATATTAGTTCTCATTACTCCTCTCGGTATACACAACTAAATACCTTTAAACAACATACCTTCCTGATAAAATATTCATCCCATTTAGTATCTTGTTGATCTTGAATAGGTTCTCTGCACTTTCTCCATGGCTCAGAAAAATTAGGGTCAAACTCATAAGAATATCTCATCTCATCAGAACCAAGAACTTCAATTCTCATCTCGATCATCAAAGATCTTCTTCTACTCAATGCATTAGCAACTCGGTTAGTGACTCCACTCTTATGCTTTATCACAAATGTGTAACTCTGCAAGTACTCAACCCATTTCATATGTCTCTGATTCAACTTATTCTGACTACCTAAATATTGTAAAGCCTTATGATCAGTATACAACACAAATTCACTCGGTATCAAATAATGTCTCCATTTCTTTAGTGCTTGAACAATAGCATAGAATTCTTGATCATACACAAAATATTTCCTTCTAGCATCATTCAAATTTTCACTAAAGAAAGCAACAAGTTTATCTTCTTGACTCAACACAGCTCCAATTGCACTTCCACTTGCATCACATTCTACTTGAAATACTTTACTGAAATCAGGTAATGCCAAAATAGATAATTCAACAACCTTTTGCTTCAGAGTCTCAAAACTTTTGTTAGCTCCACGTGTCCACTTGAATTCTCTTTTGTCTCCTCTCATAGTTTCGATCATAGCATTACAAATTGAACTAAAATTCCTTATGAACTTTCAGTAAAAACTTTCCAAACCATGAAATGATATTACCTCACTAGCATTCATAGGTGTAGGCCAATTCAAAATAGCTTCAACCTTTTCAGGATCCATTTTCAAACCATTAGCTGAAATAACAAATCCCAAATACACAATCTCCTCTTTCATGAATGAACACTTTTTCAAATTTATCAGCAACTTTTCCTCTTCTAATCTCTGCAAAACTTGTCTAACATGAAAAAAATGTTCTTCTTTGGTCTTACTAAATATCAGAATGTCATCAAGATATACAATCACAAACTTACCCAAGAATTTCTTTAGAACTTCATTCATTAGCCTCATAAAAGTACTCAGTGCATTAGTTAAAGCAAAGGGCATAACCAACCACTCATACAAACCTTCTTTTGTCTTAAAAGAAGTCTTCCATTCATCACCCTCTCTGATTCTGATATGATGATACCCACTTTTCAAATCAATCTTTGTGAAATACTTTTCTCCAATCAAACTATCCATTATATCATCCATTCTCGGCATAGGTAACCTATACATCATTGTTATCTTATTGATTTCTTTGGAATCAGTACACATTCTCCATTCTTCTTTGATGCCAATACAATAGGTACTACACAAGGGATCAAACTCTCTCTAATCAAACCTTTATCTAGCAACTCTTGAATCTGTTGGTTCAATTCTTGATTCTTGGTAGGAGTTAACCGATGATGTGCCTTATTCGGTAAACTAGCTCTAGGGATTAGATCCATACAATGATCAATACTTCTTTTCGGTGGAAAACCATTAGGTACATTATCAGAAATGATATCACTGTACTTGATGAGTAACTTATCAATCTCCTCAGGGACATTATCCTCTATTTTCTTACTTGATTTGTTAGGGATCACATCAAAACATACATCATTCTTCTTCAAAGAGTTAAAAAACTTTCTTCCCTCCATCAAACAAACTTTCACAGATGTGCAAACATTACTAATAGGTTCTTCCATCAATGGTAACAAGATTCTTTTCTTTCCATCAGCCACAATAGTATACTTATGCAATCTCCCATCATATATAACATATCTATCATATTGCCAAGGTCTACCCAACAAAATATGGCAACAATCCATAGGCATGTTATCACATAACACCTTATATAGTACTTTCCAATTTTCAAATTCACATAATATTGTTCACTTACCAGGAGTGTATGCTCATCTTTGATCCATGAAATTTGATAGGGCTTCAGATGCACCAACCTTTCCAACTGCAATTTTGTGACCATCTCTTCAGATGCCAGATTCTCCGAGCTACCATTGCCAACGATTACCTTCCAAAATTTATCAAAAACTCTACATCTAGTTTTAAACAAACTTTTCCTTACCGGATCTTCCTTCTTGCTTTCATTCCATAGTGCTCTCCTTACCATCAAGTTATTTTCTTTCTCAAGTTCATTCAGCGACTCTTCTTGCACCAAAGCATTTCTACTGCTACCAGCCTTCTTACTAGCATGTGTACATTCGAAAGATCTATGTCCTTCTTCTCCATAATTGTAACAAGTTCCTTGGAATCTTCCTCTGCCATAACCACCTTGGTAGTTACTGCCTCTACCTCTAGATGAACTTTCACCTTTCCACTCGGTCTTGCGTTTGTCCAGATTTGTCTTTTTTGGTTCACATCTACCATTTTAGATCTACCTCTTCCTCTAGGGAATCTACCACATGTACCTCTTTGTCTTTGGTCATGTCTCTTGTTCAATTTCTCCTCGGCCTTCAAAGAAAATTGGTAAGCCTATTCAATGTTCTCCAACTTGACCATACTAATTTTCTCTTGGATGGAAACTCTCAAACCATTCAGGTATCTACTGATTCTTTTCACATCATCTTCATCATGTCCAGATATGATATCTAATCTATAGAATTCCTTAGTATACTCCTTTACTGAGCTATCTTTCTGTCTCAAACTTTGCATTTTCTGAACTAGGTTAATTTGATAATCACAAGGTAAGAACTTTCCTTTCAATTTGTTCACCATTTTATTCCATACCTTGATTTTGTCTTTGCCTTTCCTCTTCCTATCTAGCTATAGATGTTTCCACCATAAGGATGCATGACTTTTCAACTTTGTGCTTGCAATCTTCACCTTCTTGTCTTCAAGTATGTTTTCATACTCAAAATAATTTTCTATCTTTGTGATCCAGTCCACCAATTCATCAGAATCTAGCTTTCCACCATACTTAGGAGGATTGAAATGTGGTTTTGACTTCAGACTTTTCAAAACCTTCAAAAATATTTCTTCACCTTAATCCATAACAGGTGCAGGTTCTGCATTTGCCTGTTCTTCCTCAACTTCATCATCACTAACATCTTCAAGATGTCTGCCTCTTCTCTGGGCTATTTCAACAAATTCTAACCTAGCAGAAATCTACATTAACATATCTACCAATCCTGGATCTGCATCTCATCTCCCATGAACCATCTTGACAACCCTCTGCAATTGTAGGTCAAGTCGCAATCTGCTACCCCACAACAATCAACTAGGGCTTCAAGAGGAACCTACAAACCTAGGTCCACAGACCTAGATCAAGATCTAACCTCACTTTGATACCACTTGACGCAAGGTAGGGAGCAAGAGGGGCCAAAAAATGGTGCACCCTAATGATCCAAGCCTACCCAACACATGCGGAAGCAAACAAACACAACAAAGAGAGAGAGAGAATGTATAATCTTTCATATATTTCATGAAATAGAACCATACATGCCGGGCTGTAAGGCCTTCCCAGTTAGGGCTAGATATTACAATGAATTACATAAGTCCTCCAACATGTGAGGATCTGTCAAAATCTCTACTTCTATCTTCTATCAAAATTCCTATTCCAAAAAACTGCCTCCTAAACTCAAAACCAACAACTACATTTATACAAGAAGCTACCGAACTGAGTCGGCCTTTAGATCCATAATCAACAGAAGGAATGGTTAGATCTATGACCACATGCTTCCCAATGATGGATTCCAACATTAAATCTATGATCCAATATAAATGCACAAGTCGGCCACAATAGACACTAAAACTAAACCCATCGGTGAGCAAGATAACCGAGCAGCAGACAAGCAATGCTGAGCGCCAGTGAAACAACTGACCACCCAAGAGATAGCCAACCACACTCGGTAACCAAAGGAAACTAACCAACTACTAACCAACTTGATCAAAGGAGGAACCGAGCAACACAGAAAAACTCCAAATTGTTTTTGGTGACACAGGATTGCCAAGGACCCGAGATGCTCCTGCATCAGAAGGATTTCATATGGTTTGCATATTCATGTTCTTAAAATGAATTTGTTTTTTCTAAATGATTGTGTTAATTTTTTTATCTTGCATTCTTTCTTGATGATTGGGGTATCTAATTGCACTAACAAATCTCTTTGTGGTTGAAATCTCTTATGTTAGTGTAGGTTTTCTATTGATCCTATTACCTGATTACAAATGGTGAACCCAACATGAAATTTGGGCATATCTTTCAAACCGCTTAGATTTTTTTTTATAGGTTTGCATTGATATATGGATGCTACAGTCCAAAATTCATAATTCTTTGATTTTTTTATAATTTTTTAATGACATTTCATAAAAAATTAATTTTGGGCACAAATCAATGTATTTGTATGAAAAAATTACATTTTTGGAAATGTATTGAAACTATAAGGGGGCTATATTCTCTTTTATTTTAATTTTTTTGAAAATATTTATAAAAAAATAGGTCTTTTAAAACTGGTCTATTCCGATAAAATGGGTCCCTAGGGCACAAAATTAAAAATTATGCTTTAAAATTTTTTTGTAGGTTGTTTTTTACATAAGAAAGCTACAGTCCAAATTTTAGATTTTTCCAATTTGTTTTCAATTTTTTATAATTTTTTTAAAAAAGTTACATTTTTTGAAAGGTCTTAAAATCATACAGGGGTTCTATTCTCTGTGATTTTAATTTTGATGAAATATATTATATATATATATATATATTTGAAAACTTTTCTTTTTGTGTGTAAGTGCAGGTGAGAATCATTGTTTTGAAACTAAAAAAAAAGATTTTATTCTCTTCTATCTAAAATATTATTCTCTTTTGTAAAATGGCACATTTTCATTATTGAAAATACACCCTTGATGTAATGCACTTGGCCATAAAAAAAAAAGAAGTCAAGATTCAGGAACAGTTGAGCAAAGAAGAAGAGAAAGAGGGATAAAATAGAACAAGATACCAACTAAGATACAACAAATCAACGCTTTGGACTTAAAAATCAAAGAAGAAGGAGTTATTGACACATATGTGGACAAGGTATGGAGAATTTTTTTTAAAATTAATTGTTGCGACATTAACCTTATTTCTATCATAGAATTTCAAAACTAATTGCTAGTTTTTCTTCGGTACTAACTTTTCCTTTTAGCATGTGGCTTGGAAGGAGGTTTTAATCTTGTTAATCTAAAATCAATTCATCTTTCATTTTGGTGCTTCAAAATGAACAATGCATGCTCAAAAATCACAAACTAATACTTTGTTTTAGTGCTTAAAATTGATGTGTGGTTAAAAATTGAACAAGGCAAAGAACATTTGAGATTGGTGCAATAAAATTAAACAAGGAAAAAAAAATTAGACTTTGGTGCATCTAAAATTGGACAAAACAAATCTCATTTAGTTTGGGCTTAAAATTGAAATCATGTGCTTGTATGGATGATATCTCAGTTCACATTTGACTATTAATTCTTAATACGATTAACTTGGTGTTTGGAGTTCTTTGTGCACTTGTACAATCTATTAGATTATAAACTATTTTATTTTAGAGAGGCATGTATGAAGGGTTTTCTTAACCCATTACAAAGGATGACCTCAAATCATAAAATCCTTATGGTCACTATATAAATAAGACTCTGAGAAAACTCTAGTCTTATCTCCTCAAGCTCAGGCAAGGTGTGTTGATGATAGTCTGGACTGGGCTAAGTATCCCTAGGAAGCCAATTAGTCAACTAGACTCTTAAGTGCACCACACACGTACAAACCGATTGGGGAGACTCTACAAAAATTACTATGACCTTTTAATTAGAGGCCACTTGGTTTACCTTCAAATATTTGTTTTATTATAGTGCAAGGGGAGGCTAAAAAAGAATCCCCCCCAAGATTCCCATCATATATGTCCCAGGGATATTGTGTTGTGAAAAGAGACCTTCGTTAACATGGAAACAATACTCAAAAAAGGTGATAGAACAAGCACCTCCAAGGGATTTTTAGCTCTAGTTGTGTGGCACTTATGTTGTGTGAGATGACAAAAACCCAAGCAATGGGCCTATAATATTTCAGATGAAACCAAATTTGACCATGGATTAAACTGCATGTATATTGCTTCCGTTGTGATTGACTTTGTGAAAACTTGCAGCTTGAAAAAGTTGTTGAACATACACAGATCATTTCTTTTGAGTCACCACACACTGATTTTTGAGTTTGTGAGTTTGGTCCTACAACATTTTTCCTATAAGAAGATTAATCCTACAACATTTGTCCTACAAGATATTGTCCTACAACAATTGGTCCTACAATATTTGTCCTAAAATTTTTTGTCCTACAAACATTCTACAAAAATTTCATCCTGGTTCCTTGTAATTGACATACTTAGATAGACATATCTTAGAATATTCCATTTTTTCATAGTCATCGTATTAGTCTCCAAAATCCCAAAAAAATCTTAAAAACATAGCTTGCATTTCTTAGGGTTAAAGTATTACACTTCCTAGAGTCATTTTGCAAATTAAAGGGTTCATTTTCCTAGGACATTCCTATAGTGGGCTTGCATTTTATGTTGACATCGTTAGCACTATCTTTATCTACTGGCCTCATCATAGGAACCTTGTCATTTTGGTTAATATTTGTCTTAGATAGATACTATTACCAAAATTTATCACTTTTTGTCCTACCTTTTGGTGTCAAGATAGTCCACATTATGATTTGGGTCTTTTCTTAGAGGGTTTACCATCGAAGTTTCTAGAATCTCTCTTAGGGTAAGGTAATTACACCTTAGAAATTATATTTTATTATTCATTCCCAGTTTTCATTATCATCCCATATCCAAAAAATCCAAAAAGATAGAATTTGATTTCCTTAGTTATTTTGCATTCATCATAGAATTGCATATGCCGAACACACAATCAAAGAAGACTAAACACACAATGGAGTACATTCAAATCCCCAACCATGATCCCCATCAAGAAATTAAATTTTCACCAAGAAATTTGATACTAAACTACATAAATCCTGAGACATTTTTGCGCCAAGAGAAAACACTAGATGATACTTAACAACTGCTTGAACTAACCCCTGCAAAAATCAAATCCATATGTACAAAAAAATACATTGATGACATTTTGTGTGATGAGAAGATTAAATAAATCTTACAATCTATGATAGAGGCTAACCCAAATAAATACCTTCACATGCTCATACAAAAGGGTGCTAAATTACCAGCTCCGTTTCACACATCTGCCATAGTGGAAGAAATACATGTACCACCAACTTGGTAGCCTCAATGACACCCTTACCACTAATCTCAATCCTTCCATCCACTATTTCCACATAAAAGGCTTCCCAAGTCACCACATCTTCTAGTACCCTAGGGATCCAGTACACCAATCCATTATTTGCCAATTTTGTATCAGCATATACTCGCTACCACAAAAATACCATTTATATTGTCCTTGACTTATCTACTGAGTATTTCACAAACAATGGAAGCAATCTCCTCTAGCACAATTCCCAAACCTAAGCAAGGACTACCCCTACTGGGAGAACCTCAACCAAATATTCCTAGTGTTTCTCTAGTAGGTGTCCCTTATAATTTAGGACAACCCCAAATCAGTCAAGGGGAACCTCTGAATAATCTAGATTACTCAACATTGTTTTCTAGTTTCATCCACAAAATGATGGAAAATGAGCCTAACACTTCCCATCTTACACTAGTACCTCATCATAATCTGGCACCCCAACATATACCGGTACCTTAGCATAATATGGCACCCCAACATATACTAGTACCTCAACATAAGTCAACACCCCAACATATACCAATACCTCAACATAATCCAACACCCTAGCATATATACTAGTACCTCCACAAAACCCAACATCTCAGTACATTCCAAATCTAGCATCTTAGTATATCTCAGTACCTAAACATTATCCAACATCTCAATACATCCTAGTACCTCAATATACCCCAACATCTAATCATGTTATGCCACCATATATACCTAGAATATTCCAAAATAGTGGAGCCCCTTTTGTTGACCCTAGCACACCGTTTGCTACACCGACAACCACTGATCTACTTGCTTAGTAGTTACAAACCCTTCAACAATAGTTCATAAATATAAAACTAGGTGCTTCTAAAAGGTCTTACACCACAACATACCTTATTTCTTATCCTTTTGATAGGACACTACATATGCCACCTTTTCCAATAAAATTTGTCACACCTAAGTTCGATAGATACAAGGAAAAGGGCGATCTCCATGATCACATAAGGGAGTTTTTTACAGCTTGCATGAAATTTTATCATGATGATACATATCTTATGAGAATATTTCCACTTATTCTTAGTGGTATAGCCATGGGTTGGTTCTCCAAACTCTCTCTTTGGATAAAGACATGGAATGAACTAGCAAAAAATATCATATCACAACATTCGCACAACATTGTCATGGAAGTAACATTGATGGATCTTTGCACCACCAAGAAAAATAACGGATACATATTTTCCTCTTTCCTAAAATGTTGGATAAATGTTTCCTCTAAGAAATCCTTCCATGTGCCAACCAAGGAAAAGATCCACATGTTCATTGAAAACTATCAACTAGACCTAATGTGTGAACTTAACTCCCAACGTATTGAGTCATTCAACAAACTAGAAGAGAAAGGGTTAAAAGTATAAAGAACACTCATCATGAAGGGAATACTCGAGAAAGAGACCATTAATTCAACACCCTATGAAAAATCCAAATATTGGTCCAAAAACAAGAATGTGACAAATGATGGTTCTTATGGATGCAAAAATGGCACAACTAGTCCTACATGTGCAAGAACCAACACCTATCCAATATACCCAACTAGCATTGATCCAACATACCCAACTAGCACAAAAAACTCACAATTTTAACATCACTTCTCATAGACAAATTTCTAAACAGACCAATATGCTTACCCAACAACAAATTTATGCAAGAAGGAACCCCACTCCATGATGAGAATTTACACCTCTTGCAGAACCTCTTGAGAAAATCCTAAAGAAATTGATGTAGTCCCATTTAGTCACTTTACCTAAGATAAGACATTATGAGGGTCCTAAAAAACCAACATGGTGGGGTTACAATGGTTACTGCAAGTATCACATAAGGGACACAAAATAGGTGGTTTCATACAACTGAAGCACATTGTCCAAGATTTCATCAACTGCGCTAAAATTGAAGTTGTCACAAATTTTGGAACCACCAACCAAGACCATAAGATATTCCAAAATCCATTTATGGATCATGGAAATACAAGGCCTCCACAAATGAACAAGATAATAAGAATAACCTTGCATATACGAAAGAAAACCCCAGTTTGATAATTAATACCATCACTATTAGAAGTCTAGACAATAATTGTGTTGTTACTAATAAAGAATGTCCCAATAATTAACCTAATGAGGAGTTGGGTATATATCAGGACACCATTCCCAAACATGGAAAAAATAATATACCTATGTCTAGAAATGTCCCACAAGCAATCTTCATATCTCCCACCATTTCTTCCTCTATACTATATCTACCTAGCAATGCATCAAATAATGAAAAATTTCCAATCTACCCACATGGGCTATCCATAATACAAATCCTAGCTAATCCATTCTTTAATGCTAATCCCTTCTACAATTCAATAGTCTTAGACCCAATACCATCAGATGTCCTATTCCCAATTAAATTTTCTCCACTGAGTCCCAGTCAAAGTCCATCCCCATCATGCCCATGAGTCCTTTCAAGAATCCACCATACCTATACAAACTCATACCCCATGTCAAGAGGGTTATCCTAAATCTGAAGAAATAAGTCCTAAAATTGTTCAAGATCAAGATACCAATAATTTCCAAACCCATCCAATATTAGACCAAGATCTCATATCCCTAAAAACTTATGATTATCCCCTTCCATCCTAAGAGAAAATTATTCCTCTGAGTCCCATTCTTAATCCACCTCCTAATCAAGACCATGATGTCCCTTATACTCCATCCACTGATCCTCTTCCATGTCAAGATCAAAGTAATCCTCCCTCTCCACCACAATATCCCATTATCCCTCCATATCCATGTCATAATCCTCATCCCATCATCCCTCCATCTTTATGTCATAATCCTCCTAGTCCACCAAGAGATCCCATCGTCCCTCCATCTCCATGTCATAATCATCCCTATCCACCATAAGATCCCATTGTTCATCCATCTCCATGTTATAATCTCCCATGTCTACCTCAAGATTTCATCAACCATATCCAAGTTAATAATGAGCCTCTTACATATCAATTTAGTTTATCCACTTCCATTTAGTCCAATCTACTTCATAGTCCAAATATTCCATATGTGCCTCCTCCACCTCAAAATGGACTCGCATCTTGTTTCAAAAATAATTAGTATCCAATTGCTAAGAATATTTGTCATAAAATGCATTATCAAGGAAATGGGTTAGGCCTTAATGAACAAGGTATATTAGAACCCCTTGATATCAAAGAAAATCCATATTATTAGGTCCTTGGCTATATATTTCACCATCAAGATGTTGATATCCCCTCTACATCCAACATTCCCCCATATGAACCCAATCATATTCCTTGCCCCTCATTCCTTCCATCTATCTTAGGTCCATATATTCCTCCATCCAATAGTTCACAATCCACTTACCCTTTCCCACATGCAATTCAACAAAGGCACACATCTTTGACAACCATCTAGTCATCCAAAAAGATTCCATACAATGCCTATCCACCCATGAATACCAATCCCCTTCCAAGAAATTTGGATGCCAAGAGTAAAATCCATAAGTCAAGAAATCCACATTCAATCAAGGATCAACATGTCCTATCTAATCGACATGTAAAAATAAAGAAAAATAAGATCCAAAATAAAAAACAAATATCCAAAATGCCACAAAGGCCAATAAAGAAAAAAGAAAATTCAAAAGATATATGGGTTCCTAAATCTCTTATGCAATCAATGCATTCCAAATAATCACAAAGGAATGAAAAATTAAAAACCATGTAGATTCCGAAGAGGCTCCTCCAAGCACAATGTCTCAAAGAGAAATCAAAATTAGCATCCAATCTTGCTATCCCAAAGGCTCCCATCAATCCTCCACATAAATTTATTCCATCTTCCAAATCTATTTTGGTTTCCTATGTCCCAAAATACACTACCTTATATACTCCATCACCTACTCCATCCATTTTGGGTCCTTGTATACCAAAATCCATGTCCACTCCTCCATCTAAATCCCAAAATCCAAAATCAATTTTTCCTCCATCACTCCAACACCCCTCAAGGTGTGTGCCAATTTTGATCTTTCCTAAATTTGCATCCACCCATATAAAAGTCTTCCAACACCCCATTCATTGTCCAACACCTACTTCCATCCTCACATCCCCATTATCGAATCCTATGCATAAAATGTTACTCTATCAACATCTTTGAGTATACTTTCAACAACCATGGTCCATTACAACATGTCCTTTAGGAATAATACCCAAAGAATAATATTCTTGATTCCTTCCTTCATATCATTTCATACATCCATTATCTTCCAAAAATGTCAAAAATATAAAAATCAAAAAAGAAAAAAATAGTTACCTTGGTGAAAACCTAGTGAATAGGTGCCTTGTGTGACACAAGAAAAATAGAAACCAAGAGAAATAATTTGTCCTATGGTGAAAACCACTTCTTGTGGCACCTTGGGTAGGTACCATAATGAGAACCTAGCAAAGAAGTATTGTGTAAAAATCCATTACCCTCTTTCACTCTGTAATCACCTAAAAATGGTCACCAAAACCATAAGCCCCTAATCTTGATTATTCATCAAGAAAGCCCTAATTTTGATCAAAATCTCCTGAGTCCTAATCTAAGGCAATTCAATTGATTAATCTGATTTGACCTATATTCTAATTCTCATTCAATTATTACACTTGATCTTATTCAATTAATTAATTCCCTAATTCTAATGTTAGTGGCAATAAAATCCAACCTTATACCATTTATTTAATTAATATTTTGAGACATTTATTAAATAAATAGAAATTGTCAATTAATAAAAAAAGGGAATTAAATTAATTAAATCATCATATTTTTGGAGAAAAATGCATAAAATTATTTAAATATTCCAAAAAGGCATTTATGAAGTCATCATCCAGTCAACTGACATCAATTTTGGAAACAATCCAGTTAACTAGAAAAAATAAATCTGTTAACTCATCAGTCATTTTAAAAATTTCATTTTTGCCTTGGAAGTTTCCGAAATAACTGATTCTCTCAACCAATTAAATGAGTTGCACGTGGATTGTGCTAGTTCAAAATGAATCGTAATTGTTCATCTAGAATCAGTCATGTCCGTTCATTCTCGAGAGAATTTTTATATAATCAGGCCTCCATTCTCATGAGAAGGATCCACAATCTTTTGCTTAGGGTATTGCTGCTATTTTTTTTTATCATTTGTTTATTGCAATCATTGTTAGCTATTTCAATTGAATAGTTAATTTAGTTTGTTTCATTTTCATTGCATTTATCAAATCTAGGAACACTTCAATTTTGCTTAATATGGATTAATCTTAGAATAAGCATTGGATGAACTTGAATTGCATAATAGTTTAGATTTTAAATCCTTCATTTGTATAGAGTCTAAATTCACTGGATTTTTCAATGATATGAGAGAAAAATTCATACTCCTGTCTACTAGAAGGAAATAAGTCACCTTGACTGATTTTAGTTTTTTTATGCTATTTTCATTGTTTAAAGATCATTTATATAATGACTCATTGAAGTGTAGTGT
The DNA here is from genome assembly GCA_027943335.1 of Chamaecyparis obtusa. Classification (NCBI taxonomy): domain Eukaryota; kingdom Viridiplantae; phylum Streptophyta; class Pinopsida; order Cupressales; family Cupressaceae; genus Chamaecyparis; species Chamaecyparis obtusa. Next base: position 712,991 of record BSBK01001824.1, on the reverse strand, counting down.
TAGCCACATTTTCACACTCACACACTCTACAGTTGGGGGCAAGTTTCATTCATGCAATCCTACCTATCACATCCTTCGTAGTCCTACATCCTTCATAGTCCTACATCCATCCACATCCCTTTTTTTCATCTTTGATGTTGACGAGGCTTCATACATCCTTTCTAGTTCACTTTATCCATACCCTATAATAATCCCTTTTCTTATCCATCCCTTAATTTTGTCATCTATTTCCATGTTTCATGTTGCCTATCCCAAATCCCTTCCTTGGTCTTGATCAAAATTACGAACATAAATAAATGAAGAACATATTTTCAAAAGTCTATTGACATTTCAATTCCTCATAGCTCCCATATCAATAAATGTGTCATTTCATTTCCTACATAGCCACATATTTGATCCCTTATCTTAGGTAAACATGTTATCCCATTGTGAGATAGTCCTTGCATCCAAATAAACTCTGATTCTATTTTTCACCTACCCATTGCCATCCCATCAATTCATTCATCCATTTGTAATGTTCCATGCTTTTCTAGACACTGGGGAAAATAAATACAATCATGTTTGAAGATTAAACCTAACATATACATTTCACCTCATTCAATGATTGAAAATGTCCAAAAAAAAATCCAAAAACATTGCAAATTTTTTTTTAAAAAAAAAAAAACAACTTTTTTTTGAAAAAATTCCTAAAAATTGAAAAGAGACCTTCAAAACAAAAAATTCAGAGAAAAAGTCCTAAAAAATTCCAAAAACATAGCAAAAATTTCCAAAAAATACAAAAAACAACGCAAAATCATCCTAAAAATTCCAAAAACATTTGCAAAAGATCCAAAAAAATTGCCAAAGACAACCAAACAAATAAAAAACCCACAAAAATCCTACAAAAAAATATCCTTTGTACATAAACCAATTCTTTCGCATTTAAAAAATAGGACGATGACATACAACACATATGATCTTCAATGGAACTAAGTCAAAACAGTCAAAACTAGTCAACAAGTCCTCAACTACACTGTCCAAACTACCTTATCTATCAATTAGTCCTACAACAAAGTATTTTGTCAAAAATTATGTCATCTTAGACAAGGGAAGGAATAATAAAAAATCAGATGGAGCAGTCTTAGATGTGGTACATTGTTCTTGAAATCAAATAGCATCAACAATACATCAAAATTCAATGTCCAAACTACTGCAAATACATAGACACATAATCAATACAACTATAACTTTTTGAGTCAATTTAGTCTTATTATGTCTTAATTTTTGCAAGTCATGTTCTTATGCATCTTTGAGATGTCCAAAAGTGATTTAGAAATGTTGTGATGGTTCATGAATTATTTTTTTCTTTGTCTGTTATTTGTGGAATGTTTTCTATGAATTCTTTAAAGAGAAATTTCCGTGTCTGTGATAAGAGCCTTCATATCCATATACAAATATCCAATTTTCAACATTGCAATTGATACTTTAGTTGTGATACGTCGCACATACCTCGACTTTGAATTCTTGACCTAGATGGATCAACCAACATTCCTTGCATGTTCAATGTGCCTATTTTTAATGTAAGAGGATAATCATACCTAGATCGTTCATATCTTGATAAGATGGTATCCACCTTTGCTATAATAATACTGGCTCAATGATGATAAATAAATAAGTCAAATCAATTGGAAATAAAAAGTATGGTTATTAAATAATTAAGCTCTCTACTTACTATAAACTAAGGGTTTCAATCAAGAATTCATTATCATTCTTTCATCCCCTATCTATCATCTTCTAAAGCTTCATTACTAACAATTCTCTCTATCAGTCCTAACAAAAGCTTTTGATAAGTATCATGATACAAACAAAAAATTTGCATCCTACATAAGCATTTTAGTACATATAGCATAATTTCAAGCATTATAAGTAGAAATCACAATGCATCCATCCACCATATAAGTACATAGTATACTGACATGGTATCACATCATATAGAAAATGCATACATCCATCACATAACATAGAAGCATATTAGAACATTTGTTGCATCTCATAAACATCATAGATATCATCATCTTATTTCAAGAGATCATTCATGCCTTTCTTGCATAAATGATCTCTTGAGGGGGGCATCATTTACCTCGTTATCACATTGTTCTCGCTAGGGCGTACAGGGGCATAATTTTTATTATTCTTTGAAACAATGCCTAAAAAGCATTGTATTAAAAGGGGGTAAAATGTACACCTAAAAATGTCCCATGCCTATGGCGACAAATTCACTAGCATTCCTCTTAAATTATTAAATAATAATAATTATTTAATTAATTGTGTCATTCTACCATATTCTAAAAGAAAAATTATCATTTCTCCTTAATTTTATAATTAAGAGATTTTAATTAATTACCTTAATTATTAATGGTCCAATTAATATTTCATTAATTATTGATCTATAAAGTAATTAAATAAATTAAACACTATTTAATTATTCCTTGTGTTATTTAATTAATTAAATAACCAAATTTAATTAATGTTCCCTCCTAATTATTACATTTCAGTAATAATTAAATCAAATTATTGTTGAAGATTAAATAAATGATATTTATTTAATTAAACTAATTATTCCCCTCTCATGATTAAATAAATTATATTTATTTATAAAGTATCTCTGCATGTTCAAATAAATAATATTTTATTTATTTAAATTATAATTATCCTCCTAAATCCTAACTCACACTCACTTTGAGTTATCTTTTCAATCACAGCTCTTCACTCCATAATTCCCTCTCCTAACTATTCAATCCACATTGTTTTGATTAAGTAAAAGTCAGTTTTGAAAGGACCCAAAACCTTTTACAAGTGCTGAAAGATAAACCATTAAAAGCATAACAAAGTCTATGCCTCAGCACCTAAGAACAAAAGCAGGAAAAAAAAATACAGCAACTACCGATATACAAAAGGCTGCACCAACAGAAATGGAACTGGATAGCACAACAAAAAGAAAGGACAATAGAAAGAGATAGCTAAATACATTTCATAAGGTCCCCATCCCGTTCCACCATTATCTGCATATGATCAGCAGATTCCTTGAGCTCTTTTAGCTTCATGTCTTCTTTGGTCTCGGTCTTCTTGGTGCTAGCTTGAGTCAGTCTTCTAATCCATGCAATTAGATGACTCATCCATGCAATCAATTGACTAATTCATGCAATCAGTTAACTCACCAATCCATTCTATTATCTCACTAATCCATTCAAGTCATCTCTCCAATCTATTTGTTGAAAGATCAATCCATCCCCCAATCAACACAGTCAAGAAAAGTTGAACTCCCACTCACTCTGAGTTCAACTCTTCAATCACAGTCAATCATCCCTTCAATAAGGGATTCTTGGTTAAAAACCCTAAAATCTTATAAGTAGCGGTCATTTTCTCATATTTGAAAAAAAAACACACACGCTTTGAATTCTTATGCTAGCATAATCTGGAGATCAATTTTGAGAGCCCACATTCTATGAGAAGGAGAACAAAAAGGAAGGATTTCATATGGTTTTATATTCATGTTCTTAAAATAATTTCTTTTTGTTTTAATTAATGTGCTGATTTTTTTATCTTGCATTCTTTCTTGATGATTGAGAATACTAATTACACTAACTAATCTCTTTGTGGTTTAGATCTCTTATGTTATTGCAGATTTCCTATTGATCCTATTACTTGATTACACTACCTCCTACAAATGATCTACCTCTACCTCTCTAAAATATGCCACCTCTTTCTCTTTGTCTATGTTCATGCCTCTTGTTCAATTTTACCTCTTCTTTAAGGGCAAACTGATAAGCCTCCTCGATACTATCTATTTTGACTAGACTAATTTCATCTTGAATAGATGTCCTCAAACCATTCAGGTATCTTTCACTTATTTCAACTTCATCATCCGCATGTCCAGATCTGATATCCAACCTATAGAATTATTCAATATATTCCTTCATAGTAGATTCCTTCTACTTTAGGTTTTGCAATTTCCTCAACAAAGTAACTTGTAAGAATTTATCCTTCAACTTGTTTACCATTTTATCCCAAGATTCAATCTTTTCCTTTCCTCTCCTTTGTCTATCTATCTAAAAATGTTCCCACCATAAAGACACATGTCATTTCCACTTAATGCTAGAAATATTCACCTTTGTGTATGCATTAGTGTTCTCATATTCAAAATACTTTTCCATCTTTGTGATCCAATCAAGAAATTCATCATCATCAAGATCACTATCATAATCTGATAAATTGAAATGTGGTTTAGCATTCATTTTAGTTAGAGTCCTCAAGAATCTTTCATCACCTTGTTCCAATTCAAGCTCATTATTTTCAACCACTACCTCAACTTCATCACCACTTACATCCTCAATAGATCTACCTCTTCTTTGGATAATCTCTACTACTTCTAATCTAGATGTAATTTGTCTCAACATATCCATCATGTCTAGATATTCTTCTCTCCTTCCCTGAACCATTTTTTTCACCCTCTGCAATTGTAGGTCAGGTCTCAACTTTTCCACCCTACAACCAAATCAACTTAGGGCTTTGTAACAATCATGTTCAAAAATCAGCTCCACAAGTAACTCAACTTAGCTCTAATACCACTTGGCACAATCAGAGATGGAGGGACCTCAAAGAGATCATTCCATATGTGTAGAAAGAATAAACACAATGAAAATAACACAAGAGAATACATAGAGAACAAGAAAGATCTATATTTATTCACTGGAAATCAATTACATTCACTTGGCAACATGCATTCCTCATACATGCTAGGCTACAATCATCCTTCTTGATTACACTCTTCGGTCATAGATCTTAGACCCAATTCTAAAGATTATCCTTGATTACTAACTGAGAGTCCCTTCCAGAGAAGTATTAAATTACATAAATAGGCATCATGACACGCAGGTTGGCCCAAGAAAAAAGAAAATTCCCCAATATTTAGGTCCACACACAATCTAAGAACCAATATGTATGCACCATTGAGCTTTGCAAGTGATATATTTCCATCACAAGATCAAAATTCATCAATGGGTTGCAAACTGGAAAGAACATGCCACCCAAGAGAGAACAAATTAGAACTCGAGCAATAATGAACCAAATGAGTTGTGAACCTAGAAAAATGGTCCAAGATTGGTCCTAGATACAATCTGATCATCACATAAGCTAACTCAAACATATGATGAATCACCAACTTGATCTCTCAAACTAGAAAGCATGAACAATACTAAACATAAATATTTTTGGTTGATTGATGCAGTCAAGGTTGGTGGATCCAATTAAGGACTAACCAACCTTGCAGACAAACCAATATGTAGCAAAAATACATAGTAACAACAATAGATCTGCAATTAAATAGAATTATTTATTCATAAAATCATCAATTACATGTAATGTGCCGGGCTATAAGGCCTTCCTGATTACAACCAATTACAATGTAAGTAATAGTCTAAAAGATTTCATAGGATCTAAATCTTTTCCACAACATCAGGATTCAACTAGCCCAGGTCTGTAACACACATAACACTGTTAGGCACCCAGGAAAGATCTAAACTTGTACTCAAACTTCCAAGCAATCTTCCTGCTCCTAAGATCATAGGCTACTAAACTTCCTTCCAACAATCTGATCCCTAAACATCTACCCAAGCAACCTATAAATATTGATTCCCAGCCACAAGTTAGCTAATGAAACAATTAACCCTTACAAACAAATAATAAATGCTAAAACATCAGTTGGCTCTCACATAGCCTTACAAAATAAATAAACTCTCAAAGATGGCCCCAATAGTCATTAGATCTACATAGAAGAATGCAACATGCCAGATCTAGGTCCCCACACATCTAACGGTCAATCCATAACTTGAGGAGCATGACCCAAATTAAATGCACTAGTCAGCCAAGATGATCTATCCAAACAATCAAGTTGGTAAGCAAGAACATCGAGCAACAGAAGAAATAACCGAGCACCAGTCAACCAACCATGCCAAGCATGACCGAGAAACACTGTTATCGCCAAGTGCTAGTGAACCGACAGCTTCAGTCACTGAGTGTTCTTCAGAGACTGAGCACCCCGATAACCACAAAAACTAAGCAACCAGTCTCCCAAACTAAGCAAGAATTCCACCAAAGCAAGATAAAAAAAAACAATCTACCTTCAAAGACAAACATATTTTTGGTTGATACAGGATTGCAAAGGATCCTAGGATGATCCTGCATCTGACACCCTAGGTAAGAAATATTTTCTCATAAGGAAATCAGGAATGCCTCAAGGGAATCAGAACAGGTATGCTGATTCTATTCTTCACCCATATCTCTTCTTGTCCTTCATCCCAAGTAGTCTTCACTTCATTCACCATCTCATGCAGAAGGTCCTTCTTCTTTCCACTGTGCTTATCCCTTTGATCGACAACTGATAGCAACCAACTCTGACCACTACCGATCACATCAGTGCCTCGGTAAGGTTCATCCCTTCTAGACTCCTCAACCAACTCAGTATCATCTACATCTTTCTGTGTCACAAATGTCACCATCTGTTGAACCATCTTTGCCAGTAAGACTATGTGTCTCTTTATCTCAACAAACTGTTTAGAGATATCATTCTCCTTCTCCTTCAAACTAGACTTAATAGGAATAGGTTCATCAAGCTTCTTCTCCTGAGGTTTTTCATAAGGACAACACCTGATAACTCCACATCCCTTAACCTATGTCTCCTATAAAGGTATCAGCTTATGCTGAGCTCCTTCATGGCTAACCACATAGGTATTAGCATGACCATCAAACAAAACATTCCTATCAAACTGCTAGGGTCTATTGAGAAACATATGAGAAGCATCCATAGGCAATATATCACACAATATCTCATCATGGTAAGATCCAATCTGAAACTTAACCAAGCATTGTTCTTCAACTCTAACCTTAGAAACATCTTGTATCCAACTAATCTGATAAGGATTAGGATTCTTCCTTCTTTCCAAATTCAATTTACTAACCATTTCATCTGAAATAAAGTTCTCAAAACTGCCACCATCAACTATGACATTACATACCTTATCCATGCACTTACATATGGTTCTAAACAAATTCCTTCTTTGCACTAGTTCATGAACACATGCAGCTAATCTTCTAGTGACAAGACATTCACATTTCTCTGGAACATTCTCAATGTCTTCTTCAGCAGCTAATGCAACTCTTTTCTTAGAACACTGCCAACTTCTATGACCAGCTTCACCATAGTTATAACAAGTGTCAGTAAACTCATTCTTCCACTTTCCTCTCTATCTAGCATTCTTAATAACTTGATCACTGCTAGATCCCACATCAGTCTTAGGATTCTCTCCCACATTACTCTCAACAACTATCTCATGAGTTTTACCACCTCGGTTCATATTGTTCTATTTTCTGTCATACTTCTTATTCAGTTTTTCTTCAATCTTCAATGCCATCTGATAAGCATTGCCAATTTTTGTCATCCACACAGTAAGTAACTCTTCCTGAATACTACGTCTCAAACCATAGACATACCTAGCAAGCTTCTTTTTATCAGCTTCAGAATGACCAGTCCTAATTAGGATTCTATAAAACTCCTCAGTATACTCCTGTACCAATTTGTTAGTCTGCTTCAAAGCTGCATCTTCTTAAACATGTCCAATTCATAATCCACCAGAATGAATTGTTTCTTCAACTTGTCAACCATTTGGTTCCACTTAGTGATCTTCTATTTTCTTCTTCTACCTCTTTCCAACTAAACTTCTCTCCACCAGATATTTGCATGACCTTTCAACTTATTCTTTGCAAATCTAACCCTATCGTGATCTTCTATTTCTTCATACTCAAAGTACTCATCAATCTCATTGATCCAATCAATCAACTCTTCTGGCCTAAGGCTTTCAGCAAATGCAGAAACTTCAATCTTAGTTCTTTTCCCAATCTTAGACATAGCTTTCAGAATTCGGATCTCCTTAGGATATCTAGCTTCTTCAAAATGATCTTCCTCAAATTCATCATCACTATCCTCTTTCAAGGTAGGCTTCTTCTTTCTCAACTCCTCTTGTAGGTCTTGTACTTGTTTATGCAAAGCCCTAAAATCATGAAGACATAATTCACTAGTAGCTTCCCCTTCTTCAGAGATCTCATGATTTCTCCTTGGAGGCATCTTCAAATCAAGATCTAGACACAAACACACAAGATCCACTTAGCTCCAATAGGAATAGATTTCACTCAAATAGGAACAAACTTCACTCTGATACCACCTAATGTAGTCAAGGCTGGTGGATCCAATTAAGGACTGACTGACCTTGCAGCCAAACCAATATGCAATGAAAATACACAGTAACGACAACAAATCTGAAATCAAATAGAAGTCTTTATTCATCAAATCACTGATTACATGCAATGTGCCAGGCTATAAGGCCTTCCCAGTTATGGCCAATCACAATGTAAGTAATAGTCTAAAAGATCTCACAGGATCCAAATCTTTTCCACAACATCAACATTCAGCTAGCCTAGGTCTATAACACAGAGCACACTGGTAGGCACCCAGGAAAGATCTAAACTTGTACTCAAACTTCCAAGCAATCTTCCTACTCCTAAGCTCATAGGCTACTAACCTTCCTTCCAACAATATGATCCCTAAACATCTACCCAATAAACCTATAAATATTGATTCCCAGCCACAAGCCGGCTGATGAAATAAATAACCCTTACAAACAAATAATAAATGCTAAAACATTAGTCAGCTCTCACATAGCCTTACAAAATAAATAAACTCTCAAAGATGGCCCCAACGATCATCAGATCTGCATAGAAGAATGCAACACACTAGATCTAGGTCCCCACACATCCAACAGTCAATCCATAACTCGAGGAGTGCAACCCAAATTAAACACACCATTCGGCCAAGCCGATCTATCCAAATAATCTAGTCGGTAAGCAAGAACACTGAGCAACAGAAGAAATTTCTGAGCACCAGTCGACCGACCATGCCAAGCATGACTAAGAAATGTTGTTATCACCAAGTGCCAGTGAACTGACACCTTTAGTCACCGAGCGTTCTTTAGATACCAAGCAACTAGTCTCCCAAAATGAGCAAGAATTTCACCAAACCAAGATCAAAACAAACAATCTACCTTCAAAGACAAACATATTTTTGGTTGATATAGGATTTCCAAGAATCCTAGGATGCTCCTACATCATTGATACAAGATTTCTCTGAACCCAAGATGCTCTTGCATCAAGTATTGGTTCTTTAAATAATAGTTCAATATTTGAAGGAATAAATCTTCTGTGAGCATCCCTTGTTCTCTACATGCAACGAGGGAATCCCTTTTCTCTAGCAACACTGAAAAAAATTAGTTAAATGAGGATTTATTTTGTGTCTTTATAATTCCTATCTACTAAAAAATAACAACTATGCCACTAAGAAAAATTCTAAAACTATGGAGTCATCTACGTAAGTTCACAATTTAGCACCCTCCCTAACAAAAATGCTAAAAATGTAGAGTTCCTATATCCAATTGTGATTAATATCTTCTCAACTTATCAACTCCAGAGTAATATATACCTAAGAAACCCCTTATGGATATGTGATACATTTAACTATCAACCTGAGGTTTTGAACTTGAAATGGTCTAGCATGGTATATGCACCATGGCATTACTCAAGTTTTTATCTATCTACTTGAAGATAATTTGTAGTAAAGTATCTATATGTTCTTACAACAACACCATAATCCATCTTTAACATAATCTATTTCCATGGAAATGATTAAAAAAATTCTATTCAATGTAGTGATGAGCAACATTAAAATAACTTTCATTGATTATGCTAAAATCAAATTGAATTCACTACACTTGTCAATTGACTAGTATTGTTCAGTGCTATAGGGGTATCATGAAGTTTAATAATATTATTTAACAAATTCTAAGTACAACAAAAAATAAATTAACTAATTCCTATTTAACATAAAAGAACACAAAGTGAACGTCAAGTGAGCCCCCTTAAGTACACCCCAAAAGAATTAATAAAAGAAAATAAATATAGCAATACTTAGTATATTCATGATTCATTATAATAGATCACACAAATAGGTTCAACTATATCATCAATATGTTTATTAAAATAGTATCCTTGTTACAAGATATGAAGCTTCAATATATAGGGATTTCAAGAGTCTTAAGCATTTAACCTCACATGTGCATGACTCCCTAGATCTAGGAAAAAGATTCAAGAATCATAAAGACAACATAACCATGAGAGACAGTCCTAATGGAACTATATAATCTTGATCGGTTACAACATTACAATTAACTCCATACATGTCAACAAGAATAATAAATTAATTTTCTATGATAAAAAAATATTGTAACTAGAATGAGTCTTAAACACCACCATTTGAAAGATCAACAAGGACACATCAGTTTACAAGAATAATTCAACTTTGTGCCCCATATGGCTACAAGATATTTACTAGTCTAAAGCTATAGGAAATGAAATAGTTCATCATGATTGAGTGCTGCAAAACCAATTAGTATGTGAAAGTGTCATATATAGGTCTTAAAGCATATAAAGCATTAATTTCTCAATAGTATGGACATGGCTTAAATAGTTAAAAGAGTCTTAAATAGAATCATGAAATCCATATAAAAAGGCTATAAAAATGTCCCATCAATCCTTCTACAAACCCAAATAATATAGGAATACAAACCAATCCTAACCCCCAACCAACTTCAAATTGACTACAACCCATCCCACAAAGACCATTTTTTTGAAAATTGCCCCTATGAGAACCTTTTTTTCTAACTTATACAATGTATTTATAACAATCATGGAGAAAAAATATTCAAAAAATAAATTGCCTTATATGATGTAGACTTAGCAAAAATGTTTTTGGTAATGTTCACACCACCCACTCCATCATTGTCCCTCATTTGAAGGACCCACAACCCTTGCCTCAAGCCTCTTCAACTTCCTACTTTCAAAGGGTTGATTGCCACATATTTTCTAGTCTTCCTACATAGGAGAAACCTTGCCTCACAATATCAAGCCTCCTTAATCCTAAGGTAGTCCTTGATACCACTCATTCCTAATATTTCCACATCCCTTCAAATATATCTATCACCATGTGCACTCCAAATGATAAATGGGTGAATGTGAGGATTCACATTTCCCACCTAGAGACAATCCTCTTTTATGGATACCAACCCAAACCCCACTCTTCTTCTTTCTTATGTATCCTCCAAACCACCCCACCACTCCTCTCTAACATATTCTATAATAATCTACCATGTATCCATGTTTGAACAGAGCTCCAAAACTATCCCATGAATAGGGAAGTGATATCCATGTTTGTGAAATATTTTCCCTCCACAAAAAAATTACTTGTCTCCCAAAACTATGGTCACTTTGCAAAGAATTTATCATGTCCTTTAATTTTAATATGTTCTTCAACCTATCTAGCGTGACTTTTCCCTAGAATTCCACCACGGGGTTTGAGGAAAGGATAGAAAAGTTGTCAAGTATTATTAATCTTGTAATAGTCACCTTGAAACACCACCAAACCAAGTCAGAGAATCACTTTTGGTTACAATTTGAGGAGAAAATGGTAAGTTTCAACACCTCCATAGAGATATATATCCCATCCCACATGTACCACCTTCCATTGGGCTTGTAATTATAGTGTTTCATTAATGTTCTATAGCTTGGAAATTATACTTGCCTTGAAACCACACTTGCCAAATTGCATGTGATTTTGTAAGTCCATATAAACCAAAATGTCAACATCATTGGCTGACTCAACTGCTATCTTGAAGTTCCTATAAGAATTTAATTTTCCCTCTCTTTTTACATGGGAAATTTTGAAATTTTTTTATGTTGTTAGGATGCTTGTGATTATTTTTACAACTTTTTCTAATCTCTATTCCTTTGACTTACCTTTAATGATGATGTTTGTAATTATTTGAGATTTTCCTTCTAAATGGAATTGTAGGGTCATTAGTCTCTTTACAAGCTTCACCCCAAGTTGTATTGGCTTAGATTCACCTTCATTGTTGGTTCCTTAATTCAATTCTCACATACTCTAAGCAATTAGGGTGTTTCCTTTCCTATCCTTTTCTACACACCCCACACCCGAGGGCCCCAAGCTCCCTTTTGAAGTAATCATCAAAATTATGTTTAATCCAACCATCTTTAGTAGCACACCATTATGTCAAACTTACCCATGTGGATGATGCATTAAACCCATTTTGGTCCATTAACATGTATAAATTTGATAAGGGACCAATATTCTTGAATATGAATATCCTCTGGATTGTAAGCGCGTTTACTCAAGTTCATAGAGGCAACATTTTCTCTCATTTGTTTAAAAATGGAATTTTTAATTCTACTACATAACTTCAACATTTATTCTTCTCTATCATGAAAGATTCTCCAATTTATTTCTTTCCATTTTTCCAAAATTAAGGCTAACGACCCAATCTACCATATGGTAGAATAAGAAGTTTTCCTCTATTCCACCTACTAACCTTTAAAGATGTCTTTAAGGGTTGCAGGAAAGGGACTATATCAGATGATATTATTACTCATAAACAACCAACACCTTCTTTAAAATTCATAGTGGAGTGGTAAATGATCTATTTTGGTGTTCTCCTTCCATAACATACATCTAAATGGGCCTACAAAACTAATCTTGTTTAGTTTCTCAATGGTTAGTATTACACCTCTCAATGCCAACTAGGTAAAGGACTTGACCTTTGGTAGGAAATGTTTGCTCCAATATAGTTTGAGAGGTCAACCTTCCTTATTTAATTCAGCTTCCAATAGCTTATACCCAATTTTGACAACATGATAACCATATTTGGCTCCACACCAAACAAGACTATCTTGAACATCTAAAAGGAGAATTCTTCTATCATTAAGGATGATCCTAAGTCTATCCTCTAAATCACTAGGCATACTGAGGTCTTTTGAATCCTTCCAATGCTATCATATGACCCCAAACTCATTTTTCATAGTCATTAAATCTCTTACCTTATTACTCCATTGAATCTCTTTAATTCTTATCAGTCCTCCATTGAAGTTATCTAGATGCAAGGCTTGAAAAAATTCCCTCAATTTGAACCAAAAAAGATGTATAATTTCCATATCCAAGCCTCCACATAAGATTATATATGATTAATTTGTTGTAAGAGAACATAAAATTCCATACTATTGAGCCTTTTATTGGTTTCCTTGTTGTCAAGATTCTATTTTGATTCAAGGATTCCAGATACTTTTTTTGAAGAATTCTAACCCTTTTCTTATATAGATTAGCATACATACTTCAGATGAGATTTGCACTCATAATCTCATTCATAATGTTCCATTTCATGATCCTTTATTATAGGACCTTTTTGTCTTTAAAAACTTTGTTCCAATCTAGAAGAGGAATTTTATCTTTCTCATGATTCCCATTCTATAAAAACTTCCTCATCTTTTGCTCTACCAAATGAGTAATTTTCTCCAAAATTTTAAAGCATGACATTGAATATATTGGGATAACCAAGATAATTTCTTTCAATAGTGAGATACATCCTATTGACGATAACAATTTTCTCTTCCAATACAATTATCTAATAGTTTATTCCATAAGTTATTTTTATTGGCCCCAAAAATATGGGAATGCCTTGTAAATTCCTTGGAAAGTTCCCCAATTTCACATCCAATAATCATGAAATTTATTTGTTTAACTATGGGTGTATTGAAATAGAGAAATTCTAATTTATTTTTATCGATCTAGTTCCTAGAGGCCTCATAGTATTTGTCTAAATATGATATTATGAATCAATCTTCTCTAAGAGAGGCTTCTCCCATGAGTAAGGTGTCATCTATAAACTAAAGGTGTGAGGTAGCCTCAATTACCACATCAATATTCATACCTTTCCATCTAACTTCATTTCTAACTCTAGTTATGAGCCTCCCTAAAGCCTCCACTATGATAATAAAGAGAGAAGGGGACAAAGGGTCCCCTTGTTGAATACCACGTTAGGTTGAAAAGTGGTGACTACCATTAAATAGCACTTGAACATGTGGAGTAGCAATGAAAATTTTACCCAATCAATTTATTCTTTAGCGAAAATAAAACTCTCCATAACCTTAAGTAGGAATTCATGATCTACTTGATCATGATCTTTCTTGAGGTCTAGTTTCACCAAAATTTTTCCTATTTTGGTACACAATTGATTTTTTTCTCTGATATAATCTTTTTAAGGATGCCTTTCATACAATTTTCCACAGCCTTATTCACAGTATTACAAAGGGAGATTGGCCTAAAGTCTTCAAAGGATTGCACTGTCTATTTATTAGGTATAAGAGTTGTTAGGAATGAATGCTAAATATATACTATGGGGGAGTATTAGCAGCCATTCTGTACCATTTGTTGTTGCATTCATGACTATGATTGTCATTGATGTCAACATAATGATCTACTGAAGATTATTAGAGAAGCAGACAATGTTTGAGTTAGCGCACTTGGGATATTGAAGATAAAGCTATGTGCAATTGAGGAATTATTCTATGATGTGTTATTAGATCATGGTTAAGAGCATAGATAGTAATTCATTTATTCTTAGAAGTTATGAGGAAATTAGTGGAAGTAGTATTTAGGCAGTGTTCCTGAGTAGTGGTTTGTGGAAATTGGATGATATCTCCTAATCGGGATGGAATTTGGTTGTGTAGTTAGAGAGAAGTTGGAGACATGTTGATAGTGATGTGGTTGACAATGCAAGATCCAAGGTTGCATGAGTGAAGAATTATATTGATTGGAAGTCGATAATTTTGTGTAATTTTGATGTAACACGTGGAAACTTTTATTTTGTAATTTTTATGTCGACTCATTTGTAATTACTTGAGTGTGGTATAAATGAAGGAATGTATTCCTTGTTTTAATATAGAATGTGATGAATGTAAGTGTATTGTGAAAGTGAAATTTTTGAAAGAAGATATGCGAAGTACTGAGATTTGGTATTGAGATTTGAAGGAGTTGGTGCGGTTTGGCACAGTCAGAGAAGGAGTATTGAATTATTGAGGTCAGTAATCTTTTGGTATTATTCTGTTGAGTAATACAAGATCAGTTGGATAGTGATTTCAGTGATCTTACCCTAAAGCTATTTGGGCAGTGGGTCCTTTTGTCTTCCATAACTCCTAACAGAGTTAGAATCTTTTAACAGGGATTCAAAATCTCATAACAGGGATTCATATGTACTGAATCTATTTCATAAGACTCCTAACATAGTCCATCCTTTCAAAAGGAATATTCATATTAGTGCATCTTTTGTGGGTATCATTCCCACTGGGGTTTACTCTTGATCAAGAGGTTCCCTAGTCAACATATCTTGTGTCATTGTGTTATTGTGCATGTATATCTTTCTATGGTTGCTGGTTACATTGCTTACTTGGTTAAAATCTATTGAAGTTGATAAATGTTATATTTATCAGATAACTGATTCACCCCCCCCTCTTAGTTATCTTGGTGGACTTTACTTTCTAACAATTGGTATCAATGCAGCAAGTCCTTGAAAGAAAAGTTTATTAGCTTAAGGAGATCCATGGTGAATTTTAGGAAAGAAAGCCCTAAATTTGATGGAGTAAATTTTGGCAGTTGGAAAGAAAAGATGAAGACACATCTACTATGTTTAGGACCAGCTTATTGGTTGATTACAAAGAATGAGAAGACTATCATTGATGAGGATAACATTGAAACATGTACTAATGATGAAATAGATCTATTCATGTGTAACATACTTGCTAGAGAAGCACTCCTATCAGCCCTTCCAGAGAATGAGTACAGTCAAGTAAAATATTTGAAAACATCTCATGAAATTTGGTTAGCTTTATAGTCTACTTTTGAAGGTGATGAACATGCAAAGAAAGTCAAATTACATAATTGGATATGTGGTTTTGAAGATATAAGAATGATGGAAGATGAATATGTTAGAAGCTATATTGGTAGAATGTCAGAGATTGTTGCAGGTATAAATCTTGTGGTGGAACAAAGATAGAGAATGAAGTGATATGGAAAATTATGAGGACATTGACTCTTGCATTTAAGTAGACAACACAAATGATTGAACAAGTCATACCTTGTACTACAAACTTTACAAGAGAGACTCTTTTGGGATGACTGGAAGTAGCTAAAATGAACCTGAGGTTATCAGGAGACCTACCTAGAATGCAGACATCATTTAGTGCTCTTAGTGTTTGTCCTGCTTTGTCAAGAAGCATCAGTGTGATGGAAGATTATGCTAGCAGCAACAGATCTAGACATGAAGAAGAAAGGAAGATTGAAGAAGGTATTGCCTTGCTTGTGAAGAGAGAACCAGACGGTAATAAATTTTCTAAATGTTGGACTTGTCAAGAATATGGTCATTTTTCATCTAAATGTCCTAAAAGAGTTAAGAAGTATAGGAAGAAATTTAATCCTAGAAGATCTAAAGAATGTTACTATGCAAATGATGAAGAATTTGAAACTAGTTTGGAGAAATATTTGAGTGAAAGTGATACTGATAACAATGATGATATATGATTTGTAGCAATTAAAGAAGAAAATCTTGAAACTAAAATTAAGGAAGAAAAGGCTTTAGTTTCTCAAGTAGAAAAGAAAGCTGATTGGATTATAGATAGTGGTTGTTCACATCATATGACTGGAGACATGAAAAAGTTCATAAAGTTTAACAATTATGATGGAGGAGTTGTTAGAGTTGGAAACAATGCACCTTGTTTGATTAAAGGTATAGGATCTATTACTCTTGATGGAAAGACTAATACTGATGATGTTTACTTTGTGGATGGTTTGAAACATAATCTTTTGAGTGTTGGACAATTAGTTGATAAGGCATATCAAGTTTGGTTTACTGAGAAAACATGTGTGATAAAAGACAGAGATGGAAATCTGATTGCTACTAGATCTAGAACCAAAGGTAATGTATTTCAGTTGAATCCTACTGAGATGACATGTTTGATTACTAAGACTGATGATAGTTGGTTATGGCACAAAAGATTTTGTCATATAAACTTTGATAACATTGTGAAAGTAAGTACTACTCTTGCAGTAAGAGATTTTCCTAAAATTATGAAGCCTACTAACATGATGTGTGAGGAGTGTGTGATGGCTAAATAGAAGAGAAGCTCATTTCCCAGCAAGAAGTTTACAATAGTAGAGTGTTACAAGTAGTGGTTGCCGTTGCACCAAAAGATCAACCTGTTAATGCCTGATACAACCACTAGAATTATAGAAGACACATGAGGCTGTTAAACCATGTCACAAATCCTGAGGGGAGCGCTGACCATTTTTCCAACAATCTCCCCCTCAGTGTTACCTGAGGGGATTCAAACTTGTGACCAATCTTTGATACCACTTTTTACATGTAGTGGTTTCTATTGCACCAAAAGATCGACCTGTTAATGCTCAATACAACCACTAGACTTATAGAAGACACAGGAGGCTGTTAAACCATGTCACGAATCCTGAGGGGAGCACTGACCATTTTTCCAACACAAAGAAGTTTGAGATTGTTCATACAGACTTGAGAGGTCCTACAAGGACTAGAGGATTCTATGGAGAAAGGTATTTTATGATTCTTATTGATGAATTTACAAGAATGATGTGGATTGCATTTCTTAAAGAAAAATTTGAAGCATTTGATAAGTTTAAGATCATTAAGAACACAGTTGAGAATGAATCTGGAATGAAGATTAAATGTCTAAGATTAGAAAGAGGTGGAGAATTTACTTCTAAAGAATTTAACATCTTTTGTGAAGTGAATGGTATTAAGAGATAGTTTTCATCCCATAGGACACCTGAACAAAATGGTATTGTAGAAAGAAGAAACAGATTAGTAACTAAAGTAGCAAGAGCTATGATATTTGAGAATGACTTAGCAAAGATATTCTGGAGAGAGACATTGAACACAACCATGTATACAATGAATAGAGTACAAATCAGAGAAGACACATACAAGACACCCTATGAACTATGGTTTGGACATGCACCATCAGTTAAGTATTTTAGAATTTTTGGAAGAAAATTTTATATTAAGAGAGATGATGACATTGGAAAGTTTGATCCTAGAAGTGATGAAGGTATATTTCTTTGTTATTCATTGAAGATAAAAGCTTATAGATGTTACAATAAGAGAACTAAGACTATTGTTGAGAGCACAAATGTTAAAGTTGATGAAAAGTTCAAAATTCAGGAAAGAATGCTTGATTATGAATCAGATGAAGGAACTCACCTTAGACCTAACCCTGAGACTACTGAATTATTTTATGAAACTGACAATGATTTGTTGAATGAAAGCCACAGTGAGGTAATTGAAGAACTGACACCTGAAGTAAGATCTAAGACAATGACACCTAACAAGAATCTATCAAGGAATCATCCTATTGAGAAGATTATTGGAAGCATAAACAGAGGAGTTCAGACTTGAAATAAGGTACAAGAATAGTTATGTTGGATTTCTCAAATTGAACCTAAATCTACTAGTGAAGCTTGTGAAGATGAACATTAGATTAAAGCTATGAAAGAAGAACTAGATTAGATTGAAAAGAATAAGACATGGGAATTGGTCCCTAGACCTAAAGATAAGAATGTTATAGGAACAAAATGGGTATTCAGAAACAAGATGAATGAACAAGGAGAAGTGGTGAGGAACAAAGCAAGATTGGTATGTAAAGGATACTCACAGCAAGAAGGAATTGACTATGAAGAAACTTTTGCACCAGTAGCAAGAATTGAAGTAGTAAGAATGTTTTTGGCCTATGCAGCTTTTAAGAAATTCAAAGTGTATCAGATGGATGTGAAGTCAACATTTCTGAATGGAGAATTGGAAGAAGTTTACATTGAGAAGCTTGAAGGTTTTCCTTTAACTCAAGAAGGAGACATGGTATGTAAATTGAAGAAAGCTTTATATGGATTGAAGCAAGCACCTAGAACTTGGTATGCGAGATTGGATAAGTATTTATTGAAATTAGGATTTAAAAAAGGCACAGCTGATAGCAACCTATATACAAAAGAAATTGAAAATGGTTTGTTGATTGTAGAAATTTTTGTTGATGATATTATCTTTGGAGGAGAAGATGAAGCCAACAATAAATTTTTAGATGAAATGAAGACTGAATTTGAAATGAGTATGATTGGTGTGATGAAATACTTTTTAGGATTGTAGATAACACAGAATAGTGATGGTATCTTTGTAAGTCAGACAAAGTACTTGAATGATTTATTAAAGAGATTTGGAATGGAGAACTGTAAGCCTATTGGAACACCTATGGTAATTGGACATAAGTTATCTAGCACAGATGAGACTCCTACATTAGAATAGAAGAAGTATAGATCTATGATTGGAGGATTGCAGTATTTGTCTCATACAAGACCTAATATAGCACATTCAGTTGGAATTGTAGCAATATTTCAAGCTGAACCTCAAGAATCACATTATGTAGTAGTAAAGAGAATACTGAGGTACTTAAGAGGCACACTTGAGTATGGATTGTGATATGAAAAATTTGATGATTTTACCCTATGTGCATATACATATGTTGATTGGGGAGGCAATGTTGATGATAAAAAGAACACCAGTGGTGGAGAATTTTTCCTTGGAGGAAGATTGGTTTCTTGGCTAAGCAAGAAGCAAAATTGTATTTCACAGATAACAACAGAAGCAGAATATGTAGCAGCAGCAAACAATTGTAACCAGATAATTTGGATGAAACCAATGCTGAAGGATATTGGAGTAAAATTTGTTGAACCTGTTGTTATACATTGTGATAACACCAACATAGTTAGTATGTCTAAGAACCCTGTGTTACATTCTAAGACAAAGCATATAGAGATAAAGTATCATGTAGTGAGAGAGAAAGTAGTAGAGAAAGAAGTCAAACTTGAGTACATAAGCACAAAGGATTAGATTGCAGACATATTTACAAAACCTTTGCCTAAGGATACATTTGAGTATCTGAGAGGTATGCTTGGGGTTATGCCCCAGCCTAATTTTGAGAAGTGATGTAGATTGTTGCATCCATCCAGTGGTATATGAGCCCTATTTTTCTTCTGGACTGGATGTTGGTACTTCCTCTATGGGGAGTATGTGTATCTGAGCTGAGTTATGAGGACTCTAGTGAATGTGTTTTTTGAACAGTGTCTTTTGACATTGAAGTTGTTGTTGACATAATGATGAAACATTTGTCATTGATTTCAATGGGGGAGAAGTGTACATGAAAAACCATTTGTACCATCTGTTGGAGAGAACTGAATAGGAAAATGAAGAAAGATTTGAAGGATTTTCAGTGCAGCAATGTTATAGTGATTGGATTTATGGAACTTGGATGTTTTTTTCATCTATGTTGCCATCAATGCCAATGGGGGAGATTGTTAGGAATGAATGCTAAATATATCCTATGGGGGAGTATTAGCATTTATTTTGTAGTAGTAGTTGTTGCATTCATGACTATGATTGTCATTGATGTCAACACAGTGATCTACTGAAGATTAGCAGAGAAGCAGACAGTGTTTGAGTTAGCAGACTTGGGATATTGAAGATAAAGCTATGCAATTTGAGGACTTATTCTATGATGTGTAATTAGATCATGGTTAAGAGCACAAATTGTAATTCATTTATTCTTGGAAGTTATGAGGAAATCAGTGGAAGTAGTATTTAGGCAGTGTTCCTGAGTATCGGTTTATGGAAATTGGATGATATCTCCTAATCGGGATGGAATCTAGTTATGTGCAGTTAGAGAGAATTTGGAGACATTTTGATAGTAATGTGGTTGACAACGCAAGATCCAAGGTTTCACGAGTGAAGAATTATATTGATTGGAAGCTAATAATTTTGTGTAATTTTCATGTAACTGTAGACTAGGATTTGTGAGTGCACCTAAACCTGTTTTGAAGGCCAAAGACAAACAAATGTCATAGCATATTATCAAATCAAATTTAAAAGGTAAACAAACTAAAATCAAAGCCACCTCAGTTTAAGCTTAAAACGGATGCGCCCATGCACCGTTTGATATGCTTAGATATAAAGGGATGTGGGTGTGCAAACTCAAGCACTTGGAGCATGCAAGATGGATGATTTGAGGATCAAGAAGACCCAAAATGACACAAAATAGGTATGAGGAACCTATTTTGCCTCAAAGGCCTCAAGAACACACAAATATGCAAAACTAAATGAAAGAACTAAGATTAAAACAAGAAATGAATCTATGTTAATCCATTTAAGCTAATTTAGATATGATTTAAGCTTGAAAATGATCTAAAATGATGAACTTATGCTTATGCTAGAATGAAAATGGCATTATAACTTTGCTATTGAGTTTGAGAGTTGAGAGATGATTTTCCTTAGGAAGTGAGAGTATTTATAGGATTTCTAAAGGCTTGGGGTAGGAGGAATGAATGGCCAGGATTGAAATCCTTAAAAGAGGCCAAGATTCACTCAAAGGGAAGCACATGGATTGTGCTAGTTCTCAGTCAATCAGGAGGTGGCACATGTCACAAGGTGAGTGGATGAAGGGAAGGGCAAAGAGGAGTCAACAAAGGGGGCTCCAAGCTCATAACTCTCCAAATAAATACTTGTAAGAGCAATGAATGGGCTTTAAGAGGCTTTGAAGACTTTGGGGAAGCAATAAATGCTTTGTGGTTGAGATATTTGGAAGGAAAGACTTTGCTTTGGTTTAGGAAAGTCTTAAGCTTGGTTAGGATTGCACAAAGGTTTAAGGGTAGGATTAGGATTAGATTAGGACAAAGAAAAGGATTAGGATGGGTGAAGAGGGTGGATTTGAGAAGATTCTAGAAGAGTCTAGATTTCTCCTTAGTTTCATGGAATAAAAGTTATTCATTCCAAAAGCTTAAGTTTTGGGAATATTTATTGAAATATTTTCAATAAATATGAAAATTAAATATTTAACCTTAATTAAATATTTAACCTTGGGGTTAGGGTTAGAAAAGATGGGATTAGCCTTTTAATCGAAATTAAGAAGGGATTAGAAGATTTTGGAAGAGGTTAGTGGTCTAGAGGAAATTGGCCAAGTTTGGGATAAAAAATAAATTAATTTATTTTTGAGGTTTTTGGGCAATTTATTAATTAAATAATTAATAAATTAGGGATAATGTCCAAATGACATTTTTAGGCTAGATTCCTTAATTAAAGATTTTTAATTAAGAGAGAGGGATTTAATGCCATAAAAATAAATAAATTAATTAAATAATTAATTAATTAATAAATGATGATGTCATCAAAGATTTTCAGAAAACAAAAATAATTTATTTTCTGAAGGATTTTTCGGTGTCTACATTTTGCCCCTCTTTGATGCGATGCCGCAAGTGGCATGGCGTCAAAGACAAGAAAACAAGATGCCGAGGCTAGAATCAGAAGAAGAGGGTATGACGCCCGGGTGGACTAGAAGAAAGAGGATACATGCCCCGGTGGGACAAAATCATGGAAGATGCGCCCAGTGGGACAAGGAGAAAGAGGGATTACGCCCTGGGACAGAGTGTGCCCGGTGGGACGAGGAAGAAAGGGCCTAGGAAGAAAGGGGAGATAAATAACCTCACTTCTAAGAACAAATATGGATGATATGCAAGATGAGATGGAAATGCAAGATGCAAGATTAATCTATATGATAAATGCAAGGGACCAGATAGCTCCAAGTGCAAACGGGAGTGCACAACCTAGATTTAATATAGCAATGCTAGAGACCTGCCAAGGATACTGGGATCACGAGGCCTTGTCACCAGCGTTGCATAGGACTGACGAGGACTGACGCTGAACAAACACACAGGGTTGCCCCAACATCACACATGAAGCACAGAGGTGACATGGCGAAACCGATGCTGAAGGAACCACAAACACACAACTGACTCACAGGCAGAAGCGAAAGATCAAAAGACCTTGCCCCAGATTATCCGCACACGCAGCACACCGTGATATAAAGAATCGTGGTGACCCTGGTGGGATAAAGAGAAGCCAAAAAGATTAACAAGACCCAAAGGACAAAAAATCCAAGATCAAAATGATAACTCCAAAAAGACATCCTTTGCCAAGGAGAGAGATTAGGTTTGATTGATGGTGGGAAGATTGGTCGGACAGGAGGAACGATATATCCTTAAGGACCAGGATGGAAGATTAGGTTAGACAGGAGGAACGATATATCCTCAAGGACCCATGGTTTGGTGAGAGAATAAGTGTTGTTGTTTGCTGGCAAAAGCTGAAGTTCAAGGAATAATCAGGATGAGCAAGGATAAGTCGACAATTGATGTTGTTGAAGCACAAGGCCTGAGTGGGACTACAAGTTTTCTGAGGCTGGGGATGGGACAAGATATTTGATCAAATGCTGCTGCAGGACGGACAAAGGTTATGTACAACAAGGAGGAACGATATGCACAAGGGATATGTACAGAAGCTCAGGATTGGGGATAGGAAGATCACACTCAGCGGGACTCTCACTAGGACAGAGACAAGAAGGATAAATACAGGGAGGACTGCGCTGTACAGGAAAGGGAAAGGGATATGGTACAAGATATGGTACAAAGTTTTGGAACAGGATATGGATTGCAGATGGGTTGGAGGAAGATGGGAGCTAAATGCGTGGAAGATAGGGGAGATGGAACTGCTGGGAGATCTGTTATGGATGGCGGATGAGGACGGTAGCTAAAAGGACAACTGAATAGATAAATAGCTCAGTTTACTATGTTGGCGCCTGTTTGCCAGGTTTTCACCAACATACTTGTCCAAGGCGCTTGAATTGCCAAGTTTTCACCGTTGGACGATTATTTTTCTTTCTCTTTTCTTTTTTGCTTTTTTTGCTTTTTTGCTTTTTTGCTTTTTTGCTTTTTTTGCTTTTTTGCTTTTTTTGCTTTTTTGCTTTTTTGCTTTTTTGAATGTTTTTGGATTTTCTGATATATGCAGGATCAGGTTCAGGCATAGAACCTCTTCAGATGGATGATGTTGATAGGATCATTCAAGGGCTCACCTTCTGGTGTTGATAGCTGATAGGCTCCTGAGCCGAAGGATGCGGTGACAACATAGGGGCCCAACCAAGTAGGCTCAAACTTGCCTTTCTTTTCTCTATTTGCTAGGACCTTCTGATTTTCTTTAAGGACCATGTCACCGACCTGGAATTGTCTAGGATGGACCTTTTTGTTATAACTCCTTTTGAGTCGATTCTGGTATGCAACCAGGTGATCGTAGGCTTTCTGTCTCTTTTCATCTAGCAGATCTAGCTGTGTGAGCCGGGCCACACGATAGTCTTCATCAGTTGTATAGTTCTTCATGGAGACGCGCAAAGATGGGAGCTCAACCTCGATCGGTAGAACGGCTTCAGCACCATATACAAGAGAGTATGGGGTGGTGCCTGTGGGAGTGCGATAAGAAGTACGATAGGCCCAAAGGGCAGGATTGATTTGGAGGTGCCAGTCACGACCAGAATCATTGACAACCTTCTTGAGGATTTTCAAGATAGTTTTGTTGGTTGCCTCAGCTTGGCCGTTTCCTTGAGGGAAATATGGACTGGAGAAACGGTGATGGATGTGGAGTCTGACACATAGATCATCCACATGCTGGTTTTTAAAAGGTGTGCCATGGTCTGTGAAGATGGTAGATGGTATGCCGAAGCGGCAAATGATATGGTAGAGGATGAACTTGGATATTTGGATGCCAGTAGTAAGGGTGAGCAGAATCGCTTCAACCCATTTGGTAAAGTACTCTGTGGCTGTTATGATATACTTGTGTCCATCCGAAGAGAGGGGGGTGATCAAGCCAATGAGGTCGAGGCCCCAACATGAAAAAGGCCACGGTGGTGCAATAGGCTGTAGATCCTGTGCTGGTGCATGTATCAAATTGGCATGCTGTTGACATGGGAGACATTTCTTGACAAATTCACATGCATCATGTTCCATTGTTGGCCAATAATATCCAACTCTAAGCAGCTACTTTGCTAGAACCATGCCACTCGTGTGGGCACCGCAAATTCCAGCGTGAACTTCTTGTAAGGCCAGGACGGCCTTGTTTGAGTCTAAACATCTAGATAGGACATTATGATACCCACGACGATATAGGGTGTTGGCTACAAGAGTGTAGCGGGAAGCTCTGCGAATAAGGTTTTGGCGTTGGTTATTGGTGAGATGGGGAGATATGATACCATTTTTTAGATATGCGTGGATGTCGTGGTACCATGGGGATTGAGGACCAACCAAGACACACACCATGTCTGCATCGGCGTTCTCATAAGCTGGTGAATGTAGCTGCTCGACTAGAAATTCATACTGTGATGCGTCTCGTGGGATTTCCAATAAGGATCCGATGGTTGCCATTGCATCTGCTGCTTTGTTTTGAAGCCTTGGGATCTGATTGAATTGTAGATGTAGGAAATGCTCTTTCAGTTTATCCACCAGTTGCTTGTAGGGTAGCAATTTGTCGTCCTTTGTCTGATATTCATCTAGGACTTGTTTGATAATCAGCTATGAATCTCCAAAGACTTGTAGTTCTGTGATGTGCCATTGGATAGTTGTTTTGAGACCTAAGATGAGTGCCTCATATTCTGCAATATTGTTGGTACAGGGGAATCCCAACTTGAATGATTTTGGAATATAGTCACCTTGAGGTGTGACGAATAGGATTCCTGCCCCAGAGCTATGGGATGTGTTGGAACCATCAAATTATAGTTTCCACATGGGCTGCTCTTCAATCATGCATAAGTGTTCATCGGGGAATTTCATGATTAGTGGATAGGCATCCACCAGTGGTGCTTCTGCTAGTTGATCAGCAATGACTTGCCCTTTGATTGCTTTGTGATCTACGTACTGAATGTCAAATTCACTGAGTAACATGACCCATTTTGCCATACGGCCTGTGAGGGTTGTCCTTGATAAAAGATACTTAAGAGGGTCCACCTTTGATATGAGCTTGATTGTGTGGCTAAGCATGTAATGTCTAAGTTTTTGAGTGGCAAAGACCACTGCTAGGCATGCTTTCTCCATGGGTGAATAGTTAAGCTCATAGCCCACAAGAGTGTGACTGATGTAGTAAATAGCTCGTTCTCTATTTTCATCATCATGCTGTGCTAGGAGTGCCCCTAGTGCTGTAGCTGTTGTTGAGATGTAAAGGATGAGTGGGCGTTCTGAAACTGGTGGTACTAGGATTGGAGCTTTAGCTAGATACTCCTTGAGTTTATCAAAGCTTCTTTGACATATGGGATCCCACTTGAAGTTGGTGTCTTTGCATAAGAGATGTGAGAATGGTTGGCACTTATCCGCTAGTTGCGAGATGAACCGCCGAACTGATTGAAGCTTGCCCTGTAGGCTTCTGAGCTGTTTGAGATTTCTTGGTGGAGGCATCTCTGTTATTGCTTTTACCTTTTTAGGATCGATCTCTATGCCTCGTCTAGAGACGATGAAGCCTAGAAGCTTTCCAGATGTAACACCAAAGACACATTTCTTAGGATTAAGCTTTAAGCCATAATGATTCAGACGATCAAATACACATTTTAGGATGTTGAGGTGCTCATCTCTTGTTTTGGATTTTGCAAGGATATCATCTACATAGTCCTCAAGGATCTTGTGGATCATGTCATGAAAAATGGCTGTCATTGCTCTCTGATATGTTGCTCCTGCATTCTTTAGCCCAAATGGCATCATGTTGTAGCAGAAGGTACCCCATGGGGTTGTGAATGCTGTTTTATGTTGATCTACTTCCGCTATATGAATTTGGTTGTAGCCTGAAAAGCCATCCATGAGTGATAGCATCTCATGACCCGCTATGAGGTCTACAAGCATGTCTATGTTTGGTAATGGGAAGTCATCCTTAGGACATGCCTTGTTCAAGTCCCTGAAATCAGTACAGATTCTGATGTCACCAGAAGGCTTTGTGACTGGCACCATGTTAGAAATCCACTTTGAATAATCTATTGCTCTGATAATCTTAGCTTGGAGGAGCTTCTCAAGCTCTACTTTGACGAGCAATGCTACCTTTGGATGCATTTTCCTTAGCTTCTGCTTCACTGGCTTGACGTTTGGATCTACTGATAGATGATGAACAACAAGGTTTGGATCAAGCCTAGGCATGTGGGCGTATGACCATGCAAAGTTGATGATGGATTCCTTGAGCAAGGCGCTAAGAGCCATTTCTTCTCCTTCTGTTAGGTTGACTGCAATGTAGGTGATCTTTGGACATTCTTCTGTTCCCAAGTTGATTGGCTTGGTCTCTTCTATGATGATCGGCGATTGCTCTGGTCTATAATCTTGGATAGGGGGAAGAGGCAAGGCTTCATCTTCTAGCGCCTGAATTGCCAGGTTTTCACTAGAAGATACGCCCTTTATTTTTACTATTTTGGAATCAGAATGTGCCCCAAGGGGGTTTTCACATAAAGACTTATGATGTTCTTTTGCTATTTCATTTTTGCGACTAAAGCTTGCCTCTTCCCCAAAATATCCTTCTGGGTGAAGCTGATAGACAGAGGTTGATGTTGGATCCTGATTGCTTGCTGGACCTGATGCCCCCATGAATTCTAGGAGTGCTTGTGCATTTTGGAACTCGTCGATGTGTGCGATGCCTGGTTGGTCCCAATCTATGAGGTCAGGGTTTGTGAGGGGAAGATCTATGAGGTTAATGGAGAGTTGTTGGAGAACAGAAGTCCCCAGGAGGGTGTCGTCGGCAAAGATATTGTCGTAGGATCGGATGTCTTTCTCTTCGGGGATGTCTTCAATTTCCACGAGGTCATCCTGGCTATTCAAAAAGTTCACGTTGGTCATGTTAGTGTCCGCAGTTGTGGTATTGGGCTCTTGTTCAAGCAGGCGAGAGGTATTAAAGCCAAGTCCTTGTTGTTCTGGATTTTGGGATGGTATGATAGGAAACAAATTTCCATCCTCTTGTGGTCCTAGACCACCACCTTGATAGTTATAGTGTTCTGTGACATTTTTGTAGGGGATTAGATATTTCTCTTTGAAGTACTCAAGAAGTTGTGTGTCACGTGATGGGGGATCTTTGTATAACCATTTGTTAATATCTGGATCCATTTCTTTGCTGTTGATGGTACCATGAGACTCAAAAGTCATGTTTCCAATTTGCTTGAGCTTATAATGTTCCTCAACAGGCTTGTTTTGACCACTTGGGCGCCCTTGAGTATGTGGATCACGTGGAAGAGCTCCTACAGCAAATGCATCACTGAGGCTGTATTTGCCACAACCCTGGTTGTTGATCTTGATGGATGATAAGGTGGAAGAGAGGATGGTCTCTGGATCGTGATGGGATCGGGATGAGCTAGCAATAGAAGTACCAATATCGGTTCCAGGACAATGAGTAGAATGAGGGAAAGATGTTTCCATCGCAAGGCAGTATGCGAAGGGGTTAGGGTCAGCGTGGATGGTAACCTCAGTGCCTTGATGTGGAAACTTGATGCACTGATGGTAAGTAGATGGTACGGCTTTAATGGAATGGATCCATGGATGACTGAGGAGGATATTGAATGGTAGGTCAAGATCAACAACATGGCAGAGAGTATCTTGCGTTGCTGGGCCTAGCTGGATAGGCAAAGTCATAGTACCTTCAAAGGTATGCTCCAAGTTGTCATATGCTTTGATAGTGATCATCTCATGTTGTATGTCAGCCTCTGTGAACCCGATCTTCTTGATGAATTTTAATGTGCACAAGTTGAGGGCTGAGCCATTATCCACCAGAACTCGTTTGATGGTGAAATCTCTGACCATGACGGCAATGCGGAGAGGAAGAATATGGTCAGGAGCGACATCTGGTATATCAGATTCTTTGAAGGACAAGGCACATGCTGCTGATAGGTGTCCCACAAGAGTTTCAAACTGAGTTGTGTTAATGTCCGTGGGGACATGGCCTTCTTTTAGAGCTTTGTCCAGGATCTCCTGATGGATAGGTGATGTGCGGAGCAAATCCAAGATAGATATTTGGGCTGGCATGTTCCCAAGATGCTCTATGATATTGTATTGTGCTCTTGGTGCATTATGCTATGTTGCGCGTGCATTTGATGTTGGCCTGGTGTTAGACTGTGTTGTGGATGCAGTAGATGTTGGCCTTGGAGGAGCAGCTGATCTCGGAGGAGCACCGGCAACAGTTATCCTACCACTGCGGGTAGTTGCAGCACATTGTCGATCCGGCCCTCTGACGTGGATGGTATTGATGGTGGGCTCATCTTGGATGGGCTCATCTTGAGTTATGCATCTGACATACTTGTCATAGTTGATGTAGGCTGCTGTGTGATCTTCTTGCTTGCCTTTGCCATGATTTTGGGGCTGATTGGCGTTGGCTTGATTCTTCCCGGTATCGTGTTGAGGGAACACATTTTGATATATTTGCAAACTGGCATTGGGTGAAGCTTGAGTTGGTGCATCGACCTGGATTTCCTTGCGATCGATGAGATCCTGGATGTAGTGCTTAAGCCGCATGCATTTTAATGTTGTGTGCCCCTTCACACGATGATAATCACAGTATTCATGTTCTTTATACCAATCAGACTTTGGCGCGTTGTCATCCTTCTGTGGGATGGGCGGATATGTGATCATATTTGCCTTGGCTAGCCGATAAAAGATCTGATCCAGAGGCTCACCCAAAGGTGTGAAAGTCCTCTTTGGATTGTTCTGATTGTTGGGTTTGTTCTGCCTTGGGGCAATGTTAACTGTGTTAACAGGATTGCCTTGACGTGCTGGCTGTTGCTGTTGGTATTGCTGCTGATACTGTTGCACAGGTGGTTGATGAGCTTGAGGAGGCTGCTGATAAATAGGTGCTTGATATGCGGGAGCTGGTGGTTGCTGATAGATGGGCGCTTGTGGCGGTTGGTATATTTGAGCTGGTGTAGGACTAGCCACAACGAATTGTACATTCTTAGTGTCAGTGGCTCCATCTGTAACAACATTCTTGTTACGATTCCAGTAACGGGATTTATCATTGTTGGGTTTGTTCTTAGAATCATCTTTGAAGTGACGAATAGTGCCTTCGTCTAGGAGAGCTTTCTCGATGCCTATGCCTTTGCTCTTGATGTCTTGGTATGTCTGGAGGCAGTTCATTCGCATGTGATGGGATAGCTTTGGATGCAGGTTATCAATGAAGATCTTTGTTAGATGCTTCTCTGGCGGCTGATATGATAACCTGGTTGTAAGATTCTGCCATCTTTGCAAGTATTCTACAAGGCTTTCTCTGTCTTTCTGCTTTGAGTTGCATAGGTCTAGCAAGGACAACTCATTCTCCACATTATGGGCATAGTGTGTGATGAACTTCTCAGAGAGTTCAGCAAAGGTGTTTATTGTCCCATGTGGTATTTTGTAAAACCACTCAACAGCAGTTCCTCCCAAGCTTTTGGGAAACAGGTGCAGGAGATAGTTATCACTGTAAGCCACTTCTTGGCATGCCATGTAGAACTCTTTGATATGGTTTACTGGATCTCCTTTCCCTCGATACTTGTCGAACTTGGGCATCTCAAAATGCTTGGAAAAAGGGATAGTTGCTATGGACCGATCGAAGGGATATGAGCACACCTCTTCGAACTTGTATGTTTTATTCTCTGTTCCACTTTGTAGCTCTTTTAGAGCATTTTTCATTGCTTCCCACTCAGCATTGAGTGGCGAGGGAACTGGAACTTCTGTTTGTGATGGAAGCTGTGGAACTGGATATGGCGTTTGCTGTGGATAAATGGGTTGGAACTGATTTTGGGGCAATGGTTGTTGGGGATATTGCTGGTGTGGCATAGGGGGATATTGATATGGGACCTCTTGATGTTGTTGGGCTACTTGCTGTTGTTGAACTGGCGGTTGTTGTGGGACTGCTTGTTGATAGTGGTCATTTGGAACTTGTTGTTGTAACTGATAGGTGGGAACTTGTTCTTGCTGGGGGATGATAGGGATTTGTTGCTGAGGCTGATAGCAAGGGACTTGCTGTTGTTGAGGAATGATGGTTGTTTGCTGAAAGGGGACATGTGGTTGCTGTGGGGGAGGCTGTTGGAATGATGCTGCTTGCGGGTATGATGGTGGTAATTGCTGAGGTTGGCTTTGGGTTTGGCTGATATAAGCTGGGTGCATGCCTGCGTTACTTAGAGGTGGAACAGACGTGGGGAAGCTAGAAGCAAAGGGTGATGGGGTAAGATAGCTGGGGAAAGTTGGCTGTTGAAGTGGTGGAACCTGCTGGAAGGTATTTGGGATTTGGGATGAATAGCTTGAAGTCGGCGGTGTTTGGGGTAATTGTTGCTGTGCTGCTTGGGTGAAGGCGGTTTGTTGACTTGCAACCATAGATGTAGGGGATTGAGATGGGATCCCCCATGCCTTCATTTCTTCTTGTGTAAGGCCCCATTGAGAGCTTGTGTTAGGGTGCACTGCAGCGGATGATGGAATGGTAGGAGCAACGGGAGCTTGGGACACGAATGATGGTTGAGAGAGAGGAGCTTGTTGAGGTTGTGATTGAGCGGATGCTTGTGAGGAGGAAAATGAAGGAAACACCCAAGAGAAGGATGAGGTTGGAATGGGGAGCGATTGCGCTAACCCCAAAGAAGAAGGTATGGGTGTTTGGGGGGTGAAGGGTGATGGTGCTCCTTTGATGGTGAAAGGCATTGCTTGACTTGCGAATGGTGGCGGTGTAAAAGCTTGTGTGAGAGGTGGAAGCTGACTTTGGTTTAAGTGTTGGATTTGGGCTTGGGCAGCCATAGCAGATGATGAAGCAAAAGGGGTATGAGATGGAGCAGATGGCGCTGCAGCTTGTGTTGCGGGATTGGTGAGGCTTCCTTGCAAGAAAAGGGGAATGGTGGAAAGCTCTTGGGGTGTTTGCATGATAGGATCGGGAAATGTTTGGACAAACGGAGAATATGCTTGTGCTGGAACTTGGATAGTTTTGATGGGGATGCGTGGATAGAGAGATGGTGGGATGGAGGTACTTTCTGGCAGGTAGTGAACAAACGTGCTTTGCTGATGTTGTGGTACAAGGGCATTGGTTGCTGGTGGGCTTTCTGGAGGATTTACAAATGCTTGGTTTGCCAAGGGGGATGAAGGGATGTTTGGATCTTCACATGGGTTACTGGCTTGGATTTGGGGATTGTAGGTCATCATGGCGTTGGTGAAAAGTTTGGGATCGGATGAGGTTGTTGGTGGATAAGGATTCATGCTTCTTCTTTTCCGAGATCTGGTCTCAATAGGCATGGAGATGCTAGTGCTAAATGTATGCAAGATGTTTGGCTAAAAGATGTTGATGGATGCAAAGTTGATGAACTTCTAAAGATGATGACTTCTAAGATGTAAATGCAAAGATGGATCAAGATGGCGATGATGGAAGCTGGATGGAACTGATATGGATCAAGACGGTGGAGGAAAGATAGGTTGCTGGTGGAAAGTTGGTGAAAGATTACTGAGTGGTCAACAGATGAGCTGCTGTTTTTCCCAAATGGAGGATCAGAGATATGATGGGGTCAACCTAAGATAGACTGATGATCTTCGGTCAACAAGTTTCTTATCAATACACTCCAATCTCTTGCTCGAGATGATGGCTATGCAAGGACAAGGTTTGATTTCTTTATGACAACACGTTGTGCCAAAAAAGAGGATGATGGTCTCTGATCTTGGATATAGGATAGGAACAACTCAAAAGGTAGAACACTAAGTGTTGGTGGATCTCTGGATTTGGAGCAAAAGATGATGGATCTGCCGGAAAGATATGGAAAGCTGATGGGGGGATGCTGGTGGAAAAGGTATTGAAGGGTGAAGGGACAATGCTCTAAAAGGATGATGCAAATGACAAGGATTGATTCTAGAATGCTGGTAGGAAGATGAATGCAACTAAGGTTTTGATTAATGATGCAAAGATGAAAGCTTAGAATGAAACTAAGATGCAAGGCTGTTTGAGACAAGATTTCAAAATCTGAAGATGGAACAAGACATGAACAAGGATTGGCTAATCTTCTGGCTCAAGGTTGACAAAGTGATGGTTAACTCGGAAATGGAAGGCGAACTGTTTGATGCGGGCGTTATGGGCAATGTTCTCAAGTCTGATTTGGGACTTCTCTTCTGCTTGGTTTGCTTGGATAATGGCTTGATAGCTCTTGGTGTTCTTCTTGATAACTTTTCGCTCTTGATAGGCTTGGGATTTGGGCAACTTTGCTTTAGGATGTTTGTTCTTGCTGGGCATCACTTGGAAAAGAGGCTTCTGATTTTGAGGCAAAGGTTTCCAATGGCAAAAGTTAAAGTCAAAGCAATCTCCGCAAGGGACAAAGCAACCCTGCGTGATACAAACAAAGACAACTGACTCTGACAAAGCTTTGAAAGTGTATGTTTCAACAAGTGTTTTCACGGAGTCTTTGACTATCAAGCACTTCAAACAAATCTACCTAAGGAAGGTGAGTATCAAAATCGCTTGCCCACAGCTTGGTATCCCCCAGAAGGGAATACAAATGGTGAGTAATCTTGAGGCGACCTGGTAAACCCCTTGGAATCGGTCCTTGCACAAGGATTTTGATACTTTCAAATGTAGATAGGGTAGCCTTTAGTTTATCAGGTTGCTAATGATTCCGTGGTGTCTCCATACCCAGTTATGCTGATCATCCGTGACTCACTTAAGAGCCTTGCCAATTATGCTGGGGGAGAGGAATGTTTACCATCCCCAGACACGTGTTTGGCACGAACGTCCGGCGATTAGGAGATGTAAGTGATTCTTTTGGTATTCACTTATTTGTATACCGGCCGGGGGGATACCGGTTTGAGGTCGTTCTCCGAGGAGGAAGCGCTTCTCCTTGGACAGGCCTCACTAAAAGCAGAACAGGTGAACTTGTCCAAGTTCAAGTGTTCCACGTTACTTACTCTAACAAGGTATATGCACGAATTGAAAAACTCCTACATGCACATCAAGCAGATTTTGTTCATTTTCCCAAATTTGATTAAGTGATGTTTGAACTTTGAAATGAAGACACTCGTGATTAGCTTTTGATTTGTTCTTTTCCTCAAAATGTAAATGAGTTGAACGTTTGCAAGTTCTTTTCCTTTTGTGCATTCAAGATTTGATTAGCGAGTTGATTTAAGAACTTTGAAAAAGCTTTGTTTTATCCCTTAGATCACTCAAGATTGAATTTGTTTGCTTGCTTTGGAAACTGAAACAGATGAGGGAATAGAGTTGTTTGTTCCTTTTAGTGCATTCAAGATTGAATTTGATTTTCAAATTGACAATGACACTTAGGACCTAAGTTCATTTCCTTAATGTCATTCAAGATTGAGTTTGACCTTTGCTGGAATAAAAGAAATGAAAAAAAACCAGTCCTAAGCAACTCAAGACAAAAACCAGAAGCGACACTGTCCAGCTTATAGGCGACGCTGGAAAGTGCAGAGGCGACATTTAATTCCTACAGGCGACATTCTGTACCTCAAAAGGCGACAGATAAAAAACCAGAGGCGTGATTTCTTTTGTTACAGGCGTGATTTAATTACAAGAAGGCGACAGAAGAGAATTCTGGAACGTAACAGAAGTTGCCGACAACAGGAAATTCTCAGTTATGCAGGCGTGAAAACAGAGTTCACAGGCGTCATTTCTTTCCTCAAAGGCGTGATTTAATTTCATGAAGGCATGACTGGATTGTTTGTAGGCGACATTTCTTTTGTTGAAGGCGACATTTCTTTGTTTGAAGGCGACATTTAATTGCTGTAGGCGTCATTTCTTTTCATGAAGGCGACATTTCTTTATTTCCTGCAAAATACAAGCATATAAAGCATAATTTCATCAAAATGATTGTGGTTTTTGTCCCACCGGGCGTGCCAGAATGTAGACTAGGATTTGTGAGTGCACCTAAACCTGTTTTGAAGGCCAAAGACAAACAAATGTCATAGCATATTATCAAATCAAATTTAAAAGGTAAACAAACTAAAATCAAAGCCACCTCAGTTTAAGCTTAAAACGGATGCGCCCATGCACCGTTTGATATGCTTAGATATAGAGGGATGTGGGTGTGCAAACTCAAGCACTTGGAGCATGAAAGATGGATGATTTGAGGATCAAGAAGACCCAAAATGACACAAAATAGGTATGAGGAACCTATTTTGCCTCAAAGGCCTCAAGAACACACAAATATGCAAAACTAAATGAAAGAACTAAGATTAAAACAAGAAATGAATCTATGTTAATCCATTTAAGCTAATTTAGATATGATTTAAGCTTGAAAATGATCTAAAATGATGAACTTATGCTTATGCTAGAATGAAAATGGCATTATAACTTTGCTATTGAGTTTGAGAGTTGAGAGATGATTTGCCTTAGGAAGTGAGAGTATTTATAGGATTTCTAAAGGCTTGGGGTAGGAGGAATGAATGGCCAGGATTGAAATCCTTAAGAGAGGCCAAGATTCACTCAAAGGGAAGCACATGGATTGTGCTAGTTCTCAGTCAATCAGGAGGTGGCACATGTCACAAGGTGAGTGGATGAAGGGAAGGGCAAAGAGGAGTCAACAAAGGGGGCTCCAAGCTCATAACTCTCCAAATAAATGCTTGTAAGAGCAATGAATGGGCTTTAAGAGGCTTTGAAGACTTTGGGGAAGCAATAAATGCTTTGTGGTTGAGATATTTGGAAGGAAAGACTTTGCTTTGGTTTAAGAAAGTCTTAAGCTTGGTTAGGATTGCACAAAGGTTTAAGGGTAGGATTAGGATTAGATTAGGACAAAGAAAAGGATTAGGATGGGTGAAGAGGGTGGATTTGAGAAGATTCTAGAAGAGTCTAGATTTCTCCTTAGTTTCATGGAATAAAAGTTATTCATTCCAAAAGCTTAAGTTTTGGGAATATTTATTGAAATATTTTCAATAAATATGAAAATTAAATATTTAACCTTAATTAAATATTTAACCTTGGGGTTAGGGTTAGAAAAGATGGGATTAGCCTTTTAATCGAAATTAAGAAGGGATTAGAAGATTTTGGAAGAGGTTAGTGGTCTAGAGGAAATTGGCCAAGTTTGGGATAAAAAATAAATTAAAAATAAATTAATTTATTTTTGAGGTTTTTGGGCAATTTATTAATTAAATAATTAATAAATTAGGGATAATGTCCAAATGATATTTTTAGGCTAGATTCCTTAATTAAAGATTTTTAATTAAGAGAGAGGGATTTAATGCCATAAAAATAAATTAATTAATAAAATAATTAATTAATTAATAAATGATGATGTCAT
Source organism: Chamaecyparis obtusa (assembly GCA_027943335.1). Lineage (NCBI taxonomy): Eukaryota > Viridiplantae > Streptophyta > Pinopsida > Cupressales > Cupressaceae > Chamaecyparis > Chamaecyparis obtusa. Next base: position 676,820 of record BSBK01001824.1, on the reverse strand, counting down.
CAAGGATTTTCAGAAAACAAAAATAATTTATTTTCTGAAGGATTTTTCGGTGTCTACAGTAACATGTGGAAACTTTTATTTTGTAATTTGTATGCCGACTCATTTGTAATTACTTGAGTGTGGTATAAAGGAAGGAATTTATTCCTTGTTGTAATATGGAATGTGATGAATGTAAGTGTATTGTGAAAGATAAATTATTGAAAGAAGATATGTGAAGTACTGAGATCTGGTATTGAGATCTGAAGGAGTTTGTATGGTTTGGCACAGTCAGAGAATGAGTATTGAATTGTTGAGGTCAGTAATCTTTTGGTATTATTATGTTGAGTAATACAAGATCAGTTGGATAGTGAGTTCGATGATCTTACCCTAAAGCTGTTTGGGCAGTGGGTCCTTCTGTCTTCCATAACTCCTAACAGAGTTAGAATATTTTAACAGGGATTCAAAATCTCCTAATAGGGATTCATATGTACTGAATGTATTTCATAATATTCCTAATAGAGTCCATCCTTTCACAAGGAATATTCATATTAGTGCATCTTTTGTGGGAATCATTCCCACTGGGGTTTACTCTTTGATCAAGAGGTTCCCTAGTCAACATATCTTGTGACATTGTGTTATTGTGCATGTATATCTTTCTATGGTTTCTAGTTACATTGCTTACATGGTTAAAATATATTGAAGTTAATAAATTTATATTTATCAGATAACTAATTCACCCCCCCCCCCCCTCAGTTATCTTGGTGGACTTTACTTTCTAACAAGAGTAATCAAGCTACTATTCACATTTTTTGACATATAATAATTACTTCTTGACTCGTCTACCACTTCCCACAAATCTAATTTGATCACATCCCAAGATGTTTGGAATAAGGATGGTGGGAAACCATCAAGGATATGTGCTTGTCTCCTACCATTGAGATGAGTTCTTTTTTTACTTCTTCTAAAGAGATTAGCTTCAACATATGTCTTTTCTAAATATATATGATAATAATTGGTGTGAAATCCCAAATGTCTGAGCTATCCATCCCCACAACCCTACTTTCAAGAGTCAACAAGTTCTTAAAGAAGTTGACCACTTCTCTATTAAACTCATATTTTTTGCTTAGAAATCTTTTGGAACTATCCACAATCTCAAAATTTTTGTTGATAGATCTCCTTTCCTTCACTGAGATGTGAAATAATTTTGTGTTCCCATCTCCCTCCTTTAACCATCATTCTCATAACTTTTATCTCCTAAACATTTCCTCCTTTGCAAGAATATTAAAGAGATGATGATGTAGAGATTTATCCTTGGAGAAGTCTTGTATTGGTAACCCTTTCTCCATAATAACTAAATTTAACGATTCCAATATTTTTCAACTCTAAGTTTCTCTTAAAAAATGTTATTGTAATTCTCCATATTCCATTCCTTGAGATTTCCTTTTAGGAAGTGTATTTTTTTGAGAAAGGAAATACCTTTGGTCATTGGAGCCTCCTTTTACCATATTGAAATGAGTACACATTTTTTGAATTATTATAAAAAAGGGGGAAAACTATATGTATATAGTATGTTTACTAAGAGCATATTGATAGGGGGAGTCTACAAATTTTTGAAGTTTACAAGTTTTGAATTTTTTAAAATATTTTTGATATGGCACACATATGTTTTTTTTGACTAATTCCAAAGGTGGAGAATGTTATACATAATCACATTAAGAGTTGTCATTAGTGTCACACATATAGTCGGTAAGGGAAGAAAATAGACTAGTCAGTCAAATCACTAAGTATAGTAACCGAGCAGAGCACAAGCAGGATGACAAGTTAACCGAGCACAGACACCAAGCCAAATGATTACTGAACACACTAAGTATAGTTATAATCGATCATACATATTTACCGAGCATCAACATTTTACCGAGTGATACAGGAATGACATAGAAGTTTGGAATGACACTAAAAAAAGACAAACCATTTATACCGAGCTAGAAAATGGTTTACATAAATCGAGGTAAAGATTTATTGGAGACATAATAATTGATTGGTGATGATCCCTATGCAGTTTTGATTTAGGTCATTCATATGGATCATTGATCTAATGTTTTCTAGATGATTCCATAACCCTAACTAGGTCAAATATTTATGATATAAGAATTGTCAAGATGTCAGATTGTATTATCAGAATGAAGTGAAGTAGCCACCTACATGGGACATCTGAAGATCAGACAACGTTATGATGTTAAGTTTTTGATAGAGTATTCAAGGATTTTATCAGAAGCAGACCATAGGCTACCAAGCATTATTTGAAGGACAAATCTATCACATAAAGGTGATATCAATTAAGAGCTCAGAAGATCCGATATTCAAAAAAGTATGCTGCTACATCCAGATCAATATATTGTTACTTTCTAATAACTATGGTAGACAAAATCTCTTAACAGAGCAGACCTAACCATATTTTGTAAATCTCTTAACCAAGTGCACACTTAATAGTGTTGCTAAAATCCTCTAACAAGGTATATCTTAACAGGTCTTAAATGTTACTCCTAACAAGGTAAGATCATTAGAAGTGATAAAAAATTGTAAGCCCTAACAAGAAAATTTATTATTGTAGTAGTGAAGCTTTGTGGGTGTCATCCCCACCATAGTTTTTACCTTCTAAAAAGGGTTTCTGCAATACCAAAATATATGTGTCAAGTGTATGAAGTTTCATGAATGTTTACTTGTTAGATGATAAGCATTTTATATTTCAGTTTTGTTGTGAATAAATGGTTATGATGAAAATGACGGTCTGTTAATGATAGACATTATCAAAAGGATTAAGATCAAATTTTTTTTAGGGTTATTGATTCACCCCTCTCCTCTTAGTAACTCACCTATCCATAGTCTCAACCGATTACACTCATATGTGTGTTGGGTTCTTGGATTCATGTTTAAAGTGTGCATATGAGTGGATATGCTCTGAGGCGTGAAGTGTGTAAATGTTAGATTTGATTAAGAAAATATATTCATGGGATGATATTGAGGTGTTTCTCTGACATTTGGTTAACATAGGGCCCTTGTACGTTTACGTTCATACTGCTAGGATATTGATTAAAGGGTGCCCCTTGAAAATTTTCATTTTGATCACTATGGTTTTGAGGGGGAGATTCCCATTGAAAATTTACATGATGACCACTAGGGTTTTTTTTTTGTTGGGGGGGGGGGAGGTGCCCCTTGAAAATTGATATGTAAACCACTAGGGTTTCGAGGGTGAGGTGCCCCTTACAAATTTATCTTTGAGCCACTAGGGTTTTCAGGGGGAGGTGCACTTTGTGAATTGATATTTTGACTACTAGGGTTATGAGGGGGAGGTTCCCCTTGAAAGTTGGAATTTGAAGCACCATGGTTTTGAGGGAGAGGTGTCCCTTGAATATTGACAATTGGACCCCTATGTTTTTTATTCGAAGGTCCTCTTTGAGAAATCATATTGGTTGTAGTACTTGCACTAGGAGTTGATGTGTTTGTTGTGCTAGGTTCCATAGTAGTTACTAATATAATTTTTGATATGATACTTGCATTTGTTTGTGATGTACTAGAAGGCACACTAGAATTTTGGTCTTGATCTATGAAAAAGATATTTTAGTATTATATTCTACATATGATTATGAAAGTTGTAACTTATGGGGTAGTATGAGTAGTACTTCTAGATGGTAGACTAGTATAAAATTATTATTGTGTAACCCCATTAAAATCCATTTGATTACCCTCCACAATGTTGGAGGTGTCAAAACCAACTAATAGTTCAGCCCCATTTTGTGCAAGAAGATGGAAGTATCTATTAGGGTCCACTGATAATAAGGCATTCATGATAGAAATAACCTTAGGATCCCTTGATGCACCATCTATCTCATCTTGGGTGCAATGTTCTTGAATGTTTTCTAATGAGAACTCATCACTAGGAATGGGTAAGGTAGTCCCTCTACTAGCTTATTGTTAAAAACCCATAGTCATGTTGAAATTCATAGTTCAAGAACTGGTAGGATTAAATGTAGGGTCCTAATTTGGGTCCATTTGTCCCTTTGTTTTCCTTGATGATCTAGTAAAAGACATCAAGAAATGAAAGTACGAGGCTAAGAAAATGCAAGGTAGACTATGATGATTTGACTATAGTAATGATTATGTTTTCATATTTTTTATATTTTTGGAAATGATCGAGTAATAATGAAACACTTGATATGATTTGACTATAATAAACACTTAGGAAGGAAACTATGTTTTTGGAATTTTCTAATTTTGGAAATAACAATGCAAGACTTAGCAATATGACAACTAAAGATGGACAAATCAATCTTTAAGGACCACTTTGAAAATTTTGAGATTATGACATTCTTAGGAGAAACCCTAAATGATGGGGAGAAACCTTTTGACCTTCAATAGTACTAACAATGTGATAAGACAATTTTGACAAAGTGACAATTTTAATAGGAGAGGTTAATTAGAATCTACCATCCACTTATAAAAAGATCCAAAAGAAGGTATATTCTCTAGTTCTCAAGAGATAACCCTAAAATCAAAAGATATCAAATTCTAAGGTATGAAAAAAGTAATTGGGAATTATGATGACATGCAAGGTAACCCTATAATGATGACATGCAAGGTAGCCCTATAATGATGACATGCAAAGTAACCCTAAAAATGATGGTATGAAAGGTAACCCTAGAACTAATGACATACAAGATAACCCTAAAAAGTGATAACATGCAAACCCTAGATGAAAAACTAATTATCTAATGCCTAATATAGAATGTATGTTTTGGGATAGTATGTAAATTTGTCAATTGAACTTGACTTTTTTTTTTTAACTTGTTTGATTTGAAAATCCTAATTTTACTAGGTAACTATGTCGAATGAATTAAAGATGCACCATTTTATTTGACTATAATTGATAGGTAAATTTAAAATATGATATGACAGTTTTATGTACTCTATAAACTAAGATGTAGTTGCATCAAATAAAGTAGAATTACAATGTTATAACTGAAAGTTGCATCATTTAAAATTGACAAATAAAAATTTCACTTTCTTAGTTGTGTATAATGACTGACTATTGTGTTGTTTCCTATGTGATAAATTTTTTTGATAGATTTTGATGATTGCAAACATAGTATTGGTTCTTGAAAATGTTAGGAGTTTATGCTCTGAGAGCCACCAACACCTCAGACTAATTTTAAAGAATGATTAGTTCTAAATATATGATAAATCTTAAGGTTACTAGACCACCTATAGGCACAAGACTTCCCTCTACACTTCTTGTTCTACAAAACCAAGGGAGGTATACCTAATCCAACTTTACACAACATAATACCATTCCTTTTTTGGATTCTACAAAATAGATGATGATAAGAGAATACTAAATGATAACCAATCATTCATTGATCCTCTATTATCATGTAAGATATACAACAACAACCATAATAGGATAAGAGTTCAATATGGTATTTGTTTAAAATAAAATAATGTAACCCTACTTCACCAGGCATACATTAGTATAGAAAATACCTTCTTTTAATCATTGCCTTATCCTCTGGGCAATATCCTAATGCATAAGTTGAATACAGGAAACAAATTCTGTTAAAGATTCAAAGCCATAAATACAACCACCAAAACCCTCACTGCTCACAAATATCCCTGTGTAAATCTTAAGAGTCTATACCCTATCCAAATTCTATTAATTTGATCCTAGATCAAAGCTAAGGAATAACAACATATACATAGATACTATGTGCAATGAATTAGCAAATTCAAAACTCATAAAATCAACACAATGGAGAGATAAGAATCTGGATACTTATATTAAGTATGAAGAATCATGTTCTATATACACTTTGCTTCAAATATCTACCACTCCAATATAGCTAAAGGCTTTAAAGCTTTCTATTTCTATAACAACTAATGCCTAGTTATAGTCTGCTACAATCCTGAGTAAAAATAATATGAAATAACTTGCTATCTCAATTTTCCAACCCTTCAAAATGATCTTGGAAATACTTATAAAGGATTCCATAAAAGATTAGGATAATTTAGGGTAAAATTAGGGTTTCCAACCACCATAACAACCTGCAACAACAAGAAGTAAATGTAGGCAGGAAATCCTGAAAACCTGGATCAAAACAAACCCGATTTACAATATTCACTTTACCATCACAAACCAACTACGGTTATAAATACAAAAAAAGGATTCTTGTTTTAGACATCAATTAAATTTCAATAACCTCTATTTACGAGGGCATGAAAAACACTAACAACCATCATATCCTAGCCACCATCCTCAAAATATCAATCCTCTGCATCAAACTGAAATGGCACCTAGGGAACACAAGTCTAATCATGACGACCACCTAACACCTTGTTCATCAATTCTCATCTATAACCATCCTTGGAACAAAAAAAACTAATTTGGTTCATCATTTTAGTTCACCGACTTGAAATCTTGCATAAAAACCCTTAAACAATTCAAATATCACAGCTGCAATGGTTAATATTCAAGTTTAAAACATGGTTGTTGATCTCCAATCTTCCTGGCACATCTTATGGTTCTCATTAAATTAAAAAAAACCTTCATTTGATTTAAAACTTAACTTTCCACATCATTTCCTCGGTGACCAATTAGAAAATAACATATCAACATTACTTGGCACTGAGGACCCACCACTTTACCAACTCATCGAAACTGACATGTGGCGGCAGGGCGTGATCTTGTGATCACTATCCTTTGATTATCTTTCCTTCAAGGCATTACGCCCGCCACATGATCTCTTTTAATCTTTCTAAAAATTAACTTCCTTCAACCCCCAGCAAGTCTGTGACTAGAATTTTCTACCATTTTTACCAAGTCACCAACATTTTCTCATTGACTGCCTTCTTACCTGTGACTCAGTGAGCAACATTTTCTATTTACCTTTTTTCTTCATCACCATCTCATGGACTATTTCACTTTTTTAGGAATAACAGTCCACCAATACAACTTCTGGGGGGTGAATCAGTTGTATGACATATTATTAAACTTCAAACTTTGAATAGCAACAATACCAAATAGAATGATAACACAATAAATACCAACACAATAACACAATATTTTGTTTTCAAGGAAACCCTGTTAAAGGTAAAACCCCAGTGGGAATTAACACCCACTAATGATGTACTGAGAGTATAGTATCCTTTTTAGAAGATTAGCCATGTTAGGAGCTTATTGAAACATTACAACACATAGTCCTTGTTAGAGGACAAAACCTATTAGGAGTCAAGAAAAAGAGTAGGCTCATTTCCCAAAGAAGGTTATGTCCACCTTCAAAACTCACTGTTCACAACACAAGTGTATGAAAGGAAATAAATAGTCCTTGAACTATCTGATAGAAAATGTCTTTGCTTGATCAATTCTAATGAAATACTTACAATATCCTATGCTCTACATACAATAGACACAACCTCATAGCTTCCACAATCCTTTTTTCATTACATTCATTTTTCTCATCTTTTGAAAAGAAAAGATCTTACATAAATACCCTATTACAAAATAAATGATCAAGTCGGCCAATTAGGCTTTCCTAATATACAAATGATTACATAACTCCTTGCTAATATACACACGGTATCTATAACAAGTATACAATAATTATATTTCAACAATTAAGGTCCAATATATGTAATCCATGCTTGCAATCCACAATACACACTACAATTCCGAAGTCGGCCCCAGATAGGTCTCCTCTAGAACATAAACCACAATTGACATCATCATGTCTTCCATGAATTGCTAAGATCAAAAAAAATTCCTCAGTATTCTATCTGTCATCCCTTAAGCTCGCATACACTGAATCCTCATCACTTGTAAGATATACTCAAAACAAAGAGACTCATTCTGTTAACTTCCACTATCACAGTCCAGTAACTAGTCTTCACTAAAACTTCTGTAACTCAGCCAATATGCAATATTACATCATGTGATCTTAGATATAAGATCACAACACCTCCCTATACATACAATAGTGTTCACACATTTTGAATCATCTGTACAATGTCCGTACACTATAATAACCAATTTTTTCTCTCCATAGAAACATATGTTGACATAAGTGACAAAAACATGAATGACAACAATAGAAATTCCAACATCACTCAGTCAGGATAATGTAGTGATTAAACATATTAAATGCATCAGAAACATCCAGCAATCTCCCCAATGCATTAGAAATATCCAACAATCTCCCCCTTTGGCATTAAAGGCAATATATGCAAAAATCCATCAACCCAAAAAGTATTCTCTCAGTATCCTCAATGTAATCTCAAACAATGAACTCTTCATATAATCTCTCCTTATAGTAAGGATTTTCACATAGTCTCTTTCCCCCTTTGACAATAATAGAAAAGGGTGCCATAAGTCATCAACTGTCTTCATCAATCAGGTGCTGAATCACCCAAATATATTTTGTAGTCCTTCAACAATCACTCCCCCTAAGGAGTAGATCCATACATCAAGTCCAGAACATGATAAGGCTCTGAAAACCTTTGGACTGATGCATCCATACACCATTTAGCTCTCACTAGGAGGGGCTTGCACCCCTATCATACCTCTGAGATACTCAAAGACATCTTTTGGCAATGGATTTGTAAAGATGTTTGCTATCTTTTCTTTTGTGTTAATGTATTCCAACCTTATTTCTTTCTCTGCTACCTTGTCTCTCAAGAAATGATACTTAATAGAAATATGCTTAGTTTTAGAATGCATCACAAGATTCTTTGACATATTTACTGTACTACTGTTATCACAATGGATAACCTCTAGTTCAACAAAATTTATTCCAATATCTTTCAGCATTTGTTTCATCCAAACAATTTGAGTGCAATTAATAGCAGCAACAACATACTCAGATTTGGTAGTAGATTGAGCTATACAATCTTGCTATTTACTTAACCATGAAACCAAATTTTTCCCAAGGAAAAATTCACCTCTACTAGTACTCTTCATGTCATCAATATTCCCTGCTCAATTAGCATCAATATAAGCATGTAGTTTAAAGTCATCATTTTTATCATACCATAAGCCATATTCTATTGTTCCTTTTAGGTATCTAAATATCCTTTTTATAGCAGCTATGTGTGTTTCTTTAGGATCTACCTGATATCTAGCCATAATTCCAATAGCATTAGCAATATCTAGTTTGGAGTGAGTCAGATATTGTAATCCTCCAATAATTGATCTATACTTGGTCTGAAAAACACTCTTTGTCTCATCTGTATTTGTCAATTTATGACTAGTCACCATGGGTGTACCAACTAGTTTATAGTCTTCTATTCCGAAAATTTCAACATTTCTTTAAGATACTTAGTCTGAGAAATAAAAATCCCATTCTTGCTCTGATTTATTTGCAATCCAAGAAAGAATTTTATTTTGCCTATCATGGATGCCTCAAATTCATTCTCCATCTCTTTAGAAAATTTCTTACACATTTCATCATTGCCTCCAAAGATAATATCATCAACAAAAACTTCTATTATCAGAATTCCATCTTCATTAGTTCTTAAGTACAAGTTACTATCAGCATTACCTTTTTTGAATCCAAGGCGATGTAAGTACTTGTCTAACCTTGCATACCAAGCCTTTGGAGCTTGCTTTAGTCCATATAGTGCCTTCTTCAACTTGCATACCATGTATTCATCTTCGGTAAGAGGAAATCCATCAGGTTGTTCTATGTATACTTCCTCTTCAAGATCGCCATTTAAAAATGTAGATTTCACATCCATCTGATATACCTTGAAGTCTTTATGTGCAACATAAGCCAGAATAATCTCACAACTTCTAACCTAGCAACAAGAGAAAATCTCTCTTCAAAATCTTTGCCTTCTTGTTGTGAGTAGCCTTTGCAAACCAATCTTGCTTTGTTTCTTACAACAATTCCTTCTTCATTCATTTTGTTTCTGAAAACCCACTTAGTTCCATTTACATTTTTGTCTTTGGTTCTAGGAACCAATTCCCAAGTGTTATTTTTCTTTATTTGATCTAACTCTTCCTTCATATCTTTGATCCAAGATTCATCTCTACAAGCTTCATCAGTAGGCTTTGGTTCAACTTGAGAAATCAAACAAATTTCTTCCCTTATCTTTGATCTAGTCATCATACCTTGATTTACATTACCAATAAAAAAAAATTCAGATGGTATTTCTTAACATACTTCAGAGTCTTAGAAACTTCATTTGTGTCCTCATCGCAAATCTCATTCTCACAATCAATCTCAACATGTTCTTCTTTTATAATAGCATCTTCCTTGATCTATGTATTCTGATAATAATCATACATTATCTCTTGTATCTGAAACTTTTCATGTATCTTCAAATTGTTACTTTCAATCATCTTCCTCAATCTCAGGTTGAAACATTTTTAATCCTTGATTTTAGTAGAATAACCAAGAAAAATTCCTTCATCACTTCTAGCATCAAATTTCCCTATTTCATCATCTCTTTTGATATAGCATTTACTACCAAATATTCTGAAATATTTTACAATAGGAGTATGATTAAACCACAATTCATAAGGAGTCTTGTACCTTCTTTGATTTGAATTATGTTCAATGTGTATACTATTGTGCCAACAACTTCTCTCCAATGTACATGAGATACATTTCCTTCTAGTAACATTGTCCTAGTAGCATCCAATATCATTATGTTTCTTCGCTCTTCTATCTCATTTTGCTGTGGAGTCCTAGGGGTAGATGTTTGTCTTTGTATTCCATTTTATTCACAATATAAATTGAATAGATCTAAAGTAAACTCTCCACCTCTATCTAATCTCAGGCATTTTATCTTTAAGCCTTATTCATTTTCTACTTTTTCTTTGAACAACTTGAATTTGTCAAATGCTTCTTATTTCTCTTTCAAGTAAGTGATCCACATCATTCTAGAAAAGTCATCAACAAAAAGTATAAACTACCTTTCACCATAGTATGATCTTGTCCTTGTAGGTCCACATAGGTCTATATGTACCAGATCCAACTTTCCTTTTGTTGTATATGACTTACTTTTATAACTACTTCTAGTATGCTTTCCCATAACACATTCTCTGCACATAGTGTTAGATGGTTTTACAATTTTTGGTATGTCTCTCACTGCATTTTTCAAGCTTTCCTTCACAATATTATCAAAATTGACATGACAAAACCTTATGTGCCATAACCAATTGTCATCTATCTTCGCAACAAAACAAGAAGCTCCAGATGTATTTAACTCAAATACATTACCTTTGGTTTTAGTACCAATTGCAATCAAGTTTCATGTCTTACTTCTAATGAAACATTTCCCATCAATGAACTTTAATTGATATCCTTTGTCCAACACTCAACAAGTTATGCTTAAGTCCACCAACAAGTAGTACATTGTCAGTATTAGTCCTTCCATCCAAATAAATATATCCTACTCCTATGATAGGCTTAGAAACATTGTCTATAAATCTTACAACACCACCATCATACTTATTTAGTTTTAAAAACTTGTTTTTTTCTCCACTCATATGATGTGAGCAACCACTGTCTATAACCCATTCAGATTTCTTATCAACATGTGATACTAAAGATTTTTCCTCATGTACTAGTTTTTCATCTTTAATGGCAATAAATCCAATCTCCTCATAATCACAATTATCATCGTCATCAGAAATACCTTCACTAGCATAATAACATTCCTTTTCTTTTGAATACTTAGGCTTGAAAAACTTAGGTTTGTGCTTAGGAACTCTTGTAGGAAATCTAGATGCAAAGTGACCTATCTTATTGCATGAAAAACATTTCAAAGGTAACTTTCCTTCAAATTTACCCTTACCTCTCTTTTCTCTTCTAGCAATCAGGGCAACAAGTTCATCTAGCTTTCTTTCTTCTTCTTGTATCTGTTCCCATTCATCATCATACTCACCAAGTTCTTCCTTTATATTACCACTTCTTGAGCTCACAATTCCAAATATTGTCTTCTTGTGTGTAGATGCTTTAAATGTTGTTTCAACTTTAGGTAAAGAGTCTCCCAATTTTGTAGCTTCAAAGGTAGTTAGCTTTGCAATCAACATTTCTTTGCTAAATTTTGTAGTCAAAGGTATAATTTCTTCTATAGCTTGAACTTTGGTCTTATAAACATGTGTCAATGATCTAGGGAATTTTGCAATGACTTCTTCCTCTTCATAAGTGCCTCTAGAATTTCTGATTCCAATCACAACCTCTGTAAATATTTGTACATAAGCCCTAATATTTTCATCATCTTTCATTTGTAAGTTCTCCATTCTTGTTTTCTATTTCTATAATTTTGCTTGCTTAGTAATTAAACTTATCTCCTTCATACAATACTTCTAATCTTACCCAAATTTTGTGTACTGAATCCAGATCTTTCACTTCAGTAAATTCTCCTTTAGAGAATGCAATGATCAATGCTTCCCTTGCGACCATATTATAAGAAAATGTCTTCTTTTCCTCATCAGTAGGTTTATGTAATTCATTCTCAATCTTCATGGTTACCTCATTCTTTGTAATCATTCAGTAGTCGATGCCCAAACATAGCAAATGAGTTCGCATCTTGTTCTTCCAATTGTCAAAGTTTTCAGGATCAAATTTTGGACTATCCTTCCTATAGAATGCCATCTCCAAGATCACCTCAAGATGTTAATCTTTCTCTCTAAGGACCAATAGCTCTGATACCAATTGTTAGGAATAACAGTCCACCAATACAACTGAGATGGGGGGTGAATTAGTTGTATGATAGATTATTAAAATTTAAACTTCAAATAGTAGCAATAACAAATAAAATGATAACACAATGAATGCCAACACAATAAAACAATATTTTGTTATTGAGGAAACCCTGTTAAAGATAAAACCCCGATGGGAATTAACACCCACTAATGATGTACTGAGAGTATTGTATCCTTGTGTAGACACCTAAAATCCTTTAGAAAATAAAAGTATTTTTATTTTTTGAAAACCCATGATGACATCATCATTTGTTAATTAATTAATTAATTTTTATGCCATTAAATCCTCCTATTTTAATTAAACATCTTTAATTAAATAATACCTCCCCAAATCATTTAAATCAAGTTTGAGTGATTTTCCCCTATTTATTAATTATTAATTGATAAATTGACCAAAAATCGTTTAAATAAATAAAATATTTATTTAAATCCCAAAACCTTAGAAATCTTCTAGAAATCCCTAACCTCTTCTAGAATTTCCTAATCTCACTCTAAACTTGATTAGAAAGTGATTCCTACATTTGTTTGGCTAACCCTTCAAACTTTGAATTTGGGTCAAAACCCCTCATAAATGCTTCTTACATCCTTATTAATGATTCTTACAAGCCATTAATGAAGCCCATGTCTCCTCTTCCACTCTTTTTCCCCTTGCACACTTCCCTAGTGTTGCTCACACATGTGTGAGAAACCTTGACCAAGGTTAATCTAACCTTACCGCAAACTCTACCCCAAACCTTATCTCTGATCCTAACTCTCCTTCCTAACCCAAGCCCGTCCTCAAAGCCTATAAATGCCCTCCTCTTCCAAGAGAAAAAAATCAATTCACATCTTTTACATTGAGTAGTGTTATAATGTTAGTTTCATTCTAGAGCTTAAGCATTTAGCATATTTGATAGATTAACTCTATTTTGTGCTTCTAAATCATTGTAGAATAGCTTACTAGAATGAATATAGTTCTTTGTTAAGCTTTTCTAATCATCTTTACATCATATCATCCTTTTATTTGGATTAGAATGAATCTAGCTTAATCATTCTTAGCATCATTAGGATTTTTGAAGCCTTAGGGGAAAACTCCAAGTGCTTAGAGAGCACACCCACATCCCTCTTATCAGAGGAAATCAAACAGTGCTTAGATGCATCTATTTTGGCTCAATCTGAGGTGGCTTGGTTTTTTATGTTTATGTTTTGGACTAATATAAATGCTAGATTTAAATCCAACTTTTTCCTTATTTACGCTTGTTCCAAATAGATATAGATCAAAATCATAGCTTACACTTTGGCACACCCGGTGGGACCCACTTCATGGGTTATTTACTAATATTCTAATGTATTTTGGAGTGTTTAATAACTTTTCAAGCTTTTAGGTGGAGGGAGCATTTCAAATTCTTCTTCCTCTTCTTAGTCTTATTATTCTTCTATTCTGTGTACTCCTTCTTGTGGGATCTTGGCATATTTTTTGGGATCGCATCTAGGATTTCCCGAATCGCATCCAATAAAGTATCACATACCATCGAATTCAGGATCGCATCTAGGGTCTCATTTGGTAAAGTATCACATCCTTTTAAATCTAGGATCACATTCAAGGTTTCCTAGATCACATCTGGGGTTACAGAAAAATCACTTCAATTTCGACATAAAACTGAACAAGGCAAAATCTTACACACTTTGTTTAAATGTTTAAAATGAACCTCAAAATCACTCTTGAATGCCTAAAAAGATAAATCAATCAAATCATAATCATACTCAAGTAATTCCTAAGTAGTCCTAAAACACTCAAAAACACTTCTGATGTTCTTCATTTGGCTAAAAAAGAACCATCATGCTTTCAAAATCTAGGTGTTTTTTAACTTCATGCAAACTAGGAACACTTTTTGGCACATAAAAAGAACCACAAAATTGCATATCATTTCTATTTTGGTTCTTAAAAATTAGTCCTTAATCATTCTAAAAAAGTATTCTCAAAATCAATCTTGAATCATTAAAAGTGGGGTTCATTCACGTTGTCTTAAAATATCTTTTTAAAATCTCATGCAAACTAGGACCAAAGTCTACAAATCTTTCCTAAAAACTTTCATATTTGGTTCCTAAAGAGTCCTAATATTTTGCAGTCCTAAAGCATTGATCTTGATAGAAAAAAATGTTATGTTGCAAAAATCTTGAAAGTTTCTAAAGTTTTTATACATGAGATCAAGCTAGGAATCTTTATTTGGCTTTAAAAACTGAATTAGAACATCAAATCTTGAGTGCCCTTAAGAAAAAAACTGAAATCAAATCAAGGAAGGTTTTTTGTTTCAAATTCACTCTTGAATGTCTTAGTTGAAATCAAAAATCATTTTCTCTTTTCAAATCAAATTCAAAGAAAAACACGACTCTTGAGTGCCAGTCTAAGAAAACTCACAAATCTCTTTCAAGCTTGTGTGTCTTCAAGGAAAGAAAAGTTCAAAAACTTAAACACGTGTTTGGAAAAAAGATTTCATTTTCAAACTCACTTAATCAAATTTGGGCAATAAAACTTCTTGATGTGTCTTTCAAATTTTTCCATTTTCTGAAGAATCCTCTTAATCTAAGTGACGTAAAACACTTGAACTCAGACGAGTTCACTTGTTTTACTTGTAGAAAAACCTATCTAAAGAAAAAAGTGCTTCCTCTTTGGACAAATGACTTCAAACTGGTACTTCCCTAGCCAATATATAAATAAAGTGTTGAGAAAACTCTCGCTTCATCCCCTCAAGCTCAGGCAATGCGTGTTGATGGTAGCTCAAGGTAGGTGAATATCCCTACTATTTTGGCATGGTCAACTAGGCTCTTAAGTGAGTCACACACGTAAAAACCAATTGAGAGGACTCCATGGATCAACTACAAACTTGATAAATCAGAAGCTACCCAATCTAACCCCGAAGGTATCAAAATCTTTGTGCAAGGACCAATCCCTATGGTTTCCCAAATCACCTTAAGAAACTCACCATATGAATCCCTCTTTTGGGGTATCAAGCTGTGGGCAAAGATTCTGATACTAGCCTTCCTTTAGGCAGTTCTATTTGAAGTGTTTTCAAAGTTAAAACTCAATGCAAACATATGTCAGAACACACACTCTCTTCGGGAAAACTATTATTATCAATGGTCAATCATTGCTTGTATCCCACAAAGTTGCTTTGTCCTTTGTCAGGATTGCTTTCAGAGTGTCTTTGTCAAGTTTGTCATTTTCCATTAGAGACATCAAACTGAGCCAAAACATGATCACAAGTTTTTCAAACAAAAACTATGTAGAAAAGATCCTTCAAAAGCAGACACCCAAAAGCCTTGTTTCAAAATGATTTCCAAGAGTTTTCCAAGCTATGTCCAATTTTATCCAACACAAGAAAGAAAAGCTTCCCAATTCCCAAGTTTACCAAGAAAAGAAGATTGCAGAAAGAGATTTGAAAGATCATCAACCCATCCTAAAATCAATCCAAGAGAAGAGAAATGTCAAGCAAAATTGGACAACATAGGCTATAACGCTAGAGTGAATCAATTTGCAACCCAATTCTAGGTTAGTCAGTGCTATGTCAATCTAGAGAGAGAAGACTAGCTTAGTCCATCACATATCCATTACTCCTTTAGAATCCCAAAAACCTATCTTGGCATCCCTTCATCCTAGCTCATCCTTAGTCTCATCAGTGCATCACCATCCATCTTTAGTTGCATCCTAAATCATTCTTGGTTGCATGATTGCATTCTTTATCATCTTCATAGTTGTATCATAGGCCATCCTTCCTAGTTGCATCATAGGTCATATTCATTAAAAATAACATCATTTAGTCATCCTTTATCATCCTTCCATCAACAATCTATAATCAGAATCCCAAATCCTTGATCCAATGAAAATCATTGTCTTATTTCATCATTCTTGATCCAAATCCAGCATCCATCATCCAAGTCAGAAACCCACCATCCTTGAACCAAATCCAGTGATCCAAGTCCATCCAATTCATGTCTAAATCCTTTGAGTTGCTTCAAATCCTTATCCCAAATCAGAAATCTCCACCCTGTGACTAAACATTGTTTAGGGAATCCTTGTCCTTGTTTGCCTCATCATCTTGAGCAACAGATTGACATGCATTGATAAGAATCAAGTCTTCTGAAGATCATAAGTCTATGTTAGGTTGAAAAATCCTCATTGAGCCTATATCAAGAAGAAGCAGCTCATACTTAGTAATCTTCCACAATCCTCCACCAATCCTCCATCATTCTTGACCCAAATCAGAGCAATCCCACCAATCCTCCATCATCTTTGATCCAAATCAAAGCATCTCACCAATCCTCCATCATCCTTGACCCAAATTAGAGTAATCCCACCAATCCTCCATCATCTTTGATCCAAATCAAAGCATCTCACCAATCCTTCATCATCCTACCATCATTCATTTGTTCCAAATCCTTGCATCACATCTTAGAAATCCACCATCCTTAGAGTTTCTCTAGATTTTCAATCATCATCTTTAGAGTTCTTAAAAACATCTTGCATCCATCCCATCATCTGCATTTTCATCCTTCGATCTGCATTCCATGCTTGCCAAGATGAGATCTAGGAAGAGAAGGAATATGGATCCCAATCGGGTCACTACTTCGTCAGATCCTAACAATCCTACTAGTGCGATGGGGACTTACAATCCTAAGATCCCAAAAATTGGTAATATATGGGATGATCCCAATGTCCTCCCTACTCCATTTTCCATGGAGACATTCATGATCCATTCGGGGCATGCACAAATAGTGAGTGCACTTATTGATCAAAATCGGCAAGCCATATTGATCACCTTTGTACAAAAGGGTACTCCCATTCCATCACATCTCCAACCCCTCATACCCATCAAAGCCATCCAAATCCCAACACAAGTTTACACCCCTATCATCCAAAAAATCCCTGATCCCAACTTGCACATATCTCAGGAAGCCTCATCCATCCACCACTTCTTGCAAAGCAGCTTCGTGAGCCCCACAACAAAAGCCATAACACAATCCACTCCATTTTCCATCACAGGAACACCATTGTCTTCTATGGCATCTCAAGCCATCACTCAAAACCAAAGCTTCTCACCAAATCAACCTTCTACTCCCACACAAGCCACCACACAAGCAATTCCTCCACCTTCCATGGGCCAAGTAGCATCATCCTTTCTGCGGGAAACATAATCATTCCCCTCTTTCTCCCACCAAACCTCTACATCAACATCATCTTTTCTAGGGGAAATGCAATTGTTCCCCTTTACTAATCAGAAAGCTTCCACATTAGCATCACCCTTTCTATGAGGAACACAAGCATCTCCGTCCACTTCCCAACTAGGATTTTCCCAAACATACATTCCACCTCCACATTTCATCTCCAATACACAAGTCCAATAACCAACCTTCACAACTAGGATTCCCTTCATGGGATCTTAGAATCCACCATCTACATCCCAAATCCCCACATTTGCATTTCCAACATTCTCTACATCGTAACTCCCACCACAACTAGTTCTTGTTGGGGCCTTACTCGAGAAGAAATGCAAGCTCTAGGAATAACAACCCACTTTCCCACATCCATGCCTACAAACCAACAAGTTACCTTCCCTCAAATAGCACAACAACAAAAATTGAAGCCTCTGCCAGCTTCATCTTTTCCATCATACACCAATTATCTATATGTTCCACCCTCCACATCTCAAGTAGTTCCACCACCTCAACAATAGAGTTCTTCCCATCTCGCAAGCTACCTTGCACAACCACCTCCTACTTCCAGCTTCCCAACATCTATTCCACCCTTAAGAAATGCAAGAATACATCTAGCCTACATCAACCAAGCCCAAAGCCAAGTGCAGTAAGGACCATCCTATCAACAAGTTGCATCATTCCATCAACCTCTTCCACCACAACAATACTTTCTAGCACAACACCAACAACATCCCATCATCCCCCAGTAGTAACAAGCTTCATCATACCCAGTGCAACACCAACAAAATCTTTTTATACCCCAGTAGCAAGCCATTTCATATCCTTCACAATAGTATCATCCCCAGCAATCGTCACCCAAAAATCCATTCCAATCCACCTATCTCGCTAGGAAATCTCCATATCCAACTCCATAATATCCTCCACTGCAAAATCATCCTTATTCACCAGCACCACTAGATCCTTTCCAAATGGGAGTACCTACTCCAATGCTGATCAATGTCAAGTGGGAAGAGATGAAGAATGATCTTAAAGAGCTCAAAGATAGAATAGACAACAAAGCCTTTAAATTTGAAGAGGTGTCTCCCTATCCACTTGATCGATCGATCACAACCATCCCCTTTCCCAAACACTTTGAGATGCCAAAGTTTGACAAATATCATGGAAAGGGAGACCCTGTGAACCACATCAAAGAGTTCTATATGGCATGTCAAGAAGTGGCATATAGTGATAATTATCTCATGCGCCTATTCCCCAAGAGTTTGAGAGGAACTACTATTGAGTGGTTTTACAAAATACCTTATGGGACAATCTCAACCTTTGTCAAGCTCTCTGAGAAGTTCATTGCCCAATATGCCCATAATGTCAAGAATGAGTTGTCTTTATTAGACCTTGGCAACTCAAAGCAGAAAGGAGGAGAAAGCCTAACTGACTATTTGCAATGATGGAAGAACCTCACAACCAAGTTATCATATCAGCCACTTGAGAAGCATCTAACTAAGATCTTTATCGATAACATGCATCCCAAATTGTCCCACTTCATGACTATGAACTACATCCAAATGTATCACGATATCAAAAGAAAGGGGATAGATATTCAGAAAGGTCTCCTATATGAAGGCATGATCTGACATTACAAAGATGATTCCCACAGTAAGCCCAGCAATGAAAAACCCCATTACTGGAATCAAAACAAGAATGTTGTTATTGATGGAGCCATAGACACTAAGCATGTCCAAATTTTTGTGGCCGGTCCTACACTGACTCATGCATATCAACAACATCAGCCTCAAATCAATCAATAATCTATGCAAAACTATCAGCAACAATCTCCCATCCATCAACAACCCATGCAGAACTATCAGCAACAAGTGCATTAAGAAAATCAAGGCAATCCAACCTATCAGACTAATGCCATATCAACAAATCCCAATCAGAACATGCCCTGAGCCCAAACTCACTAGAAGAGAATCTTCACACCTCTTGGTGAGCCTCTAGATGTAATCTTTCATCACATGGCCAAGGCCAATCTAATCACATACCCACCAACTCAACAATTTGATGATGCCACTCCCAAGCCTAACTGGTACAAAGATCACAAGTACTATGATTATCATCATGTCAAAGGACACACTACCCTAAGGTGTATGAAAATAAAGCATTACATCCAAGATCTCATCAACAGAAAGGAGATCTAAGTGGACACACCAGCCCAAGCTTCACCTAATGCCAATCTATAGATTTATATAGATTTATCAGAATGTGTTTCCACAACACGATGTTGGGAAGAGCCAAGCTAATACCAATCCTCCTCCCTAGAACCAAGGCAAAGGCAAGCAAGGAGACCATGCTGACCATAAAGACTATACAACTACCCATATCAATTACGACAAATTTTTTGACTGCATAACCCAAGTTGAACCTACAATCAATGTCATCCATGTTAAAGGAGCAGATAGTCAGTGTGTTGTTACCACCCACAGAGGCCGGATATCTGTCATTGGTGCACATCCAAGGCCAACACATAATGCACAATATAACCTTATAAAAGATCTTGGGAATACACCTACCCAAATCTCCATCCTTGACCTTCTTTGTACTTCACCCCTCCATCAAGAAATCCTCAATCGAGCCCTCCAAGAAGGACATGTCTCCATAGACATAAATGCCATCCTATTCGAAAGCCTTGTGGGAAATATATTTGCATCCTATGCTCTATCCTTCAAGCATCTGATATACCACCTGTTGCACCTGACCATAATCTCCCTCTCTACATCACCGTCATGGTCAAAGACTTTGCCATAAAAAGGGTCATGATAGATAATGGCTTATCCCTAAACCTGTGTACTTTGAAATTCATTCAACAAATCAGGTTCACGGAAGCTGACATCTCACATGAAGTCATCACCATAAAGGCATATGATAACTTGGAGTGTACCTATGAAGGTACCATTCTTTTTCCTATCAAGTTAGGCCCATCAATGCAATACACCATTTTCCATGTTGTTGATCTTGACCTACCAATCAACATCCTCCTCGGTTGACCATGGATCCATTCCATCAAGGTTGTACCATCCACTTACCATCAGTGCATCAAATTTACACATCAAGGGAATGAGATCACCATCCATGCAGACCCCCAACCCTTTGTATACTATCATGTGATAGAAACATCATTCCCTCATTCCACTAATTATCTTGGAATTGAAATTGGCACTTCTATTTCCACCTCTTCCCAATCCCATAGAGATCCAGAGACCATCCTCACCTCCACTCTCTCTTCTATCAAGATCAACAATCAGGGCTATGGTGAGTACAACTTGACTGATGCCTTCATAGTTGGGGCCCTCCCTCTTGATCCACACACACAAGGGTGCTCAAATCACCAAAGCAAGTCCACTGAAGCAAATCATGAAATCAAGCAAATTGGACCTATGACTTTTATCTCCCATGGCAACATAGATAGTCAAGAGATGGACCTTGACATCAATAGGTGGTTGTACAGAGATCCCCCACCACCTGACATTTGACTCCTCAACTACTTCAAAGGAAAATATCCACAATCACACAAGTACTCCACTGAACAATGGAAATATCAAGGCGGTGGTCTAGGACCACAAGAAGGCAGATATAAAGACCCCATCACAACATCAAAGAATCCAAAGCATCAAGTTTGAATCTTCCATACCAAATTTCTTCAATAATTCTCTGGCATACTTATATAGTAATGAAAATTCCTTTATCTAGCTATGTAACTTGCAATCCAAGAAAGAATTTCATTTCACCGATCATAAACATCTCAAATTGATTTTTTATTTCATTGGGAAAACCTCTACAAAACTCATCATTTCCACCAAATATGATATCATCAACAAATACTACAACAATTAAGACATTACCATCAACTATTTTGAAATATAAATTATTGTTTGTCATACCTTTGCTAAAACCAAACTTTGTCAAATACATGTCCATATAGCATACCAATCTCTAGGATCTTTCTTTAATCTATACAAGGCTTTTTTCAATTTGCAAACCATGTCTCCTTCTTATGTTGGAGTAAAACCATTAGGATGCTTAATATAAACTCTTACTCTAGTTCACTATTAAAGAATGCAGACTTAACATCCATCTGATGGACCTTAAATTTATTTTAAGATGCATATACAGGAAGTAGTCTAATAGCTTCAAGTCTAGAAATAAGAGAAAATGTTTCAGTAAAATCTATACCTTTCATTTGTGAATAAACTTTACATACCAGTCTTGCTTTGTTCTGAACCACTTTACCATCTTCATTCAACTTATTTCTGAATACCCAGTTACTATCGATCACATTATTTTCAATAGGTTTGGGAAAAAGGATCAAAGTCTTGTTCTTTTCAATTTGATCAAGTTCCTCCTTCATTACTTTCATATAAATCTCATCAATACATACTTTTTTAACATCTTTAGGCTCAAATTTAGATAGTAAACAAGTTTCATCTCTAAAAATTCTTCTTATAGTCTAAACATCTATATTCTTATCACCAATAATGACATATTCAGAATGATTAATCCTTACATACCTTATAGCTTTCATTATAGGTTGTGTAGTAAACCCTTTTGTGTTAACATCCACTTCATTTCCTTCCAATTCTCTCTATTCTTTCAATTCATCCTAATTCTGATTTTGCATTTCCACAATTTGATTTTCATCTTTAGTCACATCATACCTTTAACTCCTTTATGATCTCTTCTCATTCTCATCAACTTTGAAATTTTCACTTTCAAAAATCTTCTTTAGTCTATATTTATAACATTTATATTCCTTTCTCTTTGTAGAATAACCAATAAATATTCCTTCATCACTTCTAGGATCAAACTTTCCAGTATCTTCATCCCTCTTAATGTAGCATTTACTTCCAAAAATTCTAAAATATTTCACTGTTGGAATATGACCATACCAAAGTTCATAAAGAGTCTTATTGGTTCCTTTCTTAATCTGTACTTGGTTCAAAGTATATATTGTGGTGCACACTACTTCTCTCTAATAGATTTGTAGCACTGTTCCTTCAATCATCATAGTCCTAGTTGTGTCTAGAATAGTCTTGTCCCTTTACTCAGCAACACCATTTTGTTGTGGAGTTTAGGGTGCATAATTCTATCTCTCTATCGCATGTTCTTCACAAAATGCATAAAACTTATCATATGTAAACTCTCCACCTCTATCAGATCTCAGAAATTTCAATCTTCTTCCAAATTTTGTCTCCACCAATATCTTGAATATCTAAATTTTTTGAAAGGGTTCTGATTTCTCCTTCAAAAATATAACCCACATCATCCTTTAATAGTCATCAAAAAATAGCATAAAGTATCTATCACCAAAGTAACTTCTTGTCTTAGTAGGACCATATAGATTTGTATGCACTAAATCCAACAATCCATTCGAAGAATATGTCTTATTCTTGAAAGTAGATCTAGTTAGCTTTCCCAATTGACATTAGTTTCACATATTGTTAGGCTTTTATAGTTTAGGAAAATCTCTCACAACATGAGTAGTTCTAATCTTCACCGTATTATAAAAGTTCACATGAAAAAGTCTTCTATTCCATAACTAGCTACAAAAATATTAGCAATCAAACATTTATTCTCAATAGTTCTCAAATGAAATAGATTACCAACAGTTTGTGTACCTGATGCAATAATCTTTCATGTACTCCCAATGATTTTGTAGATTCCATTCATGAATTCCAATTTGTAACCTTTATCCAAAAATTTTCCAACACTCAACAAGTTATGACTTAAACCTTCCACATACAAGACATCATCAATATTGTTTTTACCACCAAGAGTTATAGATCATTTTCCTTTAATCAAACAAGGAGTGTTGTTACCAAATCTAACAATACCTCCATCATAGTCCTGAAGCTTCACAAAATTATCTTTGTCACTAGTCATATAATGTGAGCATCCACTATCCATGATCCATTCATCTCTTTTAAAAACTCTTGAAAACAATGTGTTTTCTTCATTAAGATTATCTTCTTTAATATCAATAAATAAAATTTATCCATTTCTAGTAATATACTCATTATTAGTCACACCTTCTTCGGCAACATAAAAACTTTTATGACCCTTAGAATGATATTTCTTAAATTTGTCTCTAATATCCTTATAATTCTTGTTCGGTCATCTAGATGTAATATGACCAATCTTATTACAATTGAAATATTTCAAAGGTAAACTTATGTCATACTTACCAGAGACCTTAGGTAGTCTTCCTACAATCAAGGCTTCAATTTCATCAATTTTCCTTTCTTCTTCCATGATTTCTCCCCAATCCTTCACATAGTGCATGAATTTCACCTTTGTGGAGCTTTCTCCCTGGTTATACTTGGTCACACTAGCTTTAAATACAATTTTAACCATCAAAATTTCCTTACTAAGTGTAGTCATGTCATAGGAACAAAGTCTTTCAGCCAAAGCTTCTCTTAAAATAGGTCTTATGGTTCTCAATTCTTCAATAGCAGTAACCTTCTCACTATAACATGCAAGAAAAGATCTCATAATCTTGTAAACAACTTCATTATTTATCAAGGTTCCTCTAACACATCTAATTGCATAGACCAAATAATTCACTATTTTCAAATAAACTAAGTAAGTCTCTCCTTCACTCATTTTCATGTCTTTGTATTTATCTTTTAGTCCCCGCAACTTAGCTTGCTTAACATAAGTATCACATTCCTAAATAGTTTCTAATTTTTTCCATAACTCATGTGTAGTCCACAATCCATAAATGTGTGAATATTCTAAATTTGATAAAGCGTTGATCAGTGTTTCACTTGCTAACATGTTATCCTTGAATTTCTTCCACTCATCTACAGTAACATTTGTCAAGTCATTTGGAATAGTATAAGGCTTCTTAGTGACCTACTAGTATTTATCTCCTTCTCCCATGCATATTAGGTATGTATTCATCTGATCCTTCCAAATTATATAAGCATTTCCATCTAACTTCAAACTTTCTCTTCTTATACTTTCCATGATAGATCTCCTTCAAGTGGTCAAGCTTCTTCAAAAAGACTTAGCTTTGATACCAATTATTAGGCCCAAAAGGAGACAAGCACAATTGAGATGGGGGTGAATCATTTGTGTGTACATAATTACTTTAATTTCACTTTATCCACTTGGATCTGAATCATAAACAATAATGCAAGATCCATAACACAAATCACAAAACATAAAGATTTATTCTCAAGGAAACCTTATTAAGGGAAAACCCTGGTGGGATTCAAACCCACTAGATGAGTGTACTCTATTAAAAGTACTACTTAGTTAAGAGAAAAATATAGAAGAAAGGATGCACTTGCAACCATAGGCTTACAACCCAATCTACAGGCTCACTGCCTAGATCCCACTACTAACAATACAATCTCAAATATGGCCCTCAGTCGAGTTCACCAATATATCATCTATTACAATGGGGTGGACATACAGTCCTTATAGCCAAACTAACAAATAATCTTCAACCTTGAACATGCACAAGTGCTACTGAATCAACATCAAGAATCACATGTTCTTCATCAAGTCGGCTAGGATCTAAATGAAGAAATGCCAACATGCTACCAAAGCAGTAATATGATCATCTCAACCACTGAAAACAAACAACATGATCATCACATGGTCCAAGAACACCATCAAGAAACATGAATACAATCCAAAACCTTCAAATCATATCCAATACAAAATCCAAACTCATATGTATCTCTAATTAACGGGAACACTAAAATATTGAACTCTGTTATAAAAAATAATAGCTTGTTGTACTTTGAATCATGAACAACACCATATATGAACACAATTATTGGTGCTCTCAAAAATCTATATATTTTTCAGCCCGTAATCAGAGAATTTTCCTAAGGCAAAGTTCAGCGCTTCAAAGAACAGTTTAAAAGACCTAAGTTCAAGTGCATGCAAAGGTAGGTCTGTTGATTTTCATGTCATAGTGCTTGGGACATGTGTTCCTCGCATTTCATTTGGCATATACAGTTGGTCACAACTTCCAGAATTCAGTTTGGACAAGTTTTGAGGATACCCATTTGAAGGACATTTCACAAATCTGCACTTTACATTCTGATCGGTTTTAACTAAAGGGCCTACTTCGGAGACTTGCATCTGACACTTGGTTGATATTCATGAAGAATGAAATGTTGCATCATGTTTTAGGCATGAGAAAGAAGTACCACACCAATTTTCAGCCCCCCATGTGCCCGGTTGACATGTTTACCGGAGCCATTCTGTTTGTAATTTCTTAGTTTCTCCAGGATTGCACAGTTCAGTTTTCTAAGTGGCTCACTTTGGGGCCTTTCCATTTGCGTCTGGTTCAAGGTCAAACATAATTGATGGTTGTTTTATAATGTAGACATGGAATTGATGCTCCCTAATAAGTTTCAGATCATGACGAATCCGTTTGACCCATTTCCTCAAACAGTTCCGGATGCAACTTCTACTATTTTATTGCCTTTCAGTTCGGGATGTTCTAAGTGGCCAACTTTGGCGTTTATTTCTGGATGATTGGTTTATCTTTACGGAATTCTGATTGTAGCATTATTTTCTATGCATAACAAAGATCATATATCCAGGGTTTCAAACCGTGAAAGTTTCATTTGATTGGATTGCCAGGTCAGTAAAAAGGTGTTCAATAATGTAAAAAAAGTGCGGATAGGAAAACTCTGCAAAATAGCCATTTTTGAAAATTCATAGCTTTTTACTAGTTGCTCATCTTTAGTTGAGGTTTGGTTGGTTTCATTCCTTGCATATGAGGCTTTTTCCAGTTTTAGTGGCTCACCCTCAGCTCATCGTTTGATATTTTTCAAACATCTCTTTCCGGGTCAGTCAACAGTGATTTTCAGTCCGTGTTTGTCGGCAATTCTAAATGAGCGATTTCAAGTTTTAAAATCTCTTACATCATTCATCTTTGGGTGAAGCCATCTAACAGGGTGATTATCTATATTAAAAGGTTCGTGTCTACCAAGTTTCAACTTCCAGTGATATGTTTTGATCAGTATTTTAATAGCGCGACTCGAAGTGTTTTGTTAAGAATTGGTGACTGGCGAAGTATTAAAAGTTGAAGTTTTTTAAAGCTTCCGGTTGTCCGGATTGGAACCAGTTGCAAGCGCCAGTCGTTCTAGATGATTTTAAAGGCCAGTTGTTTGAGTTTGAAATTTTTTTAGGCCAGACCCGCTTGGGGTCCAGCCTGTCCCATTATTTTAAAGAGGCCTCTGTCAGGTTCTTGTGGATGATTGTGTGACATTTTGAGAGAAATGATTCTAGAGACAACATAATAAAATAAAATGCGATGTGTCCAGATTTTTCTTTGTGAATGGTAATGTTCTGGTTTGAGAGTTATCGAAATGTCACAAGCATGTTTTGTATGTTGATGCTGACATTCACCATTGAATTGATGGAGTGCTCCACATTAAATAAAGAGGGGCTTCCTCCAAGTAAGAAATGCCAATTAAACATAAGTGAGTAGCATGCTGGCATAAGCCAATACAATAGTGGTTGCAAATCGGTATGAAATGGTCAACACAAGAGAGCAATGCATGGTGCGCTTAATAAAAACATAGGCAGCAAGGAGGACCTTGCCGAAAATTGTGATTGTAAAAGAGAGATAAAAAATTAAGAGGCATGAGAATTTATAAAGGGGAGTAGCCAAGCAAGAGGTGTACCTAGTTGCAAGATAAGTGAGCTTCCTTTTGTGTTGTGCGCATTCTCTATGGCATAAACATAATGCCAAAATAAAGAATAATGAAAAGGGGGAAGTTGCCAAAGTAATGGAAGTAGTACACACCAAAATGATATGCTGCTCACATTTTCAACAAAGCATTGGCGCATTTTTTTTGGATCTTGTGTGCACTTTATATGGAAAGTATGTGTCTCTTTTTAGATTGATGCATATATTGAAACAAAGGAAGTGCGTGTGTTGTTTCAAGCAGCACCAATCAACACGCAAGGGAGGAGGAGCTGCATATTTTAGAGTGGGGCTAGGCGTACTTCTTTTAGAAAATGTTGCGCATACCAGTTGGTGTTTCACGCACCTGTTGCAGAATACACACCAATGGGAGGAAGAAAGTATGTATTCTCTTTTAGGCTACACACTTCACTTGTGTGCACTCCTTTCTTTCTATGCACATGCTCTTGGCTGGCACATATCCAGTCTATTGGAAAAGAACATGAATAAACTTGTTGATTGCTCTTTGTATGGTGCCAATGTCTTCCTCCCTCATGCACCAATGTACTACTTCACGCACCAAGGGAAAGTAGAGATGGATGAGGCTGTGTGGATTTCCTCATTTGTTGTGTGGACCTCTAGATTATGTGATGTTTGTGGAGTGCAAGGAGAGGGATACGTAGGTCTAGAATGTGGGTGCTTGCTGCCAAGTGCCAAGTACATAAAATAGACAACAACACACATTCAGAGTGTGGGGGAAAGATTGCATGACAAAGTAGGGAATGAAGAGAGAGTCTGTAGGCTTCCATATGCGCTTGCTAGTCTAAGTGTGCCAATAATGTTATTGCATTATGTGAAAAGATTTATCCCACATTTGACATATTGTGTTTTCAAAAGATATTTAAAATGAACACTGATCGGAAGTAATGTAAAGAAGTAAAGAGAGAGGGCTTTATGTGTGGGGTCTCTCAAATTTGGTGGGCCTAGTCAAGCGCACTCCAAAGAATAACTTTTGACACAAAAATTATTATAAATGAAGAATGAATTATCCCACATTGACCATAAAATGAAGAAATCAAATGTTTATAAAGAAAGCAACACACATTCATAGTGTCTAAAGTAGACGCCCAGTTAAGGAGCCTTCTCACACGTGTGGAAACTGAGGTAGACAAGTCTTCTCACATGCACAGAAACTAAGGTAGACAAGTGGACAGTGACATGAATTACGGGCCCCACCCACATAGGTAAAGTAAATTTTGACATAACATTGATATGTAGGCGCTTGTTTGACACCTGAGCTACGTGCCCAGATCGACGATTATCACTGATCCGCTATGAGGAAGATGCAAGGAAGATACCATAGCACTTTAGCAACATGGTGACACCTGTTAGCTCGGTGATGTGGCAAGATGGTACATTAAGGCACCCAGATGGATTGAGCGACTGAATGGGAATGTGACACTTGGTGGAGGACAGTGACAAGGCAGTGATGAAGTAGAGCATTGAGCAGTTGGTTGGCTGCCTCGAGATGCATGCCAATTTAATGGTGGTCGCTATAGCACGAAGATGAAGTTAAACATGAGTTACCTTGGTGCTTTAGTGATAGAGCACCATGTGTCATCCGGTGAGCTGGCAGGTAAGGTTGCAGGTTGGTGCCTAATCAGTAGAATACGCCAATTATAGAGTGACAAGTGGCATAGTGATATGCAGAGGTCCAGGGAGGTGATGAGGTGGCCGATCGACCCAATCAGCTCGTGCCACATGGCACATGGGGTCCAGCTCAAAATTCAAATCTGCAACAAATATTAAAATCCAAATTTGTATAGTTTGTACTATATAAATAAATCCAAAAATTAAATAATACAGGCTACTCATGGGAAATGATGTCTAGGACTCTTTTTTTATCCAAATATACAAGTATTATATGTTTTTGAAATCAGTGCAAAACGAGGAATTCAATGGTGGTGTTAAAAATTAGATTTGACCAAGATGGTAAGAGCAGTAATGGACTATGTATTTTGAGATCAAATTTGGGTAAGGATGCAGATATTTTATAAGAGATATGTTCTGGAATGAAATGAAATCAGATTTATCTGAGATATTTTTGTTAGTCTTAGGGTTGATTGCGTTGCCCTAAAAATGCCCTAAATGGTCCTAAGCTTGTTGCAATCCTATATAAGGATTGCCAAGACCATTTACAGAGGCTGCTAGTTTTCTAGTTCACAAGGTTACATCATGAACCTTCAGTCAAGGAGTAGGACATGTTCAGTCCATTTTGTATTAGGATAAAGTAGAAAGTTGCATATTGTGTCAAGTGGCTCTGAATCTTCAAGCAAGGTGTATGCAGAGGCTTAGGTCCTCATTTTAATTCAAGTTTTCAGTTCCATTTCTCTCCATCTGTGTCAAGTTTTATGAGTTTTGAATGTTCTGATTCTTTGTATGGAGTTTATCTATGCATGTGTTATTTGTCTTCAGTTCTGGTTTTAATCAGATTAAAATATGCTCTAGATGATACACAAGTTCATAAGGTTTGCACAGGGATTTCCGTAAGCAGTATGGTTCTGGGTATTTGTATTTATGACTTGGATTTGTGGTGAAGTAATCAATAATCAGTTTCTATATTCTACAGTGTATTAGATGATTTTCCCAATGAATAAGGTACTGATCTGAAACAAGTAAACTCTATGCTGATACATGTCTGGTTGGGATGTGTTGTATTCTGCAAAAGTTTAATCAAATCCTTTCAATCCTTTTAGTTTTATGTATTTAGGCCTCAGTTATTTCATAGCAATGGAGAGTCAATGAATGACTGGTTATCATTTAGTACTTTCTTGCTATTATCTACTTTGTTCAATCCAGTTCTGGTGTTGTAAAGAGTGTTCTATTATACTAGATTAGGTGCACCCGCCTTGGTTCTGTAGAGCCAGAAGTGAAGAGGGCAGTCTTGTCCCTATAGTTGGTCTAGTTACCTATAGATTTCTTCATATTTGGAACCGACCATTCCCAAAATCAGTCTTAGGTATATTGGTATTCATGGAGTGTAAAATCCTATCCAGGAACCAACAACAATGATAAGGAAACATGCAATCACCAGCTTCAAAACCTCTAAAACATTAAATACAATTCATACTAAATCAAATACTCATCAACCATTCACAAGAACACTGTGACACTAGTAACTAAAAACTCAATTATATCTTACTCAAACTATTGAACCAACCTCTTCGAACCTCTATAGATGATCTATAGACATCTCAAAATAATATCTCACCATTGCATCTCAAGATCTTTACAATAGAATTTGAACAACTAAAATCCTCCTTACCGTACGTCCTGAACACACTATTTGAGAAAGAAACAAGTATGTTTACATCAATGATAAAACATTAATATCAACATACACAAATCCAAAACTTTGACATGCACAAAAATCTTCCAACAAATTGGTTACAGATTACATATGGTCTCCAACATCCAGAGCATACACTCAAAACATTTAATAAGGGAATATGTTTATAGGGAGTTTGAAAGGATGTCTTTCCATGAAGGACAAAGGGATACTATAGGAATAACAAAAAGATGGGAGAAACTCCCTATGACATTAAGAAAGAAAGATCCCCATAGTTTGATCAAATTCATGGCAGGAATGTAGTGTATTCTCATACACACACACACACACACACACTTAGGAAGGCAAGGCCAGAACACAAGTTTCCTTTAACCTTTCAACCTCTTGTCCTTATGTGGCCTATTTATAGTTGCATAGATACATAGCTAGATGAACAACTAGAGAACAACAGGATGAGCAAATTGGAACAAAGTAAGGATTATATTCGAGCATAGGAAGAAAATACGGTGTAGAGACCAACATTGGAGATTTTAGAATGAATGTAAGGATCAAAAATTTCTCAGTGTTGGAGGACCAACACTATTCTTAGTCGGGGTAAATGATGGGATGAATATTTTGTTAGAATAACTGAGAGGGGGGTGAATCAATTATCCACAGTCCCAAATTACAAAATGTATCTCTTAAAACAAATTTAGCTAATTCAGCAGCTCGGTAAACAAAAATAATAAACTGTCTATGTCTTTACCGATTACCAGCTAATTGCTCATAGTGATTACCAACCAAATAAAATATGCAACATGAAAATTATGATAACCAAACAATCACCACATAAACACATAACACAAAGATTTAACGTGGAAACCCTGTAAAGGGAAAAACCACCTGGGACTGGTAACCCAAAATATTTCACTTTTCTAGAGTGAGCTCGGTGAAGAGAACACCCTGTTACAGGTTACAAAACACACCATAAGGTGTGACCTTGTTAGAGGATTTAAGACTAATAGTTATCGTCCAACCAACATTCACTATGGGGTTGACAGGATAACAATGTACACTCTATTAATGACATCACAAGACTTTCAAGTCCACTCAGTTAAGATATTTTTTTGTTACAATGGTTAAACTAAAATAGTAGGTGATCTGATTACAATACAACTTGATTTTGTAGATGTTCATATCTATTCTAAGCCCATAAAATCCTTTGATCAATATTTCAATTCAGTTCATCAACATTCAATAACTTACTATCACTTGGTAAAGCTCTCTGACACTCGTTTCTATTCTACAGTTTAGTTCTTCTTCAACCAGTCTGATCAGACATGCATGAAGCTGTGTTCACGTGATATCTTTGTAGTCTCCTTCTTTTAGCATCCATTTCAACAATGAAACCAATGTCTCTTATATAGACAAGTAAACCATTTTCTTTTCATCCATCATATTTTTCCACTTAATCTCCTTCATTGATTTTGCCGCTTAAACCTTCCTCAGCAGATGTGTCAATAGCTCATTTCAATTCCATCCTTTATATCTTCTTCAAATTTTGTTAGCCATTGATCTCATAACAAAATTTATCTTCAACCTCAAAATCATACACATTCCAGCTAATCAATTTCTATCGGCTAAACTAATATTTAGTTCTTTCATCCATACTCGGTTAACGAAGAAATATGTCAGTGAATACAAGCTCGGTTAATACTATCACTCGGTATACACTACACTAGCTCAGTGTATACTAAAGTGCTTCATTTACCGACCACACTACTTTGTTAAGTTTTTCTTCCAACTTCATAATAGATTACTGTAACATAATCAAGTCAACAATATGAAGTCATAGGATCATCAATAAATTACCAAGAGTATTCCTTATCTTCATCTGTCATATCCATCTTCCTCCATGTAGATATCTCAGTTCTTCATCTTTTCTCCTCTCTTACAGATGTTTAGATATTTGCAACTATCATGATAAGTACTATCAAAACTAGTTGACATCAATGACAACATAATGAATGATTTAATTATCTTACATATCATTTCAGTACTTGGTGATCTCTAATCACTGATCTTCAAGTCATTTAGGTATTCAATCATTTGTAGTTCATCAATCTCTCCCTTTGGCATTGATGGAAACTCAAGCAATATGAAATATACCATACACATAACAAACATGTATTCTACAACTATGTAAGCAAATGATGTAGCTCGGTAATCTCTCCCTAGCTTGATATTTAATATGTTTAATCACTATGTTACATGAAAACATTGCAAGTGCAGACTTTCCTCTGCAAATATGATCTTTAATCCAACTATCAAATTCCTTCTTAGATTCCTTTATGTTCTTAGCTAAAAATCTTTAAAACTCTCCCTGACTTTCTTAGATTATCTCTCCCTTAGATAGATGTTCCAGTGATCTCTCAGTTTGTCATATTGTTGATCTCTCCCTTTGACAACAATGCCAAATAAAAACATAAAACATACAGCTCTGCATTAGCCATGTGACTCTCTGTTGTTCAGTGCATACAATGTATCTCAGTATACTGATATGCAAACCATTGTTCCTAAAATATTTCACAACCTTAGATAGAATCCAAAGTGTGACCTATGTTGCATCAACATGAATGATCTTCTGATAAGATTAGGCCGATGCAACCTCCAGATCACATTAGTGACCAATAGACATGGGACAGACCCCAAGTCTAGTCCTCGAGTATTCAAAAGTTTCCTTCAGTAGAGGCTTGGTAAATATATCAGCAAGTTTCTCTTTTGATGTAACATATTCTAGTTTGAATTGCTTCTCCTATACTTGTTCTCTTAAGTAGTGATACTTAATAGAAATATGCTTGGTCTTTGAGTGCATTACAGGATTCCTAGAAATATTTATTGCACTAGTGTTGTCACAATATATAATCACCGGCTCAGTGATTACCTCATTCATTCCTTCCAACACTTGTTTGATATAAGCAATGTTTGAATAGTTTGTAGTAGTAGCAACATATTCTACTTTGGTACTAGACTGAGAAATATGAGGTTGTTTCTTACTTGTCCAAGTAACAAGTCTTTCACCAAAGAAAAATGCTCCTCCAGTTGTACTCTTTCAATCATCTATATTTCCAGCCCAATTTGCATTAGTGTAGACTCTTAGTTAAAACTTGCCTTCCTTAGGATACCATAATCCATAGTCCTCTATTTTCTTCAAGTATCTTAAGATTCTTTTTGTAGAAACCATGTGTGATTCCTTTGGATTGGCAAAAAATCTGGCAATAATCTCCACTGCATGTGCAATGTTTGGTCTACTATGCACTACATACATCAATTTACCAATCATAGATCGGTACAATGTCTAGTTTACCTCTGTAGATTCATCATCTTTAGTCAGTTTGCAGCCTATGACCATCAGTGTTCCAACTAGTTTAGCATCATCCATGCCAAATGTTCTCAATACTTCCTTTATGTACTTTGATTATGTGATGAATATTCCATCATTCTGCTGAATAACCTGCAAGCCTAGAAATAACATAATCTCTCCAAACACAAACATTTCAAATTCTTTTCGCATCTCATCAACAAATGATTTATAGATATGATCTTGTCCTCCAAAAATTATATCATCCACAAATATTTCAGCAATCAAAATAGTGTCATCAGACTCTCCTTTCATATACAAATTGTTGTTTTCACTAGTTCTAACAAAACCAATACTTAACAAATGAGTATGCAACCTTTCATACCAGGCTCTAGGTGCTTGCTTTAAACCATATAAAGCTTTGTGTAATCTACATACCATGTCTTTCTTATCTGGATAAAAAACACCTTCTGGTTCTTCTATGTAGACCTCATCTTCTAGTATCCCATTTAGAAAAGCAGACTTAACATCCATTTGATAGACTTTAAACTTCTTATGTGCTGCATATGCAAGTAACATGTAGACTCCCTCTAGTATAGAAATAGGTGAAAAAGTTTCACCATAATCTGTACCTTCCTCCTGTGCATATCCCTTTCATAGAAGTCTAGCTTTGTTCCTTGTAACCTCTCCATTCTCATTCAACTTATTCCTGAAAATCCATTTAGTACTGATAACATTCTTATCTTTTGGTCTAGGTGCTAAAGTCCATGTCTTGTTTTTCTCATGTCAGCATGCTAGCTTGCTTATCTCCAATGATTTGGTTCTCAGGATGATGTCTTCTGACTAATCTTTCCATTACTTGATCTCTTCGTTGTTGTTCATCATGTTCAAGTTCATTTCCTTCCTCGATAGCTCCTTCCCGATCCTCAGTTTCCCTTTGTTGTTCCTTAGTGTTGTTTTCCTAATGCTCAGTTGACTCAGCCTGTGGCTTTGGTAGGTACTCTGGATGTTCAATGTAACTGAATCTACCATAGTCTTCTAGCTCCCTAGTGCTTTCTTCTTCATTTTTATCATCAAATTCATCAACTCTAACATTGCAACTTTCAATCATTTTATTAGTAACTTTATTCAGACACTTGTAAGCTTTGCGTTTAGTGGAATATCCAAGAAATATCCCTTCATCCCCTTTAGAGTCAAACTTTCCATTTCTTTCATCTTTCAGAATAAAACATTTTCTACCAAAAATTCTAAAGTAACTTACAGTCGGTTTGTGACCAAACCATAGCTCGTAGGGTGTTTTGTTTGTGTCCTTCTTCAATTGTACTCGGTTTAGAGCATATACAACCATGCTAACTGCCTCTCTCCAGTATGTCTAAGCCACATTATTTTGTAACATCAGTGTCCTCGCACAATCAACAATTGATCTATTCCTCCTTTCAGCAATCCCATTCTGCTAAGATGTTCTCGGGGCAGAAACCTGTCTTTTTATACCATGCTCATTACAATAGTTAGTAAACTCATCAAAAATAAATTCACCACCTTTTTTAGATCTCAAGCATTTCAGTTCTTTCCTAGTTTCTTTCTCTACTTTTTCTTTGTACCATTTAAACATCTTAAATACCTCATATTTCTCTTTTAAAAACATTACAGTCATCAATCTAGTGTAATCATCAACAAACAGAATGAAATATCTATCTCTATGGTAACTTTGAGTTCTCATGGGACCACATAGGTCAGTGTGAACTAACTCCAAGATTCTCTTTGTTGAATAGTCTTTACTCTTAAAATTAGATTTTTTCATCTTACCTTTCTGACATTGAAGACACATAACATGATCCGGTTTAGTTAGACTAGGCATACCTCTAAAATTTTTCTTTCTACTGACTTTAATCATGTTATCAAAGTTTACATGACATAACCTTTTATGCCATAGCCATGCATCCTCATTTTTCATCATTAAACAAGAAGACTCATCATTGTCAAGATAAAACAAGTTACCTTTGGTTTGTGCTCTTGTTCCAATAAGTTTTCCTCCATCATCAAATATCTTTACCTTCTTGCTCTCAAAAGCTAATCGATGACCTGAGTTGTTAAGTTGTGCCACACTTAGAAAATTGTAATTTAGTCCTTCTACCCAATAAGCATTATCACATTTGATTTTATCATTTATCAGTAAATATATTTTTTCTCTAACCATACATGGTGTATCATTACCCATTTTTACTGATCCTCCATTATATTGCTCAAGATGATCAAAATTT
This sequence comes from Chamaecyparis obtusa, assembly GCA_027943335.1. Classification (NCBI taxonomy): domain Eukaryota; kingdom Viridiplantae; phylum Streptophyta; class Pinopsida; order Cupressales; family Cupressaceae; genus Chamaecyparis; species Chamaecyparis obtusa. The sequence goes on along the minus strand of BSBK01001824.1, from coordinate 640,229 downwards.
TCTTCATCACCAGTCATGTGATGTGTACAACCACTATCAATGATCCATGTATCATTTTTATTAACTTTAGAAATGAGTGTTGTCTCTACATACCTTTCTTCTTCCTCAGAATCATCCTTCATCACAACAAATACTACTTCAACATCATCATCTATGTCGGTCTCGGTATCATTCTCTTCAGCAATGTAACATAGCTTTTTTCCTTTATCATTTTTGTCTCGGGTATCCCTATTGTAGTGTCAGTAACTTCTGTTGTTTCTCCTCCCATAGCTTCCTTCACCAGATTGATCCTTGTTTCTACCATCTTATTTTCTATTTGGGCATCTAGCAGCAATATGACCAACTTCTTTGTAGTTAAAACATGCTAAAGGTAATTTACCCCTATATCTACCTTTACCTTTAGGTAACCTTTGGGCCATAAGAGCTTTAAGTTCATCAAGCTCATCATCAGTGTTACTATCACTATCATCCTTATTATTTCTACTGCTAAACTTACCAATCTTCAGAGAATACATAAAAGTATACTCAACAGATGGTACAACACTATTATTAAAGTTGTTTAGCTCAACAGTTGTTAACTTACCAATCAGATTATCAAGAGTGAGAGTATTGTTAGGTGCAAACCTCATTTCATGTATTGTAGATATTCTGATTGCATAAATAGGCAATAAGGTCCTTAGAATTTTACTTACCACTATATCTTCATCAATGACACCACCAGATCCTCTGATAGCATTAACTACCTCCTTTATTCGATTTGTATACTGCACTATATTTTCTCCTTTCATTTTCATATCATCAAATCTTCCTCTTAAACTTTCAGCTCTAGCTCTCTTGACATTTGCATCACCACTATAAAATTGAGCAAGTTTATCCCACATTTCCTTAGAGGTAAGGCAATCCTTGACATCTTCAAATTTGGCATCTAATAGAGCATCAACAATCTCCATCATAGTAACATTATGCTCATGTCTATCTCTCAATTGATTAAGAGTCAAAGGTCCTGTAGGCGGTGCTAATTAGTCATTATCCAATAGGGTGAGAGCATAATTCCCAATTCCATATATATGAAATCTCATTTGGCTTTGCCATATTGTAAATTTGTCCTTGTTCAGCTTTGGCACTTCCCTCTTATACATTTTGTGATCTTTCTACTGAAGGCCTTAAAATTTTTTTCCAAGCAACCAATATGATCTAATACCAATTGTTAGAATAACTGAGAGGGGGTGAATCAGTTATCCACAGTCCCAAATTATAAAATGTATTTCTTAAAACAAATTCAGCTAATTCTGCAGCTTGGTAAAAAAAAATACTAAACTGTCTGTGTCTTTACCGATTACCAGTTAATAGCTCATAGTGATTACCAACCAAATAAAATATGCAACATGAAAAGTATGATAACCAAACAATCACCACATAAACACATAACACAAAGATTTAACGTGGAAACCCTGTAAAGGGAAAAACCACTTGGGACTAGTAACCCAAAATATTTTTCACTCTTCTGGAGTGAGCTCGATGAAGATCGAACCATTTAAAAGGTTACAAAACACACTGTAAGGTGTGACCTTGTTAGAGGATTTAAGAGTAACAGTTATCATCCAACCAGCATTCACTATGGGGTTGATAGGATAACAATGTACATTCTATGAATGACATCACAAGACTTTCAAGTCCACTTGGTTAAGAGATTTTTCTGTTACAATGGTTAAACTGAAATAGTAGGTGATTTGATTATAATACAACTTGATTTTGTAGACGTTCAGATCTATTCTAAGCCCATAAAATCCTCTGATCAATATTTCAATTCATTTCATTGACATTTAATAACTTACTATCACTTGGTAAAGCTCTTTGACGCTCGGTACTATTCTATAGTTCGGTTCTTCTTCAACCAGTCTGATTAGGCATGCATGAAGTTGTGTTCACATGATATCTCTGCAGTCTCCTTCTTCTGGCATCCATTTTAACAATGAAACCAATGTCTCTTATATAGACAAGTAAACCATTTTCTTTTCATCCATCATATTTTGCCGCTTAATCTCCTTCATTGATTTTGCCACTTAAACCTTCCTTGACAGATGTGTCAATAACTCATTTCAATTCCATCCTTTAGATCTTCTTCAAATTTTGTTAGCCGTTGATCTCATAACAAACTTTATCTTCAACCTTGAAATCATACACATTCTAGCTCATCAATTTCTGGCGGCTAAACTAAACATTTAGTTCTTTCATCCATACTTAGTTAATGAAGAAATGTGTCAATGAACACAAGCTCAATTAATATTGTCACTTGGTAAACACTACACTGGCTCAGTGTATACTGAAGTGCTTCATTTACCGACCACACTACTTTGTTAAGTTTTGCTTCCAACTTCGTAACAAATTATTGTAACATAATCAATTCAACAATATGAAGTCATAGACTCATCAATAAGTTACCAAGAGTATTTCTTATCCTCATCTATCATATCCATCTTCCTCCATGTAGATATCTTAGATCTTCATCTTTTCTCCTCTCTTACAAATGTTTAGATATTTGTAACTATCATGATAAGTACTATCAAAACTAGTTGACATCAATGAAAACATAATAACTAATTTAATTATCTTACATGTCATTTCAGTACTCATTGATCTCTAATCACTGATCTTCAAGTCATTCAGGTATTCAATTAGTTGTAGTTCATCATATTTTCCCATATTTTTTATAGTATTTGTTGTGTCTAGACTAGTCCTTAATATAATCCATTAAGTTGGTCCATTGTTTTCTGTTTACGTCCTTAAGACTTATTTTTTATTTGGTTGGGTTTGTGGCATGCAACCATATAAACTTTAGTTTCATGATTTTTATGGTTCATACTTTCATAGGTTGGATACTTATGATTGAACATTAATACCATTTAAATGCTATGCAATATTCTTATATATGATAATCTATAGTTATGTTTCAATGGATAGTTAATCATATGATGAATGGATATGTGTTGCATGTTAAATGGGATATTCCTTGTCTGTTCTTGTTAATAATTTATGATGTAGATCAATTCATTGAAGAAGGTATGACCAAGCAAGTCTCGGTTACTCACGAAGTCTCAGTCTTGTAGCTAAAAGAATGGTATTGGAATCAGTCCAAGGATGAAGTTGGTGACATCCAGGATAAGATTAAGTCAAGAGAATGTCCTTAATGTTGAGAAAATATAGGAAGTGGTGGGAGCTATATATGTTCTTCATGCTCATTGAATAAGTTCTTATTCCAATCTTTATGGATGTTTTTATTCCTACTTCTTAGCTTGCAATAATGAATCCACCTATTCTCTTGGTTTGATCATTTATTAGTTAAGTTTACTTTTATAAATAAGTGTTACTCTCTTGTGTGAGAAGCAAGAGGCAACATTAAATTTTTTAATAGTATACTCTATTCTATTTCATCTTTATGAATACAATTAGACTTGTTTTTACATGAATATAATAATGTATTTTTAAATAATTATCCTTTTTAATTGAGTTCTGGATACTTACTCAAGGGGGCCCACTTGGTGAGTAATCCTTGGTAGCATTAGTGTCATTTCTTGTAACTTATAATTTTATTTTTAATGTTTGTTTGTTCCTGTAGCCAAATAAGGCATAGTAGTTCTTTCCTGATTCATACCAAGCTTGTGTTAATTAAGTCTTGTGAGTTCAACATTAGCATTTTATTTAGCATTGGTGTTTTAGCTAAGTTACTTTACAAGCATTCATTTCCTGCAAAAATAGAATAAGTTTACTTTCAAGTCTTTGTTTCCTGCACCTTAAGAGTTATCATGGCTTTAGTAAGCACTTAGTGCATATATTGTGTAATCCCATTTCAAGTATGTGTCTCTAGATTGATGATTAAATGAGCCTTCATAATGAGAAAGATAGCTACTCAAATAGGATATCCAATCCCTGAGTTGAGTTATGAACCTAGTCATTGATCCCTTTGTGAAGTCAAGCATTTTTGGCACCATTTATGTGGATGGTGTCAAGCTAAGGACCTAATACAACCATTTGTAGAATTTAATTTAGTTTCATGCTTTCCATTCATATTCTAGTTCAGTTAGAATTCATTTACAAAAAAAAGTCTACCTAAGTTCACTCCATCTACATCCATATAAGAAGGATAGATGCTTTAGGAATATTCCTTCACAATTACCCCAACAATTAGTTAGGAGACATCTTTGTGCCACACGAAGAAGAAGAATAAGAGGAAGAAAACCATTTTGTTGATGTTGTTCCAAACCTGCCCACTTCCTCATCATCCTTAGAATATGAACCCTGGAATGCCCCTCCAACCCTATCAAATCTTGGTTATGCTCACCAAGGAGTTAGATCATGCTATAAGTGATTTCATGGTTATTTTGTAAGAGAATGATCCTTCTTGAGATGGTTTCTTAATAATCATGATAACTTCACATTTTAATTTGGGAAATAATAATATTCACATAAGTATGTCCTTTATATCTTCTTGTGTGTCTATGATAGTTTAGGATCTTAATACTAAAAGCATCACCTGATAGGCTTATATGCTTCTTTATGAAATGCTCATTACTAATATTTATGTTTACCTTAGGTTAATTGACTATAATCACTTAAGGGTTGGATCTGTTATCTTCTCTAAAAATGTTACTTGGGATTAGATATGATTAATACATTTGGGGTTATATGATTTATTTATCTTGATCGGATAATGGGACATTTTGAGTACATGTCTGATGGTTAAATGGGTTTGTGAAAGATAATAGATGATTTATGTTTACATGATTATGTTATGATTCATTATTGTTATACGATATAGAAAAGGGATCATTTTGATACTAACCGCACTAATCCAATTATGACTTGTTGATGTGATTGTCAGAAGAGGGGAGGCAGTCATAGTTACTCCTCTAGGAGGTCCACATGATGTCTCACTCTCCCTCCTTGTTTGCAATTATTTGTACATATGTATATATTGGTGTACTTGGTTGGTGTTGTAGAATGCATGTACTAGGAATTGACTCCACCTAGCTACATAGGTATGAGCGTGCCTTCAAAATTCTTGAACTATTGTTGTGTGGAGGTATTACCAAGATTACTCTCAAGGTTACCATGGACTTAGATTTTGGCTTAGGAGATTACCCTAGTTGGGGGATCCAAATGCTCTATGTGATGTGGTCTTGTGAATTATGTTTTGATGTCGTTTTGTGATTTTTGATGTGAGCCAGATTTATCCCTAACTAGTGTATATATATATATATATATATATATATATATATATATATATATATATATATATATATATATATATATATATATATATATATATATATATATATATAAGTGTACATTGATTGTATGTTATATAGGTATGTGTATGTGGGTGCACACACATATACCCATGCTTATATAAATAATAATATTTGTATGGATTTATCGATTGTTTTAGTGGTATGTTATTTAAAGTGAATTCAATGAAGTGTACTAAATAAATGTATTAAAAAGGTGAAAATAATATTAATAATAGTAATAATGAAAATAAATGCTCTTTGTAGTAAAACTAGCTATCTAGGAGGGAGTCAAACTCGAGACCTCCTAGAAGTTAGGCTAGTTGGTTTCCATGTGTACTATGTGGTTTTCTTGAAAGTTATTTGTTGAATGTTCTTGTTATGTTTTCCTTCGAAGATTATTTTTAATTAAATTCATTAAAAATTTGTTAAGTGCTTACGGGAATAATTGGTTTGATTTTTCAACCAACTATGGAAGTTGGAGAAGTTGCTTCCTATAAAGCAACTCCTCCAACCACATAGTTGGAGGTTAAATGTTTGAAGATTTTGTGTGCGGGGGGGGGGGGGCGAGAATTTTTGGAAGATTTTTTTTTCTTCTGAGTTGTCTATAAATGATTTCTCCAGAAATTTTTGGTGAAAGTTATGTGAGTTTGAGAGTCTCTGGTTGGTGAAGTCTTATGTGTGAGGACTGCTTGAGAAAGATTTTCAGAAGGATATCTACTCAAGGCTGGAAAAGTTTGCAGAGAGTCTCCAACCAAGGGAGGATGATTCTCCACAGGACCCCAGGTAGGGTCTAAACTGGGATGAATCTCCATTCTTCCCATGTGCATGATTATGTATATGAATGAAATGTTACTCAATGAGAATATGATGGTTTATTTTTGTTTGAAAATGAGAACTATATATATGTTTTATTTTTGTATGTATTTGAAATATGTTTCCGGGAAGTAATTTTTATGAATGTTTGTTTGTTCATTGTGGTGAAATCTTCTTAGGAGGGTAAAGTGGTTTTGATCATGTAGGATAGTGTATTATATTGTTATTGAATGTATTACGAATATTTTCAGAATTTAGAACTATTGTTTCAACCTTACTGGTCCTTGTCGGTTTGGGCACCACCTTTCCTTGTCCAGATCTAGAATAGATTTGTTAGATAGATAAGATGGATTGATGAGCCTTTTCTAAAGGGAAACTAAGAGATCTCAAATGGATTGTGCTCAGATTAGGCATCCACAGTCCCCATAATGCCCAGTTTTACCCGTAAGACATAGTTGACTGTCGCGTTTTGCAGTTTCTGTCGGCTTAGTATTGACCGAGTAGGTCGGTCTGGTATTGACCGAGCAAGTTGGTCTAGTATTGACTGAGCAGGTTGGTCTAGTATTAGATGAGTAGGGTCAGTGTAGTGTTAGCCGAGCAAGAAAAGAATGCTAGTGTGAACCGAGCTAGATAGGAAAAACAAGCTTTAAGTTATACTTGTATAAAGAGTTTAGGTACCTTCTGAGATGATTGAGATAGGTTCCAGATTCATAGGAGTTAAGATGCAATTTCTAATTTTGAGATTTCTAAAAAATTAGACTTAGTTATATTTTAGGCACATGTGAATTTACAGAGCATGGTGTTTTGGCATATGAAATTTTGTGTAAACCTTAATATGTTCATTGATTGTTTTGTTGGGATTATATGGTGCATTTAGATGCTTGAATAAGGTTTAGGATGTTTTTTAGGGATTAGAATTAGAGTTAAGATTTTTCAATGGACTAGGACTGCTCTAAGGCCTCCTAAATGTTTCCCAAATGTTCCTAAACTTTCCTATTCTTTTCTATGCTTTGATTCTAGTTCTTGAAAGTGTTTATGATGTGTTTGTATTTATGATGTGTGAAGTTTGTATCACCTATGTACATTTTTTACTTGTTTTGTTGGGGTTATATGGTTTACTTATGATGTGTTTTGCACTTGTCATATACTTGAGTTTAGTTTATGAGGCTAGGACTTGTCTCGATGGCTTGTGTGCATGGGAGGGTTCCTTAGACCTATAAATGAGCCTTGGAAAAGTTGAACTTGTACATGTGAAAGGTTTTATGTTTCTTTTTGAGATGTCTTGTGATAGACATTCTTCCAGTGGTTCCTATTATGTATATGGCTAAGGTTAGGACTTGCTCTGAGGGCCTGAGTGCGCAGGGGAGTTTCCTAAACCTATGAATTAGGACTTGGAAGTGTTATCTTGTATTTGTGGACTGTGATGGGGTAAGGGAATAGGAACCTTAAGTGAGTGGCTCACCATAGGTGCTAGAACCCTAAAGTGGTTGCCGGAGGATCCTATGGGTGGGTTTGTAAAAAGTGATAACCTTAAAAATTAACCTGGAAGGGGGGATTCAAAAGATAATGAAAGAAAATATAATGGCCACATAGACCTGATTGGAGTACCGGGACTAGGGATAACTACCAAGATGGATCCCTATTCATAAAGGGGGGACTGAGGTTACATGGTTGCCAGGGTGGATCCCAATACACAGGTTGTGTGATGACACTCACTTAGGTGGTCTCCTAGAACCTTAACCTTGGTGTTATAACATGATGATATTTTTATGTGTCTTATTCTTTTTGTTTTGAGTCTTGGATTTATTGGTTTTTAAGACTTAGATTTCCTTAAGATCTTGAGAGTACCTTGGTTCTATCTCCTAGCACGGGGGGTGGAACTTTACCAATTTCACATGGTTGGGTGGTAAATCTCTTTTGAGGTATTGTTCGTGGTTCGTGTTGTTGCTGAGATTCTGAATTGTTCAGTGGTGAAGATGTTGTTCTTGTATCATGTATCTCTATCTTTTTTAATCAAGATGTAAAGATGTATTGTAAGCCCTTGGGCAACTTGATGTAATTATCTTTCTATATGCCTTCGGGCAATGTGCAGTAACTATAATTATGTTTGTAAAAGGAAATTGTAAGAAATAAGTTATGTATAAGGGAAGGGTAGAATTATGAATTTGAAAAGGGGATTGAATATGGTTAAAAACAATGAGTAATTCCTACCTTATATCTCTTGTGAATTTTTAAAAGAAATTGAAAGTAATGGTTCTATGCAAACCTTTGTAATGAAAGTACTTATGGATGTTAACTTCTTTAAAAGGAAACTTGTTTTGATATTTGGTTAGTGAAAAGATATGCTAAGGGTTGAAGGGTATCTCCAGGTGAAATAATAAGGGAAAAGGAAATATGTATGTTATTGAAAGAAGTAATGAGGTGTGACTTCTTAAATGTATAGTTCATTGTGAGTAATGTGTGATTATTCAAACAAGGTTTTAATCTCAATTCTTAACTAGGCCTATACAAGGTTATAGATGATGATTTGTGGAAGTTAAACGTATGGGAAAAGAAAGATTCATTGAATGGTTTGTGTTGGTTAACGATGTATGGTTAATTACTTTACACTATTTCTATTATTATATTGAAAGTAGAAAGTAGGGACTCTTATTGTAAAAGTTTAATTGAGTTTTGATGGTGCAATTGAGTTGAGCATAAATAATGTTAAGGAGTAAATAAACATGAAAGAATAAATGTGCTTAGTGGATGTGATAATTAACGTGTGCTTGTTTCACTTCTGAAGGTAAATTACGTGTTAGTCGGTAAGGGAAATTAATTCCACTAGTTCATTAATGTAATTGGTTATGATGTGAAATGGAATTAATGTTAATTGAAGTTGAAATGGAAATAGAATTGTATTAGATGAAATACTTGATAATGGTAATTGAATTCATTAAGGTAACCTTAAGGAATGTACTTGTGAATGGTAATGATGGTATGTTAAAGTGTAAAAAAATTTGTTAGTTGTAATTTTAGGTCATTGACCTGATTCCTTATGGGTTCCCTGGCGAGGACATTACAAACCCCTTGGCTTTCACATCTTTGAAAAGCCTCTTGACTCAAATCATTTTGTTAAAATCTTAGCCAATTTACATATTCAACAATCAGAGTATCTTTTCCATCAAGAAGAGGATAACCGATTGGATTTGGTAGTCTACCAACAAAGAGGTCCATCAAGAGGTTCACCAAAGATGGAAACTTCTCCTCCTACCTTTCCATTTCCCATCACTAATCAACATGAAAATAACAATATGAAGAATATTCCCTCTTCAGTCCTTCCCAAGTTTTATGGCCTAGTAATAGAGGATCCTGATACCTTTCTTTTTGAGTTTGATATCCTTTGTAGGAGTTATGACTACACTACTGATGCTCATAGTCTTAAATTATTTCTTGCAACTCTTAAGGAGTCAACATCGAGATGATTTATGAGCCCAGGAAGTGATGTCATCCATACCTGGGATGAGATGAAGATTGTATTCTTGGATAACTATAAAGAGTATTGTAGGGGGATTGACATGAGAGGAGATGACATATTTAAGATGAGACAAAAAGAGGATGAAAGTATGGAGGACTATGTATCTCAGTTCTTGATTATCCTGCAAAAGAACACTCAACATCACCTTAATCAAGAGTCCCATAAATTTATATTTCTTAGAGGAATCAATGAAGGATTCATTGAAGCTCTAGACCTAATGGTAGGAGGAAATATAACTCAATCCACCTAGGATGAAATAAAGAGGATATGTCTAAACTACTCTAGAGATTCTATCAAGAAAGGAAGAGGATATAAACATGTTATAGGCTAATCAAATAGTGTTAGAGTTTCAAGGACAAAAATAACCCATCTTCTATCAAATTTCAAGCAGGATATTAAAAACAACATGGCAACACAATTGGACACCATGCAAGAAAAGAAGAAACATGAATAAGTTGAGGCTATGCTAGCAAAATTCTACCCTCATTGTAGACAAAAGAAGAGAGACTATAGATTCAAGATGGTGGCTAACTTGGAGACTAAGCAACTACCTACTAACTTCAAGCCAATAGAAGGAGATGATGAGAAAGTGTTGTTTGTTGCACAAAGGAGGCCATGGGATCCAAGACAAGGTATCCACAAGACTCTTTAACTTTTAGTGGTCCCTATTCCAATGCATATAATAATCATTTCCAACATTCTTTTAATTATCAATCCCAACCTTGGAATAATCCCCTACCTTAGTGGAAAAATTACCAAAATCCTCAACGGAAAAACCCTCAAGGAATCTAGAAGCAACTTCAAGGGGTGTGACATCCACCATAGGGTAATTGGAAATAGAATCCATAATGGAGAGGAGGAAAACAATGACCAAATCAACCCTGTAGATTCTTGTAGCCACCTCCTCATCCACAACAACAAGCACTTATGACACCTCTTGTAGCTAATGCTAATCCTCATAGACCAACTCAGCTACCCACTCAATCTCAACCAAATTATAATAATAAACCTCAATTGAAACATCAACCTATCTACTTAGTAGATCATAATCAATACCCTACTTATGACATAAATAGCAATAATATTCATCCAAGGTATGGATATATATTACCTGTACCATCCTCCGTTGTTATAACTAAAGTACCACCTGATGAGCTAGAACCAAAAAATCTAGCTCCTATCCCAGTTCAAGAAGGCCTACCTAAGGAAGCTGAGATACCTAAGCAATAAAACCCACCTTTTTCCACAAAGGCTAGAATTTTAGGTACTTAAACCTACAAAAGAAATTATTTTTGGCATACTTGATCAACTTAAACACATTTGTGTTAAAATTCTACTCTTTCAAGCAATAAAATATGTACCTATTTATGGAAAGGCTATCAAAGAAGCTTGTCTCAAGAATTATGGTAGGAAGAAAAAGGATCCCTATACTTTCCATGTCTTAGGATAGCTAGCATACATTATGCTTGGAAAATTTGTTGTCCCCAAATACTCCAACTCTGGTAGTTCAGTTGTAGAGATCATTATTAATGGAACATAAGTAAAGAATACCTTGATTGACCTAGGTGTAGCCATCAATGTCATGACTAAATATATTATACAAAAATTAGCATTACAAACCTTAGGACTTCTCCTACTATTCTACATCTTTGATGTGGGAGCATCTCGACCCTAGAGCATTATGGAAAATTTCATAACATTGTAATGTCTTAGGTTTTTTTAGCATTTCGTGGGACCATGTCTAAGAGATGGTTAAATAGATTAAAAGTACATTATAATGTGTTAAAAGAGTGGGAATGCTTAAAATAGCATTGTAATTTATGAAAGAGTGGGAATATCAGGTAGATAGGTGGTTTTCTTAACTACCTTAGAAATCTCCATAAAGTGAGACAAATGTAACCAAAAAGGATATAGAGGGAAGCTACAGGATATAGGAAGAAGAGAGAGAAAAGAGTGGAGAAAAAAGAGTTGGCTCTCTGGCCTACAGCTAGAGAGCCATGCATGTTCTAAATGCAAGTTGTATTTCAATGTTTTGGCTTTAATAAATTGTAGTTTTCGTAGTATCTTTTTCTTTCTATTTCTGTGCAAATTTGGTTTCATAGTTTTCCTTGTGAACTATTTAGTATATGGTTCTTGATTTTAGTTTTAGATGAAAGGAATTGAATATTTTATGTATCGAGTCTTTGAGGGATGTTTTTAAGTGCCATTTAAAAGTCTGGTCTGTTTATGTGATTATTCTTTATGACAGTCCCAATTTTGGGATGATGGAAGTTGTTTTTGTTTTGCTAATGTATCAGTTTACATTATAGTCCGATTTGGGATAATGATGAATGCTTGTTATCTTGTTTGAAATGGTTTCCAAGAACCATTGGTGTTGAGTAAAGAAATCAGGAGATAAAGTTTTTGAATGATGAGGTTAGGGAAACTGAATTATATTAGATATAATTCCAAAAATGGTAGTCAAAGACCATTGTTTGCTTACACTTGGGTTTTGGAGAGAGGAAAAAAAAGGTGGTGAGCATATGCACCCATGCATGCTCAAGCTAGAACCTAACCCATATGGTGTTGTTGAAGTTTTCCCATGTCGTGAGAACATCGAAATACAATGTTGTGATAACTGTATTGGTAAGAGACCCGAGGGAGTGTGTTTGCAAAGATACATTAGCATGGAAGTTTTGAACGTCGCTAAGATGTCAGTCGAAGATCTTGGTGTTGATTCCCACAAATGAGAGAAGTTGATAGCATGATATTGGAGGTTGGTAAGGTTGTCCAAGCTGCATGGAACCAAGAAGTAAGGTGTCTACCATCATGATGGAAAGAGACCATGAAAGAAGTTAGAATATGTAGAGCTAAGCTGCATGGTTATCAGTTTTGATTTATGTTATTGGGATTTTGTAAGCCATTGATTCTTGTGGAATCAAGTTGGAGGATGTTGGGAACAATTACAAGAATTGATTATTTATGTGCACGATGGTGCCGTGACCCACATGACATGGTAGCAATGATGCTTGACAAGGTAGATCATTGACATTTGAAGATTTAAAGATCTCTTTGATGCAGATTTAGGCAAGACATTGAAGAGTTTGCAGAAATGAAAGAGGATTTCTATTTCCTCTGCATCAGAATGGTATCAGAGCTAGCGAAAGATTTGGGCAGGGTAGAGTTTGTTTCCAAAGTAAGGTTGCAAGTTATTCCATCAAAGCTGCAAAAGGACAAAGATGTTCTTGTGTGAAGATCTCATGAAAAGAGGTCTAGATATTGTCTCCATCAAGATGAGGCTGGGTAGAAGGTGCCAGTGAGTAACCACTAAGAGAAGGGTGGTTAGCATCTTCTAGGATCTTGGGTGGGTAAGATGGCAATAAGGAAGTTGTGTGAAGCATCATGAAGCAAGATGGATAGTGACTAGTATGCACTCCATTGATGGGAGTCTGTTGCAGCATCAGAGCGAGGAACAGAAGTGTGCCCAAGAATTTTTATTCCACATTTCTCCTCAGCATTTCCATGGGACATGGAAATATTTTAAGTCTGGGAGTATGATGTGGGAGCATCTTGACCCTAGAGAATTATGGAAAATTTCATAACATTGTAATGTCTTAGGTTTTTTAGCATTTCGTAGGACCATGTCTAAGAGATGGTTAAATAGATTAAAAGTACATTATAATGTGTTAAAAGAGTGGGAATGCTTAAAATAGCATTGTAATTTATGAAAGAGTGGGAATATCGGGTAGATAGGTGGTTTTCTTAACTACCTTAGAAATCTCCATAAAGCAAGACAAATGTAACTAAAAAGGATATAGAGGGAAGCTATGGGATATAGGAAGAAGAGAGAGCAAAGAGTGGAGAAAAAAGAGTTGGCTCTTTGGCCTATAGCCAGAGAACCATGCATGTTCTAAATGCAAGTTGTATTTCAATGTTTTGGCTTTAATAAATTGTAGTTTTCATAATATCTTTTTCTTTATATTTCCGTGCAAATTTGGTTTCGTAGTTTTCCTTGTGAACTATTTAGTATATGGTTCTTGATTTCAGTTTTAGATGAAAGGAACTGAATAGTTTATGTATCAGGTCTTTGAGGGATGTTTTTAAGCACCATTTAAAAGTCTGATCTGTTTATGTGATTATTCTTTATGACAGTCCTAATTTTGGGACGATGGAAGTTGTTTTTGTTTTGCTAATGTATCGGTTTACATTATAGTCTGATTTGGGATAATGATGAATGCTTGTTATCTTGTTTGAAATGGTTTCCAAGAACCATTGGTGTTGAGTAAAGAAATCGGGAGATAAATTTTCCAAATGATGAGGTTAGAGAAATGGAATGATATTAGATATCATTCCACAAATGGTAATCAAAGACCATTGTTTGCTTACACTCGGGTTTTGGAGAGAGGAAAAAAAAGGTGGTGAGCATATGCACCCATGCATGCTTAAGTTGTAACCCAACTCGTATGGTGTTGTTGAAGTTTTCCCATGCCGTGAGGACACCAAAATACAATGTCGTGATAATTGTATTGGTAAGAGACCTGAGGGAGTGTGTTTGTAGAGATACATTAGCATGGAAGTTTTGAATGTTGCCAAGATGATAGTCAAAGATCTTAGTGTTGATTCCCACAAATGAAAGAAGTTGATAGCACAATATTGGAGGTTGGTAAGGTTGTCCAAGCCGCATGGAACCAAGAAGTAAGGTGTCTACCGTCGTGATGGAAAGAGACCATGAAAGAAGTTAGAATATGCAGAGCTAAGCTGCATGGTTATCGGTTTTGATTTACGTTATTTGGATTTTGTAAGCCACTGATTCTTGTGGAATCAAGTTGGAGGATATTGGGACCAATTACAAGAATCGGTTATTTATGTGCATGATGGTGTCATGACCTGCATGATGTAGTAGAAATGATGCTTGACAAGGTAGATCAGTGACATTTGAAGATTTAAAGATCTCTTCGATGCAGATTTAGGCAAGACACTGAAGAGTTTGCAGAAATGAAAGAGGGTTTCAATTTCCTTTGCATCAATCTTGCAAAAATTTCCATAGTTAATCCCAATGAGATGGTGGAAGATGAAGTTATGACATTGGACTCCTGGGAATACCCCTAAAAATTTTATGATCCTTTCTCCAAAAGAAACACTTGGGGGATATCCTATTATTATAGGTCATCCATGGTTATCTACTATAGATGCCTATATTGGATGTCATTAAGGAGATATGACCATCTCAGATGGTCTAACTACAAAGAGGCTAGCCTTGTATCCACCTACTCAACCCCAGCCTGAACTAGCAACACTTGTTTGGATAGATGTAGGGGAAGAATCTGAGGAAGTAAATTCAGTAGTACAATTAATGATGATAATAAGGGACCCTTTCCTACAGCTTTAAGAAGATGATGAATTTCTCACTATCATCATGCAAAATAATTATAGAGTGAGGGAATAGATCTTTGGATATTCCTCTACCCAACAATGCTCCCTACAACCTTTATATCCTGAGTCTGAGTCATTCAACATTCCCGTAGCCAAGAAAATATACCATATCCTACTTCCCCATGAGATCTAAATGCCTTCCTTGATTGAAGCTTCCATTATTGAACTAACCAAGAAGATTGAGGTTTCACCAAGTCGTTACTTGAACATAAACAATAAACTTAATCAACAAAAGCATTTGTCTTTAACCAAGTTGCTTTAGGATCATAATAAATCCTTTACATGAGATTATGGGGATATGAAGGGATTAGATCCTAAGATGTGTACCCATAGGATTTATATCAAGAAGGATAGCCTGCATATAAGATAGTCTTAAAGGAAAGTCAATCCTACTCTAAGGGAAGTAGTTAAAACTGAATTGTAGAAATTACTCAATGTTGGTTTCATATACCGCATATCACACAATCAGTGGGTTTCTCCCTTAGAGATAGTACCTAAGAAAGGATGTAAATAGAGGGTATGTGTATATTACAAAGAGATGAATAAAGTCACTAAGAAAGACCACTTTCCTTTGCCTTTTATTCACCAAGTTTTGGACTCTCTAGTAGGAAGGAAATACTTTTCATTCCTAGATGGGTATAGGGGGTACAATCAAATTAATTGCCCCTGAAGATCAAGATGAAAATACTTTTACCTATCTTTGGGGAACCTATGCATACTTTATATTACCCTTTGGAATTTGTAAGCTCCAACAATATTTCAAAGAGCCATCATTAGTATCTTTTGAGATATTTCTCATGACGGCATGGAGATCTACATGGATGATTTTACAACATATGGTGTTACCTATAAAGAAGCATTAGATAATATTGGTAAATTTCTAAAAATATGTGAAGAGCATAACCTATCCTTGAACAATGAGAAGTTTTTTATGATGATGCAAGAAGGCGTAGTCCCAGGAAACTATACATTTGAGGTTGGCATACAAGTAGACCCTGTAAAAATAGAAGTTATCCTTAATATACCTACCCTAACGAAGCAGAAAGATGTTAGGATCTTCTTAGGGCATGTTGGTTACTATAGGATATCCATAAAGAACTTCAAAAAAATGGTAGGTCCATTATATACTTTTCTTAAAAAAGACTCAAAATTCCAATGGATTATAGTATGTGATGAATCCTTCCTACAACTGAAATTTGTTCTCACTCAAGCACCTATCCTAAGAGGTCTAGATTGGTCACTTCCATTTTACATACACACGGATGCCTTAGATTTTTCTATAGGAGAACTATTAGGATAGAAGAATGGTTTTATATAAAATGTTATATGCTTCACTAGTAAGAATTTGCAAGGACCTAAACTAAACTACATTGTCACAGAAAAGGAGTTTTTAGTTGTTATCTATGCCCTAAAGAAATTCCACCATTATATATGTAATCACCGAAAAGTGGACAGGATCATTAATGTGATTAATCAAGGCAAAACTAAGGCAGAATCAAGGCAATTGAATCGAAACAAGCATTTAGCCAATCAAATTTCAAATCAAGCTTTAATTCAATTTAATTAAAAATCAAAGCCATTAAATTCAAGTTAAATCGATCAAATCATGATAAATTAAATCAATGTGCAATTAATCAAATTAATTGTATATTTCAATTTAAAATCAAATCAACCCACTCAAGGGGTACACATGGCTAAAAAAATTAATAAAATTCAATTAATTAAGTCCTATTTTCTCTCAACACCACATGGGAGAAAAAAGCCTCAACGAATAGGATTTAAGGAAAGAGCTCACATGGATCAAGCCAAAATGAATCACAATCACTCAATTTGAAAGAACATCTTATCCACTCATCTTGTCTTCTTGTCCCAAGCTTTGAGGACAAATCCATTTAAATTGTCTCCAAAGGGTGGAACCAAAGATTTAACCCCAACTCAACCTTGATCAAATCCAACTACACCCCCTACCCTTGCCAAATCATATAAAAGCAAGGGATAATTCAATCAATTATCATCCACAAATTTGAGAATTGCATCTAACCTCTTGAGATTTTGAGCTAGAAAGGCAAATTTAGAAGTTAATTAAGCATTTCAATTTGGAATTGAACATTTTAGCTTGCTTTATCGTATATTCTCATTCTAGGATTGTCATTAATGGAGGCTTGCTGAGAGCTTCACCATTAACATCCCTATCTAGAGATCTATAGAGTTCTTAATTGTCTTTATTTTTTAAAATAGCTCTTCCTTTGTGGTAATTTAGTTATTTTATTCAATTATTTGCAATACTAACCCTATGAAGGTACAAATTCTAGTACACAAAATGGCACCCACTGTGGGGCATTAGGCTTCACTTTTCTAAAAATCCAAAAAAATTTATATTTTCAATTTTTTTGCATGTTGAACTCTTTGTTTGATAGGTGAAATAGCGTGTATGATCATTTCTACAACACTTTTGACAGGTTCTCCAGCACGTTTGATACCTAAAATAGCACCTTGATGACAAATTGTTGCACCTTTACACAGAGTTTTAGTGTGTTTGATTCCTTCTCTTTTCTATCTTTATTCTCTCAGGGCTTTTGCCCTAACTAGCCAACATGTTTGATCCATTATCCAACACTTTTGCAGTGTTTTTGATGCCTTTACATAGGATTTCAGTGTTTTTTCTCTCTATTTTTGTGCTTTTAACTATTTTATTTAGCGCTTTCAATTTGATCTCTAGCACGTTTGAGCATTTAAATAGAACTTTCAATAGATTCAATAGTGCTTTTTCTTAAATTGAAAATAAATAGAATCTGACTGTCGAAAAATGTTTTCTCTCTGTTTGTAGGATGATAAATCATAAAAGAGTAAAAAAACTAGAGAGTAGATTCAATCAAGAAGGCAAAGCTTTAACAAAGAAGATAAAAGAGGAGAACATTGCTCACATTAAGCTGGTTCTTGATGTTGGAAATAGGAGAGATAGGTACTGAGAGGGGAGGGGTGAATCAGTGCCTTCAAAAACTTCACTTGTAAAACCTTTCAAATCTATAACTGTGTACTATGATAACCGATCAAAATACCTTGAATATAATTGTATAAATCAATCAGCTAGTTAACTTAAGAAAGTAAACAAGATGAAATCAATATGACAATCACATAACACAAGTATTTTGGTAATGCAGAAACTCTTGTAAGAAGGTAAAAACTGCAGTGGGGATGACACCCACAAATTCTTCACTACTGTAGATAGAAAAGGTTTGCCTGTTAGGGCTATAAGTTTTGATCACTTCTAGTGATCTTACCCTATTAGGAGTAACATATTAGATCAGCTAGATCTACCTAGTTATAGGATTTTAACAACACTAATGAAGTGTGTACTCGATTAAGAGATTTACATAAGACTGTTAAGTCTACTCTGTTAAGAGATTTTATCAAAACTCTACTACAATTGTTAGAAAGTAATAGGCAATTATCTGCTAGTTGACAACTCAATTGTCTAAAATAGATCTATAAGTGCTCATCAAAATATCAGCTTATCTGTGATGATTCTTTTCTTTGTTATGCTCAGTAGCCTTCTCTGATTCTGCTCAATCTGATATCCTTTGTACTTTGTTATGCTCGGTAAACTGATTGTCTTGAAGTTAGGCAATGTCTTCAAGTGCTCCCTGATTCATATATATTAGTTTACCAACCTCATAAAATGGTGCGAACATACAAAATATATAGTGTTCTATTTTGCCGCTTTAGCAAAAATTAGGTTACAAAAATAATCATAACCCTAAGATCTACAATGCAAAATTAACCTAGATCAACTATTACAATAAGATAAACATTACATTTATTGAGTATATTTTACAATAAATGCTCCTCGATCTTGGTAAACCATTTTATGATATGTTGTAACCATTTGCATAGAAGAATGTGCCATTTCATATTACTATTGCATTTTTTGTGATCATTGGTAAACACTGTATAATTTGCTCGGTGTATACTGCGATGCTCGGTGTTTACTGACCGTTGGTGTCGGTGTTGTTGGTGCTCGGTAAACTATGTGATGCTTGATGAAAAGACTTTATTGACTACTCTATCTTGCTTCTAGTTACCGAACAACTCAATATAAGTAACCAACTGACCTGTTTACTGTCCTTTGATACTAATGACAACCTTAAATGCTCAATAGAGATTAACAATCTCCCCCTTTGGCATTAGTATCAAAACTTTGAATGTATATAGATAAAATGTTTCTATATATTCCTTATGTCTCTGCCATATACATATCCACAACAAAAATGTTTCTAAGTACAAAGTACTTCCCCTCGGTGCATGCTCCTGGTAGTATGTAATATACATAGCAAAAACTATACTTATTTGGCATATACATGTTTTTCCCCCTTTTTGATAATAATGCCAAATGCAAAAAATATATAATGTATACTTACATCTTATCAAAAATGTTTTGATGGGTTTTCTTTACAGACTCCAACAGGTTGTCCCATTCCTCCTTCAAGTTGGTAAGAGCAATATGCTCAAGACTGACTTTTGCATGCATGTCAAATATATTATCTAACACTGAAATCTCTGGTGTTGCTACAAGTTGTTCAGCTTTGACAATATGTGCTTCAAAAATTTTCACGTAAGGAATGAGTTCTTTCTGTAACTTGGTAACCTGATCAGTGATTTGCTCTTCTTGTTTCCTTAAATCTACTATCAGCAGCTAGAGTTCCTGAACTTGGTGAATATACTTTAAGAAAGCAGTTTGCTTGGCGATAGCTGCTTGTGTACTCAACTTTATCTTTGCTTCTAAACCTTTTATCTTTTCACTGACTTCTATAGTAAAGGTGTTTGAAGTACAAAGCTTGATTATAAATTGATAGATTATCTGGGTGATAGATTTTACCTCGGTAATGACCTCAGATAATTTTACCTTTTTTAGTGCTACCTCGGTGCTAATCCTTGCTGCCAATTTGTTTTGAATCTTTGATTCTGCCATTTCTTCTATTATTTTTTCTACATCTGTATTAGGGGCATTGATTTTGTCGATAAGTGTAGCAAGTTGATCTATGATGGGAGTATTCTCATCAATATTTGTCTCCAGTACTATCTGTTGCAGAATATCCCTCACATCATTTAACACTTCTTTACATTTGTGTTCTTGTCTTAACTTCTCTTGTGCCACTTTCCTTGAACATAATTCCCCATATCTACTTAGTTCCTCGGGGCTTAGGGTTCTCGGGTCACATTCTGGTATAATTATAACTTCATCAATGGTGACCGACCCTTTTGCTTTCTTCTTCTTCTTCTTTTTTGCAAGAGGTGACTTTTTCTCACTTATAACAATAGCTTTTTCTCCACTCTTCGAAGTATCTTTCCCAATTGACACCATATCATCTTTCTTCTTCTCCTCGGTAGATGGTGTGGGAGTCTCAGTTGTAGTGTCAGGTGGGTTCAGCTTGGTTGACTTTGGTTCTTTTGGTTCCTTTGTTTTTGTAGACTGCGCCTCTATTTTGTTAGGCTCATTTGTATTTGAAGGTTGCTCAGGTGCTTGTATCCCAGTTGTATCTTTAGTTTTCTCAAGATGAGAGGCATCGGGTTGTACTTGTGAAAGTATTTCAACTGCCTCTGCAAGTACAGGTAGTTCACCTAGAAAATATGTGAACACACTATTAGTGTCTAATGCTTCATCTTTGTTTGGTGCAATTGTCACATCTTCATCATCCTCATCATTAGGATCACCATTAGTGATGTCCTCAATGAGTGCATCATCATCAGTTTTCTTCTGCAAGTGGATCTTTACTTGATCTGGTGCATCTTGAGAAAATATTATTTCTTCCTTTTGTTCAATGATATCAATTACCTTGGTAACTGATATACCAGTGTCCTCTATTTTCTTTCCTTTGTTATCATCGATGAAAATACCTTTACCTTTTGAACTGTGTCTCTTCTTAAACAGTTTTAGGAATGCTTCCTGTTTAGCTTTCTCTTCTACTTTCAAAATTGATGTCCATAGAGAATCACATGTGACATCCATATCACCAACATTCTCATCCATTATCTACATAGCTCTATTCTTGACTAGAAATCTAGCCTGATACTTTGTCATGTATTCACTTACAACAGCATAGCTAAAGTGTGAGGCTGCACGACTTAATGATCGTTCTCTTTTCCTTTTCTCTGTATCTAGTTCAATAGCCCATCTCTCATTTATTTTGTCATCAAGTTCCTTCGGTAATTGACATGTGAATTCCATTGGTACTCTCTTGAATTTAATCATCATATGGATGATAGCATGTTCTAGCTTTGTCTTGTCCTCAATTGACATTTTGCCAAATTTACCTATGCCTGGATCTATAAGATTTCCATTCTCAATTATATCTTCAATTATTTCTTCTATTGTACTTTCCCTGTTATGAACTAACTTGAATTGATTAGGATCATTTTTAGTGTCAGTCTCCTCTATATCTTCTTTACTTCTTATGTATTTCCTCTTTTTCTTTAGTGTCTCAGCTACATTCTTGTTATTTCTCTTTATGTATTTCTTTGTTGGTGTAGCTGCTCTTCTTTTTGCTACTTTTACTACTACTTTCTTGGTAGGTTGTGCTACAGTTGACGAACGTGTCCTTACTCCTTCAGGTTCTGGTAGCTGTATGTCCTTTTCAACATTGGTGGGAGGAACCGATGTGTGATCCTTTTCTTTGTCTAACTCAGTTTCCTTGCTATCATAGGGCTTGTCAGCCAACTGTAACTAACCTTTGGTTGTTTCTTTAACTGGTGACTCCTTAGATGAGTCAGATGCATTTCCATATTTTTTTGTGAGATCTTTTCTCATTTTCTTCGCCCTTCTAGACATTTTCCAGATCTCTATGTCTGTAGTGATTCGTGACTTAGCTTCCTCATATATGCCAAACCTACTAGCAGCGATATCTATCGATAATGCCAGCAATGCATTAATAGATTTCAAAGAGAAATCATGGTTCATTTCGTATCCCATCGATGCTAACCATTTTTTTCTTGGTTCTACTACCTTTATCATAGAGTGGTCTATGCTTACTACAAAACATATATCATCTTCAAATTTACTCACTAATTCCCTTGGAATTCTACTCCTCTATTGCATTTTTGCCTGAAATTCCTTGAAATATGCATTAAATTCCTTATTCAGATTATCTCCTAGACTTTTCATCATTTCACCAATTTGTGCAGTTATCAGTTTGTCAGATTGCCAGTTTACTTTACCGATACCAAGTACATATTTTTGTAGATAGAGAAATGTACAAACAAGCAGTGATCCGTACTTACATGTATTGGACTTCTTTCCTTTTATTGTCTTCATATTATTGTGAAGTTGGTGTAGTAGCAGTTCAGAAAGATCTACCTGGTGATCTTTCTTCACAATTTTATATGCCATGTCCACGGCGCTGCAGGGTACATTATTTGGTCTGCTGGATTGAAATATCTTGTACCTGATGACATGAGCTATAAATTTTACTGCTGGGTCTTTGATGGTTGAGATTTTTAGTGCCCTACCATCCCATTGAGCTCTAGTGTTCTTTTCAACATCAGGATGAGATGAAATTTGAAAGGCTTTGGCTTTGTTGGTTGTAGGGTACCCAATAACCCTACTGATAATCTTCTTTGTGACCTCAATAGATTTATCTAACCAAAATTTTCCATCATGAAATCTACTCAGCACGATTCTTATCCAGTCATTTTGGAAGGATTGCGGGAAGTATGTAAAACATAATAACCTCGACTCCCCAATCTTCTTGTATTCAGATTTGATCTTTCCATCCTATCCACAAACTTGTTGATAAGCAACAATGGTCTCAAAATCACATACTTCACTGATTTTGTAGTGAATATAGGCCCTAACATCTTCTGTTAACAAAACCCTATCTGGAATACTAAAAAATGCACCCATATCATCTGTTTGTGCTGTGACCTTGGGATGTGGTTTGAATTTCTCCTCGGTGAAATATGCCTTTACA
This sequence comes from Chamaecyparis obtusa, assembly GCA_027943335.1. Classification (NCBI taxonomy): domain Eukaryota; kingdom Viridiplantae; phylum Streptophyta; class Pinopsida; order Cupressales; family Cupressaceae; genus Chamaecyparis; species Chamaecyparis obtusa. The sequence continues at coordinate 617,235 of BSBK01001824.1, read as the reverse complement.
ATTAATTCTACTTCCTCCTCAATGTTTTGCGATTTACTTGCAGTCGATGTTGATGCCATAAATTGTTTCTAAGGTTTCGGCAAGCAATAGATAACCAATGTTCGGTATGTAAATGAACTTACTTGATATCGTCAAAGAATTGTTGTCAGTTCGATCTACAGTAGCTTTGAATCTTTTCAAAAATCTTTAGCTTGAACTCTTCTCTATAAAATCTCTTTTCTTCAAAATCGCAATGTAATAATGAACTCTATTTTGTGTATATATAGAATTTTCGATATTCCTGCTCAAACTTTGGTGCATTAAATGCATGACCTAACTTTTGGTATGAAATAGCTATCAACTTGGTAATGTCTACAATTTCCTTTGCTCAGTTAACATATAATTTCTTCATTAGTTTGTACTGTTGTCGGTTAACCTTGTATAGTGATTACCAACGGGTAACCAGCTCACGTTTCTTCTTTTACCAACTATGTGACATTCGTAAACTTATAACATATAAACCATAGTGCATCTTTATTCATGCAGATTTGGTATTTGTACATCATATATAAGGAACTATATGAAAAATATGATCATTTAAAATGTCAATTCCATACATACCTTTATCATCTCAAGTGGAGGTACCGATGTCACCTAATCCAGTGGACGAGGTTTCACCAATAGTGTTACTTGACTTAGCATTCTCATTAGATGCCTTCTTCCACATTGTGTTCCTTAACTTCATAATTTCTACAATGTTATATCCACTCTCAAATATATGGTTTTCATCTGGTGCTCGGTCTCTGCAGTTCTTGCTTAAATCACTGACCTTGTGACACTGCATACATGCCATTCTTGCATTTGTCTAGTTTCTTGATTGTCCAATCTGACTCTTTCTATAATAGTTTGCTGCAATATGTCCATACTAACCACATACAGCACAAGTAGTCCATGTAGTATAATCCCAAACATATGAGTTACCTTGTCTCTTCGGTTGATATGGCTTTCATTGTAGTTTCTCTTTAGGTGTCCAAACTTGTTTCATTTTTGCCTTGCAGTGTGACCATGCTTATTACAAGTATATCATATTTTCTCCTCAATAGTATTATTAGCAATGTCATTTTTATTAGCTCTGCATTCATAAGCTGGATGTCCAAACTTACCATAGTAATAACAATATCCATTGAATTTAGGAATGACAGGAGGTTTACCTTGTGCTTTGCTTCTGCACACATTAGATGTATGTCCTAGTTTTCCATAGTGATAACATGTCAACACTTTAGGTTTCTAACTTTGATTGTTGTTGACTTTTTTAGCTTGTTGTGATGATTCTCCTTCACCAATGTAGCCTATACCGGCTCTCCTTCCAAATATTTTCTAATTAGTCAGGAAATCATCAATCTTTTTAATTTGTCCTCAACTATCTTCATCATTTTATTATGTTGATTTTGTATCTTTATTTCATTTCTCAATTTTTCATTATCTTCTCTGAGTATTGCAACATCTTCAAGTCTTCTAGATAATTCTCCATTTACTTGATTCATTTCTTGATTAACTGTCATCATCTAATTTGATACTTGGAAGTGTCAATCAGTGAGTCTCTGTATTTCACTTTCTTTTGCTTGAAGTTGTTCAGTCATCAGTCTTCGGTCTTCAATAGCCAGATTCTGATCTTGTTCAACTTGTCTAGCATTGTTCATGATTTCCACCATTCTCACCATCTAAGATTCATTGCCGATTTGAAGTGCTTTCACTTGCTCAGATAGATGTTGATTCTTTTTAGACAAGTTAGAGATTATGCTTTCAGATCTGTCAGAGATGCTTCCAAAGCTTGATCCAATATGATCAAATATTTCATCAATAGGTTCTTCATGATAACTAATTTCATTCAGCTAAATTGCAAGGTTCTTTCTTTCAACCGGTAATTTCTTCAGTTCTTCCTTGGCTTGTTTATACTGTTCCACAAACATCTGCATTTGTATCTTTTGATTCTCAATAGTCTTGTTAAGCTTATATCTCTCCATGACTTAGATCTTTACCCTTCAGTGGTTAGACTGTTCAACAAGAGAACTGTGCTCTAATACCAATTGTTGGAAATATGAGAGATAGGTACTGAGAGGGGAGGGGTGAATTAGTACCTTCAAAAACTTCACTTGTAAAACCTTTCAGATCTATAACTGTGTACTGTGATAACCGATCAAAATACATTGAATATAATTGTATAAATCAATCATCTAGTTAACTTAATAAAGTAAACAAGATGAAATCAATATGACAATCACATAACACAAGTATTTTGGTAATGCAGAAACCCTTGTAAGAAGGTAAAAACTATGGTGGGGATGACACCCACAAATTCTTCACTACTACAGATAGAAAAGGTTTGCCTATTAGGGCTACAAGTTTTGATCACTTCTAGTGATCTTACCCTATTAGGAGTAACATATTAGATTAGCTAGATCTACCTAGTTATAGGATTTTAACAACGATAATGAAGTGTGTACTTGGTTAAGAGATTTACATAAGACTGTTAAGTCTACTTTGTTAAGAGATTTTATCAAAACTCTACTACAATTGTCAGAAAGTAATAGGCAATTATTTGCTAGTTGACAAATCAATTGTCTGAAACAGATCTATAAGTGCTCATCAAAATATCACCTTATCTGTGACGATTCTCTGCTTTGTTTTTCTTGGTAGCCTTCTCTGATTCTGCTCAATCTGATATCCTCTGTACTCTGTTCTGCTCGATAAACTGATTGTCTTGAAGTTGGGAAATGTCTTCAAGTGCTCTATGATTCATATATATTAGTTTACCAACCTCATAAAATGGTGCGAACATACAAAATATATAGTGTTCTATTTTGCCGCTTTAGCAAAAATTAGGTTACAAAAATAATCATAACCCTAAGATCTACAATGCAAAATTAACCTAGATCAACTATTACAATAAGATAAACATTACATTTAATGAGTATCTTTTACAATAAATGCTCCTCGATCTTGGTAAACTATTTTAGGATCTGTTGTAACCATTTGCATAGAAGAATGTGCCATTTCAGATTACTATGCCATTTTTTGTGATCATCGGTAAACACTTATAATTTGCTCGGTGTATACTGCGATGCTCGATGTTTACTGACCATCGGTGTCTATGTCACTGGTACTTGATAAATTGTGTGATGTTCAGTGAAAAGACTTTATCGACTGCTTTGTCTTGCTTCTGGTTACGGACCAACTCAATATAAGTAACCAACCAACCTATTTATTGTCCTTTGATACTAATGACAACCTTAAATGCTCAATAGAGATTAACACTTGAGGATTCTCAACAAGAAAGCAAGGTACATGAACATTATCTCAAAGTTGTAGAAGCATATAAGGCAAAATTTGTTTCATTGAATTGGATTTATTCACCTTAATCAATTTTTTCTTAAATTTGACAAATAAGGCTTTAGATTCAATTTTATCTTGTTTTCTTCACTTTTGTTGGTTGTGTTGACTAACTTGTTGGAGGAAAAGCACATTGGAAAGGAACGATCGCCACTAGGTGAGCATTAAAAATGAAAAATCAATCAAAAATGCCCCTAGCCTTTGCTAGCTTCGTTTGAAGGTATGCCTAAACTTAGTCATTTTTTAACTTAAATTGTGGCTTTGTTGTTTTCAAAATCTAGTAATTAAAAATAGCCTATTATTTTTTGATAAATTTAACATTTGGCCTATGCTCTTCACTTTTCTAAGTGAATCAAAATGCCAAAAGTGTTGAACTTCTTGATTAAAATAAATGCTAGGTAAATCAAACACTAAATTTGAACAACCCCTTATTTGTAGAAAAGAGTAGAAATACTCGATTCTCATTAGTTAGTGGGTTTGGTAAATAAACCTTGTTAAAAGTGTTTGGGAATTGAGAAGTAGATAGGGATATGCTCTTCACCTTTTTGGTGAATCAAACTCCCACAACCTATTTCTTCATTCCACTTTATTGCTTTCAAATGAACATGTTAGATCAATAGTTTGGATCGCCTCCTGAGATTTGCCTTAACAAGGCTGATGACAGGGATAGCCCAAAGTGGGATACAATCACCTTTTTTGTGATCATCCAACCCACTATAAAATGAAATTCATGCATCCTTAATGGGGTGTGTGACAAAAGGGTGTTAAATTTTTGAACTTCCTCGAGTAGTCCTTTGGGATTGTGCAAAACTCTGACATACCGATGGTGGGAAGCCTCTTAATATACTTGGAGGATGAAAGTTTAATATCCATTTTGAATAGAATATTGATTAAAACCTTGTTAACTTAGAAAAGACTACTTTATAGAGCCATGTTTATGAACCAAATCTTGAGATAGGTAGATTGCTTGAAGTGTCTTTTTGTGCAAAAATCCATTATAACATCCTACAAATTCAAACACTTTTTATGTAGAGGGTTAAAAAGAACAAGTGTACTTGTGATTGTTGTGTTTGAAAAATACATAGAACAAGTGAAAGAGATATCCATTACAAAGCTCATCTTATATTTTTAATCTCTTCAATAAAAATCAACAATTACCAACTTGAGGATCAAATCAAAATCAAACTTTGTTGAATGTCGGTTTCTACACATTCTCACAAACACAAATTATCTTTAAGAGAAGATGACACTTGCATTGAAAATGAGGTCCTTTAATTTGAACATCAAAGTCTTTTCAACGATCATGACCAAGGGGATAGTCTCCCAAATCTATTTGAAAAAAGACTTGAATCAATGGATCAAAATTTTGTGTTTCACGATTACAACCAAGGAGGAAACAATGATAACATCAATAACGTTAATCATGAGCCTAAAGAAACTATTGAAGAAAGGGATAATAGAGCAGCTCAAGATACTAATTTTCTTGAAGTCATGGACAAACTCATAGATAGAGATAGGGAGAAATTTTTCCTAAATCTAGTCCAAGCAGTGGTAAAGCTCCCACATGACTACGATGTGGATCAACTCAAGAAAAGAAAAGAAGAGTAAAACTTGATGTATGATATGAATCAACAACTAAAAATATTCCAAACTCAAATAGACTTAATGAAAAAGGTCATTGAGCCTAAACCTTTCTCTATTGAGGCTTTGTGTCCATTCCCATTCGACAAAAGCCTAGTCATGGCACCTTTTCCTATCAATACAATTTTTCCTAAATATGATAAATACATGGGTAAATCATACCCACAGGATCACCTTAGAGATTTTTTTGCTCTAAGTATTTAATTTATGCATAACCCCATGTACTTAATGAGACTTTTTCCAAGAAGTTTGGGAGGGCAAGCCATGTAATGGCTCTCTAAACTTCTACAAGGGATCAAGACTTTTGAGGAATTAACCTCTAAATTTGTAACTCATTACTCCTACAATATTGAACATGAGATTACCATGCTAAAATTATATGATACAAAAAAAAGGATGGTGAATCTTTCTTAGGGTTCCTTCAAAGGTGGAGGACCGTTTTTGCAAGGTACCCACGAAGTATCCCTAAAAAGGAGAAGATGGAGATATTTATGAATAATTTAAATATGGAGATGAACTATAGAATCCAACTTCAATGTCCCCCTACATTCGAAAAACTTATTGAGAATGAGATTAAGATTGAAGATGTATTGGTCAAAAGGGGTGAAATCAAATTGTTCAAAGACCACAAACCCTACACTAATACTAGTAATAATCATTATATATCTAATTATACCAACAATAAAGGAGCCAATAATCATAATGATAAACCTACGATATGGTTGAAAAATAATAACAAAAATCTTGTGAATGATGGGGTTGTGGTGTAATACCCCCAAAATGGGCTATAAGTTCATTAACCTCCTGACATCTTCAAATCGAACAAAATCAATACAAAAGTCCTAACCTAAGGCACATCTGCACATATAAACATCGAAACCTAATTGATTTTATCCTAATTTTGCATCAGAGAAAATTCCTTGAATATTCCTATTTATCCTAATTATTTTTAATTTAATGATTATTTGGCAATAAATCTTATTTATCCTAAAATTTGATTAATTGAATATTTTGAATATTTAATTAATCAAATTTAATTCTGCCACTTAATTATTTAATTAAATTTAATTCTATTTATTCTTAAATTGTATTATTTAATTTTGACAATAAATAAAAAATCTTATGACTAATTGATTAAATTCGTATTTAATTAATTAATGTCAATTGCCAATATTTAATAATATAGTTTTGAATAAAAGTTTGATTTAATAATTGATTAACCCATAAATTAGTTATTCTTAAATTTAAAATCAGTTAAGTTGAGAATAAATCACTTTATTTTTAAATTAATTTATAATTAAATCATGCACAATCAGAAAAGCAGTCAACTAGAAATCAATAGCTAATTTTAAATTTAAACTCAACATGCACATGTGAGTTGAACTTTGATCTAAACTCTATTTTGAGTTAAACATTACTTTTGCATGATTTTTGTGAGTTAATTATCTCCAATTTCTTGTTAACTCAAAAATCAACTTGAGTTTATCAAGAGTGATTTATGGCTTTTTTCCATGCATCCTCAAACCCTGGATTTCTATAAAAACAAGGCTCAACTCTTCACAATTAAAAACCCTTGAATTTGCACAATTACTCTGGCGAATTGGTGATTGAAGGATTAAGCACTTAGAATAGGCTATTTGTGAGATCTTTCATTGTTGGTCATAGTTTGCATAGTTTTCATATCATAGCATTCATTCATATCATTCTTAGATTAAATCTGCATATCATTTTCAATCAATTTTAGCTTAGATTCATACAATTTTTCATCCTATTGCATAGAAAACACAAAAATGTAGATTAACCTGCATTCATATAGTTTCTCCTTCTTTTGCATTCAAATCCTTCATTTAGGTGTTGCATTGTCATTGATCTCGATTTCATTATGAGAACATCATACTCACACCTACTAGAAGGCAGTAAATCACCTGGTTAGCTTAGTTTCATTTACTTGCAAATTTTGATTTTGCTAACCTCTAATGTTTTACTGAAGTGTTGTGTTCGCAGCTAGGTACAATTTTGACACACACATTTCTGGCGCCCACCATGGGGCCCTAAAACGGGTTTCCATTTCTTTTCTATCAATTTCTATCTATTTTCTATCATTTTCTGATCAATTCTGTGATTTTATTCTCTATCTGTATAATTTTCATATGAGTTTTGTCAGAAACTCGTGCTAGGACCCTCTGAGTGTCATATGACATTTGGCATTTTTGAGGCTCATACTAGCAACTACAGATTATCGTTTGGAGGCTTCTTTGTCGTATGATAGGACACCCACTATGGTACAAGTTTTTAGAAAGTCATGCCAGAGGATACCCACTGTCATATGAGATTTGGATTGTCGTATGAGACGTAACCCATTATCATATGAGTTTTGATACCAGAATTCAATTGTCGTTTCAAATTTTTAGGCAGTTTGTCAAATTTCATTTTCAGATTTGGACTAATGGCTAACCCTAACAATTGAACTATGTTGTTTCTGATTGATATTTCCTGATTCTGATTGGGAAGGTGCAACAAAATTGCTAAGATAGGTAAAATCTACTAAGCACTTAGCGAGGAATTTAGGTATTCTCCTACAACTGATAACACTTCGATTTGGACATTTAAAATGAACTCTCTTGTGTCAAGCTTGTGTGATTTTTCCTACTTTCATATCACAGACTTCAGTTTTTGGGGCTATAAAACAAACATAGATTTGCTTTCTGCATATCTGTTACACATAGTAAATAGGCCCTATGAAAACTATTTGTGGATGATCTTGAGAGAGCGGGCTTCTTTCACTTGTTCATGCATGTGAAGCTCTTCTTGACAAAGGATCCCCTTGTAGGTAGGGAGGTTACTAAGATTGTCTTGCGTTCTACTAGGTTTTTGAATCTTCAAATTTTGATCGATACATTCTCTCTCCAGAGAGATTGATAGAGCATAAGTGGTTGACATCATAGATCTTGGTGAGATAATCTCAGTCTTAGTGTGTCAAATTAATCTATCTACTTTGTTTTGGTGAAGTGAAGAGGCTAGGGGATTATGCTCTACTTTCTTTTTTATATTACTAAAAACCCAGATCCTTGAATTTGATCTAGTCCCCCTGTGGTATCTTTTTTGAGTCACCTTTAGAGAGGGTTAATTGTAGTGGACATTCCCTTAATTGGGTCAACCACATTGATAGAACCTCAAGTGGTAATAACCATTTTTGTTGTGGTAGCAACAGCCGCTATATAAATATCCTTGTGGAGGAAATCTTCACAGGTGTGGTCTCTTGTTGGGCTATCAAATCTCCCTAGCAGCTCCTGATTGATCAAATTCTCATACTGTGTCAAAACCCCAGTGTGCCTAGATTGGAGTTCACCCTCTTGAGATCACAAAATTTGTAGAGTCAGACCATTACTACAAACCCTAGTGAGGCCAAATTTTTCATTTTCTAGGAATATGTGCATTATTGAAAAACTTTTTGGAACATACACAACTAGCATTCCTAGAGATTAGCACAATAAGTCACTATTGCTTGTTTATGTGCAAGGTTGCTTTTTCCCTTGTTCATTTTTTTCAGATGATGGCTTGCTTCCCTTGATTGCTATTTTGTGTGCTTGATATGTACTTGGTTATTTGAGATGAACTATTATATAGATCTTCAAACTTGGATAGAAAACTTTGCCAACAATTTGAAACTCAAAACCTAAAAATTGCAAAATCTAAAGAAAATTCCTTTCTAGAGTCAAAAGTCATCCCACAGTCTGAGAAAGTCGTATGAGATTTTTCAAAAGTCATTTCAGAATCCTCAGATTGTTGTATGGGAGCCTATACATTATCGTATGAGCTTTATCAGAAAAAGTCAAGAAAATTAGACCCTAGTGTCAATTTTCATATGAGTTTTGGAAACTGTCGTGCCAGAGCTTACCCAAACTCGTACAAGCCTGGAGAAACTCATATCAAAATTTTCAAAAAGTTGTCAGAAACTTGTCAATTTTTTCAAGAATCCAATTTTTACGGCCTATTTCCAGATTCTGTCAAAATATTCACTGTGTCAGGAACATAGTAGAAACTAGAAAGAATTCCATTCATTTTCCTAAGGTGGTCTCTTGAGTTTGATTTAGCCTTCTGATTTATCGATTTGAGTCTTTTTCATCTTGTGTCAAAACCTTGTCAAAATTATCTTCAAATTCAATCTTCGTATAAAAATGGCTAAGTGTTGTGAGCTCATGTCTGCCATCATTTACATCCAATCTAATCTTTAATAAACCCAATTTGTACAAGGTTGCATCATTTTATCTTCTTGAATCAATTCATTCTTCAGTTGTCTTCATCTTGCTCTCTTGCTTCACCCAAGGTTAATGGTGGAAACTAGAGCTTCCTCACACAAGAAACCCAGAGAAGCATCCAATACCTTACCTTTGTCTACTCATGTGGGTCAAACCTTTGAGAAACTCTACAATTTATGTCTTTATGAAGATGACAGTCTTGGAAATCTTCGATTAAAAACTAGTTACATACCCCCCCCCTCCATCAACCCATGGAGGTGATCAACAAACTCCACATCAATCTATCCCGGGGAGTCCTAAAAATCCTAACATGTCTCAAGGAGGGACAAACCATGGGTCTCAATGACATCACTCTCAACATGGTGTGGATCAAGAACCCACACCTTCTGAAATTTCTTGATATCAAAATGATGATGACTTCAAGAAAATGATGAGGCATTTCTTGAAGGAAGACAGAGAAACATACTTTCTAGAGTTGGCTCAACAAGGAGCTAAACTTCCTCCAAAATTAAATGTTGAAGATATCATTACACATGAGGAAGAGACTCCAATCACTGCTATGATGAAACAAATGCATGCCATGCAAGTCAAACTTAAAAAGCTTGAAAAGGAAAAGGAACCTAAAGAGTTCTCCATGGAGACTCTATGCCCTTTTCTATTTGATAAAGACTTGTACATGCCACCATTCCCTAAGCGAGTGGACATACCTAAATACAATAAGTATGATGGAAAATTTGATCCTCAAGATCATGTCAGAGAATTTTGTACTCAATCTATGGAGTTCATGCATGAACCAACCTACCTAATGCACCTTTTCCCTCTACCTCTGGGAGGTTCAGCTATTCATTGGTTCTCAAAAATGCCTCCAACAATCAAGACTTTTGAGGAGCTAATCAAACTGTTATATCAACAATACTCCTACAACATCTAGCATCTGGTCACTATGATTGATATTTGCAATCTAAAACAAAACTTAGGAGAACCATTCCTAACTTTTCTCAAATGATGGAGGAAATTTTTTTCTCTATATGCTAGACCCATTCCAGAAATAGAGAAGCTAGAAATTTTCATCAACAATCTCGTTCCAAAAATCAACTACCATTTGCAAATGCAAAATCATACATCCTTTGATAAAATGGTAGAAAATGCCATCAAAATTGAGAAAGTTCTTGTGAAAAAGGGGGACATATCTCTTCAAAAAGAGAAATATGAATCTAGATCTACTTCCAAAGACAAGAACAAAAATTGGAACAAGAATAAAGGCATCATCATGGATGGCATTCTTGATAATGTTCATCTCCCATCTAAGGCACTTGCTTTCAATCTCATTGTTGGTACCCAAGCCATCAAAGCTTTCGAGATGAAAGCAACAGAATCTAACAAGAATCCATCTAACTATAAACCATGGGCTACAGATCCTAAACAAAAGTTTACTACTCTTGGAGAATCCTTGGAATCTACCATGAAAACTATGTTAGCCAATAAAATCCTCACATTTCTTGAGATCTGACCATTTGATCTTGAACCTAAACCAAAGTGGTGGAGGGATAATGATTTATGTGATTTCCATTGTAATAAGGTCATAAAACCAATAATTGTATCTGCTTGAAGTATCTCATACACAATAAGATTGATAATGGAGAAATCATAATTGACAATCATAAAAGCAATAATGATCATACAGAATTCACGAAACCATTTCTAAAGCATGGTCAAGGAGATTCATCTTCGTAACCTAATATGGGTGCTAAGGTCAATTATGCCTACTCTAGAAATAATGATGTCATAAATATGGTGGAACCTTGCTTATCTGAACATTGCAATGTCATCACCATTGTGAGAAAAGATAGAACTAATCAATCAGCAAATATAGTTACACAATCACAAGCTCAGACACATCTACAAGGACAAATCCCAAATTCATCCAATGTCCCTAAGATGCCTTTTAATCTTTCAGCTGCTTCTAAATAGAAGGATTCCTCTAAATCATCAAATCCTAAAGACGCGAGGCCAACATCATACAATATTTTCCAACAACTTTAGCATACAAATGCAAAAATCTCCATGTTTGAGTTGCTTTGGATATCTCCAGCTCATAGAGCCATTCTAGACAAAGCCCTGCTTGGATCCAATGTTCCTAACAACCTTGATTTAGACAGATTCTAGACTATGGTTGGTCATCTAAAGTCTCCACAGTATATCTCATTTGCAGAGGAAGATGACAACTCCTTTAGTCATTTGCATAACCATCCCTTGCACATTGAAGTCTTGATCCAAAATCATCATGTCAAATGCGTGTTGATAGATGGAGGCACTGGTCTCAATAGTTGTTCTTACAACTTGATTACACAGTTGGGATTATCTGAAGTTGCTATTGATCCTAAGAAGAAGATAACTATCAAGGCATATGATGAACAAGAAAGATCTTCCAAAGGAACAATTGTCTTACCTATCAGAATAGGTCCAGTTATCAAAGATATTACATGTCAAGTTCTTGATCTACCTTTGACTTACAACATCCTTCTAGGGAGACCCTAGATACATGAAATGAGAGCTATTCCTTCCACATACCATCAATGTGTGAAATTTCTTTATGAAGGAGTAGAGGTGATGATTCCAGCTGACCTATCTACAACTTGCAATGCATTGAAAGAAAGTGTTGATAAACTTGTTCCTAATAACAGAGAATCTTCCACTAAGTAGCTAGACATTGCATCAACTTCCAAGATAGAAGAACTTGCTAAAGAAGTCAAAATTAAAGGCAAGGGAATGGGAGAATACACAATGGAACCAATTTTATCTCTCACATCTCTCCCTTTGTCCCCTAAATCTTATGGACAACCTTCTGACAAGGTGAAGCCTACAACTAAAGAATCCTAGGTCATATTGAATGGAACCTTTGTCATTAAGCAAGTATCTAAACAAGAGTTTGAGGAAGAAGAAGCCATGCTTGCATGGTTATACAAGAATGAGTCTCAATCCTAATCAGTCCAGAAATGTGACTCTACTTCAAGCAAAATTCCTTCCAAGTCGTATGGACCAAGGGACAAATTGATCACAAAAATGGGATATACTAGAAAAGGACCTCTAGGAATACAAGGAAAAGGTCTTCTATCACCTCTTGATCATTGTGGTTGAACCAAAAAGAATACAATAGGCCTAGGATATAAGAAGAAGCCTTTCTATCTTAGCAACAACTCTCCACATGTATTAGAATAGATTGAACCATCCACAACCATTCAACTAAAGGAAGAACCAAAACAATCTGATAGTGATGATTCAGACACCACTAATGAGGTCATTCCTTATGAGAATTTTCCTAAAGAAATAAAAGACCTCCTTGAAGCTGAAGATGATCCAATAAAAATAATCAATGTAGTAGAAACATAAGAACCTACTATAGAACAAAAGACAATTGCACCACAAGAACCAGCTGATCTCAAAGATAATCAAACAGACAAAGAAGAAGGTGGTAGCTATTCTAAGATAGATTCTCATGAGTATGAATTCAAATCAGAATTTGAGGGTAACCCTTCTTGCGGTATTCATCCTGACTTTACACATGTTCTCAAATTTCCTAGAGGCATAGATGAGGAATCAAATGACTATGAATGGGGAGCCATTCCAGAGGAAGATGAGCTTATCACAGAAAAACATATTGATGTTATTCAACAATATGCACCTAAACCCAACATAAGTCTAGAGCGAAATAATGAACTTAACGAGTCTAATCCACTGATGGCTAAAGTGGACTCCCATAATGACATTGATCCTATTCATGAATTGAACATTTTGAGTTGTAATATCACCTTCAAACTTGAGACTCAGGTTAGGACCAATGATGATATATCCATATCCATGACTTTGACTATCCAACATCCCAAACTTCTTGACCAAACCTCAACGAGTCTGAGCCAAGGTATCTATACCTTTCCAAATGACTATGCCCTTGCTTGCTACCTCAATGCAATTGAGCCTATGATGACTTCCATCAGTGAACCAAGCGTTACCATGATAGAGTTAGACATCAAGTATCTTAGTCAAAAGAATAAGAATAAAAATAAAAAGAAAAGGAGTTCTGAGGGTGAAAACCACTTTGTGGCACTCTCAGAACCTACAAAAGTAAAAATAAAAGATGTATTTGAAGGTGAAAACCTCCCTGAGGCACCTAAGGATGAGATATTTGATGTCCTTCCAAGTCATTTATAGGACAGATCTCCAATACTGATTGAGCCCACGCAATCTATCAACTTGGGAACAATAGAAGAACCACAGTTGATCCATGTAGCACAATCCTTATTAGAAGAAGAAAAGCAAAACTTTACTACATTTCTAATAGAAAAGAAGATCAACTTTGCATGGAAATATTTAGATATGCTAGGGTTGGATCCTGATCTTATAATGCACCATTTATCTATAGCTCCAGGGGTCAAACCTGTTAAGCAAAAATTGAGAAAGATGCATCCACATGTTGCACTCTTGGTCAAAGCTAAATTATAGAAACTACTAAAAGACATATTCATCTATGTTATTGATTATGATGAATGGATATCTAATATTGTACCTATTTCTAAACCAGATAAATCAATTAGAGTATGCACAGATTTTAGAGATGTAAACAAAGCATGCCCTAAGGATGATTTTCCACTACCTAACACTGATATGATAGTGGGCATGACTGCGGGCTTTGAGATGTATTCTTTAATGGATGGTTTTTATAGAGATAATCAAATCAAAATTGCTCTAGAGGATCAAGATAAAACTGCTTTCACATGTGCTTGGGGGACCTTCTGTTGGAATGCCATGCCATTTGGATTGAAAAATGCTGGTGATACATATCAGAGAGCTATGACGTCTATTTTTCATGACATGATGCATCAAACTATGGAGGATTATGTTGATGATACTTTAGCTAAATATATGATAAGATCTAAACATATAAATTATTTGAGCAAAATACTAGATTAAATGGAGAAGTTTAGTCTCAAACTGAACCCTAAGAAGTGTGCTTTTGGTGTCACTTTTGGAAATCTCTTAGGCTACATTGTTTCAAAGAAAGGAATTGAATTAGATCCAGCTAAGGTCAAAGCTATCATGGAGATGCAACCTCCCAAGAATATCATCCAAATGAGAACATTACAACAGAGAGTACAATCTATTAGACACTTCATATCTCAGCTAGCAAACATATCACAACCTTTCACAAAGACATTACATAAAGGTGTGACCTTTGCATGGAATGAGGAATGCGAAAAGAACTTTAATCATATCAAGAAATATCTATCAAATCCTTCTATTTTGATGCCTCCTATTCAAGGGAAGCTATTGATCGTATATGTCTCCACCACAAATACATCACTGGGGGCATTACTAGCACAACATGATGAGAACAAGAAGGAAAGAACTATATACTATATCAGTAGAACATTGGTAGCATATGAGAAGAACTATTCAATGATTGAGAAAGTCTATCTAGCTGTGATCTTTGCATCACAGAAACTGAGACACTACATGTTAGCTCATACCACACATTTGGTAGCTAAGATTGATCTACTAAAGTACCTCCTAAGCAAAGCTTCCCTCACAGGTAGGTTAGCTAAATGGGTGATGCTATTAAGTGAATTTGACATCGAATATGTTGAAAGAAAAGCTATCAAGGGCCAAGTAATTATAGATCAATTGGCTGATGCACCTTTGTTTGATGATACACCAATGCAAATGGAATTCCCATATTCCTCTATCATGAATCTTTCTTCTAGAGGATGTAATTTATTCTTTGACAGCTTCTATACATAGAATGGATCTGGAGAAGACATATTGTTCATCACACCTCAAGGATAGTCAATCCCTCAAGCATTTAGAATCAAGTTTCCTTGCACAAACAATATTGTTGAATATGAAGCCCTTCTTAATGGCATGAAGATAGCAATTGAATGGAGGATAACAAAACTACACATTCATGAAGACTCACAACTTGTAATACATCAAGTCAATGATGTGTATCAAATGAAAAATGGAAAGTTAATCCCATACAAGAGAATGGAAGATGATCGAAAGAATATTTCATATCTATCACCTTTGAACAAATTCCTAGAATAGAGAATAAAGTTGATGATGCTATGGAAATGCTATCTAGTTTATTACAGCAGCCCGAACATGAGCTATGCTATGAGTTTTTGGTGGAAGCACTATCTTATCCTGCATATGATTCCCCTGAAACCTACATGATCTACACAGTTGTTGGTCATGATTCATCTAGATATAAAAAACTATTCTCCTATCTCCAAGATCAAATCATTCCTAATTCCTTCAACTACCATGAGAAATGATACCTTATCTAAAATGCATCCCGATATGTCATCATTGGTAATGATCTATACAAATGAGGTCTAGATGGTACACTCCTTAGATGTTTAGAATGTGAAGAGTCTCAGCGTGCATTAGAGGAAGTCCATGATGGTATATGTGGATCACATTCCAACAGTTTAACACTAGCTCAAAAACTTATTAGGGCTAGGTACTATTGGTCTGAAATGGAAAAAGAGGCTATCAAGTTTACTAAGAATTGTCAAAAGTGTCAAGTGCATGGTAACTTAATTCATGCACCAAGGAGAGATCTAATTCCCTTTAATAAACAATGGCCTTTTCACCAATGGGCATTTGATCTTATAGGATCCATACATATTCATTCTTCTAATGGACATACTCATATTATTACAGCTACAGACTATATTACAAAATGGGTAGAAGCAGTCCCTTTGACTCAAGAAACTGGCAAACAAATATCTATGTTCATTTTGAACTACATCATATGTCGGTATGGTATTCCAAATTCTATAGTCATAGATAATGGTGGTCAATTCAATAATAGAGACTTAAATGATTTATGTGCTAAATTCAAGATAACACAACATTGGTCATCTATCTACTATCCTCAAAGGAATGGACAAGCAGAGGCTTCAAACAAGAATCTATTGAAAATCTTGCATTGCACAGTTAATAAAATAGGAAGAGACTGGCATCTCATGATCAATCCAACTCTTTGGGCCTACAAAAAAAGTATTAAAACACCCACTGGGGCTACACCATTCACTTTAGTTTATGGGTCTGAAGTGGTACTACCTATTGAGGTTGAAATCCCATCACTAAGAATCAGAATGTAGGGTCTAGTAACTGATGATGACTACAGAGTGTCTAGGTTATAAGAACTTGAACTACTAGATGAGTGCAGACAAGAAATATATGATCATCTCAGAGTATATCAAAAGATAATGTCTAGAGGTGACAACAAGAAATTTTAAAATAGGGAATTTCAGGTTGGCGATCTAGTCTTGAGAGAGAATCCTAAAAATCAATCACCTAGAGAGCGCAAGGAGAAGTTTGAACCCAACTAGCTAGGTCCCTTTGTTATCATTGCTACTTTTGGCTCTAGAGCCTATCAACTCTCAATGACTGAAGGGGAATAGCTCTGAGAACTAATCAACATTCTCCATCTAAAGAAATTCTACGCCTAAGGCATTCAGTATTCAAAAATGTCCTGAAAAAATCTGAAAAATATGAAAAAGTCATGAAAAAAATTAACATCTTGGTGAAAACCTAGCAATAGATGCCTTGATGATTCACAAAAAAATAAAAAAATATCAAAAGTACAAAAAAATTGAAAAAATGAAAAATACAAAAAAATGAGAAAAAGAAAAAGTGCCTTGGTGAAAACCTGGAAACAAGCACCTTGGTAGCAAAAATAGAATCTCTGCCAAGATGGTGTAAACTCAAAAAATGGATGCTACTTGTTGAAAAATTCTCCATCCATCAACGCATCTTCATCTTTCCCAACTTTTAGTCCTACTTTAGTTTGTACATATCCCCCAGTTTATTTTTGCATTCCTATTTTCAATAAAGTCAGTTTGTACACCAATCTGCAAAAGTGTCTGTATCCTATCAATGCCTAACACTTGGGGGAAACCAAATTCATATCCTACGGTCCTCAAGTACCTTAGATGAGTCATATCTAGTCAAAAGTCCTTTGAAGCTTCATCCAAGTCAGTCAGTCTCCTCTCCAGAAAGGATTTTGCATCTACAACAACACAATCAAACATCAACACAAACTGAAAACAATCTATGCTTTTACATGCTTTTATCTCCTTGTATGCTTACTGATTCACATTGAGATTTCTACATATTTTTTTCCCTCAAGCTCTTCAATGATGTCCTTTAACAAATTTAGAGAGTGATGAATGGGGGCAAAATCTTTTCTTTGTTTTCTGCTTTGAATGAAAATCTAATAACTTTGGAAATTCTGGATTGAAATGGTGTCTGTCTATAAGAGCCTCTATCTCAAATTGGATGGCCATGAGTACCTCAACCATTGATACCTTGAAAATTCAAGGAAGTTTGATTTAACTATTATCTTTTTGAGTGAATTCTCCTCCTACTGTGAAATGTGATCTTA
This sequence comes from Chamaecyparis obtusa, assembly GCA_027943335.1. Taxonomy (NCBI): domain Eukaryota; kingdom Viridiplantae; phylum Streptophyta; class Pinopsida; order Cupressales; family Cupressaceae; genus Chamaecyparis; species Chamaecyparis obtusa. The sequence continues at coordinate 599,517 of BSBK01001824.1, read as the reverse complement.
CCTAAGGATGTGAATGATAAAGGGTCACTACGGGTAATTCACACTAGATTTAGAATGATCTCTTGACTTCTTGATGTGTTTGTAATGCAAGGCGTATTTTGGTCATCACGACATCTTTGTTTTGATGCTTATACAAATTGCTATATCAAAATGGACATGATATTCAGGTCATCCTGGTGTTTGTGCCTTGGTGCTTATATCTAATTAGACATTCCAAAAACAAAATCAATATTCATATGTCCATGGTTGTCTAACCAGTGGGTGTTATATTGATTCCAGCACATACAAATCAATATTCATATGTCTATGGTGTCATAACTAGTGGATCTTGTATTGATTTATCTGGTTACCTACTAAAAATTTCAATGATGAAAACAAATCGACACGTGATCAATGACTAGGTCCTAGGTCTTAGGTTTGCATTTCCTTCTGCATGTCATTTTGCACTTTGCATGATTGCATGATCTCACAAATTGTTGAATACACTCAAAATGCTTACACAATTCTTCAAACCTAAACTTAAAACTTGACATGAAGAGTTGAATCTCACATGAAGGTTTCTTTGTAGAACCACAACCAGTCACCATCCTGGGTTAAACATCCTTTTTGACATAAGACTTAGTACTTGTCTTCATCAATCCCTACAAAACATATCATGTGTATTGTTGCATTTACATTGCATATTCATGAATCATTCCATCTGTTGCATTACATTACATACATCTGCATAATCAAAATCATACATTTCCATACATTTTTCCATAATCAATTACATTTGCATAAATCCATACATTTGAAATAAATCATTACATTGCATAAATCCATACATACATTCTACACTACTCATAGCATTTACATCACATGATATCATCATAAATCAAAACATGACAAGTACAAATGAAGTCATAACCAAAATCTCAATATCATATATATAACTCGAACTAGTCAAGGGTGCACTACTAGCACAAGGTACAAAAGAATGAGCTCATGTGAGCTATCGAAGTTAGATCAGTGTATATGAACAAATGGAAAAAATATAAAAATATCTAGACAGATCAGCTGTCTGCATGATCCTCTACATTTGGGGGAGGCGATGGTGGTGTGTTTGGCACTACCTCTACTCATGGTGCCCTATCTCCCTCTGATGTTGTCATATACTAAGAGTATGTCAGTACTCTCTGATCCATAGGAACAACAACATAATAAGCAGATACATAGTAGGTAGCTCGAGAGGTCTGATGTGTCACCTCAACCTGTAATCTCCTATTCTTCTCTCAAAGCTTTGATCACTGTCTATCCACCTCCGTGAACCGCTCCTCAAAATGAGCACTCCATACTCTCAAGTCTCTCACCTATAATCTCAATCACCTAATAATCTCTTGAGCGGACTATGCTACACCTAGATCCGCATCTGTCATGGGCATTGTGTGTGTGAAAATTGTACCTGATCTGTAGACACAACACTTCAGTAAAACATTAGAGGTTAGCGAAAATAAAAATCGTGCAAAATTGAAATCTAATCTAACCAAGCGATCTACTACCTTCTAATAGGTGTGAGATCGATGTTCTCAGATTGTTAACAAGATCAGTGACCTAGACGACACCTAAATGAAGGATTTGAATGCAAAAGATGGATATGGAATATGAATGCAATTAATCTATTTTTTTGGATTTTAGATGCAATGATATGATCAAAACTTGATATGAAATCTATTGCTAATATGAAAATTGATCTATGATATGCTAATCTAGAAATGATATGATATGAATAAAAACCAAATTGATCTCACAATAGCCTTGATTTGCAATAAGCTTTGATTCTCCAGATAGCAATTCTTCAGCGTGATTATGCAAAATTATGAGATGAATTATGAAGAGCCGAGCCTTGATTTTATAGAAATCTAGGGCTTTGGAGGTGTATGGAAGAAAGCCATAAATCACTCAGATTAACTCAGCTTGATTTTTGAGTTATCTGATAATAAAGATAATTTAATTCACAAAAATATGCAAATCATGCAAAAACAGCTTTTTAACTCAAATTAGAAGTTTAGATGAACTTTAAAACTAAAAAATGATGTTGAGTTCCAAAAAGTCAATAACTTGCATTGATTTTCTAATTTGGAGTTTAATTGATCTTTGATTGTGCACATGGATAATTATGAATTAATAAATAAATAAAGTGATTTATTCTCAACTTAACTAATTTTTGAAATTAAATAATTGATTTATGGGTTAATCAATCATTTAATCAAACTTTTATTAAAAACTATATTATTAAATAATGACAACATGCTTTAATTAATTAAATAATAATTTAATCAATTAATGATAGGAATTTTGATTTATTGTCAAATTTAAATAATAATACTTAAGAATAAATACAATTAAATTTAATTAAATAATTAAGTGGCAGAATTAAACTTAATTAATTAAATATTAAGAATATTCAATTAATCAAACTTTAGGATAAATAGGATTTATCGCCAAATAATCATTAAATTAAAGATAATTATGATAATTAGGAATATTACTAGGAATATTCCCTGATGCAAAATTTAAGATAATCAATTAGGATTCGATGATGCTCAGATGTGCCTTAGGTTAGGACTTTGATGTTGATTTCATTCGATTTGAGGATGTGGGAGGTTAATGAACATTTAGCCCATTTTTGGGGTATTACATTTTGCCCCTCTTTGAATTACTGTGCGAAGCGCAGTGGTTCAAAGACAGTCTGTGTTTGATAGAGATATGAAACTGATTCAAAATTGATAATTGATATGAGACAGAAGCTGATTGATATTGATTTGATATGAAGATAATAGGTCCTAAATGACCAAAGATAATGGTCACTATAGCAGTGATGAACCGATGATTGCGAAAAAATGTCAAAACGCCTAATTCTAAACCTTAGGATTGCTAAGAAGTGAGTGATCAGTTCTAGACTTGATTGTCTTAGCAAAACTAGCAGGTATCACATCCGAACCCTTCAGTTGCCGAAGAACCAAAGAAAGAACACTATGATCCGATGGTTGCAAAAACTGATACAATTTACAAGATTAGGAGAATACCAGATTGATATGGATCTTGATGAATCTGATATGCCCCAAGTGATGATAGATTTGCCCCAAGCGATGAGGTCTTTTTTGATGAATCAGTAACTAGACATGGTTGTTGTCTTGATTACTGAGGAAGATATGATTTCAAATTTGATTACAGACTTTGAATGATGTGCAATACCATGCCCCCTTCGGGATTAAAATTGAAATCTGACAAAAAAGTCAGCATTGATAGTTTGGAAGCATGCTAATTGATTTGAGAAGTGGTTAAACACGTCCAAGAATGCATTCTGCATCGTTTAGAGGTCAAAAAGACCAAGTTTGACTAGGTGAAACCATGAGTTGACCATAGTTGACCAAGTTGAAATTTTGATAGTTTGATGTAAGATAATCAATTAAGTTGAATTTTGGATTTCTATGATGAGCGAAGGTTGAATATGCAAGTAGTTGATAATATAAATGATCTCAGATTTTGATTTTGATCCTGAAAAAGGATTCTACTTGCTACTTCGTTGGAGGAACCTTCATGTGAGATTCAACTCTTGTTAGATTTGAAGATGCGATTTGAAGAATCTTTTAAGCATTGAAGTTCATTTAACCATTGTGAGATCATGTAGACATACAAAATGCAAAGAAACATGCAGTAATGAAATGCAACCTAAGGACCTAGGACCTACTCACTGATCATGTGTCGATTTGTTATCATAATTAAACTTTTAGGTAACCAGATAAATCAATACAATGCCCACCAACTATGAAACCATAGACATATGAATATTGATTTGTATGCGCAAGAATCAATACAACACCCACTGGCTAGGCAACCATGGATATATGAATATTGATTTTATTTTCAGAATGTCAGATTAGATATAAGCACCAAGGCACAAATGCTAGGATGACCTAAATATCATGTCCATTTTGATATAGCAATTTGTACAAGCATCAAAACATAAATGTCATGATGACCTAAATACACCTTGCATGACAAACACATCAAACAGCCAAGAGATTATTCTAAATCCAATGTGAATTACCCGTAGTGACCCTTTATCATTCACATCCTTAGGTAAGATTGCATTTCACAGTAGGAGAAAGAACTCACTCAAAAAGACAATAGTTAGATCAAACTTCCTTGAATTTTCTAGGTATCAATGGTTGAGGTACGCATGGCCATCTAATTCGAGATAGAGTTTCTTATAGTCGGACACCATTTCAATCCAGAATTTCCAAAGATGTTAGATTTTCACATATAAGCAGAAGACAAAGAAAAGATTATGCCCCTAGTCATCACTCTCTAAATCCTATAAAGGACATCATCGAAGAGCTTGAAGGGACACAATATGCAAAAATCTCAATGTGAATCAGTAAGAATACAAGGAGATAAAAGCATGAAAAGCACAGATTGTTTTTAGTTTGTGTTTGATTGTTGTTGTAGATGCAAAATCCTTTTTGGAGACAAGACAGACTTGACTGACTCAAATGAAGCTTCAAAGGACTCTGACTGGATATGATACGTCTAAGATATACTGGAGGCCATAGGATATAACATTGATTTCCCCCAAGTGTTAAGCATTGATAGGATATAGACGCTTGAGCTGAGTGGTGTACAGACTAACTTATTGAAAACTAAAAATGCAAAAACAAACCAGGAGATATGTACAAACTAAAGCAAAACTGAAAGCTGGGAAAGACCAAGATTGCGCTGATAGATGGAGCATTTTGAAACAAGTGGTGCCCATTTGCTGGGTTTTCACCATCTTGGCAGAGATTCTATTTTTGCTACCAAGGCACCTGTTTCCAGGTTTTCACCACGGCACTTTTTCTTTTTCTTTTTCTCATTTTTTTTGCATTTTTCATTTTTCAATTTCTTTTGTACTTTTTTTTAAAAAAAAAAATTTTGTGAATCATCAAGGCGCCTATTGCTATGTTTTCACCAAGATGTTCATTTTTTTAGGAATTTTTCCAAATTTTAAGATTTTTTTCAAGACATTTTACCATAGACGAATGCTTTAGGCATAGAATTTCTTCAGATGGAGAACGTTGATTGGTTCTCAGAGCTGTTCTCCTTTAGTCATTGAGAGTTGATAGGTGCCAGAGCCAAAAGTAGCAGTGATGACAAAGGGACCCAGCCAGTTGGGTTTGAACTTCCCCTTGCATTCTCGATGTGATTGATTTTTAGGATTCTCTCTCAAAACTAGATCGCCAACCTAAAATTCTCTGTCTGACTTTCTTGTTGTAGCCTCTAGACATTCTCTTATGATATACTCTGAGATGATCATATGCTACTTGTCTGCGCTCATCTAGTAGTTCAAGTTCTTGCAACCTAGACACTCTATAGTCATCATCAGTTACTAGACCATGCATTCTAATTCTGAGTGATGGAATTTCAACCTCAATAGGCAGTACCGCTTCAGATCCATAAACTAAAGCAAAAGGTGTAGCCCCAGTAGGTGTTCTGATACTTGTTCTGTAGGCCCATAGAGCTGGATTAATCATGAGATGCTAGTCTCTACCGGTTTTGTTTACTGTTCTGTGCAAGATCTTCAATAGATTTTTGTTATAGGCCTCAACTTGTCCATTCCCTTGAGGATAGTAGATAGAAGACCAATGTTGTGTGATCTTGAATTGTACACCATTATCTGTGATTATGGAATGAGGTATCCCATATCTGCATATGATATAGTTCAATATGAACATAGATATTTGCTTTCCAGTTGCTTGTGTCAAAGGGACTGCCTCTACCCATTTTGTAAAATAATCTGTAGCAATGATTATATGGGTATGTCCATTAGAAGAGTGAGGATGAATCATCTTGATAAGATCAAATGTCCATTGATGGAAAGGCCATTGTGTTGTAAAGGGAATTAGATCTCTCCCTGGAGCATGAATTAGGTTGCCATGTACTTGACACTTTTGACAATTCTTAGCAAATTTGATAGACTCTTTCTCCATTTCAAGCCAATAGTACCTAGCCCTAATAAGTTTTTGATCTAGTGTTAAACCATTCGAGTCTGACCCACAAATACCATCATGGACTTCCTCTAATGCACGTTGAGACTCTTCCTATTCTAAACATCTAAGTAGCATACCATCTAGACATCATTTGTATAGATCATGACCAATGATGACATATCAAGAGGCATTACGGATAAGGTATCTCTTTTCATGGCGGTTGAAGGTATCAGGAATGATTTGGTCTTAGAGATAGGAAAAGAGGTCTTTGTATCTAGATGAATCATGACCAACAATGGTGTAGATCATGCAGGTTTCAGGGGAATCATATGCAGGATAAGAGAGTGCTTCCACCAGGAACTCGTAGCGTAGCTCATGTTCAAGCTGCTGTAATAAAGTAGATAGTGTTGCCATTGCATTGACAGCCTTGTTCTCCATTCTAAGAATTTTCTCAAATGTGATAGACATGAAATATTTCTTAAGATCATCTACCATTCTCTTGCAAGGAATGAGCTTTTCATCTTCAGTTTGGTACACATCATTGACTTGATGAATAACAAGTTGAGAGTCTCCATGAATGTGTAGCTCTGTTACTCTCCATTCAATTGCTATTTTCATACCTTTCAAAAGTGCTTCATATTCTACAATATTGTTTGTGCAAGGGAACTTTAGTCTGAATGCTTTTGGGATGGAGTATCCTTGAGGAGTTATGAACAATATGCCTGCTCCAGATCCATTCTATGTATAGGAGCCATCAAAGAACAATTGCCATTCTCTAGAAGATAGGTGCATAATAGAGGAGTCTAGAAATTCCATTTGCATTAGTGTGTCATCAAACATGGGTGCATCTGCTAGTTGATCAGCAATAACTTGACCTTTTATAGCTTTTCTTTCAACATATTCAATGTCAAATTCACTTAGAAGAATGACCCATTTAGCCAGTCTACCTGTGAGGGCAGCCTTTCTTAGTAGGTATTTTAGTGGATCAATTTTTGCTACTAGATGTGTGGTATGAGCTAACATATAGTGTCTCAATTTTTGTGATGCAAAGATCACAGCGAGACAAGCTTTCTCAATCATAGAATAGTTCTTTTCATACGCCACCAATGTTCTGCTTATATAATAAATGGCTCTTTCCTTTTTGTCTTCATCATGTTGCGCTAGCAATGCCCCTAGTGATGTGGCTGTTGTGGAGACATATAAGATCAATGGCTTCCCATGAATAGGAGGCATCAAGATAGGCGGATTTGATAGATACTTCTTGATATGGTTAAAGTTGTTCTCACATTATTCATTACATGCAAAGGTCACACCTTTATGTAATGTTTTTGTAAAAGGTTGTGATATGTTTGCTAGTTGTGATATGAATCTTTTGATAGATTGAACTCTTCCTTGCAACGTCCTCATTTGACTGATATTTGTGGGAGGTTGCATCTCTATTATAGCCTTGAATTTAGCTAGATCAACTTCAATGCCCTTCTTTGAAACTATGTATCCTAAGAGCTTTCCAGAAGTGACACAAAAAGCACACTTCTTAGGATTTAGTCAGAGACTAAACTTTTCCATTCTGTCTAGGATCATGCTCAAGTCCTTTAGATGTTTAGTTTTGATCATAGATTTTGCTAAAGTATCATCAACATAATCTTCCATAGTTTGATGCATCATGTCGTGGAAAATAGATGTCATTGCTCTTTGATATGTAGCACCAACATTTTAAAGCCCAAATGGCATGACATTCTAGCAGAAGGTGCCCCATACACATGTGAAAGCAATTTTCTCTTGGTCCTCTAGAGCAATTTTTATTTGGTTATATCCAGAAAAACTATCCATTAAGGAATACATCTCAAAACCCGCAGTCATGTCCACTATCATATCAATGTTAGGCAGTGGAAAATCATCCTTAGGGAATGCTCTATTCACATCTCTAAAGTCTGTGCACACTCTAATTGAGCCATCTGGTTTAGAAATAGGTACAATATTAGAGATCCACTCTGCATAGTCAATAACTCAGATGAATCTGGCATTTAGGAGCTTCTCTAATTTAGCTTTTACCAAGAGTGCAACATGAGGATGCATCTTTCTTAATTTTTGCTTGACAGGTTTGACATTTAGAGCGATAGATAAATGATGCATTATGAGATTAGGATCCAATCTTGGCATATCTGAATATTTCCATGCAAAGTTGATCTTCTTCTCTGTTAGGAATGTAGTAAATTTTTGTTTCTCTTCTTCTGATAATGATTGTAAGATGTGTACCAATTGTGGTTCCTCTATTGTACCCAAATTGATAGATTGAGTGGACTCAATTAGAACTAGAGATTTGTCCTATAAATGACTTGGAAGGACATCAAATATCTCATCCTTAGGTGCCTTAGAGAGGTTTTCACCTTCGGATATGTCTTTTATTTTTACTTTTTTAGGTTTTGAGATTGCCACAAAGTGGTTTTCACCCTCAGAACTCTTTTTCTTTTTCTTTTTATTCTTGTTTTTCTGACTAAGATATTTGATGTTTGACTCGATCATGCTGATGCACGGTTCACTAATGGAAGTCCTCATAGGCTCAACTACATTGAGGTAGCAAGCAAGGGCATGGTCATTTGGGAAGGTATAATTACCATGGCTTGGATTTATGGAGGTTTGATCAATAAGTTTTGGATATTGGATAGTCAAAGTAGGGAAAGATTGGGAGATAGTGTTTACGGATATGGATCTGCCATCATTGGTCCTAACCTGACACTTGAGTTCAAATGTGATATTACAACTTAAGACATTCAATTCATGAATAGGCTCAATGTCATCGTGGGAGTTCAATTCAGCCATAGGTGGATCAGACTCGATAGGTTCATCATTTCTCTCTAGACTCACATTGGGATTAGGTATGTATTGGTGAATAATATCAACATGTTTCTCTATAATAAGCTCATCTTCATCTAGTTCTAGAATGGCTCCCCATTCATAGTCATTTGATTCAGCTTCTGATTCAGGATCTCTAGGAAATCTTAGAACATGAGTAAAGTCGGGGTGAATACCCCAAGAAGGGTTACCCTCAGATTCTAATTTGAATTCATACTCATGGGAATCTGTCTCAGAATCACTACCACCTCCCTCTTCTTGATTGTTTTTGAGATTAGTTGGTTCTTGTGTTGCAACTATCTCTTGGTTGATAGTAGGTTCTTGTGTTTCTACTACATTAATTCTTTTGATTAGATCATCTTTATCATCAAGAAGGTCTTTGATTTCCTTAGGCAATTTTTCATAGGGGATGAGTTCTGAGTTGTCTAAATCACAATCTAATGATTCTGTTTCTTCTTTCTTAAGAAGAGGTTCTCCTAGTGTGATTTGCTCTATGACATGAGAGCAATTACCTTTGAGGTGATAGGGTTTCTTCTTAAAGCCTAAGCCAACTTTATCTTTATTTTCTCTACCAGTATGTGGGAGAGGTGCCTCAAGACCTTTTCCTCTGATTCCTAGAGGTCCTTTACCTAAATATCCCATCTTAGCTATTAATTTATCTTCTAGACCATACAACTTAGAAGGGATTTTGGATACTATAGAGTCACTAGTTTGAACAACTTGAGATTCAGGTTCATCTTTGTATAGCCATGATAGCACAGCTTCATCCTCTTCAAATTCTTGCTTGGATACTTGTTCTGCTACAAAATTCTTTTTATATGCTTCCAGAGGTTCTTTAGAGTCTGGTTTGGATTGTTTCAAAGATTTCCCATAAGACTTAAGTGAGATAGGGAGAGATGTCAAAGATAAGACTAGCTCGATAGTATATTCTCCCATACTATTTTCTTTGATATTAACCTCTTTTGCAAGATCTTCCATTTTAGATGTGGATGCTTCTTTAGTTGGTTCAATGGAAGATTCTTTGTTATTAGGTACAAGCTTATCTACACTTTCCTTCAAGGTGTTGCAATTTGTATTCAGATCTACGGGGATAGTAACCTCTACTCCTTCATAAGGAAACTTCAAACATTGATGGTATGTAGAAGGAATAGCTTGCATTTCATGTATCCATGGTCTCCCTAGAAGGACGTTGTAGGCCAAAGGTAGATCAAGCACTTGACAGATGGTATCTTTGATAACTGGACCAACTCTGATAGGTAAGATAATGGTGCCTTTAGAAGATCTTTCTTGTTCATCATAGGCTTTGATAGTTATTTTATTTCTAGGATCAATAGCCAATTCTGAAAATCCCAATTGTGTGATCAAGCTGTAAGAACAAATGTTTAGGCCAGCGCCCCCATCTATCAACACACGTTTGACTCTACGGTTCTAGATCAAGACTTCTATATGCAAAGGCTGATTATGTGGGTGACTGAAGGAGTTGTCATCTTCCTCTAAAAAGAAGATATATTGCGGAGATGTAAGATGTCCAACCATAGTCTGGAACCTATCTAAATCAAGGTCATCAAGAACATTGGAACCAAGCAAAGCTTTATCAAGAATGGCTCTATGAGCTGGAGATATTCGAAGCAACTCAAACATGGAGATTTTCACATTAGTGTGTTGGAGTTGTTGGACAATGCTATAAGATGTATGCATTATATCCTTTGGATTGGAAGATTTGGAATTAGCCTTCTATTTAGAAGCAAATGAAAGATTGAAGGGCACCTTAGGGACATTTGATGAATTTGGGATTTGTCCTTTTAGATGCATTTGAGCTTGTGATCAAGTAATTTTGTTAGCTGAGGAATGATCTCTGTCTCTTCTTACAATTTTGATGACATTGCAACTTTCAGAGAGACATGGTTCAACCATATTGATGATAGCATTATTTCTAGGGTAGGCATAGTTGACTTTTGCCCCAATATTAGGTTGAGAAGTTGAAACTTCTTGACCATGTTTCAGAAATTGTTCTATGAATGCTGTATGATCATTATTGCTCTAGGGATTATCAATTGTGATGTCTCCACTATCAATCAGATCTTGAATGGTATGCTTCAAGTGGTAGCAATTATTAGTTTTGTGACCTTTACTCTGATGGAAATCATAGAATTCATTTCCTCTCCACCATTTCAGTTTGGGGTCCTGATCATTTGGTCAGATTGGTGGTAAAGAGATGATGTTATTAGCTAGTATATTTTTCATATCTGATTCTAAAGACTCTCCCAGAGGAGTAAACTTTCAATGTTTATCCCATCTTTTGTATTCTAGCTTCTTTTGAGATGGTTTAGAAGACTTTTTCTCTAAAGCTTTAATGGCTTGAGTGCCAAGAGTGAGATTGTAGGCCGGTGCCTTTGATGGGGCATGGACAGTGTCAACAACACCATTTGTGATGATGCCTTTGTTCTTGTTCCAATTTTTGTTCTTGTCTTTAGAACTGGATCTTGATTCGTACTTGTCTTTTTGAAGTGTGATTTCTCCTTTTTTCACAAGCACTTTTTTTATTTTGATAGCATTATCTACCATCTTATCAAAAGATGCATGATCTTGCATTTGTAGAGGATAATTGATTTCTAGAAAAAAGTTGTTGAAGAAGATTTCCAATTTTTCTATTTCTGGAATAGGTCTGGCATATAGAGAGAAATTCTTCCTCCATCTCTTGAGAAATGTTAGGAATGGTTCCCCTAGATATTGCTTGAGATTACAAATATCAATCATGGTGACTGGATGTTGAATATTGTAGGAGTATTATTGATAAAACAATTTGAACAACTCCTTAAAAGTTTTGATAGTAGAAGGCAGTCTAGAGAACCAATGGATGGCTGCTCCCCCTAGAGATCGAGGGAAGAGACACATCAGATAGGTTGGTTCATGCATGAACTCCATTGATTGTGTACAGAATTCTCTGACATGATCTTGAGGATCTGAGTGTCCATCATACTTATCATACTTCAACATCTCCACTCTTTATGGAATGGGCAGCATGTACAAGTCATTGTCAAATGGAAAAGGACATAGAGCCTCCATGGAGAACTCTTTGGGTTCCTTCTCTTTTTCGAGTTGATTCAGTTTGACTTGTAAAGTATGTATTTGTTTCATCATAGCTATGAGTGGAGTTTCTTCCTCATGTTTGATGATAGCTTTGACATTAAAATTAGGAGGAAGCTTAGCTCCTTGATGAGCTAATTGTAAAAAGTATGCTTCTCTATCTTCTTTCAAGAAATGCTTCATCATCTGTTTGAAGTTTTCATCATTTTGATATTGAGCAATTTCTTTAGGTGTGGGTTCCTGATCTGCACCATGTTGAGATTGAGCTCTTTGAGAGCCAAAATTTGTCCCTGCTTGAGACATGATAGGAGTTTGTGGACTCCCTGGATTAGATTGATGAGGGGTATGTTGAGTACCTCCGTGAGTTGATGGAGGAGGTATGTAACTAGATTTCAATCGATAGTTGCCAAGACCATCATCCTCATAAAGACTAGAATCGATGAGTTTCTCAAGAGTTGGAGTTTGGAGAGTGGTGATAGATTTCTTGTGAGAGGAAGCTCTAGTCTCCATCATTAACCTCAAGTGAAACAAAAGAATAAGATCTAGATAACCAAAGAATGAATTGAATCAAGATGATCAGATGATGCAACCTTGTCAAGGTTTGATTGATTTGAAGATTCAATTAGATTTAGATGAAGGATACTGTGCCCTAGATGTATGGGTAGGTTTCCAAAAGATAGCAGACAAGATATCACAACACTCAGTCATTTTGATGATTGATTGAAGATTGATAGTTATGACAAGGTTTTGACATGAGATGATAAAGACTCAAATTGATTAAACAGAAGGCTGAATCGGATTCAAAAGGCCACTTTAGGAAAATGATCGAATTCTTAATAGCTACTGTTCTATTCTTGACATGGTGATTTGATCGACAGATTCTAGAAATAGGTTGAAAAAGCTAAATATCTGGCAATTCTGACAATTTTCTGACAACTCTCAAAAATTTCCCAAATGACACTCTGCAGACTCGTACAATAGTGGGTATGCTATGAAACGACAGTTGTAAAACTTGTACGATAGTTGCAAAACTCGTATGACAGAGGATAACCAACAAAATGACAGTTGAAAATTTCATACAACAGTTGCAAGATTTTGACTTTGAGAATTTGCTGGCATGAAAACTCGTACAACACTGGGTATTAAATCATACGACAGATGGGCTGTAATGAAATGACACTTTGAGAAAACTTGTATGACTTTTTGACCTCCTGAGATGACTTTTGACTCCAGAAAAGAATTTTACTTCAGATTTTGCAAATTTTGAGTTTTCAGATTTGGATTTGTTTGCAAATTTCAATGTCCAGATTTGAGAATTATAACAAATTTGTTCATTTTCAGTAACTAGATAGATAAGAAAGCACACAAAATAGCAAGCAAGTGATTTCAGGCATGTCTGAAAATAATGAACAAGAGAAAAAGCAACCTTGCACATGAACAATCAAGTGACTTATTCGTTCTAATCCTCAGAAGGGCTAATTGTGTATGTTCCAAAAATGTTTTGCAATGACGCACATATACCCTAGAAAATTAAAATTTGTCCTCGCTAGGGTTTTTAGTAATGATTTAACTCTGCAAATTTTATGATCCAAAGGGGTGAACTCCAATCCTGGTGCACTAGGGTTTTGACACAGTCTGAGAACTTAATCTTCAGGAGCTGCTAAGGAGATCTGACAACCCAACAATGAACCATACCCATGGAGATTTCTTCCACAAGGACATTTATATAGCGGCTATCACTACCACAGTGAAAATGGCTATTACCACTTGAGGTTCTGTCAACGCAGTTTACCTTGTGAAGGGATTGTCCGCTATGGTCAACCCTCTCTAAAGATGACTCACAATAGTATACCACAAGGGGACTTGGCTCTAGATCCAATGTTTTTGATGCCTTTTCACTTTTAACCCAAACAAAGTAGATAGATAAATTTGACACGCTAAGACAAAGTTTATCTCACCAAGGTCTATGATATCAACCCCACGTGATCTATCAACCCATCCGAAGAGAGAATATATCAATCAATAAGGGAAGATGCACTAACCAATTTTGATTCACCAAAGCTCATGATGTCAACCCCACGTGATCTATCAACCTCTCTTGGGAGAGAATGTATCAATCAATAAGAGAAGACACACTAACCAAGTTGAATGTGAAATGCACTAAGTATCCTCCCTACCTACAAGGATTCTGTCATCAAGAAGGATTTCACTGGGAATCCAATCTCTCAAGAATCATGAATAGTGTTCATAGGGCCTAATTACTATGTGAGCACAGATGTATGTTTCCAAAAAGCAAATCTACCAAAAGTACCCAAAAAGCAGAAAGAGGAACACTTAACGCTTAAAGAAAATATGAGGTGAGTCCACAAGGTGGAACAATTAACCCCTCACACAAGCTAAAAACAAGTCCACAACTTAGAAAACAACTAAGTTCCAAAAAGCACAAAAGGGTTGCCTGGTGGAACAATTAATGCTTCTTTCCTGTAGACCCCTCCCCTTTAATGTGGTGTTGATATTGCAACCACGGGGTGAAAATGAGGGGCCGGTAGATTTAGCAAGTCCAATAACCCAAGATAGCAATCTAGATCAATCACAAGTAATCTAAGATTACCAATAAATACCTAAGGTGTCACAACCTAGTATCAATTATGCAAGTTTGTAAAACAAAAGCATGAAAAGAAGCACTCAAGCTAGACACATGAGGGATTTATTTTAAGTCCAAATCAAAATGTTATTAGGTGAAGGAGAATACCTGGAATGCTCGCAACATGCTTAGTAGATTTTATGTGATTTTTAGCAATTTATACACTTGTTCCAATCAAAACCAGCAGGATTCAATAAAAAATAGAGAATTTCAATTCTTAAGATTAGCCATTAGTCAAAATCTAAAAACCCAATATGACAAACTACCCTGAAAAATGAAATGACAGTTGAAACCTCATGCTGAAACTCGTACAATAGTGGGTTTGTTACTAGATGATAGTCAAAAAACTCGTACGACAGTGGGTATGCTCCCAGATGACAGTCTAGAAACTCGTATGATACTGGGTGTATGATGAAATGACAGTTGAACTTCCAGATGATAGTGTGTATAGCCCGACATGATTCTTGATCTGATAGACTATCGTACGACAGTGGGTTCAATGCGAAATGACTTTTGTCAGAAACTCATACGAAGATTGTACGGACAAAAAATTAAAATCATATTTTTGCATAGAAACCGATGAGAAAAAGACAAAAATTGATAGAATTGAATTGGAAACCCATTTCAAGGCCCCACGGTGGGTGCCAGAAATGTGTGTGTGAAAATTGTACCTAATCTGTAGACACAATACTTCAGTAAAACATTAGAGGTTAGCAAAAATCAAAATCATGCAAAATTGAAATCTAATCTAACCAAGCAATCTACTGCCTTCTAATAGGTGCGAGATCGATGTTCTCAGATTGTTATCGAGATCAGTGACCTAGACGACACCTAAATGAAGGATTTGAATGCAAAAGATAGATATGGAATATGAATGCAATTAATCTATTTTTTTGGATTTTAGATGCAATGATATGATCAAAACTTGATATGAAATCTATTGCTAATATGAAAATTGATCTATGATATGCTAATCTAGAAATAATATGATATGAATAAAAACCAAATTGATCTCACAATAGCCTTGATTCACAATAAGCTTTGATTCTCCAGATAGCAATTCTTCAGCGTGATTATGCAAAATTATGAGATGAATTATGAAGAGCTTAGCCTTGATTTTATAGAAATCCAGGGCTTTGGAGGTGTATGGAAGAAAGCCATAAATCACTCAGATTAACTCAGCTTGATTTTTGAGTTATCTGATAATAAAGATAATTTAATTCACAAAAACATGCAAATCATGCAAAAATAGCTTTTTAACTCAAATTAGAAGTTTAGATCAACTTTAAAACTAAAAAATGATGTTGAGTTCCAAAAAGTCAATAACTTGCATTGATTTTCTAATTTGGAGTTTAACTGTTCTTCGATTGTGCACATGGATAATTATGAATTAATAAATAAATAAAGTGATTTATTCTCAACTTAACTGATTTTTGAAATTAAATAATTGATTTATGGGTTAATAAATCATTTAATCAAACTTTTATTAAAAACTATATTATTAAATAATGACAACATGATTTAATTAATTAAATAAGAATTTAATCAATTAATGATAGGAATTTTGATTTATTGTCAAATTTAAATAATAATACTTAAGAATAAATACAATTAAATTCAATTAAATAATTAAGTAGCAGAATTAAACTTAATTAATTAAATATTAAGAATATTCAATTAATCAAACTTTAGGATAAATAGGATTTATCGCCAAATAATCATTAAATTAAAGATAATTATGATAATTAGGAATATTACTAGGAATATTCCCTGATGCAGAATTTAAGATAATCAATTAGGATTCGATGATGTTCAGATATGCCTTAGGTTAGGACTTTGATGTCAATTTCATTCGATTTGAGGATGTAGGAGGTTAATGAACATATAGCCCATTTTGGGGGTATTACAGGCATCTCTATGTCTCTAGCCAGCTGATTAGCAGCCTCTACTCTCTGTGCCTTGCGGCATCTCACTTGAGCACCAAGGTCAAAATTTGTATCATCTTGTGTAGGCTCAGGACCAACACATACATACTGCTCAACACCAAGTACCTCATCTGCACTGCCCACACTGCCTAAGGTACCACTCTCCCCTCTAGTCATTCTCCTTTGTAAAACTACAGGCCTTTCCGCTATAGCACTAGTAGGACGAGGTGGTCTCATATGACCAGATGGTCTCTATGGTGGTGTCATGATTGCTCTTGGCCTCAGAGTTGTAGGCTGGGGTATCAAAACTTGTGTACATCTCTGACCCTATACCATCGACATACCTGTCACATCCATGGCCTCCTCCATACTTGGAATCAGCTCTGTGGGATCCAAAAACCTGTGAATGGGATGCTCTGCAAGCCAGGCAATGAAACCATCTATAACTCCAGCATTTGGAACATCTGGCTAGTAGTCCCAGTCTCTACCAACATAGCTGCTATACTCCTATGTACAAAGAGCATATAACAATTGAGGGCCCCATCCTAGTCCAAGCTCTCTGACTATCTATGCATATGCAGTGTGATCCTGTGGGGCATCCTGAATGATGCCATACTGCCACCACACTCTAGTAATGATGAACCACTCAAGTACTATGGTCAATCATCCTTTCAACACATGGCTATGAAAGA
This sequence comes from Chamaecyparis obtusa, assembly GCA_027943335.1. Taxonomy (NCBI): domain Eukaryota; kingdom Viridiplantae; phylum Streptophyta; class Pinopsida; order Cupressales; family Cupressaceae; genus Chamaecyparis; species Chamaecyparis obtusa. The sequence goes on along the minus strand of BSBK01001824.1, from coordinate 582,305 downwards.
AATGACTAAACTACTCCCTCGCAGTAGGCCAGGCCTCTATCTGTAAAAAAGGTCTCCACACGTAGTAGGTCATGTCATCAAGGACATGCCTCCAGTACTCTATATGGCCCATGCAAACTTGTGTAATGTATCCTGAATAAATGTATATCACCGGCTCCTGTGGTTGGTGCTAACTCTGGCATACTGGTCTACATATTGGGATATGCTCCCAGGCCCAAATCTAAAGTACTAAAGCACCAGAAGCAAAGGTCTTTCTCTCCTGATACACGATCTTGTGCATCTTAGAGAACATGTGAGCCAACATACACTAACCCCAACCCAACTCAGAAGGTGTGGCCATCAACTGTGCAACCATCAGGGCCCAGCCCATCAAGAGACCATTCTGCTAACAGTCAAAGATAATAATACCTCATATCATGTCGGCTATAATGCACTCTAATCTATAAGTTTTCCCATAATGCTGAACTAGAGTCTCCTAGGAAATAGAGGCGGTAAGTTGTGTATCATCTCCAAACAATCGTCTAAAGGCATGTAATCCAAAGTTCCACAAACTCACATAATCAGGTCATGGACCATGGAATAGAATGCAGAATATCCTATAGATATCCTCCAGTGTAACTGTGATCTCTCCTGTAGGGAGGTGGAAGGTCTGAGTCTCTGAGTGGAACCTCTCAATCAATGCAGTCAGAAGTTTTTGGTTTACCATAATCTCAGGCAACCGAATAAGATACTCAAAGCCACAGGTCACAAGATGTACCTTCATTAGGTCAGGTAGTGAAACGCATAACCTCTGTGTTGTTGGGTGTGAGATGCGCACATGGACATCAGGATAGACAACCTACACAACATAGAAATAGGGAATCCTATCAGTTATTTGGTTGAAAAATAGGCTAAAAGTACAAAAATTGAAAAGTTGACTATCTCAGAAGGTACATTGAATGCTCAGGGAATAGCCTAAGAAATCAGAAAATTCAAAATTTTGACCTAAACAGGTGTTTTTAGCTCACCATTTTCCATACGACAATACAGACTGGCATAAAAACTTGTATGAGTTTGTGTAGGTTCTCATATGACAAATAATGGTTATACGACAATTTATATCTTACCATACGAAATATGAGGGACTCGACGAAATGTCGTACGAGGTTTGGGTCCCTCCCATACGAGTTTCTGTTGGTTATGGGACGACACTCTAAATGAAATTGAAAAGTCATATAAGTCCTAGTGGATAGTCATACAAGTTTCTATGCATACAAAAATTGAAAAATCCTAACATACAAAAAAAGTCCAAAAATCCTACAAAACATGCAAAAATGGAATTTACAAAGAGGCACAGAAGTCCACTTACCAGATGCCCATACTGCGGAGGTCTCTGATGTTGTTGGTTGCACTCAAAATGGTGGGAAGAGATAGGTACCTTCATCTTGGCCATTTTCTTGCTTAGAGGGCTCCACAAAGGTTTCAAAAGTGAAATGGAATAATGAATTGAAAATGACCCTTTTGGCCCTTATATAGCTTTTGACCTAATTTTCAAAAGTGCTCCATTTTCCATGAAAATTACACCCCTAGCTAATTTCACCATTCTGAACCCATTTTTGGGATCAAAATCAAAATCTAAGATCATTTACTGTCAAAATTGTGAATTAAAATTTTTAGACCTAGGACGGCCGACTGCTTGCATAATCAACCTTCAATCTTCATAGACATCCAGAATTCAACTTAACTGATTATCTTACATCAAACTATTGAAATTTCAACTTGGTCAACCATGGTCAACTCATGGTCAAACCTAGTCAAACTTGGGCTCCCAGATCTCCAAATGATGTAGAACACATTCTCAGATGTGTATAACCACTTCTCAAATCAATTAACATTCTTCTAAACTATTTAACACTGATTTTTCTTGTCGGATTTTGATTTTCATCTGGAAGGGAGCATGGTATTGCACATCAATAAATCTATAAATTAAATCTTTCCTCAGTAATCAAGACAACAACCATGTCTAGTTGTTGATTCATCAAAAGACCTCATAACTTGGGGCATATCGCTTGGGGCATACCAAATTCATCAAGATCCATATCAATCTGGTATCCTAATCTATCTTGTAAACTGTATCAACTTTTCACAACCTTCAGTTCATTAGTGTTATTTCCTTGTTTCTTCATAACTGAAGGATTCAGATGTGATACCAATATGATTCCTCTAGACATTCAGGTTTGGAATCAGGTCACTCACTTCTTCGTAATCATAAGGTTCAGAATCAGGCATTTTGATACTTTTTCATAATCACCGGCTCATTGTTTCTATAGTTAACATTATCTTTGGTCAATCAGGACCTGACATCTTCAAATCTTTCAATCAATTTCTGTCTCAAAATTGGTTAATCTTTCAAATCAGTTTCATACATCAAAAATAGACTAATCTTTGAACCACTACGCTTCGCACAGTGATTCAAAGAGGGGCAAAATGTAATACCCCAAAAATGGGCTATAAGTTCATTAACCTCCTGACATCTTCAAATTGAACAAAATCAATACAAAAGTCCTAACCTAAGGCACATCTACACATCTAAACATTGAAACCTAATTGATTTTATCCTAATTCTACATCAGAGAATATTCCTATTTATCCTAATTTTTTTTAATTTAATGATTATTTGGTGATAAATCTTATTTATCCTAAAATTTGATTAATTGAATATTCTGAATATTTAATTAATCAGATTTAATTCTGCCACTTAATTATTTAATTAAATTTAATTCTATTTATTCTTAAATTGTATTATTTAATTTTGACAATAAATAAAAAAATCTTATGACTAATTGATTAAATTCGTATTTAATTAATTAATGTCAATTGCCAATATTTAATAATATAGTTTTGAATAAAAATTTGATTTAATAATTGATTAACCCATAAATTAGTTATTCTTAAATTTAAAATTAGTTAAGTTGAGAATAAATCACTTTATTTTTAAATTAATTTATAATTAAATCATGCACAATCAGAAAAGCAGTCAACTAGAAATCAATAGCTAATTTTAAATTTAAACTCAACATGCACATGTGAGGTGAAATTTGATCTAAACTCTATTTTGAGTTAAACACTGCTTTTGCATGATTTTTGTGAGTTAATTATCTCTGATTTCTTGTTAACTCAAAAATCAACCTGAGTTTATCAAGAGTGATTTATGGATTTTTTCCATGCATCCTCAAACCCTGGATTTCTATAAAAACAAGGCTCAGCTCTTCATAATTAAAAACCCTCAAATTTGCATAATTACTCTGGCGAATTGGTGATTGAAGGATTAAGCACTTGTGACAAACTATTTGTGAGATCTTTCATTATTGGTCATAGCTTTGCATAGTTTTCATATCATAGCATTAATTCATTGTTAATATGATTTAGAACAAAAGAGAGGGTGGGTGAATCAGTTGTTCTCAGGTCCAGATGTATAAAAAAAACTTTTAAACTTCTTCAACCAATCAGATCTAATAACCAACACCTACTCGGTCATTACTATTTGCATAACAAAAACATATAATAGTGCAGTCCACTTATCCAATAGCATCTAACTTGTAAAACACAAAAATGTTCAAACCAAAACATTCACACAAGTATCAACACCAGGATTTATAGTGGAAACCCAATTTGGGAAAAATGACTTTGTAACATGTTACTATTATGTTCACTCTTTTGAAGTGAGCTCGGTGAAAAGCCAACCCTGTCAAAAGTTACAAACACACTATCAGGTGTGACCAGGTTAAAGGATTTCAACTACTATGTTAAAAGTGAGCCTTGTTATAAGACTTACATACACTCCATTAGAATGCAACCTTGTTCAAAGGATTTATACCTATGACTATTAGGTCAACCTCTATTAAAAGGATTTTGACTGTTACAATGGTTAGAAAGTAGCAGTAATATTGATCTGAGAAACATACAACTCACTTTGCAAATATCAGATCCAATTCCATACACATATGATAGCTTACTGATTGTGAACCTTTTCCATCTCCATCACTTATCTACTTGAAACCCTTCAAGCAATCACAACACTTCTCCTTCAGCCTTTTCTACTTAGACAGTCAATAACAACACTTCCAGCATTCACTTCTTTTTCACCTCTCTCTCTTAGGTTTCCTTAATACTACCTCTATTAGGTCAATACATCTTTTGCCGCTTAATCTCCTTCATAGATCTTAGGGTTAGGTCAGATGCATTGAATCTTTCCTACATTATGTTCTTTGGCTTATCTTACAAAGAAATATCTTGAATCTCTTAAATATTTACAATAAAAAAAATTACAGTGCATTAAATGCTTTCATACAATCAATAAATAAAGTCAACACGTTTTACATAATTCAAGAATTCAATGATGTCGGCTGAAAATCTAAATTCTTTAACAAATGCAAAATACTAACGCTCGGTCAATACTGTGTCCAACTTCTCGGTCTTCTCTAGAAAGCTCAGTCATCACATAAACCATTTCCTTGGCTAAGACTGTCTCCCTCGACAATTAATTGGTGTTCGGTCAACACTATTTTACTCAAAATTCACTAGCTCGGTTGACACAAACAACACTTGGCTTAAACTAGATTTCTTCACTTATGCTTGATTAAGCCTACCAGTTTAGTCTTCATTCTTACTTAGATAAACAATACATTGTCTTATCATTGTGCCACATAATCAAGTACTCATTGAAGTATCAAGATAACTCAACCTTTCCTTAGGTGTTGGTGTTACCAACCTTGCCTATCCCCTTAGCAATACTCAAATAGATATAGTACTTTCTTAAATAGCAATAGTCTTACTAGTTAAGGTTTGACATCAATGACAATACAACAATTGCTTCAATTGCAGTTTCCAACAATTCATATCATTCTTAGATTAAATCTGCATATCATTTTCAATCAATTCTAGCTTAGATTCATACAGTTTTTCATCCTATTGCATAGAAAACACAAAAATATTGATTAATCTACATTCATACAATTTCTCATTCTTTTTCATTCAAATCCTTCATTTAGGTGTTGCATTGTCACTGATCTCAATTTCAATATGAGAATATCAGACTCGCACCTACTAGAAGGCAGTAAATCACCTGGTTAGCTTAGTTTCATTTACTTGTAGATTTTGATTTTGCTAACCTCTAATGTTTTACTGAAGTGGGGTTGTGGAATCCCACACCTTGAAGGATACCCCATTTAACTTATCAAGTGGAGAAAATTCAACATACAATGTGAATCAAATGAATAAAGCTCCTTTTAATAATGCCAATTCCAACAACAGCAACAATAATTCTAATAATAATCCCTTCAATAATGATAATGGAAACAAGCCTAAACCCTTCTTTTCCACTTATCAAAAGAGAAAATTCACCTTCTTAGGTGAACCATTGGAGAATGCATTAAGAACTTTGGTAGCCAACAAGATCATTACTCTACCCGAGTTAAGGCCATATAAACCCCAAATTAAACCAAATTGGTGGAATGATTCTCACCATTGTGAGTATCATCGAAATAAGGGTCATAAGACCAATGAATGCATGAAGTTAAAACATTTTGTAGAAGACTTAATTAATGATGGTACAATCAAAGTTGAAGGGACCCAAAACAATGAAGATCATACATCCTTCAAAAACCCCTTTCTAAACCATGAGAAGGGTGAGTCATCAAACGCTAACCAAAGTAATAAAAGGGGTAATGAGAAAGTCAGATTTTCTCATACCTATGACAACACAATCAATGCTTTAAGTGGTGACAAAAGCACCATAAATGTTACTGTGCTAAAATAAAAGCCAAGGGAAGCAACATCTAATGTTGTGACTAGGGGGCAAGCTTGAAAGATTACTCTACCTACTAATGCTCCAAGAATTGTTCTACCAAATCAAGTTTCATCTTCATCATCAAAACAATATAATTTGGTAGATCAATTACAATGAACCCCCACTCAAATATCTATTTTGGAATTGCTTAAACTCTCACCAACTCATAAGGAAATTCTGGAAAAGGCCTTGGTGGAGACAAATGTACCTCTAAATTTGGAGGTAGATAAATTTGAAAATATGGTGAGACATCTTATTGCACCTCATTGCCTATCTTTTTCTGAGCAAGATGACATGTCATTGAATCATCCCCAAAACTTGCCTTTGCATATAGAGGTTTTAATTCATAAGTATAGGGTAAAAAGAGTCCTTATTGATGGAGGGACTAGCCTAAATATTTGTAGCCTAAACTTGGTGAAAGCCTTAGGATTTTCTGAGGAGGCTGTTGACCCAAAGAAAAAGATAACTATAAAAGCCTACGATGATGAAGAAAGAGCTTCTAAGGGTGTCATAGTACTTCCTATTAGAGTTGGCCCAATGTAAAAAGAAACCATTTGTCAAGTCCTAGACCTAAATATGACTTGCAATATCTTACTAGGGAGATCATGGATTCATGAAATGCAAGTCATGCCTTCTACCTATCACCAATGTCTTAAATTCCCATATCTAAGGTAGGAAATCATGGTAAGTGGGGACTCAAACCCCTTCCAATATTATAATAACTTAAAGCCTATCAATTATTCTCTAGTCCCACATAATGCAGAAGGGTCCATACCCCTAAGAATAGAGCAAGGTCAAAGCTCTAAAGATCTCCCATCTTTGAAGGGAGAAGAAAGAGAAGAAAAAGAATTTGTTGTTGAAAACATCCAAAATCCCACTAACCTGTTGGAGATTTTCCAGCAAGCTAGTGCTGACTGTATGTTTGTCATTGATGACAACATATGGTAAGTAGCATGCATGGAAGACTTATGCAGTAAGCTTACAGTATATATAGCATGGACATGTTATCACCATGATATCATGGATGCAGAGGTTAACTATTAGTATAGACACTTATATAGTAGCTCGTGTCAGCAGTGTTCCTGACAAAGTTACAGACAGTGTTCTGTGAATGATTGTCTATACACTTATCATGGAGCCTTGTGCATTTAGATATGTGATGGAGACATGTTAATGATGTTACATTCATGAACATATATTTTGATGATTAGTAGAAGTGAATCTATCCAGATGCTATTCACCAGTAGCAGTTTCTTATGTTTATTCAGAAGAGCCGACGGAGATTGTATTGGTTTTGGAGTTGCGCCTATCATTTCAGTATGCACTCTTAGATTAGTGCTTGGAGAAGAGTTACTAATGTTTGGTTAAGAGTGCATGATGTAATGCATCTTGACGAGAAAGTTTCAGTTACTTTGGTAGAGCTGACAGTGTGTAGCGTGCGTCTACATTTATTAATATTGGACAGGTCCCAAAATGTGTTGTGTGCTTAGTAGAGCCAACATAATTATTATTGGAGTATGTTATGGTTTCTCTAATATGATTTCAAGGTGGTTCTAATAGACTAAATTGATTATATCATTTAGTGGAAAGATATTTATAGGCAGTCATTTGTGATTGCTAAGGCATGGTTCAGAGTTGATTGTGAAGAGTAGAGTAGAGTGTGTGAAGTATTGAGCCATCAGTAGAAGGTCTATGTGACCAAGTAAATAGTTTATGCTATACATTAGAACTGATCTAGATAGCAGGTCAAAGCGCAGTTCACCAAGATCCATATATAGTGTGTATTTGTTATTCAGAAGGTTGTAGTCTTCACCCCTTTGAGCAGTGTGCTCTCAGACAGTGTGTCCTCACCCCTAATAGGGTTAATTGTAAAATACTCCTAATAGGGTCTAAATCTTGACCAGGTCACTGTACTAAATATATTGTAAAGCAACTCCTAAAAGGGTTAAGGATCTTCTAACAAGGATCATAAAACACTTAGTGTAGATTATTAGTGGGTGTCAATTCCCACTGGGGTTTTTACCTATTTGGGTTTTCCCGTAACCAAAATATTGGTATTGTGTTCAAGTGTTCTTTCATTGTGTTTATGTGTTATGTTTAAGTATACTTAATTGGATAAAGAATTGAAACTTTTAGATAACTGATTCACCCCCCCCCCCCACTCAATTATCTCTTGGGACTATTCCTAAAAATTAGTATCAGAGCCAAGTGCCTCAGAGAGAAATTTTAATAGCTTGAGGTTGATCAGATGGCATTGTTTAGAAAAGACATTCCCAAGTTTGATGGAGAGAATTATCTTGATTCAAAGAACAAGATGATGACACATTTGCAATGCATTTCTTTTGAAGTTTTTGAAGTGGCTATCAAGGAAGTTGAGATCCCCTCTCTAGCAGATCTTGCAAAGGATGATGCTACTAGCAAGAAGAAGGATTTGTTCCATCAGAATGCAATAGAAAAAGAAGCCCTTATCAGCGCCCTATCTGATAGTGAGTTTTTAGAGATAAAGAAAGTAGACACAACCTAAAAGATATGGAAGCACCTAGAAGACATGTTTGAAGGAGATAAACAAGCAAAGAATGCATGTAGAAAGACATGGAAGAAAAAGTACAATACTTTGGAGATGCTACCTAAAGAGAACATAAGAGCCTACAACCAAAGGATCAATGAAGTAGTTGCTAGAATCAAAAACAATGGTGGAGAAATCTCAGAAGAAGACATAATGGATAAGGTGATGACTACCTTGACACTAGAATATTAGAACAAGATAAACATCCTTGATGAGACTATGCAATTCTCAAAAAATTTCAAAAGAGAGACCTTAATCAGCAAGATTGTTGCATTTGAGATATCAAGTTTGAAGATAGAGCCTAAAAGTGAAACAACCTTCAAAGCTTCAGTCCATGGTAATAAATCCTTGAACACCTCTAGTAATTTTGATAATGATGATGAAGAAGAAGCCCTAGATAATTTCATTGCTATGATTGCTAAAAGAGAAAAGAAAGGAAAAGCAAAATATGAGGGTCAACTACCATTCAAATGCTTTTCATGTAATAAGATTGGTCACTTTGCATCTAAGTGTCCTACAAGAGTTAAAAGGTTTTAAAATGACTACAAGCCTAAGTATACAAAGGAATGTTACTATGCTGGAGATGAAGTATCAGATGAAGAATAAGCAAAAGAGGAGATTGGATTCATTGCTCTTGAAGATGAAAAGAATTCACAAGAGTTGGCACTAATTTCATAAGCTGACATCATGATAGACTAGATCATTGATAGTGGTTGTTCTCATCACATGACAGGAGACAAATATAGATTTTTTCATTTAGATAGATATAAAGGAGGCATGGTTAGATTTGGAGATAACACTCCTAAACCCATCATTGGTAGAGGATCCATCACCTTGGATGGAAAGAACAACATTGATGATGTTCTTTATGTTGATGGTTTGAAACATAACCTACTAAGTGTTGGGTAGTTGCTTGACAAAGGTTACAGGTTGGAGTTCAATGGAAACAAGTGCATCATTAACAATAAGGAAGGAGAAATGATTGCATCATGATCAAAGACTAAAAGTAATGTTTTTCAGCTCAATCCATAAGAAATTTGTTTTGTTTCTAAAGTAGATGACAGTTGGATATGGCACAAAAGACTGTGTCATATCAATTTTGATAACATAGGAAAGATTAGTAATGTTTAGGTAGTTAGAGACCTACCTAGCATAGCAAAGCCAGTTGATACCATCTGCAGGGAATGTGTAATGGGAAAGCATGTGAGGAACTCATTCAGGAGCAAGCATAATTCAATAGAGAACAAGTTGGATCTGATTCATACAGACCTATGTGGACCAACTCAAACAAGATAATACTATGGTGAAAGGTATTTCATTTTTTTTGTAGATGATTATTCTAGAATGATGTGGGTTGTGTTCTTGAAAGATAAGTCAAAAGCATTTGAGATGTTCAAAATATTCAAAGCTAAGGTTGAGAATGAATATGGACTAAAGATAAAATGTCTAAGGTCGGATAGAGGAGGAGACTTCACCTCTGACAGACTCTATGAGTACTATGAAGAACATGGCATAAAGAGATAGTTGAGTGCTCCTAGAACCCCTCAGAAGAATGGGATTGCAAAGAGAAGGAACGTGATTATCCTTGATACAGCATGCACCATCATGATTGAAGGAAAAGTTGCACACACCTATTGGAGAGATGTGGTCAATACAACAGTCTATACAATCAATAGAATACAATTAAGGCCTGGCGTAGACAAGACACCTTATGAGCTATGGTTTGGTAATGTTCCCACAATAAAATACTTCAGAATATTTGGAAGCAAGTGCTACATCAAGAAGGATGAAGCAGTACGCAAGTTTGATGCAAGAAGTGATGAAGGTATTTTTCTTGGTTACTCTACTAAAAGTAAAGCTTATAGATGTTTTAACTTGAGATTGAAGAAAATCATTGAAAGTGCTCATGTTAAGATTGATGAAAAGTTTATGGTTCAAGAAAGATATCATGATTACTCACCCATGATTGAAGAAGAACCCAGACATTCCACTAGTGAGACAGTTGTTGAAGAGATATTTGACAGTATCAATGTATTGTTCAATGACCCTGAAACACGTGAAGAGGAAACTTAGAAGGAAGATGAGTCATTTTCACCTAAAGCTCCAAAATATACATCTAGATATCACTCTAAGGATGACATCATTGGAGATCAGAGCAGAAAAGTCACAAAAAGATCAAAAACAAAGAATTCAGCAAGCAATGAGGCGGTATGTTTACTATCTCAGATTGAACCTTTAAGTGTTGAAGATGCATGTAATGATTCAGATTGGCATGATGCTATGAAAGAGGAACTAGATCAGATTATCAAGAATGATACTTGGGAACTAGTCCCAATAACAAGTGATAAGAATGTGATTGGAACAAAATGGATATTCAAAAACAAGATGAATGAAGATGGTATAGTAGTAAGAAATAAAGAAAGGTTAGTATGTAAGGGATATGCACAGAGAGAAGACATTGATTATTTAGACACATTTGCACCTATGAGCAGATTAGAAGCTATTAAGTTGTTTCTAGCTTTTGCAATAGTCAAAAACTTCAAAGTCTATCAAATAGATGTCAAGTCAGCATTCTTGAATGGATAGTTAAAAGAAGAAGTATACATTGAGAAGCCAGAAGGATTCACCCTATCAAACAGACCTGATATGGTATGCAAATTGAGGAAAGTCCTCTATCAACTTAAGCAAGCCCCTAGAGCATGGTATGAGAGACTTGATGGATATCTAACTAAAATTGGATTCAAGAAAGGAGCAGCAAATTGTAATCTATTCATAAGAGAGACACCTGAAGGACTACTACTTGTAGCTATATTTGTTGATGACATTATCTTTGGAGGTAATGACAAACTCAGTGCTGAATTTGCTAAGGAAATGCAGAGTGAGTCCAAGATGAGTATGATAGGACCTATCAAATACTTCTTAGGATTAAATGTGCAGCAGACGGAAAAAGGTATTTTCATTAATCAGTCAAAATATGTGAAAGAGATATTAAAGAAATTCAAGATGGATGATTGCAAGCTAGTGGGTACACCTATGATAACAAGATGTAAGCTTAAAAAAGAAGATGATTCACCAGCAGTAGATATAACATTGTACAAGTCTATGATTGGAAAACTTATTTATCTTAGTCAAACCAGACCAGATATTTCCAATGTAGTTGGCATAGTTGGAAGATTTGCAGTAGAGCCTAAACAAAGTCACCCCATGGTAGTAAAAAGAATATTTAGATACTTGCAAGGCACTATAGATTATGGTCTATGGTATTCTAATTTAGAAAATTTTGAGCTTCATGTATATACTGATGTAGATTGGGCAAGATGCGTTGATGATAGAAAGAGTACATTAGGAGGAGCAGTGTTTCTTGGTGACAGACTTGTCACTTGGACAAGTAAGAAGCAAAATTGTATCTCTCAGTCAATAGCAGAAGCAAAGTATGTTGTAGCAGCCCTGAATTGTTCTACAATTGTTTGGATCAAGCAAATGATAAAGGATTTTGGAATTCAGATTGACTATCCTATTGTTATACATTGTGATAACACTAGCACTATCAATATGTCAAAGAACCCTGTGATGTATGCAAAGACAAAACACATTGAGATCAAGTATCACTTCCTAAGAGAGAAAGTAGTAGAGAAAGAATTAAAGTTGGACTATGTGAGTACAAAAGATCAGTTAGCAGACATATTCACAAAGCCCTTGCCAAAGGATACCTTTGAGTATCTTAGGGAGAAGTTGGGAGTAATTCCCTTCCCTGATTCTGCTTAGAAGAAAGAAGAAAAAGCATCAGTCCTCAAGGACTGATGGAAGGTTGACTACTCTACCTCAAGAGTAGTATCGGTGCTTAAATAGAATGGAGCCCTTTGCCATTGATGTCAAAGGGGGAGTAATATATAGAGTCATGAAAAATAGAAGCAAAGGAGTAATACACTAAGGGGGAGTAGTATTCAGTCATGGAAGCAGTTCAGTTGAAGAAATGGAGAATATTAAAGAATACTAAAGAAGATGGAGGATCCATCCTTGGGGGAGTTTTTGATGAGGAAATGGAGAATGTTATAAAATAATTTCTCATTTGGGTTGGTGGTGTTTTTCATTCCATATGTTTCCATCAATGCCAAAGGGGGAGATTGTTGGAGATTTGCCAGCAAGCCAGTGTTGATTGTATGTTTGTCATTGATGACAACATATGGTAAGTAGCATGCATGAAAGACTTATGTAGTAATTTTCTAGTATATACATCATGGACATGTTATCAGCATGATATCATGGATGTAGAGGTTAACTATTAGTACAGACACTTATATAGCAGCTTGTGTCAACAGTGTTCCTGACAAAGTTACAGGCAGTATTATGTGAATGATTGTCTGTATAGTTATCATAGAGTCTTGCACCTTTGTATATGTGATGGATACATATTAATGATGTTACATTCATGGACATAGAGTTTGATGATTAGTAGAAGTGAATTTATGCAGTCGCTATTCACCAGTAGCAGTTTCCTATGTTTATTTAGAAGAGCCGACAAAGATTGTATTGGTTTTGGAGTTGTGCCTATAATTTTGGTATGCACCCTTGGATTTGTGCTTGGAGAAGAGTTAGTAATGTTTGGTGAAGAGTGCATGATGTAATTCAAATTGAGGAGAAAGTTTCAGTTACTTTGGTAGAGCTAACAGTGTGTAGTGTGCGTCTACATTTATTAATATTGGACATGTCCCAGAATGTGTTGTGTGCTTAATAGAGCCGACATAATTATTATTGGAGTATGTTATGGTTTCTCTAATATGATTTCAAGGTGGTTTTAATAGGTTGACTTGATTATATCATTTAGTGGAAAGATATTTATAGGCAGCCATTTGTGATTGCTAAGGCATGGTTCAGACTTGATTGTGAAGAGGAGAGCAGAGTGTGTGAAGTGTTGAGCCATCAGAAGAAGGTCTATGTGACCAATTAAAGATTTTATGCTATACATTGGAACTAATCTAGATAGTAGATCAAAGTGTAGTTCACTAAGATCCATATATAGTGTGTATCTATTATTCAGAAGGTTGTAGCCTTCACCCCTTTGAGCAGTGTGCTCTCGGACAGTGCATCCTCACCCCTAATAGGGTTAATTGTAAAATACTCCTAATAGGTTCTGACCCTTGACCAGGTCATTGTACTAAATATATTGTAAAGAAACTCCTAATAGGGTTAAGGATCTTCTAACAAGGATCATAAAATACTAGTGCAAATTATTAGTGGGTGTCAATTCTCGCTAGGGTTTTTACCTATTTGGGTTTCCCCATAACCAAAATATTGGTGTTGTGTTCAAGTGTTCTTTCATTGTTTTTATGCTTTATGTTTAAGTATACTTAATTGGATAAATAATTAAAACTTGTAGATAAATGATTCACCCCCCCTCTCAGTTATCTCTTGGGACTATTCCTAACATAACCTAGCTACATCGACAAAAGGGAAAGAAAAGGTTACTGAGGAGAGTACTATTGAAACAAAGAAAGAAGACCAACATAGATATATTCAAATCTACACTAAGGAGGCTTGTTACCAAAATATGGACCACATGATGAAGAACTTTGAGAAACAGTGTAAAATCAAACAAAAGGGAGTAGGTGAATACTCCTTATCCATGATGGACCTACCCTTATCTCCAAGGTCATATGGAAAACCATCTAATTTGCCTCATAAATATAATGATCACTTTGTGAGGGCTAATACATTGTCAATCATGGAGGAAGATTACAATGAAATCCTAAATTGGTTATACAAAGATGAAGAATCAAGTACCCATGAGAAACACATACAAAATATAAGCATTCCCACATATCAATATGGGAAGGGAATTCAAATTATGCAAAAAATGGGATATAAAGGACAAGGAAATTTAGGAACAAGAAATGAAGGACTCCTTGAACCCATTGAAATGACATGGAGAGACAGCAAAGAGAAGACAAGATTAGGCTACCTAGAACAAGGGTATACTTAAAAGAACTATCCTAAAGTATATGATCAAATATTACAATTAGAATCACATACTGATGAAGACTCAAATGAATGGGAATGGGATACTTTTTCCAATGAATCATGTCAAGATAAAGGTATTGATGCCATTCATACTTACACTCCTAGCAAAGGGAAGGAATCAATTACAGAATCAAGTCAAAATCAAGCTTCAAGCTCAAGCCAAGTGGTTCTAGATAATGTACCCATTCAAGAAATTGAAATAAATCAATGGGTAGGAGAACCCTACATACCATTATGGAGACCTACTATGGAAGAATCTAACATTAGGTTTAACCCACGAGAATTTTACCCAATAGAAACCTTAGTGGATTCTAGTGAGGAGGATTTTGACCCTAGTTCTCTAGATCATCTCGAAGAGGCACATGTTATAGAATTAAGTGATACAATGCTTGAACCTTCCAATGAAGTTTTTTCCTTAAACCCTATTGGCTGAAATCAAAACATTGATCCTTTGACCCTCATTTATTTGGAATTAATTGAATGGGATTCCATCGAACCTACCATACTCCCAACCTTTTTAAATGACAACTTGGTGTCCCAATACTTAAATGTGGTTGAACCTTATTCTACCATGGAATATTAGGAAGAAGAGGCAAAGGAAGGTATCCAAACTCCTAATTCAATAAAAAATTAAAAAAATTAAGAAAAATTAAAAATGGAAAGAATTATTGAAAACCACATTATGGCAGCATTAGATCAAAAAGAGAAATAAATAAAGAATGATTCCAATGGTGAAAACCCAATTGAGGTGCCTAAGGAAGGGAGTTTGGATACTTTACCCGAGCATTATGAGGAAAGATCTCCTATTTTGATCGAACCAATAGAAAAGGTGAACATTGGATCAAAATCAGAACCAAGGATCATACACTTAGTAGCATCTTTATCTAGTGAGGAAAGAAAAGAATTCATCAAATTTTTCAAGGAGAAGCAAATGCATTTTGTGTGGTCTTATGATGATAGGCCAGGATTAGACCCAAATTTAATCATGCATCACTTGAACATTAAAGAAGGAGCAAGACCAGTCAAACAAAAATTGAGAAAGATGCATCCACATATAGCTTTTCTTGTGAAAGTGGAGTTAGAAAAATTGCTAAAAGTTGGGTTTATAAGAGCCATTGATTATGCCCAATAGATTTCAAACATAGTGCCAGTTTCAAAAGTAGACAATTCCATCAGAATTTGCATGGATTTTAGGGATCTAAATCTTGCATGCCCTAAGGATGACTTTCCATTACCAAGTATCGACGCCATAGTAGATCTAACAGCAGGACATTCCATGTTCTCTCTTATGGATGGTTTTAGTGGCTACAATTAGATAAAGATAGAACTTAAGGATCAAGAAAAAACAACATTTACATGCGCATGGGGGACATTCTGTTGGAATGTTATGCCCTTTGGTCTAAAGAATGCCGAGGCAACATATCAAAGAGCCATGAAAACAATATTCCATGATATGATGCATAAGTTCATGGAAGATTATGTAGATGATATACTTGAAAAATCTCATTCAAGAGATGAACATTTACCAATACTAGAAAAAATCTTTGAAAGATTGGACAATTTAAAGTGAGGCTAAATCTGAAAAAGTGTGTATTTGGCGTCCAATCAGGAAAGTTGCTAGAGTACATTGTGTCAACAAAAGGAATAGAGGTAGATCTAGCTAAAGTTAAAGCCATCATGGAAATGGAAGCACCTAAAAACATAAGTCAGATGAGATCTCTTCAAGGCAGGATCCAATCCATACGAAGGTTCATCTCTCAATTGGCAGATTAGTGCCATAACTTTACCCAACTCCTTCATAAGGACATAATTTTCAAATGGGATGAAAAATGTGAATAAGCCTTCAACATGTTGAAGAAATATCTAATGAACCCTCCAGAATTAATGCCACCTATAACAGGCAAGCCTTTTATTCTATACATTTCAGCGACCGAGCATTCATTAGGGACACTCTTGGCACAAGAAGATGAATCGGGAAAAGAAAAAGCCATCTACTACATAAGTAGAACTTTGGTAAAATATGAGTTGAACTGCACCTTCATTGAAAGAGAATGTTTGGTAGTAGTTTTTTCTTCCAAAAAATTGTGCCACTATATGTTATCCCACAAGATTAGACTCATTGCAAAGATAGATCCCTTGAAATATCTTCTTAGCAAAACAACATTGAATGGAAGACTAGCCAAATGGGTCATGGTGTTAAGTGAATTTGACATAGAATATGTGGATTGAAAATCTATCAAGGGCCAAGTGATAGCTGATCAGTTAGCAGAATCACCATTACAAGATGACCAACCAATACAAGTGGAATTTCTAGATTTTGAAATTGTGAATGTGGAAGCAAAAACATGGCAACTATATTTTGATGGTTCCTACACACAATATGGGTCAGGAGTAGACATACTTTTGATTACTCATCAATGGTCTACAATTCCTAAATCATACAAATTGCTATCCCCATGCACAAATAACATAGCTGAGTATGAAGCATTGGTCATTGGAATCAATCTAGCATTAGAGTGGAAAGTGATAGAACTACAAGTCTATGGAGATTCACAACTAGTTATCAATCAAATTAATGATGAATATCAAATGAAAGATGACAAGATGATACCTTACAAAAATATGGTTGAAAATATCAAGAAATACTTCACTCTTATTACATTTGAGCAAGTACCAAGAGAGAATAGTAGATGCGATGGCTACTTTGGCATCACTTCTCCAAATACCAGACAAAGTGCTAGATGTGAATTCCTGGTAGAAGAAGTTGAGCAACTCGCATTTGACCCTACTCATCCTCATACGATTTGTTTGCTAACAACACATGAATCACCTTGGTATGGAGACATTTACAATTACTTAAAGGACCAAATCCTACCCATTGACCAAACCATGAACCAAAAGAAAAGCTTTATCCAACAAGCCACTCATTATACCTTAATATTCGACACATTGTATTGTAAGAGTATAGATGGAATGCTTCTTAGATGTCTAGAGAAAGAGGAATCAGATATAGCCTTATGAGAAATTCACGAGGGGATCTGTGGGTCACATTTGAATGGTTTAACCCTAGCTAAGAAACTTCTTAGGATGAGATATTTTTAGCCTACGATGGAGAAAGATGCTTGTCACTTTGCTAAAACTTGTAGAAAGTGTCAATATCTTGGAAACTTGATACACGTACCCACACAAGAGCTTCATCCTATGACTACACCTTGGTCATCTTATCAATGGGGTCTAGATTGAATAGGAGTGATTTATCCACCATCTTCAAATGGTCATAAATTCATTATTATGGCAATAGAGTACTTTACCAAATGGGTGGAAGTTGTACCCTTATCAACTACAACAGGAAAGCAGATATCATTATTTATCCTAAATCACATAATATGTAGATATGGCGTACCTCATGCCATCATAACGGATAATTAAAAGCACTTAAAAAAAAAGGACCTAAAGGAGCTATGCACAAAGTTTCAAATGATCCATCACTCATCATTAATATATTACCCCCAAGGTAATGGACAAGCTGAAGCAATGAATAAAAACATCTTGAAGATATTGAAGAGAACGGTGGACAATTCAAGTAGAGATAGGCATATAAAAATAAACCTGACCTTATGGGCTTATAGGACAAGTATCAGAATGCCAATAGGAGCTACGCCATTTTCCTTGGTCTTTGGAATAGAAGAAGTTTTACCTTTGGAGGTAGAACTTTCATCCTTAAGAGTATCTCTACATGGTTTAATAAGTGAGGAAGATTATAGAGTTGCTAGGTTGCATGAACTAGAACTACTAGATGAGAAACAACAACAAGCATTTGATCCCTTAAAAGTATATCAAAACCAAATGTCAAGGACTTATAACAAGAACATCAAGTCAAGAACATTCTAAATAGGTGACCGAGTTTTGCGAGAGAATCCCAAGAATCAAGAAGAAAGGGAAAAGAAAGGGAAATGGGAAGCAAACTAGTTAGGACCTTTTGTGATCACTTCATCTTTTGGGACCGGTGTGTGTGTGTGAAAATTGTACCTAGCCGTAGACACAACACTTCACTAAAACATTAGAGATTAGCAAAATTGAAATCTGCAGATAAATGAAACTAAGCTAACCAGGTGATTTACTGCCTTCTAGTAGGTGTGATTATGATGTTCTCAGATTGAAATCGAGATCAGTGACAATGCAACACCTAAATGAAGGATTTGAATGCCAAAGAATGAAAAACTGTATGGATGCAGATTAATCTATTTTTTTATATTTTATATGCAATTAGGATGAAAAACTTGAATGAATCTAATCTAAAATGAATTGGAATGATATGTAGATTTAATCTAACAATGATATGAATTGATATGAAAAACTATGATATGAAAACTATGCAAAACTATGACCAATAATGAAAGATCTCACAAATCGCCTGTCGCAAGTGCTTAATCCTTCAATCGCAAATTTGCCAGAGTAATTGTGCAAATTCAAGGGTTGATTAATTATGAAGAGCTGAGCCTTGATTTTATAGAAATCCAGGGCTTGAGGATGCATTGAGAAAAGCCATAAATCACTCTCGATAAACTCAAGTTGATTTTTGAGTTAACAAGAAATTAGAAACAAATCAACTCACAAAATCATGCAA
This sequence comes from Chamaecyparis obtusa, assembly GCA_027943335.1. Taxonomy (NCBI): domain Eukaryota; kingdom Viridiplantae; phylum Streptophyta; class Pinopsida; order Cupressales; family Cupressaceae; genus Chamaecyparis; species Chamaecyparis obtusa. The sequence continues at coordinate 563,267 of BSBK01001824.1, read as the reverse complement.
ATCATGCAAAAATAGCTTTTTAACTTAAATCAGAAGTTTAGATCAATTTTCAACTCAAAATAAATGTTGAGTTTCCAAAAGATAACAACTTGAATTGATTTTCTGATTTAAAGTTTAACTGCTCCTTCAAATGTGTATAGATAATTATGAATTAATTTAAAAATAAAGTGATTTATCTTCAACTTAACTGATTTTAAATTTAAAACAACTGATTTATGGGTTAATCAATTATTAAATCAAACTTTTATTCAAAAAACTATATTATCAAATATTGACAACTGGCATTAATTAATTAAATAAGAGTTTAATCAATTAGTCATGAGATTTTTTATTTATTGTCAAAATTAAATAATACAATTTAAGAATAAATAGAATTAAATCTAATTAAATAATTGAGTGGCAGAATTAAATTTGATTAATTAAATATTTAGAATATTCAATTTATCAAACTTTAGGATAAATAGGATTTATCGCCAAATAATTATTAAATCAAAGATAATTAGGATAAAGAAGAAATATTCAAGGAATATTCTTTGATGCAGAATTAAGATAAAATATATAGACACCTAAAAATCCTTTAGATAATAAAGTATTTTTATTTTCTAAAAAACTCCTAATGACATCATCATTTGTTAATTAATTAATTATTTAATTAATTAATATATTTTTATGCCATTAATTTCCTTTATGTTAATTAAACATCTTTAATTAAAGAATCTTTCCCCAAACCACTTAAATCAATTTTAAGTAATTTTCCTCTCTTTATTGAATCAATATTCAATAAATGATGTCACATTCCCTAAATAAATTTTATATTTATTTAAAGCTTTAAAACCCTAGAATCTTCTAACCTTTCATAAACCCTTCTAAACTTCCCTAAACCTATTTAGGAGATGTTTCCTACATTTCTTAGCCTAATCCAAGTCTCCTTGACTTTCTAGTCAAACCCTCCCCCTAATGAGCCTTATAGACTCATTTAAGCCTCTTACACACTCATTTAAGGCTCTTACAGCCTCATGAATGAAATCCTCAACCCAAAAACCTTTGAAATAAATAAACATTTATTTATTTCCTAAACTCTTAAATATCCTAAAAATCCCTAGACTCTTCTAGAAAACCTTCAATCCTTATCCTTATCCTTGACCTTACCTCTAACCTTGACTCAACCTTCTAACCCAAGCCCTTCCCAAATCCTATAAATACCCTCACTTCCTAAGAGAAAAACACCAATTCACTTTCAATTCATAGTAGTGTTATAATGCTAGAATAGTTCTAAATCTTTAAAGCTTTCATACTAATTGTTAGATTTCATCCATTTTCATGCTTTCGTAGCTCATCATAGCTTAGAATAATGGATAAATCTTAGTTTCTTTCATTGTTCTTCATAGCTTTTTGCATCATATCACATTTACTTTGGATTAAAATAAATGTAGAATAATCATCCTTGCATCAAATCTCTATCTTAGCATCATTTTGAGTTCTTGAAGCCTTAGGGGCAATTTTGGGTGTTCTACCCAATATTGTGCCATTTTTAGGTTTTCCTAAATCTCAATCCCTTTTAGAATGCATTAGGAATATGTTCCAAGTGCTTAGAGAGCACATCCACATCCCTCTCATTAAAGCAAATCAAACAGTGTTGTACAACACTTGTTTTAGCGATAATCTTGAGGTGGTTAGGTTTTGTTTCCATTGTCTTAGCTTTTTATGATTCTTGAACATGTTAGATTAGTTTTAATATTTGAGTGTTTCAGCCTTTCAAGATAGGTTAACAGGTTCCAAATTCCCTAGCCTACATTCTGGCATGCTCAGTGGGACCCACTTCACGGGTTCGTTCAACATCTCACTCATTTTGGCATTTTTTGGAAGATTTGGAGATTGAAGGTGGAGGAAACAGCTAGATTCATTCTCTTGTCTATAAACACATCTTTCTTCTACTTCTATCTATTCATATTTCTTCTATTTCTAAGAAACTTGCCTTATTCTTCCAAAAAAATCCCTTAAAAATCTCAATTTTGACAAAAAAAAATATGTATTTTCTGTGTAAAAATTTCATGAAAAGTATTTAAAATTGTTAGAGGATCACATCTGGTAGCATCTGGGAAACAAGATCATATCTGGGAACTACACCATTTCCTGGATCGCATCTGGGAACTACACCATTTCCTGGATCACATCTGGGAAACAGGATAGCATCTGGGAACACTTCAATTTGGGGTAAAAATAAACAAAACAAAGGCATAAACATCTTATTTTAGTGCTTAAAATGAACCTCCAAATCACTCTTGAATGCATTAAAGACTAAAACTTGCAAAATCTTCTAACAAACAAACAAAAATCAATCAAATCATTTGCACCCTTACAACATCAAGGTTTTAGATGCATTCATGCAAAGTGGGAACATTTCAGAATTTGGGAGCATAAAAAGAACATCAAGTTTGCATTCCAAAGCTAAGTGGTCCTAAATCAAAAATCAAAATGCATCAAAGAGAGCTAAAAAGAACTTCATTTACAATGTCTTCAAGTTTTGTTAAAAATCTCAAAGCAAACTAGGAACAAAATCATCAAATTCTTTTCTAATCTTTTCAAATTTGGTTCCTAAAACATTCCTAAAAAGTTTCAAAACTTTCCTAAATCAGTCCTCAAACTTTGTTATCGATGTGAAAAATGTCTCTTATTGCAAAATCTTGAATGCCTTTCAAAGTTCATGTATCAAAGCTATATCTAGGAACTTATCTTTTGGAGCTAAAAATCAAAGCAAAGGTCAAAACAAATCTTGAGTGAAAGTAAGGAAATGAATCTAAGTCCAATTGAGTCATTGTCATTTTTAAAATCAAACAAACTCTTCAATGCATTAAACTAAAAGAACAAGCATCCCTATTCCTTCCTTTTTTAGTTCAAGAAAAATCCAAAATCAATCTTGAATGACTTAAGGATCAAAACAAAGCACTTTTCAAAGTTCTAAAGCAACACACAAACTCAATCTCGAATTCTCAAAGAAAAGAACTTGCAATCACTCAAACATTTACTTTTTGAAGAAAGAACAACTCAAAATCTAAACACTTATATCTTCAAAAGTTTTCAATTCAATCACTCTTAATCAAATTTTGGGAAAAGAACTCTTCATGATGTGCATCTAGAAGTCTTTCATTTTCTTGCAAAATCCTTGTTAGAATAAGTAACGTAAAACACTTGGACTCAAACAAGTTCACTTGTTTTACTTTTAGCGAGGCTTGTCTAGGGAGAAAAGTGCTTCCTCTCTGGAGAACGACCTCAAACCGGTATCTTCCCCGACCGGTATAGAAATAAAGTGCTGAGTAAACTCTTGCTTATCTCCCCTCAAGCTCAGGCGAGGTGTGTTGATGGTAGCCCAGGGTAGGTGAATAATCCCTACTATTTCAGCATGGTCAACTAGGCTCTTAAGTGAGTCACACGCATACAAACTGATTGGGGGGACTCCACAAAACAATTATAAATTGGTTAAAATAGAGGCTACCCTATCCACATTTGGAGGTATCAAAATCCTTGTGCAAGGACCGATCCAAGGGGTTTACCGGATCACCTCAAGATTACTCACCATTTGTATCCCCTTTTAGGGGGTACCAAGTTATGGGAAAAGATTTTGATACTCACCTTCCTTACATAGATTTTCTTGAAGTGATTGACAATCAAAAATCCCTGAAAACACTTGTTGGAACATACACATTTTCAAAGTTTTTTCAGATTCAAAAGTCAGTTATCTTGCTTGTATCCCACAAGGTTTCTTTGTCCCTTGTGGAGATTTATTTTTCAAAATTATTTGTTAAAATCTATCCTTTGCCATTGGAAAACATCAAACTGATCTACAACTTGATTCAAGATACTCAGAAAACTTTGCAGAAGAAACCCTTGAAATTGTAATACCCCAAAAATGGGCTATAGGTTCATTAGCCTCCTACATCTTCAATTCGAATGAAATTGACATTGAAGTCCTAACCTAAGGCACATCTGCACATTATCAAATTTAATTTTCTTAATCCTAAATTCTGCATTGGGAAATATTCCTAGCAATATTCCTATTTATCCTAATTATCTTTAATTTAATAATTATTTGGCGATAAATCTTATTTATCCTAAAGTTTGATTAATTGAATATGATGAATATTTAATTAAGTAGATTTAATACTGCCACTTAATTGTTTAATTAAATTTAATTAAATTATTCTTAAGTTGTATTATTTAATTTTGACAATAAATAAAAAATCTTATGACTAATTGATTAAATTCCTATTTAATTAATTAAAGTCAATTGTCAATATTTAATAAAAAAAAATTTGAATAAAGTTTGATTTAATAATTGATTAACCCATAAATCAATTATTTTAATTTCAAAAATCAGTTAAGTTGAGAATAAATCACTTTATTTTTAATTAATTTATAATTAAATCATGCACAATCAGAAAAGCAGGCAACTAAAAATTAACAATCAATTTTAAAATTGAAACTCAACATCTGATGATGAGTTGAAATTTGACCTAAACTCTATTTTGAGTTAAATACTGCTTTTGCATGATTTTTGTGAGTTAATTGTCTCTGATTTCTTGATAACTCAAAAATCAACCTGAGTTTATCAAGAGTGATTTATGGCTTTTCTCATGCACCCTCAAAGCCCTGGATTTCTATAAAAACAAGGCTTCAGCTCTTCTAAAATGATCCACGAAATTGCATCCTCACTCTGGCGAATTTGTGACTGAAGAATCAATCTTTTGCGAATCAAGGCTATTGTGAGATTTTCATTTATTGTTTTGAGCATCCATAGTTTCATATCATAGTTTTCATATTCATCCATATCATCTTAGATTAAATCTGCATTCAATTTCATTTATTTAGTTTAGATTCAATCTAAGAATATCATGCTCGCATCTACTAGAAGGCAATAAATTGCCTGGATAGCTTAGTTTCCATTTCATTGCATGATTTCGGTTTTTTCTAACCTCTAATGTTTTACTAAAGTGTTGTGTCTATAGCTAGGTACAAAATTCACACACACATTTCTGGCACCCACCGTGGGGCCCTAAAATGGGTTTCCATTTAATTTCTATCAATTTCTTATCATTTTCTGGCTAAAACTATGATCTTTTATTTTCTGTCTATACATTTTTCGTACGACTTTCTAAAAAAATTCATACTAGGAAGTACCCACTATCGTACAATAGTTGATTCTATCGAGGCTCGTATCAGAAGGTACACATTATCATTTGGGAACTCTATTGTCATGTGAGAAGATACCCACTATCATACAAGTTTCCAGGCTTTCATCTGGGAGGTAACCCATTGTCATACGAGTTTTGACACTAGAATTCCATTGTCGTTTCAAATTTTTGGTCAATTTTTCAGATTTGGACTAACAGTTAACCCTAACAATTGAAATCTTTTGTTTTTTACTCTTGTTTGTTGATTCTAATTGGAAAAAGTGCAACTAAATAGCTAAAAAGGGTAAAAATCTACTAAGTGCATTGTGAGGAATTCAGGTATTCTTCTCCAGTTGATAACATTTTGATTTGGATTAAAACGAACTCTCACATGTCAAGCTTGTGTGACTTTTCTTGCTTTCATATCACAGACTTCATTTTGGGCTATAAAATGAACATAGATTTGTTTTCTGTATATCTGTTACATGTAGTAAATAGGCCCTATGAACACTATTTGTGGATGATCTCAAGAGAGTGGGCTTCTTCCACTTGTTCATGCATGCAAAGCTCTTCTTCACGAAGGATCCCCTTGTAGGTAGGGAGGTTACTGAGAGAGTCTCATGTTTTACTACATTTGTGTGCCTTCAAATTTTGATTGATACATTCTCTCTCCGGAGAGGTTGATAGATCATAAGCGGTTGACATCATAGATCTTTGTGAGATAATCTTGGTCTTAGCGTGTCAGATTAATCTATCTACTTTGTTTTGGTTAAAAGTGAAAAGGCTAGAGGACTATGCTCTACTCTCTTTTTGGGTAGTATCAAAAACTCGGATCCTTGAATCTGGAACTAGTCTCCATGTGGTATCTTTTGTGAGTCACCTTTAGAGAGGGTTAACCGTAGTGGACATTCCCTTAATTGGGTCAACCACATGGACGAAACCTCAAGTGGTAATAGCCATTTTTGCCGTGGTAGCAACAGCCCCTATATAAATGTCCTTGTGGAGGAAATCTTCATAGGTGTGGTCTCTTGTTGGGCTGTCAGATCTCCCTAGTAGCTCCTGATTGATTAAATTCTTGTACTATGTCAAAACCCTGGTGCACCTAGGTTGGAGTTCACCCTCTTGAGATCACAAAAGTTGTAGAGTCAGACCATTACTAAAAACCCTAGTGAGGCCAAATTTTCATTTTCTAGGAATATGTGCATTATTGAAAAACTTTTTGAAACATACACAATTAGCACCCCTAGGGATTAGCACATTTAGTCACTTGATTGTTCATGTGCAAGGTTTCTTTGTCCCCTATTCATTATTTTTAGACGTGCTTGGAATCACTTGCTTGTTGTTTTGCGTGCTTGTTTATCTATTTGGTTACTAAAAATGAACAATCCCAGAATAATCTTCAAACCTGGAAAGAAGAATTTGTGAACAATCTGAAATTGAAAACCTAAAATTTGCAAAATCTGAAGTAAAATTCCTTTCTGGAGTCAAAATTCATTCCACAAGGTCTGAAAGTCGTATGAGTTTTGGCAATTATCATTTCAAGATCACTGTATTGTCGTATGAAAGCTTGTATAGTGTCGTACGAGTTTTTCCACCAGTCAAAAGAAAAAAGTCAAAATCCTTCTATCAACTGTCATGTGAGCTTTGCAATTATCGTATCAGTTTTTTCAACTGTCATTTCAGAGCATACCCATTGTCGTATGATCCTGTAGAAAGTCATTTGAGAAACTTTGAAAAATTGCTAGAAAGGTGGTCAAAATTGTCAGAGATCTAGTTTTTACAGCCTGTTTCTAGAATCTGTTAAAAAAATCACCATGTTAGGAATAGAGTAGAAACTAGAACAAATTCATTCATTTTCCTCAAGTGAGCTCTTGAGTCTGATTTTGTCTTCTGATTTATCGATTTGAGTCTTTTTCATCTTGTGTCAAAACCTTGTCAAAATTATCTTCAAATTCAATCTTGTTACTAAAATGGCTAAGTGTTGTGAGCTCATATCTTCCATCTATTGGGCATCTACCCACACTACTATGGCACAGTATCCTTCATTTACATCTGATCTAATCTTCAATCAATTCAATCTTGACAAGGTTGTGTCATTCTATCTTATTAAATCAAGTCATTCTTTAGTTGTCTTCATCTTGCTTTCTTGCTTCACCCAAGGTTAATGGTGGAAACTAGAGCTTCCTCACATAAGAAATCTGAAGAAGCACTTAACACCACAACTTTGTCTACTCACATAGGTCCAACTCTTGAGAAACTCTATAATTTTGGTCTTTACGAAGATGACAATCTTGGCAATTTTCAAGTGAAAACTGGTTATATACCCCCTCCATCAACTCACAGAGGTAATCAACAAACTCCACCTTAATCTAATCTAGGGAGTCCTAAAACTTCTAACATGTCTCACAGAGGGACACATCACGGGTATCAAGGACATCACTCTCAACATGGTATGGATCAAGAACCTACACCTTTTTAAATTGCTTGATATCAAAATGATGAGGCATTTCTTGAAAGAAGATAGAGAGGCATATTTTCTAGAGTTATCTCATCAAGGAGCTAAACTTCCTCCCAATTTTAATGTTGAAGATATCATTACGCATGAGGAAGAAACTCTAATCATAGCTATGATGAAATAGATGCATGTCATGCAAGTCAAACTTAACAAACTTGAAAAAGAAAAGGAACCTAAGGAGTTCTCCATGGAAGCTCTATGCCCTTTTCCATTCGATAAAGACTTGTACATGCCACCATTCCCTAAAAAAGTGGAAATTCCTAAGTATGATAAGTATGATGGAAACTCTGATCCTCAACATGTCAAAGAATTTTGTACTCAATCCATGTAGTTCATGCATGAACCAACTTACTTAATGCATCTTTTCCCTCAATCTCTGGGAGGATCAACCATTCATTGGTTCTCTAGAATGCCTCCTACTATCAAAACTTTTGAGGAGTTAATCAAACTATTTTATCAACAATATTCAACATTTGGTCACCATGATCAACATCTATAATCTGAAACAATATCTAGGCGAGCCATTCCTGACATTTCTCAAGAGATGGAGGAAGAAATTTTCTCTATATGCTAGACCCATTCCAAAAACTGAGAAGCTAGAAATCTTCATCAATAATCTTGTTCCAAAAATCAACTACCCTCTACAAATGCAAAATCATACATATTTTGATAAGATGATAGATAATGTGATCAAAATTGAGAAAGTACTTGTAAAAAAAGGAGATATCACACTTAAAAAGGACAAGTATGAATCTGGATCTAGTTCTAAGGACAACAACAAAAACTAGAACAAGAATAAAGGTGTTGTCACAGATGGTGTTGTTGATAATATACGTGCCCCATCTAAGGCACCTACTTTCAATCTCACTATTGGTACCCAAGCCATCAAAACTTCTAAAGCTAAAGCAACAAAGTCCAACAAAAATTCATCTGATTACAAACCTTGGGCTATAGATCCTAATCATAAATTCACTCCTCTTGGAGAATCCTTGGAATCTGCCATGAAAACTCTATTGGCCAACAAGATCATCTACTTTCCTAAGATAAAAGTCTTTGATCTTGAACCTAAACTGAAATGGTGGAGAGAGAACAATTTCTATGAATTCCATCGCAATAAAGGTCATAAGACTAATAACTGCATTCCCTTGAAGCACATCATACAAGATAAAATTGATAATGGAGAAATCACAATTGACAATCATAAGAGCAATAATGATCATACAACATTTATGAAACCATTTCCTAAACATGCTAAAGAAGATTCTTCTTCTCAGCCTAATATGGGTGCTAAAGTCAATTATGCATACTCTGGAAACAATGATGTCATCAATATGGTTGAACCATGTCTACCTGAGCATTGCAATATCATCACAATTGTCAGAAAAGATAGAGAAAATCAATTAGCTAATGTAGTTACTCAATCACAAGCTCAGGCACACCTACAAGGACAAATACCAGATTCATCCAATGTCCCTAAGGTGCCTTTCAATCTTTCATCTACTTCTAAACAGAAGGCTACATCTAAATCTTCAAATCCTAAAGACACAAGGCCTACTTCATATAGTATTGTTCAACAACTCCAACACACAAATGAAAAAATCTCCATGTTTGAGTTGCTTTGGATATCTCCAGCTCATAGAACCATTCTAGACAAAGCTCTGCTCAGATCCAATGTCCCTGATAACCTTGATTTAGATAGATTCTAGACTATGGTTGGTCATCTTATGTCTCCACAGTATATTTCCTTTTCAAAGGAAGATGATAACTCCTTGAGTCATATGCATAACCAGCCCTTGCATATTGAAGTCTTGATCCAAAACCGTCATGTCAAATGTGTGTTGATAGATGGGGGCACTGGTCTAAACATTTGTTCTTTCAGCTTCATTACACAATTGAGATTTTCAAAAATGGCTATTGATCCTAGAAAGAAAATAACTATCAAGGCATATGATGAGCAAGAAAGATCTTCCAAAGGAACAATCATCCTACCTATCAGAGTAGATCCTATCATCAAAGATACTATATGTCAAGTTCTTGATCTACCTTTCGCTTACAACATCCTTCTAGGATGACCCTAGATACATGAGATGAAAGCTATTCCTTCTACATATCATCAATGTTTGAAATTTCCTTATGAAGGATTAGAGGTGATGATTCCATCTGATCTATATACAACTTGCAATGCATTGAAGGAAAGCGTTGATAAACTTGTTCCTAATAACAGAGAATCTTCCACTAAGAAGCTAGACATTGCTTCAACATCTAAGATGGAAGACATTGCTAAAGAGATTAAGATCAAAGAAAATGGTATGGGAGAATATACTATAGAGCCAGTCTTATCTTTGACATCTCTCCCTATCTCACCTAAGTCTTATGGACAAACTCTGAAATAGTCCAAACTAGAGTCTAAAGAACCTCTTGAAGCATATAAAGGAAATTTTGTTGTAGAACAAGTATCTAAATAGGAGTTTGAAGAGGATGAAGCTGTGCTTGCATGGTTGTACAAAGATGAACCCAAATCTCAAGTGGTTCAAAAATGTGATGCTAAAATACCAAATATCCCTTCTAAGTCATATGGCCCAGGAGACAAATTGATCACAAAAATGGGATATACTGGAAAAGGACCTCTAGGACTATAGGGTAAAGGTCTTCTATCACCTCTTGACCATCATGGTCAAACCAACAAGAATACAATAGGTCTAGGATATAAGAAGAAGCCTTTCTGTCTTAGCAAGAACTCCCCACATGTCTTAGAATAGATTGAGCCATCCACAGCAAATCAACTAAAGGGAGAAACAACAAAACAATCTAATAGTGATGATTCAGACACCACTGAAGATCTTATTCCTTTTGAATGTTTGCCTAAATAAATTAAAGACCTTCTTGAAGTAGAGGATGATCCAATCAAAAGGATTAATGTAGTAGAAACACAAGAACCTACTATAGAACAAGAGACAGTTGCACCACAAGAACCAGATGATCTCAAAGGTGATCAAATAGACAAAGAAGAAGGTGGTAGCTATTCTGAGATAGATTCTCATGAGTATGAATTCAAATCAAAATCTGAGGGTAACCCTTCTTGGGGTATTCACCCTGACTTTACTCATGTTCTTAAATTTCCAAGAGGCATAGATGAAGAATCAAATGACTATGAATTGGGAGTCATTCCTGAAGAAGATGAAATTATTATAGAGAAACATATTGATGTTATTCACCAATATGCACCTAAACCCAATGTAAGTCTAGAGTGAAATAATGAACTTATTGAGTCTAATCCACCGATGGTTGAAGTGGACTTCCACAATGACCTTGAGCCTATTCACGAATTGAATGTCTTAAGTTGTACTATCACCTTTGAACTCAAGCATCAAGTTAGGACCAATGATGACAAATCCATATCCATAACCACTCTTTCCCAATCTTTCATGACTTTGACTATCCAAAATCCTGAACTTCTTGACCAAACCTCCACAAGTATGAGCCAAGGTATTTATACCTTTCCCAATGACTATGCCCTTGCTTGCTACCTCAATGTAGTTGAGCCTATGAGGACTTCCATCGGTGAACCAAGTGTTAGCATGACAGAGTTAGACATCAAGTATCTTAGTCAAAAAAATAAGAATAAGAATAAACAGAAAAGGAGTTATAAGGGTGAAAACCACTTTGTGGCAGTCTCAGAACCTACAAAAGTAAAAATAAAAGATGTATCTGAAGGTGAAAACCTCTCTAAGGTTCCTAAGGATGAGATATTTGATGTCCTTCCAAGTCATTTAGAGGACATATCTCCAATTCTAATTGAGCCCACTTAATCCATCAACTTGGGAGCAACAGAAGAACCACAGTTGATTCATGTAGCACAATCTTTATCAGAAGAAGAGAAGCAAAAACTTACAACATTCTTAATAGAAAAGAAGATCAACTTTGCATGGAAATATTCAGATATGTGCCAGGGTTGGATCCTGATCTTATAATGCACCATTTATCTATAGCTCCAAATGTCAAACCTGTTAAGAAAAAATTAAGAAAGATGCATCCACATGTTGCACTCTTTGTAAAAGCTGAATTAGAGAAGCTAATAAAATCTGGATTCATCTATGTTATTGACTATGTTGAATGGATCTCTAATATTGTACCTATTTCTAAACCAAATAAATCAATCAGAGTGTGCACAGACTTTAGAGATGTGAACAAAGCATGCCCTAAGGATGATTTTCCACTAACTAACATTGATATGATAGTGGACATGACTGCGGGTTTCGAGATGTATTCTTTAATGGATGGTTTTTCTGGATATAATCAAATAAAAATTGCTCCAGAGGATCAAGAGAAAATTGCTTTTACATGTGCATGGGGTACCTTCTGTTGGAATGTCATGCCATTTGGGCTTTAAAATGTTGGTGCTACATATTAGAGAGCTATGACTTCTATTTTTCATGACATGATGCATCGAACCATGGAGGATTATGTTGATGATACTTTAGCAAAATCTATGATTAGGGCTGAACATCTAAATGACTTGAGCAAGATAATAGATAGAATGGAAAAATTTAGTCTCAGACTAAATCCTAAGAAGTGTTCTTTTGGTGTCAATTCTGGAAAGCTCTTAGGATACATAGTTTCAAAGAAAGGCATTGAAGTTGATCCAGCTAAAGTAAAGCCTATAATGGAGATACAACCCCCAAAGAATATTAGTCAAATGAGGACATTACAAGGGAGATTTCAATCTATCAGATGCTTCATATCTCAACTAGCAGACATATCACAACCTTTTACACAAACATTACATAAAGGTGTGATCTTTTCATGGAATGAGGAATGTGAAAAGAATTTTAATCATATCAAGAAATATCTATCAAATCCTCCTATCTTGATGCCTCCTATTCCAAGGAAGCCTTTGATCTTATATTTCTCCACTACAAATACATCACTAGGGGAATTTCTTGCACAACATGATGAGAACAAGAAGGAAAGAGCTATATATTATATCAGTAGAACATTGGTTGCATATGAGAAGAACTATTCAATGATTGAGAAAGCTTGTCTAGCTATAATCTTTGCATCAAAAAAGCTGAGACATTATATGTTGGCTCATACCATGCATTTAGTAGCTAAGATTGATATACTAAAGTACCTACTAAGCAAAGCTTCCCTCACAGGTAGACTAGCTAAATGGGTCATGCTCTTAAGTGAATTTGATATTGAATATGTTGAAAGAAAAGCTATTAAAGGCCAAGTTATTATTGATCAATTAGCAAATGCACCTATGTTTGATGATACACTAATGCAAATGGAATTTCCAGATTCCTCTATCATGAATCTTTCTTCTAGAAAATGGCAATTGCTCTTTGACGGCTCCTATACACAGAATGGATCGAGAGCAAGCATATTATTTATCACACCTCAAGGATACTCCATACCTAAAGCTTTTAGATTAAATTTTCCTTGCACAAATAATATTGTTGAATATGAAGCCCTTTTAAATGGTATGAAAATAGCAATTGAGTGGAGAGTAACATAATTACACATTCATGGAGACTCATAGCTTGTAATCCATCAAGTCAATGATGTGTACCAAACAAAGGATGAAAAGATTGTTCCATACAAAAGAATGGTAGATGATCTAAAGAAATATTTTATATCTATCACATTTGAGCAAATTGCTAGAATAGAGAACAAGGTTGTCGATGCAAAGTCAACACTGTCTACTTTATTGCAGTAGCCTGAACATGAGCTATGCTACAAATTCCTAGTGGAAGCACTATCTTATCCTGCATATGATTCCCCTAAAACCCACATGATTTTCATTGTTGTAGGTCATGATTCATCCAGATATAAAGACCTATTCTCCTATCTCAAAGACCAAATCATTCTCGATAACTTTAACCACCATGAAAAGAGATACCTTATCTGAAATGCCTCTCAATATGTCATCATTGGTCATGATTTGTGCAAATGAGGTCTAGATGGTATGCTACTTAGATTTTTAGAATGGGAAGAGTCTCAACATGCATTAGAGGAAGTCCATGATGGTATTTGTGGGTCACACTTGAATGATTTAACACTAGCTCAAAAACTTATTAGGGCTGGATACTATTGGCCAGAAATGGAGAAAGAGTCTATCAAGTTTGCTAAGAACTGTCAAAAGTTCCAAGTGCATGGTAATTTAATTCATGCTCCAGTGAGAGATTTAATTTCCTTAACTACACAATGGCCTTTTCACGAATGGGCATTTGATCTTATAGGAGTCATACATCATCATTCTTCTAATGGACATACCCATATAATCACAACTATAGATTATTTCACAAAATGGGTAGAAGCAGTCCCCTTGACTCAAGCAACCGGCAAGAAAATTTCTATGTTCATTCTAAACTACATCATATGTCGATATGGTATTCCACACTCTATAGTCACAGATAATGGTGGACAATTCAAGAATAGAGACTTAGATGATCTATGTGCCAAATTCAAGATTACACAACATTGGTCATCTATCTACTATCCTCAAGGGAATGGACAAGCAGAGGCTTCTAACAAGAATCTATTGAAAATCTTGCACCGTACAGTTAATAAGATAGGAAGAGACTAGCATCTCATGATCAATCCAGCTCTCTAGGCCTATAGAAAAAGTATCAAAATGCCCATTGGGGCTACACCTTTCACTTTAGTTTATGGGTCTAAAGTGGTACTACCTATTAAGGTTGAAATCCCATCACTAAGAATCAAAATGCATGGTCTAGTAACTAATGATGACTACATAGTGTCTAGGTTGCAAGAACTTGAACTACTAGATGAGCGCAGACAAGCAGTGTATGATCATCTCAGAGTGTATTAGAAAAGAATGTCTAGATGTTACAACAAGAAAGTCAAACACAGAGAATTTTAGGTTGGCGATCTAGTCTTGAGAGAGAATCCTAAAAATCAATCACATAGAGAGCGCAAGGGGAAGTTTGAACCCAACTGACTTGGCCCCTTTGTTATCATTGCTACTTTTGGCTCTGGAGCCTATCAACTCTCAATGATTGAAGGAGAACAGCTCTAAGAACCAATGAACATTCTCCATCTGAAGAAATTCTATGCCTAAGGCATTCAATGTATGGTAAAATGTCCTAAAAACATCTTAAAAATCTGAAAAAGTCCTAAAAAAATGAACATCTTGGTGAAAACCTAGCAATATGCACCTTGATGATTCACAAAAAAATAAAAAAATACCAAAAATATCAAAAAAAATTAGAAAAAATGAAAAATACAAAAAAATGAGAAAAAGAAAAAGTGCCTTGGTGAAAACCTGGAAACAGGCGCCTTGGTAGCAAAAATAGAATCTCTGCCAAGATGGTGAAAACCTAGCAAATGGGTGCCACTTGTTTCAAAATGCTCCATCTATCAGTGCAATCTTGGTCTTTCCCAACTTTCAGTCTTGCTTTAGTTTGTACATATTTCCTGGTTTGTTTATGCATATTCTTGTTTCAATAAAGTCACTCTATACACCAATCACCTCAAGTGTTTGTATCCTATCAATGCTTAACACTTGGGGGCAATCAATGTCACATCCTATGGCCTCTAGTATATCTTAGATGAGTCATATCCAATCAGAGTCCTTTGAAGCTTCATCCGAGTCAGTCAGTCAGTCTCCTCTCTAGAAAGGATTTTGCATCTACAACAACACAATCAAACACAACTTGAAAACAATCTCTACTTTTTACATGCTTTTATCTCCTTGTATGCTTACTAATTCACATTGAGATTTTTGCATATTGTGTCCTTTGAGCTCTTCAATGATGTCTTTTATAGGATTTAGAGAGTGATGACTGGGGGCATAATCTTTTCTTTTTCTTCTGCTTTTATGTGAAAATCTAACAACTTTGGAAATTCTGGATTGAAATGGTGTCCGTCTATAAGAGCCTCTATCTCAAATTGGATGGCCATGAGTACCTCAACCATTCATACCCAAAAAATTCAAGGAAGTTTGATCTAACTATTATCTTTTTGAGTGAGTTCTTTCTCCTATTGTGAAACATGATCTTGCCTAAGGATGTGAATGATAAAGGGTCACTGCGGGTAATTCACACTGGATTTAGAATGATCTCTCGACTGTTTGATGTGTCTAAATGCAAGGCATATTCAGGTCATCATGATGTTTATGTTTTGATGCTTATACAAATTGATATATCAAAATGGACATGATATTCAGGTCATCCTGGCGTTGATGCCTTGGTGCTTATATCTAATCCAACATTCCAAAAATAAAATCAATATTCATATGTCCATGGTTACCTAACTAGTGGGTGTTGTATTGATTCCTATGCATACAAATTGATATTCATATGTCTATGGTTTCCTAACTAGTGGGCATTGTATTGATTTATCTGGTTACCTAAAAATTCAATGATGACAAATGACCGACACATGATCAGTGACTAGGTCCTAGATCTTAGGTTGCATTTCATTCTACATGTCTCTTTGCATTTTACATGTTTTCATGATCTCACAATGGTTGGATAAACTTCAATGCTTAAAATGATTCTCCAATCACATCTTCGAATCTAACAAAGAGCTAAAACCTAACACGAAGGTCTCTTCATCGAACCACAAGTAGTTACTATCCTAGGTTAGACATCCTTTTTAACATAAGACTGAGTACTTGTCTTCATCAGATACCTACAAAACATATCATGTGTATCATTGAATTTTATTTCACAAATCATTCCATCTGTTCAATTACATTACATTCATGTGCATTACATACATTTCCATACATACACTTTTCATAATCAATCACATTTGCATAACATTCATACTTTTGAAAGAAACCATTGCATTGCATAAATCCATACATACACTCTACTCTACTCATGGCATTTACAACACATGATATCATCATAAATAAAAAAACATGACAAGTACACATGAAGTCACAACCAAAAATCTTGATCTTGTATATATATCATAAAACTTGAACTAGTTAGGGGTGCACTACTGGCACAGTGTACAAAAGAATGAGCTCATGTGAGCTATCATAATAGTATCAAAATCAAAAGAGAAAAAATATCATAATATCAACAGATTAGTTGTCTGCATGCTCCTCTACATCAGGTGGAGGTGGTGGTGGTGCATCTAGCACTACCTGGGCTCTGGGTGCCCTAGCTCCCTCTGATACTAACATATACTAAGAATAAGAAGGAACTATCTAAGAAACTAGGACAATAGTATAGTATGCAGACACATAATATACTCCTGAGAGGTCTGAAGAATAACCTCTACTTATAATCTTTGAACCTCACCACAAAGCTCAGAACATTGTCTATCTACCTCAAGAAACCTCTCCTCCTAGCGAGCATTGCGCACCTTCAAGTCCCTAACCTATAATCTGAGTCTCCTCATGACCTCCTATGGAGTAAGTGGTACACTAGGATTAGTATCACTACTGGCATCTCAGTATTAGTAGCTGGCTGCTCTATGGTCTCTACTCTTTGCACCTTATGGCATCTCACCTTAGCACCTAAATCAAAACTAGCATCCTCCTGTAATGGATTGGGACCATCACCACCTACAACTTTCTCAACTGCAAGTACATCATCCACTATGCCCACACTACCCAAAGTGCCACTCTCTCCTCTAGTATGTCTCTTTGAAGTACCTGCAGGTCTGCCTACTGAAGAACTAGTAGGATGAGGAGGTGGTCTAGCATGACCAGCTGGTCTCTATGGTGTCACCACTGCTCTCAGCCTAGGAGGTGTAAGTTGGGGTATCTGTGCCTATGCATGCCTCTATCCTTGACCTGCTGGGGCACCTGTAACATCCATGGCCTCTTCCATGGAAGGAATCAACTCTATCAGATCCGAGAACCTATATATCAGGTTCTCTTCAAGCCATGCAATAAACCCATCTGTAACACTAGCATTTGGAACATCTACTATGTAATCCTAGTCTCTACCAACTATACCACTATATGCATGTGTGCATAGAGCATATGATAGCCAAGGGCCCCATCCTAATCTGAGCTCTCTTAGAATCTGTGCATAGGTAGAGTGCTCATGTGGTGCATCCTGGATGATGCCACACTGTCTCCATACCCTGGTAATCAAGAAGCACTCAATAACAAATGTAGATCATCCAATCAATACACGGCTCTTACAAAAATAATTGAACTGCTCTCTAGCAGTAGGTTAGGCCTCTATAAGCAGATATGGTCTCCATACTACAAATGTCATATCATCTAGGCACTGCCTGAAGTAGTCTGTGTGGCCCATGCAGACCTGTGTAACATAACCTAAATAAGTATAAATCATCAGCTCTTGTGGCTGGTGCTATGATTGACATACTAGTCTACACATTAGGATGTGCTCCCAGGCCCATATCTAAAGGACTAAAGCACCATAGGAAAAAGACTTACCCTCCTAATACATGATCTCATGCATCTCAGAGAACATATGTGCTAGCATGCACTGACCCCAAGCTAACTCAAAAGGAGTAGCCATCAACCATGCCACCATCAGGCCCCAGCCCATCAATAGACCGTTCTGCTGATGGTCGGACATAATGATGCCTCCTATCATCCCAACAATAATGCACTCTAGTTTATGGGTCTTCCCATAGCATTGTACCAAGGTCTCCCAAGAAATAGATGCAGTCAACTGAGTGTCATCTCTGAAAAGACGTCTGAATGCTAGTAGACCCGAGTTCCCCAAACTCACATAATCAGGACGTTGACCATGGAATGGTATATGCAAAATCTTGTACACATCCTTGGGTGTGACAGTGATCTCTCCAGTCGGTAAGTGGAAAGTCTAGGTCTTGGAATGAAACCTCTCTATCAGGGCAGTCAACAATCCATGGTTCACCCTAATCTCGGGTAAATGAATCAGATACTCAAACCTACAAGAAGCAAGATGTACCCTCATAGGGTTAGGTAGTGATACACAAAGTCTCTGAGTAGCAGGATGAGAAATGCACACATGAACATCGGGATATATAACCTACATAGCACAAAAATAGGGAATCCTATCAGTAATTTGGTTGAAAAATAGGCTAACAGTACAAAAATTGAACAGTTAACTATCTCAAAAGGTACATTCAAAGCTCAGCAATTGGCCTAAGAAATCAGAAAATCAAAAATTTTGACCTAAGATGGAGTTTTTAGTTCACTGTTTCCCATACGATAATTCAAACTGGCACTAAAACTCGTACAAGTTTCTACACAGTATCATACGACAAAGCATAGTGATACAGGTTTCTAAGGCTTCACGTACGACAGAGGAGGGACCTGATGAAATGTCATACAACTCTTGGGTCCCTCTCATACGAGTCTTGGGGGCTTCTCATATGACAAATGAAATGAAATTGGAAAGTCGTACGAGTCACAAAGGACAATCGTATGAGCTTTCATGCATGCAAGATTTCAAAATTTAAAACATACAAAAAAATGGCCTAAACATGCTACAAACATGAAAAAATTGAATTTTTAGAGAAGCACATAGGTCCACCTACCAGATGTCCATACAGTCGAGGTCTCTAATGTCTGCAGCTGCACTTAAATTGATGGGAACTGATAGGTACCTTCATTTATACCATTTTCTCACTCAAAGGGCTCCACAAGGTTTCAAAAGTCAATGGTGAATAATGAATTGAAAATGACCCTTAAGGCCTTTATATAGCTTTTGACCTAATTTTCAAAAGTGCTCCATTTTTCACGAAAATTGCACTCTTGGCTGATTTCGACATTCTGAACCCATTTTTGGGATCAAAATCAAAATTTGAGATCAGTTACTATGTCAAAATCATGATTTAAAATTTTTGGACCCAGGATGTCTAACTACTTGCATAATCGACCTTCTAATCATCATAGAAATCTAGAATTCAACTTAACTGATTATCTTACATCAAACTATCAAAATTTCAACTTGGTCACCCATGGTCAACTCATGGTCAAACCTAGTCAAACTTGGTCTTTTAGACCTCCAAATGATGTAGAACACATTCTCGAATGTGTATAACCACTTCTCAAATCAATTAACATGCTTCTAAACTATAATGTTGACTTTTCTTGTTAGATTTCAATTTTAATCCCAAAGGGGGCATGGTATTGCACATCATTCAAGTCTATAAATATAAATCTAAAAATCACAAATCTTTCCTCAGTGATCAAGACAACAACCACGTCTAATTGCTGACTCATCTAAAGTCCTCATCGCTTGGGGCATATCAAATTCATCAAAATCCATATCAATATGGTATCCTAATCTATCTTGTAAACTGTATCAAATTTTCGTCACCATCAATTCATTAGTGTTATTTCCTTGGTTCTTTGTAACTGATGGGTTCAGGATGTGATACCAATATGATTCATACAAGGACATTAAGGTCTAGAATCAATCACTCACTTCTTCGCAATCATAAGGTTCAGAATCAGGCATTTTGGCACTTTTTCGTAATCATCGATTCATTGTTGCTATAATTGACAGTACCTTTGGTCACTCAAGACCTAAATCTTAAATCTTGAATCTTTAAATCTTTCAATCGGTTTCTATCTCGGAATCGATTAATCTTTCAAATCAATTTCATACATCTTTATCATACATAGACTATTCTTTGAACCACTACGCTTTTGCACAGTGATTCAAAGAGGGGCAAAATGTAATACCCCAAAAATGGGCTATAGGTTCATTAACCTCCTACATCTTCAATTCGAACGAAATTGACATCGAAGTCCTAACCTAAGGCACATCTACATATTATCAAATTTAATTGATTTTATCCTAAATTCTACATCAGGAAATATTCCTAGCAATATTCCTATTTATCCTAATTATCTTTAATTTAATAATTATTTGGCAATAAATCTTATTTATCCTAAAGTTTGATTAATTGAATATGATGAATATTTAATTGATTAGATTTAATATTGCCACTTAATTGTTTAATTAAATTTAATTAAATTATTCTTAAGTTGTATTATTTAATTTTGACAATAAATCAAAAATCTTATGACTAATTGATTAAATTCCTATTTAATTAATTAAAGTTAGTTGTCAATATTTAATAATATAGTTTTTGAATAAAGTTTGATTTAATAATTGATTGACCCATAAATTAATTGTTTTAATTTCAAAAATCATTAAGTTGAGAATAAATCACTTTATTTTTAATTAATTTATAATTAAATCATGCACAATCAGAAAAGCAGGCAACTAGAAATTAACAATCAATTTTAAAATTGAAACTCAACATCTGATGATGAGTTGAAATTTTATCTAAACTCTATTTGAGTTAAACACTGCTTTTGCATGATTTTTGTGAGTTAATTGTTTCTGATTTCCTGATAACTCAAAAATCAACTTGAGTTTATCAAGAGTGATTTATGGCTTTTCTCATGCACCCTTAAAGCCCTAGATTTCTATAAAAACAAGGCTTCAGCTCTTCTAAAAGGATCCACAAAATTGCATCCTCACTCTAGCGAATTTGTGACTAAAGAATCAATCTTTTGCGAATCAAGGCTATTGTGAGATTTTCATTTATTATTTTGAGCATCCATAGATGTCATAGTTTTCATAATCATCCATATCATCTTAGATTAAATTTTCATTCAATTTCATTTATTTAGTTTAGATTCATATAGTTTCTTTTATTCTTATTGCATAGAAAATACAAAAATATAGCTTAATCTGCATTCATAGTTTTTCATATTTTGCATTCAAATCCTTCGTTTAGGTGTTGCATTATCACTGATCTTGGTTCAATCTAAGAATATCATACTCGCATCTACTAGAAGGTAGTAAATCACCTGGTTAGCTTAGTTTCCATTTCATTGCACGATTTCAGTTTTTGCTAACCTCTAATGTTTTACTAAAGTGTTGTGTCTATAGCTAGGTAAAAAATTCACACACACAAAAATTAGATACCCAAAGCTTTTTTCTCAATCCAATTATCAGAATCTCCCTAAGTTATGTCTAGTTTGATCAAGCACCCAAAAGCTAAACTTTCCAAAACCCAAGCCTATCGAGAGAAGAAAGTTGCAGAGAGAAATCTTAAGAGCCATCAATCTTTTGTGCAAGCAACCCAAGCCAAAGAAAAGTATCAAAAAAATCTTGATAATATTGGCTATAATGCAAGAGTCAAGTAGTTTGCTTACCAATTCTGAGTGAACCATCACTACATCAATCTTGAAAGAGAAGACTAGCTGGAGCCATCACATATCCACTTTTCCTTTGGAATCTAAGGTCCTATCTCAATAGTTCTTCATCCTAGTTTTATCCTTGCATCATCGCCAACCTTAGTTGCATTCGAGAGTTCATCTTAGTTGCATTCATCATCATCTTCCTAGCAACATCAGAGGTTATCCCTTCTAGTTGCATCTAAGTCATCCTTTTAGAAATAGCACCATTTCACCATCATTCCATTAGCAATCCATAATCAGAATCCTAAAATCCTTGATCCAAATCCAACATCCATCATCCAAATCAAAACCCACCATCTTTTGCACCAAATCTAGTGATCCAAATCCACAAGCACTTAGTGTTCAAAACCCTTGAGTTGTTCTCAATCCATATCCTAAATCAGAAATCACCCCCTTTTTTGATAGAGCATTGTCTAAAGGGAATCCAACTTGTCCTTGCATAACCTCATCATCTCAAGCAAGAGATTGGCTTGCATTTATAAGAATCTTGTTGACCAAAGATCATTAGTCTATCCTAGGTTGGCCAAATCCTATCATTGATCCTCCATCTGGAAAAATAGCAGCTCATTGTTGACACTTAGTAATCTTCCACCAGCATCTCACCCATCATCCACCAAATCTTGATCCAAAATAGAGTATCCCACCAAGCCTCCATCATCACCAAATTTCTCACCAATCTTTCACCATCTTCCACCATCCTTGATCCAAATCCAAGCATCTCACCAATCCTTGCATTGCATTTTAGATGTCCACCATCCTTAGAAAGTTCCTTAGGTTTGCATCCATCATTCTTTAGAGTCTTTTAGAAACATCTTGCATCCATCTAGCATCTGCATCTCCACTCCATGCCTGTTGAGACAAGATCTAGATCTAGAAAATGAAGGAACATGGATCCTTATCAAATACCCAGCTCATCTAATCTCAACATTTCTACCAGTGCGATGGTAGCTTATGATCCCCAGATACAATAAATTGGTAATGCATGGGATGATCCCAATATCCCCTCGGCTCCTCTTGCAATAGAAAAATTTATGAATCATCTGGGAAATGCACAAATGGTTAGCGCCCTCACTTCTCAGAATCAAAGAAACATGTGGGCTAACTTCACACAGGAGGGTACTCCCATTCCACCATATCTCCAATCTCGCATCCCCATCCACAACATTCATATCCCAATAGAAATATACACCCCCATCATCCAACAGATCCCTGATCCACTTCTCCACATCTCCCAAGTAGCTTCACCCATCCCCCCTCTTTTGTAAAGTAGTTTCATAGGCCCTACAACACAAGCAACATAATCCACTCCATTTCCTATCATAGGTGCACCATCATCCCTACCCAAGGCTTTTCGCAAAACCAAGCACCACCTCCCACACAAACCTTTAAACAAATAGTTCCGCCACTGTCCATGGGCCAAGCAACACCTTTCATTTTGGGAGGGATGTAATCATCCTTCCCCTTCATTTCACAAGCCTTTGCATCTACACCTTTCATTCCAGGAGGGACATAATCATCCTTTCCTTTCACTCCACAAGCTTCTGCATCCATACCATCATTTTCAGGGTCAACGCAATTGTTTCCCTCTTTCTCCCAATAGGCCTCTACATCAACATCATCTATTTTGGGGGTAGTGCAGTTGTTTCCCTTTCATACTCAGCAAGCTTCCACATCAGTGTCTCCCTTTTCATGGGGAATGCAAGCATCTTCATTCACCCCCTAGTAGACATCTACCCAGGCACAAGCCCAGCAAAATTCCTTCACCATAAGAATCCCTTCCATGGGTTTTTCAAATCCATCATTCATGTCCCAAACTCCCATCACATCCACCTTTCCAACATCCTTTGCATCACAATTCCCACCATGCATTGGTTCTTTTTGGGGCCTCACTCAAGAAGAAATGCAATCCTTATGCATACCAACTCACTCTCCTACATCCATACCTGTGAACCAACAAGCTGCCTTCTCTCAAGTAGCACAACAACAACCATCTCAACCTCCGCCAACTTCATCCTTTGCAAGCTATCCATTCACAACACCTAGTATTTTTTAGCAAGTTCCACCACCTCAACAACAAAGTTCATCTCATTTCACAAGTTATCTTGCCCAACCACCCTTTGCTTCTAGCTTCCCTACATCAGTTCCACCCTTATGCAATGTAGGAATGCACCCAGCCTATATCAGCCAAGCACAAAGCCAAGTACAACAAGGGCCATCTTACCAACAAGCTACATCATTCTATCAGCCTCCTTCACAACAACAATACTTCCAGTCGTAGCAACAAACCCCTATCATTCCCTAGCAGCAACAAGCTTCCTCCTACCAGTCACAACCACAAATCCTCATCATCCCACAAAACCAACAAGTAGCTCCATATCCTCCACCATAATATACCCCCGTACTACATCAACAATATCCTCCCTAGCAATGATCACTCCAAAATACATTCCAATCTGCCTATCTCACTAGGCAATCTCAACATCCCACTCCACAATATCCACCCCAAAATCATCCTTATTCACCAACACCACTAGACCCATTTCAAAAAGGAGTACTTGATCCAATGCCAATCCATTCTAAGTGGGAAGCAATGAAGAATGCTCTTAAGGATCTCCAAATTGGTATAGAGAATAAAACCTTCAAGTTTGAAGAGGTGGGTCCCTACCCATTTGACCGATCAATCATAGTTGTTCCATTCCCAAAGAACTTTGAGACACCCAAGTTCAATAAATATCAAGGGAAAGGAGACCCAATAAATCACATCAAAGAGTTCTATATGGCATGCCAAGAGGTGGCTTACAATGACAATTATCTTTTGTGCCTATTCCCCAAAAGCTTGGGAGGAATTGCTATTGAGTGGTTTTACAAAATACCATGTGGGACCATCACAACTTTTGTTGAGCTCTCTAAGAAGTTCGTTGCTCAATATGCCCATAATGTTGAGAATGAGTTGACCCTATTAGATCTTTGCAACTCAAAATAGAAGGAAGGAGAAGGCCTAGAAGACTATTTGCAGTGATGGCAAAACCTCACTACCAAGTTATCATATCAACCACCTGAGAAGCATCTGACCAAAATCTTCATCGATAATCTGCATCCCAAACTATCCCATTTCATGAGGATGAACTACATCCAAACGTATCAGGTTATCAAGAGAAAAGGGATAGGTATTGAAAGAGCTCTCCTAGATGAAGGCACGATCTGACACTACAAAAATGATTCCCAAAGTAAACCTAGCAATGATAAACCCCGTTATTGGAATCGTAACAAAAATGTTGTTATTGATGGAGCCACTAACACCAAGCATGTCTAAATTGTTATGGCTGGTCCTGTACCTATTCCCATATATCAACAACAACCTCAAACTCGTTAGCAACCTATGCAGCAATATCAGCCTCAAAACAATCAGTAGAACTATCAACAGCAAATGCATCAAGCCCATCAAGGAAATCCAAATAATCAGGTTAATGCCATCAATACTACTCCCAATCAGAACAGACCCAGAGCTCAGAATTATCCAATGAAGATCTTCACACCTCTTGGTGAACCTCTAGATGTCATCTTTCATCGAATGGCCAAGGCCCACTTGATTACGTACCCACCAATCCAGCAAGTTGATGATGCCACTCCCAAGCCCAACTGGTATAAACATCATGAGTATTGTGATTATCATCGTGTCAAAGGACACACTACCCTGAAGTGTATGAAACTCAAGAATTACATCCAAGATCTCATTGACCAAAAGGAGATCCAAGTAGACACACCTACTCAAGCCTCACCTAATTCCAATTTACAAATCTATCAGAATGTGTTCCCACAACACAACACTAGGAAGAACCAAGCTAATACTAATCCTCCCCAGAACCAAGTCAAAGGTAAACAAGAAGATCACACCAGCTGCAAAGATGACACCACTTCCTATATCAATTATGACAAGTTTGTTGGATGTATAACCCAAGTTGAGCCCACAGTCAATGTCATCCATGTCAAAGGGGCAAATAGTCAATGTGTTTTTACCACCCGTAGAGGCCGGATAACTGTCACTGGTGCCCATCCAAGACCAGCACACAATGCACACAATGCACAATACAACCTCATAGAACATCTTGGGAACACACTGGCCCAAATCTCCATCCTCAACCTTCTTCATACTTCACCTCTCGATCAGGAAATCCTTGACCGAGCCCTCCATGAAGCATAAGTCCCCACAGATATAAACACCGTCCAACTTGAAAACCTTATGGGACATCTATCTCCACCATGTGCTCTTTCCTTCAAACCATCTGACATGACAGCCATTGCACCTGACCACACTCTCCCTCTCTGCATCATCATTATGGTCAAAGATTTTTCCATCAAACGGGTCTTGATAGATAATGGTTTAGCCCTAAACTTGTGTACTCTAAAATTCATTCAGTAGATTGGGTTCACAAAAGATGACATTTCACATGAAGTAATCACAATCAAGGCATATGACAACTTGGAATGTACCTCTAAATGTACCATTACATTTCCTATCCAACTAGGCCTTACAACATAAGACACCATTTTCCACATTGTTAATCTGGACCTACCATTCAACATCCTCCTCAGCCGACCATGGATCCATTCCATTGAGGTTGTACCATCTACTTAACATTAGTGCATCAAATTTCTGCATCAAGGCACTAAGGTTACTATCCATGCCGACCCTGAACCCTTCGCATACTATTGTGCAATGGAAGCATCATTCCCTCATTCCACTCATTGTCCTAGAACTGACATTGGCACTCCTGTTGCCAGCTCATCCCAATCCCATTGCGATCCAGAGACTATCCTCACCTCCACTCTCTCTTCCGTTAAGATCAACAACCAGCGCTATGATGAATATAGCCTAAATGATGCATTTTTAGTAGGGGTCCTTCCACTTGATCCACATACACAAGGGTGTCCAAGTCACCAAAGCAAGCCTGCTAAAGATAATCATGAAATCAAGAGAATGGGACCTATGACTTTCGAATCCCATGGAAACATAAATAGTCAAGAGATGGATCCTAGCATCAATAGGTGGTTATACAGAGATCCCCCACCACCTGATACTCAACTTCTTGGCTACTTCCAAGACAAGTATCCCCAACCACACAAGTATGCCACTGAACAATCGAAATATCAAGGCGGTGGTCTAGGACCACAAGAAGGCCGAAGCAAAGATCCCATCACAGCATCGAAGAATCCACAACATTAGGGTCTTGGCTTTAATACCCCTCACCTATGTATACAAGAGCCCAATACCGCAACTAGGGGCACCAACATGACTAGCGTTCCCTTCCTGAATAGCCAGGATAGCCTTTTAGAAATAAAAGACATCCCCAAAGAGAAAGTAAAGAAATCATATGATGATATCTTCAATGATGATACCCTCCTGGGCACTTCTATCCTCCAAAAACTCTCCATTAATCTCATAGAACTTCCCCTCATCCACCCCAAACTCATAGACTAGGACCAACCAAGCGTCACACACATCAATGAGTTCCAAAGCACGGAGGCACTCCTAGAGTTCATGGGGGCATTAGGCCCACAATTAATTCAAGATTTAGAGTCAACTCACATCTATAAGCTCAACCCAGATGGATATTTTGGGGAGGAGGCAAGCTTTAGCCGCAAAAGTGAAATAGAAAGAGACAAACATGAGTCTTTATGTGAAAACCCCTCTGGGGCACATTCTGATTCCAAAATAGTAAAAATAAAGGGTGTATCTTCTAGTGAAAACTTGGCAATTCAAGCACTATAAAATGAAGACTTGCCTCTTCCTCCTATATAGGATTACAGACCCGAGCAGTCACCAATCATCATAGAAGAAACCAAGCTAGTCAACTTGGGTATAGAAGAGTGTCTGAGAATCACCTACATTGCAGCCAATCTGATAGAGGGTGAAGAAACATCTTTCATTGCACTCCTTAGAGAATCAGTAATAAATTTTGCATGGTCCTATGCACATATGCCTGGGCTTGATCCTAATCTTGTCATCCATCATCTAGCGGTGGACCCCAATGCCAAGCTAGTAAAGCAGAAGCTTAGGAAAATGCATCCAAAAGTGGCCTTATTAGTCAAAGCAGAGCTTGAAAAACTCCTCCAAGAAAAAATCATAAGGGCCATTGATTACTCAAATTGGATCTCCAACATGGTACCAGTCGTAAAGCCTTTAGGCAACATCAGGATCTACATAGATTTCAGGGACCTAAACAAGGCATGTCCTAAGGATGATTTTCCACTGCCCAACATAGACATGATCGTAGATCTTACAGCAGGCCATGAGATGTTGTCACTCATGGATGGCTTTTCAGGCTATAATCAAATCCAAATATCGGAAGCAGACCAACATAAAATAGCATTCACAACTCCATGGGGTACTTTCTACTATAACATGATGTCATTTGGGCTAAAGAATGCAGGAGCCACATATCAGAGAGTGATGATGACAATCTTCCATGACATGATCCATAAGATCCTAGAAGACTATGTGGATGATATTATTGCAAAATCAAAGACACGCCATGAACACTTTGACATTCTTAAGAGTGTGTTTGATCACCTGCATCATTATGGGTTGAAGCTCAATCCAAAGAAATGTGTCCTTGGTGTTACATCTAGAAAGCTTCTAGGCTTCATAATATCATGACGAGGCATAGAGATTGACCCCAAGAAGGTCAAAGAAATAATAGAAATGCCTCCACCAAGAACACTCAGATAGCTCAAAAGTCTACAAGGCAAGCTTCAATCAGTGCGTCAGTTCATCTCCCAACTGGCAGACAAATGCCAACCTTTCATGCATCTCTTGTGCAAAGACACAAGCTTCAAATGGGACCCCATCTGTCAGAAAAGCTTTGACAAGCTCAAGGAATATCTAGCCAACTCTCCAATCCTAGTACCACCAGTCCCAAGATGCCCTCTCATACTCTACATCTCGGTGACCACTACTGCACTAGGGGAACTCTTAGCTTAGCATGATGATGAAAACAAAGAGAGATTCATCTACTACATTAGTCAAACTATTTTTGGCTATGAGCTTAACTATTCACCCATGGAAAAAGCATGCCTTGCAGTGGTCTTTGCCACTCAAAAGCTTAGACACTACATGCTCAGTCACACAATCAAGCTCATTTCAAAGGTAGACCCACTCAAGTATCTATTGTCAAGGACAACTCTCACAGGCCATATGGAAAAATGGGTCATGCTACTCAACAAGTTTGACATCCAGTACATAGATCAGAAAGCAATCAAAGGGCAAGTAATTGCCAATCAGCTAGTAGAGGCACCACTAGTGGATGCTTATCCACTAATCATGGAATTCCCTAATGAACACTTATGTATGATCAAAGAATAGCCCATGTGGAAGCTATATTTTGATGGCTCCTATACATCACATGGATCAGGAGCAGGAATCCTATTCGTCACACCTCAAGGTGACTATATTCCAAAATCATTCAAATTGGGATTCCCATGTACTAATAATATTGCAAAATATGAGGCACTTATCTCAAGTCTCAAAATAGCCATTCAGTGGAACATAATAGAACTACAAGTGTTTGGAGATTCACAGGTAATTATCAAGTAATTCCTAGATGAATATCAAACTAAGGATGAAAAGTTTCTTCCCTACAAAGAACTAGTGGACAAACTAAAAGAGCATTTCCTAAATCTATAGTTCACCCAGATACCAAGGCTTCAGAACAAAGTGGTTGATGTAATGGCAACCATCAGATCCTTATTAGAGATTCCTCATGATTCAACTCAGTACAAATTCTTAGTCGAGCAGCTACACACACCTACTTATGAGAACGTCGATGCAGAAATGGTGTGTGTCTTGGTTGGTCCTTAGTCCCTATGGTACCATGACATCCATGCATATCTAAAGAATGGTATCATATCTCCCCATCTCACCAATAACCAATGCCAAAACCTTATTCATAGAGCTTCCTTCTACACTCTTGTAGCCAACACCCTTTATTGTTGAGAATATCACAACATCCTCTCCAGGTGTTTAGATTCAAATGAGGTCATCCTGGCTTTACAAGAGGTCCACGCTAGAATTTGCAGTGCCCACACGAGTGGCATGCTTCTAGCAAAGTAGTTCCTTTGAGCTGGGTATTATTAGCCAACCATGGAACATGATGCTTGTGAGTTGGTCAGGAAATGTCTACCATGTCAACAACATGCAAATCTAATTCATGCACCAGCACAAGACTTGCAGCCCATTGCACCACCTTGGCCATTTTCATGTTGGGGCTTTGACCTCATCGGCTTAATCACTCCCCTCTCCTTGGATGGATACAAGTACATAATAACTACCACAGAGTACTTCACCAAATGGGTTGAAGTGATTCTGCTCACCGTCACTACTAGCATTCAAATATCCAAGTTCATCCTTTACCATATCATTTGTCACTTTCGCATACCATCTACCATCTTCACAGACCATGGCACACCTTTTGAAAACCAACATGTGGATGATCTATGTGCCAGAATCCAGATCCATCACCATTTCTCCAGTCCATATTTCCCACAAGGAAATGGCCAAGCTAAGGCAACCAACAAAACAATCCTCAAAATCCTTAAGAAGGTTGTCAATGATTCTAGTCATGACTGACACCTCCAAATAAATCCCACCCTCTGGGCCTATTGCACTTCTTATCATACTCCCACAGGCACCACCTCATATTCCCTTGTATATGGTGCCAAAGCCGTTCTACCAATCAAGGTCAAGCTCCCATCATTGCGAGTCTCCATGAAGAACTATACCACTGATGAGGACTATCATGTGGCATGTCTCACATAGCTAGACCTATTAGATGAAACAAGATAGCAAGCATATGATCACCTGGTTGCATACCAGAATCAACTCAAAAGGAGTTATAACAAAAAGGTCCATCCTAGACAGTTCTAAGTCGGTGACATGGTCCTAAAAGAAAATCAAAAGGTCCAAGCACATAGAGAAAAGAAAGGCAATTTTGAGCCTACTTGGTTGGGCCCCTATGTTGTCACAACATGCTTCAGCTCTGGAGCCTATCAGCTATCTACACAAGAAGGTGAGCCTTTGAATGATCCAATCAACATCATACATGTAAAGAGGTTCTATGCCTGAACCAGATCCTACATATTCAAAAAATCCATAAAAATTGGAAAAAGCAAAAAAATACAAAGAAAAGAAAAAAAGAAAAATAATCGTCCAACAATGAAAACTTGGTAATTCAAGCACCTTGGACAAGTATGTTGGTGAAAACCTAGCAAACAGATGCCATACCTAGGGGACCAAGTCATTATCTATCAACATCCCATCCCGCCATCCCAACATCCCAGTCCTTTTTCCACCATCCCCATCCCCATCCCCATCCACCATCCCCCAGCATTCCTCTTGTTTATAATCTCAAGTTAATCCAAAATCCTGCCTACCCATATCTTGTACCATATCTTACACATATCTTGTACCATATCTTGTACTATCTCTTGTATAGCACAAACCTTCCTATATATATCTTGTATAGAAAGATCTTTGTATCCCAAATCCTGAGCTTCTATACATATCAATTGTAAATATCTTTTCCCGTCTGTTGTACATAATCATCACATCTTGTTGTACATATCCTTGTCAGTCCTATAGCAACATTGGATCAAAAATCTTGTCCCATCCAGCCTTGTACTTCAACAACATCAATTATTGACTATTCTTGATCACAATGATTATTCTTGAACTTCATCATTTGCTAGCGCACAACAACACTCATTCTCTCATCAATCAGTAGGTCCTTGAGGATGTATACTTCCTCCTGTCAAACCTAATCTTCCACCAATCACACTAGGTCTATGTCGATGTATCCTTCCACACGTTCAGACCAATCTTCCCACCATAAATCAATTAGTCACATAAAATCTCTCTCCTTGTAAAAGGATATCATTTTGGAGTTCTCATTTTGGTCTTGGATTTTGTCCTTTGGATCTTGTTAATCTTTTTATGGCTTCTCATTGTTCCCTACTCAAAGTCACCATGATCCTTTATATCATGGTGCACCACAAATGAGGACAATCTGGGGCAAGGTCTTTTCATCTTTCACTTATGCCTATGAGTCAATTGGATATGACCCTTGCATGTTTCACATATGACCTTCTAGGTTACATGGTGCACTTGGGAAATTTCATTTGTTTGTGGTTTCTCTAGCATTGTTTCTACCATGTTTCCTCTTGGGTTCATGCGTGATGTTGGGGAAACCCTGACTGTCTTTTTAGCGTTAGTTCTATGTAGCGTTGGTGACAAGGCCTTGTGATCCTAGTATCCTTGGCAAGTCTCTAACATTGCTATATCAAACTAGGTTGTGCTCTCCACATTTTCACTTGGAGCTCCCGAAATCCCCTGCATCCTACATCATATAGATTAATCTTGCATCTTGCATCTCTCATGTAGCTACATCCTGCATTTTGCATTCCACCTCACCTTGCATTCATCCATCTTTGCTCTTGGAAGCTTGGTTATTTATCTCCCCTTCTTCCTTAGTCCTTCCCTCTCTATTTCCTTTCGAGAAAATTCCACAATATTTATTCCTTGCGTTATTTTCTCGAGGGGGCACAACCCCTTATTCCTCTAAAATCTAGCCTAGGGCATCTTATTTTCTTGTCTTTGACGCCGCACCACTTGCAGCATCACATCAAAGAGGGGAAAAATGTAGACACCTAAAAATCTTTTAGAAAATAAAGTATTTTTATTTTTTGAAAAACCCCTAATGACATCATCATTTGTTAATTATTTATTTATTTAATTAATTAATATATTTTTATGCCATTAATTTCCTTTATTTTAATTAAACATCTTTAATTAAAGAATCTTTCCCCAAACCACTTAAATCAATTTTAAGTAATTTTTCTCTCTTTATTGAATCAATATTCAATAAATGATGTCACATTCCCTAAATAAATTTTATATTTATTTAAAGCCTTAAAACCCTAGAATCTTCTAACCTTTCATAAACCCTTCTAAACTTCCCTAAACCTATTTAGGAGATGTTTCCTACATTTCTTAGCCTAATCCAAGTCTCCTTGACTTTCTAGTCAAACCCTCCCCCTAATGAGCCTTACAGACTCATTTAAGCCTCTTACACACTCATTTAAGACTCTTACAGCCTCATGAATGAAATCTTCAACCCAAAAGCCTTTGAAATAAATAAACATTTACTTATTTCCTAAACTCCTAAATATCCTAGAAAGCCCTAGACTCTTCTAGAAAGCCTTCAATCCTTATCCTTATCCTTGACCTTACCTCTAACCTTGACTCAACCTCCTAACCCAAGCCCTTCCCAAATCCTATAAATACCCTCACTTCCTAAGAGAAAAACACCAATTCACTTTCAATTCATAGTAGTGTTATAATGCTAGAATAGTTCTAAATCTTTAAAGCTTTCATACTAATTGTTAGATTTCATCCATTTTCATGCTTTTTTAGCTCATCATAGCTTAGAATAATGGATAAATCTTAGTTTCTTTCATTGTTCTTCATATCTTTTTGCATCATATCACATTTACTTTGGATTAAAATAAATCTAGAATAATCATCCTTGCATCAAATCTCTATCTTAGCATCATTTTGAGTTCTTGAAGCCTTAGGGGAAATTTTGGGTGTTCTACCCAATATTGTGCCATTTTTGGGGTTTTCATGAATCTCAATCCCTTGTAGAGTGCATTAGGAATATGCTCCAAGTTCTTAGAGAGCACATCCACATCCCTCTCATTGAAGAAAATCAAACAATGTTATATAGCACTTGTTTTAGTGACAATCTTGAGGTGGCTGGGTGTTGTTTCCATTGTCTTAGCTTTTTATGATTCTTGAACATGTTAGATTAGTTTTAACATTTGAGTGTTTTAGCATTTCAAGATAGGTTAACAGGTTCCAAATTCCCTAGCCTAAAAAATCATTTTTTGATAAACTGATGTGCAGATGTGCCTTAGGTTAGGACTTTGATGTTGATTTTGTTTGATTTGTTGATATAAGAGGTTAATGAACCTATAGCCCATTTTTGGGGTATTACATTTTGCCCCTCTTTGAATTACTTTGCAAAGTGCAGTGGTTCAAAGATTAGTTTGTGTTTGATATAGATGTATGAAACTGATTTGAAAGATGAATTGATTCTGAGATAGAAACCAATTGAAAGATTTGAAGATGTTAGGTCCTGATTGACCAAAGATAATGTTAACTATAGGAACAATGAACCGGTGATTATGAAAAAGTATCAAACACCTGATTTTGAACCTTATGATTATGAAGTGAGTGACTTGATTCCATACTTTAATGTCTAGAGGAATCGTTGTGGTATCACATCTGAATCCTTCAGTTATGAAGAACCAAGGAAATGATGCTAATGAACCGATGGTTACGAAAAGATGCTACAGTTTACAAGATAGATTAGGATACTAGACTGATATGGATCTTGATGAATTTGATATGCCCCAAGCGATGTGCCGCAAGCGATGAGGTCTTTTGATGAATTAGCAACTAGACATGGTTGTTGTCTTGATTACTGAGAGAAGATTTAATTGACAGAATTAGATTAATAGACTTGAATGGTGTGCAATACCATGCCCCCTTTGGGATGAAAATCAAAATCTGACAAGAAAAGTCAGCGTGAAATGGTTTAGAAGCATGTTAATTGATTTGAGAAGTGGTTATACATGTCCAAGAACATGTTCTACATCATTTAGAGGTCCTGGAGACCAAGTTTGACTAGGTTTGACCATGAGTTGACCATGGTTGACCAAATTGAAATTTGAATAGTTTGATGTAAGATAAATAGTTAAGTTGAACTCTAAATTTTTGTTATGATTGAAGGTTGATTATGGAAGTAGTTGGTTATCCTGGGTCTGAAATTTTTAAATCACAATTTTGACATAGTAAATGATCTATTTCAATTTTGATCTCGAAAATGAGTTCTACTTGTTGATTCATTGGAGGGACCTTCATACAATGCTCAATCCTTGTATCATGTTTAGCATTTTTGTTTTTGAAGAATCATTTAAGTGTTCAAGCAATTTGTGAGACCATGCAATCATGCAAAATGTAAAATTACATGCAAAATGAAATGCAAACCTAAGACCTAGGACCTAGTCACTGATCATGTGTCAATTTGTTTTCATCATTGAACTTTTATTAGGTAACCAGATAAATCAATACAATGTCTACTAGCTAGGAAACTATAGACATATGAATATTGATTTGTATGCAAGAATCAATACAATGCCCACTAGCTAGACAACCATGGACATATGAATATTGATTTTGTTTTCAGAATGTCAGATTAGATATAAACACCAAGGCAAAAATGCCAGGATGACCTGAATATCATGTCCATTTTGATATAGCAATTTGTATAAGCATCAAAATATAGACGTCATGATGACCAGAATACGTCTTGCATTACAAACACATCAAGCAGTCAAGAGATCATTCTAAATCTAGTGTGAATTACCCATAGTGACCCTTTATCATTCACATCCTTAGGTAAGATCGTGTTTCATAGTAGGAGTAAGAACTCACTCAAAAAAACAATAGTTAGATCAAACTTCCTTGAATTTCCCAGGTATCAATGGTCGAGGTACTCATGACCATCCAATACAAGATGGAGGCTCTTACAGATGGACACCATTTCAATCCAAAATTTCCAAAGTTGTTAGATTTTCACATACAAGAAGAAGACAAAGAAAATATGTTGCCCCTAGTCATCACTCTCTAAATCCTATAAAGGACATCATCAAAAATCTTGAAAGGACACAATTTGAAAAAATCTCAATGCAAATTAGTAAGCATACAAGGAGATAAAAGCATGTAAAAGCATAGATTATTTTCAGTTTGTGTTGATGTTTGATTACATTGTTGTAGATGCAAAATCCTTTCTGGAGAGGAGACTGACTGACTGAATCGGATGAAGCTTCAAAGGACTCTGACTGGATATGATACGTCTGAGGTATACTAGAGGCCATAGGGTATGACATTGATTGCCCCCAAGTTTGAACATTGATAGGATACAAACTTTTGAGTCAATTGGTGTACAGACCAACTTTATTGAAAATAGGAATGTGGAAACAAACCGGGAGGTATGTACAAACTAAAGCAAGACTGAAAGTTGGGAAAGACCAAGATTGCATTGATAGATGGAGTGTTTTGAACAAGTGGTGCCCATTTGTCTGGCAAAGATTCTATTTTTGCTACCAAGGCACCTGTTTCCAGGTTTTCACTGAGGTACTTTTTCTTTTTCTCATTTTTTTGTATTTTTCATTTTTTAAAATTTTTTTGTGATACATCAAGGCACCTATTGATAGGTTTTCACCCAGATGATCATTTTTCAAGACTTCTTCTAATTTTTATAATTTTTTCAGATATTTTTTAATACTGAATGCCTTAGGCATAGAATTTCTTTAGATGGAGAACATTGATTGGTTCTCGGAGCTATTCTCCTTCAGTCATTGAGAGTTGATAGGCTCCAGAGCCAAAAGTAGCAATGATTACAAAGGGACCCAGCCATTTGGGTTCAAACTTCCCCTTGTGCTCTCTATGTGATTGATTTTTAGGATTCTCTCTCAAGACTAGATCGCCGACCTAAAATTCTGTGTCTAACTTTCTTGTTGTAGCCTCTAGACATTCTTTTCTGATATACTCTGAGATGATCATATGTTTCTTGTCTACGTTCTTCTAGTAGTTCAAGTTATTGCAACCTAGACACTCTGTATTCATCATCAGTTACTAGACCATGCATTCTAATTCTTAGTGATGGGATTTCAACCTCAATAGGTAATACCGCTTCATACCCATAAACTAAAGTGAATGGTGTAGCCCCAGTGGGTGTTCTGATACTTGTTCTGTAGGCCCAGAGAGTTGGATTGATCATGAGATGCCAATCTCTTGATATTTTATTGATTGTATGGTATAGAATTTTCAACAGATTCTTGTTTGAAGCCTTTGCTTGTCTATTCCCTTGAGGATAGTAGATAGATGACCAATGTTGTGTAATCTTGAATTTAGCACATAAATCATCCAAGTCTTTGTTCTTGAATTGACCACCATTATCTATGACTATGGAATGCGGGATACCATACTGACATATGATGTAGTTCAGAATGAACATTGAAATTTGTTTGCTGGTTTCTTGAGTCAAAGGAACTACTTCTACCCACTTTGTGAAATAGTCTGTAGCTATAATAATATGGGTATGTCCATTAGAAGAATGAGGATGTATGGATCCTATAAGATTCAATGACCATTGGTGAAAATTTCATTGTGTAGTAAAGGGAATTAGATTTCTCCCTGGTGCATGAATCAAGTTACCATGTACTTGACACTTCTGACAATTCTTTGTAAATTCAATAGCCTCTTTTTCCATTTCAGGCCAATAGTACCTAGCCCTAATAAGTTTTTGCGCTAGTGTTAAACCATTGGAATGTGATCCACAAATACCATTGTGGACTTCCTCTAATGCATGTTGAGACTCTTCCCATTCTAAAAATCTAAGGAGTGTACCATCTAGACCTCGTTTGTATAGATCATGACCAATGATGACATACTAGAATGCATTTCAGATAAGGTATCATTTCTCATGGCGGTTGAAGGAATCGAGAATGATGTGGTCTTGGAGATAGGAGAAAAGGTTTTTGTATCAAGATGAATCATGACCAACAACAGTGCAGATCATGTGGGTTTTGGGAGAATCATATGTAGGATAAGATAGTGCTTCCACTAGGAACTCATAGCATAGCTCATGTCCAGGTTGTTGTAATAAAGTAGAGAGCATTGCCATAGCATCATTAGCTTTATTCTCTGCTCTAGGTATTTTCTCAAATGTGATAGATATGAAATATTTCTTTAGATCATCTACCATTCTCTTGTATGGGATCAACTTTCCATCTTTCATTTGATACACATCATTGACTTGGTGTATTACAAGTTGTGAGTCTCCATGAATGTGTAGTTTTGTCACTCTCCACTCAATTGCTATTTTCATGCCATTAAAAAGAGCTTCATATTCAGCAATATTGTTTGTACAAGGAGACTTGATTTTGAATGCTTTTGGGATTGAGTATTCTTGAGGTGTGATGAACAATATGTCTGCTCCAGATGCATTCTGTGTATACGAGCCGTCAAAGAATAGCTTCCATGCTCTAGAAGAAAGATTCATGATAGAGGAATCTAGGAATTCCATTTGCATTGGTGTATCATCAAACAAAGGTGCATCAGCCAATTGATCATCAATGACTTGGCCCTTGATATCTTTTCTTTCAACATATTTGATGTCAAATTCACTTAATAGCATTGCCCATTTAGCTAATCTACCTGTGAGGGCAGCTTTTCTTAGTAGGTACTTTAGTGGATCGATCTTAGCTACCAAATGTGTGGTATGAGCTAACATGTAATGTCTTAGTTTCTATGATGCAAAGATCATAGCTAGGCAAGCTTTCTCAATCATTGAATAGTTCTTCTCATAGGCTACCAATGTTCTACTAATATAGTATATAGCTCTTTCCTTCTTGTTCTCATCATGTTGTGCTAGTAATGCCCCTAGTGACGTATCTGTAGTGGAGACATAAAGAATCAATGGTTTTCCTTGAATAGGAGGCATCAAAATAGCAGGATTTGATAGATATTGCTTGATATGATTAAAGTTCTTTTCACATTCCTTGTTCCATGCAAAAGTCACACTTTTATGTAATGTTTTTGTGAAAGGTTTTGATATGTCTGCTAGCTGAGATATGAAGCATCTAATAGATTGCACTCTCCCTTGTAATGTTCTCATTTGACTGATATTCTTGGTAGGTTGCATCTCCATGATAGCTTTGACCTTAGCTAGATCTACTTAAATTCCTTTCTTTGAAACAATGTAGCCTAAGAGCTTTCTAGAAGTGACACCAAAAGCACACTTCTTAGGGTTCAGTCTGAGACTAAACTTCTCCATTCGATCTAGTATTTTGCTCAAATCATTTAGATGTTTAGATCTTATCATAGATTTTTCTAAAGTATCATCAACACAATCCTCTATAGTTTGATGCATCATGTCATGAAAAATAGACGTCATAGCTCTCTAATGTGTAGCACCTACTTTCTTCAAACCAAATGACATGACATTCCAATAGAAGGTACCCCATGCACATGTAAAAGTAGTTTTCTCTTGATCCTCTGGAGCAATTTTGATTTGATTATATCCAGAAAAACCATCCATCAAAGAATGCATCTTAAAGCCCGCAGTCATGTCCACTATCATATCAATGTTTGGAAGTGGAAAATCATCCTTAGGGAATTCTTTGTTCACATCTCTGAAATATGTGCACACTCTAATAGATTTATCTAGTTTGGAAATAGGCACAATGTTTGAGATCCATTCAGCATAATCAATAACACAGATGAATCTAGCTTTTAGTAGTTTCTCTAATTCAACTTTGACCAAGAGTGCAACATTTTGATGCATCTTTCTCAATTTTTGCTTAACAGGTTTGATGCCTGGAGCTATAGATAAATGGTGCATTATAAGATCAAGATCCAACCCTGGCATATCTAAATATTTCCATGCAAAGTTGATCTTCTTTTCTATTAGGAATGTGGTAAATTTTTTCTTTTCTTCTTCTAATTAGGATTGTGCTACATGGATCAACTATGGTTCTTCTGTTGTTCCCAAGTTGATAGATTGAGTGGGCTCAATTAGTACTGGAGATATGTCTTGTAAATGACTCAGAAGGACATCAAATATCTCATCCTTAGGCACCTCAGAGAATTTTTCACCTTCAAATATGTCTTTTATTTTTACTTTTGTAGGTTCTGAGACTGCCACAAAGTGGTTTTCACCCTCAGAACTCCTTTTCTTTTTATTTGTATTCTTATTCTTTTGACTAAGATACTTCATGTCTGACTCCATCATGCTAGCACTCGGTTCACTAATGGAAGTCATCATAGGCTCAACTGCATTGAGGTAGGCAAGGGCATAGTCATTTGGAAAAGTATAGATACCTTGGCTTAGATTCGTGGAGGTTTGGTTAAGAAGTTGAGGATGTTGGATAGTCAAAGTGGTGAAAGATTGGGAAATAGTGTTTACGGATATGGATTTGTCATCATTGGTCCTAACTTGACTCTCGAGTAAGAAGGTGATATTACAACTCAAAATGTTCAATTTGTGAATAGGCTCAATGTCATTGTGGGAGTCCACTTCAGCCATCGGTGGATCAAACTCATCAAGTTCATCATTTCACTCTAGAGTTACATTGGGTGTAGGTGCATATTGGTGAATAACATCAATATGTTTTTTTCTGATAAGCTCATCTTCCTCCGGAATGACTCCCCATTCATATTCATTTAATTCCTCATCTATGCCTCTAGAAAATTTGAGAATGTGTGTAAAGTCAGGATGAATACCCCAAGAAGGGTTACCCTCAGATTCTAATTTGAATTCATACTCATGGGACTCTATTTCAGAATAGCTACCACCTTCTTCTTTGTCTATTTGATTTCCTTCGAGATCAGCTAGTTCTTGTGGTGCAACTGTCTCTTGTTCTATAGTAGGTTCTTGTGTTTCTACTATATTTATTCTTTTTACTAGATCATCTTCAGTTTCAAGGAGGTCTTTTATTTCTTTAGGCAAATGCTCATAATGAATGAGCTCATCAGTGGTTTCTGAATCATCACTGTCAGATTGTTCTGGTGTTTCTTCCTTTGGTTCAATCTGTTCTAAGATATGTGGGGAATTATTGCTAATATAGAAAGGCTTTTTCTTATATCCTAGGCCTATTGTATTCTTTTTTGTTCAGCCATGATGATCAAGAGATGATAAAAGACCTTTGCCTTGTATTCCTAGAGGTCCTTTTCTAGTATATCCCATTTTTGTGATCAATTTATCCCCTGGTCCATATGACTTCTGAGGAATTTTTCTTGAAGTGGAGTCACATTTCTAGACTGATTGGGATTGAGATTCATCCTTGTATAACCATGCAAGTACAGCTTCTTCCTCCTCAAAATCTTGTTTAGATACTTGTTATGTGACAAAGCTTCCATTGAATATGACCTAGGATTCTTTAGCTATGGGTTTCACTTTGTTAGATGGTTGTCCATAAGATTTTGGGGACAATGGGAGAGATGTGAGAGATAAAACAGGTTCCATTGTGTATTCTCCCATGCCATTGTCTTTGATTTTGACTTCTTTAGCAATTTCTTCTATCTTGGAAGTTGATGCAATGTCTATCTGCTTAGTGGAAGATTCTTTGTTATCAGGAACAAGTTTATCAGCACTTTCTTTCAATGCATTGCAAGTTGTGTATAGGTCCACTAGAATCGTCACCTCTACTCCTTCATAAGGAAATTTCACACATTGATGGTATGTGGAAGGAATAGCTCTCATTTCATGGATGCAAGGTCTCCCTAGAAGGATGTTGTAAGCCAAATGTAGACCAAGAACTTTACATATGGTGTCTCTGATAACAAGTCTTGTTCTGATAGGTAAAACAATAGTTCCTTTGGAAGATCTTTCTTGTTCATCATATGCTTTGATAATTATCTTCTTCTTAGGATTAATGGTGGCTTCAGATAATCCCAACTCCATAATCAAGTTGTAAGAATAAATGTTGAGACCAGCGCCTCCATCTATCAACACGTGTTTGACATGATGGTTTTGGATCAAGACTTCAATGTGCAAGGGAAGGTTATGTGGATGACTCAAGGAGTTATCATCTTCCTCTAAAAGGAGATATACTATGGAGATGTCAGATGACCAACCATAGTATGGAATTTGTCTAAATCAAGGTTGTCAGGAATATTGGATCCAATTAGAGCTTTGTCTAGAATGGCTCTATGAGCTGGAGATATACGAAGCAACTCAAACATGGAGATTTTTGAATTTTTATGTTGGAGTTGTTGGACAATACTGTATGATGTTGGCCTCGTGTCTTTAGGTTTTGATTTAGAGGAAGCCTTCTATTTAGAAACAAATGAAAGATTGAAAGGCATCTTAGGGACATTTGATGAATCTGGGATTTGTCCTTGTAGATGTACTTGATTTTGTGATCGAGTAACTACATTAGCTGATTGATTTTCTCTATCTTTTCTTACAATGGTGATGACATTGCAACATTCAGATAGGCATGGTTCAACCATATTTATGGCAGCATTGTTTCTAGAGTAAGCATAATTGACCAAAGCACCCACATTAGGCTGGAAAGATGAATCTCCTTGACCATGTTTCAGAAATGGCTTCATGAATGCAGTATGATCATTATTGCTTTTATGATTGTCAATTAAAATTTCTCCGTTATCAATTTTGTCTTGTATGATGTGTTTCAAGTGTATGCAGTTATTATTTTTATGACCCTTGTTGTGATGGAAGTCACAAAAATCATTCTCTCTCCACCATTTTGGTTTAGGTTTAGGATCAAATACCTTTATCTCAGGCAAGGAGATGATGTTGTTAGCCAACAAAGTTTTCATGGTAGATTCCAAGGACTCTCCAAGAGGAGTAAACTTACATTTAGGATCTGTAGCCCAAGGTTTATAGTAAGATGGCTTCTTGTTAGATTCCATTGCTTTAGCTTCAAAAGCTTTGATGGCTTGGGTGCCAACAGTGAGATTAAAAGTAGGTGCCTTAGATGGGGTGCGAATAGTATCAACAACGCCATTTGTGATGATGCCCTTTTTCTTGTTCTAGTTTTTTCCTTTGTCTTTAGAGTTAGATCCAGATTCATACTTGTCCTTTTGAAGTGATATGTCTCCTTTTTGTACAAGTACTTTATCAATTTTAATTTCATTTTCTACCATTTTATCAAAGGATGTATGATTTCACATTTGCAAATGGTAGTTGAGTTCTGAAACAAGATTGTTGATTCAAATTTCCAGCTTCTCAGTTTCTAGAATAGGTCTAGCATATAGAGAAAACTTTTTCCTCCATCATTTGAGAAAATTTAGGAATGGTTCTTTTGAGTTCTGTTTTAGATTGTAGATGTTAATCATGGTGACCGGATGTTGGATGTTGTAGGAGTATTGTTGATAGAATAGTTTGATTAACTCCTCAAAAGTTTTGATTGTTGGAGGTATTTTTGAGAACCAATGAATTGCTGACCCTCCCAGAGATCGAGGGAAAAGATGCATTAAGTAGGTTGGTTCATGCATGAACTCCATAGATTGAGTACAGAATTCTCTGACATGATCTTGAGGATCAGAGTTTCCATCATACTTATCGTATTTAGGTATTTCCACTCATTTAGGGAATGGTGGCATGTACAAGTCTTTATCAAATGGAAAAGGGCATAGAGCTTCCATGGAGAACTCCTTAGGTTCCTTTTCTTTTTTGAGTTTGTTAAGTTTGAGTTGCATGGCATGCATTTGTTTCATCATAGCGGTGATTGGAGTTTCTTCCTCATGCGTAATGATATCTTCGACATTAAAGTTGGGAGGAAGTTTAGCACCTTGACGAGCTAACTCTAGGAAGTATGTTTCTTTGTCTTCCTTCAAGAAATGCCTCATCATTTTCTTGAAGTTGTCATCATTTTGATATTGAGCGATTTTAGAAGGTGTGGGTTCTTGATCCACACCATGTTGGGATTGATGTCCTTGGGACCCTTGGCTTGCGCCTCCTCCTTGAGACAGTGTGTTGTTGAGGGAACTACTAGGGGTTGATTAATGAGG
This sequence comes from Chamaecyparis obtusa, assembly GCA_027943335.1. Lineage (NCBI taxonomy): Eukaryota > Viridiplantae > Streptophyta > Pinopsida > Cupressales > Cupressaceae > Chamaecyparis > Chamaecyparis obtusa. The sequence goes on along the minus strand of BSBK01001824.1, from coordinate 519,750 downwards.
ACTTGCTTGATGACCTGTGTGGATTGATGTAGGAGGGGTGACGTAACCACCTATTAAGTAAAGATTTCGAAGAGAATCTTCTACAAATTTAGTGGTGTTGAAGGATTGATGAATGGTTTGAGAAATCACAGAAGATGCCTCTGAAGATATTTCGGGTTGTTCTCTTTGTTTTCATGATGAAGCTCTAGTTTCCACCATTAACCTTAGGTGAAGCAAGAGAGCAAGATTAAGACAATTGAAGCATGACCTAATTCAAGAAGATCAAATGATGCAACCTTGTGAAGATTGGATTGATTGAAGATAGATTGGACGTAAATGAAGGATATTATGCCCTAGTAGTATGGGTAAACACCCAAAAGATGGTGGATACGAGCTTGCAACACTTAGCCATTTTTAGACAAAGATTGAATTGAAGATAATTTTGACAAGGTTTTGACACAAGATGAAAAAGACTCAAATCGATAAATCAGAAGGCTAAATCAAACTCAAGAGACCACTTTAGGAAAATGATCGAATTCTTTCTAGTTTCTGCTCTATTCCTAACATAGGGATTATTTAGACAAAATCTAGAAATAGGCTGCAAAAACTAAACTCCTGACAAATTTGACAAGTTTCTGACAAATTTTGGAAAATTTTGATATGAGTTTCTCTAGACTAGTACGAATCTAGGTAAGCTCTGGCATGATAGTTGACAAAACTCGTACGACAATTGACACCAGGGTTTAATTTTCTTGACTTTTTCTGACAAAGCTCATACGATAATGTATAGGCTCTCGTATGATAATCAGGGGGTTCTAAAATGACTTTTGGCAAAACTTGTATGACTTTATGAGACTGTGGGATGACTTTTGACTCTAGAAAGGAATTTTGCTTTAGATTTTCCAATTTCTTAGTTTTCAGAATCAGTGTGTTTGCAAGGTTTTCTGTCCATATTTGAAGTTTGTTTTGGGATTATTCATGCTCAATAACCAAGTAGATAAACAAGCATGTAGAAAAACAAGCAAGTGATTTCAAGCACATCTAAAAACAATGAACAGGGGACAAAGCAACCCTGTGCATGAACAGTCAAGTGACTTAATGTGCTAATCCCTAGGAGTGCTATTTGTGTATGTTCCAAAAAGTTTTTCAATAATGCACATAGTCCTAGAAAATGAAAAATTGGCCTCGCTAGGGTTTTTAGTAATGGTCTAACTTTGCAACTTTTGTGATCTCAAGAGGGAAAACTCCAATCCAGGTGCACTGGGGTTTTGACACAGTCTAAGAATTTATTAATCAGGATATACTAGGGAGATCTGATAGCCCAACAAGAGACCACACCTATGAAGATTTCCTCCATAAAGACATTTATATAGCGGTTGTTGCTACCACAACAAAAATGGCTATTATCGCTTGAAGTTTTGTCCACATGGTTGACCCAATTAAGGGAATGTCCACTATGGTTAACCCTCTCTAAAGGTGACTCACAAAAGATACCATAGGGGGACTAGATCAGATTCAAGGATCTGGGTTTCTGGTACTATCCAAAAAGGAAGTAGAGAAAAATCCCCTAACATCTTCACTTCACCAAAACAAAGTAGACAGATTAATCCAACACACTAAGACTGAAATTATCTCACCAAGATCTATGATGTCAACCACTTATGGTCTATCAATCTCTCTGAAGAGAGAATGTATCGATCAAAAGCTGAAGATTCAAAAATTCAGTAGACTGCAAGATAATCCCAGTATCCTCCCTACCTACAAGGGGATCCTTCATCAAGAAGAGATTCGCATGCGTGAACAAGCGAAAGAAGCCCACTCTCTCAAGATCATCCACAAATAGTGTTCATAGGGCCTATTTACTATGTGTAACAGATATGCAGAAAGCAAATCTATGTTCATTTTATAACCCAAAAACTAAAGTCTATGATATGAAAGCAAGAAAAGTCACACAATATTGACACAAGAGAGTTCGTTTAAATGTCCAAATCGAAGTGTTATCAGTTGTAGAATAATACCTAAATTCCTCGCAACACGCTTAGTAGATTTTACCTATTTTAGCAATTTAGTTGTATTTTCCCAATCAAAATCAACAAAGACCAATCAAAAATAGCAGAGTTCAATTGTTAGGGTTAGCTGTTAATCCAAATCTAAAAATCAAATCTAACAGACTGCCTAAAAATCTAAAATGACAGTTGAATCCTGGTATCAAAACTCATATGACAATGGGTTACCTCTCATATGATAATCCAAACCTCATACGATAGTGGGTCACCTCTGGCAAGACTTTCTATAAACTTGTATGATAGTGGGTATTCTCTCATACGACAAAGAAGCCTCTAAACAATAATCTATTGTTACTGGTACAAGCCTCAAAAATGTTGAATGTTGTACAACACTCAAGGGGTCCTGGCATGATTTTTTGACAAAACTCATATGAAAATTGTACGAACAAAGAATAAAATCATAGAATTGATCAAAAAATGATAGAAATTGATAGAAAAGAAATGGAAACCCATTTTAAGGCCCCAAGGTGGGCGCCAGAAATGTGTGTGTGAAAATTGTACCTAGCTATAGACACAACACTTTAGTAAAACATTAGAGGTTAGCAAAATCAAAATTTGCAGATAAATGAAACCAAGCTAACCAGGCAATTTATTGCCTTCTAGTAGGTGTGAGTATGATGTTCTCAGATTGAAATCGAGATCAGTGACAATGCAACACCTAAACGAAGGATTTGAATGCCAAAGAATGAAAAATTGTATGGATGTAGATTAATCTATTTTTTTGTATTTTATATGCAATTAGGATGAAAAACTTGAATGAATCTAATCTAGAATGAATTAGAATGATATGCAGATTTAATCTAACAATGATATGAATTGATATGAAAAACTATGATATGAAAACTATGCAAAACTATGACCAACAATGAAAGATCTCACAAATCATCTGTCTCAAGTGCTTAATCCTTCAATTGCAAATTTTCCAAAGTAATTGTGCAAATTCGAGGGTTGATTAATTGTGAAGAGTTGAGCCTTGATTTTATAGAAATCCAGGTCTTGTGGATGCATTGAGAAAAGCCATAAATCACTCTTGATAAACTCGGGTTGATTTTTGAGTTAACAAGAAATTAGAAATAGATCAACTCACAAAATCATCCAAATCATGTAAAAATAGCTTTTTAACTTAAATCAGAAGTTTAGATCAATTTTCAACTCAAAATAAATGTTGAGTTCCCAAAAGATAACAACTTGAATTGATTTTCTGATTTAAAGTTTAACTGCTCCTTCAAATGTGCATAGATAATTATGAATTAATTTAAAAATAAAGTGATTTATCTTCAACTTAACTGATTTTAAATTTAAAACAACTGATTTATGGGTTAATCAATTATTAAATCAAACTTTTATTCAAAAAACTATATTATCAAATATTGACAACTGACATTAATTAATTAAAAAAGAATTTAATCAATTAGTCATGAGATTTTTGATTTATTGTCAAACTTAAATAATACAATTTAGGAATAAATATAATTAAATCTAATTAAATAATTAAGTGGCATAATTAAATCTGATTAATTAAATATTCAGAATATTCAATTTATCAAACTTTAGGATAAATAGGATTTATCACCAAATAATTATTAAATCAAAGATAATTAGGATAAATAAGGAATATTCTCTGATGAAGAATTAAGATAAAATTAATTTTTGATAAACTGATGTGCAGATGTGCCTTAGGTTAGGACTTTGATGTCAATTTCATTCGATTTGTTGATATAAGAGGTTAATGAACCTATAGCCCATTTTTGGGGTATTACAACCGGCACCTATAAGTTAGTTGATTGTGATGGAGAAGAGTTACAAGAACCTATCAATAGCATTCATCTCAAAAGGTTCTACACATGAAGCAGATGAAAGAGGATAAAGAAAAAGAGTATCAAAAAATCAAATGGAAAGCATCCTATTTATTGTACATAGTCAAAAAAGATCTTGAAAATACCAAAAACATTTGAAAAATAGAAAAGAGCAAACAAATCAGAAATGCAAAAAAGATCAAAAATAGTGGAAAATTGAGCATGAAGAAAGCCAAAAACATTCATATATGATTCTCAAAAAGATGTTGTCTTGGTGAAAACATAGAAAATAGGCACCTTGATGATATGAAAAGAAAAAAATTGAAAAAAGAGAAAATACAAAAAAAAGAGAAAAAGTGCCTTGGTGAAAACCTAGCAAATAGGTGCCTTGGTAGCAAAAAAGGGAAAAAACTTTTAAAATAGAAAAAGAAAGCAAGATCCATTCAATTAGTGAAAACCTGGTAAACATGCACCATTGAAAGTCCAATTCAATTGCATACCTAGCAGTCATCCTTGTAAATATTGCATTTGCCAGCATTTGTATATATTGCATAATAAAACCCCACATGAGTTGCATTTGCAAGTACCTCATGATTTTGGTCACCTAATCTGCAAATTGTCCTAAGTCCAATGTTGAAATCATATCAAACTGGGGGCAATCTACTCTAAAGGAGGAAGGATTCATCAAAAGAAAACTTCAATCAATCATTGAATCAATTCATCAAAAATGCAAGTGAAGCACTTAATCAAATCTTCATTTTAATCCAATTTGAACTCAATGCAAAATTTGATCTGAGATCTTACATGACCCTACCTTTATTAGGATTAAAAATATGAAATGGATGGAAATAAAATTGAAATATGAATTTGAAAAACATTGCAAAAAAATTTCTTAGTGTTGACTTGATTGATGAAATCATGTCTTTCTAGCGAATCGATGAAAGTTTTTCAACTAGACAAGCTATGATGAAAGTATGATAGTTTATGGATTTATGAATGACTGTCTTAAAATCAAAGTTTTAAAGCATGTATTATTTGTCTAGGGACGTGATCCTCAAAGAATCATCGAGGACTTGTACATAGGATAAAACAGAGATTTTTTTTTTTTACGCAAAAGGATACCTTGGATATTTTGATGTTCAATATCATAATACCAAAATCCACTTGCAACATACAATCTAAAAAAATTGGTATTCACACTCTCATGATTGGCTTCAATCAGTGATATTCATACCAAGAAAGAGATGGGAAAGCAACAAAAGAGGTGCAAAAAGTATTCATATCATCATGGTTGAACTAGTGATGGTTGTACTAAAATGGGATTCCAAAAACTGCTCAATGATGAATATAAGCTCCAAATTTTTGAATGATGACAGTTAGTTGCATACATCCTAGATTAGATGCATTTAATGTAATTTGCCTTTCTTAGCCTAAAAATTTAAATTTTAAGAGGAAAAGAGAAAGGGGGTGTGGTCAAACCAAAAATCAAGTGAGCATCAAAAACTATATGTGATCGAGTGTGTTGGAAATCAAAAAACAAAGGTGCATTCCATTAGGTCATGAGCATTTGTTAGATTCATGTTAGCTTGCATTAAGTTGCATTCATTTTAATTTAAGTTCATTCCATATAGTTTAAACCATCTTCATAACTTTAATTTCATTAAGTTGCATTTATCATTCATATCTTACATAGAGTTCAATTCATTAAGTGCATTAGGTTGCATACATTCTTTAAATCATTTTCATTAAATTCATCAAGTGCATTAGGTTGCATACATCCTTTAAATAATTTTCATTAAAGTTCATTAAGTGCATTAGGTTGCATTCATCCTTTAAATCATTTTCATTAAGTTCATTGCATTAGATTGCATTCATTTTAAAATCTATCTCATTTAGGATGCATTCTTTATATCATTCATGGAAATCCATTAAGTGCATTGCATTAGTTAATGTTCATTACATTCATTAAAATCCATTCAATGCATATCATTTAGTACATTCAAAAACATGGCATAATTGATTTAAGCTCATTAGATATCATTGCATTGCAACATCATTCATCTATATCACATATAACATTTAGAATCATTAATCATTAAGTACCCATGATCATTATACATTACATCAATATAGGTCCATCACATTTGTATATCATAAAATTCATTGCATCCATATACCAAAATAAATACATCCATTAGCCATTAAATCATTACATCACATTAACCATTACATTATCCATCTAACACTTATATATATCAATTGCATCCATAATATCATTAAATCATATCATTAAGTTCATATTGAATCCATTCATCTATTCTATGTCATGCATAAGACAACCATTTAAGCATCAATAGAACATGTGCATCCATATCAAAAATTGCATTCTGAAAAGCATAAAAATAAAGCATATAGGAGACATATCATATAAATCTGCATATCAAAACACCTGAAAAAGGAGATCCAACACATCATGACATCATATTTAGTAAATCTATCAAAAATGAGTATCAAAGTCTATGGTATCATCATCATAAAAATGAATGAGTATCAAAGTCCATGGAACGATCATATAATGCAACATCAATATAATCAAAGTCTATCCAAGTATCATAGTATCAACATAAAAAACATCGACTAAATCAAAAGATACAACAGAGTCCAATGTCTTGATATATCAAAAGAATAAGATCATATACATCAATGAAAGAATAACATGAATCATCTTGAATCATAAATTAACTAGCTAAACCACCAACACCATCACCATCAAGACTAGGAGCACTATCAGGAGGATGATTCAAGCTCAATTGCAACCCATGCTGACTCATTGCTGCCATAAAGGCCTGCATCATAGAACTCAACTGCCTAACCTCCTATCTAACCTCAGACATCTCTAACTGTACAGCTCAAACCTCTGGTGCAGCTGTGTTAGGAGCCTATATAGAAGAAGTCTATGGTGGAGGCATGGAAGAAGATGGCATGGAAGAAGAAGAAGGTATGGAAGAATATGGAATAGATAATGATGGAAAAAATGATTAGGAAGATGGACATGATGAAGAAGATGACATCGAAGAAGAAATAGAAGAAGAAGCATGTGCTTGTGCTGGAGGAGCCTGTGGAACAACTAGAGGAGCCTTTGTCGGCTGACCCTGTACCTGATCTAATAATGCTTGCACTACCTAGGCATCCATCTACCTCTGACACCTAGCCCTATGATGATCCTATCTACATGTCAGATCCCTGGCAACCTAGTGTAATGCCCTATCAATGCCACAACTTCTCACCTGACCACCACCCCTAGGAGGAATGGGAGCATCAGCAATAAATGGCATCATAACTCTCCCTACTCTAGCTACTTGATGACCTCATCATCCATGCCATGCTCTAATCCTACCCCCACCCCTACCACCATCCCCATCATCTCCATCATCTCCACCTTCATCTCCACCACCATCAGACTCCTCATCAATACTAGGTACCTGCTCAACTGGATCTGTGAACCACGAAAATGGGTTCTGACCAAACCAATCTACATAATCATTTGTCATCCCTACATCAATGACATCCTCCCTTGTGGCCCATGGTAGATAACCAAGATCTCGTATCTCCTAACAAGCTGTCCTAAAATCAACAATAGGACCCCACAATGATCTCTCAGCCTGAACCCGAGCATACATCGCAACACCCTGAGGCATACCCTATAACCTACCATACTATCGTAGTACCCTCTAAAAGAAAAATCTCTCTATAATATAAAGGGTACAACCAATCATCCAACGAGGATAGAACATGTACAAAAGCTCACCATCATCCTCTGGCCATGGCTCACAACCCAGATAAGGATGCTAGACAACCTGATCCATATCGTCGATCACGCGATGCCAGTAATCTAGCTTCCCCTTATGGGTTTGCACTACCATCCCCTCATACATCCAAGTGAATGGCCAACCTGGATCTTGGTGTTGCACTGCAATAGGACATGTCACTGGGAGATGCTCCCATGTCCAGAGCTGAAGCAATATACCTCCTGCTGAGAGAGTGGAGGAATGTCTATATACAACTGTATGCAACTCATGATAAAGCTGTGCTAGAATGCACGATCCCCAATTGAACCATCGAGGATGAGCCAGCAAGTCCTCTAGAATAGGACCCCATCCAACCGCAAATCCATGACCTCGTCTATCAGGTAGGAGGAACCCTCTGATTAATGCACCCAGAACCACTGGAAAAATAGGAAAAGAGTGAAACTGAGACCACTGAATGTGATCATCACCAATAGTAGGATCTTGGAAGACCTGATGAAATGTTGCACCATCATAGACCTGATCATAAAATACCAACTCTCCTCAAGTCAGAATACGCAAGAGTCGGTACACATCCTTAGGGGTGATGGTCATCTCACCCTTAGGCAAATGGAACATATTATGGTTTGAGTGCCACCTCTCAGCCATAGTAGTAATCAATCTGCGACTCACTTAGAATCGAGGTAGAACCAGAAGGAAGGACAATCCACATTGGTTGATCTCTCTCTGATCCTAACTGCTCAGATCATCGATCATACTAAAAGGCAACTGGTATGAACCACAAACACCTAGTGACTTAAGCATTGCCTGTAAAAGGAAAGTTCAATTACATTAGAGTTGAAATCAGTTATCATTTGAATTATCCTAAGTCAATCAAACATTTACAAATATCAAACCACAATCAATTTTCCTGATTCTATTCAGAGAGGACAACAAAATTCATCATCATCCATCATCTAAATTTAGATTGACGATCAAACATTCAGACTATGACTGACTCAAACTGACATCTTATGACTCACTACCAAATCAGGTTTATTACCTACGCTAATCAACTGATCGACGAAGCTAAACAATTCAGAAAACTGACTAAGGCATTTTAAAGATTTTTCCTACCAGGGTAAAAGCGTTATTTAATTTCTTAAACGCGCTAAAATGCAAAAGCACTATTTAAATCTTTAAACGTGCTATCTAAATGATCAAATGCGCTGTTTGAAGCATACACGCTAAAACAAATCAAAAGTGCAATTTTAAAATTTTAACATGCCAATTAAAAGGTCAAAAGAGCAACAAAATTCAAATGCGCCAAAGTTAAAATTAAATGTGTTTTGTACCCTAGAATAGGGGTGTAAAAGCATAATTTCACTTCACGGACGTGCTATTTTAATGTGCGAAAGTGCTAAAAAACAATCAAATGTGCTAAAAGATTTATCAAACGCACTATTTCATAAATAAAATGCAAAAAAATAGGGTTTTTATAAGAAAGATTCAATTTTTTTGAAATCTAAAGCATGAAATTGATATCCAAGAGGTTCAGGCACTCACTGGAGGTCCGTAGGTCAGTGGTCACTAAAACTGTCACCCACACTCGAACCTGTGCTCATGAATCATGATTGCCATCTGAAATAGCTCAGAAGAAGGTTAGAGCAAAAAGTCAATTGTAAAAGTGAAAATGAATAGTGAAAGTGACTTTTTACCCCTTATATAGACCTTTTTTAACCTAAAAAGGGCATCTTTGACTAGATTAGGGCCGGGGACCCAAATTTTTCACCAAATCGGCCAAATCAGGCGCATTTGTCATCATGCAGACACAAAAACATTATCGAAAATGAAATCAAAATTCATTATAATTTGACCTAATCAATGCAAACTGACCTATATCGTCAACTTTTTCAAAACATCTATCAAATTTCATTTCATTTCCAAGGGGGCATACACTCAAATAATCAGCAACAATAGCAACATCATCAAATCAGGGGCATGACCATCAAATCAGAACATGATCTTTTATCAGGAATTTTTTTGCTAATCAATCGAAAGGGGCATCAAACACCAAATTGAATCAAATCAGGTACCATATCAGGTAATCTATCATCGAATAAACCATCAGGATATCAAAGCAATCAAAACTGCATCAATCATATCATCAAAATCTGCATCTCATATCGAACATCAAGATCGACCATCGACGAAACTAGGACCTTTTATCAAGTTGGATCAGAACATTCTTTGAATCAACACACATTGCATGTCAACTCAAAGAGGGGCATTTGTAATCACCGAAAAGTGGACAGGATCATTCATGTGATTAATCAAGGCAAAACTAAGGCAAAATCAAGGCAATTAAATCGAAACAAGCATTTAGCCAATCAAAATTTAAATCAAGCTTTAATTCAATTTAATTAAAAATCAAAGCCATTAAATTCAAGTTAAATCAATCAAATCATGATAAATTAAATCAATGTGCAATTAATCAAATTAATTGTATAGTTCAATTTAAAATCAAATCAACCCACTCAAGGGGTACACATGGCTAAACAAATTAATTAAATTCAATTAATTAAGTCCTATTTTCTCTCAACACCACATGGGAGAAAAAAGCCTCAACCAATAGGATTTAAGGAAAGAGCTCACATGGATCAAGCCAAAATGAATTTCAATCACTCAATTTGAAAGAACATCTTGTCCACTCATCTTGTCTTCTTGTCCCAAGCTTTGAGGACAATCCATTTAAATTTTCTCCAAAGGGTGGAACCAAATACTTAACCCCAACTCAACCTTGATCAAATCCAACTACACCCACTACCCTTGCCAAATCCTATAAAAGCAAGGGATAATTCAATCAATTATCATCCACAAATCTAAGAATTGCATCTAACCTCTTGATATTTTGAGCTAGAAAGGCAAATTTAGAAGTTAATTAAGCATTTCAATTTGGAATTGAACATTTTAGCTTGCTTTATCATATATTCACATTCTAGAATTGTCATTAATGGAGGCTTGCCGAGAGCTTCACCATTAATATCCCTAGCTAGAGATCCATAGAGTACTTAATTATCTTTATTTGTTAAAATAGCTCTTCCTTTGTGGTAATTTAGTTATTTTATTCAATTATTTTCAATACTAACCCTATGAAGGTACAAATTCTAGTACACAATATAACTGGGTATCGAATATTTATTCATACAGACCATGCACCCACTAAGTACTTGATGAATAAACCTACAATAATTGGAAGGTTAGCATATTAGATTTTGTTGATGCAAGAATTTAATCTAACAATAGTAGATAAGCTAGATAAAGCTAATGTGGTAGTTAACTTCTTGTCTAGATTACAAAATGTTGTTGATTCCAAATTCATTGATGATAGATTTATAGATGAACATTTTTTCTCTATCTCTACAAAGACACCATGGTATGAAGATATAGAAAACTATTAGCCTCTAACAAAATACCTCCCTAATTTTCACCAAAGGCAAAGAGGCTCCTAATTGAGAAAAATTTCAACTTTTCTTGGATAGAAAATAGTTTAATTTACATTGGACATGATCAAGTGATGAGAAGATGTGTGAGAGAGTATGAAATATATGATATCCTCCATGCATACCATGATAAATCATGTGGAGGTTATTTTGTAGAAAAGAGGACAACCATGAAAGTTTTGACAACCAAGTACTACTAGCCTACATTGCACAAGGATGCAACAAGCTATAAAAAAAATGTGACAGATGTCAGAGAATGGGCAGGCCTACAAAATATGATAAAATTCCTTTATATCCACAAGTAGTAGTCATGCTTTTTGATAAATGGTGGCTTGATTTTTTTGGGCCCATTTATCCCCCATCCAATGGGAATTATTACATTTTGGTGTGCACTAACTATGTTACAAAATGGGTGGAGATAAGGGCTATGAAGCATGTCAGAGACAATAGGGTTGCATAATTCTTATATGAGGAAATATTCAGCAGATATGGAGTTCTAAGAAAATAGGTGACATATCAAGGAGCACAAATCACATCTACTCTGATTACTACCTTGATGAATGAGTATAATATAAGGACATGAATTCTAGTCCATATCACCCAAGGAAAATGGATAGGCAAAGATAACTAATTGGGAGATTGATTCTATCCTTAGAAAAATAGTCTAGATACACAAGAAAGACTGGAGCAACAAACTTCTTGAAGTAGTATGGGCTTACAGAACCACTTGGAAAACTACAATAGGGTTCACACCCTTTAAGTTGTTGTATGGAAGTTCAAGCATGATGCCTATTGAGTTTGAGCACAAAACTATGTGAACAACCTTGGAGCTTAATATAGATATTCTTCCAACACAAAGGGAAAGAATCATGCAATTGAATGCACTAGATGCAAAGAGGAAATCTTCCATACAACACATTGAGTTAGTTCAAAAATAGAGAAAGAAATGACATGATAGTCACATAAAGTCTAAGAGGCTTATTCTTGGTGACTAGGCACTATTGTACGATTCTTGTTTCCAAGAGAATCAAGGCAAGTTGATTACCGGATGGTTAGGCCCCTATGAAATTGAAACTGTGTTTGATAATGGAATTGTACATTTGATAATAGTTAATCCAACTAGGTTCAATTTGTTGGTAAATAGGCCTCATTTATACCATAAACCAACCACTAAGGATGATTTCTTACATTAATTCAATACTCAATAGCAACAAGCACTTCTTGAAACTGAAGGTGATACTCTTTCATTTGCATCTTCTCTTTGATGATGACATGACATGTAGATCATAATAAATGTTTCCTTTTCTCTAGGAAACCTTTTTCTCCATAATAATTTATTCTATTCCACCTCATTCCACATGTATTTCATGTTATCCACAACTCCACTTCACCCTCTAACTCAGTCGTACTTTCAACACACATCAACACAACATAATTATGAACTGATACATGCAATTAGTGTGGATCCTACAGGAATGCACGTGTATTTATTTCACCATTTGATTTATTTATTATTGTATTATGTAGATATTATGTATTAGTATATTGCATTTATTATAAGTTCACCATGAGAGAATTTGGCATGTGCAGACACATGGAAACCTTATAGTAGGGGGCAGGGTCATATTATGTCATTATCTTTCACAAGTCACCCTTTTTCTCACATCATGCGTCCAAGTACACATTTTCATATTGCCTAAAAAGTAAGGTTCACATGATTGTCTTGATTTCCAAAAAGGTATATGTCATTGTCATAATTATTCTACAACCTTAGTTTATAGTGATTTGACTAATACTATGTGTGAAATTTGAAATTTTTAAAACCAACCTTTTGATTATATTCTCTGTACTAATAATCGAGCATGTCATTCCTACTACTATTGATATCATTTATTGCACCTAGAATTTTGTTCTCCATAAATTAAACTTCTCAAAAGTTCTAAATATGGTCTAGAAATTTTTTTAGCAAAGGGTATTAGCAGCATAAGGGTTTTTACATCTCGTAAGGGTATTTTCAGAAGAAAAATAAGTTCACAGAGGGATTGAGTGAAGAATTCTAGGAAGTTCACAATGGGTGGTCATCTAATCTGCCATGAGCTATTTGATCATACAAATTTACTACAGGATCAAGCAAGTTTACAGGCTTTCAAATATATTGGGTGGTTAAGCTATTTTCTTAGTTTGAATGGCTATAACAAGGAAATTTCCTTTGAATTTTAAAATACATTCAACAATGGTGAAGCTATGGTAAGAGGACTAAAAGTTATTTCCTCAGAGAAAAGGATAATAGAAGTATCTAGCCTACCAACTATTGGTGAGCCATACCCTCATGGTCATAATGCTAGGTCGGACAAAGTGGAATTCACAAGGAGAGGAAACCCTCAGTTGGAGGTAGACAAGCAAGGAGCTAGAAGGTTGTCTCTCCCTCCATCATACCCTCAACTATCTACCTACATCATAATGTATTTGACCCGTGAAGGCCGTTTTTCATGTTTACATGCTAAGAAAGGTAGAGCCCCACAGTTTGATCAACTTCAAGAAAGAAATGCAGCATGTTCCCAAGTATATATAGTTAGCAATGCATGCAAGGCTAGAACAATGGTTTCCTTTAACATTTCAGCCTCTTGTCCTTATTTTGCCTCTTTATAGTTACATTGATATAGAACTAGATGAACAACTAGAGAATAGCATGATGAGAAAATTGGATCAAAGTAAATGAATCTATTATAGCATAGGAACCAACAACGTGGAGAGACTGACATTGGAGATTTCAGAATGAATGCAAGATTCAAAAATTTCTATGTCGAAAGACCAACACTAATCTTAGTAGGGGGTGATGATGGGATGAATATTTTCCCATACTTTTGATAGTATTTGTTGTGTCTAGACTAGTCCTTAGTATGCTCCATTACCTTGGCCCACTATTCTTTGTTTATGTCCTTAAGACTTATTTTTTATTTAGTTGGGTTAGCAACATGTAGACACATAAACTTTAGTTTCATGGTCTTTGTGGTTCATACTTTCATAGGTTGCATAATTATGGTTGAACATAAATACCTTTTAAATGCTATGCAATATACTTATATATGATAATCTATAGTTATGTTTCAATGGATGGTTAATCATATGATGAATGGATATGTGTTGCATGTTATATTGGATAGGTGTTCTTTGTTCTTATTAAGCATTTATGATGAAGAGCAATTCATTGAAGAAGGTGTTGGGTATATTCGTAATTTTCTGAGGTTTTTGTCCAAACGTTGGTTTAGTCCTCTGGTCTGTGAAGTTTTCCTAGGTACAGGTGTTGGAATTTCTTCAAAAAATTGTCATAGCCCACTTCAAAAATCCTTACCCTAGGTCTTGTCTTTGAAGAATTTTGAATTCATGTCAAAAACCCTAAAATGTTTTCCATTTTCAAATAAACCCTAAGTCTTTCTCCTCATTTCTTTTCGAACGTTACTTTTTAAGTCACTTAAGTTCATTAAAGAGCACATGCATTTATTTTTCACGCAGGGGTTATACCTTTTCCTAAGTCTAGAACCCCGGTGATATAAATAACATATCATATGTCTTAATTACCTTGTATTCTAATGTTTTGAGTTTCATTCAACTGTGAATCTTTAAAGAAGATCTAACGGCGGTCGCGTGTTCGCATGGAATATTTCCAAGCCATGCAAACATGCAAAATAACCATTGATTTTACAATGAAGCTTGATGCGGAAACAAGGTGGGACCACTGACAAGTATTTCACAAGTGGCGGCCTTTTATTTGTAAAGGACAGTGGGGCTGGTGATAGAGGAATCTCCAAAGTTTGAAAAGAAATAAGGGGAAGATCAGACGGCTGTCATATAATCGCATGGGATCTTAGAAGCCTATGTGATCATGCGACAAGCCGTTGATCTTGCATTAAACCAAGCGTGATTCTCAAGTGGAACTTTTGACAGATGTGCATGAATAATGTTTTCTCATTGGCTAATATCGGCAGACACCAGTGCTCGGAAAGAAAGAAAGTACCTGACAATTTGCCAGGTGTTGCAAGCATGGATTTTCTTTATTGACAAAGGCGAGGTGGGACCGGTGATTTGAAGGAAGACAATGACAGTGATAAATGCTAATGGGTTTTCACATGTTCGCATAAGCTTCTTTTAAGCTACGCAATCATGCAAATAACATTTTGTCTTAACGGTGTAAGTTATAAGAGACCGCCAAAAATAGAGAGGTAACGTGATGGTTAGTCGCATATTCGCATGAGTGATTTTCATGCTATGATGCGATAGGCCGTTAGATCATCTACTAATGAGGATTGATGGTTCTAATTCAAACCGGAGATGGACAAGTGACAAATATGACAAGGTGGCAATGATGTGATCTACAGGACCAACCAGATTTTGACATATGGCACATATGGGACCCGCCTATTTTTAAAATCTATGTGCAAAATTTTAAAGCAAATTGATATAGTCTAAGCTTTAAAATTTTTGAATCTATAAGTTGCTTGGGCGTTGAAATTTGAAAATGGTGTTGAGGTTTGAGTTTTTACTCAAATATGCAAGTGTAGTATACCGTTGGAAACACCATGAGGTGTCGTTTTCATTGGCGCCATTAGAAATCAGTTTTGGGCAAGTGGGAAGGAGCAGTGAGTGATTTTAAGTCCGAGGACAGTTATGGAGGGAAAAAGGTTTGTAAGGGCACGATGGTTGCAGATATTTTGGAGAACAGACAGGTGTCGGTGACTGGATATTTTTCTTCTATTCTCCTGTATCTTGGTTTTCTGTTGGTTATAAGGGGGATGTTGAAATATACTGTACAAAGAGGCTTGGCTCCATTATTGAATTTCTTGGGAATGATTGTCAGTTTTGAAATATGTTGATACAGTGAAATTCTACCTAAATACAATGGAATTCCCTTACATGATTTTGGTTGTCTTCCTGTTTTAATTCTAAAGCTTTTGTGTCTTGAATCTGTAAGGCAGTTCTTAGGACACCATTTATAAGGTATTTGTGAGTTTAGTCTTTAGTTCCTTTCAAGGAAAGGGTTAAATCTTTAGATTAACTTCTGAAAGCTTATGATTGCTATAAGAATCTGATGATTAAATGTGTTTAAGAAAGGGCGATTTGTAAGGCATTTCACCTGGGTTCTGTTTCTATTTCATTTAGAAGATCTCTGTAGACGTATGTTTTTCTATTTAACTCTCTGCCCTAGGATAAGGCATTGGCCTATCCTTGACTTGCAGGGGTTTCATCATCAATCAAATTTAAATAACAATTTACTTTTCATGTATGTTTGAAAGGACTGAGAAGATAATGTTTGTATCAAGGTATGAACTAATGTTATGATCCTTTGAAGAAGGTAATGAAATAGGTACACCCGCCTATAGCCTAGAGCTCGAAGTGAAGAAGGAGTTTATCCTTGTTAATTAGTCTTTTCTTGTGTGATTCAAGAGTCTAGGAATGAGAGAGTTCTATCTAAGCATGCAAGGCTATGCATCAGGACTCATGAAAGAAATGCACTAACAAAAGGCATGACCAAGCAAGCGCCCAAGAAGTTACTCATGAAGACCTAGTCCTGCAACTAAAAGAATGGTATTAGAATCAGTCCAAGGATGAATTTGGTGACATCCAAGATATGATTGAGTCAAGAGAATGTCCTTAATGCTGAGAAAATCTAGGAAGTAGTGGGAGCTAGATCTATTCTTCATGCTCATTGAATAATACTTGTTCCCATCTTTATGGATTTTTTACTCCTACTTCTTAGATTGAAATAATGAATCCACCTATTCTCTTAGTGTGATCAGTTATTAGTTAAGTTTCATTTTATAAATAAGTGCTACTCTTTTGTGTGAGATGTAAAAGGCAACAATAAATTTTGTAATAGCATACTCTATTCTATTTCATCTTTAGGAATACAATCATACTTCTTTTTACATGAATGCAATAATAGATATTTGAAGAATTATAATTTGTAATTGAGTTTTGGATACTCACTCAAGGGGGCCCACTTGGTGAGTAATCCTTAGTAGCATTAGTTTCATTTCTTGCAACTTATAGTTTCAATTCTGATGTTTGTCTATTCCTACAACCAAAATAGGTAGAATAGTTCCTACATGATTCATACCAAGCTTGTGTTAATTAAGTCTTGTGAGTTCTTAATTAGCATTTAATTCAACATTGGCATTTCAACTAAGTTAGTTTCCAATCATTAATTTACTACAGGAATAGAATAGGTTTACTTTCAAGTCTTTGTTTCCTGGAGCTTAAGAGATAGCATGGCTTTAGTAGGAACTTAGTGCATATATTGTGCACTCTCATTTCAAGTATAGATCCATAGGTTGATGATTAAATGAGCCTTCATAATGAGAATATATCTAATTAGATAGGATATCCAATCCCTGAGTTGAGTTAGGAACCTAGTTATTGATTCCTTGGTGAAGTCATGCAGTAGTGCTAGAGAAATTAATTGCATAATAGTCATAGTTGCAAGGGTTGGGATTACTTGGTGAGGGGGAGCCTATTGTATTGTACCCTCATGATCAACACCAGGAGGAAGGTGCAAAGTAAGGGTCCTTTGAAGAACCTAATGTTATACTACAACTAAAGAACTACTTGGAGAATAGAATGTGAAGATGATCACTGAGTTACAAAGGTATATGTGAGACATTAGATCAGTTGTTATATTTTCATTGATGTCAACTAGTTTTGACTGTACTTATCATGTTAGTTGGAAACATACGAAGAAGATAATAATGGAGAAGGAAAGAGAAATTAGCATGAAAATGAGATGTATGACTAAGTTATGAATATGGTATTCATTGGGTAACTTATTGATGATTCTATGACAGTATGATAGTGATTTAATTATATTACATGATTATGTTAAGTATTAAAGATCAAGAATGTACAAGTTAATGTGGTCAGTATATGAAGAACTTAGTATACACCGATCAAGTGTAGTGTATACTGAGTGCAATATTAACCAAGTGGGAAGTCACCGATAAATCATAGTATTGACTGAGTGGAATAAATAATGTGGAACATGTGATTACCGAGATGAGATGATGAGCTGGACAAATCTGGATGATTCCAAGGATAAAGATAAATTTTGTTATGAAGATCTACAACTGACAAAATTCAAGGTTGATTGGATGATGAAGATTGAAAATTTTTTAAGGCACAAGTTTTGAGGAAGGTTAAAGAGGCAAAATCAACAATGGAGATTAAGAGGAAAAATCTATGGCTAAGAAGAAAATGGGTTATCATATCTATTTAAGGAGACAAGAAATTCAAAATGAGGTGTGCACGTGAGGAAAAGATTGTATTCATGTGAAGCTGGTTAGATAGGTTGGAGTAAGAATCGAGCAATTCTGCAGACAACACCAAGCATCAGAAGGAGTTAACTGAGTAGAACAGAGTTGGAGAATAAAAGGAAATCGAAGAGATTATGATGGCCAAAGTTATATTGAGCTTAGCATAGATTTGAATAGCTGCAAAGGAAGTTGCATTTGAATTAGGTCATTTATTGTTGCATTTTAACCATTTCTACAGACAAAATCTCTTAACTGAGTGGGACTTAACAATCTTTATTTATTTCTTTATGACATTCAATGAATGTTGATTTTTTTTTTGTTGACCCAAGTGAATGTATGGTCACAGATAACTATTAGTGATAAATACTCTAACAAGGTCACACCTTATAGTGTGTTTTGTAACCTTTAACAGGGTTGGCTCTTAACCGAGCTTACTTCAGAAGAGAAAATATTTTGGGTACCAGTCTGAGGTGGTTTTTCCCCTAACATGATTTCCATGTTAAAAATCAAGTGTTATATGTGTATGCATGTGATTATTTGTTATTTTACTTTACACATTACATTAAATGGTTTGATCAATACATACTAGTTGATTTATCTGACAGTCAGTTAATGAATCAGAAAGACAGTCAAGTTTTTACCGAGCTATTTAAGTTTATTTGTTGATTTTTTTTATACATCTGAGACTAACTGGGACTGTAGGATAACTAGACTTAACTGATTCACCCCCCCCCCCCCCCCTCTCAGTAGTCTAACAATTGGTATTAGAGCATAGAGTACTTGAAGGAAGAAGTTTGAAGGACTTAAGTTAAAGATCTAAAGATGTATAAGAGAGGTACTGAAGCTAAACAAAGACAATTTCTCAACATGGCAAAGCAGGATGAAGTTGTACCTATCAGGCATTGGAGATTCTGCACTATACTATTTGGAAAATGATTTCATAACTCCTACTGGCCCTCTAATTGTCAACCAGATGAAATAAAGATAAGAATGTAATGTTGTGATGATTGAGTTGCTTCTTCTTTATCAAATGTTGAATTTGAAGACATTAAGAACTGTACAACTACAAAAGAGATGTGGGACAAACTGACTCTAGTTCATGGAGGATATCTAAATGTACTCATGGCAAAGGAAGAAAACTTAAGAAGAAATTTTGATGATATGAAGATGAAAGAAGGTGAAAACATCACTTAGTACAACACCCGAGTCAAGGAAGTGGTCAATACTATTCGAGGAGCAAGTGGAATTATTGAAGAAGACACTGTAGTAAGTAAAATTTTAAGAACATTGTTGACTGCCTATGCTATTAGAGTCTATGCAGTACATGAAATGAGAGCAGTTCCTAGTAATGACATTTTCCTTGATAGCCTAATCGATAGATTTACTACATTTGAGCTTAACAACTATGATAACAATATTTTACCTAAGGTAGAATCTGCATTTGTGTCATCTCTAAATATTGGAAGATCAAGCAGTAGACATAAGATAAGAAATGAAAGTGATAGTAAAGATGAAGTTTTGGAAAGTGATGTTTTATGAGCACTATGAAACACTTGAGGGTTTTCATTTATGGCAACACATATGATATGGTGATCACATGAAGTATGAGTATTGAAGATATAGTCTTGAAAATGACTAAGTATGGAATCAGATTTATAGAGTACTACATAACTTTTTTGGATACCAAAGACAGTATATGATAGATGATAGTTTGTGAGCTTAAAGGAAGATATTTTGGGATGCATATGACCTTCAATTAAGATCTCTTTTGATTTTGTATTGATATCAGTAAGTTACAGTGATATGAAGATATGTGAAGATAGAGGAATAGTGAAATGGGGCATATGAATAGTCGTGATGATTAAGGGAATGTAAGATGGAATGGTAACGTGCTAAGCTAGATAAAGATTGTATATTGCCAAAACTTTGGTAATACAAGATTGTTGACTTAGTATTTATTGTTTGCATTATTAATTATTATGTTTTGCATTGTATTTGAGAGCCAATTGAATGACATAATACATATAAATGAAGAATGTTTTGTGAAAGTGAGATATGATATATGTGGTATGGATGCAAGTTTGGGATATCAATAATGATTGATGGTAGATGCAAGATCAGAGATTAATAGAGGATATTGAGAGCTATAACTGGAACTATCAAAGCATAGCAGGTGCTTGTATTGTTCATTCTTGAGAACTCTTTTGTAACTAAAATATTGATTGTAAGAGTTGTAAGCTCGGTATACCTTTAACAAGGTTTTTTTATACCTTTCATATGGTTAATATTCCTATAACAAGAAAATGTACTATGTAATACTTAGCTCCTAACAGGGCTTGGTCTCCTAATAGGGACATTATACTTTAATGCATATTTGTGGGTACCATCCCCACTGAGGTTTTCCCTTGGCCAGGGTTTCCTAGAAAAAAAAATGGTGTTATGAGTTATGTGTTATTTTTTTATGTTCTTTTTATTTTAGAAATCATATAGTTTATTTGGAATTGGTTTAAGTTTAATTTAAGGTATTGTAATACTGATTCACCCCCCCTCTCAGTATTACTCAATCCTAACATGAAGAGGATTAGCTTGATGAAGTTGA
Organism: Chamaecyparis obtusa; assembly: GCA_027943335.1. NCBI lineage: Eukaryota > Viridiplantae > Streptophyta > Pinopsida > Cupressales > Cupressaceae > Chamaecyparis > Chamaecyparis obtusa. The sequence continues at coordinate 498,718 of BSBK01001824.1, read as the reverse complement.
AGCATTAATGGATAGAAGGCTACCGAAGGGAAAATGAAGATATAGAGGTAAAATACCCTTGGTATGTTTTAAATTAAAATAGATTGGTCATATTGCTGCAAGATGTCCTAGCAGGAAAGATGATGAGAAGACAAGTGAAAAATCAAATAAAAGGAAGAATGACAGAAGAGATTACCAAGATCACAGAGGCAAATGACATAGAGGTAACAGAGACAACCAAGACTATAGAGATAAAGGTAAGAAGGCATGCTACCTAGTTGAAGATGAAGATGATGATACCAAGACTGAAACTGGTGAATATATAGAAGTAGTGTTTGTAACATTAAAATAAGATTCTGAAGAAGAAGAAAGGTATGTTGAAAAGGCACTTATTTCTAAAGTTAAAAAAAATGATACTTGGAGTATTGATAGTGGTTGCACACATCATATGACTAGTGATAAAGAAAAAATTGAATATCTTAAACATTATAATGGTGGATCTATGAAAATGGGAAATGATACACCTTGTCAAGTGAAAGGTAAAGGATCTATATTGCTAAATAACAAGATCAGATGTGAAAATGCTTATTGGGTGAAAGGACTTAACTATAATCTATTGAGTGTAGCATAGATGAATAATATAGGTCACTGAGTTGCATTTGAGAAAAGAAAAGTAAAGATCTATGATGAGGCTGGAAAACTGATTAGTACTGGTGAACAATCAAAAGGTAACCTATTTTATTTGGATAATGCTGAAACTTCTTGCTTATTAGCTAAGAATGATAATGTTTGGTTATGGCACAAGAGGTTATGTCATGTGAAATTTGACAACATGGTTAAGATTAATAAGAAAGGAAAGTTAGAGGATTTCCAAGTATATCTAAGCCTAACCATGTAATGTGAAAACAATGTCAAATGGGTAAAATATCAAAGTCTAGTTTCAAGAGCAAAAAGTACTCATCTAATGCTATTGTGGAGTTAGTTCATACTGACTTATGTGGTCCAATGAGAACTCAAAGTTATTATGGAGATAGATATTTTATCTTATTTGTCGATGATTTCTCTAGAATAATGGTTGTCATGTTCTTAAAAGAAAAATTAGAAGCTTTCAAAATGTTTAAGTGGTACAAAGAAAAGTAGAGAAATAATGTGGTAAGCAATTGAAATGCTTAAGGTCAAATAGAGGTGGTGAATTCATTTCTGATGAGTTTACTAACTTGTTTAATGAGCATGGAATAAAGAGATAGGTATCAACACCAAGGACACCTCAGCGGAATGGGATTGTTGAAAGAAGAAATAGATAAATTGTTGATTATGCTAGAACATTGATGATTGAAAAAGATGTTGCACAAATTTACTGAAGAGAAGTTGTTAGTATTGTTGTTTATACACTGAACCAAGTACAGCTGAAGAAATAATCAAACAAGACACCTTATGAGCTATGATATGGTTATACACCTAATGTTAGCTATTTAAGAATATTTGGAAGTAGATGTTACATTCTAAAAGATGATAGAAATGGAAAATTTGATTCTAAAGGTGATGAGGTGTAATACCCCTCTAACCCTAATATAAGTTTTGTGTTTTTGAAAGAATTAAGATCCTTCGATATTTTCTTACAGCTTAAGTTGTACATGATACTTGTTTGATCTATTCCTATAGTTGTTTATAATAATTTCATAAGCTAGTACTCAATGATTCTAATATCAGACATACTATCTAAAGGTATCATTTTTTTATGTATTTATCTCCATGTATGTATTGAGTACCTACAAGACCTTTATGAACATAGTTAGGATGTTATATGATATGTACTTGATAGATATATATAAGTGGTTATTTATATTTTCTTCTATTAAGGTTACCTTGGATGAATCTTGTATCTCACTTGATGATTTGATTATGTTAATTTATTATTAGTATTGATAAGAGACTAACACAATGCTTGAGATTCTAACCTTCATTATGATGATGCTACATGCTTTGAGTGTATATATATACATGATGTGTTTTCATGATTCAAGACGAAGTCGTAGTTACTCACATAGCTGAGGTCCACACGATGTATCGATCCTGGTCATCTGTCTGCAATGTTTTCTTTTATATGTATATCCGTGCATATGTATTTCTTCTTTGTGATGCAGGCTTGCAGGTATTGGGCATCGACTTCACCTGGCTTCACAGGTCTGAGCATGCCCTCAAATCCTCGATGGTTGTTGTTATGGAGATAGTACTAAGGCCCCTACATGAGTCTTCCTTTGTCATTATTCCAATTTGGGAATATTAGGGTTCCTTCTTTGTCAGTCAACCTTTGGGTCAAAAACCCAGATCCAACGCACCCGGTTGGGCATGGTTGTAGTTAGTGCCTTGTGGCCACTTGAATTCATTTGGTTGTATGATTTGTTTACTCATTTTATTTATTTCTCCTTCTTGGTATGATTCTTAGTTAATCTTTCTATGTTGTGTTTCAGGAGTTTGGCTTGACTTTCCTTGTTGACTTTGGTTGACCTTGTTTGATCTTATAGTTTTCTCAATATGTTTCATAGTTGATTTTTATGGCCTCTTTCGATGATTAGATTTATTTTGAGGCATGTGATTTTATTCTACCTCAGTGTTATATCCTATAGCAATTATAAATAGGTAATAATATTGTGATCTATTACTTCATAATCTTATAGATTATAGTGTTTGGTATTTGGCATGTATCTATATAAATATAAATATATATATATATATATATATATATGGAAAAATATATATGGGTGCACACATATATGTATTTATATATATATATAATTTATATGTGATTATATGTTAATTATTGTAGATATTGTTGATGGTGTATATTTTGGGATTAATGTAAAGTATAATATTATTAATAATTAAATATTAAATAATGCGAGGTATATTATTCTCAAATGTTAATTATTAATAATGAGGATAGGTTATATATATAGATATTGATGTAATTAATGATGGCATATGCATATATGTTAGGATAATATTACATGTGTGTATGAATGAATACAAATAATCTTTTATTGTATATTTGAGTAATATAGTTGTATGATATTAAGTTATTTTATAATACCCTTTAGTTAAGAGTTAGTTGGGAATTGGTTACTTTTCCTCTCAACCTTTGGAAATCTATTTATATGCACTACTTTCTCATTTGAAGAGAGGGGGTTTTGGGGCTGAAGCATTGAGGAGAGGATGGCCTTACTTTTCATGGAGATTTTGGAGAGAAAACTTGGAGATGTGAAGGAGAGTTTGTAAGCATATGTCTTTAAGAATTTTTGGTTATCTTTGCTTTTGGGAGAGAGACATTTTTGTGAGAATTTCAATAGTTGAGAGAGGGATTCTTTGCTGTGGAATTATTTCTTTCTTTCATGGAGATTTCTGAAAGTGGATAGGGTTTGAAGGATGCATCTCAAGTTTGGATTTGTCTTCTCTTTTGTTTCCTTCCTTCTTCGATTCAACCTTCGTAGGACATGAGGTATGGATTGAATATTTTAGTTACTTGATGTATCTGATAGATTATAGATCTATTTATATATTATCATTATTTATTATATCTGTACTTTTCATTTGTATGGTTATTTTAAAGTTTTGAGTTTTTGTTTGTAAGAATTGGCATGTGTTTTCCTAGGGTTTTTAGCAACCCATTTTTGGAGATCTATTATTATAACAATTTAAATTGCATCTATGGTTTTACTAAATTGATTTTCTGGAAGTAAAATTCATAGATCTCAAATGGGTATCTCTCTAATTTTATTTTTAAGGTCGAATTAATGCCTTATTTTTGACATTTTGGTAGACTATGCCTGTCCATTCTTGATTCCAAATTTTCTGTCAAATGTATTCGTATGCTACAGGCTGATATGATTATATAAAAGTCTAAATTTGATATCAAAAATTATCCTAAGTCTTATCTTTCATTTCCAATTGGTTTGGTTAATTTTAATTATGTTTTGTGAAAATTACAACCGTTTTAGTGAAGGCAGGTCTGAACCCTAACCAGAATTTTCTGTTTTAAACCAGAAGTCATAACTTTCTTTCCCACCATTGGATCTTCCTAAAAATAAAATTGAGAGTCCATAATTATGTTATCTAAATCTCCACCAAAGATATTTCCTTTATTTTATGTTTTGTGAAAGATATGGATGACTGTTCTATGATGACTATTCTTTGCATTTAATCCTTGCTTGAAATAATTCAATTTAAGAACATCATTAAGTTTTAAGGTTTCGTATGGTTACCAGAGGCTATTAGAATTTGTTTTTGGTTAATTGGATCTATGTATACTCTGAATATGTTTATAATATCACTTGGATGTCTTCTTATATGTTTGGAACATTCTGAATGCCATATTGGGTTTAGGGTTGTCAAGTGGACTAGGGACAACATATGTTTTCCTAAACTCAATCAAATGTTGTTATGGAATTGATATGAATTCTTGATGATGAATCTATTATGTTCTTATGATTTTTATATGTATGTTAGGGAACCTAAGTACACTAGGTGAGTGACTCATAGTGAGGGGTCGGGGCCCTAAGTGGCTAGTACCAGGATAACCTACTATGAGTTATTTAATCAAGTGATAACCTAAATAAATGAATTGGGAATGGGAGATTATTGGAATGGGAAATTACACATTAATCAAGATTAATTGTGCCTCACCCATGCCTTTAGTGCTAGTAAAGACTAAGGATGGGAGTGGGAGAAGGTACCTATGCGTAGGTACAACTGAATGACCTTGTCTGTACGAGAGGCATTCGGTTCCGCATGTGCCTACTTGGGGGCCGGGGCCAAGAGTGGCTAGTACCAGGACAACCCAAGGGGTGAGGGCTATGCGATGACACTCACCTAGCTTGTAGCTTAGAGTCTCTATCAAATTTGATCATGCCTCTGGTATTCCTTGTGGTCTTCTTGTCTTTTCTTTTTTGTTGTGACTTTGGGGAACTTTTATCACCACCTTAAGAATTTTCTAGTTGTTACCTCTTGTATGGGCCTTTGGTTCTATCTCCTAGCTCGGGGGAGTGGGCCTATTGGTTCCACGTGGTTTGGTGGTTAATATTTATATCGAGGTATTGATCGTGATTCTTTGGATGATCCTAGCACATATTCCTTTCCAGATCTGCAGTTGAAGATTTCTTATTGGATATTTTAATATGTTGAGATGTACTTATGTATTTGTATTCATGTAATTTTTAATCTCCTAAAAGGAGTCTTGTAGTATTGATGTAATCTCAATTCAAAGCAATGCATAAGGGAATGGGTAGTTCTAGGTAAAAGAAAGGGAAAATAATGTGGAATATTGGACATGTTACTAGCATTAAAAGAAAGTGTTTATGTTATTTCTCCTATTCTCTTATGTTGTCCATATGTAAAAGAAATAATCTTAAATATAGTTATATATAATGATGTATCACAAAAATAATGTATTCTCTCTTGATGAAAGGATCCAAGGAAATTATTGAGAAATGATAGGTTAGTGATTGGAATTATTAACAATGAATGGTTATGAAACAATGCAATAAAATAGTAACTTGATTATAATGTTAATACTTGGTTCATGTTAATGAAATAACTAGGATAATGCCTACCTTAATGAATATTAATCTCTTACCTAAATTATTAGAGAAAAGTGATATAAAGGATAGTAGATGTAGATGAAATCAATATGAATTTATGGAATGAGTTGATAAAAGGAATAATGATGTTGGATGATTAACCTATGTTTAATAAAAGAAATAAGTTAGGGACATTTAACTTGGTGCATTAAAATGAATGTAGATCTTTTAAGCTCATGATTCCGTGAATATCTTATGCATGTAAATGGTTTATATGATGTTGCTTTAGTAGTGACGTTAGGGAACCCGGGAGGACTTAAGTTGTATAAATCTTACATTCAAGTAGTAGAAAATTATTTCTTCTTTTAGAAATATGAAGTGTAATGATGAATATTATTCTAGTTAAAATAAATAAATAAATAAATAAAATTCACTACTTGCATTTTATAGAGGTTTTATGTCTTGTCCTCTTGGGTTGCCTGGCGGGGTGTTACATGAGGGGATATTTCTAGGTAATTCTACTAGAAGTAAGGCTTATAAATGTTTGAACAAGACTACTAAAAAAATGATTGAAAGTGCAAATGTGAGATTTGATGAGTTTGCAAAAATGAATGATGAAGAAAGCAAGAAGGAACTAGAAGACTATGGTAGATTTGTTTATATTGAAGACCCTAAAACTCTACTCTAGCAACAAAATACTGCTACCTAGCAACAATCCTTATAGACCGAGCAACAACAAACAATTACTGAGGAGAATGATGATCATGCACCAAGTGGAGAAAACATTGGAGACCATAGATTTGAGCCTGTACTAGCAAAATATGTGAGAAGGCATCATCCACGGGATCATAAAATTGGAGATGAAGGAGAAAGAATGATGACTAGAATTAAGTTAAGGAATAATACATGTTTGGTTTGTGAATTTGAACCTAAAATAGTTAAAGATGCATTGGAAAATGATGATTGGATTAAGGCAATTAATGAAGAGATTGAACAAATACAGAAAAACAAGATATGGACATTAGGGTTAATATTATTTAGAACAATAGAGAGGGGGGGTGAATTAGTTGTTCTTGGGTCTAGATGTACCAATTGAACTTTTAAACACTTCAGCAATCTTAGATCTAATCACCAACACAACTTGGTCTCTAAAGAATATATACCAAAAACATATAACATGTAGTCCACTATCCAAAAGTAATTAACTTGCAGATTATAGAAACATACACATCAAAACATTCACACAAGTATAACACTAGGATTTATAGTGGAAACCCAACTTGGGAAAAACCACTTTGTAACATGTTACTGATATTTTCACTCTTCTGAAGTGAGCTCTGTGAGAAGCCAACCTTGTTAAAGGTTTACAAACACACTGCTAGGTGTGACCCTATTAAAGGATTTAAACACTCTATCAAAAGTGACCTGGTTAAAGGATTTAAGTACATTCCATTAGAATGCCACCTTGATTAAAGGATTTAAACAATGACTATTAGGTCAACCTTGGTTAAAGGATTTAGACTGATACAATGGTTAGAAAGTAGCAGTAGTTTCTGATTTGAAAAACATACAACTCACTTTGCAAATAACAGATCCAATTCGCACATATATGATGATTTACTAATTGAGTTCCATTTCCATCTCCATCTCTAATCTGCTCAAAATTCGCTTCAAGAAATCACAACTCTAATCAACTCCTTCACCTTCAACCTTCTGCTTAGACTTATAAGTTAATAACTTCAACAACTCTAGCATCCTTTATAACCTCACACTTAGGTTTTCCTATATACCTCTCCAATTAGGTAGATCCATCTTTTTTCGCTTAATCTCCTCTGTAGATCTTAGGTTAGGTTAGATTTATCGAATCCTTCCAACATTTAATTTCTCGATCCTTCCTTCTAGATACATCTTGAAACTTCTCATTGAATCCATAATAAAATGATTTACCATGCATTAAATTCTCCATACAATCAATTAATAAAGTCAACATGATTTACATAACCCAATAATTCAACTATGTCGGTTGGAAATCTGAATTCTTTCTCCAAATGTAAATTACTGACACTTCATCAATACTGTGTTCATCTCCTCGGTCATCACTGTGTAACTCGGTCATCTCTACAAACTATCTTCCTTAGCTAACACTGTCTTGCTCGGTAATTTCCTACCGCTCAGCATAAACTGATGTTCGGTCAACACTAAATTTACTCAGCATATACTGGTGCTCAATCGACACTAACATCACTCAGCTTAAACTAGATTTCTTCACTTTTGCTTAGTTAAGCCCACTTCTTCAATCTTTCTTCTTACTTAGATAAACAATACATTATCTTATCAATGTGCCAAATAATCAAGTACTCATTGAAGTATCAAATAACTCAACCTTTTCCTAGGTTCTCTTGTTATCTCCCTTGCCCTAATCCTTTTCATCAATCAATAGATATAGTACTTTCTTAGATAGCAACTATCTTACCAGTTAAGGTTTGACATCAATGACAATACAATAATTATTTCAATTGCAGTTTCCAACAATTAGTACCAAGACCTAAAGACAAAATGTGATTGGCAGCAAAATGGATTTTTAGAAAAAAATTGAATGAGAATGGAGATGTAACAATGAATAAAGCAAGATTAGTCTGCAAAAGTCATGCACAAGAGGAAGGAATTGACTATGGAGAAAATTTTGCACACATTGCTAGACTTGAAGGAGTGAGAATACTACTTGCATATGTTTCTTATAAAGGATTTAAGGTATATCATATGGATGTGAAATCTGCATTTCTGAATGGGATACTTGAAGAAGAGGTATACATTGAACAACCTGAAGGTTTTGTTGATCCTAATCAAAAGAACATGGTTTGTAAGTTGCACAAGGTATTATATGGACTGAAGCAAGCACCAAGAGCATGGTATGAAAGATTTCATTCCTATCTCATAAGAATTGGATTTGTTAGAACAAGTGATAACAACAATCTATATTTGAAATGTGAAACTGATGATAAGATTCTTATCGCTGATTTTTTTTTTGATGATATAATATTTGAAGGTCATGATACTTTATGTAAGTCTTTTTCTAATGAAATGAGAAAAGAGTTTGAAATGTTTATATTTGGGGAGATCAAATTCTTTCTTGGTCTGTCATGAGGCATATTATTGCCATATTTTAAGATGCCCTAGGATGATATTTGCTAGACCTTTTTCCCTATTTTGATACATTTGCCTTAAGATTGTTGTGCTCTTTTTGTTATTATATGGCATGTTGACATCATACTTATATCATGGTTTAAATTTACTTAAATATGCTATTCTTGGATAGATTACTATGTTACTTGTTTTGAAGTTATAGTTATGTTTTTAATAAGTAAAGTAGTCATTTGAATATGAATGGTTATGCATATTTTTGTAATTGATCACCATAAATGTCTTATCCTACCCTTTAAGGTGTAGTGCATCAAAATAGAAAGTGTTGTTTTGACCAAGTAAAGTGCATTCATTCACCGAGTTCTCAACTCGGTCTTCCAGCAAGTTACAACAGAGGAAGTATTAAGTGCAGTACTAGTTGAAGGTTTCTAGAAGAACACGGTGGTAGCCATCCAGCAAAGACTAAGGTGGTGTGATGAATTCACTGATAAAATCTAGGCAAAGAGTGGGAAGTTAGATTTTTTGTCATGACAACTCTTTCCTCTTTTCTAGATCTTATCTGTTCCATCTTTAATAGTTTTCCTTCTTTTCAGTCAGTAGTGTTGTAATAAAGATCCACCTATTTCTATGGCACAGTTAGAGAAGTAGTTAGAATTTTTCCTTTAAATAAAGCCCCACTCCTACATGAGAAAGGAGGGCATTATCAAGTTTACTGAAAATATAGTTTTTTGTTACTTTTTTGGTTTATGAATCTCTATACTCAATTATTCAATCAATAAGAAAATGAAGTGTTGAGATTTAACTTTGTGTATTTGTGATTGGAATACTCATCCAAGGGGTCCCACTTGGTGAGGAATCCATAGTTAGATAGATTCATAGTAGTTAGAATCATTTCCTGCATTTTTGCTATTTCAGTGCCAAGTGTTGAACTATTCCTATAGCCAAAGCCACAGACCAGCTGACGCTTCCTGCAGCCAAAGAAGTGGAACAACAAAAGTATTATGGCATAGTTTGTAAGAGTCTTCATGTTTTTCTAGCATCTACATTTCTACAATTTCCATTCCAGTACTTAATTTTTTGTAGCTTTAGCTTAAGAATCATTCTAGCATTTATTCCCTGCAATCATAGGATAGTTTCCTTTTAGCATTTCTTTCCTGTAGCAACGATAGAATGTATACCTGAGTGATACCTGGTGCATATACTTTTTTGGCATGTTTCAAGTAATAGGTCCCTAGTTTGACATACTAAATGAGTTTTTATGAAGAGGATAAACTGCTCGATCGAATGTCCAATCCTTGAGTTCGGAATTACACCTAGTTTCTGAGCCTTTATAAGAAGTGATCATTTTTGGCATCGTTGCTGGGGACGGTGCTGAACCAAGTCCTCACCAAGCCATTCCTAGGAATTTTTTTATTTCCATATTTAAGTAGAATACATTTCTCTTTGAGAAACACTGCAAATTGCATCACGCCCTACTACTTGCATGCATAATAGAAGAAGAGACACCAGAGGAAGGTAATTGCCAAATCAATCCAATTACCCATTTGAAGAGGAGAGCCCATTTGTTAATGCCACCATTGACCTTCCTGAGACTACATCTTCATCCTCATCCTCTAAAGAAGAACACCTTGCCTCCTTTAAAGAGCAACCTGAAATTAATGCATTTGTTCAAGTCTTCTCTCATCTAAGAGTTTGATTCCCTAAGAATCCTGTCAGACAAGAAAACTCTTTACAACTAGTCATCTACCAACCACCACATCATCCACCACCTCTACAACCTAGAAATCCTCCTCTAAGGATGGCGAATCCCACCACATTTCCATTTCCTATTACTAACCAACACAACAACAACAACCTTAAAAACATACCTTCTTCTGCCTTGCCAAAATTCTACGATCTTGTGACAGAAGACCTGGATACCTTTCTCTTTGAGTTTGATATCCTATGTAGAAGTTATGACTACACCATTGATGCCCACAAGCTCAAACTCTTTCCTGCAACCCTTAAGGAGTCTACTTTGCATTGATTTATGGGCCTAGGGTGAGATGTTGTCCATGATTGGGCACAAATGTAGGCTGCATTCTTGCTTAAATACAAGGAGTATTGTCGAGGAACCAATATACGAGGGGAAGACATATTTAAAATGACTCAAAAAGAGGATGAGACAGTTGAAGACTATGTGTCACAGTTCATGTTTAGCCTACAAAATAATACAGAGCATGCACTTAATGAAGAATCTCAGAAGTTGCTTTTCCTGAGAGGCATACAAGATGGATGCATTGAAGCACTAGACTTGATGGCAAGAGGAGATATAACCCAATCTACTTGGGATGATATAAAAAAGATATGCCTCAAGTACTCCAGAGCCCCTGGTAAGAGAGGAAGGGGATATAGGTCCACAATGGGAAAGACAAATGGTGTAGGTGCTTCTAGAATAGAGATAACACATCTCTTGTCTAACTTTAAGCAAGATATCATCAACAATATGGCCACGCAACTGGATACCTTGTAGGCAAAGAAGAAGCACGAGGAAGCAGAGGCCATGCTGGCTGAATTCTGTCCACACTGTAGATAGAAAAAGATAGATTTCTAGTGTAAATTGGTTGCTAATATAGAGACTACCCAAATGTGATACAAGAGAGGGTAGGAGGGGCCAAGAAATGGCACACCCTAACCTGAACCACCTTGCTCAACAATATGCGAAAGCATCAACAACACAGTGGGAGAGAGAAAATGCTAGATCTTTCACATATTAAGTCAAATTGATTCATACATGTCAGGCTGTAAGGCCTTCCTAGTTTCGATCAGATATTACAATGAAATACAGAAGTCCTCAAACATGCAAGGATCTGGAACAATCTCAATCTTCTATCTTCTATCTTCTATCCAAACTAACTTCCTAAACTCTAACCAAAGAACTACATTTATACAAGAGGCTACTAAACTAAGTCGGCCTTCAGATCCATAATCAAGGGAAGGTATGGTCAGATCTGGGACCACACATTTCCCAATGATATATACCAGCATTAAATTTATGACCCATAATTTATGCACAAGTCGGCCTCGACAGAAACTCAAAAGAAACTCATTGGTAAGAAAAGCCAACCGAGCACCAGACAAACATCACCGAGTGCCAGGGAAATTATCGAGTGCCAAAGAGATAACTAACCAACACCAACGAACAAAGGAAACTAAGCAACACTGAACCAACTTGGTCAAAGTAGGAATCGAGCAACACAAACAAACTCAAATCTATTTTTGGTGACACAGGATTGCCAAGGACCCAAGATGCTCCTGCATCAGACACCTGGGGTCATTTGAAAATGATTCTCCAAATCATTTAAAAGGCATGATCTTAGCTACATCCAACTCAGACTGTGAAATCCATGAACTGTTGTTAATCGGTCTGTTCTTCCACTTTACCAGATATTCCATATACTATTTTCCTCTTGTACTTCTACCAATTCTCTGTTCCAAAATATGCTCAACCTCCTCATTATGTTTCTTAGGATATTCCATTGATACTGTCATGTCTTCTTCAGGTTCATGAAACTCATACAAATCAGCAATGTTGAAAATAGGTGATATATCCATGTCATCAGGTAACTCAACCTCATATGCATTTCCACTGTCAAATTTTCTCAGAATCTTGCAAGGTCTAAACTTCTTCATCTTCAACTTCCCATATGTTCCAACAAGAAATCTTCCTTTTCTCAAATGAACCATCACTTCATCACCAACATCAAAAGTCTTATGTCTTCTTGATCTATTAGCTCTGTCTTTGTATTTTTTATTACTCTTTTCCAGCTTCAGCTTCACATCTTCATGCAATGTCTTCATGTACTCAACAAATTTTTCTCCTTTGGCACTTCTCTTTATTTCATCATCAATATCTCTCAAATCAGATATACCTCTCAGTTGTATGTTGTTTACAATCTCAAATGGCATTTTTCCAGTACTCTTATTCATTGAATTGTTCTATGCAAACTTTGCTTGTGCCAACATAGAATCCCAATTACCTGGTGTGTCTCCAACTAAATATCTCAAAAGATTACCCAAGCTTCTATTCACAACTTATGTCTATCCATTGGTTTGTGGGTGAAATGTAGAACTATATTTCAACTTGATACCCAACTTTCTCCAAAGATTCTTCCAAAAGTATCCAACAAATTTATTGTCTCGGTCAGAGATAATACTCCTTGGTAATCCATGCAATCTTACAATTTCCTTAAAGAAAAGATTTGATACATGTACTGCATATGATGTCTTTCTACAAGGTATAAAATGTGCCATTTTAGAAAATCTATCCACAACAACAAATATAGAATCATTACCTCTTACTATCTTTGATAAGCCAAGAACAAAATCCATACTGATGTCAATCCAAGGTTTCTCAGGTACAGCAATCGGTGTATACAATCCAGTATTCTGACTAACTCCTTTTGCAACTTGACAAACTCCACAACTTTTTACAAATTTTTGAACATCTTTATACAACTATGGCCAAAAGTATTTCTCCTTAAGAAAACTCCATGTCTTATCAACACAAAAATGTCCAGCCAAACCACCACTATGTTTCTCTTTTATCAAATTAGTTCTCATAGGTCCTCTCGGTATACATAACTTAATACCTTTAAACAACATACCTCCTTGCATACAAAATTCATCCCATTTAGTACTCTATTGATCTTGAATAGGTGCTCTACACTTTCTTCATGACTCAAAAAAATTAGGATCAAATTCATAAGAATCTCTCATGTCATCAAAGCCTAGAATTCCAATTTTCATCTCGGTCATCAAAGATCTTCTTCTACTCAATGCATCAGCAACTCAGTTAGTGACTCCACTTTTATACTTTATCACAAATGCATAACTCTACAAATACTCAACCCATTTCATATGTCTCTGATTAAACTTATTCTGACTACCCAAATACTGTAAAGCCTTATGATCAGTATACAACACAAATTCACTCATTATCAAATAATGTCTCCATTTCTTCAGTGCTTGAACAATAGCATAGAATTCTTGATCATACACATAATATTTCCTTTTTGCATTATTCAACTTTTCACTAAAGAAAGCAAAAGGTTTACCTTCTTGACTCAACACAGCTCCAATTGCACTTCCACTTGCATCACATTCCACTTGAAATACCATATTGAAATCAAGCAAAGCTAAAACAGGCAATTCAACAACCTTCCGCTTCAAAGTCTCAAAACTTTTATCAGCTCCATGTGTCCACTTGAATTCTCTTTTGTCTCCTCTCATAGTCTCAGTCATAGCATTACAAATTGAACTGAAATTTCTTATGAACTTTTGGTAAAAACTTGCCAAACCATGAAATGATCTTACCTCACTAGCATTCATAGATGTAGGCCAATTCAAAATAGCTTCAACCTTTTCAAGATCCATTTTCAAACCATCAGCTGAAATCACAAATCCCAAATACACAATCTCCTCTTTCATGAATGAACACTTTTTTCAGATTTATCAGCAACTTTTCTTCTTTCAATCTCTGCAAAACTTGTCTAACATGCAAAAAATGTTCTTCTCTAGTCTTACTAAATATCAAAATATCATCAAGATATACAATCAAAAACTTACCCAAGAATTTCTTCAAAACTTCATTCATCAACCTTATAAAAGTACTCAGTGCATTAGTTAAACCAAAAGGCATAACCAACCACTCATACAAACCTTCTTTTGTCTTGAAAGTAGTCTTCCATTCATCACCTTCTCTAATTCTAATATGATGATACCTACTTTTCAAATCAATCTTGGTAAAATAATTTTCTCCAGTCAAACTATCCATTATATCATCCATTCTCCGTATAGGAAACCTATACTTCACTATTATCTTGTTGATTGCTCTGGAATCGGTACACATTCTCCATTCTCCATTCTTTTTTGGTGCCAATACCATAGGTACTGCACAAGGACTCAAACTTTATCTAATCAAACCTTTATGCAGAAACTCTTGAATCTATTGGTTCAATTCCTAATTCTCAATAGGTGTCAACCGATGAGCTGCCTTGTTTGGTAAACTAGATCCAGTGATTAGATCCATACAATGATCAATGCTTCTTTTCGGTGGCAAACCATCAGTTACATTGTCAAAAATGATTTCATTATACTCGATGAGTAACTTATCAATCTCCTTAGGGACATTATCCTCTATTTTCTTACTCAGTTTGTTAGGAATCACAACAAAACATACATCATTTCTCTTTAAATCCTTAACAAACTTTCTTGCTTCCATCAAGAAAACTTTCACAGATGTGCAAACATTACTAACAGGTTCTTCCATCAAAGGTAACAAGATTTATTTCTTTCCATCAACCACAATAGTATACTTATGCAATCTCCCATCATATATAGCATGTCTATCATATTGCCAAGGTCTACCCAACAAAATATGACAATAATCCATAGGCATGATATCACATAGCACCTTATCATAGTAATTTCCAATCTTTAAATTCACATAACATTGTTCACTTACCAAGAGTGTATGCTCATCTTTGATTCATGAAATTTGATAGGTCTTTAGATGTTTCAACCTTTCCAACTGTAACTTTGTGACCATCTCTTCATATGCCAGATTCTCCGAGCTGCCACTCTCAATGATTACCTTCCAAACTTTGTCAAAAACTCTACATCTAGTCTTGAACAAACTTTTCCTTACCGGATCTTCCTTTTTACTTTCATTCCACAGTGCTCTTCTTACCATCAAGTTATTTTCCTACTCAGGTTCATTCGGTGATTCTTCTTGCACCAAAGCATTCTGATTGTTACTAGCCTTCTTAATTTCATATGTGTACACTCAAATGATCTATGTCCTTCTTCTCCACAATTGTAACAAGTTCCTCGGAAACTTCCTCTGCTATAACCACCTCAGTAGTTACTGCCTCTGCCTCTAGATGGACTTTCACCTTTCCACTTGGTCTTGCCTTTATCCAAAGTTGTCTTTTCTGGTTTAGATCTACTATTTTTACCATAAGATCTACCTCTTCCTCTAGGTAATCTACAACCTCTACCTCTTTTCCTTTGCTCGTGTCAATTATTCAATTTCTCCTCAGCTTTCAATGCAAATTGATAAGCCTCTTCAATGTTCTCCAATTTGACCAAACTGATTTCTTCTTGGATGGAAACTCTCAAACCATTCAGGTATCTAGCAATTCTTTCCACATCATCTTCATCATGTCCAAATCTAATATCTAATCTATAGTATTCCTCAGTATAATCCTTTACCAAGATATCTTTCTACCTCAAACTTTGCATTTGCCTAACTAGGTTAATCTGATAATCACAAGGTAAGAACTTTCCTTTCAATTTATTCACCATTTTACTCCATACCTTGATTTTGTTTTTGCCTTTCCTCTTTCTATCCAAAGGTAGATGTTCCCACCATAAGGATGCGTGACTTTTCAACTTTGTGCTTGCAATTTTTACTTTCTTGTCTTCAGGTACATTTTCATACTCAAAATACTTTTCCATCTCTGTGATCTAATCCACTAGTTCATCAGAATCCAACTTTCCACCATACTCAAGAGGATTAAAGTGTGGTGTAGACTTTAGACTTGTCAAAGCCTTCAAGAATCTTTCCTCACCCTGATCCATCACAGGTGCAGGTTCTACATCACCTTGTTCTACCTCAATTTCATCATCACTAACATCTTCAAGATGTCTTCCTCTTCTCTGGGTTGTTTCAATAGCTTCTAATCTAGCAACAATTTGTCTCAACATGTTTGCCAATCCTAGATCCATGTCTCACCTCCCACAAACCATCTTGAAAACCCTCTACAACTACAGGTCATATCATAATTTTCTACCCCACAATAATTCAACTAGGGCTTCACAAGAAGGAACCTTCAAATCTAGATTCACAAACCTAGATCCATATCTCACCTCACTTTGATACCACCTGACGCAAGAGAGGGCAGGAGGGGCCAAGAAATGGCACACCCTAACCTAAACCACCTTGCTCAACAACATGCAGAAGCAACAATAACACAGTGGGAGAGAGAAAATGCTAGATCTTTCATATATTAACTCAAATTGATTCATACATGTCGGGCTATAAGGCCTTCTCGATTTCAGCCAAATATTACAATGAAATATAGAAGTCCTCAAACATGCAAGGATCTATGAATAATCTCAATCTTCTATCTTCTATCTTCTATCTTCTATCTTCTATCTTCTATCTTCTATCTTCTATCTTCTATATTCTATCTTCTATCTTCTATCTTCTATCTTCTATCCAAACTGACTTCCTAAACTCTAACCAAACAACTACATTTATACAAGAGGCTACCAAACTCAGTTGGCCTTTAGATCCATAATCAACAGAAGGAATGGTCAGATCTGGGACCACACACTTCCCAATGATGGATACTAGCATTAAATATGTGACCCATAAGCAATGCACAAGTCAGCCTCAATAGAAACTCAAAAGAAACCTATCAGTAAGTAAAGACAACCAAGCACTAGGGAAATTACCGAGTGGCAAAGAGATAATTGACCAACACCAACAAATAAAGGAAACCAAGCAACACCGAACCAACTCGGTCAAAGTAGGAACCGAGCAACACAAACAAACTCAAATCTATTTTTGGTGACACATGATTTCCAAGGACCCGAGATGCTCCTATATCAAGATGCCAATTGAACCAGCGAATGAGTAGTTGTTCTTCATCCCTCAATGATGACCATGGGTGCAAAGACAAGATATGCCTCGGGACCCACTTACATTCAGTAATCCATTTTATAACAATCAATGGCAACCTTCTATGAATTATCAAAATCCTCCCTAGAATAATTATCCAAATCAGTGGAAAAATTACCCTAATCCATAGTGGTAGAACCCTCAAGGAAATTGGCAACAACCCCAGGGGGCATGGCAGCCACCACAAAGTAACTGGCAATAGAACCCTCAGTGGTGAGGAGGTCAGCAATGGCCAAATTAGCCTCAAGGATATCTGAATCCACCTCTTCAAGCATTACAACAACAAGCACTCTTGCCACCACCAACAACCAATAATCAGCCTACACAACTTCATGCACAACCATAGCCAAACCTAAACAATAGGCCTTCCACACCTCAATAAAGTGTGTATGCTACTGACAAAATGTAGTTTCCCATGCAGTTACCTACCTATGCAATCACACTTGATGATATACACCTACTGTCTGGAACTACTCTCCCTGCTCCTGAGTATCCAATCATAACTAAAGTACCCCAGGAAGAGCCTACCCAAACTGAAAGCACTTTTCCTCTACTAGTACCACAACCTATACTTGATAAAAGCCACCCTACCAGACTATCTTTTCCATAAAGGCTGCAGCACAACAATCCAAAGCCTATTGAGTAAGCAACATTTAACATCATTGATCAATTAAAGAACATTAATATCCAAATACCTTTATTTCAAGCAATTAAGGATGTTCCTACATATAGAAAAGCCATCAAAGAATCCTACTTCAAGAAACCTGGCCACAAGAAAAAGGATCCCCAAACTATCCATGTATTGGGAAAGCTAGCTAACATCATGTTAGGAAAGCTTACCATCCCAAAATATTCTGACCCAAGCATCCCTGTTGTCGAAGTCATTATTAATGGAACAGCTATTAAAAATGCATTGGTAGATCTTGGAGCCACTATAAATGTAATGACCTGGGATATAATGCAACATCTTGGTATAACCAACCTCCGAACCACACCCACTATCATGTAGCTTATAGACAGTTCCACTATGAAACCTGATGGAATGCTGGAGGATATAGTTGTTGACCTTGAATCCTGGTCTTACCTAGTTGATTTCATGATACAGTTACCCAAAGCTACACTAGGGAGATATCCAATTATACTTGGCTGGCCTTGGTTGGCAATTTTTGATGCTTATATTAGATGTCACTCAGGGGATATGACCATCTCTAATGGTCAGCATACAAAGACTCTAGTCTTGTATCCACTAGCCCAACCTCAAATGGAATTAGCCTCACCAATATGGCCTGACATAGGAGAAGAATCTAAGGTTATAAACTCGGTATCTCAATTAATGATGTTAAAAATAGATCCCTTCTTGTAGCTCTAGGAAGAAGACAAAGTGATCACTAATATCCTGCAAAATCAATATGGATCAAACCCAGACTCTCTGGGGTGCTCTTCCAATAACTACTCTCTACAAGTTTTAATCCCTGATTACCAATGGACTTCTCCTACAGCCAAATAACTCTATCACTAATTTCTTCCCCATGAGATACAATCACCCTCATTAATGGACGCATCCATGATAGAGCTGACTAAGAAAATAGAGGTGTCTCCTAGTCGTTGCCTGAATATCAATAGCAAACTAACTATTCAGCAACAAACATCACTGACTAAAATAATGAGGGCCCATACTACAATATTTGCATTGGATTATTTTGACATGAAAGGCTTGGACCCAAAACTATGTACCCATAGTATATATCTAAAAGAGGACAAACCTCTAGTGAGGCAATTTCAAAGGTGAGTAAACCCAACACTACAAGAAATAGTCAAAATAGAGCTACAAAAACTCCTTAATGCTGGATTTATTTATCCCATATCAGATAGCTAGTAGGTTTTTCTCCATTAGTAATTGTGTCAAAAAAAGGAGGAAAATGGCATGTGTGTGTGGACTATAGAGAGCTAAATAATGCAACTAAAATGGATCACTTTCCCCTTCCATTCATTGACGAGGTATTGGACTCCTTGGCAGGTAAAAAGTATTTCTCCTTCCTAGATGGGTATAGTGGGTACAACCAAATTCAAATCTTCCCAAAAGATCAAGAAAAGACAACATTCACTTGCCCTTGGGGGACCTTTTCCTATTCAATTCTTCCATTTGGTCTCTGTAATGCCCCAGCAACCTTCCAACGAGTAGTCATCAACATCTTTGCTGATATCTCTCATGACTATATGAAGATTTATATGGATGACTTCACAACATATGGTGAAACTTATGAGGAAGCCCTGAAAAACCTAGATAAATTCCTAAAAAGGTGTGAAGAACACAACCTATCTCTAAACAATGAAAAGTGCTTCATGATGATGCAAGAAGGGATAGTGCTTGGCCACTATATATCTGCTACTTGAATCCAAGTGGACCCAGCCAAAATTGAAGTCATCCAAAACCTTCCAACACCAACCAAGAAAAAAGATGTCCAAAGTTTTCTTGGACATGCTAGCTATTACAGAAGGTTCATCAAAGACTTCAGCAAAATGGCCAGTCCCTATCATTCTCTACTCACCAAAGATTAAGAATTTACCTGGATCCCTAGTTGTGATCAAGTCTTCCTACAGCTGAAGTCAGTTCTAACTCAAGCTCTTGTTTTATGAGGACCGAATTGGGAAATTCCATTCCACATTCATACTTATGCCTCATATCATGCAATAGGAGTTATGCTAGGCCAAAAGGAAGATATAGTGGAGCATGCTATATATTTCATCAGCAAGAATTTGCAAGGAGTGGAACTGAATTACACAGTTATAAAGAAGGATCTTTTGGCCGTTATCTATGCTCTAAAAAAATTCCACCACTACATCATAAGCTACCATATATTTGTGCATACTAACCATGTATCCATTAAGTATCTTGCTAATAAGCCCACAATCACAGGCAGACTAGCCCAATGGCTTCTATTGCTACAAGAATTTGATATCACCATAGTGGATAAGCCAGAAAAGTCAAATGTGGTTGCAAATTTCCTCTCATGATTGTAGAATGTGGATGAATTAGAGCTTATTAATGATAGATTTCTTGATGATTACCTATTCTCCATTTTAGCCAAAACTCCTTGGTATGCAGATATTGCCAACTACTTAGTCTCTCAAAAGGTACCTCCCTATTTCTCACCAAAAGAAAAGAGACATCTCTTAGAAAAAACTTTCAACTTCTCATTGATTGTTGATTGTCTATTCTATAATGGGCCTGACCAAATACTAAGAAGCTGTGTCAGGGAGGATGAAACTTATGACATCCTCCATCCATGTCATGATGAGCCTTGTGGGGGGCATTTTGCAGCCAAAAAAATAGCAATGAAGATACTGAACACAGGATATTACTGGCCAACCCTCCATAAGGATGTTGTCAACTATACAAGGAAATGTGACCAATGTCAAAGGATGAGGTGACCAATAAAGTCTGACGAGATGCCCCTCTTTCCTCAAGTGGTAGTAACTCCATTTGATAAATGGGGGTTAGATTTTGTTGAACCCATTAGCCCATCATCAAACGATAATTCCTACATTCTTGTATGTATAGAATATGTCACAAAATGGGTGGAGGTACGTGCTATGAAACATGCTTGAGATAATAAGGTGGATGAGTTTTTGTACAAAGAAATATTCACACGATATGGTGTACCAAGAGAACTAGTTACTGATCAAGGTGCTTAATTCATATCAATGCTAATTACTACCCTTATGAATGAATATAAAATTCACCATAGGAAATCAAGTCCATATCATCCATAGGTGAATGGGCAAGTAGAAATTACAAATAGGGAGATAGAGGCCATTTTGACCAAAATAGTGTAGTTACATAAAAAGGATGGGAGCACAAGGTTACAAGAAGTAGTCTAGGCATATAGGACAACCTAGAAAATGACAACCAGTTTCACACCCTTTGAACTGGTTTATGGAAATAATGTCATCATGCCTATTGAATTTGAGCATAAGACCTTGAGAACAACATTAAAATTAAACATTGATCTTCCAACACCATAATGCAATAGGATCCTACAGTTTAACCAACTGGACAAAATGTGAAAGGCAGCCCTGTAGAACATATCCTCAACAAATGCTTTTCTCCTAGTGACTGGGCTCTCTTATACGACTCTCATTATCAAGAAACCCAAGGGAAGCTAACTACAAGATGGCTTGGTCCTTATGAAATTGAAAATGTTTATGCTAATGGTGCGGTTCAGTTATCAACCATTGTCCTCGTACATTTCAAGTTATTGGTAAATGGGCACAGACTTTGTATGTACCATAAACCGCAAACAAAGGTCAAATTTCTGTAGTAGTTTGAAATTTATCTTGGTGTAACTAAACCCTCTAAGGCTGATAAAGCTCCTACAGGTGATAAAAAATCTGAAGCTGATGGACCTTCTCCAGTTGAAGAATCCACTACAACTGATGGACCTCCTCCAGCCGAAGATTCTCCTACAACAACCAAAACCCTCTAGCCATTACTTTAATTCTGCATGAGTGTAGTCATAATAAAGTTTTTGTTTCCCATGAAAACATTTCTTGTCATAATAAAGCACACATCACATCACATCTCATTACATTTATCTTTTGTATCCACCCATCCATCACATCATCATTCTTCAATGTGTTACTTTTTGTTTGGCACATGTCACTCAATGTTTCCAAATTTTGTCATTTACAATAATTATATTCTAGGTACGCATACATTTATTATTTTAAATGTTCTTTACTTAATTTAACATTATTATAACTATTACTTCAATTAATTTAGTAATATGTCCAAGTACTATTATACTTTTTAGCCATGCATGTGAGGACACCTGTGCATTTTTCGTAGGGGGTAGTTAGTTTAAGTGTGTGACATAAAAACTATCTCCACTTGAGATCGCCATCATTAATGTGTAAACCTGTACTATGCAGCCATTGATTTAATAGCCTCTATACCCAAAATTTGTAACCATAAGCTTGTTTTCGAATTCCAAAATTCCAGCCTGAAATTCTAGCTACAGTTTTTATTTTTCTTTTTGAATTTTGCAACCATTTTTCCTAAAAGAGCCAGGATAATCTTTGTTCAGAAATTATCAAACCCTGGTACAATTGAATTTTGGGAAGAACGAAGAGTAAGAAAATTTGTTTGGAAAGCCACTAGAACTAGAAAAAAAATCAAGGTTACAGAAGCTCTAGCAGGATGGATGGACAACCTATACATTTTGAGCTAGCAAATCATGCATCTTTACTACAAGACTAGGCTAGTGTTTAGACATTTAACCGTGTGGGATGGCTCACATATTTTATATGATTGAATGGTCATGATGAGGCTATGGCATTAGAATTCTTGCACGTATAGTAATAGAGTGGCATATGTAAAAGGATTAAGAGTGGAGGCCTTAGAAGCAAGAATTGTAGAAGTGTCTGGACTCCCTGCTACAGGTGAAGCATTTCCACATAGTCATGATGCTCGTATAGCTCGACAAGAATTTTCTTTACCAATAGACACCGCAATGGAATACAGTAAACAAGGTGCTAAACAAACATCTCTTCCTGGTGAGTGCCCTCAGTTAGTCATACATATTATAAGGTACATTACTTGCAAATGGCAGTTTTCTTTCTTGCATGTCGTTCACTTCAAGATTTTAAGTCATTTGCAGCATGGCCATTTAGTAAATGTTCCCAATGTCCTGTATTCATTGTTAAATTTGAGTTCTAAAGAGGTCATGAAGGGGAGGCAGAATGTCATCACCCATCATGGTTTAATTAAGCTTCTGGTAGAAAGAGCCCTACATGACACATCTCCCATGACTTGGGATGAGTTCCTTACAGTACCACATGTATAGTTAAATTAGGATAGACCATAGGTTGCAGAGCCACAACCTAAATAAGAAAAAGAATAGGAAAATCCTTTTGATGAGGACATTCCTGATAATGTGGAGCCTAATATTCCA
This sequence comes from Chamaecyparis obtusa, assembly GCA_027943335.1. Lineage (NCBI taxonomy): Eukaryota > Viridiplantae > Streptophyta > Pinopsida > Cupressales > Cupressaceae > Chamaecyparis > Chamaecyparis obtusa. The sequence goes on along the minus strand of BSBK01001824.1, from coordinate 475,343 downwards.
GAGACAGCTATGGAAAACCCTCCTCTAAAAAACCCCCAAGAAAATGTGGCTGCAAATGTTCCACACCCTAATTTAGAGGGTGAACAAACCAAGGTCCCTAAAGAGTCCCATAGTCCACAAGAAGCCCTAAAAAGGGAGAAAGGGAAAGGAAAAATGGTCGAATATGATGAGGGTGATACCCCTGTTCTTCCTACAGCCCCATATGCTACCAAAAGATAGACTCCACAAAAACATCCTGCAACGTCAGTTGATACACCACTATGATGTATTGTTCATTTAAACACGAAGAAAATGGAGAAGGACTCTCCTATGATAACTAGCTCTATTCATGATGTTCCTATGGAGGAGCCCATGGATGAAGAACCACAAGCATACAATCCATTCGTAAGCAGTCATGACATGGTGGGAGAAGAACTTGTAGCTACTATGTTAGGCTAGGCAATAGAATGGAAATAAATAGAGAGGATGGATATCTCTGATGCATCTTCTTCCCATCCAGAAAAATTACAAATTGATGGCACTTTTGACACATCCAGTCCATTCGTAAGGAGTCATGATGTGGTGGGAGAAGAACCTGTAGCTACTATGTCAGGCCAGACAACCGAATGGAAATAAATAGAGAGGATGGATATCTCTAATGCATCTTCTTCCCATCTAGAAAAAGTACAAATAGATGACACTTTTGACACATCAGTGCTGGTTCCACAAGAAAATCAAGAAGCAATTCCAAAACGCCCAGTTCCACTAAACAATCAAGAAAAGGTAAAAATTCACTCTTTGTCCATTGATTATTTCCAGCAAATTCAATATAAAAAGTCCATGTGGAAATTAGAAAGGGATAGATTGAAAAAGAAAATAGGATAGCAAAAATAGGAAATCCAACTCTTATAGGGTAAGTTAGATTTAATTACAGAATTGGTTTTTAAAATTATTGAATGTAGACCACCACTTAGGGTTTATACCCTATGTTTGAGGGAACAATTTTTAATGTTTAAATTAATGAGAATACTTAGAGATTTGAGCCCTGACATAAACACTCCTCAAACTTTCATGGCTACATATGATATGTCACCTGATTTTATCAGGAATCTTCTTTGTGAATTGTATATGCACAATTATGTTGTTCCATCAAATACTGATTGGAATCCCCTGTTATTTGTGGGAGATATTCATTTGTCCTCTTTACTTTCTTGGGTCAGAAATGAAATCAATTATGGAGAGAAATTAAATAGGTATAGGGAATTTGAATGCACTATTACACTTCCCTTATGACCAGAGAGTAAAATGTCGAGGAGGCTCTACTATGATTGGTTAGAAATTGTATTTGGTTTTAATGATTCTACATATATGAGAAGGATACTAACAAACAAAGAATAGGTGCATGTAGAAGCTTAAAGGTTTTCATTGGCCGAAGGACACAGAGCATAAGGGTTACAACAGAGGTGGGCGAGGCTAACTATGGCCCTGAAAAAGGTAGAACCACACAGTATCATCAACTTCTGAGCTACCATGTAGAGGGTCTAGTGGTATATAGAATTGGGATGACAGTCGTGGCCAGAAAGGTGAATGCCTCTCACTTTCCAGCCTCCTCTACTCCTATGGCCATTATACAGTTATGTGGATAACATGGTTGATGAGGACTTGGAGATAATTCAGCGTGTAAGGGTTGAAAGAATAAATGGATTCTACTAGAGAGTGGGTAGTTCGATGATCAAGGAGACACAAGAAGGAGACCTCAAGGTACTTGCAAAAATCAGGAATACTTCAGTGCCTAAGGGTAGGCACTAGTCCTCATAGGGGGAAATGATGAGGCATATTAATGCCATATTTTAAGATGCCCTAGGATGATATTTGCTAGACCTTTTTCCCTATTTTGACACATTTTCCTTAAGACTGCTATGCTCTTTTTGTTATTATATGGCATGTTACCATCAGACTTATATCATGGTTTAAATGTACTTAAATATGCTATACTTGGATAGATTACTATGTTACTTGTTTTGAAGTTATAGTTATATTTTTAATAAGTAAAGTAGTTGTTTGAATATGAATGGTTATGCATATTTTTGTAATTGATCACCATGAATTTCTTATCCTAACCTTTAAGGTGCAACACATCGAAATAGCATGTTGTTTTGACCAGGTAAAACAGATTCATTCATCGAGTTCTCAACTTGGTCTTCCAGCAAGTTACAGCGGAGGAAGTATTAAGTGCAGTACAAATTGAAGGTTTCCAAAAGAATGTGGTGGTAGTCATCCAGTGAAGACTAAGGTGGGGTGATGAATTCCCTGAGAAAAACTAGGCAAAGAGTGGGAAGTTAGATTTGTTGCCACCACAACCCTTTCCTCTTTTTTAGATCTTATTTGTTCTAGATTTAATAGTTTTCCTTCTTTTCAGTCGGTAGTGTTGTAATAAAGATCCACCTATTTCTATGGCGTAGTTAGAGAAGTAGTTAGAAGTTTTCCTTTAAATAAAGCCTCGCTCCTACATGAGAAAGGAGGGCATTATCAAGTTTACTGGCAATATAGTTTTCTGTTACTTTTTTGGTTTATGAATCTTTGTACTCAATTATTCAATCAATAATCAAATGAAGTGTTGAGATTTAAATTTATGTATTTGTGATTGGAATACTCATCCAAGGGGGCCCACTTGGTGAGGAATCCATAGTTAGATAGATTCATACTAGTTAGAATCATTTCCTGCATTTCCACTATTTCAGTGCCAAGTGTTGAACTGTTCCTGCAGCCAAAGCAGTGGAATAACAAAAGTATTATGACATAGTGTAAGAGTCTTCATATTTTTTTAGCATCTACATTTCTGCAATTTCCATTCCAGTACTTACTTTTCTGTAGCTTTAGCTTAAGAATCATTCTAGCATTTATTCCCTACAATCATAGGATAGTTTCCTTTCAGCATTTCTTTCCTACAGCAACGATAGAATGTATGGTTGAGTGATACTTGGTGCATATACTTTGCTAGCCCATTTCAAAGTAACATGTCCCTAGTTTGACATGCTAAATGAGTTTTTATGAAGAGGATAAACTGCTTAGTCGAATGTCCAATCCCTGAGTCCAAAATTACACCTAGTTTTTGAGCCTTTATAAGAAGCAATCAATTTGCAAATACAACAACTAAAGGAAGGCATCTATATCACACATACAAAGTAAATTAAAGAAGTTTTGAAGACATTCATAATGGAAAACTCAAAACCAATTGGTACACCTATGGTAATTGGATGTAAGTTGACCAAGGATGAAAAGTCAATAGAGGTAAATCAAACATTATACAGATCTATGATTGGAAAATTGATGTATGTTGTGCACATTAGACTAGATATTACACATGTTTTTGGCATTGTAGCTATATTCTATGCTAATCCTAAAGAGTCACACACGACTGTTGTGAAAAGAATTTTGAGATATCTGAAGAACACTGAAAACTATGGATTGTGGTATAAGAAAGAAGACAATTTTGAACTTAAAGTTTATACAGATGTTGATTGGGCTGGAAATATTGAAGATAGAAAAAACACTACAGGTGGAGGATTCTTTTTAGGAGAAATATTAGTAACATGGATAAGAAAGAAATAATGATGCATTTCTCAGTCTACTATTGAAGCTGAATATGTAGCTGATGTTGCTAATTGTTCAAATATTTCATGGATAAAGCAATTGTTGGAAGGTATGAATGAAGAAATCATTGATCCAGTGATAATTTATTGTGACAATACAAGTCCTATTAACATTTTGAAGAATTCAGTGATACATGCAAAGACAAAGCGTGTATCTATTAAATATCACTACTTGAGGGAGCAAGTTCAGGAAAAATAGGTCAAATTGGAATATGTGAAGTCACAAGAGCAACTTGCTGATATATTCACAAAACCCTTACCAAAGGATACTTTTGAATACTTGAGAAGTAGACTAGGGGTCCATCCCCTGTCTAACAGTCACTAAGGTGATGTGGGGTTACATCAACCTGTACTTTATTAGAAGATCTAATTATGTTGATGCAAGATGTTCATACTTTAGGATTCCTAAGGTTGTGAAGAAGATGGAAGACAAACTGAAACTGAATATCTGTACATGCTAGGTACAAGAATTTGAACATGAACTAAAAAGATACTTATTTGGTTGTTGAAGAGATGCTTATTTTTGGCATTGTTGTCAAAGGGAGAGATGATCATGAAATATTCTAAAAATATTCAAAGGGAGAGATTATAATATGGGAGAGATGATGAAATATTAGTTAGGAATGAAGCTAACCAAAAGGGAGAGGGTGTAGTGATTAAACATATTAAATGCATAAGCTAAGGGGGAGCATAAAGATCAAGTCATAGACACTTAAGATGTTTGGTATTCTATAGAAAAATTCATATTGTGTTTGTGTTGCTATCAATACCAAAGGGAGAGATTGTTAGACTATAATTGAAGAACTACTTGGAGAACAAAATGTGAAGATGATCATCGAGCTACAAAATTATATTTGAGACATTAGATCAATTGTTATATTGTCATTTATGTTAAGTAGTTTTGACTATACTTATCATGTTAGTTGCAAACATCTGAAGAACATAATAATGGTGAAGGAAAGAGATATTATCATGAAAATGAGATGTATAAGTTATGAATATGGTATTCATTAGGTAACTTATTGATGAGTCTATGATAGTATGATAGTGATTTAATTGTATTACATGATTCTATTAAGTATTGAAGATCAAGAATGTACAAGTTAATGTGGTCACTATATGAAGAACTTAGTATACATCGAGCAAGTGTAGTGTATACCGAGTATGGTATTAACCGAGCAGGAAGTCACCGACACATCATGGTATTGACCTAGTGGAAGAAATAATGTGGAACATGTGATTTTCGACATGAGATGATGAGATGGATGAATTTGGATGATTCCGAGGATAAAGATTAAGTTTGTTATGAAGATCTACAACTGAAAAAATTCAAGGTTGATTAGATGATGAAGATTGAAAATGTTTTGAGGCACAAGTTCCAAGGAAGGTTAAAGAGGCAAAATCAATGATGGAGATTAAGAGGCAAAATCTATGGCTAAGAAGAAAATAGTTTATCATGTCTATTTTTGGAGGCAAGAAATTCAAAATGATGTATGCATGTGAGGAGAAGATTGTATTCATGTGAAGCTAGTCAAATAGATTGAAGTAAGAACTGAGCAATTCTACATACAACATCAAGCATCAGAATGAGTTAACTGAGAAGAATAGAGTGTAGGATATAAGGAAATTGAAGAGATTATGATGGCTAGAGGTATGTTGAGCTTAGCATAGATCTGAATATCTACAAAGGAAGTTGCATTTGAATCAGGTCATTTGTTGTTGCATTCTAACCATTTCTATGTAGACAAAATCTCTTAATCGAGTGGGACTTAATGATGAACTACAACTGATTGAATATCTAAATGAACTAAAGAAACAGTGATTAGAGATCACTAAGCTACTGAAATGATATGTAAGATGATTAAATCAGTCAATATGTTGTCATTGATGTCAACTAGTTTTGACAGTACTTATCATGTTAGTTACAAATATTTGAACATCTGTTGAAGGAAGAAAAGATGAAGAACTGAGATATCTACATAAGGAAAAGATGGATATGACAAATAAGGATAATATAAACATTGGGTAACTTATTGATGAATCTATGACTTTATATTGTTGACTTGAGCATGTTACATTAATCTATTATGAAGAAGAGATTTGAAATTGAAAAAGTCAATGTGGTTAGTAATTGAAGATTTTTGTATACACCAAGCCAGTGCAGTGTATACCGAGTGATAGTAATAACCGGGCTAGTTAACTAGTTATCACCGACACATTTCTATATTAACTAAGTATGGATGAAAACATTAAATGCTAAGAACAACCGATTGAATTTGATGAGCTATAAATTGTTATGATTTCAAGGTTAAGGATAAAGTTAGTTATGAGATCCACAACTGACAATATTTAGAGATGATCTAAAGGATGAGATTGAAATGTGCTAATGACACATCTACTAAGGAAGGTTTAAGAGGAAAAATGGACGAAGGAGATTAAGAGGCAAAATCTAATGGCTGATATGAAAATGATTTACTTGTCTATATAAGAGATATGAGTTTTATTATTGAAACATGCTAGAAAGAAGGAGACTGCAAAGATTTCACGTGAAGACTTTATTCATGCATGCCTGATCAAACTAGTTATTGATAGAACCGAGCTGCAGACATTACTAAGCATTAAAGAACTATTTACTGAGTGAAAGTAAGTTGAGAAATATTGAGGAAGTGAAATTGATTAATGATCAAAGGATTTTAAGGGCTTAGAATAGATCTGAATATTTGCAATTAAGTTGTATTTGAATTAGATCAGTGAATGCTAGTCAAAAGTTGACTATTAGTGATAAATCCTCTAACCAGGTCACACCTAATAGTGTGCATTGTAACCTTTAACAGGGTTGGCTCTTTACCGAGCTCACATCAGAAGAGTGAATTATTTTGGGTTACTGGTCCCATGCGGTTTTTCCCTTAGCAAGGTTTCCACATTAAATCATTGTGTTATGTATTATTTGTTATGATTGTTTTGCTATCATACTTTACATATTGCATAGTTGATTTAGTTGGTAATCACAGTTGGATAATTACTGGTAATCAGTAAACTGGATAGACATATTGATATTTTAAGTATCGAGCTACATAATTTAATGGAATTATTTTGTAAGGTACATCTTAGTGTTTGGGACTGTAGGATAACTGATCTAACTAATTCACCCCCCCTCTCAATTATTCTAACAATTGGTATCAGAGCATATTGGTTGCTTGGAAGAAAGTTTTAAGGACTTGAGTAGAAAGATCACAAGATGTATAAGAGGGAAGTGTCGAAGCTAAACAAAGATAACTCTACAACATGGAAAAGCCAGATGAGACTTCACATATCTAGAATTGGAGAATCTTTTATAACTTTACTTGAAAATGGTTAATTACAACTAAATGTTGGACCTTTGACTCTTGATTAGTTGAGAGACCAACATGAACACAATATTACTATGATAGAGATTGTTGTTGCTCTATCTAATGCTGAATTTGAGGATGTCAAGGATTGCACTTCAATGAAGCAAATGTGGGAGAAACTTGCTCTAGTTCATGGTGGTGATGTGAATGTGATGAGAGCTAGAGCTAAAATCTTAAGAGGCAGATTTGATGACATGAAGATGAAAGAAGGAGAGAACATAACACAATATTCAAACCGAATCAAAGAGGTAGTCAATGCTATCTGAGGAGCAGGAGGTACTATTGATGAAGATACTATGGTAAGTAAGATACTAAGAACCTTGTTTCCTATCTATGCAATCAAAATATCTGCTATTCATGAAATGAGGTCTGTACCTAATAGCACTCTTACTCTTGATAGTCTAATTGGAAAGTTAATAACTTTTGAGCTGAATAATTTTGATAATAGTGTTGTACTGTCTGTTGAGTCTGCTTTTATGTCATCTCTTAAGATTAGTAAATCTAGTAGTAAGCATAATATAAAGAATGAAAGTGATATTAATATTGAAGATGAGCTTGAAACACTTATGGCCCGGAGACTGTAGAAAGGTAAAGGAAGATATAAGGGAAAGTTACTTTTAGCGTGTTTTAACTGTAAAAAGGTTGGCCATATTGCTGCTAGATGTCCTAACAAGAAAGAGGAAGATAAAGACAATGACCAATTTGGTGATGGAAAGTTTGGCAGAAGAAATAACAGAGGAAACTGACACTACAATAGAGACAACCAAGATTACAAAGATAAAGGGAAAAAGGCATGTTACCTTGTTGGAGAAGATGACACCGACACTGACACTGATGATGAAATTGAAGTAGTATTTGTTGCAATGAAAGATGATTCAGAAGAGGAGGAAAGGTATGTAGAAACAACACTTATTTTTAAAGTTAGTAAGAATGATACTTGGATCATTGATAGTGGTTGTACACATCACATGTCTGGTGATGAAGATAATTTTGATCATCTTGAGCATTATAATGGAGGATCAGTGAAAATGGGAAATGATACACCTTGTATGGTAAAAGGAAAAGGGTCTATTCTATTGAAAGATAAAATTAGATGTGATAATACTTACTGGGTAAAAGGACTTAATTACAATTTTTTGTGTAGCACAGTTGAATAACTCAGGTCACCAAGTTTCATTTGAAAGAAAGAAGGTGAAAATCTATGATGAAAATGGAAAGCTTGTCGAAACTAGAGGACAATCAAAAGGTAATTTATTCTATCTTGACAATGCTGAAAATTCTTGTTACTGGTGAAGAATGAAGATGCATGGTTATGGAATAAGAGGTTATGTCATGTAAACTTTGATAATATGATTAAGATCAGTAGAAAGATAAAAGTTAGAGGATTGCCTAGTCTAACCAAACCTGATCATGTTATGTGCCATCAATGTCAGAAAGGAAAGATGATCAAATCTAGTTTTAAAAGTAAGGACTATTCATCTAAAGAAATTTTGGAGTTGGTACACACCAACTTATGTGGTCCTATGAGAACTCAAAGCTACTATGGTGATAGATATTTTATTTTGTTTGTTGATGACTATTCTAGACTGATGACAGTTATGTTCTTGAAAGAAAAATCAGAGGCATTCAAACCGTTTAAATGGTATAAGGCTAAAGTTGAAAAAGAAATCGAAAAAGAATTGAAATGCTTAAGGTCTGATAGAGGAGGTGAGTTTATTTCTGATGAATTCACTAACTTATGTAATGAGCATGGAATCAAAAGGCAGGTTTTTGCACCTAGAACACCGCAACATAATGGAATTATTGAAAGGAGGAACCAATCTATTGTTGATTGTGCTAGAACATTGATGATTGAGAAAAATGTTGTACATATGTACTGGAGAGAGGCAGTTAGTACTGCAGTATACACCCTGAACCAAGTTCAACTGAAGAAAGACACAAATTAGACACCTTATGAGTTATGGTTTGGATACACAGCGAGTGTAAGTTATTTCAGAATCTTTGGTAGTAAGTGTTATATTATGAAAGATGATAGGAATGGTAAATTTGACTCTAAAGGTGATGAAGGAATATTTTTGGGATATTATACTAAGAGTAAAGCTTATAAATATTTGAACAAGGCTACTAATAAAATGATAGAAAGTACTAATGTAAGAGTTGATGAGTGTGCTGAAAAGAATGATGAAGAAATCATGAAGGAACCAAAAGACTATGGTAGGTTTACTTATGTTGAAGATCCAACATATCTACCAAAGCCACAGGCTGAGTCTACTGAGCATCAAGAAAATGCTACTGAGAATCAACAAATGCAAATCAAGAATCAAGAAGAAGCTACTGAGTAGGAAAATGAACCTGAACCAAATAATGAGCAGAGAAGAGAACAAGTGCTAGCAAGATTTGTTAGAAGACACCATCCAGATAATCAAATCATTGGAGATAAGCAAGCTGGCATGATGACCCAAAGTAAGTTAAGACAAAACACATGCTTAGTTTGTGAGTTTGAACCTAATAATATTAGGGATACAGTTGAAAATGAGGAATGGATCAATGATATGAATGAGGAAATTGAACAGATTGAGAAGAATAAGACATGTACATTAGTACCTAAACCAAAAGATAAAAATGTTATTGGTACTAAGTATATTTTCAAGAATAAGTTAAATGAAAATGGTGAGGTCACTAGGAATAAGGCAAGACTTGTTTGCAAGGGATATGCACAAGAAGAAGGTATTGATTATGGAGAAACCTTTGCACCTATTGCTAGACTGGAAGGAGTCAGTATATTACTTGCATATGTTGCACATAAGGGATTCAAAGTATATCAAATAGATGTGAAATCAACTTTTCTAAATGGAATTCTTGAGGAGGAGGTCTACATAGAACAACCAGAAGGTTTTGTTGATCAGAATTAGAAGAACATGGTATGTAGACTGCAAAAATCTTTGTATGGACTGAAGCAAGCACCAAAGGCATGGTATGAAAGACTACAAGCTTATCTTATCAGTATTGGCTTTGTAAGAACTACTAAAAACAATAATTTGTATATGAAATGAAAATTTGATGATAATATTTTGATTTCTGAGATATTTGTTGATGATATAATCTTTGGAGGACAAGATCTGATTTGCAAATCTTTTGCTAATGAAATGAGAAAGGAATTTAAGATGTCTATGTTTGGAGAGATTAAATTATTTCTAGGTTTGTAGGTTATACAATAGAAAGATGGGATTTTCATCACTCAATCAAAATACATTAAAGAAGTGTTGAAAACCTTTAGCATGGAAGATGCAAAACTGGTAGGAACACTGATGGTAACTGGATGTAAATTGACAAAGGATTCAATGAATCTATAGAAGTAAATTAGACTCTGTACTGATCTATGATTGAGAAACTGATGTATGCGATACACAGTAGGCCTGATATTTCACATGTTGTTGGGATTGTGGCAGGATTTTCTACCAATCCTAAAGATTCACATATGGTTGCAGTTAAAAGAATTTTGAGATACTTGAAGAAGATAGAAGACTATGGTTTATGGTACACATTGGAAGGCAAATTTGAACCTAGAGTTTACACCAATGCAGATTGGGCTAGAAACATAGATGACCAGAATAGCATAACCGGTGGGGCATTCCTTTTAGGGGAAAGGCTTGTGACTTGGATTAGCAAGAAACAAGCATGCATTTCTCAGTATACTATTGAAGCATAGTATGTTGTTGCTGCTACAAATTGTTCAAATATTGCTTGGATTAAACAAGTGTTGGAAGGAATGAATGAGGTAATCACTGACCCAATAATTATATATTGTGACAACACTAGTGCTATAAATATTTCCAAGAATCTTGTGATGCATTCAAAAATAAAGCATATATCTATTAAGTATCACTACTTAAGGGAACAAGTTCAAGAGAAGCAGGTGAAATTGGAATTTGTAACATCTAAGGAACAACTTGATGATATCTTTACCAAACCCTTACCGAAGGACACATTTGAATATTTGAGGACTAGACTTAGGGTTTGTCCCCTATCTATCGGTCACTGAGGTGATCTAGAGGTTGCATCAACCTATACTTATTAGAAGATCATTCATGTTGATGCACATATCTCACACTTTAGTTTTTTCTAAGGTTGTGAAAGATTGTAGAAGTTGGAATAGAAATTTATTTATCTGTACACTGAAGGTACTTGATATGAACTGAACAATAGAGAATTACTTGGTTGCTGAAGATTTGTTTGTATATTTTCTTTAGCATTGTTGTCAAAGGGAGAGAAAATTAGGGAGAGAGAATGAATATGGAAAATCAGTTAGTGAGAACACAAACAGGGAGGGAGATTGCAGAAAGGGAGAGGCTTGAATATCTTTTGCTGAGAATAAAAGGAATCTGAGAACTAAAAATATCAAATCCACAGGGAGAGTCTGCATGTAATGTTTTGTTTTTTAGTGATTAAACATATTAAATATCAAGCTAGGGAGAGTTTACCGAGCTACAACATTTACTTACATAGTTGTAGAATACATGTTTGGTATGTGTATGAAATTTTTTCATATTGCTTGTGTTGCCATCAATGCCAAAGGGAGAGATTGATGAACTAAAATTGATTGAATATCTGAATGAACTGAAGAAACAGTGATTAAAGATCACTGGGCTACTAAAATGATATGTAAGATGATTAAATCAGTCAATATGTTGTCATTGATATCAACTAGTTTTGACAGTACTTATCATGTTAGTTACAAACATTTGTTAAAGGAAGAAAAAATGAAGAACTAAGATATCTACATAAGGAAAAGATGGATATGACAGATAAGGATAAGGTAAACATTGGGTAACTTATTGATGAGTCTATGACTTTATATTGTTGACTTGAGCATGTTACATTAATCTATTATGAAGAAGAGATTTTAAATTAAACAAGTCAATGTGGTCGATAATTGAAGATTTCTATATACACTGAGCTAGTGTAGTGTATAACAAGTGACAATAATAACTAAGCTAGTTAACTAGTTATCACCAACACATTTCTATATTAACCGAGTATGGATGAAAACATTAAATGCTAAGAGCAGCCGACTAAATTTGATGAGCTGGAAATTGTTATGATTTTGAGGTTAAGGATAAAGTTAGTTATGAGATCCATGACTGACAAAATTTAGAGATGATCAAAAGGATGAGATTGAAACGTGTTAATGACACATTTTTTGAGGAAGGTTTAAGCAGCAAAATGGATGAAGGAGATTAAGAGGCAAAATCTAATGGCTGATATGAAAATGATTTACTTGTCTATATAAGAGATATGAGTTTCATTATTGAAACATGTCAGAAAGAAAGAGACTGTAGAGATTTCACGTGAAGACTTTATTCATGCATGCCTGATCAAACTGGTTATTGACAAAACTGAGCTGCAGACATTACTGAGCATCAGAAAACTATTTACCGAGTAAAAGTAAGTTGAGAAATATTGAGGAAGTGAAATTGATTAATGATCAGATGATTTTAAGGGCTTAGCATAGATATGAATATTTTCAATTGAGTTTTATTTGAATCATATCAATACTGTATCAGTTTAACCATTAATTCAGAAAATCTCTTAACTGAGTGGACTTAACAGTCTTATTGTATTACCCTATGACATTCATTGAATGTGAAGTGTTATCTTGTTGACCCCATAGTGAATGCTGATCAAAATTTAACTATTAGTGATATATCCTCTAACCAGGTCACACCTAACAGTGTGCATTGTAACCTTTAACAAGGTTGGTTCTTCACCGAGCTCACTTTAGAAGAGTGAATTATTTTGGGTTACCGGTCCCAGGTGGTTTTTCCCTTAGCGGGGTTTCCACATTAAATAATTATATTATGTGTTATTTGTTATGATTTTTTTCTATCATACTTTACATACTACATAGTTGATTTAGTCGGTAATCATAGTTGGATAATTACTGGTAATCGGTAAACTGGACAGACAGATTGATATTTTATGTTACCGAGCTGCATAATTTGTTGGAATTGCTTTGTAAGGTACATCTTAGTGTTTGGGATTGTAGGATAACTAATCTAACTGATTCAGCCCCCATCCCCCCCCACCCCTCAATTATTCTAACACTTAACAATCTTTATTTATTCATTTATGACATTCAATGAATGTTGATTGTTTTCTTATTGACCCAAGTGAATGTATGGTCACAAAGAACTGTTAGTGATAAATCCTCTAACAAGGTCACACCTTATAGTGTGTTTTGTAACCTTTAACAGGGTTGGCTCTTAACCGAGTTCACTTTAGAAGAGTGAAAATATTTTAGGTACCGGTCCCAGGTGGTTTTTCCCTTAATAAGTTTCCCACGTTAAAAATCAAGTGTTATATATATATATGCATGTGATGATTTTTTATTTTACTTTACACATTACATTAAATAGCTTGATCAGTATATGCTATTTGATTTAGCTAACAGTCGGTTAATGAATCAGAAAGACACAATCAAGTATTTGCTGAGATATTTAAGTTTATTTGTTGAATTTGTTTTATATATCTGAGAGTAATTGGGACTGTAGGATAACTAGACTTAACTAATTCATGTCCCCTATCAGTTATCTAACACCTAAAAGAAACTTAAAGGAATTAGATAAGAACAAAGAAGACTCAACAAGCCACGTGTTGCTTTCACAATCTAAAAAAGAGGAAGAAGGTGTAAAAGATACCAAGGAGGTAGAACTAAAAGATATGGAGGATGTGTAACAAAATAAGGAAGGGTTATCTACAATAGATAAGAAGCTTGCAAATATGTAGTAGGAGACTCTTAGAGCTAAGAGTGAATGTGTAATAGAGGAAATATTCAAACAAATTCATATGTCTCATATTTGAGAGATGAAGACCAATGGGGAGGAAGATCTTGGTGAGGAAGGAGGGGATATAAATTAGGATGGTATAGAGGATGAATTTGCTTTATAAAATGGTGAAGGAATTTTGGAGAATAGAACTATCAAGAAAACCAAATAAAAGTTGCACAAAATTAACACGGGAAGTAAGAGGACTTGTGGGAGAAATATTGTACAACATTTACTAGAAGATGCTAGGAATAAGAAAAACTAGAGCAAATTGAGATCTAGGAGAGACTTTTTCTCTCTTGGGAAGCAATGAAGTTTCTAACGTAGAATGTTAGTGGTTAAAATTCCCTTGACAAGATATGTATGATCAAAAGATGTTTTGATAAGATGAAATTGAATGTTGTGTGTTTACAGGAAACTAAGATAGATCAAGAACTGACTACAATATTTCTAGGTGTTAGGCAAAGATGGTCAAGATATTTTGTGAGTTCTAAAGGGGCCTCTAGAGGTTTGGGAGTATTATGGAATGTGAGAACTATACAAGTGGAAGGAATTTCACAAATGAGGAGTTGGAAACTAGTAAAGGTGAGAATGATACATTTGCATATTTCAATTTTTTTGTTTAGTGTTTATGGATTGATTAAAATGGAAGAAAATAAAGAAGTATGGAATACAATTTCTACAATGATGAATGGTATGCACAAAGTTACTTTAATTATTGTTGGTGACTTCAATGCTACCCTAGATATGTTAGACAAGAAAGTTGGCAAGGGCAATATGAATAGGTTTCAATTTGACTTTTAGAAATTTGTTACAGGTAATGGGATGTGGGAGATTCAAACTAAGAGTGGCACCTTTACGTGGACAAATAAGTGATTGGGATTCTCTCACATAGCGGAGAGATTGTAAATATTTTTTCCAGTGGGAGAATGGATATTTCTTCCTCTGACCTTTGAAGCAAAGATATTTCATGTGATTGGTTCTAATCATTTCCTAGTGGCTTTGGTGGCTCAAAAGGACACAATATCAATCATGTGTGCATTTAAGATGGAGAAAATGTGGTTTCAAGAGGATGGCTTTGGGATATGGTGGAGAATTGGTGGAAGACAACCCTAACCATGGAAGGAAAGAAGGGTTTACAATTTTTCAAGAAGTTACAACATATCAAACATAACCTAAAGATATAGAATTGAGTCCACTTCAAGGATATCTTTGTGGAAAAGAGAGAATTGGAAGCCAAACTTAAAGGCTTGAACAACAAGGTGATTTGTGAAGGAATGGACCAAGTGGATTTTTTAATGTAAAAGGACTTAAAACAACAATATTCATAGGAAATTCTAGCCCGCAAAGAAGTGTATTGGTGTAAAAAATTGATGGAAAATTGGCTCAAGAATGGGGATCGAAATACAAAGTTTTTTCATAGCTTAGTTAAGGCCAAAATATCAATAAATGGAATATTTTCTATTAAAAACTCAGTGGGACAACAATTTGAAGACATGAAGGCAATAAATAATGTTGTTACCTTGTTTTCAACTCTTTGGTCAACTAATGATTAGGTTGTGGTAGAGGATTATGATGATGTTTTAGGAGTTATTCCAACATTATTTATCAATGAAAACAATAAGATGTTGATGGATCTGGTACAGTTGAAGGAGTTAAAAGAGGTAGTCTTTGCATTGGAAGGAGATAAAGCTTTGGGCCCTGATAGCTTTCAGGCCTTTTTATATAAAAAAATATTGGAAGATTTTAAAGGATGAATTGTGTGAGGTGGTAGATGAGTCGAGATCAAATGGGTTCATATTAAGAGACTTCCATAACACTTTAGTGTCTCTAGTCCCAAAGAAAGAGAAAGCTAAATCATTTGAAGAATTGTGACCCATTTCCTTTTGCAACATCATTTACAAAATAATCACAAAGGTGGTAGCCAAAAAATTGAAGAATGTATTGGATAAATTAATTTCACCAAAACATAGAGGATTTACTCCTAACAAGTCAATAATAGAAGGAATAATCATAGGACATGAAGCTATTCACTCAATTAGGGTTGAGAAAATGAAGAAGATGTTTGTCAAGCTTGATATAAGAAAAGCATATGATAGAGTTGATAGAAAATTAATAGATAAGGTTTTGGGGAAGTTAAGATTCCATGCTAAATGTGTTGATTGGACTAAAGGTATGACAATAGACTATAGAGTCTCAAATTATTTTAAAAGGTAGCCCATAAGGTTTTTCCAAGACTTTGAGAGGTTTGAGACAGGGTAACCCTATCTCTCCTTTCTTGTTCATCTTGATGGTGGAGGTTTTAGGAAGGATGTTCACTAGGTGAAGAATTCAAGGACAATAGAAATGTGTGCAAATTTCCATAGGATTTGACCCTGATTTGTACTCATAATTTGCAGATGACATTATTTTAATGGGAGAAGCCACCTTGAGAGAAGCCATTATGATGAAAAAGGCTCTTGATAGATATAGTCAGTTTCTAGGTAGAGTATAAATTGGAGAAAATCTAAGATATTCTTCTTTAACACAAACATGAATATTCAAAGAGAGATGGCATGAGTTTTGGGAGTATGCATTGGGAGACTTCTAGGTAAGTTTCTTGGGATTCTATTATTTGTAGGGGCTTGCAACTCAGTCCTATGGAAGGATATCATTGATGGTTGTCTAGGGAAGATGAAGGATTGGAAGAGTCATTGGTTGACTCTTATGGGTAGAATTTTGATGCTGAAAATAGTGATTTCAACGATGCAGATTTTTTCTATGGCATTTTTTAGGATACCAGGAAAGGTGATTAAAGTCATATAATAGAGGATGAGAAATTTCTTCTAGAACACCATTAAAGATCATGATAAAATTCCTCTTCTTTCTTGGGATCATATTTACAAATCAAAATGTAGTGGAGGGGCAAAGCCTAGAAACTGGAAACTGATAAACAATGTTGTTAGTGTCAAGCTTGTGTGGCAAATGTATAAACAACCAAACCAAAAGGTGGATTAAAATCCTATAGAAAAAATACTTAGATAGTTGTGATAGAGAATTTATTATAACAATGGAAGGTCTCCATGGGGCTCTACTTTATGAAAATTTATTCTTAGCTATAGACCGATAATCATAAATCATCTAACATGGCAACTAGGAAATGGGAGAAAATCCAACTTCTGATATGACTCATGGGATGGTAAGGAGGTTATTGTAGATGATAATCCTTCCCAATATCTTACACAAATAACTAAACAAAGGTGGGGACATAAAGTGAGAGATTTCATAGAGAAGGTGGAGGTGGATTTGGGTGAGGAAAACAAATGAATATATCCGAAAGAGTTGGGGCTGAGTGTTGAGGAGGTGATGCATCTCAAAGATCTTCAATAATCGATCAATTTTTTTATCAGAGGATGAGGATCAAATTATTTGGTGTGGCTCCAAAAGTTGAGAATACTCAGTGAAAGTGGGCTACATGTTCTTGGAGAATGAAGCTAATCAAGAGGAATGGGTTGAGAGATTGTGTTGGACTAGGCATTTCTTGTCAAAGGTTGGTGCATTTTCTTGGTTAGATAGGAGAGGAAGGATCTTAATAGGAGCCATAATAAAAAGAATAGGTTTCATAGGCCCTTTCAATTGCTTTTGGTGTAACAAGGAAGATGAGATATTAAAACACCTTCTTCTTAATTGTGATTTTTCATAGGACTCTTGGAAATTTGTATTAAAGAGGCTAGGGTGGTATGATCCTTTGCCTTTTTCTATAAGGTAATTAGTGAATTCTTGGTTCATACCAAAGGAAAAATTGACATTTTCAACCATATGGAAATTTGCTCCATCAACAATAATGTGGGAGGTATGGAAGGAGTGTAATAGAAGAAATTTCCAGGTAAAGGAAGAGGACATGTCCAGATTTTTAGCAAGATTGGAAAGGGAAATCTCAAAACTAGTTAGTAATGCAGTGGCTTAGGTTAGTGCAAATAAAGTCCCCTTCAATCAAAATGATTCACAAATGTAGTCCAATTGGCCCCAGATTAAATATCAACCTATTAAAGGGTCTATGAAGGTTCATCCTCTTTATCCCACTATTAGAACAAAATATTAGAAGCCTCTAGAACAAGGGTGGAATAAAGTGAACTTTGACGGTTCCTCGAAAGGAAATTCTTGGACCATTTGGAGTGGGATACATTTCTAGAGATAAGAAATGGAATATAGAGATGATCAAAGCCAAAATTTTACCACATGGAACCAATAATAAAGCTGAAAGCTTGGCGACACTTTTAACAATTAGGATGGACATGAAGATGCAAGTTAGGAAAATACACTTGGAAAGGGATTTCCAAATCATAGTTAATGGCATTATCAAAGGAGAATTTGGACCATGACACTTGAACAAACATATATGTAGGATTAAATATATGCTAGAGACATTTGAGGAATTCATATTAATCATGTGCTAAGGGAGGAAAAGGAGTAGCTCATAAATTATATAAATTGGGGGTCTCCTTGTCTCCCTAGCCAAATGAGGAACTCTAGGAGGGTTTCAGGGAAATTCAAGCAGAGTCCCTTGATTATGAAAGTGAAATACAATATTAGGTATAAATGAATGACCAAGGAGGTGGATAGGTTCTTTAATAGCATAAGCAGATAGTTGATTAATTTAAATTTTAAATTTAATGTGAAAGGGAGTCAAGTAGTGGATTGAGAACATGTTGAAACATGGAAAAGAAATAAAAGGAAAGTAATAAAAAAAGTGGGTGAATTAGAGGAATATACTTTAATGATAGGTACCATCATGATCACATCACAAGGTTATGTGAGAATGATCAAACATGAAGAAGGATTGGGAAGATTCTAGACCAAGGAAGGGCTATTTGAATCGAATTTGGGAAAGACGGAGTGAAAGAAACATTGGCAAACTGGAGAACAGGGTCAAATTTTTATTTGAATTTAACAAATCAATTGCCTACATTTAGGGGTGAGATAATAGTGAGAAGGATGATGGGTATATTCAAATTTGATGATGATCAATTATGGATTTGTGTGATGAATATTCTCAGGGACTAGTACTTGAAGACAAATCTCTACTCATGTACTAATCTCGATATTTCTTCTATTTTTCTTGTGTGGGTGATACAACTAGGTAGTCGAGAGGAGGCTTTGAAAGCCATGAGATTATGCATGCACTCAGAATAGGTTGAGCCAAGAGTGGTAATTTCAATAGGAGATGGCCCATGAAAGGTTGTGGAGGGTGCAACCAAAGGTTTCCAACCTTTTCTTATGTGGAGCTTGTCTAAGGCAAAGGAAAAATAGATGGAGGATGCATGGGTTGGATGGGAAGAATTGTTGATATATATGCAGATGAAGGAGGAGGAACTCAAAAGTATAGTAGAGGAAATCCAAATGAAAATAAAAAATATAGAGGAAAGCTAAAGTTATAGGTCAGAGTGATGAAGGGGTTGCGGTTGGGGCTATGCTAATCAGGTAGACCAAGAAAGGCAAAATTGACACCTACAGAGGAATATTTATTTTGAACAAGACCAGGGAGGAAATGTTGAAGAATCAGATAGACTAATCAAATCATAGGTGAATCTTCTATTTTTTCTTGTTTAGTAGATAGTATTTACATGGTCTCTACCCAATTTTGGAAATGGAGTGGGCATGATTATAGAATTTAATGATATATTATTATACATCTTATGATAGATGTCCTAATCTTCTATCAGGATGGCCCTAGTCAATCTTTGTTTTGCATATACATGGTCCAGTTAGACTCTATGATCGACCAAGTGGCTTAATGTAACTCTACAAAATACATGGTAGTAGGGAAGAGTAATATAGTGGATAGGCAATCTGCCAAAACTCTAGTGATAATTTTATAATTTATAATTCTCATATTAATAAAAATACTCTTATCATCGATTTTAAAAAACATTACCCTAACATTAAACTTTATTAAACCATAACAAAAAATTGAACCCTAATCCTAACCATTATTGAGCTTTCATCACCTTCCAAAATCTACTCTTGTCTAGGATGAAAAATATGTTCACTTGATAAATTAAACCTATAATACCCCAAAAATGGGCTATAGGTTCATTAACCTTCTACATCTTCAAATCGAACGAAATCAACATCGAAGTCCTAACCTAAGGCACATTTGCACATCATCGAATCTTAATTGATTTTATCTTAATTCTGCATTGGGGAATATTCCTAGCAATATTCCTATTTATCCTAATTATCTTTAATTTAATAATTATTTGGCGATAAATCCTATTTATCCTAAAGTTTGATTAATTGAATATTCTGAATATTCAATTAATCAGATTTAATACTGCCACTTAATTATTTAATTACATTTAATTAAATTTATTCCTAAATTGTATGATTTAATTTTGACAATAAATCAAAAATCTTATGACTAATTGATTGAATTCCTATTTAATTAATTAAAGTCAGTTGTCAATATTTAATAATATAGTTTTTGAATAAAGTTTGATTTAATAATTGATTAACCCATAAATCAATTGTTTTAATTTTAAAATCAGTTAAGTTGACAATAAATCACTTTATTTTTAATTAATTTATAATTAAATCATGCACAATCAGAAAAGTAGGCAACTAGAAATTAACAATCAATTTTAAAATTAAACTCAACATCTGATGATGAGTTGAAATTTTATCTAAAACTCTATTTTGAGTAAAACTCTGCTTTTGCATGATTTTTGTGAGTTAATTATCTCTAATTTCCCAATAACTCAAAAATCAACCTGAGTTTATCAAGAGTGATTTATGGCTTTTCTCTTGCATCCTCAAAGCCTTGAATTTCTATAAAAATAAGGCTAAGCTCTTCATAATTATCAACACTCAAATTTGCACAATTACTCTGGCGAATTGGCGATTGAAGGATTGAACACTTGCGACAGGCAATTTGTGAGATCTTTCATAGTTGATCATTAACTTTTGCATAGTTTCATATCATAGATTTCACAATCATTCATATTTTGCATTCAAATCCTTCGTTTAGGTGTTGCATTGTCACTGGTCTCAATCTGATCTGAGAGTATCATACTTGCACCTACTAGAAGGCAGTAAATTGCCTGGTTAATTTAGTTTCCATTTCATTGCAAATTTTAGTTTTTGGCTAACCTCTAATGTTTTATTGAAGTGTTGTGTCTATAGCTAGGTACAAAACACACACACATTTCTAGCACCCACTGTGGGGCCCTGAAATGGGTTTCCATTCATTTTCTATCAATTTCTATCAATTTCTATCAATTTCTTATCATTTTCTAGTTCAAAATGTGATCTTTTATTTTTTGTCCATACATTTTTTATACGACTTTTGTCAGAAAGTCCTATCAGGAGGTACCCACTATCGTACAATAGGTGATCTTATTGAGGCTCATATCAGAAAGTACACACTATTGTTTGGAAGCTCGAAAGTCGTACCAAGAGACACCCACTGTCGTACAAGTTTCCAGACTGTCATCTGGGAGGTAACCCATTGTCGTACGAGTTTTGACTCTAGAATTCAATTGTCATTTCAAAATTTTTGGCAATTTTTTAGATTTGGACTAACAACTAACCCTAACAATTGAAATCTTTTGTTTTTTATTGATATTTGTTGAATTTGATTGGAAAAAGTGCAACTAAATTGCTAAAACAGGTAAAAATCTACTAAGCACATTGCGAGGAATTCAGGTATTCTCCTCAAGATGATAACATTTCAATTTGGATTAAAATGAACTCTCATGTGTCAAGCTTGTGTGACTTTTATTGCTTTCATATCACAGACTTCATTTTGGGCTATAAAACGAACATAGATTTGCTTTTTGCATATCTGTTACACATAGTAAATAGGCCCTATGAACACTATTTGTGGATGATCTTGAGAGATTGAGCTTCTTTCACTTGTTTACTCATGTGAAGCTCCTCTTGACGAAGGATCCCCTTGTAGGTAGGGAAGGTACTAAGAGCGTCTCATGTTTTACTAGATTTGTGCATCTTCAAATTTTGATTGATACATTCTCTCTTCGGAGAGGTTGATAGATCATAAGCAGTTGATATCATAGATCTTTGTGAGGTAATCTTGGTCTTAGCGTGTTGGATTAATCTATTTGATTTTTTTTGGTTAAAAGTGAAAAGGCTAAAGGACTATGCTCTACTCCCTTTTTGGGTAGTATCAGAAAATTAGATCCTTGAATCTGGAACCAATATCCATGTGGTATCTTTTGTGAGTCACCTTTAGAGAGGGTTAATCATAGTGGACATTCCCTTAATTGGGTCAACCATGTGGACAGAACCTCAAGCGGTAATAGCCATTTTTGTCATGGTAGCAGAAGTCGCTATATAAATGTCCTTGTGGAGGAAATCTTCATAGGTGTGGTCTCTTGTTGGGCTATCAGATCTCTCTAGCAGCTCTTGATTAATTAAATTCTCAAACGATGTCAAAACCTTGGTGCACCTAGATTAGAGTTTGCCTTCTTGAGATCACAAAAGTTGTAGAGTCGGACCATTACTACAAACCCTAGTGAGGCCAAATTTTCATTTTTCTAGGAATATGTGCGTTATTGAAAAAACTTTTTGGAACATACACAATTAGCACTCCTAGGGATTAGCACATTCAGCCACTTGATTGTTCATGTGTAGGGTTGCTTTGTCCCCTGTTCATTGTTTTCAGACGTGCTTGGAATCACTTGCTTGTTGTTTTGCGTGCTTGTTTATCTATTTGGTTACTAAAAATGAATAATCTCAGAATAATCTTCAAACCTGGACAGAAAATTTTGTGAACAATCTGAATCTGAAAACCAAAAATTTGTAAAATCTAAAGTAAAATTCCTTTCTAGAGTCAAAAGTCATCCCAAAAAGTCAAAAAGTCATATGAGTTTTGGCAATTGTCATTTCAGAACCCCTGTATTGTCGTATGATAGCTTGTATAGTGTCGTACGAGTTTTTCTACTAGTCAAAAGCAAAAAGTCAAAATCCTGCTATCAATTATCATGTGAGCTTTGTAATTATCGTACGAGTTTGTCAACTGTCATTTCATAGCATACCCATTGTCGTATGATCTTGCAGAAAGTCGTTTGAGAAATTTTATTGCTAGAAAGTGGTCAAAATTGTCAAAGACTTAGTTTTTACAGCCCATTTCCAGAATCTGTCAAACAAATCACTGTGTTAGGAACAGAGCAAAAACTAGAACAAATTCATTCATTTTCCTCAAGTGAGCCTTTGAGTCTGATTTTGGCTTCTGATCTATCGATTTGAGTCTTTTTCATCTTGTGTCAAAACCTTGTCAAAATTATCTTCAAATTCAGTCTTCTTGCTAAAACAACTAAGTGTTGTGAGCTCGTGCCCACCATCTATTGGGTGTCTACCCACACTATTGTGGCACAATATCCTTCATTTATGTCTGATCTAATATTTAATCACTTCAATGTTGACAAGGTTGTGTCATTCGATCTTCTTGAATCAAGTCATTCTTTAGTTGTCTTAATCTTGCTTTCTTGCTTCACCCAAGGTTAATGGTGGAAACTAGAGCTTCCTCACATAAGAAATCTAGAGAAGCAATTAACACCACAACTTTTTCTATTCACATAGGTCCAACTCTTGAGCAACTCTACAATTCTGGTCTTTACGAAGATGACGGTCTTGGCAACTTTCAATTGAAAACTAGTTACATACCTCCTCCATCAACTCATGGAGGTAATCAACAAACTCCACCTCAATCTAATCTAGGGAGTCCTAAAACTCCTAACATGTCTCATGGAGGGACACATCATGGGTCCCAAGGACATCAATCTCAATGCGGTATGGAGCAAGAACCTACACCTTCTGAAATTTCCCAATATCAAAATGACAATAACTTCAAAAGAATGATGAAGCATTTCTTGAAGGAAGATAGAGAAGCATACTTTCTAGAGTTAGCTCACCAAGGAGCTAAACTTCCTCCAAACTTTAATGTTGAAGATATCATTATGCATGAGGAAGAAACTCCTATCATGGCTATGATGAAACAGATGCATGCCATGCAAGTCAAACTTAATAAAATTGAAAAAGAAAAGGAACCTAATGAGTTCTCCATGGAAGCTCTATGCCCTTTTCCATTTGATAAAGACTTGTACATGTCACTATTCCCTAAAAGAGTGGAGATGCCTAAATATGATAAGTATGATGGAAACTCTGATCCTTAAGATCATGTCAGAGAATTATGTACTCAATCTATGGAGTTTATGCACAAACTGACTTACTTAATGCATCTTTTCCCTCGAGCTCTGGGAGGAGGAGTCATTCATTGGTTCTCTAGAATGCCTCCAACTATCAAAACTTTTGAGGAGTTAATCAAATTGTTCTATCAACAATACTCCTACAATATTCAACATCTGGTCACCATGATCTACATCTACAATCTGAAGCAATATCTAGGTGAACCATTCTTGACATTTCTCAAGAGATGGACGAAGAAATTTTCTCTATATGCTAGACCCATTCTAGAAATTGAGAAACTGGAAATCTTCATCAATAATCTTGTTCCAAAAATCAACTACCCTTTACAAATGCAAAATCATACATCTTTTGATAAGATGGTGGATAATGCGATCAAAATTAAGAAAGTACTTGTAAAAAAAGGAGATATCACACTTCAAATGAACAAGTATGAATCTGGATCTAGTTCTAAGGACAAAAACAAAAATTGGAACAAGAATAAAGGCGTTGTCACAGATGGCGTTGTTGATAATATCCATGCCCCGTCTAAGGCACCTACTTTCAATCTCACTGTTGGTACCCAAGCCATCAAAGCCTCTGAAGCTAAAGCAACCGAGTCCAACAAAAATTCATTTGATTATAAACCTTGGGCTACAGATCCTAATCGCAAATTCACTCCTCTTGGAGAATCCTTGGAATCTGCCATGAAAACTCTATTAGAAAAAAAAATCATCTACTTGCCTGAGATCAAATTCTTTGATCCTAAACCTAAACTGAAATGGTGGAGAGAGAATGATTTATGTGAATTCCATCACAATAAAGGTCATAAGACTAATAACTGCATTCGCTTGAAGCACATTATACAAGACAAAATTGATAATGGAGAAATCATGATTGACAATCATAAGAGAAACAATGATCATACAACATTTACAAAACCATTTCCTAAACATGGTAAAGAAGACTCCTCTTCTTCTTAGCCTAATATGGGTGCTAAAGTCAATTATGCTTATTCTGGAAATAATGTTGTTATCACTATGGTTGAACCATGTCTATCTGAGCATTGCAATGTCATGACAATTGTAAGAAGAGATAGAGGAAATCAATCAGCTAATGTAGTTACTCAATCACAAGCTCAGGCACACCTACAAGGACAGATACCAGATTCATCCAATGTCCCTAAGGTACCTTTCAATCTTTCATCTGCTTCTAAACAAAAGGCTACATCTAAATCTTCAAATCCTAAAGACACGAGGCCTACATCATACAATAGTGTCCAACAAATCCAACATACAAATGCAAAAATCTCCATGTTTGAGTTACTTCGGATATCTCCAGCTCATAGAACCATTCTAGACAAAGCTTTGCTTAGATCCAATGTTCCTGATAATCTTGATTTAGATAGATTCCAGACTATGGTTGGTCATCTTACGTCTCCATAGTATATTTCCTTTTCAGAGGAAGATGATAATTCCTTGAGTCATCCGCATAATCAGCCCTTTCATATTGAAGTCTTGATCCAAAACCGTCGCGTCAAACGTGTGTTGATAGATGGAGGCGCTGGCCTAAATATTTGTTCTTTCAGCTTGATCACACAATTGTGATTTTCAAAAATGGCTATTGATCCTAGAAAGAAAATAACTATCAAGGCATATGATGAAGAAGAAAGATCCTCCAAGGGAACAATTGTCTTACCTATCAGAGTAGGTCCTATCATCAGAGATACTTAATGTCAAGTTCTTGATCTACCTTTGGCTTACAACATTCTTCTAGGGAGACCCTGGATACATGAAATGAAATTTATTCCTTCTACGTACCATCAATGTTTGAAATTTCCTTATGAAGGAGTAGAGGTGACGATTCTAGCTGATCTATATACAACTTGTAATACATTGAAAGAAAGCGTTGATAAACTTGTTCCTAATAACGGAGAATCTTCCACTAAGCATCTAGACATTGCTTCGACATCCAAGATGGAAGACATTGCTAAAAAGTTTAAGATCAAAGAAAATGTTATGGGAGAATATACTATAGAGCCAGTCTTATCTTTGATGTCTCTCCCTATCTCGCCTAAGTCTTATGGACAAAATCTGAAATAGTCCAAACTAGAGTCTAAAGAACCTCTTGAGGCATATAAAGGAAATATTGTTGCAGAACAAGTATCTAAATAAGAATTTGAAGAGGATGAATTTGTGCTTGCATGGCTATACAAAGATGAACCTAAATCTCAAATTGATCAATCATGTGATTCTAAAACATCGAAGATTCCTTCTAAGTCATATGGTCCAAGGGACAAATTGATCACAAAAATGGGATATACTGGAAAAGGACCTCTAGGACTATAGGGTAAAGGTCTTCTATCATCTCTTGACCATCATGGTCGAACCAATAAGAATACCACAAGTCTAGGGTACAAGAAGAAGCTTTTCTATCTTAGCAAAAATTCCCCACATGTCATAGAGCAAATCAAGCCAAAAGAAGCTCTCCTTGAGAAAGAAGAAATAGAACAATCTGATAGTGAAGATTCTGACACCACTGATGAGCTCATTCCTTATGAGCATTTTCCTAAAGAAATAAAAGACCTCCTTAAAGCTGAAGATGATCCAATAAAAAGAATTAATGTAGTAGAAACACAAGAACCTATTATAGAGCAAGAGATAGTTGCAACACAAGAACCAGCTAATCTCGAAGGTAATCAAACGGACAAAAAAGAAGATAAGCCTATCACTATAGCTGAGCACTTGGAGCATTCCAGTGATTCTGAGACAAACTCCCATGAGTATGAATTCAAATCAGAATCTGAGGGTAACCCTTCTTGGGGTATTCATCCTGACTTTACACATGTTCTCAGATTTCCTAGAGGTCTAGATGAAGAAACAGAAGATGAATCAAATGACTATGAATGGGGAGTCATTCCAGAACTAGATGAACTTATTACAAAGAAACATGTTGATGTTATTCACCAATATGCACCTAAAACCAATGTAAGTCTAAAGAAAAATGATGAACTTAATGAGTCTAATCCACTTATGGTTGAATTGGACTCCCACAGTGACATTGAGCCTATTCACGAATTGAATGTCTTAAGTTGTAATATCACCTTTGAACTCAAGCGTCGGGTTAGGACCAATGATGACAGATCCATATCTGTAAACACTATTTCCCAATCTTTCACCACTTTGACTGTCCAACATCCTGACCTTCTTGACCAAACTTCCACAAATCTGAGCCAAGGTATCTTTACTTTCCTGAATGACTATGCACTTGCTTGCTACCTAAATGCAGTTGAACCTACAAGGACTTCCATCAGTGAACTGAGCGTTAGCATGACAGAGTCAAACACCAAGTATCTTAGTCAAAAGAATAAGAATAAAGATAAAAAGAAAAGGAGTTCTGAGGGTGAAAACCACTTTGTGGCATTCTCAGAACCTAAAATAGTAAAGAAAAAAGATGTATCCGAAGGTGAAAACCTCCCCGAGGCACCCACGGATGAGATATTTGATGTCCTTCTGAGTCATTTATAGGACAAATCTCCAGTTCTAATTGAACCCACTCAATCTATCAACTTGGGAACAGTAGAGGAACCACAATTGATCCATGTGGCACAATCCTTATCAGAAGAAGAAAAGTAGAAATTTACAATATTCTTAACAAAAAAGATCAACTTTGCATGAAAATATTCAGATATGCCAGGGTTGGATCTTGATCTTATAATGCACCATTTGTCTATGGCTCCCAACGTCAAACCTGTTAAGCAGAAATTGAGAAAGAAGCATCCACATGTTGCACTCTTGGTAAAGGCTGAATTAGAGAAGCTACTAAAAGTCAGATTCATCTGTGTTATTGACTATGCTGAATGGATCTCAAATATTATCCCTATTTCTAAACCAAATAAATCAATCAGAGTGTACACATACTTTAGAGATGTAAACAAAGCATGCCCTAGGGATGATTTTCCACTACCTAACATTGATATGATAGTGGACATGACTGTGGGTTTTGAGATGTATTCTTTAATGGACGGTTTCTCTAGATACAACCAAATAAAAATTGCTCCAGAAGATCAAGAGAAAACTACTTTTACATGTGCATGGGGTACCTTCTATTGGAATGTCATGCCATTTGGGCTTAAAAATGCTGATGCTACATATCAGAGAGCTATGACATCTATTTTTCATGACATGATGCACCGAACTATGCAAGATTATGTTGATGATACTTTAGCAAAATCTATGATTAGAACTGAACATCTAAATGAATTGAGCAAGATACTAGATAGAATGGAAAAATTTAGTCTCAAACTAAATCCTAAGAAGTGTGCTTTTGGTGTCACTTATGGAAAGCTCTTAGGATACATAGTTTCAAAGAAAGGAATTGAAGTTGATCCAAAAAAAGTTAAAGCTATCATGGAGATGCAACCTCCCAAGAATATTAGTCAAATGAGGACATTACAAGGGAGAGTACAATCTATCAGGTGCTTCATATCTCAGCTAGCTGACATATCACAGCCTTTTACAAAGACATTACATAAAGGTGTGACCTTTGCATGGAATGAGGAATGTGAAAAGAACTTTAATCATATCAAGGAATATATATCAAATCCTCCTATTTTGATGCCTCCTATTCAAGGGAAACCATTGATCTTATATGTCTCTGCAACAGATACATCACTGGGGGCATTACTAGCACAACATGATGAGAATAAGAAGGAAAGAGCTATATACTATATCAGTAGGACATTGGTGGCATACGAAAAGAATTATTCTATGATTGAAAAGGCTTGTCTAGCTATGATCTTTGCATCACAGAAACTGAGACATTATATGTTGGCTCATACCACACAATTAGTAGATAAGATTGATCCACTAAAGTACCTACTAAGAAAAGCTTCCCTCGCATGTAGATTAGCCAAATGGGTCATGCTCTTAAGTGAATTTGACATTGAATATGTTGAAAGAAAAGCTATTAAAGGCCAAGTTATTGCTGATCAATTAGCAGATGCACCTATGTTTGATGATACACCAATGCAAATGGAATTTCTGGATTCCTCTATCATGAATCTTTCTTCTAGAGAATGGCAATTATTCTTTGATGGCTCCTATACACATAATGGATTTGGAGAAGGCATCTTGTTTATCACACCTCAAGGATACTCCATACCTAAAGCTTTCAGAATCAAATTTCCTTGTACAAATAATATTGTTGAATATGAAGCCCTTTTAAATGGTATGAAGATAGCAATTGAGTGGAGAGTTACAAAATTACACATTCATGGAGACTCATAACTTGTTATCCATCAAGTTAATGATGTGTACCAAATGAAAGATGAAAAGCTTGTTTCATACAAGAGAATGGTAGATGATTTAAAGAAATATTTCATATCTATCACATTTGAGAAAATTCTTAGAACAGAGAACATAATTGTCGATGCAATGGCAATGCTATCTACTTTATTGCAGTAGCCTGAACATGAACTACGCTACGAGTTCCTGGTGGAAGCACTATCTTATCCTGCATATGATTCCCCTAAAACTCACATGATTTGCATTGTTGTAGGTCATGATTCATCCAAATATAAAAACCTATTCTCCTATCTCAAAGACCAAATCATTCTCGATACCTTTAACTGCCATGAAAAGAGATACCTAATCCATAATGTCTCCCGATATGTCATCATTGGTAATGATCTATACAAATGAGGTATAGATGGTATGCTACTTAGATGTTTAGAATGAGAAGAGTCTCAATGTGCACTCGAGGAAGTCCATGAAGGTATATGTGGGTCACACTCAAATGGTTTAACGCTAGCTCAAAAGCTTATTAGGGCTGGGTACTATTGGCCTGAAATGGAGAAAGATGCAATCAAGTTTGCTAAGAATTGTCAAAAGTGCCAAGTGCATGGTAACTTAATTCATGCTCCAGGGAAAGATCTAATTCCCTTTACCACACATTGGCCTTTTCACCAATGGGCATTTGATCTTATAGGATCCATACATCCTCATTATTCTAATGGACATACCCATATAATCACAGCTATAGATTATTTCACAAAATGGGTAGAAGTAGTCCCTTTGACACAAGCAACTGGAAAACAAATATCTATGTTCATCTTGAACTACATCATATGCCGATATGGTATTCCACACTCTATAATCATAGATAATGGTGGAAAATTCAAAAATAAGGACCTAGATGATTTATGTGCCAAATTCAAGATTACACAACATTGGTCATCTATCTACTATCCTCAAGGGAATGGACAAGCAGAGGCTTCTAACAAGAATCTATTGAAAATCTTGCACCGTATAGTTAATAAGATAGGAAGAGACTGGCATCTCATGATCAATCCAGCTCTCTGGGCCTACAAAACAAGTATCAGAATGCCCACTGGGGCTAGACCTTTTACTTTAGCTTATGGGTCTGAAGCAGTACTGGCTATTGAGGTTGAAATCCCATAACTAAGAATCATAATACATGGTCTAGTAACTAATGATGACTACAGAGTATCTAGGTTGCAAGAACTTGAACTACTAGATGAGTTTAGACAAGTAGCGTATGATCATCTTAGAGTGTATTAGAAAAGAATGTCTGGAGGCTACAATAAGAAAATCAGACACAGAGAATTTCAGGTTGGCGATCTAGTCTTGAGAGAGAATCCTAAAAATCAATCACATCGAGAATGCAAGGGGAAGTTTGAACCCAACTATTTGGGTCCCTTTGTTATCACTACTAATTTTGGCTCTGGAGCCTATCAACTCTCAATGACTAAAGGAGAACAGCTCCGAGAACCAATCAACGTTCTCCATCTGAAGAAATTCTATGCCTAAGGCATTTAGTGTATGGTAAAATGTCCTGAAAAGATCTTAAAAATATGAAAAAGTCCTGAAAAAATGAACATCTTGGTGAAAACCTAGCAATAGGCACCTTGATGTATCACAAAAAAATTGAAAAATACCAAAAATATAAAAAAAAATTGAAAAAAATGAAAAATACAAAAAAATGAGAAAAAGAAAATGTGCCTTGGTGAAAACCTGGAAACAAGCACCTTGGTAGCAAAAATAGAATCTTTGCCAAGATGGTGAAAACCTGGCAAATGGGTGTCACTTGTTCAAAGTGTTCCATTTATCAGTGCAATCTTGGTCTTTCCCAGCTTTCAGTCTTGCTTTAGTTTGTACATATTTCCTGATTTGTTTCTGCATTCCTGTTTTCAACAAAGTTGGTATGTACACCAATTAGCTCAAGCGTTTGTATCCTATCAATGCTTAACACTTGGGGGAAATCAATGTCATATCCTATGGCCTCCAGTACATCTTAGATGAGTCATATCCAGTCAGAGTCCTTTGAAGCTTCATTTGAGTCTGTCTATTTGTCTCCTCTCCAGAAAGGATTTTGCATCTACAACACAATCAAACACAAATTGAAAACAAACTATGCTTTTTACATGCTTTTATCTCCTTGTATGCTTACTGATTCACATTGAGATTTTTTCATATTGTGTCTCTTTGAGCTTGTCGATGATGTCCTTTACAATATTTAGAGAGTGATGACTAGGACCATAATCTTAAATCTTTGTCTTCTTCTTGTATGTGAAAATCTAACAACTTTGGAAATTTTGGATTGAAATGGTGTCTATCTGTAAGAGCTTCTATCTCAAATTGGATGGCCACGAGTACCTCAACCATTCATACCCAAAAAATTCAAGGAAGTTTGATCTAACTATTGTCTTTTTGAGTGAGTTCTTTCTCCTACTGTGAAACACGATCTTTCCTAAGGATGTGAATGATAAAGGGTCACTACGAGTAATTCACACTGGATTTAGAATGATCTCTTAATTGTTTGATGTGTTTGAATGCAAGGCATATTCAGGTCATCACAACATTTATGTTCTGATGCTTATACAAATTGCTATATCAAAATGGACATGATATTCAGGTCATCCTAGCATTTGTGCCTTGGTGCTTATATCTAATTCGACAGTCAGAAAATAAAATCAATATTCATATGTCCATGGTTGCCTAACCAATGGGTGTTGTATTGATTTATGCGCATACAAATTGATATTCATATGTCTATGGTTTCCTAACTAGTGGGCATTGTATTGATTTATCCGGTTACCTAAAAACTCAATGATGATAAATGACCGACACATGATCAGTGACTAGGTCATAGGTCTTAGGTGGCATTTCATTTTGCATGTCATTTTACATTTTGCATGATTGCATGATCTCACAAATTGCTTGAAAATCTTCAACAATTCTTTTAAAAACTTTATGTAAACTGAAAATGAAGAGCTGAATCTCATACGAAGGTCTTCTCATAGAAACACAAGTAGTCACCATCCTGGGTTAGACATCCTTTTTGACATAAGACTGAGTACTTGTCTTCATCAATACCTGTAAAACATATCATGTGTATCATTGCATTTACATTACATAATCATTCATTTCATCTATTGCATTACATACATTTCCATACATACACTTTCCATAATCAATCACATTTGCATAAGATTCATACATATGAAAGAAATAATTGCATTGCATAAATCCATACATACATTCTACTCTACTCATAGCATAAACATCACATGATGTCATCATAAAATAAAAAACATGACAAGTACAAATGAAGTCACAACCAAAAATCTCAATCTCATATATGTATCATAAAACTCGAAATAGTCAGGGGTGCACTAATGGCACAATGTACAAAAGAATGAGCTCATGAGAGCTATCAGAGTCAGAATAGTATATCTATAGACAAAAGATAAAAAATATCACAATAGGAAGATAGATCATTTGTCAACTTGATCCTCTCCATTTGGTGGAGGTGGCGGTGGTGCATCTGGCATTGCCTCTACTCTAGGTGCCCTAGCTCCCTCTGATGATAACATATACTAAGACTATGAGGGAACTCTCTGTGCAGCCGAAACAACAACATAATACACAGAAACATAATAAGTGACCCAAGAGGTCTGATGAATAACCTCTGCCTGTAATATCTGAACCTCACCACGAAGCTCAACACACTGTCTATCTGCCTCTAGAAACCTCTCCTCCCAGTGAGGACTACGCACCTTCAGGTCCCTGACCTATACTCTGAGTCTCCTCATGACCTCCTATGGAGTGAGTGGTACACTAGGATCAGCATCGGTCGTCGGCATATCAGTATCTACAATAGGCTACTCTGTAGTCTCGGCTCTTTATGCCTTATGACGTCTAACCTCTGCACCAAGATGAAAATTGGTATCCTCTTGTAACTGATCAGAATCACCACCTACAACCTACTCAGTTGCAAGTACCTCCTTAGCAGTACCAATACTACCTAAAGTACCATTCTCTCCCCTAGTCTATCTCTATGAACCTGTAGGCCTATCTGCCATAGAACTAATGGGATGAGGGGGCCTCATCTGTCCTACTGATCTCTGGGGAGGAGCCATCGCTCTTGGCCTTGGAGGTGTGGGGTGCACAATCGGAACCTCTGTGGGTCTCGAGCGCTATCTCCTCGGAGCTCCAGTAACATCCATAACCTCCTCCATGGAAGGTATCAGCTTTGTAGGATCAGAGAACCTATAGATCAGGTGATCTTCCAGCCATGATATGAAGCCATCTGTCACTCCAGCATCAACAACTTGTGGTCTATACTCCTAGTCTCTACCAACAATACCATTGTACTCCTGTGAACACAAGGCATAAGAAAGCCTCGGGGTCCATCCAAGTTTGAGCTCACGGGCTATCCGAGCGTAAGTGGCATAATCTTGAGGTGTATCCTACACTCGTCCATACTGTCACCACACCCTGGTAATGATAAATCTCTCTAGTATAGTGGATGATCATCCAATCAACACCCGGCTCTGGAAAAAGAAAATGAACTGCTCTCGTACAGTAGGCCAAGGCTCAATATCTACATAAGGCCTCCATCATACAAATGTCATGTCATCAAGACACCGTCTCCAATACTCTACATGGCCCATGCGAACCTATGTGACATATCTAGCATAAAAATAAATAATGGGCTCCTGTGGCTATCGTTACGACTGGCACACTGGTCTCAAAATTAAGATATGCTCCCACACCCAGATCTATAGAACTAAAGCACCAGCAGCAAAAGTCTTGCTCTCCTGATACACTACCTCGTGCATCTCAGAGAACATGTGGGCTAATAAACACTAACCCCAGGCTAACTCAGAAGGAGTCGCCATCAGACGTGTTACCATCGGTGCCCAGCCCATCAATAAATCATTCTGCTGACGGTCAGACATAATAATACCTCCTATCATCCCAGCTAGGATGCACTCTAATCTATGGGTCTGACCATAGCGTTGTACCAAGGTCTCCCAAGAAATAGATCTAGTCAGCTGTGTATCATCTCCGAAAAGACGTCTGAATTCTAGTAAACCAGAGTTCCCCAAACTCACATATGTTGGGCGCTGACCTAAATGGAAGGGAATGCGCAGTATACAGTATACATCCTCTGGTGTCACAGTGATCTCCCCAGTCGGCAAGTGGAAAGTCTTGGTCTCAGAATGAAATCTCTCTATCAAAGCAGTCAATAGTCCATGATTTACCCTAATCTAAGGTAAATGAATCAGATATTGAAATCTGCATGAAGCAAGATGAACTCTCATAGGATCAGGCAATGAAACACAAAGTCTCTGAGTAGCAGGGTGTGATATGCGCACATGAACATCAGGATATGTGACCTACACAGCACAGAAACAGGGAACCCTATCAGTAATTTGGTTGAAAAAGAGGCTACAAATACGAGAATTACACAATTTACTATTTCAGAAGGTAGATCAAAGACTCGGTACTCAGGCTAAAAGATCAAAAAATTTAAAAATTTGACCTAAGAATGAGTTTTGGGCTCACTATTTTTCAAACGATAAAGCAAATTGGCATTGAAACTCATACGAGTTTGTACCAGTTACCATATGATAAACAATGATGATACAACACTAAATATATCCTCGTATGAGTTATGAGGGACCCGATGAAACATCGTACGACTCTTGGGTCCCTCTCATACGAGTCTTGTGGGATAATGATACGACAACCTAACTAGAATTTAAAAGTCATATGAGCCCAGAAGGACAGTCATACGAGTTTTCGTGCATGTAAAATTTTCAAAATTGAAAATGTACGAAATATATGCTAAAAAGGCTATAAACATAGAAAAATTAAATTTTCAGAGAGGCACAGAGGTCCACCTACCGGATGTCCATACTGTCGAGGTCTCTAATGCCTCCAATTGCGCTCAAAATGGTGAGAAGACACAGGTACCTTCATTTCTACCATTTTCTCACTCAGAGGGCTCCACAAGGTTTTCAAAAGTCAACGGTGAAAATGAATTGAAAATGACCCTTCCGGCATTTATATAGCTTTTGACCTAATTTTCAAAAGTGCTCCATTTTTCATGAAAATTGTACCCTTGGCTAATTTCGATGTTCTGAACCCATTTTTGGGATCGAAATCAAAATCTAAGATCGTTTACTATGTCAAAATCATGATTTAAATTTTTTTGGACCCAGGATGGTCTACTGCTTGCCTAATTGACCTTCAATAATCACAGAAATCTAGAATTCAACTTAACTGATTATCTTACATCAAACTATCAAAATTTCAACTTGGTCAACCATGGTCAACTCATGGTTTAACCTAGTCAAACTTGGTCTCTAGGACCTCTAAACGATGCAGAATGCATTCTTGAACATGTATAACCAATTCTCAAATCAATTAACATGCTTCTAAACTATAATGCTAAATTTTCTTGTCAGATTTCAATTTTCATCTCGAAGGGGGCATGGTATTGCACATCATTCAAAGTCTATAAATCTAAATCTGAAAATCAAATCTTTCCTTAGTGATCAAGACAACAACCATGTCTAGTTGTTGATTCATCTAAAGACCTCATCGCTTGGGGCAAATCTATCATCGCTTGGGGCATATCAGATTCATCGAGATCCATATCAATCTGGTATCCTAAATCTATCTTGTAAATTGTATTAGCTTTTCGTAACCATTGGTTCATTAGTGTCATTTCCTTGGTTCTTCGTAACTGATGGGTTCAGGATGTGATACCAATATGATTCATACAAGGACATTGAGGTCTGTAATCGGTCACTCACTTCTTCATAATCATAAGGTTCAGAATCAGGCATTTTGACACTTTTTCGTAATCATCAGTTCATTATTGATATAGCTAGCATCATCTCGATTCCTTGTCATTCTGGGCCTGGATCAACATCTCTTTTTTTTTCAATCTTTCAATCGATTTCTGTCTCAGAATCGGTTAATCTTTTAAATCTTTCAAATATTTCAAATCAATCTCAGACATCTTTATCATACACAGACTATTCTTTGAAACACTACGCTTTGCACAGTGATTCAAAGAGGGGCAAAATGTAATACCCCAAAAATGGGCTATAGGTTCATTAACCTTCAACATCTTCAAATCGAACGAAATTGACATCGAAGTCCTAACCTAAGGCATATCTGCACATCATCGAATCTTAATTGATTTTATCTTAATTTTGCATCAGGGAATATTCCTAGCAATATTCCTATTTATCCTAATTATCTTTAATTTAATAATTATTTGGTGATAAATCCTATTTATCCTAAAGTTTGATTAATTGAATATTCTAAATATTGAATTAATCAAATTTAATACTGCCACTTAATTATTTAATTACATTTAATTAAATTTATTCCTAAATTGTATTATTTAATTTTGACAATAAATCAAAAATCTTATGACTAATTGATTGAATTCCTATTTAATTAATTAAAGTCAGTTGTCAATATTTAATAATATAGTTTTTGAATAAAGTTTGATTTAATAATTGATTAACCCATAAATCAATTATTTTAATTTTAAAATCAATTAAGTTGAGAATAAATCACTTTATTTTTAATTAATTTATAATTAAATCATGCACAATCAGAAAAGCAGGCAACTAGAAATTAACAATAAATTTTAAAATTAAACTCAACATCTGATGATGAGTTGAAATTTTATCTAAAACTCTATTTTGGGTAAAACTCTACTTTTGCATGATTTTTGTGAGTTAATTATCTCTAATTTCCGGATAACTCAAAAATCAACCTGAGTTTATCAAGAGTGATTTATGGTTTTTCTCTTGCATCCTCAAAGCCTTGGATTTTTATAAAATCAAGGCTCAACTCTTCATAATTATCAACACTTGAATTTGCACAATTACTCTGGTGAATTGGCGATTGAAGGATTGAACACTCGCGACAAGTGATTTGTGAGATCTTTCATAGTTGATCATTAGCTTTTTCATAGTTTCATATCATAGATTTCATAATCATTCATATTTTGCATTCAAATCCTTCATTTAGGTGTTGCATTATCACTGGTCTCGGTTTGATCTGAGAGTATCATACTCGCACCTACTAGAAGGCAATAAATTGCCTGGTTAGTTTAGTTTCCATTTCATTGCAAATTTTAGTTTTTGGCTAACCTCTAATGTTTTACTGAAGTGTTGTGTCTATAGCTAGGTACAAAACACACACACAAAAGCTAACCCTAACACTTTCACTAAACCAAATTAAATCTTAATCTATATAAAACCTAAATAAGTTGAACCTAATCTCCATTATATTATAAATTTTAAGGTATACATATGAACCGTAACACTAATCCTAAATGATATTATTAAATTTAAGATATATATGAATCATAATCCTAACCCTAATCTAAGCCAACTTGAAACCTAATTCTAAACTTAATCTTGACCCTAATTAAACCCTAATATAATTATGATTGAACCTAACCCTATACTTAACCCTGACCCTAATTAGACCATAATTTAATTTGATCCTAGCCAATAATATAATTCTAATTAAATATTAATCTTAATTAAATCCCAATCATAATATAATTAAATCATAATCCTATGTATAGCCCTAATTGAACTATAGTCCTAACCCTAAGTATAATTAAACCCTCATAATAATCAAACTCTAACATCAAACCCTAAATACAATTAACTTCAACCTCATCGTAACTAAAAAAATTCCCTCTTATTGAACACCAACCTTGACCTAACCTTAAATCTAACCCTAATTGCACTTCAACCTTAACAATAATTTAACTATAACTCTATCCTTACTTGAACCATAAATATTCTTGATCCTAACCCTAAGCTTAGACCTAATTTATGTTGGAAAGAGACACTGATAGATTGCTTAAATATTGCCACTGATGGCAACTATACACTATTATTATAGTTTGTTAACAAATTTTATGTTTATTGTGTTAGGATTATGGAAAGGTGAGTTACTGAGAAGGGAGGGGTGAATCAATAAACCTAAAACCTTTTTATTCTCAATCCACAAGATAATGTCCTTCATTAACCGACTGTCATATTCATAGTTACCATTCATTCATGAACATAACTGAAATGTAAATACATATAAACTATCAAATAAACATTCATGAAACTTCATACACTTGACACAAAGATTTTGGTATCACATAAACCCTTGTTAGAAGGTAAAAATTACAGTGGGGATGAAACCCATAAAGCTTCATTACTGCAATAATAAAGTTGCATATTAGGGCATATAATTTTTTGATCACTTCTAATGATCTCACCCTGTTAGGAGTAACATTTAAGACCTATTAAGATCTACCTTGTTAGAGGATTTTAGCAACACCCTTTAAGTGTGCACTCAGCTAAGAGATTTACAATAAGATGGTTAAGCCTACTCTCTTTGGAGATTTTTCTGCCATAATTGTTAGAAAGTAATAGTATAAATGATCTGGATATTGTAACTTACTTTGTTGAACATCATATCTACTTGGCCCTTATTTTAAATCACCTTTCTGTGATATATATCTCCTTCAAATACTGCTCGGTAGCCTCTGGTCTGCTTCTGATATAATCCTGAATACTTATTCAATACTTATCATCATAACCCTATCTGATCTTCATATGTCTCCTGTAGGTGGCTACTGCTTATCCATGTTCATGTAATATGACATCTTGGCAATTCTTAAATCATAACAATTTAGACCTAATTAGGGTTGTGGAATCATCTAGAAAAATATTTGGTCAATAATCCATATGAATAACCTAATTTAAAATTGCATAGGGATCATCACCAATCAATTTGATATCTCCAAGAAATCTTTACCGCGATTTATGTAATCCATTTTCTAGCTTGGTAAAAATTGTTTTCCTTATTTTTAGTGTCATTACAAACTTTTATGTCAATCCTTTATTACTCAATAAATGTTGTATCTCTACCTTGGTAAAATACTGATGTTCAGTAAATAGATTTACTCTGTTATAACTGTACTTGGTGTGCTCAGTAATCATGTGGCTCAATGTTGATGCTTAGTCAAGTCTATGCTCGATTAACATGTCTTTCTCCTTATGCTCTACTCGATTACTATACTTGGTTACTTTGAACAACTTATTTATTTGCTTCCTTTACCGACTATATGTGTGACACTAATGAAAACACTTAATGCAATTAGGTGTAACATATTGAAGATCAGAATAGATATTTGGCTAAGTATGGCAGAACAAAGATAGTGTACAAGTTTCGACAAAAGGATTAGTACAGATTGGTATGAACAAGTTTTGAAGTGAGATGTTAGGGGGAGCTTCTATAGGTCACATTATACTTATATATATGATCACATCATATTATATTGACACTTGTTGGATATATAAATTTTTGAGTATTGGGTATACAAAGAAGTGTGAAGAACAATGATAAATATGATGGATTGATCAATGATCCTAATAGATCGATGTTGATCTGATCAATTTGAGTGTAATTATTAGTAGAGAGATATGATTGATGACATCTATACTTTGGTTTGATGTTAGCATGAATATTAGATTGTTGATTTGGTCAAGGTTCTACACGTTGCATCTTTTGTTCTTGAGGCCGACCAATTTGAATAGTACTTTTGTAATCAGGTATAAAAGATCAAGCTTTTATAATGATTGAGAAGAGCCATAGTTGGAAATGTATGGTGACATGTTGTATGTGAAAATTCAGAGGTTTGATTGACAGTTGAACATAGATTTTTGTTTTGTACTTGCATAGAACTAATTTGACATATGTGATACTATCACCCAATTCATCCTTTTGGATTATAGTCTAATATATATTGTAAACAATGTGATTTCTTAAGGGTTGTATCCCTCTTTTATAATTGAGCAATGTGCTTTATGTTGTAAGCTTGAATGCATGTGCATTCCCACTTATTATAACTAAACCTTTACCAGGTTATTACTGTTGCAGAGTAATTACTTGTGGGTACCATCTCCACCACAGTTTTTCCCTTAACCAAGTTTCCATGCAAAAATTATGATGTTATGAGTTTGTGGATGTTTTCTTTGTATTTTAGTTGTTTACATTTCATTGTACTTGATTTATGGTTATACAATCAGATCTCTAAGGTTAAAAGGTTTAGAACACTAATTCACCCCCCTCTTAGTGTTCCTCAATACCAACAATTTAAACCCAAATTCTAACCCTAACCCTAATAAAAATCTAAACCATAATCCTAAACCCTATCCCTAACCATAATTTTAACTTTAACCTTAACCCTATCTCTAACCCTAATCCTCTTCTTATCCATATGCCAAATCGTAGACCCAACCATTATGTAAACTCTACTTGTAATCATAATCCCAATCCTAATGCTAAACCCTAACCATAATCCTAAATATAACTATTATCCTAACACTAACCCAAACCTTAATCCAAAACCTAGCCAAATCCTAAATCGTAACTATTGTGCCTCCACAACTCACACCCCATTTTAGCCACTTGGCCTAATGGGGACCCCCTTTCTTTTTTATTTGTCACCTTTTGTTTTATTGTATTGGTGTATTTTAGAAGGTTTCATCATCTAAGCCTCAAGGAAGTTAGATTGTGAAGAAATTCCTGATACTTGGGAGATTAGATGATGAAGTCTCCTTTGCCCTCCCTTTTTTTCCCCTTATGTTTCCTTTTCTCCTTTTTTCATTTTTTCTTTTCTTTGGTCTTTTGTTTTGAGTCTTTGTAGTTTTGAGGATTTTGATATGGAAATGGTCTTCAAGGTGTATGATCCCCCAAAAAACCTCAATTTTACCTTAAAGGAGTAGCTAAAAGTTAATTTCAAAAGTTTCAGATGTCCCAACACCCCTGACCTCGAAAGATTTCAGGGTGAAAATAACTAAATATTTTCAAGGGAAAACAAGGAAATATTTTTAGACTTTTGGGGTCCCAACCTCTGAAAGTTTCGGAGGTCCCAACACTCCCGACCCTCAAAAGATTTCGGGGTGAAAACAATGAAATGTTTTTAGGGAAAAATAATGAAATTTTTTGGACTTTTGAGTCCCGACCTCCAAAAGTTTTAGGGATGCCAACACCCCCAACCCCTGAAATTTTTTAGTGTGAAAACAACAAAATGTTTTTAGGGGAAAACAACAAAATATTTTCGGACTTTTGGGGTCCCGACCTCTGAAAGTTTTCGGGATACCAACACTCCTGACCCCTGAAAGTTTTTGGTGCAAAAACAACAAAATATTTTCAGGGGAAAACAATGAGATATTTTCAGACTTTTAGGGTCCTGACCTCTGAAAGTTTCAAGGATTCCATATCCCCCGAAACCCCAAAACTCTGTGTTGTTTTCCTTGTAAGGGTTGTTTCTAGAGTTTTTTTCTTGATGATTGATCTTTTGAGGGTGTAGTTTACTTTCCTTTCCTCTTTCCCAACCGACCCCTTTAATATTTTGTAGTGTAGATTTAAAAATGCTTTCAATAAGATTGATAATAGTTTTAACAAGTGCCTTTGCATGCAGAAGGAAATATGAAGACCCTAGACATCAATAAAATCAAGAGATTTTAGCACATCTTTGAATCTATGGAGATAAATTTTGAGATTGTCTTTGATGGTTTTGCATTTGTTAAGAAGTGAAAATGCTAGAATAAAGAGCACCCAGGTTTTTGTTGTTGTGGTAATTTTTTGAACACAAAATCTTCTTTCAAATGCTTATTTTCTTGTATATGAATCTCTCCAAATATTGTGCATGCATAAAGCTTCATATTGCTACTAGAAGAACTTAGAGAAAATGCATAAAAGGTGGATCTGGGCAAGTTTAATTCTAACTGCACAAATTGGAGTTGCATCCTATGATTTTAGGGCTCATTTTTGAATGATAAAGACCATTTCAAGTTGTGAACTAGTGGAATTCATTATAAATCCATTATGTAATAGTTTAGGACCATTTTCAATAGTTAAAGTAGAGCAATAATTTCAAGTCCATTTTAGAGGCCTAGAAACCCTAGTTACGAGTTTCATGATTTTGAGATGTAAAAACTATATAAACTCTTATGGGTTTTGTAATAAAGAGGAGATATTTTGCATAGGATTATAATTTACATTTTGGTGTTGCATTCATGGTGTGTTCAAATGCTATTTATGCAAATTTGATAGATTCATTTCTTTATATTCAAGAGCCAAGTGTATTTATGGTGTGAATTTTCTTGCGATCAATTAGTCAGTGTTTGCTGTGATTTATTTTTCTCATTGTTGTGAATGATTAGAAATGATTTTATTATTCATAATTGAGGATGAATTTGTCTTGCGTGTGCACATGGACAATATGGCTTCACAATTTGATGAATTATGAGATATCTACAATCTGTTAAAATTCCATTGGTGATTGCATCTACTTGGTATGATTTGTGAGATTTCAATTTCATATGCTTGTGGGTTTCCTTTATCTAATCCAATATTTGATATGCGAGTGGGATTCATCATGGTTTATGTCCATTAGGATTTAATTTCAGTAATTTGCTTCAATTCTTATTACCTTAATCTTTTGATGTTTTTTGCACAATCGAATTAGAATTAAAAAATTATTATAGGAATTAAAATAGATTGCATTGGTAAATTTGCATGCACATGTTAGTATTATTAAATCTAAAAATAAAAAGAGGTTTTCAAGTGTGTTTGTTTCCAGATTGAAAAGTTCAAAACCAAAAAATGCCTCCTTGTGAACATTCACATTTGTCTTCAATTGAGTCTCCATGCAGTTGTACCACAACCACTAAGAACCTTGGGAGTGACTTCATCACTCTTTCAAGAGATGGATTTACATCACATTTCCCTACTATTACATCATGTAAAAATGACACTCAACACTAACCCTAACCAAAACTTAACCATAATACTAAACTCTAATCATATCCCATCCCTAACCGTAGATCCTAGGCCCAATTGTAGCTTTAACCATATAACTATGATGAAAACCCTAAACCTAAATGTAATTATAACCATGATCCTAAACCCTAATCTTTAACATAATTCTAACCCTAACTCCAACTCCAACCCCAACCCATAATCTTCACCCTAATCTTTGTATCATAATCCTAACCCAAGTCCTAACTATAACCCTA
Organism: Chamaecyparis obtusa; assembly: GCA_027943335.1. Taxonomy (NCBI): domain Eukaryota; kingdom Viridiplantae; phylum Streptophyta; class Pinopsida; order Cupressales; family Cupressaceae; genus Chamaecyparis; species Chamaecyparis obtusa. The sequence continues at coordinate 431,878 of BSBK01001824.1, read as the reverse complement.
ATTATAATCTTAACCCTAACCCTAATCCTAACCTTATCTTTAGCCATACACCAAATCCTAGACCCAACCATTATGTAAAACCTTACTACAACCATGATCCCAATCCTAACCTTGAACCCTAACCACAATCCTAACTATAAGTATTACTCTAACCCTAAACCCAACTCTAACCTTAATCCTAAGCATGATGCAAATCCTAACCCTAAACCTAAATCTTATCCATAATCCTAATTCCATCCCTAACTCTAACCTAAATCCCAACCCTAACCATAAGATAAACCATAAACCTTATCCCTAACACTAACCATAGTCCTAACCCTAACTAATCCTCACCCTAACCCTAACCCTATGATGAACACCCTAAGCTTAACCATAGTTCTAACCACAACCCTAATTGCAAGCATAATCCTAACACTGACCCTAACCATAATCCAAAGCCTAACCCTAACCATGGTATAAACCCTAGTTCCCTAACTAAAATATAAACCATAACACTAAACCCTAACTATAATCCAAAACCTAACCCTAACCATGATATAAACCCTAGTTCCCTAACTAAAATCTAAACCATAACACTAAACCCTAACTATAATCTCAACCCTATCCTAAATCCTAATCTAACCCTAGCCTTAAAACCTTAGCACCATGATGAAAACCCTAAACCTAAACATAATTCTAACAATATAATAACCATAAACCCTAATCTTAATCTTAATCCTAATCATGATAAGAATCCTAACCTTAACCATAATCCAAACCCAAACCCTTACCCCAACCATGGTGTAAATCCTAGCCCTAACAAAAATCTAAACCATAATCCTAAACCATAACCCCGAACATAATCTTAACCCTAATCATAATATTCTTCCTAGCCATATGCCAAACCCTAGACTCAACCATTATGTAAACCCTATATGTAACCATAATTATGATCCTAACACTAAACCCAAACCATAATTCTAACTGTAACTATTATCCTAACCTGAACCCTAATCCAAACCCTTACCCTAAAACTAAACATTATGTAAGCCCTAAAATTGACCATAATTCTAACCATAATCCTAAACCCTAACCCTAAACATCATCCTAGCTCTAACCCCAATCCTAACCTAAACCCTAGCCTTATCCTTAACACTAACTATTTCTCTAAATTAAGAATGACCCTAAACCTAAATATATAATTGACCCAAAACCTAACCCTTACCCTAACCTCAACCCTATACCCTAACTGTAGACTTTACCCTAACCCTCACACTAACTTTAATCCTAACCAAACCCTATTATGAACCCAAACCAAACCCTAATTTGAACACTAACTCTAATCCTAATCCTAATCATAATCATAATTCCAACCCCACCCTAACCATACCCTAATCCTTAATCATAACCATAACCATAACTATGAGGTAAACCCTAACTCTAACAATAATGCCAAAGCCAACCCTAAAGCTTTATCTATAATTCTAACCCTATTTGTAACCATAATCCTAACCCTAAACCCTAACCTTGACCATAATCCTCACTTTTAATTAAGTCAATAGGCTTCTTTGTGGGAGCTTTTTCTCTTGAAACTTTCATTTTCACCCAGAAATTTGTCATCCTTCGTGCTTGTATGTTAGCTTCTTCTAGCGACTTACACATAATTTTTTAATTAAGCTGATTTCCACAACTGTCCTCCCACCTTCCTTCATGCAGCTGTCATGTCGCCTCCCATACAACTGTAACTAGCGCCTGACGACTGAAGACATTGTTCATGCATAAGCATCCATATGTTTGAACCCTAAATCAAGAGATAATTCAGTCGACGCCTCTCTGCCAGGTTTCCCTACCTCTCTCCTCCACTCCATGCGGTTCCCAGCTGCAATTTACAATTGTTCCTTTCAAATGATGATCGCCGCTTTCCAAATCAACTTGGTGATGTATATATACGTCAATGGGCATTCCTCGATGATTTATCTATGCTATGTATTTCCTCTGTTCCTTTTGTTTCACAGGTAAATATACAAGACTGAATCAATTAAATTCAGTTAATTTCATTTGTTATATCTCATTTCATTTGCTATATTCCATAACACAGTTTTAGAATATGGCTGTCCAGGGTGGTTGTATTTTTTGCATTCTGATTTGATCAGGTGGATCCTATATTTAGGCTTAACTAATATGTAAGGCAAAGTTGATATGGAGTCCCAAGGCTTGGAAGATGCCTAGAATTGAGCAGCCCAACCTCCCTCCCATAAATGGCCTGATAAACAAATTAGTTCCTCTAAAGGAAAATAATAATTATAATTCTTATAAAAAATATGTCTTCATTTCAACATATCAAAACTACTCCCTCGATCCTCCTTCAAAGGTTTGCAATAGAGCTAGATTCAGGAGATTGCATAGACTTTATTTTCAAATTATTTATATATTGTGGCCGTTTATAAATGTGTTTAAAATATAAGGGAATAGAAAGTAATCTAATTATTTATAAATTGCGGCTGTTTATAAATGTGTTTTAAAATAACAGAATATAAAGGTGTGTTTGTGTAGCAACTGTGTATCATTGTATTCATAAATGATCCAAAAGAACATATGCTGATTGATAAAACAACAGACATATGTTGATTGATAAAACAATAGTGAGTCTGAAGCGGTGGCAAAAAATGAAATCACAAAAAAAGGCATAAATACCATGGAGAAAATCCTATCGGCTAACCCGTTGCATGCACACACGCATGTGACCGCTAGTATATTCAATGTGTTATACGTACAACGACTGCTACTAATATATATAATCTATATAAAAAATGTGTTGAGATGTATTGAAGCGTTTATTTTTTTCATCATTCAACTATAATAAAAAATAAAAAATAAACAAAAATTAGTACTTTGATACAACTCAACTTATTTTATATATCAACTATATTTGCTAGTTTAATAAGTACTACATAAATTAGAATCAAATCATTTCATAAATTTAAAAAATGAGAAATTAAAGCTTTCAAATTTAATATTTCCACTGAAATCAAACCATTCCATAAATTAAAAAAATGAGAAATTAAAGCATTCAAATTTAATATTCCCACAATAAGTTATAAAGTGCAATTAATTTGAAAGGTGTAATTTAATCAACTAGTAAAACACGACGAACGGGCAATACTTCACACTTCAATAAAATAAACACCTCGAAAATGAGATCTCACATCTTCTACTTTTTGGGAATTGATGAGCGAAGTCGTATAAGAACATGAATGTGATCGTTTGAGGCTTGCTCTGTGCATTCAGAAGATGGCAATGCAGAGGAAGAAAGGAGAGCCAGATGGGTGTATACAATGGGAGGCTCAGGTGGCTTTAAAGAACTTAGAGGCTTATTCTGGTGTGCTTGCAGACCATTGGAAAGATATTTCTTGCTATTACAGTGCCTTGATTTCTGCCACACAGGTCATCTATCTTGTTTTCCCTTCAGCAATCATTCAGTTTTATCTTGATGTTTTCCAATTTTGTAGGTAGTGGTGTTTATCCTTTTGGGTTTGGTACTTTTGGCTTAGTTGAAAATGACAGATTAGGGAATAACAAATATAGGGGAGGCCAATGAGGCATAATGCTGAAATTGCTATTGTTGTCTGTACTACTACTACTACTACCCAAGCTAGAGAGAAGGATAACAATACTTCCGCTGAAACCGGGGGTGATGTAGAATAATGGCCACCAGCTTTAAAGATCTTACAAGGTATGATACTGAAATCCTAACAATTTCAGGATGACAACAAGGCATCACACTTAAACAGCTAGATATGTTATCTCAGTAACCAAAAGCTAGATATAGCTCATAAGGCGTGGCACTAAAGTACAGTGATGTCGAGATAACAATCGCTAGCTGGAGAGGGATAACAAGACATGTCACTGAGACTGGTGGCTATGTTAGGCTAGAAGCCACCAGCCATAGAGCCCGTCCTGTAACTCCCAAAATGTTAGTACCTCGGAGAGAGAAAGATAAGGAGGTATAGGGAGTTGACCTTGTGACTTATTCAGAAAGAGTTGCTTTCTACCTTGGATAAGAGTCGTGTCCACTAGCATGCCAATCAAGTGAAATTGTCAATCAGCATGCAGCTTAAATGCAAGTTTAACTTTTGGTTTCTTCTGTAGCTTCTTCATATTGACATATCCTATAGTATGCAGCCGGCTTGAATGCAAGCTTAACTTTTGGTTTCTTCAGCAGCTTCTTCATATTCTTGTTTTCTAAGATAATACATACAGTTCTATTAGTGGGGCTCCATCCATAATCAACTATCAAGTAACACATACACCAAAAATGAAACTGCAAAAGCAACCCTACTACTGAGCTATAGGAAAAGCAACAAAACAACCCAGAGTCATTACAACACGAAACATATACCGTCTAACCTGAAGAGAAAAACTCTAACCTTGATAACTAAACAACGCAGACCAAACTGTAAAACCTTGGCCAGCTGAGATACTGCCCAATGCACCAAACCTGTTGCAGGAATCACCGATCAGTGATTGTAAACCTTACTATAAACACCATTGCCTGACACCACTATCAACTGAATAGAGAGCACAATAGGACCCTCTGATGCCTCCAAGCCATTAAATTTGAAACCAAATCACTCTGTCTGCTGCACCACTCTCCCCAAATGATCAGTCTCCAGGAGGAGGCAAAAGTTGTATCCACTTGTCAGTTCCATGATGCCTCTATGTTGTGAGACAACCATATGCTTTATCACCAGAAGAGGATCCTAACAGAACTTCACAATATTCTCCATATCCACCATTAGCATTTTAATTGTGACATCATAGCTCAAATATCTATCTTTGGCATCTCCAATAGCTCTCCGCCCTTGCCCACTACCATCAAATTCCCAACTAGATAAACCACCTTGACATCTTGAATATCTATCTTCAATGAGACTCCAACCAGAAAATTTAAGAAACTCACACATTGTATTATCCACTACTGCCACTTTCAATTTGCACACGAAGTCTTCCATTATGGAGCCTCAGGAGTGGACATACCATTGCCTTCAATGCCATCTGAACCTAGAATGACTTTGAGTAAATTCAGCCTCCCAACATTTTTTTTTTTGATAATTAAAAAGCTGGAGTGGACCAGCTCCCATTAGATTAAACCTCAAGAAGAAACAAATACAATCATTGGATTTGGGCCAGATCACCCCCTCCCAGGATTACAACCTATCAGATCACTTGTATTTCTAATTTTCCACGGACCTGAAGGAGCAATTTTTATCCAGCGGATGCAGCACAGTCCAAATCCCCCATTCTAAGTTCACGGATTATGACCAGGATAAGCCAGTGGAAATCACTGGCATTATCATGTCACTGTTCAAACAGGCTAATTGCCCTTAGTTTGGCTCAACGCACACCTGACTTACCTTCTTCGGGTCTCCACCATCAATGGCAGGGGCAAAAATTCACCCGAGCACGGGGGAATCCCATTCAATCTCCCATGTGACCCTATGATCTTCTGCCCAAATTTAAGCTCTGCCTTCATCGCTCTGTGTACTCGCTCTCTTAGCGAGTTCATCTGCCACGGAGTTGCCTTCCTGGTATATGTGACTGATTTTGAAATCATCGATCGAACTGGCCAGCTCCTTCATCCGTTTTATCCATTTATTAAGCTTCCAATCTGGCGTAAATCCCTGCCTAATTCCATTGATGGTTATCATAGAGTCGCCTTCCAAATGTATTTTTCTGGCCCCCATTTGCACACCCATCTCTAATCCTTTCATGGCCGCTCTGAATTCTGCCCTGTTATTCGAACCACATCCAATGAATTCACTGTGCTTAGCTAACATGTTTCTAGAGTCGTCTTTGATGACAACCCCTATGCCACTTGGCCCCGGATTACCACTATGCCACTTGGCCCCGGATTACCGCGAGTGGCCCCATCAAAGTTTATCTTTATCCAGCCAGCCTCCGGGGTAGTCCACTGCGTATTTGCTTGAGCTCTAGCTTTAGCCCCCATATCTGTGATGCCAACCAGCTTCGGGACCTTGAGTCCATTAAAACTCTCGGTTAAGTTGTCATCCCATATGGAATAAATTTTGTGTTTGTCCGATCTCTTCTTAGTTGCCATGTTCACAAGTTCTATCACAGCTGCCTCAATTTTGGAGACCAAAACTTCTCTTGGCAAGGACTCCTGATCCTCCCAAAAAACCCTTCTATTATGTTCCTTCCACAACTCCCATACGATCATGGAAGGGGAAATCTGCCATATACTGTGAAAAATACATTTACTGGTATTAGAGGCCACATCTGAAACCATTTAACCAACTTCCTTGGTTTAGGTGTTTGCAGATTCAGTTTTTGAAGGAAGTGATTCCAACAAAATTCCACGTATGGGCACGATAGAACAATGTGATTTGCATCTTCAGCATGTTGCTTGCATAATGGACAGCGTCCCAGGCCAATGATACCAATTCTGCTGAGCCTATCCTGGGTTAAAATCCGTTCTTGGATGGCAAGCCATGCATAGGCACCAGCCCGTGGAGAGCAGTGTTTACCCCACAACAAGTCTTTCGGCCATTGGGGATCTGTAACGGCACCTTCTTGTACTCTGTATCCAACCTTTACCTTGTATCCAACAAAATTCCGCGTATGAGCACAATAGAAGAATGTGATTTGCATCTTCAGCATGTTGCTTGCATAATGGACAGCGTCCCAGGCCAATGATACCAATTCTGCTGAGCCTATCCTGGGTTAAAATCCGTTCTTGGATGGCAAGCCATGCATAGGCACCGGCCCGTGGAGAGGAGTGTTTACCCCACAACAAGTCTGTCGGCCATTGAGGATCTGTAACGGCACCTTCTTGTACTTTGTATGCAACCTTTACCTTGTATTCCCCCTCACGGGAGGCAGCCCATCTGATCTCATCATTCTGCCTGGTCCATTCTATTCCACGACATCTAAGGATTTCAGCCAATTTGTTTTTCTGCTCTATTGGGGCTTGGATATCGTCGAGAGTTTTCCATTTCCACCTCTGTTTCCATTTTCACTATCAACCCAGCTGTAATCTGAGACTTTCTTCCCCATACTCTAGTTGTACCTTCCCTGATTTGATCCAATTCTCTTTTATAGTGAAGAGCTGGGTAGCAATCCCAGGAATCCTCCCAGAACTGTGCTTGTCTACCATTGTTGACTTCCCATGTTATATGTTTTGTGATAATATGCCTGATATACACTATGAAATTCCACATAGCTGATCCCCTAGGCAGATCAAGCGTGTTCAAGATTCTGATTGGTCCATCCAAATCCAAATATTTTTTCCTTATCAGCTGGACCCATTTCTTGTTGCCATCCCGAAATATGCTCCATACCAGTTTAGCTCCCATGGTAAGGTTCATATTAGGTATCTCCCTGATACCCGCACCCTTTGCTCCATAAGGTTTGCATATGCTGTCCCATGACAGTAGTGGGATTTTGTTCTGATCATCTGGCCCATTCCATAGAAATCTCCTCATAATTTTGATCAGATCTTCACTCACAGCCTTCAGTATTTTTAGACAGGACATTGAGTAGATGGGAATGGCAGAGAGGACAATTTTGATCATAAGAATCCTACCAGCTGAAGACAGCCATTTACCCTTCCAGAGATGCATTTTCTTTTTACAGTTTGTGATTAGGTTGACCCAGAGGCCTTTTTTATTGAGTCCCCCAAACAAAGGAACACCTAGGAATCTCCCTGGTAAAGATGCAATTTTTATATCTAGAATTCTAGCTATATCTCACTGTAGGCTCGGTTGAACATTAAGAAAAAATACCTCTGATTTCCTCTTGTTGATTGACTGCCCCAAAGCCCGTGCGTAACTATCCAAGGTGTTTTTAATGATTCTTGCTTCCATTTTACATGCTTTCCCGAAGAGGATTGTGTCATTTGCGAACTGCTGGTGGGTGGGGTTCTCTATGCCCGGGCAAACTTCCATACCCTTCCATCTTCCAGCCCGTCTCTGGTTCTGTATTGCCCTTCCCAGGGCCTCAGCCATAATTATAAACAAGAAGGGGGATAAAGGGTCCCCTTGCCGTATACCCCTTGATGATGAGAAGAAACCTTGTGCTACTCCATTGATTAATACCGAGAAATGGAGGTTTGAAATGCATCTTTCTACCCATCCAACCCAATCTGTATCAAAACCAAACTTGAGGAGTACACTAATCAGAAATCTTCTGTCCACCATGTCATATGCTTTGAGGATATCCAACTTGATAATCATACTTGGTGCTCTAGCCTTCCTTGCGGAGTGAATTGCCTCGTGTGCTATGATTATGCCTTACACAATCGATCTGCCTGGCGAGAATCTGCTTTGTTCATCTGAAATTATTTTGCTAAGGACCTTTTTGAGCCTGTTCGAGATGATTTTGGTAATTACTTTATAGATGGTATTGCAAAGAGCTATGGGTCTATAATCTGCCATACTTTGAGCTGCCTTCTTTTTTGGGATAAGGGCTAAGAAAGTGTGATTAAAGGATCTGATCATCATCTTCTTTCTTCTAGACTCTTCCACCGCTTTATGCAGATCTGTACCTATGATATCCCAAAAAACTTGGTAGAACTTAGCTGAGAATCCGTCTGGGCCCGGGGCCTTATCTGCTCCTAGTTGGAAGACCGCCTTCCTTGTTTCTTCTAAGCTGATGGCTTTGTTGAGCTCCCCATTTTCTGCCTCATTGTGATGCAGAGTACACAACAAGAAGTCTAGGAAACGTTCTATTTCCTCTACAACTCAAACTTGGATTTGGCACAATCCAATCCTTCTAACCTTGGTACACAAGGTATTTTAATCAAGTAGTGGTGTCTAAACACCCACTCTACTTCTCTTCAATGCCTAAAGGCTTCTCACCAATTCTTCCAAAATGAAGACTTAGGGACATTAGCCCTGTTCTAAGCCAACTTGGGGAAACTTCACCAGTGGCTTCACACAACCCAACCAAAGGTTGGAACACCTTACCTATGATGTAAGGACAGGGAAACAACCCTCAGATTGACCCTTCAACTTCCACAATGATCTAATTGCTGACTGACCTAGGAATCCTACTAGGTCTCCTTAATTGGTTTTTGGTGTGCAATCTCCCCTTTCAGATGGGACTGGGAAAACTAAGGATAGATTCAGATACCCTTTTGGATGTTACAGAGATCCCCAAAGCCTTAAGATTCAACTCCACTCCTGCAACACCTAACCCTTACTGAGTTCTCAGACCTAATTGGCCATATTAGGCTTGGCTTTCAAAGCAAGTGGTCAAGGATGGGTTCATGGGGTTGGTTCAGGGTTTTGGACACCTTCTCCACACTCCAAATAACTCAAATCCACCTTCAAACTGATCCCATGGTCCATTCTCTAGACTGCACACTCCAGCACACATCAAACTGGTTGAATACATTGAGATATTCAGCCTAGGGCTTGATGCAAACACCCTCAAACCTCCGAGTCACACCCTGAGCCTCTGGGATCAATAATGTTACAATCCTAACTTGTATTTACCAAATGGGTGAGGAATTCCACCAGTGAAATTGCAAGTTAGGACCCCATTTGTAGGGCAGGCTTGGTTTGGGCTTCTTCCTGGACTGTTTGTATAAAATGAATCAGAACTTTTGTTACACAGAACCAAACAAACTAAATTCAATTGGCTTAAAGAGTAGAATCACCAAGGATTCAAACCATGTTATCAACTTGGTCTCAACCCACCGTACATGACTGTACCAGTCAGAAATTACTCAGGGAAACAGTTGGTTTCTTATTAAATTTGCATCAGAATTCATGTTACAATCATCTTACCTCTTGGAGAGGCTTATGCAAGTTCAAATAGGTTCATATTCGAAGCCAAACCGGTTCATAGGCAGTTATGACTGTTGGCCTTCCATTTTGAACCTCTCGAGCAACTTTTGAAAAGTTGCTCGAGCAACTTTTACATCTTTTTGCAACATTTTTGCAATTTTGCATTTTTGCACTCCAAATGACTTAGGTTAAGACTTTAACCTTCAAACTAATCAAACATGCTCAAAATGATTCAAATTTATTGGAATCATGTCTAAAACACATAAAACACACAAAATACCTAATTCACCTATTACTTAAAGACCTAAAATTCAAGTGGACTAAGGTATCCCAAGGCTTATAGGTGTGCCTTAGGGATCCTTGACCACACAAGTTGGATCCAAACCAAAAGAGGATGATCTCAAAGATCCATCCAATTATTACAAAGCAAACACAAAACAAAACATGAGGATCATTTAGGATGTTGCCCTGGGTGCCCCACACCATACTTCTCAAGACAAAAAGAATTCAACTCTCTTGAGTTGGGATTTCTTCTAGTCTGAATCCAACCTTCTTGATAGCCTCAAAAGTCATCCAAGTAGCATCTTCCAGAGAATGATGTCTCCATTTGACTAAGTATTCATAGAATGTAGTCCTCGTTTGTTTTGCTACCCTCTTATCTAGGATGCACTCAATCTCCTGCATGGGTGGCTTGGGTAGCTCTTGTATCTCCTTGCCCTGTTGAAGACCTTGATCACCTGCAACACAAACATCAGTAACAAGACCCTTGTATGCATATAAGTCAGCCACATTGAAGATAGGTGATTAGCCAATATGAGAAGGCAATTCAATTCCGTATGCATTGTTTCCACATTTCTTCAAGATCTTGAAAGGACCAATTTTCTTCATCATGAGTTTGGTGTACTTCTCCTTAGGTAGTCTTTCCTTCTTGAGGTGAACCATGACCATGTCTCCTACCTGGAAATGAACATCCCTTTTCTTGACATCTACTCCTTGTTTGTACTTCTCTGAGGTATGTTTCAGTCTCTCCCTGACTTGTTGATGGATATCCCTGATGACTTCTGCAAAGTCATCAGCCTGGGCACTCCTCTGACCAATGTTTTGAACATCTCTTAGCTCTAACACACCCCTAGGATGAGAACCATACACAAATTGAAAAGGACTAAACCCTGAACTCCTATTGACAGAATCATTGTAGGAGAATTCTGCTTGAGGAAGAATAGTATCCCATGCTGCTCCATACTCCTTATTTAGGCTGTCATGTCCCCTCTTTAGCTCTGTCTAGCAGTGACATGAGAGTTAGCCTATTATGGAGTCTCGTAGGTTGGCAGTGGTGATTAGGGACTCAGTCAGGGTTTTTAGCGTCCGGATTTGATGTTACAGGCAGTAGTAGATCAGTTGAGAGTAGTTCCTTGATTTTAGGAGGCAGCTCCTTGATTGTAGGAGATTCCTACCTTTTAGGAGGTTGTGACGATTTCCAGAGTTGAGGTTCTATGAGATAATCCCCTGGTCTCAATTTCAGGAGATTTGGGTGTGTTCCCTATTTTTTTGGAGTATCCCTAGATTTGAGGGTGAGAGTGCCAGTTGGCCCAGGTTGTTCGGCATCAGTCACAGGCAGGTGACAAATTCAGTTTCATGTTTTGGAGGTGTTTGGGTTGTTCCTTGGCTACTTGGGAAATATTTTAATATATTTAAATATTCTCCTAAGTTAGCATTTTAATAATTTAAATAAGGCTAAGTGTTTAGCCATTTTGGAGTAATAAGGAGTTTTTTGGCTCCATCTGGATCGATTTGCCTATGTGTGATAGCTCGTTGGAAAGAGCTCAATCTCTACTATTTGATTATCACTTACTGGGACCTATTTGATGCTTGGAGCTATTTGTCATTAATAAAGTAATGTTTTCTTTCTATGTGGACGCCTTTATTGGGGAAATAATGTTATATTATAAGGTTCAAATGTATTCCGCTTTAGGGTTCTTTTAGGGTTCGAATTGCCTTGGAGAGGGGATATAAGGAGACGGCAACCTAAAGGTGAGTATCTTTTATCATTTTGTCAACCTATTTTGGGCGCCATTGCTTTGGAAGAGCATTCCTCACCTAGGACGCAAACCCTAGTGCTGAGAGCAGATTTGTTGGTAGCCCTCAACAAGATCAGGTTCGAAGGTTCTTATGCATATAGTTTGATCAAGGCAGAGGATCATTTCTATTATTGCATTCACACTTTGCAGGCAGTGGATTTTCAAGAAATGCAGCCTCTTTGGCTCAGCTTGGCATTTCCTTGTAGCAGCTCACGTGAGGAATTCTGGGGTGTTTTATTGCAGCAGATTGGACTTTATCATTTGAACTTGTTTGGCTGTAGCTGGTTCCCATCTTCAACTAGCGTCAACCTTGTTTGAAGTACATCTGTATTGGGACTATTCTGAAATAAATCAGACTTTGCTGGTATGGTTTAGAATCATTTTCAGATTAGTATGTATTGCTGCATATGATTCTTATCACTTCTATTTCATAAGTTACTGTTATTTATTCATTGTAATACCTATATTCTGAAAAATACAAAAAGAAACAACATTCTTCTGCAACTTCTGTCTAGCTCTATAAGATCACAAAAAAATCTACAGGAAAATATAATTTATATAATTAAAAATTATAGTAGCAGCAGAGCAAATATCCATTTGGGATATTTCAGTGGTATCAGAGCCAGATCTTCTAGCCTGTGGATTTGATTACAAATCTATGCATCCAAGAGTTGAGATACATAGATTTTACACACACAGGAGAGCTCAACTTGAGTGAGGTTTTCGGACTGAACAGGGAAATACTATGGCAGATGAACAGGGAGGAAATAGATAGAACACCACTGATGAGGATGAAAGAGAATTGATGAGGACTCTCATCACTACTCAACCTATAATAGGCCAGACGCTTGAGAGGTTACAGGAAAATTTGGAGCGGATGGAGTTGGATAGGCAAAGAGGTAGGTAGGGACGCAACAGATCTGTGTCAGTTGTTGGAAGTCATAGATCCCATGCGTCGGTTGGGAGCTCCCTTCATTCCCAAAGACAGGAACGACCCCGTATACCTACTACAGATAGACCCTTGCTTCCACGGTTTTTACCTGGTGAGCGGCCAACACAGGTTGATCCACCCAAGATGGGATTCCAGGAATCCGTCATGGTAGCCACAGTTGAGTGGAGAGCTCTACCCCCAGAGGTTAGGGATGTTTTCCCTCTTCCCCAGTATTGTTCACAGCACAGGGATACTGCTAGGTTCAAAGGAGACAGAGGCTATAAGCCACAGCAGAACAATGATCTTAGTAGAGCTATTGGGAAGATCTCACTGGCTACTTATGATGGTACTAGTGATTCGAGTGCACAAGCTTGGGTACACAAGCTGGACATTTATTTATCCTTACAACCCATGCCAGAGAGAGAGGCTATACAGTTTGCCGTATTGCATTTAGATGGGGTTGCCTATGACTGGTGGCACCATGGTTTGGTTACCTAGGATCATGCCTTGATTCATTCCTATGCTGAGTTCACTGAGTGGCTCATTACCTAGTTTGACCAGAAGGACACCGAACTCTACTATAGAGAGTTGGCGCATCTTAGACAAATTGGACATGCAGAGGCGTATGTTAATGAGTTCTAGCGCATTGCAGTTATGGTACTTGATATGCCCCAGAAGCGTAGTGTGATGCTATTCATTGAGGGATTGCAGGACAAGCTTAAGGGATTGGTTCGTGCTTTCCAGTCGGCGACTCTTAAGGATGCTATTGATGTGACATTGAGGCTGGACACCACTCCTACTTATCAATTTGCTAAGAGGCCATTCAGAGATTCACGGCCTCCACAGAAGGCCAACACCTCACAACTTAGGGATGGTCAGTCAGCTAGACCTCCTAGGATGGACCCAGAGACACAGAATGATTTGAAGAGGAAGAAACTATGCTTTTCATGTAAAGAACCTTGGGAGCCCGGGCACTGTTGTATGGGAAAGGGCAAGGTTCATTTGATTGAGGTGATATCTGAGTATGGAGATGAGGAGATACCAGACACTGACACTGAGGACAGCCCTGAGGAGACTCATCAGGAGCAACCACAATTGGAGTTGGACATACCTGAGTCCTTGGCGGTAGCCAAAGTGACTATGGCTACCTTATTCGGTTATCCCAGATTCCATGCTTTTCGGCTGAAAGGTACATTACAGGGCCAACAAGTCATGAGCTTGGTCGATACAGGAGCCACACATAACTTTATTGATCAGAAATTGGTTGAGAAACGTGGGCTGCAGTTTGAGGTATTTGATGGTTTTGGAGTAAAGGTTGCAGATGGTGCAGTTTTTGGTTGCACTAGGAGGATCTCACAGCCTAGCATTCAGATGGGGGATTTTACCTTGACAGATGACTTCTATATTCTACCCCTGGAGGATTATGATGTTATTTTGGGTATGCAGTGGCTACAGGGTATTGGAAGGTATATCATTGATCACCACCACATGTAGTTAGAGTTTCTGTTTGGTGGAAAGAAGGTGATCTTGAGAGCAGCTTCAGACGGTGGACCTAAGGAGGTGACTTCTCGCAAGATGGAGTCTATTATTAGACATGATGATATGATTTGGGCTACACGTTGTTTTGTGAAGTCCAAAATACCTACTCCTCAGGATGGTAGGACATTTCATGTTGATATTCAGTTAGTAATGGACCGACATGGTAGAGTTTTTGGTGACATACCTCCTGGTGTATCTCTGGATAGAGGGTTTGAGCATGGGATAGAGATGGAGCATGGAGCTAAACCAGTGATCACCACCCCATATCGTCATCCTAGAGCATACAAGGATGAGATTGAAAAGACCATTCATGAGTTGTTGGACATGGGCTTCATACGCCCCAACTCTAGCCCCTTTGCTTCTTCTGTGGTACTTGTCAAGAAGAAGGATGGGAGCTTGCAGATGTGTATAGATTACAGAGCACTGAACAAAAAGACAATCTAGAACAGATATCTGATTCCACGCATTGATGAGTTGTTAGATGAGCTTCATGGGGCTATCTACTTCTCTAAGATTGATCTTCGTTCAGGTTATCATCAGATTCGTGTACGATCAGAGGATGTACACAAGACTGCTTTCCGCTACCACTATGGACATTACGAATTCTTGGTGATGCCTTTTGGCCTTACCAATGCACTGGCCACCTTCCAGTCATGCATGAACCACATCTTCAACAAGCAGTTGAGGAAATCGGTGCTAGTATTCTTTGATGATATTTTGATTTACAATCGTACTTGGAGGACCATCTCAGACATGTGGAGGAGGTACTTAGCATCATGGAGAGTCAGTCTCTATTTGCTAAGTTGTCCAAATGTGAGTTTGGACTTAGAGAGGTTTTATATTTGGGACATGTGACCAGTGCTGATGGAGTGAAGGTGCATGAGGAGAAAATTCAAGCGATTTGTGATTGGCCTTGCCCTCAGAACATTATTGAGCTGCGTGGATTCCTTGGTTTGTGTGCTTATTACAAGAGATTTGTGAGGGGTTTCTCTCAGTTGGCAGCACCATTGACAAACCTCACAAAGAAAGGAGCTTTCAGATGGACAGAACAGGCATAGGGGGTCTTTGACAGACTCAAGGAGGTTATGAGTACTTGTTCAGTTTTGGCACTTCCCGACTTCTCGCAGCCATTTGTGCTTGAGTGTGATGCTTCAGGCGTGGGCATAGGAGTGGTTTTGATGTAGAATAGGCACCCCATTGCCTATGAGAGTAGGAAGTTGCAGGATAATGAGAGGCTGTATTCCACATATGACAAGGAAATGTTGGCTATCATGCATGCATTAGCCAAATTCAGACAGTATATTGTTGGTAGTAAATTCGTGATAAGAATGGACCACAACAGTCTGAAATACTTCCTTGATCAAACAAAACTCAATGATAGACATCAAAAATGGGTGAGCAAGATCCAGACTTATGACTTTGACATCGAGTTCATTAAGGGCAAGAACAATACCGTTGCTGATGCACTTTCCAGGAAACCCTCAGTCGCCACCCTATGTTCATTGAGTGAGATTTGAGTAGATTGGAAGGCTCAACTTTTAGTTGAGTACTCCAAAGATCAACATGCATGTGAGGTCATGGATGGATTGGTTTCAGATGATAGGTACAGTGTAGTAGATGATGTCATCTATTACAAAGGCAGAGTCTTTTTCCTGGCTCTCAATTGAAGGAATAGATTCTGCAGGCCTACCATGATACTCCTTCAGCAGGGCACCTAGGGTATAGTAAGACTTACAAGGCAGTTCGGGAGAGATTCTCTTCGAAGGGTCTCAAGGGATGACGTTCTACGTCATGTTCGGGAGTGTACAACCTGCCAGCAGAATAAGTCTGAGCATACTCACCTTGTTGGTTTATTGCAGCTCTTACCCATACCGGAACAGAAGTATACAGGAATCTCCATGGATTTCATTACAGGTCTTCCTCGAGTACAAGGGAAAGACTGCATATACGTGGTAGTTGACAAGTTGACTAAATACGCCCACTTCTTTCCTATTGCAGTTGACTTCACAGCCTCTCAGGTAGCAGAGTTATTTTTCAGAGAGGTGTTTAGGCTACATGGTCTTCCCAAAACCATAGTGAGTGACAGGGACAACAAGTTCATGAGTTCTTTTTGGCAAGAACTTTTCAAGCTCACAGGTACGAAATTGACACCTAGTACTAGCTACCACCCACAGACAAATGGGCAGACCAAGATTGTTAATAAATGGGTTGAAGGGTATTTACACAGTTGTGTCAGGGCAGCAGTAGACATGGGTGCGTTGGTTGCACTTGGGCGAGTATTGTTATAATACTACGTATCATATGTCGATTGCTATGACTCCATTTAGAGCCCTCTATGGTTACGATGCTCTATCTTTTGTTGATCTGGCGATTAGTGACAACAGGGTTCCTTTGGCACAGGATTGGGTGCAAGAGAACCAAGACATCATGAGATCTCTTAGAGAGAATCTTCAGTAGGCACAGAATTAGTAGAAGGTCTACGCTGATCGACACAGGATTGAGAGGATATTTGAGGTGGGGGATATGGTTTACCTACGACTGCAGCCTTATCGACAGAGCACCCTTAAAAGGGGTGGAGCTGAGAAGCTCAAGCTTCGTTTTTATGGACCATACAGGATTATCAGGCGTGTTGGAGAGGTTGCGTATGAGATTGAGTTACCACCTGGCAGTAGGATTCATAATGTGTTCCACATGTCGTGTCTTGAAAAGGCACTGGGACAACATATTATACCATCTCCAGATCTACCTCCCTTGGATGAGGAAGGTAAGGTGACATTGGTTCCTGAGGAGATCTTGGAAGAGAGGGAACGCCAGCTGAGAAGCAGGGTGATTCGAGAGTATCTAATTCGCTAGAGAGGTCTCCCTATAGAGGACGCCACTTGGGAGGGCGAGACTATTTTGCAGCATCCAGCTTTGCAGTTGCTTGTGAGCAAGCATCTCCAAGAGGGGAGGACTGTCATGTCCCCTCTTTAGCTCTGTCTAGTAGTGACATGAGAGTTAGCCTATTATGGAGTCTTGTAGGTTGGCAGTGGTGATTAGGGACTCAGTCAAGGTTTTCAGCGTCCGGATTTGGTGTTACAGGCAGTAGTAGATCAGTTGAGAGCAGTTCCTTGATTGTAGGAGGAGATTCCTACCTTTTAGGAGGTTGTGACGATTTCCAAAGTTGAGGTTCTATGAGATCCTTTGGTCTCAATTTCAGGAGATTTGGGTGTGTTCCCTATTTTTTTGGAGTATCCCTAGATTTGAGGGTGAGACTGCTAGTTGGCCTAGGTTGTCCAGCATCAGTCACAGGCAGGTGACGAACTCAGTTTCATGTTTTGGAGGTGTTTGGGTTGTTCCTTGGCTACTTGGGAAATATTTTAATATATTTAAATATTCTCCTAAGTTAGCATTTTAATAATTTAAATAAGGCTGTGTTTAGCCATTTTGGAGTAATAAGGAGTTTTCTGGCTCCATCTGGATCGATTTGCCAATGTGTGATAGCTCTTTGGAAAGAGCTCAATCTCTACTATTTGATTATCACTTACCGGGACCTAATTGATGCTTGGAGCTATTTGTCATTAATAAAATAATGTTTTCTTTCTATTTGGACGCCTTTATTGGGGAAAATAATGTTATATTATAAAGTTCAAATGTATTCCACTTTAGGGTTCTTTTAGGGTTCGAATTGCCTTGGAGAGGGGATATAAGGAGATGGTAACCTAAAGGTGAGTATCTTTTATCATTTTGTCAACCTATTTTGGGCGCCATTGCTCTGGAAGAGCATTCCTCACCTAGGATGCAAACCCTAGTGCTGAGAGTAGATTTGTTGGGACGTAGCCCTCAACAAGATTAGGTTCGAAGGTTCTTATGCATATAGTTTGATCAAGATAGAGGATCGATTTCTATTATTGCATTCACACTTTGCAAGCAGTGGATTTTCAGGAAAGGTGGCCTCTTTGGTTCAGCTTGGCATTTCCTTGCAGCAGCTCATGTGAGGAATTCTGGGGTGTTTTATTGCAGCAGACTAGAGTTTATCATTTGAACTTGTTTGGCTGTAGCTCGTTCCCATCTTCAGTTGGCGTCAACCTTGTTTGAAGACATCTTTATTGGGACTATTCTGAAATAAATCAGACTCTGCCGGTATGGTTTAGAATCATTTTCAGATTAGTATGTATTGCTGCATATGATTCTTATCACTTCTATTTCATAAGTTACTGTTATTTATTCATTGTAATACCTATCTTCTGTAAAATACAAAAAGAAACAACATTCTTCTGCAACTTCTGTCTAGCTCTATAAGATCACAAAAAAATCTACAGGAAAATATAATTTATATAATTAAAAATTATAGCAGCAGCAGAGCAAATATCCATTTGGGATATTTCATAGGCATCTCAACAGACTGCCCAGGGATCTATTGATAACTTCAGTTTGCCCATCTGACTAAGGATGATAAGCAGATGACATGGCTAAGTTTGTTCCAAGTCTCCTCCGCAAGGTGTGCCAGAAATGTCCCAAAAACTTTGGATCTCTGTTTGAAACAATGGTGAGGGGTAAGCCATGGAGCCTCACAATTTCCTTGAAGAATAACCCTGCAATGCTTGAAGCATCATGAGTAGTTTTACAAGGCAAAAAGTGTGCCATCTTGGAGAACCTTTCCACAACCACATACACACTATCATAGCTTGACTTGGTCCTTGGAAGGCCCAAAAGAAAGTCCATGCTGACTAAGTCCCAAGGCTTAGCAGGAATTGGCAATGGTGTATACAGGCCTGCATTAGAACTTGTCCCTTTTGCTTTCTGACAAATCAAGCAACTTTCAACAAATCTCCTAACATCAAATTGCATCTTGGGCCAGAAATAAAATCTTCTAACCAATTCAAGTGTCTTGTCAAGACTAAAGTGGCCTGATTGAAGCATTTGGACTAATTTTTGAAGGTTGGCTTTTGTTACAAGCATCCTTCTTAAGAACACTAAGCAGGATTTTGTTGGTATTGAGGCTGAGCAGGCATGTAGGAGCAGCTGTGTGTTGTGTTGTTCCAATGAACCCTTTTTGGATGAGGCAATGCCTTTCACTTATTGATATAGTTCCATGGGGCAAGATATTGCACTCTTCCTGGAGTTTTCCCCCCTCTTAGAGGGTTTTTTCAGCTGATCTTGGTGTTGTGAGATTCATTTTGTGTGGGTGCTCCATTATCGTGTGTTCATTTCTACTTCAAGTTATTGGCAATTCGAATTGTTTAGTTCATTGTTTAATTATAATTGAGTTTTTAAATTAGGGTAAAGATGATAGTCTGTAAATTGTCGAGATATTTGAGGCATAGCTTCAGCTCATTATGGAACGCTCAGCAGCAAGAATCCTATAAAAAACAATAGTTTTCCCAGAAGAGGGAAATCTCAATAAAATTTCATAAAACACATCTTCAACGTTAACTAGTACTCTCTTCCAATAATTGTTGGGACATGACAAACTGAAGGGTTCCAAACAGGTATTCTGCAACTGCTTATATGATCTTCCAGCCTTGATTCAACTAGTCATAGGATTTGCTTCAAAATTAGTGGTTTTGTTTTCTCATCAGTAATTAATCATTCTTCCTGTCCTATATGATAGTTAAAATTTATATAGTGATGACATAAATTTGAATTATTGCTATCACCAATGACAAATTTCTGTTGTGCCTCATTTCTGTTCTATACTGATATTTAGCTTATCCCATCTTTTTGATTCTATTTGTTCTCTGATACTGTTTTCTTTGGCATCTGCTTGTCTAAACATTCCCTTTTGTTTTCCATGCAGCTAGTTAATACGATAATTATGCCAACTAATGCATTCCTTGTTTATATTATGCCAAACTTTTTAGCTTTGTTATATTCTTCCAGTTTGCAGGATTTGTTGTTTCCATTAGTTTGTTTGTTGATTATTTCATTTGATTGAAACTATACTTACTGCTGCTATACATGGTGCTTGCAATCAACAGGTTTCAAAGGCTCATATTCTAGAACCACTTTCTTGCCTGTTATTATGCTTGTCTTCAGCGTTAAGATCAAATAATTTTGGTTGTGATATGCATTCGATCTCTGTCTGTATTACGGGCGTTTGGATAAAGGTCAAGTTAGAAGATATACGGCTACTAAACAACCTACTTTTTCAGGAGCTCTTCAACCAAGTCAGATCGATATATTCCATTGTTGATTATTCAAGTCAGAAGTTTATTAGCAATGGTGGCCATCATTGTCCATGCCTTAAAGGACCTGATGATATCATTTTATTGTTGCGCTGTTCTATTAGAATCATATCATTATTAGATTTTGATACTGGGCTCAGTCAGATTGCAACTACAAAGCTTGTATCTCTGTTTCAGAAGCTGTGTTCTCCAAGCCTAGTCCATACAATTCTCAGTTCCAAGGAAACACAATTCGGAAGCTTTGGATTTCTTATGACTCGTGAAGTTACTTGTACAGATGGTTCTACCATGTTTTTTGCCAGCAGTGAAGAGAAAATTAAAGCTGCAAGAGGCTATTCTGTTTCTGGAATCTCTAAATCAGATGACCATTCAAGCATCAGAAGTGCAGTGCATTGTTTGTCTGCATTGCTTGAGGTAATATTGGCTGTTTGGTAGTTCTTGAATTTAAATTTCAGTCTTGATACACATAAAGCTTTGCTCATACTAAAATTCAAAAACGGAAAGGTAAAGTTAGGAAAGGCAACTTGGTAGAATGTGTACAATACCACCATTTATTTGTCCTGTATATTGTAAAGTACATAGTAAGTATTCTAATATTTGCAATTTGTTTTTTAGAGTTAGACAACACCACGGGAAGAATTCTGTTGTATTTTGTCAGGTTCACTTGCTAACAGCCTTCCTGTAATAGAGAAATATCAAAAAATGGTTGCAAACTGTCATGCCAATGTCAAAACTTATTTGAACTTATGAATAATATATAGTATGCCAACAGGTGGGAAATCAGGTAAAGTTGATAGGGTTTGAAGGCGAATTCTCAGATCCCTGAACTGTACAGTCTAATGAAGAACTAGCTATCTAAAATTAATTAAACAAAATATTTATGACTTTTGTGGTAGGTTACACTTAAGACAGCAGATGATTCAAACTCGTATCATATGCAAAATTTTTTGTTTGATCTACAATAATAGATAAATGAAACATGAAGCATTGAGCAAATTACATCTTGAAAAGTTGTTGGGGAAGAGCCATATCTCAAATTTCAAGATCACTTGCAAATGCCAGATTTGTAGATTGATAATTAACATATTAGACTGCAATGTTATATATATGTATTTTTTTAATTTTTAATCTTTATTTTAAGTATATATATATATATATTTTAAAGTAAGTGCTATCTTATGGGGATAGCTCCCCTTATTGTATAAAAGAAAAATTTACATGAACAGAAACAACATGGCTCCGTAACACTATCACAGAGCTAATTTCTGATACAAAACAGCTAGTCCATAACCCCCATCCAGAAGTTGAGATGCAGAAGACTTAGAGATTGAGCCAGTGACAGCATTCTAAATGGGTGTAAGATCAGCAAATTTATTGTCAAAAACTCCCCTTTGAAATGCCTCCCAAGCCATCTCGGGATAAATGTCCACACATTACTTCCTTTTCCAACTACCAGACATGCTGACCACACAGACACAGCTCTTCTTTAACTCATCAGACCCAGAGATAAATCACCCAAATTGACCCCAGGTGGGCTGCTCCAACAATCGGTATCCATCACCAGAATGGAACCATCCTTCTTGCGCAAACAGAAGGACTGGCACTGCCCGAAACAGACCCATAGGGAAACACCCAAACAATGTTTTGTCATCTCCAAACATCAACTCCAAGTAGGCATGCGTTGCTTCCAGGGACAATCAAAAATCCCAAAAGAGATATACTCCCATGTTAAAATACAATAGAGCAAAGAGGGAAGCGGCACTACAGGTCAGGCAAAGGGAAACAGTCAATCACCCAGATTTGTCCTTCTCAAGAGTATGTAGAAGACCTGTCCAAAGAGTACATGACGAATCCTCCTTTAAAAGTATTAACGAGGTAAATATTTTCCAAATAATTTTGTTTCTGACCACCTGTGATTAGTGCTAGTAATATATTTTGTTTGTATTGTATTTTTAACGATAAGAATTGTTTGTTTAGAAATTTTGGTGTTTAAATCTTATGCTGTTTTGCAAATTCATAACACTTATAATAGAGATGAACTTTGCTTTTCTTAATCTTATGGCATTTACAGTGTTTATGCTGGTTTTTCTTTCCATTACAATTTCTTTAAGTTAATAGCCAAAGTATTTATTTTTGGACATTATTTATTATTGCTGTAGTATTGTGCAAATTCTACCATGGTATTACTTTATAGTTCTTTTATGGACATAATTTTGGTCTATTTATATTGTTGTTTAATTGAATGAATGTGCAGCCATTCTCCTCTATCGTTTTTGAACAATAATTGTTCTTGAGGTATTTGATGGATTCCTTCTACCCATATAATTAAATAATTTTAAATTCTGCTTTTGCAGATTGAATGCTGACTGCTTTTCCAATATTAATTAGTCACTTAAAAATGATGGTGAAGAATTTCTGCAACAAATTGATGTACTTTTGGCTCAGTAAGATGTAAGAGTAGATTGTTTTGTGAAACTGGATATTCCTTTTGCATGCTAAATTGATGTTCCATATTTAATTATATGCTTTGCATCAGGTTTTTGTGGATGAGCTTATTCTCCATCCAGATTTGGGTAAAGCCTTTCTAAATGTGGATATGAAATCCATTGGCTTGTCTTCAAGATTTAAAACTCCATGTGTATGTGAGAAACATGTTGAATATTCACTAGAGGCAATGTTTGTTCATTGTCTTCTTTCAATGTCTGAAGACAGACTATTGGACACCTTCGTCAATAAAATCTCTGATCTCAATATGGGGAACACAAGGAGTGCCAGGATTAGTCTTCCTGCAGCTGTTCTTTTGCTTGATTCTTTGGCTTTGATTAAAGCTCCAAAAATTTTCCAAGCACATCTTTTAGTTTTGGTTTCTGAAGCTATTGCTGTTGATTCCATACCTACTTATGGTGAGTTGCCAAAGGGGTTGTCACTGAGTCAGCTTCTATCAGTATTTGAGTCTTCTGTTAAGCTTTACAGAAAGTATTCTTCCCTCACAGATACTGTTGATGATTGTGATGGTCTGGAGACTCCTGTTTTAGAATCTTGTTTGATAAAGCACATGAATTTACAAGCTGAGCTTGATGTAAGTTCTGCTTCTTTGTTAAATCTAATGTGGAATGAAAAGGATTGCATTCAGCAGTATAATTGCTTTAGTTCTCATCAAAGTTTAAGTTCTACTAGAACCCGTGGAACAAATTCATCCAATCTATTGAATTTGTTATGCATGTACATCAAGGACCATGAAGCATCCCTGGATAATTTATCTAGGAAAGAAATCAGTGGTATCTTGCATTGCACAGTAATGAAAGCTTTATCTGGAGTAGGCAAAAGAGATATACCATCCTCTGCCCATGCTAATATTCATCCAGGTACTTATTTGCTTGCTGCTATTCTGCAACTGATGGGTTCTTCTTTGTCAAGAATTCTGTGCATAACAAAGAGAAAAGGAGATTCTGGTCATTCAACACCCTTTGATCAAATCTTACTTGAAACATATGATCACGCTATTGATTTAGTAATGGATTTTATTGTAAACTGCCAGTACACAACACCAACTGGTATTGCATTGAGGGAGATAATGGATAAAATGCTTGTGACAAATAAACACTCAGTGGGACCTGCAGTAACTTATTTTGTAGGTGAACTATTTGTGAAGTGTCAAATGGGTTCAGAGTTGTTATGTAAGGGGTATGTGATTTTTCTCAAGTCACTGATGAGCCTCTTCGTTTTGGAGCATGGTGGAATTGATTGCTTAAGGGCATTGATGGAATCTTCAGAATTATCAGTGGATTCTTCTGATTCAACTTCTCAAATAGTTTTGAACCAGGTGATGACGAAAACTTATTTTAATGAACAATGTTGTCTTTGTAATTGGATGGTATTTAACTGAGCATATTTTTTTGCAGGGTGAGAAATTGGTGGACAAACAAGGACCCTTGAGCATTGAACCACGGTTGGTACCCGTGTTAACAAACTTCCTTAAAAAGAGGCAACAGCATTTATCATGTTATCGTGTTCATGATCTAGGGTATGCCTCCACTCACTCCAAGAAAAAATCCAAAATTATATCAAATTTTAAATTGTTGTTTCAATGAAAGTATTGATTTTTCATTTGAGCTATTTTAAAGATTTTCATGCCCTTGAATGCTGTATTGTTCTCTTTGATTTATTGATTTCTTGTCCATCTCTCTCAAATTCTTGGGTACAACTGCCTTGACAGAGCTAGTAAGAAAGAGATGGTTGGTCGGGTAGAGGAGGTGGATATATCAGAGGGCATCACAAAATTAGGAAAGGCTAATGGTTTCAATGCATTTATTAAAAGTATGATAAAGATTGAAGGTCAGGGCACAGATGATCCTAGTGACCTTAGTGATTTCATTGTATGCAAGGAGAGTAAGGATTATTCAGCATGGCTACAGAAGCGGCGCAAGATTAGGCAGAAGAAATATCACCAAGAAGTTTTCCAAAGAATGAAAGAACGAAAAAAACTTCTGCTGCTGTTAGCAGGAGACAAGTAGGTGCAATGTGTAAATATTCCAAAAGCTGAAATGTGTATAATGAAATCAGAGAGCATCATAAAATCAGGAAAGGCTAATGGGAGCAATGCATTTATTGAAAGTATGATAAAGATTCAGGGTCAGGGCATAAAAGATCCTAGTGACCTTAGTGATTTCCCTGTATGCAAGGAAATGGTCTGCAGCAATGAATGTACTTTGTCTGATATAAGACTGAAATGAGAAACACAAATATGCACTTTCTGTGTTATGATCTAGTGGCAATACTGCTCTATATAGGTAAGGAAGCAACTAGCACCTCACTCCTATATGATCAACAAGATTGGCAACTTTTTTGAAGGTTGAGAAGGCAAAAAGGTCTTGCTTTGAGTCACTGGGCTGCTGTTGGTAATCTGCATTCTTCTCACAACTATTTAGAGTAGAAATTTGTAATGTCCCCTTTCCAGTCCTATGGAAATTGGGAATAATTTCTCTAAATTGCAAGAGATTTCTTTCTCTAAAAACTTGCAAATACAAGTTGATTATCTTAAGTTTAGGAAGGATCTATACTTTCAACAGACTTGTATAATAATCTGAAGTCTAATGAATTCTGATTTAGCCTTATCTTTGCGATGCAAGACCAATATTACTGTGCCTATCCAAGGTATATTTAATGTATGTGAATATATCCTTTGAGTTATACTGATCTGAGTGCTTTCTGTTATGTCTGATAACCATAGTACTTCAAAGACAACGTTGTTTCTATTAATTTGATTGTCAAACTCCTACCAGGCAGAAGGAGGGTCGGCCCAGAATCCCGTGTTACATTAGCGTCCCTCACTACAAACCGAGTTGTTTCTGATTATGGATGTGGGTCCAACCTGACATATCATTAATTTAATCTCCATTTAAAACACATAAGTAATATTTGCTGTTTGGTAGTTCTTGAATTTAAATTTCAGTCTTGATACACATAAAGCTTTGCTCATACTAAAAGTCAAAAAAGGAAAGGTAAAGAGTTAGGAAAGGCAACTTGGTAAAATGTGTACAATACCACCATTTATTTGTCCTGTATATTGTAAAGTACATAGTAAGTATTCTAATATATGCAATTTGTTTTTTAGAGTTAGACAACTCCACGGGAAGAATACTGTTGTATTTTGTCAGGTTCACTTGCTAACAGCCTTCCTGTAATAGAGAAATATCAAAAAATGGTTGCAAACTGTCATGCCAATGTCAAAACTTATTTGAACTTATGAATAATATATAGTATGCCCACAGGTGCGAAATCAGGTAAAGTTGATAGGGTTTGAAGGCAAATTCTCAGATCTCTGAACTGTACAGTCTAATAAAGAACTAGCTATCTAAAATTAATTTAACAAAATATTTATGACTTTTGTGGTAGGTTACACTTAAGTCAGCAGATGACTCAAACTCGTATCATATGCATAAATTTTTGTTTGATCTACAGACTACAATAATAGATAAATGAAACATGAAGCATTAAGCAAATTACATCTTGAAAACTTGTTGGGGAAGGGCCATATCTCAAATTTCAAGATCACTTGCAAATGCCAGATTTGTAGATTGATAATTAACATATTAGACTACAATGTTATATATATATATATATATATATATATTTAATTTTTAATCTTTATTTTAAGTATATATATATATATATATATTTTAAAGTGCTATCTTATGGGGATAGCTCCCTTTATTGTATAAAAGAAAAATTTACATGAACAGAACAACATGGCTCCGTAACACTATCACAGAGCCAATTTCTGATAGAAAACAGCTAGTCCATAACCCCCATCCAGAAGTTGAGATGCAGAAGACTTAGAGATTGAGCCAGTGACAGCATTCTAAATGGGTGTAAGATCAGCAAATTTATTGTCTAAAACTCACCTTTGAAATGCCTCCCAAGCAATCTCGGGATAAATGTCCACACATTACTTCCTTTTCGAGCCACCAGACATGCTGACCACACAGACATAGCTCTTCTTTAACTCATCAGACCCAGAGATAAATCACCCAAATTGACCCCAGGTGGGCTGCTCCAACAATCGGTATCCATCACCAGAATGGAACCATCCTTCTTGCGCAAACAGCAGGACTGGCACTGCCCGAAACAGACCCATAGGGAAACACCCGAACAATGTTTTGTCATCTCAAACATCAACTCCAAGTAGGCATGCATTGCTTCCAGGGACAATCAAAAATCCCAAAGGAGATACACTCCCATGTTAAAATACAATAGAGCATAGAGGGAAGCGGCACTACGGGTCAGGCAAAGGGAAACAGTCAATCACCCAGATTTGTCCTTCTCAAGAGTAGGTAGAAGACCTGTCCAAAGAATACATGACGAATCCTCTTTTAAAAGTATTAACGAGGTAAATATTTTCCAAATAATTTTGTTTCTGTCCACCTGTGATTAGTGCTAGTAATATATTTTGTTTGTATTGTAGTTTTGATGATAAGAATTGTTTGTTTAGAAATTTTGGTGTTTAAATCTTATGCCGTTTTGCAACATCATAGCAGTAAGAATTGTTTCTTTAGAATTTTTGGTGTTTAAATCTTATGCTGTTTTGCCAATTCATAGCACTTATAATACAGATGAACTTTGCTTTTCTTTATCTTATGGCATTTACAGTGTTTATGCTGGTTTTTCTTTCCATTACAATTTCTTTAAGTTAATAGCCAAAGTATCTATTTTTGGACATTATTTATTATTGCTGTAGTATTGTGCAAATTCTACCATGGTATTACTTTATAGTTCTTTTATGGACATAATTTTGGTCTATTTATATTGTTGTTGAATTGAATAAATGTGCGGCCATTCTCCTCTATCGTTTTTGAACAATAATTGTTCTTGAGGTATTTGATGGATTCCTTCTACCCATATAATTAAATAATTTTAAATTCTGCTTTTGCAGATTGAATGCTGACTGCTTTTCCAATATTAGTTAGTCACTTAAAAATGATAGTGAAGAATTTCTGCAACAAATTGATGTACTTTTGGCTCAGTAAGATGTAAGAGTAGATTGTTTTGTGAAACTGGATATTCCTTTTGCATGCTAAATTGATGTTCCATATTTAATTATATGCTTTGCATCAGGTTTTTGTGGATGAGCTTATTCTCCATCCAGATTTGGGTAAAGCCTTTCCAAATGTGGATATGAAATCCATTGGCTTGTCTTCAAGATTTAAAACTGCATGTGTATGTGAGAAACATGTTGAATATTCACTAGAGGCAATGTTTGTTCATTGTCTTCTTTCAATGTCTGAAGACAGACTATTGGACACCTTTGTCAATAAAATCTCTGATCTCAATATGGGGACGACAAGGAGTACCAGGATTAGTCTTCCTGCTGCTGCTCTTTTGCTTGATTCTTTGGCTTTGATTAAAGCTCCAAAAAATTTCCAAGCACATGTTTTAGTTTTGGTTTTTGAAGCTGTTGCTGTTGATTCCATACCTACTTATGGTGAGTTGCCAAAGGGGTTGTCTCTAAGTCAGCTTATATCAGTATTTGAGGTTTCTGTTAAGCTTTACAGAAAGTATTCTTCCCTTACAGATACTGTTGAAGATTGTGATGGTATGGAGACTCCTGTATAAGAATCTTGTTTGATAAAGCACATGAATTTACAAGCTGAGATTGATGTGAGTTCTGCTTCTTTGTTAAATCTAATGTGGAATGAAAAGGATTGCATTCAGCAGTATAATTGCTTTAGTTCTCATCAAAGTTTAAGTTCTACTAGAACCTGTGGAACAAATTCATCCAATCTATTGATTTTGTCATGCATGTACACCAAGGACCATGAAGCATCCCTGGATATTTTATCTAGGAAAGAAATCAGTGGTATTTTGCATTGCACAATAATGAAAGCTTTATCTGGAGTAGGCGAAAGTGATATACCATCGTCTGCCCGTGCTAATATTCATCCAGGTACTTATTTGCTTGCTGCTATTCTGCAACTGATGGGTTCTTCTTTGTCAAGAATTCTGTGCATAACAAAGAGAAAAGGAGATTCTGGTCATTCAACACCCTTTGATCAAATTTTACTTGAAACATATCATCACGCTATTCATTTAGTAATGGATTTTGTTGTAAACTGCCAGTACACAACACCAACTGGTATTGTATTGAGGGAGATAATGGATAAAATGCTTGTGACAAATAAATACTCAGTAGGACCTGCTGTAACTTATTTTGTAGGTGAACTATTTGTGAAGTGTCAAATGGGTTCAGAATTGTTATGTAAGGGTTATGTGATTTTTCTCAAGTCACTGATGAGCCTCTTCATTTTGGAGCATGGTGGAATTGATTGCTTAAGGGCATTGATGGAATCTGCAGAATTATCAGTGGATTCTTCTGATTCAACTTCTCAAATAGTTTTGAACCAGGTGATGGCGAAAACTTATTTTAATAAACAATGCTGTCTTTGTAATTGCATAGTATTTAACTGAGCATTTTTTTTTGTAGGGTGAGAAATTGATGGGCAAACAAGGACCCTTGAGCATTGAACCACGGCTGGTACCTGTGTTAACAAACTTACTTAAAAAGAGGCAACAGCATTTATCATGTTATCGTGTTCATGATCTAGGGTATGCTGCCACTCACTCCAAGAAAAAATCCAAAATTATATCAAATTTTAAATTGTTGTTTCAATGAAAGTATTGATTTTTCATTTGAGCTATTTTAAAGATTTTCATGCCCTTGAATGCTGTATTGTTCTCTTTGATTTATTGATTTCTTGTCCATCTCTCTCAAATTCTTGGGTACAACTGCCTTGACAGAGCTAGTAAGAAAGAGATGGTTGGTCGGGTAGAGGAGGTGGATATATCAGAGGGCATCACAAAATTAGGAAAGGCTAATGGTTTCAATGCATTTATTAAAAGTATGATAAAGAAGGTCAGGGCACAGATGATCCTAGTGACCTTAGCGATTTCATTGTATGCAAGGAGAGTAAGGATTATACAGCATGGCTGCAGAAGTGGCGCAAGATTAGGCAGAAGAAATATCACCAAGAATTTTTCCAAAGAATGAAAGAACAAAAAAAACTTCTGCTGCTCTTAGCAGGAGACAAGTAGGTGTAACGTGTAAATATTCCAAAAGCTGAAACGTGTATAATGAAATCAGAGAGCATCATAAAATCAGGAAAGGCTAATGGGAGCAATGCATTTATTGAAAGTATGATAAAGATTCAGGGTCAGGGCATAGAAGGTCCTAGTGACCTTAGTGATTTCCCTGTATGCAAGGAAAGGGTCTGCTGCAATGAATGTACTTTGTGTGATATAAGACTGAAATGAGAAACACAAATATACACTTTCTGTTTTATGATCTAGTGGCAATACTGCTCTATATAGGTAAGGAAGCAACTAGCACCTCACTCCTTTATCATCAGCAAGATTGACAACTTTTTTGAAGGTTGAGAAGGCAAAAAGGTCTTGCTTTGAGTCACTGGGCTACTGTTGGTAATCTGCATGCTTCTCACCACTATTTAGAGAGGAAATTTGTAATGTTCCCTTTCCAGTCCTATGGAAATTGGGAAATAATTTATCTAAATTCCAAGAGATTTCTTCTCTAAGCACTTGCAAATACAAGCTGATTATCTTAAGTTTAGGCAGGAACTATACTTTCAACAGACTTGTATAATAATCTGAAGTTTTAATGAATTCTGTTTTAGCCTTATCTTTGCGATGCAAGACCAATATTACTGTGCCTATCCAAGGTATATTTAATGCATGTGAATATATCCTTTGAGTTATACTGATCTGAGTGCTTTCTGTTATGTCTGATAACCATAGTACTTCAAAGACAACGTTGTTTCTATTAATCTGATTGTCAAACTCCTACTAGGCAGAAGAAGGGTCTGCCCAGAATCCCGTGTTACATTAGCGTCCCTCACTACAAACCGAGTTGTTTCTGATTATGGATGTGGGTCCAACCTGACATATCATTAATTTAATCTCCATTTAACACACATAACCCAAGTCTAATGAGCCTTATGTTACTAAGCATACATACTCCTGATATATATATATATACATATATATATATATATATATATATATTTCTGTGTAACGCGAATGACCAGCATTATGTATCAGTATTAATGATAGTTTCAATGAACGTCAGTGGTCATTGTGCTCAGGTGTGAAACTCGGAGATATGTATATATTTCTGTGTAACGCGAATGACCAGCATTATGTATCAGTATTAATGATAGTTTCAATGAACGTCAGTGGTCATTGTGCTCAGGTGTGAAACTCGGAGATCTAATAATGTTAATGAAGTATCTCCTTAATGCCCTACACACATCTTTGTAGAAGAAATCCTTTACCTCATGCAGCCTTGCATATATACTCACTGCAAAGAGGGCCAATATAGAAAATAGATAGTATGTTATGACCTCTACGAGTGCTTTCACATGGCCTGAGAAGGGAGAGACAAAGGCAGAATTGGAGAAGATGAATCGCTTGTCCATGAGTATGATTTGGAAGCAATTTCGGTGCTATTCGGTGATCATCTCCTTCGCTTAGCAGTCTTAATGTTCTGCTACGAATAATATCTGTTTATAGCAATGGTTGGTATTATGAACTTCAGCGTTGAAAGTTTATAGCAGTGATTTTGGTGGATGTCCTCTTGTTCGATCGGTGTGGAGAATCTGAAGCTCCCACTTTCCTGTAGTTCCTTTATTCATTCCCCTAAGTGATATTAGATTCCATTGTATTGTCTTTGTGTTTTCGATACAAAGATTACAATGTGAATGTCTGTCATGGTAATTAATATGCGATGGACGGTTTCCTAAGAAGGCACGTCTCTTCCCTAACGAAACCTTTACATGTTGAACATTATTCCTTAATTTGCTAATGACTGGGTATAATTTGTTAGCGTGTGTTAATTCCAACCGCCTTTTCAGCTGAGTTTAGACGGTGTTTTATGGATGACCACTTGATAGGCTTAAGTTTTGTTCAGTCATTGGTGTTCGCTGATTTCAAAGCAAGCTTCAGTTTTGATCAGCAATTTTTGGATCACCATTTCTGACTACAGTGGAACTGATGTTTAATTCCTGACTGTAGTCTTCACCATAATTTGCTATTGCTAACTGTGGTTACTCATTACAACCTGTGGAACAAATCCATCCTATCTATTGAATTTGTTATGCATGTACATCAAGGACCATGAAACATCCTTGGATAATTCATCTAGGAAAGAAATCAGTGGTATTTTGCATTGCACAATAATGAAAGCTTTATCTGGAGTAGGCAAAAGGGATATACCATCCTCTGCCCATGCTAATGTTCATCCAGGTAGTTATTTTCTTGTTGCTATTTTGCAATTGATGGATTCTTCTTTGTCAAGAATTCTGTGCATAACAAAGAGAAAAGGAGATTCTGGTCATTCAACACCCTTTTATCAGATTTTACTTGAAACATATCATCACGCTCTTGATTTAGTAATGGATTTTATTGTAAATTGCCAGTACACAACACCAACTGGTATTTCAATGAGGGAGATAATGGATACAATGCTTGTGACAAATACACTCAGTGGGACCTGCAGTAACTTATTTTGTAAGTGAACTTGTTGTCACTAAGGATTGCACCCAATTTGCTAAGTGTTGAACCCAACAATCCTGTGAAACATGGGACTATTCTCAGGCTATGGGTAACCTATCCGAGAATAGACCTCTGGATTAAGGGTCGGCTTCCCTATGGATCACTTGAAACTTATCTAAACTTTTAGGAGGAAAGGGAGAGAGTACATAAAACAAACAACTGCATTTGAATGAAACAAAGGTGATCCACCGAACTTTAAAGAAGATCCACAACTGAAATGAGTTTACTTCAATAGCAAAACGAACTTAACTCACAACTCAATTTCACTTTCTTAAACTCTTAGTGAAACAAAGTACCTAGAATGCAGAAAAGGAAGAAAACTTCACAAATCTGATATTTTTGATTGCACACAAATCACATTACTGAATTAAGATAAATTCTTGGACACCAACTTGGATTCAACATACAGATTAAGGATATAGAAACATCACAGTAATCTTGCATATGACTTCAAAAGCAAACTCGGAATTATAGGAGAACAAGAAGGATCAATTTTTATTGCTGAAAAGAAACTAAATACAATTGTGTCGCTCAGAGCTACAACACTCCTATCAGAGAGAAAGAAATGATGAGCTAACCTCAATCACCAAAAGTGAGGTATATAAACTAAAAATTAGGAATCTGCATTCAAACTCCACTACCTCCTAAGAATAGAAAAAGGTCAAAAGTGGACCCATGAGGCTGCATCATAATTTGAATGCCAAATTCCCGAGTTTCTAGGGGGCGAGGAAAATGGGACCTAAAAATAGATAGTCAAGGAAGACTGCTCTATCCACTAAGTCATGCATCATAATAAAATTCTGACAATGGCTTATAAGATGCCATCTGTCAGAAATACAATAACATATGCAATGACTGCTACATTTAAAGCCTATCCCACTATGACACCAAATGGATCTAATATAATTTTAAATGATCTCAACCCAAAAATGGGGAGACGCATTTAAAAAAAACAATTATATTTCCAAAGAATCCACTTATGCCTAAATCACAAAATATGGACCATCATATATTTAAAATATTCTCAACCCAAAAGAATGGGGAAAACATTTAAAAGATTACATTACATAAAAGATCCATTAATTAAAAAGGGCACCTAAAGTAAAACAATTAATAGCCTCAACTCAAAAAATGAGGAGAAAATATCAATTGATCATTTGAAACAAAACCCCCTTCTGCCGCTGGCATTGTAGACTTTCCTTTCTGGCACCTGGCATCTCTCCATCTTCACTGGCAGTCTCTGAGCTCGGATTTGGAAACAACAACCTTTTGGATTCGTGGCACCATGTTGTTAGGTAGGCACTTGGGTTTTTTGGCATTCTGAATTCATCTTTTCATTTCATTTGGTTTCGATGGCACTGGATATGCATCAACTGTGTTTAATTATGTATTGATACTGCATTTCTGTGGGTGCATATTCTTCTTTATGAATGTGGCATTCAAAGTGTGCATTCACTGTGGAGATTTGCAATTGTTTTTACTTCTTTTGTTTGAGTTAGGGCATGGCATGAAGTTATTATTGCCTTTGGTATTGCTCATGCTTGACTGTTTCCACATGCTTGGAACCCTGTCACAATTTTTGTACATTGTTTTATGCTTGATCCTGAACGAACACGGGTATGATAGTGTGTGCCTCTGCATTTTGAATTGAAAGTAGGGCACTGTTTATTCATTGTACCAATTATAGCTTGTGAGTAGCACGGCTAGGGCATCATTCTCTTAACTTTTTGATTTCAAAAGCTAGTCTCGATCTTATGCATAGTGATGGCATTTTGTTTCCCTGTGAGTGCGTATTCAATATTATGGATATGGCATTCCCAACAGGAACTCCCCGTTTGTTGATTTGCAGCATCACTCTTAACTAGGGCACGACACTTGCATCTTATATATCAGGATCTCTACTGCTAATAACACCCATTTGTTACTATTCTCTGATGCATATCCCATGATTTTGATACACAAACAGTGAAGCTCGTGAATAACACAAGCTAGGGCATCTTATCCCTGCATAACCATGCTCGGACTCGGGCATTTCTCCTCGCTGCTCCATACATGATGAGGGCACGGTGCATTGTTTGTTCTTATCATGCCAGCCCGTGAGTCTAGATTGAATGGTATTGTGACTTGAGAGCGCCTACTGGTCTCCCCTTGTCGCTGGACAGGGCCTGTGTATATTGTTATTTGTTTAGACTGTTCCCGCTACCCTTAGATCACTCATTTTCATGTCTTGGAGACCCGTGAATGAAACTTCCTTTGCTATATAAACCGGTGCCTTTTGTTTCAAGTCACCACCACTCATGAATAGCCTGAGGGCAATGGTGCTGTGTCCATGGTATGTAGTTTATCGGTTTAATTGATGGTGCAAGCACGTGAACTATCACTTATGCTCATTGATTATGTCTAGAAAAACGTGCTGGCCCGAGAGCTATGTGGTGCATTTTATGCTCAAATCCATTGTTAACATTGATTGTTTGGCCTTCCGCATGGTCACTGTTGAATTGAGGCCTTGTTCCAATGTCTTGAGAGCCCGTGAATTTACATAGATCTAGCATGCTGTATGTTGTCTTCCATTTGATGCCGATATTGGGTTGTTGTAGTCATGTATATTCACCATTGGATTGATCTGTGTCTACATAAGATACCACTGTTGATAATGCCCACTAATGTTTGAAAGCTCGTGCCAGGTATCCACCTGCTGGCATTGTTCCTATTGCTATGTATTCTCCTGTTTGCACCTTCATACACTCATTGCTTCCATTGTTGAACTTATAAGAGCCTGAGAGTTGCACGACTCGTAAGTTGATAACTCCATCACCAATGCATGAGGCACTGTGAGTCTGGTTTGAGCATTGCATTGCTGACATATTATTATTTTCATGAGATCTTTCACCATTATGAACTTAAGGATACTATGACCTCTTTCATTCCTGCTATGATTAATTGCTCTGATTCATTGGACAGTGAGCTGTTGGTCATTGATGGACTATCTGGTTTGATTGTGCATGCATGATGTATGTATTTTTCATAAGATTTCCATGCTTGTGCACTGAATGGCCCCTCCAAAGCATTATAACATACCAGCTGGATTTTATTGCTTCATGAGGTCTCTGTTATGAATGCAAATGTGCTTGGGGAATACTTGAGGCCTTCAAGCTGTTTGATCTTTTGATGTTATTGGGATGTTGGTACCCTGCCGGTGATTCAGTGCTGATGCTTACACTTGTTTTGAATCTTATTGATTCCTTTTCTTCTGGATGACATTATGATTTCCCGTTTGAACAGATGCTGGTATATTAGTCCCTAATCACATTCACTGTCATAATGAGGCTGAAGATTGATTATGTTGCATCAATAGTGATGACTGCTACTTGGTTCCATCATTTGATTATGTCATGCCATATTGATCTTTGATTATCACATGGATAATAGCCTGTACATGTCATAGCATCAATGTATTATATTTGAGACATTATTCCATGTTGAGGCTTGTCTATGCATATTTACTTCCTGTAAATGGATTCCATGAATAATCATCAATTTCAAACCCACTAGCCAATTGCATAATATCTGTTGTGATCCTCACTGCATCATGTGTTGAGATCCATTCGAGGATATGCTGTTTGGTGCATCTATCAGAATGTTACTGCCTTGGATGCCCATTTGTATTGGCTGTATTCCTTAGTCCTATAGTGTAGTTTTAAGATAATCCTCATGCCGTAATGCTCCTAGAAATATGCAGATTTGTATACCCCTCTCTACTTTGATATTGATCTGATGCCCCCTGCAAGCTTTATCTGGATCTCCTTTGCTTTTGCACGATGTGTGCTCTTGGCCCTTGATGCGATCATCGATAGAAAACTTGAGGTTTTTCTATCATGATCCGCATCAAGGGCCCAGGTCATTCATTGGATTCATTGTTGGATCAGCTCCTCCTGTATCGGCACATGAAACAAACACGTCAGTGAAAACATGGTGCTTCATTTTGTTCTTTGGAGCCTTATGCACATGCCCTGAGCACAACCTTAATTAGAGGTACACGACTGAGTGTATATATGCATTCAATAGATATTGTGATACTAGCCATTGCATAGATCCATTAGATCTAACACACATCCCTCCTTCACTTTTTGCAGGCTTTGGATCTCAGGAGCTCTCTGGATAGGACCAGATCTGGACATCAATACTAGGCAATGTTTGGTACCCCAGTATTTAATAATTTTCTTTATGTATATGTATACTCATTCGTTTAATTCTGGTAACAGCGATGCTCACGGCCTGTGAGCTCAGGTAGATGTTTCTCCTTTCAGTTCTTTCCCTTTTGTACAGTATACATACATGCATGTGTAGCTTTAGATGCAATCCATTTCCTTTTACTTTCATGTACTTTGCAATGAAATGAGCACAAACTTAAACACGATCACTTAATAACACAAACTAGGGTACTGTAGCCTCATCTAGTAATTAGGTCTTCAATCTAAGAATGAGCAAAAATATGGCAACATTTTGGCAACCTCTTTGGAGTACTTGCCTGCTAAGTATCCTGACCAGCTGCTTTAAATATCCATTGGGCACAGAGTCATATAAGCCTCAAACTGGACTTAGTTCTTTTGGACAACCAATCCTCCTTTAACAAAAACTACTAATTGCTAGAGATAACTTCTCTTGCTTATTACTACTCACACCAAACTAGAAACCAAACTGAAAGCAACTGAAAACTTTAAACCAACTTGTGCCAGGCACTTAGGGAACACAAAAAACTGGAAACTTCTAAGCTACTAATGGACATGGTAGAAATAAACCTCAGAAACAAGCCTTGAGGTGTATCCCATTTACTGGAATGGGCAGCTCCTCTCCATCCATACTAGCCAACTGAAAAGCATTATGGGCTTTGCATCCAATCACCATGAAAGGCCCACTCCATATGACATCAAATTTAGTATGCCTCCCTGGTTTGTATTTTGCTTCATCCCATCTGAGGACTAGGTCCCCTTCCTTGAAAACTTTAGGTGTGGCTTTCTTATCAAAGTTTTTCTTCATCCGAGAATGATGAACTTCTAGGTTCTTCAGAGCTAGCTTTCTTGTTTCTTCGAGGTCAACCAGTTCAACAACCCTGACTTGCATAGCATCTTCCTCCATAAGATCAATTTCCTTGATTAAGCTCAAAGTAGGCAACTCAGTAGTCAAATGAATCCTAGCTTCTTTTCCATATACAAGTGTATAGGGTGAGTTACTTGTAGACCTCTTAGGTGTTATTCTGTCTACCCATAAGGCCAACTTTAACTTGCTGTGCCAATCTCTCTGGTTTCCTTCTATAGTTCTTTTGATGATTCTCAGTAAGTTTTTATTCGTTGATTCTGCCTGACCATTACCCTGAGGGTAATAGTTAGAAGAGGTACTCAGGAAGATATTGTGCTTGAGTGCCCATTTTGAAATTTTAGTTCCCAGGAATGCCATAGCATTGTCTGAAATGATAGAATATGGAGTGCCAAATCTAGACACAATGTCTTGATAGAAGTTTAAGACAGAGGTTTCATTTGCTTCCTTCAGTGCTACAACCTTTGTCCACTTGGTAAAATAGTCTGTAGCAGCAAGTATCCATTTGTGCCCAACACTGGATGGGGGGTTGATAGGTCCAATAAAATCCAATCCCCATTTTGAGAAAGACTGCTCTACCTTGATGGGATGAAGAGGGAGGGCTGCTAACTTTTGTTTTCCAGCAAATAGAGCATAGTTCTTGCATTTCCTTACCCAATTAAATGCATCTTTGTATAGGCTAGGCCAATAGTACCCAGCTCTCATCACTTTCATAGCAGTGGTTCTGGCTGCAAAGTGTCCTCCAGAACCTCCATCATGAAATTCCTCCAGTATTTTGTCCACTTGATTAGTTTCAACACATCTCAACATGATACCACTATGATCTCTCCTATATAGAACATCATCAATGATGACAAATGGAATAGCTTGGAGTCTAAAGTACCTTCTTTTACTCCTTTCAAGGCCTTGAGGGCACTAACCAGTCAAGAGATAATGTCTCATCTCTGTTGTCCAGCTTGTACCTTGTTCTACATTCTGGTTCATCAGAACAACTTCCTCCTTTTGTTGGTTTGGGTCTGCTATTCCTTCATTGAGCTGCTCACACAACCCCTTTCCTCTGATCAGCTTGGTCACTTTAATCTGAATGTCATACTCCATGACTTTGGTGACCCAACCAACCCTCTTATGGCTCAGGTCCTTATTCAGCAGGAAATCTTTTATGCAAGGGTGAGCAACCATTAGGTGCACTGTGTTATTGGATAACAAGTGCCTAAACTTTTTCAAACTCCTCACGATTGCTAGGACATGCTTTTCAACAGGAGTGTAATTAAGTTCATAACCATCTAGACCCTGACTGTAAAAAGCTACTGGCTGTTCTTGATTCTCAACATTCTGTTGAACTAACATACCAGAGATACTATCAATGTCCCCAAAAACATATAGGATAAAATCTTTAGAAAAGTCAGGGTTTATCAGAGTAGGAGCAAAGGCAATTGCTTCCTTGACTTCTTCAAAGCACCTTTTTCCTTCATTTTTCCAATGAAAGGTTGAGTTCTTCTTCAGCATCTGGGTCATAGGCTTAAGTAGTGTTGCAACATTTGGAATGAACCTTCTTAAGAAGTTGACTCTTCCAAGGAAACTCTGCAGTCCCTTCTTGTGAGCTGGCAGGGGTAGTGCCATGATGGCCTTTATCCTCTCAGGATCAATGGTTGTTCCTTGCTTAGAAACAATGTGTCCTAGTAATCTGCCTTCATGGACAACAAAAATGCATTTCTTAGGATTCAATGAAACTCCAAATTCTTTGCACCTTTCAAAGATCTATCTCAGATGGACCAGGTGATCATTAGTGTCTTTTGAAAAGATAGTTATATCATCCAAATAAACTAGGACAAACTTGTTCATTAAACCAGCAAATGCCATCTTCGTAGCTTTTTGGAATGTAGCACCAGTGTTAGACAGCCCAAAAGGCATCTTCATGTATGCCATGGTGCTCCATTTGGTGGTGAATGCAGTTTTATATTGATCTTCCTCCTTGACCAGGACCTGGTTATAACCAAAAAAGCCATCTAACAAAGAAAATTTGTCAGACCCTGAGACATACTGCAAAATCTGTTCCATGGATAGCAATGGGTGATGATATTTGAGAGAGGTTGTGTTAAGATATCTAAAATCCACACATAACTGGATTTCACCGCTCTTATTCCTAACTGGTACTAGATTGGAAACCCAAGAGGTGTGTTTAATGGAAAAAATAATATTGGCCTCAATCATTTTCCTCAACTCGATTTTCATCAAGACCTCTAACTTAGGATTGATAGGTCTCTATTTTTGTCTCACTGGTTTGGGATGGGGTTCTAGCTTAATGGTGTGCTGGGCTAAGTGAGGATCAAATCCTTTCAGATCATAGTATTCCCATGCAAAAACATCACTAAATTCTTGACAAAATGAAATAAAGGCCTGCTTTTCTGGCTATGTGCATACCTTTCCAAGCTTAAGGGATTTGTCCTTGAGAACCTCCACAGACTGGTAGTGCTCTTCTTTGACTGTCATAATGGCCTTGTCTCCTCTGAGTTGATCATCAAAGTTGAATATGGACTCAAATGTGACTAGTCTCTTAGGCAACTTATTACTTTTCAACTGTAGCATCTGGTCACTATACTGGTGAGCATGCTTGCTTTGGTTAACTTTAGAGAATTCAGCCTCTTCTATCAAAAAGTTAAAAATCTGTTCATCATTTTCAAAGACTTGCCAACTCACCTGATTGTCTGGTATAGATGGCCTTATCAGAACCTTTACATGTTGCAAGTCAGGACTTGTGATTTCTTTTGGAATATCATATTCTGCTCCCATGGCAGCCAACTTGTCTGCCTGTTTGTTCTGATTTCTTGGGACATCAACCAGATTAAAAGCACAAAAATCTTCTATTAAATCCCAAACCTTGTGCTTATACATCTTAAGTGTATCATTTTTTGTGAGATTAGTGCCACGAATTTGATTGACCACTAATTCACTATCACCTATAACTTCTAGGCATTTGATTCCTCTTTGTATAGCCCATTCTAAACCATGAATCAAAGCCTCATACTCTGTTGTATTATTGGTACAGCTGAAAGAAAAATGAACTGTAGAGTAATACCTTTGCCCTTCTGGAGAAATTAGGACAACTCCTCTTCCCGAACCAACTTTGCTTCTGGCACCATCAAAAAACAAGAACCACAACTCATCACTCTGATTTCCAGAATGTTTGTCTTTCTTCTTCATCAAATCTGGAATCACAACACTTTCTTCATGAATGATATGCATTCCAATACCAGAAATCTCCATGTTTCTAAAAGGGTTATCCTCCTCCAAATCTCTCTCAGCCCACTCATCTAGGACAATATCAGGAATCTTTCCAACAGTGGTTTCTAGTTTAGAATCACTTGGATCTTGCTCATGAAACATCATATTAGCATTTATAGGGCATGGAGTATAAGGTTCAACATGACTCTTTGCAAAAGCTTCAGACTTGATTCTAACCCTAGTCCTGT
Organism: Chamaecyparis obtusa; assembly: GCA_027943335.1. Lineage (NCBI taxonomy): Eukaryota > Viridiplantae > Streptophyta > Pinopsida > Cupressales > Cupressaceae > Chamaecyparis > Chamaecyparis obtusa. The sequence goes on along the minus strand of BSBK01001824.1, from coordinate 390,691 downwards.
ACCTGGTTCTAAAATATAGGTGGGACCAATTAGTTGAGAGATATCCCCCTAACTTGGCAGTGAATTCTCTAATTAGGCAGATAGCAAAGTGAGGAGGCAGGTCTAATATAGACATTTTGGGGAATGGAAAAATTGGGACATTCATGTAAAGTGAGGTGTAGGTTCTTAATGACTCCCAAGGTACTAACTGATGACCCATCCAACTAAACAACATGCCTGTCTATTGGCTCATAAGACAATCCTAAGAGATCTGCTAGCTGCTTAGAAATCACATAACTACTAGCTCCTGAATCTTTCATACAATTATGAACCAGGAAATCTCCAACAATAAGAGTTACATAGAAAGGAGGAGGTTTAACCTGTGGGGTAACAGTGGGCTGCAAGCTGGTTTCTTTGGTTTGTTGCTCCTTTTGAGGTGTTTCAGCCACTAGGACCCTAGGCTGCTCTGAAACACCTTCTTGATTTGATGAAATCTTAGCCAACTCGCTAAGTATTAGCTCCTTTTGACTAGGGATCGCCAGGGTGTCCATTAAAGGCACATTGATAGAGGTCTTCATCATTTGCTCTACAATATTAAAAGATCTCAAGTTCACTTTAGACTATCCTTTTGATGTAGCAATCTTTGTTTGTGTAGACACCAACTGTGTGGCCACCTTGATTGGTTCCTTAGCCTCTTTTGACTGGTTTAGGACCGAAACTTGAACTGCTTTGGGTTGTGGATTCACAACAGGAGCTTGCTAACTGGTAGAGGCCACTTGTTCAACCTCCAAAGCTTTCTTCTTAGAGCTTGTGTTGGCTACAACTGGGATGTAGTTTGGGTTATCATTTGGTGAAAAATTCACCCCACAAAAATCTTCCTTTTGAAAATTCACCAGTGCCACCTCAGGTGTCTGCAACTCATTTGGGGTAACAACTGGACCTTGCTGAACTTCTGGCTCTTGAACCATCTCTTGCGGCATCATCACATTGTTCTACACCACGAGGGCCTGAGCATAGCCATTAGGACACATCCCTTGGATATGTTGCTGATTACATGGGCAGCCCCATTGATATTCTTGCACTATGTTATTCTGAGCTATAGGAACCAGCTCTCTAGAAGCACTAGGAATGTTAGGATTATAAGGCTGACTGAATTTTTGGTTATAATTCCTTGCTTGACCTTGCTGGCCTTGTTGGTATTGGGGCCTGTTCTGTTGGTAATGATTTTGATAGGGCTACTGATAAGGCTGTTGATATGGTTGTTGGTAAGGTTGGGACTGCTGTTTCTTTAGACTAACCAACTCATTAGTAACTGTTTGCAAGACCTTTTTAATCTCGTTCAGCTCTTGGGATTGATTCACAATTGGACTAGCAACTTGTTGAGGAGGAGCTGGGAGAGGTGGAATAGATGCCAAGGTTGGAATTGCTTTAGGAACAGGATGAAGCTCAGGGAAAATAGGCATTGGAGGCCTTGGGGCTATCTTTCCTACTTGGATTAGGCTATTTTTAGCTCTTATGGCAAGATCGTATGTTGTTGGTAAATTAGTCCCTCCCATAGATTGGATCATAATAGAGATATCACTATTAAGGGCTCTTAGATAGTATAGAAAAGCATGCTGGCTTGAAGGTCTAACCGTAGTTGGTATTCTATTCCATGTCCTCTGAAATCTGAAGTTAAAATCCATCATATATTCTTGGGGTGATCTTTTAATAGAAGTCAAATGCTCAACTAATGAGAGATGATCTGATTTATCCTCAAATTGATTGGTCAAGGCTTGACCCAACCCATCCCAATCAGTTATAGAACCAACTGCTCGGCCTCTAAACCATTGTAACACTTTGCCTTTGAGGGAAGCTGCCAACAACCTCACAGCCACATTATCCTAGGTTATATTATGAAGGGCACAAAGGGATGCTACATCTCTTATATGCTCAATAGTTGAGGTCTGATCCTCTCTTGTAAAAATAGGCAAACTTTTAAGGGCTGATATGGGTATGTCATTATGCCGCTGCAAATTCAAGGGGCTGCCTTGATTAAAAGCTACAAAAGCAAGTTGTTTAGCCATTGGAGGATTAAGGGGAGCTTGATTTGCTAGTGCTACTTGCACTAGCTGGATTTGGGGATTGGTTGCAGGAATGCGAGTAGGACTAGGAGTAGGATTAAGAGTAGGATTTCAGATTTTGATGCACTAGTTTGGGCTGCTTAGACCTCTTTTTGACAGATGGCAGCTCCGCATACACAAAAGGATTCTTACTTTGCCTAGTTGGGATTCCACTCATAAACTTATATACTGATCTGCATAAAACACCATTAAAGTCGCCAGGTATGATTTCAAAACACTGTCACTGCTCATACCACACAATAACTTGCATAAATATTTCTAGAAAAATGGACTTATCGAGTCTTCAGTCCCACCGGGCGTGCCAAAAACTGTTGTCACTAAGGATTGCACCCAATTTGCTAAGTGTTGAACCCAGCAATCCTGTGAAACATGAGACTATTCTCAGGCTGTGGGTAACCTATCCGAGAATAGACCTCCGGATTAAGGGCCGGCTTCCCTATGGATCACATGAAACTTATCTAAACTTTTAGGAGGAAAGGGAGAGAGTACATAAAACAAACAATTGCATTTGAATAAAACAAAGGTGATCCACCGAACTATAAAGAAGATCCACAACTGAAATGAGTTTACTTCAACAACAAAACGAACTTAACTCACAACTCAATCCCACTTTCTTAAACTCTTAGTGAAACAAGGTACCTAGAATGCAGAAAAGGAAAAAAACTTCACAAATCTGATATTTTTGATTGCACACAAATCACACTACTGAATTAAGATAAATTCCTAAACACCAACTTGGATTCAACATGCAGATTAAGGATATAGGAACATCACAGTAATCTTGCATATGACTTCAAAAGAAAACCCGAAATTATACGAGAACAAGAAAGATCAATTTTTATTGCTGAAAAGAAACTAAGTACAATTGTGTCTCTCAGAGCTACAACACTCCTATCAGAGAGAAAGAAATGAAGAGCTAACCTCAATCACCAAAAGTGAGAGGTATATAAACTAAAAACTAGGAATCTGCATTCAAACTCCACTACCTCCTAAGAATAGAAAAAGGTCAAAAGTGGACCCATGAGGCTGCATCATAATTTGAATGCCAGATTCCTGAGTTTCTAGGGGGTGAGGAAAATGGGACCTAAAAATAGATAGTCAAGGAAAACTGCTCTATCCACTAAGTCATGCATCATAATAAAATTCTGACAATGGCTTATAAGATGCCATCTGTCAGAAATACAATAACATATGCAATGACTGCTACATTTAAAGCCTATCCCACTATGACACCAAATGGATCTAATATAGTTTTAAATGATCTCAACCCAAAAATGGGGAGACACATTTTAAAAAAATAATTATATTTCCAAAGAATCCACCTATGCCTAAATCACAAAATATGGACCATCATATATTTAAAGTATTCTCAACCCAAAAGAATGGGGAAAACATTTAAAACATTACATTACATAAAAGATCCATTAATTAAAAAGGACACCTAAAGTAAAACAATTAATAGCCTCAACTCAAAAAATGAGGAGAAAATATCAATTGATCATTTGAAACAAAACCCCCTTCTGCCGCTGGCATTGTAGACTTTCCTTTTTGGCACCTGGCATCTCTCCATCTTCATTGGCAGTCTCTGAGCTCGGATTTGGAAACAACAACCTTTTGGATTCGTGGCACCGTGTTGTTAAGTAGGCACTTAGGTTTTTTGGCATTCTGAATTCATCTTTTCATTTCATTTGGTTTCGATGGCACTGGATATGCATCAACTGTGTTTAATTATGTATTGATACTGCATTTCTATGGGTGCATATTCTTCTTTATGAATATGGCATTCAAAGTGTGCATTCACTGTGGAGATTTGCAATTGTTTTTACTTCTTTTGTTTGAGTTAGGGCACGACATGAAGTTATTATTGCCTTTGGTATTGCTCATGCTTGATTGTTTCCACATGCTTGGAACCCTGTCACAATTTTTGTACATTGTTTTATGCTTGATCCTGAAAGAACACAGGTATGATAGTGTATGCCTCTACATTTTGAATTGAAAGTAGGGCACTGTTTATTCATTGTACCAATTATATCCTGTGAGTAGCACGGCTAGGGAATCATTCTCTTCTTAACTCTTTGATTTCAAATGTTGGTCTCGATCTTATGCATAGTGATGGCATTTTGTTTCCTTGTGAGTGCGTATTCAATATTATGGATATGGCATTCCCAACAGGAACTCCCCGTTTGTTGATTTGCAGCATCACTCTTAACTAGGGCACGACACTTGCATCTTATATATCAAAATCTCTATTGCTAATAACACCCATTTGTTACTATTCTCTAATGCATATCCCATGATTTTGATACACAAACAGTGAAGCTCGTGAATAACAAAAGCTAGGGCATCCTATCCCTGCATTACCATGCTCAGACTCCAGCATTTCTCCTCACTGCTCCATACATGATGAGGGCACGGTGCATTGTTTGTTCTTCTCATGCCAGCTCGTGAGTCTTGATTGAATGGTATTGTGACTTGAGAGCACCTACTGGTCTCCCCTTGTCGCTGGACAGGGCATGTGTATATTGTTATTTGTTTAGACTGTTCCCGCTACCCTTAGATCACTCATTTTCATGCCTTGGGGACCCGTGAATGAAACCTCCTTTGCTATATAAACTGGTGCCTTCTGTTTTAGGTCACCACCACTCATGAATAGCCTGAGGGCAATGGTGCTGTGTCCATGGTATGTAGTTTAACGGTTTAACTGATGGTGCAAGCGTGTGAACTATCACTTATGCTCATTGATTATGTCTTGAAAAATGTGCCAGCCTGAGAGATATGTGGTGCATTTTATGCTCAAATCCATTGTTAACATTGACTGTTTGGCCTTCCGCATGGTCACTATTGAACTGAGGCCTTGTTCCTGTTAGATTAGGTGAAAAATTAATCTCCCAAGAACACCTGCATGCATAACCCTGTCACATGGAAGAAGCAAATAACAGAAAGCAAGAAAATCATGGAGGCCAAAAAGCCAGAGACATCATATGCACATTCAAAAGAACAATCTATTATGAATAATGCATTGAGTTGCTAAAAAATACAAAGAGGGAATCCTTATAAAAGGATACCAAAACCCTAAAGGTGAAAACCCTAAAGAATAATAATATGCCTAAGTCTAACTTAAGTGTAGAGAATAATAGACTAATAATTAAATTAATTAATTATTAGCTATAATATGACTACTCTAACACCCCCCCTTAAGTGTAACTTAGGGAGAAGCTAAACAAACTAAGGACTAAAAGATGCATGAAAACAAAAATGCATGAAAGAGCAATGGGTCTCGGCAACAAGGCCTGATCAGGTACCCAAGTACAAGAAATAAACTAGATGAAGGAAACAAAGCCTCCAATCTAGGGAATGTCCCAAAGAAAGGAACAAGAAAGAGCATGAAGCATCTCCGAAGCATGAAGATGCAAACACTATAAGAAGAAACTGCTGGAACCCCCACTGAAATAGTGCATGACCAGGTAGAGAAGACAAAGTCTGAAGAGCTGATCAATCAAAGAGGTGACCTCCAAAAGTAGGAATGAATGAGTGTCTATATAGTGGATGAACCATCTCACCGAAATGCATAAGTGCCTAGCCACTGCATCTGCCTAGTACATAGGAACAAAAACTGTATACGTAGATCACTCAATCGAACTAAGGAAGCAATAGAACCAACAGGTGAACCCCCCCCATAATGCAGAATAGAGAGAGGGGTGACAGGAACACTAAAATGCAATGCCAGAAACATCTGCAAGAAGAAGAATCAAGAACACCAACAGTGCAACAGAAGTACAAGCACAGGATAAAGGGCTATGTCATAGACACACATCATGGGCTAATGTCATGGAAGGTACACTCACTTGACAAAGGTGGATGAGCACAAAAGGAAAAACATCATAACCCCCCATGGCACTTTATAGCTAAGTGCGAGTACAAACAAACACAAGGAGTACAAGATCCCATATATGCAAAAGCAGGCACTTTATCTCAGTGCGTTTACAGAAAAAGAAATGCTACAGAAGAGAAGCATACAATGCTAAGAAGTTAGAAAGAAGAGTGAGCCAGAAGAACAGAAGAAGAGATCCCAGGACCTGTAGAACCCAAGTAATCCGCCAGAGTGCGAAAGTGCAAAACTCAGAGGAGAGAAAACCTGGAGTAGAATCTGGATAAAAGACCCTTGCAACTGAATAACTCATAGAACCAGCTTTCCAACGATATATGGTGAGCCCAAAAATGAGTCCGGATGAGCGAGATATGGCTCCCAGAAGGCAAAAAATAAACATCATCTTTGATAGAAAAAAACACTGTCAAAACAGCAGAGCCAAGAACTCTAACCTCCATAATCGGAAAGAGCTCGGAAAGAGCTTTCCGACGATATAAAGAAGTCCAAAAAAATCCTCCGTATGCTCAAGATATTGCAAAAAAAGCCCAGGTACCCTAAAAAGGCTTCAAAATAAATTTTTAAGCCCCTAGGGCTGGAAAACACAAAGCCCCTGGGCGCATGGCACGCACAGGGGGCTAAACCCAGAACTCCCGGTCACCCATGTGACCACCGCGGGGCTTAAAACCCGCCGGGCCGGCAGGGCGGAGCGGAGCAGGGCCGAGAGGCGGCGCACAGTGCGGTGGAGCTGGTAGGGGCCGGCGGAGGAGGCCAGCGGGGTGGCGGAGGAGCCGGCGGCGGCTCTACAGCGAAGCGGAGCGGGGGCCGCAATGGTGGCGGAGCGGAGGGAGCCCGGTGGCCAGTGATGGGGGCGATGGTAGGGGCCGTGGCAGCGCTTCCAGCTGCTGGCGGCTCGGCGGAGGCCGCGGGGTGGTGCCCGGGTGGCCGCCCCCTAGTAAAAAAATTTTTATTTTTATTTTTAAATCACCGTCTCGATCCACGTGCCAGGCCGTACGGCCTAGTATCCAAAAAAAATTTGCCTCAAATTGCAAAGGTGTCCAAAATAGACAAATTTTATATGAATTCTAGCTATCTCAGACCTTCCGGATGCAATGGTGGCATCCGTTTTTGCTCAAAATGCCCCCCAAAAAATAACATCCTACTTCTGAATCACTTCAACAAAAACACGAACATCGAGCAGCAAGATGGCTCTGATACCATGTTAGATTAGGTAAAAAACTAATCTCCCAAGAACACCTGCATGCATAACCCTGTCACATGGAAGAAGCAAATAACAGAAAGCAAGAAAATCATGGAGGCCAAAAAGCCAGAGACATCATATGCACATTCAAAAGAACAATCTATTATGAATAATGCATTGAGTTGCTAAAAAATACAAAGAGGGAATCCTTATAAAAGGATACCAAAACCCTAAAGGTGAAAACCCTAAAGAATAATAATATGCCTAAGTCTAACTTAAGTGTAGAGAATAATAGGCTAATAATTAAATTAATTAATTATTAGCTATAATATGACTACTCTAACAGTTCCAATGTCTTGAGAGCCCGTGAATTTACATAGATCTAGCATGCTCTATGTTGTCTTTCGTTTGATGTCGATATTGGGTTGCTGTAGTCATGTATATTCACCATTGGATTGATCTGTGTCTACATAAGATACCACTGTTGATAATGCCCACTGATGTTTGAAAGCTCGTGCCAGGTTCCACCTGCTAGCATTGTTCCTACTGCTATGTATTCTCCTGTCTGCACCTTCATACACTCATTGCTTCCATTGTTGAACTTATAAGAGCTCGAGAGTTGCATGACTCATAAGTTGATAACTCCATCACCAATGCATGAGGCACCGTGAGTCTGGTTTGAGCATTGCATTGCTGACATATTATTATTTTCATGAGATCTTTCACCATTATGAACTTAAGGATACTATGACCTCTTTCATTCCTGATGTGATTAGTTGCTCTGATTCATTGGACCGTGAGCTGTTGGTCGTTGATGGACTATCTGGTTTGATTGTGCATGCATGATGTATGTATTTTTCATAATATTTCCATGCTTGTGCACTAAATGGCCTCTCCAAAGCATTATAACATACCAGCTGGATTTAATTGCTTCATGAGGTCTCTGTTATGAATGCAAATGTGCTTGGGGAATACTTGAGGCCTTCAAGCTGTTTGATCTTTTGATGTTATTGGGATGTTGGTACCCTGCCGGCTATTCAGTGCTGATGCTTACACTTGTGTTGAATCTTATTGATTCCTTTTCTTCTGGATGCCATTATGATTTCCCGTTTGAACAGATGTTGGTATATTAGTCCCTAATCACATTCACTGTCATAATGAGGCTGAAGATTGATTATGCTGCATCAATATTGATGACTGCTACTTGGTTCCATCATTTGATTATGTCATGCCATGTTGATCTTTGGTTATCACATGGATAATAACATGTACATGTCATAGCATCAATGTATTATATTTGAGACATTATTTCATGTTGAGGCCTATCTATGCGTATTTACTTCCTGTATATGGATTCCATGAATAATCATCAATTCCAAACCCACTAGCCAATTGCATAATATCTGTTGTGACCCTCACTACATCATGTGTTGAGATCCATTTGAGGATATGTTGTTTGGTGAATCTATCAGAATGTTACTACCTTGGATGCCCATTTGTATTGGCTGTATTCCTTAGTCCTATAGTGTAGTTTTAAGATAATCTTCATGCCATAATGCTCCTAGAAATATGCAGATTTGTATACCCCTCTCTGCTTTGATATTGATCAGATGCCCCCTGCAAGATCTCTTTTGCTAGTGTTTGACCATGTTTCACTGATCTTTATTGATGTGGCTTTATCTGGATCTCCTTTGCTTTTGCACGATGTGTGCTCTTGGCCCTTGATGTGATCATCGATAGAAAACTTGAGGTTTTTCTATCATGATCGGCATCAAGGGCCCAGGTCATTCATTAGATTCATTGGTGGATTAGCTCCTCTTGTATCTGCACATGAAATAAACACGTTAGTGAAAACATGGTGCGTCATTTTGTTCTTTGGAGCCTTATGCACATGCCCTGAGCAAAACCTTTATTAGAGGTGCACGACTGACTGTATATATGCATTCAGTAGATATTGTGATACCAGCCATTGCATAGATCCATTGGATCTAACCCACATCCCTCCTTCACTTTTTGTAGGCTCTGGATCTTAGGAGCTCTTTGGATAGGACAGGATCCGGACATCAATACCAGGCAATGTCTGGTACCCCAATATTTAATAATTTTCTTTATGTATATGTATACTCATTCGTTTAATTCTGGTAATGGCTATGCTCACGGCCTGTGTGAGCTCAGATAGATGTTTCTCCTTTCAGTTCTTTCCCTTTTGTACAGTATACATACATGCATGTGTAGCTTTAGATGTAGTGCATTTCTTTTTACTTTCATGTACTTTGCAATGAAATGAACACAAACTTAAACAAGATCACTTAATAATACAAACTAGGGTACTATAGCCTCATCTAGTAATTAGGTCTTCAATCTAAGAATGAGCAAAAATATGGCAACAAAACTATTTGTGAAGTGTCAAATGTGTTCAGACTTGTTATGTAAGGGGTATGTGATTTTTCTCAAGTCACTGATGAGCCTCTTCATTTTGGAGCATGGTGGAATTGATTGGTTAAGAAAATTGATGGAATCTTCAGAATTATCAATGGATTCTTCTAATTCAACTTCTCAAATAGTTTTGAACCAAGTGGTGGCAAAAACTTATTTTAATGAACACTATTGTCTTTGTAATTGCATGGTATTTAACTGAGAATATTTTTTTGCAGGGTGAGAAATTGGTGGACAAACAAGGACCCTTGAGCATTGAATCACAGTTGGTACCCGTGTTAACAAACTTCCTTAAAAAAAGGCAACAACATTTATCATGTTATCGTGTTCATGATCTAGGGTATGCCTACACCGACTCTAAGAAAAAATCCAAAATTATATCAAATTTTAAATTGTTGTTTCAATGGAAGTATTGATATTTCATTTGAGCTATTTTAAAGATTTTCATGCCCTTGAATGTTGTATTGTTCTCTTTGATTTCTTGATTTCTTGTCCATCTCTCTCAAATTCTTGGGTACAACTGCCTTGATAGAGCTAGTAAGAAAGAGACGGTTGGACGGGTAGAGGAGGTAGATATATCAGAGAGCGTCACAAAATTATGAAAGGCTAATGGTTTCTATGCATTTATTAGAAGTATGATACATATTGAAGGTCAGGGCACAAATGATCCTAGTGACCTTATCGATTTCATTCTATGCAAGGAGAGTAAGGATTATTCAACTTGGCTATAGAAGCAATGCAAGATTAGACAAAAGAAATATCACCAAGAATTTTCCCAAAGAATGAAAGAACAAAAAAAACTTCTGCTGTTATTAGCAGGAGACATGTACAACGTGTAAATATTCCAAAAGCTGAAACATGTATAATGAAACTAGAGAGCATCATAAAATCAGGAAAGGCTAATTGGAGCAATGCATTTATTGAAAGTATGATAAAGATTTAGGGTCAGGGCACAAAAGATCCTAGTGACCTTAGTGATTTCCCTGTATGCAAGGAAACAGTCTGCAACAATGAATATACTTTGTCTGATATAAGACTGAAATGAGAAACACAAATAGACACTTTCTGTGTTATGATCTAGTGGCAATACTGCTCTATATAGGTAAGGAAGCAACTAGTACCTCACTCCTATATCATCAACAAGATTGACAACTTCTTTGAAGGTTGAGAAGGCAAAAAAGGTCTTGCTTTGAGTCACTTGGCTACTATTGGTAATTTGCATGCTTCTCACGACTATTTAGAGAAGAAATTTGTAGTGTCCCCTTTCCAATCCTATGGAAATTGGGAATGATCTCTTTAAATTGCAAGAGATCTCTTTCTGTAAGCACTTGCAAATACAAGCTGATTATCTTAAGTTTATGCAAGAACTATACTTTCAATAGACTTGTATAATAATCTGAAGTCTTATGAATTTTGATTTAGCCTTATCTTTGTGATGCAAGACCAATATTACTATGCCTATCCAAGGTATATTTAATGTATGTGAATATATCCTTTGATTTATACTGATTTGAGTGCTTGCTGCTATGTTTGATAACCATAGTACTTCAAAGACAATGTTGTTTCTATTAATCTGATTGTCACACTCCTACAAGGCAGAAGGAGGGTTCCCAGAATCGCGTGTTACATTAGCGTCCCTCACTACAAACCAAGTCTAATGAGCCTCATGTTACATTAGCGTCCATTTAATACACTTAACCCATGTCTAATGAGCCTCATGTTACTAAGCATAGATACTCCTGATATATATATATATATATATATATATATATATATATATATATATATATATTTGTGTAACGTGAGTGACGAGCATTATGTATCAGTATTAATGATAAATTCAACAAATGTCAGTGGTCATTCTGCTCAGGTGTGAAACTCGGAGATCTAATAATGTTAATGAAGTATCATCTTAATGCCCTACGGACATCTTTGTACATGAAACCCTTTACCTCATGCAGCCTTGCATATATACTCACTGCAAAGAGGGCCAATATAGCATATAGATAGTAGGTCATGATGTCTACTAGTGCTTTCACATTGCTCGAGAAGGGAGAGACAACGACAGAATTGGAGAAGATGAATCGCCTGTCCGAGTATGGTTTGGATGCAATTTTGGTGCTATTCGGTGATCATCTCCTTCGCTTAGCTGTCTCAATATTCTGTTACGAATAATATCTATTTATAGCAATGGTTGGTAGTATGACCTTCAACATTGAAAGTTTATAGCAGTGATTTTGGTGGATGTCCTCTTGTTCGATCAATGTGGAGAATCTAAAGCTCCCACTTTCATGTAGTTCCTCTGCTCATTCCCCTAAGCAATGTTAGATTCCATTGTATTGTCTGTGTCTTTTCGATACAAAGATTACAATGTGAATGTCTGTCATGGTAATTAACATGCAATGGAGGGTTTCCTAAGAAGGCACATCTCTCCCCTAACGACACCTTTACATTTTGAACATTATTCCTTAATTTGCTAATGAATGGGTATAATTTGTTAGCGTGTTAATTCCAACAGCCTATTCAGCTGAGTTCAGACGGTGTTTTATGGATGACCACTTGATAGGATTAAGTTTTGTTCAGTCATTGGTGTTCGCCGATTTCAAAGCAAGCTTCAGTTTTGATCAACAATTTTTGGATCACCGTTTCTAACTACAGTGGAACTGATGTTTAATTCCTGACTATAGTCATCACCATAATTTTCTATTGCTAACTGTGGTTACTCATTACAACACGTAGAACAAATTCATCCAATCTATTGAATTTATTATCCATGTACACCAAGGACCATGAAGCATCCCTGGATAATTTATCTAGGAAAGAAATCAATGGTATCTTGCATTGCACAATAATGAAAGCTTTATTTGGTGTAGGCAAAAGTGATATACCATCCTCTGCCCATGCTAATATTCATCTAGGTACTTATTTTCTTGCTGCTTTTCTACAACTGATGGGTTCTTCTTTGTCAAGAATTCTGTGCATAACAAAGAGAAAAGGAGATTCTGGTCATTCAACACCCTTTTATCAGATTTTACTTGAAACATATCATCACGCTATTGATTTAGTAATGGATTTTATTGTAAATTGCCAGTACACAACATCAATTGTTATTGCATTGAGGGAGATAATGGATAAAATGCATGTGACAAATAAACACTCATTGGGACCTGCAGTAACTTATTTTGTAGGTGAACTATTTGTGAAGTGTCAAATGGGTTTAGAATTGTTATGTAAGGGGTATGTGATTTTTCTCAAGTCACTGATGAGCCTCTTCATTTTGGAGCATGGTGGAATTGATTGCTTAAGGGCATTGATGGAATCTTCAGGATTATCAGTGGATTCTTCTGATTCAACTTCTCAAATAGTTTTGAACCAAGTGATGGCGAAAACTTATTTTTATAAACAATATTGTCTTTGTAATTGCATGGTATTGAACTGAGAATATTTTTTTGCAGGGTGAGAAATTGGTGGACAATCAAGGACCCTTGAGCATTGAACCACAAATGGTACCCGTGCTAACAAACTTCCTTAAAAAGAGGCAACAACATTTATCATGTTATCGTGCTCATGATCTAGGGTATGCCTCCACTGACTCTAAGAAAACATCCAAAATTATATCAAATTTTAAATTGTTGTTTTAATGAAAGTATTGATTTTTCATTTGAGCTATTTTAAAGATTTTCATGCCCTTGAATGTTGTATTGTTCTATTTGATTTATTGATTTCTTGTCCATCTCTCTCAAATTCTTGGGTACAACTGCCTTGACACAACTAGTAAGAAAGAGATGGTTGGTCAGGTAGAGGAGGTGAATATATCAAAGAGCATCACAAAATTAGGAAAGGCTAATGGTTTCAATGCTTTAATTAGAAGCATGATAAAGATTGAAGGTCAGGGCACAAATGATCCTAGTGACCTTAGCGATTTAATTGTATGCAAGGAGAGTAAGGATTATTCAGCTTGGCTACAGAAGTGACGCAAGATTAGGCAAAATAAATATCACCAAGAATTTTTCCAAACAATGAAAGAACAGAAAAAACTTCTGCAACTGTTAGCAGGAGACAAGTAGGTACAACGTGTAAATATTCCAAAAGATGAAACATGTATAATGATATCAGAGAGTATCATAAAATCAGGAAATGCTAATGGGAACAATGCATTTATTGAAAGTATGATAAAGATTCAGGATCAGGGCACATAAGATCCTAGTGACCTTAGTGATTTCCCTGTATGCAAGGAAACGGTCTGCAACAATGAATGTACTTTGTTTGATATAAGACTGAAATGAGAAACACAAATATACACTTTCTGTGTTATGATCTAGTGGCAATACTGCTCTATATAGGTAAGGAAGCAACTAACACCTCACTTCTATATCATTAGCAAGATTGACAACTTTTTTGAAGGTTGAGAAGGCAAAAAAGGTCTTGCTTTGAGTAACTTGGCTACTGTTGGTAATCTGCATGCTTCTCACGACTATTTAGAGAAGAAATTTGTAATTTCCCCTTTCCAGTCCTATGGAAATTGGGAATAATCTCTTTAAATTGCAAGAGATTTCTTTCTCTAAGCACTTGCAAATACAAGCTGATTATCTTTAGTTTATGCAAGAACTACACTTTCAACAGACTTGTATAATAATCTGAAGTCTTATAAATTCTGATTTAGCCTTATCTTTGTGATGCAAGACCAATATTACTATGCCTATCCAAGGTATATTTAATGTATGTGAATATATCCTTTGAGTTATACTGATCTGAGTGCTTGCTGTTATGTCTGATAACCATAGTACTTCAAAGACAACGTTGGTTCTATTAATCTGATTGTCAAACTCCTACAAGGTAGAAGGAGGGTCTGCCCAAAATCTTGTGTTACATTAGCATCCCTCACTACAAACCGAGATGTTTCTGATTATGAATGTGGGTCCAACCTGACATATCATTAGTTTAATCTCCATTTAACAAAGTCTAATGGTATGTATGTATGTATGTATGTGTGTGTGTATGTATGTGTGTATGTATGTGTGTATGTATGTATGTGTGTATGTATGTATGTGTGTATGTATGTATGTGTGTGTGTATGTATGTGTGTATGTATGTCTGTATGTATGTGTGTATGTGTGTATGTGTGTATGTATGTATGTATGTATGTCTATATGTGTGTATGTATGTATGTATGTGTGTATGTGTGTATGTATGTATGTATGTGTGTATGTGTGTATGTATGTATGTATGTATGTATGTATGTATGACCAGGATTATGTATCAGTATTAATGACAAGTTCAATGAACGTCACTGGTCATTGTGCTCAAGTGTCAAACTCAGAGATCTAATAATGTTAATGAAGTATCTCCTTAATGCCCTACACACATCTCTGTAGATGAAATCCTTTACCTCATGCAGCTTTGCATATATACTCACTGCAAAGAGGGCCAATATAGCATATAGATAGTATGTCATGACCTCTACGAGTGCTTTCACATGGCCTGGGAAGGGAGAGACAACAATAAAACTGGAGAAGATGAATCACCTTTCCCTGAGTATGGTTTGGAAGCAATTTTGGTGCTATTCGGTGATTATCTCCTTTGCTTAGCTATCTCAATATTCTGCTACAAATAATATATGTTTATAGGAATGGTTGGTATTATGACCTTCAACATTGAAAGTATATAGCAATGATTTTGGTGGATGTCCTCTTGTTTGATCGATGTGGAGAATTTGAAGCTCCCACTTTCATGTAGTTCCTCTGCTCATTCCCCTAAGCAATGTTAGATTCCACTATATTGTCTGTGTGTTTTCGATGCAAAGATTACAGTGTGAATGTCTGTCATGGTAATTAATATGCGATGGATGGTTTCCTAAGAAGGCACGTCTCTTCCCTAATGA
Source organism: Chamaecyparis obtusa (assembly GCA_027943335.1). Classification (NCBI taxonomy): domain Eukaryota; kingdom Viridiplantae; phylum Streptophyta; class Pinopsida; order Cupressales; family Cupressaceae; genus Chamaecyparis; species Chamaecyparis obtusa. Next base: position 375,206 of record BSBK01001824.1, on the reverse strand, counting down.
CACCTTTACATGTTGAACATTATTCCTTAATTTGCTAATGAACGGGTATAATTTGTTAGTGTGTGTTAATTCCAATCGCCTATTCAGCTGAGTTCAGATGATGTTTTATGGATGATCTCTTGTCAGGCTTAAGTTTTGTTCAGTCATTGGTGTTCACCGATTTCAAAGCAAGGTTCAGTTTTGATCAATAATTTTTGGATCACTGTTTCTGACTACAGTGGAACTGATGTTTTATTCCTAACTGTAGTCTTCACCATAATTTTCTATTGCTAACTGTGGTTACTCATTACAACCTGTGGAACAAATTCATCCAATCTATTGAATTTGTTATGCATGTACATCAAGGACCATGAAACATCCCTAGATAATTTATCTACGAAAGAAATTAGTGGTATCTTGCATTGCACAATAATGAAAACTTTATCTGGAGTAGGAAAAAGTGATATACCATCCTCTGCCCATGCTAATATTCATCCTAGTACTCATTTTCTTGCTGCTATTCTACAACTGATGGGTTCTTCTTTGTCAAGAATTCTGTGCATAACAAAGAGAAAAGGAGATTCTGGTCATTCAACACCCTTTTATTAGATTTTACTTGAAACATATCATCATGCTATTGATTTAGTAATGGATTTTATTGTAAATTGCCAATACACAACACCAATTGGTATTTGATTGAGGGAGATAATGGATAAAATGTTTGTGACAAATAAACACTCAGTGGGACCTGCAATAACTTATTTTGAAGGTGAACTATTTGTGAAGTGTGAAATGGGTTTAGAGTTGTTATTTAAGGGGTATGTGATTTTTCTCAAGTCATTGATGAGCCTCTTCATTTTGGAGCATTGTGGAATTGATTGCTTAAGGGCATTGATGGAATCTTCAGAATTGTTAGTGGATTCTTCTGATTCAACTTGTCAAATAGTTTTGAGCCAGGTGATGCTGAAAACTTATTTTAATGAACAATTTTGTCTTTGTAATTGCATGGTATTTAACTGAGAATCTTTTTTTAGCAAGGTGAGAAATTGGTGGACAAACAAGGACCCTTGAGAATTGAACCATAGTTGGTACCTGTGCTAACAAATTTCCTTAAAATGAGGCAACAACATTTATCATGTTATCATGTTCATGATCTAGGGTATGCCTCCACTGACTCTAAGAAAAAATCCAAAATTATATCAAATTTTAAATTGTTGTTTCAATGAAAGTATTGATTTTTCATTTGAGCTATTTGAAAGATTTTCATGCCCTTGAATGCTGTATTGTTCTCTTTGATTTATTGATTTCTTGTCCATCTCTCTCAAATTCTTGGGTACAACTGCCTTGACAGAGCTAGTAAGAAAGAGATTATTGGTCAGGTAGAGGAGGTGGATATATCAGAGAGCATCACAAAATTAGGAAAGGCTAATGGTTTCAATGCATTTATTAAAAGTATGATAAAGATTGAAGGTCAGGGCACAAATGATCCTAGTGACCTTAGCGATTTCATTGTATGCAAGGAGAGTAAGGATTATTCAGCTTGGCTACAGAAGCAACTTAAGATTAGGTAAAAGAAATATCACCAAGAATTTTTTCAAAGAATGAAAGAACAAAAAAAACTTCTGTTGTTGTTAGCAGGAGACAAATTGGTACACCGTGTAAATATTCCAAAAGCTAAAACATGTATAATGAAATCAGAGAGCATCATAAAATTAGGAAAGGCTAATGGGAGCAATGCAATTATTGAAAGTGTGATAAAGATTCAGGGTCAAGGCACAAAAGATCCTAGTGACCTTAGTGATTTCCCTGTATGCAAGGAAACAATCTGCAACAATGAATGTACTTTGTCTGATATAAGACTGAAATGAGAAACACAAAATTCAAATATACACTTTTTGTGTTATGATCTAGTGGCAATACTGCTCTATATAGGTAAGGAAGCAACTAGCACCTCACTCCTATATCATCAGTAAGATTGACAACTTTTTTGAAGGTTGAGAAGGCAAAAAAAGTCTTGCTTTGAGTCACTTGGCTACTGTTGGTAATCTGCATGCTTCTCATGACTATTTAAAGAAGAAATTTGTAATGTTCCCTTTCCAGTCCTATGGAAATTGTGAATAATCTCTTTAAATTGCAAGAGATTTTTTTCTCTAAGCACTTGCAAATACAAGCTGATTATCTTAGGTTTATGCAAGAACTATACTTTCAATAGACTTGTATAATAATATGAAGTCTTATGAATTTTGATTTAACATTATCTTTGCGATGCAAGACCAATATTACTGTGCCTATCCAAGGTATATTTAATGTATGTGAATATATCCTTTGAGTTATATTGTTCTGAGTTCTTGTTGTTATGTCTGATAACCATAGTACTTCAAAGACAATGTTATTTTTATTAATTTGATTGTCAAACTCCTACAAGGAAGGAGGGTCTGCCCAAAATCCCGTGTTTCATTTGCGCCCCTCACTACAAAGCAAGTTGTTTCTAATTATGGATGTGGGTCCAACCTAACATATCATTAATTTAATCTCCATTTAACACACATAACCCAAGTCTAATGAGCCTCATGTTACTAAGCATATATACTCCTTATATATATATATATATATATATATATATATATATATATATATATATATATATATATATAGATTTGTAACATGTATGACCAACATTATGTGTCAGTATTAATGATAATATATATATTTCTCTAAATTAAGAATGACCCTAAACCTAAATATATGACTGACCCAAAACCTAACCCTTACCCTAACATCAACCCTGTACCCTAAATGTAGACTTTACCCTAACCAAACCCTATTATGAACCCAAACCAAACCCTAATTTGAACACTAACTCTAATCCTAATCATAATCATAATTCTAACCCCACCCTAACCATACCCTAATCCTTAATCATAACCATAACGATAACCATAACCATAACCATAAGCATAACTATGAGGTAAACCCTAACTTTAAAAATAATGCCAAAGCCAACCCTTAAGCTTTATATATAATTGTAACCCTATTTATAACCCTATTTGTAACCATAATCCTAACCCTAAACTCTAACACTGACCATAATCCTCACTTTTAATATATTCAATGTGTTATATGTGCAGCAACTTCTACTAACATATATACAATCTATATAAAAAAATGCGTTGAGATGTATTGAAGTGTTTATTTTTTTCATCATTCAACTTTAATAAAAAATATTAAATTGAAAAAAATTAATACTTTGATACAACTCAACTTATTTTATATATCAATTATATATATTCTAGTTTAATAACTACTACATAAATTAAAATCAAATCTTTCATAAATTTAAAAATGAGAAATTAAAGATTTCAAATTTAATATTTCCACTGAAATCAAACCATTCCATAAATTTAAAAAATTTAGAAATTAAAGCATTCAAATTTAATATTCCCACAATAAGTTATAGAGTGCAATTAATTTGAAAGGTGTAATTTAATCAACGAGTAAAATATGACGAACAGGCAATACTTCACACTTAAATAAAATAAACACCTTGAAAATGAGATCTCACATCTTCTACTTTTTGCCAGTTTAAAAACAAAAAATCATTACCTATGGGGGGAAAACACTAAATGGGATTTTGGGAATTGATGAGCGAAATCGTATAAGACCATGAATGTGATCATTTGAGGCTTACTGTGTGCATTCAACAGATGGCAATGTAGAGGAAGAAAGGAGAGCCAGATGGGTCTTGCCTTCATTTTCAAAATATTAAAAAAATTTCTTTACCTCCAATTTCCATTTAAGTGGAATTGGAATTAATTTTCCAATTCCACCTATTTAGATGGAAGATTCAAATGCTGGTTTTGGGGGTAAATGGGAATTAAAAAATCCTTATTCAAGTTTCATGTTTTGAACACAAACATTGAAAATATCAATTCCGGTATTTGACAATCCCAATTCCAGTCTAATTCCACCCAACAAATGGGCCCTAAGTATTAACGTGGTAAATATTTTCCAAATAATTATGTTTATGTGCACCTGTGATTAGTGCAAGTAATATATTTTGTTTGTATTGTATTTTTGATGATAAGAATTGTTTCTTTAGATTTTGGAGTTTAAATCTTATGTTGTTTTGCAAATTCATAACACTTATAATAGAGATGAACTTTTCTTTTCTTTATCTTATGGCATTTACAGTCTTTATGTTGGTTTTTATTTCCATTACAATTTCTTTAAGTTAATAGCCAAAGTATCTATTTTTGGACATTATTTATTATTGTTGTAGTATTGTGCAAATTCTAGCATGGTATTACTTTTGTTCTTGAGGTATTTGATGGATTCCTTCTACCCATGTAATTAAATAATTTTAAATTCTACTAAATTCCTTTTCCATGCTAAATTGATGTTCCATATTTAATTATATGCTTTGCATCAAGTTTTTGTGGATGAGCTTATTCTCCATCCAGATTTGGGTAAAGCCTTTCCAAATGTGGATATGAAATCCATTGGCTTGTCTTCAAGATTTAAAACTCCATGTGTATGTGAAAAACATGTTGAATATTCACTAGAGCTAATGTTTGTTCATTGTCTTCTTTCAATGTCTGAAGACATACTATTGGACACCTTCGTCAACAAAATCTCTGATCTCAATATGGGGACGACAAGGAGTACCAGGATTAGTCTTCCTGTAGCTATTCTTTTGCTTTGTTTAAAGCTCCAAAACATTTCCAAGCACATGTTTTAGTTTTGGTTTCTGAAGCTATTACTATTGATTCTATACCTACTTATGGTGAGTTGCCAAAGGAGTTGTCACTGAGTCAGCTTCTATCAGTATTTGAGTCTTCTATTAAGCTTTACAAAAAGTATTCTTCCCTTACAGATACTGTTCATGATTGTGATGGTCTTGAGACTCTTGCATTAGAATCTTGTTTGATAAAGCACATGAATTTACAAGCTGAGCTTGATGTAAGTTCCGCTTCTTTGTTAAATCTAATGTGGACTGAATAGGATTGCATTAAGTAGTATAATTGCTTTAGTTCTCATCAAAGTTTAAGTTCTACTAGAACCCATGGAACAAATTTATCCAATCTATTGAATTTGTTATGCATGTACATCAAGGACCATGAATCAGTGGTATCTTGCATTGCACAGTAATGAAAGCTTTATTTGGAGTAGGCAAAAGTGATATACCATCCTCTGCCCATGCTAATATTCATTCAAGTACTTATTTGCTTGCCTCTATTTTGCAACTAATGGGTTCTTCTTTGCCAAGAATTCTGTGCATAACAAAGATAAAAGGAGATCTAGTCATTCAACACCCTTTGATCAAATTTTACTTGAAACATATCATAACACTATTGATTTAGTAATGGATTTTATTGTAAACCGCCAGTACACGACACCAGCTGGTATTGCATTGAGGGAGATAATGGATAAAATGCTTGTGACAAATAAACACTCAGTGGGACCTGCAGTAACTTATTTTATAGGTGAACTATTTGTGACGTGTCAAACTGGTTCAAAGTTGTTATGTAAGGGGCATGCGATTTTTCTCAAGTCACTGATGAGCCTCTTCATTTTGGAGCATGGTGGAATTGATTGCTTAAGGGCATTGATGGAATCTTTGGGATTATCAGTGGATTCTTCTGATTCAACTTCTCAAATAGTTTTGAACCAGGTGATGGTGAAAACTTATTATAATGAACAATTTTGTCTTTGTAATTGCATGCTATTTAACTGAGAATACTTTTTTGCAGGGTGAGAAATTGGTGGACAAACAAGGACCCTTGAGCATTGAACCATAGTTGGTACCCGGGTTAAAAAAATTTCCTTAAAAAGAGGCAACAACATTTATCATGTTATCGTGTTCATGATCTAGGGTATGCCTCCACTCACTCCAAGATAAAATCCAAAGTTATATCAAATTTTAAATTGTTGTTTCAATGAAAGTATTGATTTTTCATTTGAGCTATTTTAAAGATTTTCATGCCCTTGAATGCTGTATTGTTCTCTTTGATTTATTTATTTCTTGTCCATCTCTCTCAAATTCTTGGGTACAACTGCCTTGACAGAGCTAGTAAGAAATATATGGTTGGTTGGGTAGAGGAGGTGGATATATCAGAGAGCATCACAAAATTAGGAAAGGATAATGGTTTCAATGCATTTACTAAAATTATGATAAAGATAGAAGGTCAAGGCACAAATTATCCTAGTGACCTTAGCGATTTCATTGTATGCAAGGAGAGTAAGGATTATTCAACGATTCAACGTGGCTACAGAAGCGGTGCAAGATTAGGTAGAAGAAATATCACCAAGAATTTTTCCAAAGAATGAAAGAACGAAAAAACTTCTAGTGCAACATGTAAATATTCCAGAAGCTGAAACATGTATAATGAAATCAAAGAGCATCATAAAATCAGGAAAGGCTAATGGGATCAATGCATTTATTGAAAGTATGATAAAGATTCAGGGTCAAGGCACAAAAGATCCCAGTGACCTTAGTGATTTCCAAGTATGCAAGGAAACGGTCTGCAACAATGAATGTACTTTGTGTGATATAAGATTGAAATGAGAAACACAAATATACACTTTATGTGTTATGATCTAGTGGCAATACTGCTCTATATAGGTAAGGAAGCAACTAGCACCTCACTCCTATATGATCAACAAGATTGACAACTTTTTTGAAGGTTGAGAAGGAAAATGATTTCTTTCTTTAAGTCACTAGGCTATTGTTGGTAATTTGCATGCTTCTCATGACTATTTAGAAAAGAAATTTGTAATGTCCCCTTTCCAGTCCTATGGAAATTGGGAATAATTTCTCTAAATTGCAAGAGATTTCTTTCTCTAGGCACTTGCAAATACAATCTGATTATCTTAAGTTTATGCAGGAACTATACTTTCAACAGACTTGTATAATAATCTGAAGTCTAATGAATTCTTATTTAGCCTTATCTTTCCAATGCATGACCAATATTACTATGCCTATCCAAGGTATATTTAATGTATGTGAATATATCCTTTGAGTTATACTAATTTGAGTGTTTTTTGTTATGTCTGATAACCATAGTACTTAAAAGACAACGTTGTTTCTATTAATCTGATTGTCAAACTCCTACGAGGCAGGAGGGTCTGCCCAAAATCTTGTGTTACATTAGCATCCTTCACTACAAACCGAGTTGTTTGTGATTATGGATGTGGGTCCAACCTGACATATCATTAATTTAATCTCCATTTAACACACATAACCCAAGTCTAACGAGCCTCATGTTACTAGCATGTGAATGACCAACATTATGTATTAGTATTAATGATAATTTCAATGAACGTTAGTGGTCATTGTGCTCAGGTGTGAAACTCAGAGATCTAATAATGTTAATGAAGTATCTCCTTAATTCTCTATGCACATCTGTGTAGATGACATCCTTTACCTCATGCAGCCTTGCATATATACTCACTGCAAAGAGGGCCAATATAGCATTTAGATAGTATATCTTGACCTCTACAAGTGCTTTCACATGGACCGAGAAGGGAGAGATAACGACAAAACTGGAGAAGATGATCTTCCTTTCCCTGAGTATGGTTTGGAAGCAATTTTGGTGCTATTCAGTGATCATCTCCTTTGCTTAGTTGTCTCAATATTCTACTACAAATAATATCTGTTTATAGTAATGGTTGGTATTATGACCTTTAACGGTGAAAGTTTATAGAAATGATTTTGGTGGATGTCCTCTTGTTCGATCGGTGTGGAGAATTTGAAGCTCCCACTTTCCTGTAGTTCCTCTTCTCATTCCCCTAAGCAATGTTAGATTCTATTGTATTGTCTGTGTTTTCGATACAAAGATTATAGTGTGAATGTCTGTCATGGTAATTAGTATGTGATGGAGGGTTTCCTAAGAAGGCATGTCTCTTCCCTAACGACAGTTTTACATGTTGAACATTATTCCTTAATTTGCTAATGAACGGGTATAATTTGTTAGCGTGTGTTAATTCCAACCGCCTATTCAACTGAGTTTAGATAGTGTTTTATGGATGACCGCTTGTTAGGATTAAGTTTTGTTCGGTCATTGGTGTTTGCCGATTTTAGAGGAAGCTTCAGTTTTGATCAACAATTTTTGGATCACCGTTTCTGAAGACAGTGGAACTGATGTTTAGTTCCTGACTATAGTCTTCACCATAATTTTCTATTGCTAACTGTGGTTACTCATTACAATTTTTATTATATAAATCATGCACTATGTGCTTAATGTAACTTAATCATCGAATATGGAATAGAGATAGAATTTCATTGTTCATCAACTCTGTTTTTACTCTATTTTTGTAAGCTTTACTTTTCTTTCTAGCTAGATCTACGCTAAAAATTCTATATAGTATAAGAGCTTAGGAGCTAGGAAAAGAAATTTAAGTTTTTTTTGTAGGTATTGAAGATTAGATCTATTATAAACAATGGAGTTTTTAGCTTCTGTCATTCTGATGACATTCAACTATTTCAAATGGAAGCCAAAGATTCTGCATTGGCCCACAAGTAGAGGCTTGTATCAAACAATTATGGCAATAGAGGTTGAACTAAATTTTGCATCAGACTAGCCAAGGTCATGCTCTCCTTGCATGGGTCTTGCTGTCATTTTCTCTCTAGTGATACATTGTTTCTTGTGATCAATTAGTCAGTGTTTGCTATGATTTTTTTTTCTCATTGTTGTGAATGATTAGAAATGATTTTATTATTCTTAGTTGAGGATGAATTTGTCTTGCATGTGCACATGGACAATATGGCTTCACAATTTGATGAATTTTGAGATATCTATAATGTGTTAAAATTCCATTGGTGATTGCATCTACTTGGTATGATTTGTGAGATTTCAATTTCATATGCTTGTGGGTTTCCTTTATCTAATCCAATATTTGATATGTGAGTGGGATTCATTGTGGTTTATGTCCATTAGGATTTAATTTTAGTAATTTGATTCAATTCTTATTACCTTAATCTTTTGACATGTTTTGCACAATTGAATTAGAATTAAAAAATCATTATAGGAATTAAAATAGATTTCATTGGTAAATTTGCATGCACATGTTAGTATACTTAAATCTAAAAATAAAAAAAGGTTGTCAAGTGTGTTTGTTTCTAGATTGAAAAGTTCAAAACCAAAAAATGCCTCCTTGTGAACATTCACATTTATTTTCAATTGAGTCTCCACGCGGGTGTACCATGATCACTAAGAACGTTGGGAGTGACTTTGTCACTCTTTCAAGAGAGGGATTTTCATCACATTTCCCTATCATTACATCATGTAAAAATGACGTTCAACACTAACCCTAACCAAAACTTAACCATAATACTAAATTCTAATTGTATCCCATCCCTAACCTTAGATCCTAGACCCAATTGTAGCCTTAACCCTATAACTATGATGAAAACCCTAAACCTAAATATAATTCTAACCATGATCATAAACCCTAATCTTTACCATAATTCTAACCATAACTTCAACCCAAACCCTAACCCATAAGCTTAACCCTAATCTTTATACCATAATCCTAACAAATGTCCTAACTATAACCCTAATTATAATCTTAAACCTAACCCTAATCCTAACCTTATCTTTAGCCATACACCAAATCCTAGACCCAACCATTATGTAAAACCTTATTACAACCATGATCCCAATCCTAACCCTGAACCCTAACTTTAATCCTAACTATAACTATTACTCTAACCCTAAACCTAACTCTAACCTTAATCCTAAGCATGATGCAAATCCTAACCCTAACCATTATTATAACCATAACCCTAAACCTAAATCTTATCCATAATCCTAATGCTAAACCTAACTCTAACTTGAATGCAAACTCTAACCATAAGATAAACAATAAACCTTATCCCTAACACTAACCATAGTCCTAACCTTAATCTATAACCCTAACTAATCCTCACCCCAACCCTAACCCTAACCCTAACCCTAGAACAATGATGAGTACCCTAAGCTTAACCATAGTTCTAACCATAACTCTAAACCCCAACCCTAATTGTAATCATAATCCTAACACTAACCCTAACCATAATCCAAAACCTAACCATGGTATAAATCCTAGTTCCCTTACTAAAATCTAAACCATAACACTAAACCCTAACTATAATCCCAACCCTATCCTAAATCCTAACCTAAACCTAGCCTTAAAAACTTAGCACCATGATGAAAACCCTAAACCTAATCATAATTATAACAATATAATAATCGTAAACCCTAATCTTAATCCTAATCCTAATCATGATAATAATCCTAACCTTAACCATAATCCAAACCCAAACCCTTACCCTAGCCATGGTGTAAATCCTAGCCCTAACAAAAATCTAAACCATAACCCTGAACATAATCTTAACCCTAATCATAATATTCTTCCTATCCATAAGTCAAACCCTAAACCATTATGTAAACCCTATATGTAACCACAATTATGATCCTAACGCTAAACCCAAACCATAATTCTAATTGTAACTATTATCCTAACATGAACCCTAATCCAAACCCTTACCCTAAAACTAAACATTATGTAAGCCCTAAAACTGACCATAACTCTAACCATAGTCCTAAACCCTAACCCTAAACACCATCCTAAATCTAACCCTAATCCTAACCTAAACCCTAACCCTAGCTTTAGCCCTAACACTAACTATTTCTCTAAATTAAGAATGACCCTAAACCTAAATATATGACTGACCCAAAACCTAACCCTTACCCTAACCTCAACCCTGTAACCTAACTGTAGACTTTATCCTAACCCTCATACTAACTTTAAAACCCTAACCAAACCCTATTATGAACCCAAACCAAACCCTAATTTGAACACTAACTCTAATCCTAATCCTAATCATAATCATAATTCTAACCCCACCCTAACCATACCCTAATCCTTAATCATAACCATAACCATAACCATAACCATAACTGAGGTAAACCCTAACTCTAACAATAATGCCAAAGCCAACCCTAAAGCTTTATCTATAATTCTAACCCTATTTGTAACCAAAAGCCTAACCCTAAACCCTAACCCTGACCATAATCCTCACTTTTAATATATTCAATGTGTTATACCTGCAACGACAACTACTAACATATATATAGTCTATATAAAAAATGTGTTGAGATGTATTGAAGCATTTATTTTTTCATCATTCAACTTTAATAAAAAATTAAATTGAAAAAAAATAATACTTTGATACAACTCAACTTATTTTATATATCAATTATATATATGCTAGTTTAATAACTACTACATAAATTAAAATCAAATCGTTTCATAAATTCAAAAAATGAGAAATTAAAGATTTCAAATTTAATATTTCCATTGAAATCAAACCATTCCATAAATTTAAAAACTTGAGAAATTAAAGCATTCAAATTAAATATTCCCACAATAAGTTATAGAGTGCAATTAATTTGAAAGGTGTAATTTAATCAACGAGTAAAACACGACAAATGGGCAATACTTCACACTTAATAAAATAAACACCTCGAAAATGACATCTCACATCTTCTACTTTTTGCCAATTTAAAAACCAAAAATCATTACCTATGGGGGGAAAACACTAAATGGGATTTTTGGGAATTCATGAGTGAAGTCATATAAGACCATGAATGTGATCATTTGAGGCTTACTGTGTGCATTTAGAAGATGACAATGCAGAGGAAGAAAGGAGAGCCAGATGTGTCTTGCCTCCATTTTCAAAATATTATAAATTTTTCTTTACCCCTGATTCCCATTTAAGTGGAATTGGAATTGATTTTCCAATTCCACCTATTTAGATGGAAGATTCAAATGCTGGTTTTGGGGGTAAATGGGAATTAACAAATCCCCATTCCAGTTTCATGTTTTGAACACAAACATTGAAAATGTCAATTCCAGGATTTGACAATCCCAATTCTAGTCTAATTCCACCCAACAAACGGGCCCTATGTATTAACGAGGTAAATATTTTTGAAATAATTTTGTTTCTATCCACCTGTGATTAGTGCTAGTAATATATTTTGTTTGTATTGTATTTTTGACGATAAAAATTGTTTCTTGATCTTATGGCATTTACAGTGTTTATGTTGGTTTTTCTTTCCATTACAATTTATTTAAGTTAATAGCCAAAGTATCTACTTTTGGACATTATTTATTATTATTGTAGTATTGTGCAAATTCTACCATGGTATTACTTTATAGTTCTTTTATGGACATAATTTTGGTCTATTTATATTATTGTTGAATTGAATGAATGTGCAACCATTCTCCTCTATCATTTTCAAACAATAATTGTTCTTGAGGTATTTGATGGATTCCTTCCACCCATATTATTAAATAATTTTAAGTTCTACTTTTGCAAATTGAATGTTGACTACTTTTCCAATATTAATTAGTCACTTAAAAATGACAGTGAAGAATTTCTACAACAAATTGATGTACTTTTGGCTTAGTAAGATGTAAGAGTAGATTGTTTTGTGAAACTGGATAATCCTTTTGCATGCTAAATTGATGTTTCATATTTAATTATATGCTTTGCATCAGGTTTTTGTGGATGAGCTTATTCTCCATCCAGATTTGGGTAAAGCCTTTCTAAATGTGGATATGAAATCCATTGTCTTGTCTTCAAGATTTAAAACTCCATGTGTATGTGAGAAACATGTTGAATATTCACTAGAGGCAATGTTTGTTCATTGTCTTCTTTCTGCTGGTTCTTCAAAATGGACTTTATGCTTATGAAATCAACCAATGCATCCATAGATAGATTTTCAGGAACGATCAGTTCCAAGTATGATATCTAGGATGACTGGACCAACTATAGGGATAAGACTACCCTTTGCACTTCTGGCTCTACAAAACCAAGTAGGGTGCTCCTAATCTAGATCCACATACAATACTTTTACAATAGTTTTTGAATTTCAAATAACAGATAAATGATAAGAAAATACTAAATGATAACTAGTCATTTATTGATTCTCCATTATCATTGATGGGGTACAAATTGCAGGTCGCAGTACCTTAAAGATCTTGACAAATTTATATCAATAGTAGGAATATAGCCAAACCCTATCAAGAAAATATTATTTCAAAATGAACTCATTCCTGGCCAGTTCCTTGTCCATTGGCCAATATTTCTCTGCAAAGTAAGAAATACAGAAACCAACCTAAGTTATTGATTCAAGATCCTTCAAATATTATCACCTCATGATAATACTGATCAATTTATCTCTAGATTCACACTAATAAAAATCCTAATGTAAATTAGAATGAATCTATGTTCTATCCAAAGCTATTTAATTTGATCCTAGATCAAAGCAGAGGAATAGCAACACATACATAGATAAACTCCATGCAATGAATGAGAAAATTTATAACTTAAAGAAATAGATACAAAGGAGAGATGTAAACCTTGGATTTTTTGTATTTATATATACTGAATCATGTTTCATGTATACACTGTGCTTTGAAACATAAACCACTTCAATAATGGAAAAAAACTAGAGAGCTTGTTATTTGATGTAATAATACAACCTAATACCAATCTGTTATACCCTTGACTCAAAAATTGTAAGAAAAACTTTCCAAGTTGCGATCCTTCTAAAATGATCTTGGAAATCGTTTTATAGAATAAGGATTACAACAAGCTACATATCATTTAGGAAAATGACAAAAAGTCACATCATACAGGACAAAAGACAAAAAGTACAAAATAACTATTCTGTTGCAACTTTACAAAATTGTCCACTGATTTGTGCACCAAGCTTCTGCAACAGCTTCCAAAAATAGTTCTATTCCTACCAAGTGTTGTCCTTGCACTTACTTTCCTACACAAAATTTCACCCTGCAGTTTTTTTTTTAAGAAGCTGGGGAAGTGCCACCTGTTGCAACCTCAGAGGGTGTCTCTTTTATCTTCATTTCTTTTGAAGTGTATGTATCCTCCCAATATTTGAACACTTCTTTTCTTAACCAAGGAATATCAACCACCTCATCTCTCTTCTTCACCAAAATCTCCCAATCAACTTTTATCTATTGAACCTCTTTATTTAGGGATCCAAAATGTACCCTAGCATTTTCTAAACTCTTAATTGTTTGCACAAAAAGGATGTTACTATCAACATTTAAAATACTGCTCACTCTAATTGACAACTCATCATCTAATTGTCCAAGCCATATCCTTTTGTCTTTTAGCTCTCCATTTTTCTTGAAAATACCAGGAAACATTTGAAACAGTCCTGATAATTTTTTCCTCTTAATACTGATGCTTTTCTATGAATATTCTCTCTCTTGATAGTAAACTCAAACAAGCCCTTAACTAACTTATGAGTACTCTTTATTTGTGCATCAACATTCTGTTGAACCTTTGTCAAAGAATAAAAAAAATTCAATTTGTCTCGCCTTACAATCCATCTATCCAAAATTGGATCCACAATAGCCTTTTCCTTCTTAAAAGAATTCAAAATTTCTATTAGTTGTTCTCCACTTTGGTAAATTTTATTTGGCTCCACACCCTCAATAAATTGTAGAATTGTGTCCCTCAGTAAATTGCAAAATTGTGTCCCTCAATTTATCTTCATAATTCATGTGAATTTCCAACTTTCCCTCATTAAAAAGTTGTCTACCACCTTTCAATTAGAAACTTCTCATGAGTAAATTGAGGTAAAGGAGGAGGGTACTCTATATTAGGACTAGATGAAGTAGGCCTAGCAGGGGACGAAGCAATTTGTAAATGAACATGCATCTGAACTTGTACTTGTCCTCCCAACTGTCCTCTTAATTCAGCTATTATCCTATGTTTTTCACTTATCTCCTTCTTCATCTCACCATAGTCCCTCAAAAATATTTCAAGCTTTATTGTCAGCTCTTCTTTCTCCTCGGCTTCTTTCTCTACCACCTTCATGCTAAGCTTGGCAGTTTCTAGTGCTAACCCTGAGGCTTCAATTCCCAAAGTCTCACTGACTCTCTTTACCAACAAATTGCCAGAAAGATCACTCTTGGAAATTTGTTTCCTTCTTATTTCCTCATAGACCACATGACCAGGGCCTGATGATCATCAATGAATGTGAAACCCTTAATGGCCTGTTCTTCTTCCTCTCTGGTCTTATGCACTAGTGTGACTTGCTTCTTGACAAAATCTAGGACAACTGCATCGACAGTTTCCCATTTAGGGAGGACGAGTACCCCTGCATTCCTTACCAATTCTCTTCCTTTTTCTAGGGTAATATTTTCAAACCTCCCTAACATTTCTTTCTTGACCTCATCCTTAATGATGGTAAGATCCCTTTCTGGATGCTCCTCCTATCTCTTCTCACAAGTTTCTTTAAATTGGCTTATGTGAGTCTGGCATAAAAATTGCACAAAATCCATAGCCTTAACAAAGGCATCATCTACAAGAAATTAATCATAAGATTGCTTGGTTATAGGATCCAATTCCTTTCCTGCTAGCTCACTAACAGTCAAGCCCATTTCTGCCTCTTTAGGAGGGTCAGGGACTCCTTCATTAATTTCTTCATAGGTCATAAAGATTTGACCCAGGCTCCCAATTCTCTGTAATTTTTCTGTCACCTCCTATTGATGAATAATGTTCAATGGTGATTGAGTGGGAGAGTAGAAATCCTCACTTTGTTGTGGTCTCTCCTCTAATCCCTATCTCTTTACGGGAGGTGGAGAATCATAATCAATATCAATGGGTCTATTCTCCGATGAAATGAGAGACTCCCTTGTTTATTTTTTTACTTCTACTCTTCTAGAAGAGGAAGGGATATATTTTTCCCTTCGACCCTCCTGTTGTATATTAGGCCTTGGCACCACCACACTGTACCCAATCTTTATTTGTAAAATATACCTGCCCAAAGGAACCATCCTTGTAAATGTCAGCTTACTTAACATAAATTTGGCCCTCTCTGGCTCTGTTTGTAGTACCATGTCCTTTTTCTCATTTAGGGTTTTTATTATACCCTCAAAATGGCTCATAAGAGTTTCAATTTTCTTCTCAAAAGGTTTGAACTCTTTCAAAGGATCATAGTCCCTAACAAAGTGTTGTACAAAATATAGTGTCTTTTTATATACTAGCCATTTTTCTTTTCTCATCTCTTGCTCTTGCAGATCAAATACATTTCTGATTATGACCTTAGGGAAATTGAAAACATGATCCATGGCTGCACACCTAGTTCTCTTCTTAAACATGTCATTATAAAATCGCCCAGGATCTACAGACCTTGCAATTGATGTAGTCATGTGGTATGCTTCCAAAATATTTTCCATGTGTGTCCATCCACCTTTTGTGATCACAAATTGGTGTGCTATAGTGATGGTTGGAAAGATGGTTCCCTTGCCTTTTCCTGTGAGAGCCATGTCTTGTAATACTCCAATCTGCCTTAAAATTTTTTCTATGCCAACCTTTAAAGGGACTTGGTATGTCAAGATAAATGGGGTGCCTCTGAAACCATATACTCTAAAGACAGTAGAAAGAGGGTATAGAATGATGTCTCCCCAATTATGCACTATTTTGATGTCAGTGGAAAACTATTTTGGCCTGAGAAAATCCAATAATATTCTTGGGATCCTTGGGTTCTCTGAAAACAATAGGGCTCTAAGTCTAGATGCAAAGCATTTATCAAAAGTTATAAAACTAGTCTCATTCTTGTCCCATGTCATGTTTAGGTTCCATAGTTGGACTGGCATTTCTTCACCATCCTTTTCTTTCAATAGATCCATTTCCTTCTCAAAGTAGTTTGTTCCCTTGTAGAGGAACATGTACATCATTAAAGAATACCAACCAAAAGGTCTATCAACCTTAGCCCTTTGAATTCCAATAAGCCCATTGTGTATTAACTCAGCCAAAAAAGGAGCAAAATCAAATGTTACTGCCAAGTAGGGGTGCAAAATTTGTGCCATCATAAACATATAATGGATTGGCATCTCTTCTTTAGAATCCTCACCAAAAATCTAACATAGTGACCAATAAATACCCTTTTCTTTTAGATTGAAATAGTCAAGTTTGGAGGGCTCTAATGTATTAAGTCCTACTATAGTCAATCCTTCCACCTTATCAAAGAATTCCCTTAAAGGACCACTTTTGAGATAATCCCTCTAGGCATTGTAAACCTATTTAAGCTCATCAAAATCATTTCCTTCGAGGGCATTGGTAGGCTCACTCAGTCAAAACACCTCTCTAATTTCCTCAGCATAAATACTAATCAGAGAGTTTCCATTCATATCCCTAACCACCCTTGCTACATGATCATAATTTTTAGCAACCTGGAGTAAAATATCAGTATCCATGAAAATGTTTGGAACAACCAACTTCCCCACATCAAACTGCCACACATTACTACTAGGAGAAAAAGCATACCTCTATCCAAAACCTAGCCCGAACAATACGAAACTAGAGACCTCAATATGCACATCCCTCATATAATTTCACTTGTCATACAAACCATATGTAACCCTAAGCCTAGGGTTTTTAGGCACTAGTTATTTCAATTTTGATGAGTCATTTGTGGAATGATCTAGTTGTTCCAAGAGGTCATCACATACAACCCTCTCCTGGTAATCTACCTCCCCCTTAAATTATCTTCTTGGTACCATTTAAAATTAAGGTTTTAATATCAAATCTTAACCAGGAATGCACATAAACCCTTCTCACAAACCCTAATGATAGAGATTGCAGACAAATAATAGCAAAAGCACCACAGTTCATAGAATCACTCATAGGTTAAATAATTTGCCAGAATATACCAGATGCTCTACAATTTTTCTATGCTTAAACACTTCGCAAATTATGTAGCTTTGATTCTAAAAATGAAACGTTGAATGACATATTATGTATGAGAAAATATTAACTCTTGACAACCATGCCACACGTTCCTGCCATTACTCTTCAAAAATTTGAAAATTTGCAATTCAACGGGTCTCAACTTTTCGCACTAAAGAGAGAAAGTTTGAAATAGAACCGTTGATCCTTCTTTAGAACAAATCAGACGGTTGTCATGATCCCTTGATCAGTATTTATCGATCAACTTTCCATTGAGGCTTTACGCCCTTTCATCCGATTAGAAAAGATCTGATGGTGATTAAAATTTGGTATCCCTTTGGACCCACTTACCATTTAGGTTTCATGATCATCATTGGATCAAGATCATCCAACAGTTGTCTTTATTTTACTTAAATCAAACTCCACCGGCTTGCTTTATATTAAGTTGGATGATCGGATGATAGGTGTGATCCTTCGATTACTAATCTCCTTTCATCTTTTCATTAAGGTATCACGACAACCGTCCAATGAAAAGAGACATGTTCAGAACCTTTAAAAACCTTTATATCCTTTGGCCCCACTGATGTTACCCTTTGCTGACTGGAAGATCTAATGGCTGTCACGATCCCGTGATTGGTAATCCTCGATCAACTTTTCATTAAGGCATTACACCGACTGTTAGATTAAAATAGATTTGACAACATCTTAATTTCTTCACGGTCAGACCCAATAAACATGTATCGTTAGATTAGTAAATCGGATGACAGATAGAAGTCTTAAAAATTCTGGTCCCACTTACTTTGATGTTTACTGACTGAAGCAACTAACGGCTGGTGTGATCCTGCGATCAGTAATCCTCAATCAAATTTTCATGGTGGGATCACACACACCATCAGATTGAAGAGGACTTTAACAAGTTTTATATATTGTTGAGACTTAGGAAAAAATAACACTGAAGAATTTGGGGAAAATTAAAAGGCTGTCGGGGTTTTACACTTAGGAAATATTAAAGGGTTCGCTAGGTAAAACAACTTAAAAGATTTGGCCTCACCCGATGATACCTTAAGACACGTGCATAAAGAACTTAAGTGGCTGAAAAAGTAACGAATAGTTAGATTTTTTTAAAAATGACCTAGTGTTTATTCTCATAAAAAAATACTTAGGGCTTGAAAAATAAGACTTCACCTAGGGTTTTAGGAACAAAAAATAGTTCCCTTTGAAAACTAAGGACATGGATGAAGAATTTTAAAAGAATAGCCATAGCCAATCATAAAAAGCTTTCTGTTAAAATGTGAAAAATAAAAACAAAGAGTTTTGAGCTGGGAAAAATAAGTAGTTCTTACACTTTCAATGTTTGAAGAAAAACTATTGGACACCTTCATCAATAAAATCTCTGATCTCAATATGGGGAACACAACGAGTACCAAGATTAGTTTTCCTGCAACTGTTCTTTTTCTTGATTCTTTGGCTTTGATTAAAGCTCCACAAAATTTCCAAGCACATGTTTCAGTTTTGGTTTTGTTACTAATTTTTTACTACTGATTGCAATCACATAAAAAATTAAGCATATCAAGTGAAAGAGGTACATTTTTTTATCATATGCAATGCATTAAAAGATTACAAGTGCAAGAATTTAATTCAAATTTTTTAGTTGTATTTTAAACATAAAAGATTACATCTTTTTATGCAATTGAAATGAAATGTAATCTATTGAATATAAACCTCTCACAAAAAACCATGGGACTAGCTTCAACTACTCCTATGTAGATGGGAATATGTAAAAAAATAATATAAATGCATAAGAAATAGTAAAGGGACCAACCAGTGCCCGAGGGTATATGGCTGGTGTAGGTCTGCTTGGTATTTTTCCATGTGTTTGGTTGTTGTCCTAGTGTCTTATCCATAGTGTCTTCTAGACTCCAAATCTTAAAAAAATGAAAAGAAATAGGTTAGATCTTCAACTATCTAAGAAATGTATGGTTCCTGGTACTACTTACAATGCACTCATACTATCTGTTCATAATCCCTATCTAAATAGGAACAGTCAGTTCAAAGCAAAACAAATGAATTTTTATCACTAATGTGTTTGCTTCATGTGCCAAATCTTATCTCTCATGGATACATGGATATAACCGTGGGCTCCCACGAGGGTTATTGAGCCCGACATACCCATAGGAGATAAGATCGAAGAGGGATCTCAGAGCATTATGACAAAGGTATTAAAGGGACATAATCATTTATGAAACCTTTTGCCTTAGGTCAAATCATGTTACAATATGATTAAAATCAGCATGGGATATTAAAGGGACAACTTTGACACCTGAAACCTTTTATTTCATATTACCAAATAATGCTATAACAATTGAAATTTTCAGCCAGATGCTTTCATGATATATTCAAGTTCCATACGTATGCTGCAAAAATCTCAATGAGACTAATTTGCATCAATAAGTTTCATTGAGATGTTTGCAGCATAAAGTTAAATTGATTCTTCAAAGGTTTGTCAAGGGCATATTGCAATTATAGGGAATATTTTCAGAAGTGGGTTTGTTACAAAGAACCAAGTCATATTAAACCCAACAAAGCATCCAAATGAAAAAAAATATCAAAAGGGTTTCACGTTATAAATCTTTAGTTCAAACCTAGTAAGAAAAGGTTTACACAGGTAAATACTTCTGATAAAAGTTACAACAAAGGACAAAAATGCTCAGTATCTAGGGTCCCAAGACCTAGTTCAGCCAGATATAATAGTAGTTTTCAGAACAAAATCATGGCAGCCATTTAAAAATAGTAATGGTGTTACTCAGAGCTCAACTAAGTGGTATGGCTTATTTTTTCTAAAACAGAAGGGTCAAACTATGCAGGGTAAGAATTCTTCATGATGGGTTTTAAGCCTCAGAGAGCCTTTTCTATTTAAAATTTTCTGAGCAGTGTTTTTAAAAAGAAGCAGTACAATTTTGATAAGAGAGAAAATTACATAAAATTTAGAAATAACTTTGCATTTTTTACTGGTTCAATGGGCATTCTCAAAGCTAGAAGGGAAATACTCTCAAGAATAATATCTACAACACAGTGAGGAAGCAAATTGTAGCGGTTAAAGCTTCTAGATTCAACCATGTTTACACAGGTAAATTGATAACAATTTCAAAACAAGAAGCAAATATCTAGAAATCAGTTCGAGCTTGTGTTTGAACAAAGCAAGCTTAATATTTTTCACAAAGAAACTTTAATAGAAATAGAACAAGCACTACATACCCTTTATCATCGCACATTAGCCAAATTAGTCACAGAGAATCATGGTGAAGCAGCGGCTAGGTGTCCAGTAAATACCCCGTTGAGGAAAATAAGACCCACGTCTAGCATAACTGACACTCTTCTTTGCATGAATGGAGTGTTTGGAAAGAGAAGTCTCTAGTTTTCTTTAAGAAGGAGTGACTTGCAAAAGAATCTTTTGCTTTGAGTTTTTTAAAAGTATCTTTATCATCACACATCAGCCAAATTAGTCACATTAAATTATGGAGAAATGGTGACTGAAAAATGAGCAAATGTCACAGAGAATCATGCTAAAATATTCCACTATTTACTCAGAATGAAACAATAGTGTGTGGTTAACAGAGAATCAACAAGTGGCATCCAAAGAGCTAGTAATGATGTAGAGAATTTCTCCAGAAGCGACAACGTGTTTCCAGGGTTAAAAATGAACCTTGTTTCCTTCTTTCCTCTAAAATCCAAATGTGTCGAATGAGGAAGTCTACTGCTTTAGGGTTGGTATAACCTAGAAGTTTCAAAGGCATTTTAATTTTATGCC
This sequence comes from Chamaecyparis obtusa, assembly GCA_027943335.1. NCBI lineage: Eukaryota > Viridiplantae > Streptophyta > Pinopsida > Cupressales > Cupressaceae > Chamaecyparis > Chamaecyparis obtusa. The sequence goes on along the minus strand of BSBK01001824.1, from coordinate 353,667 downwards.
TTTATTTTAATAAAACATATCTCCAATGAAGCCACAAAGCCTTAAGGTTATGCTTTAAGTGAACTATGTATACCAAAATATCCATGATAATATATAAAATTGATATAATAAACATATTAAATCTTTAAAATTCATGTTTTATGTTTATATATTTTAACTAATTAATAATAATAGCTTATTTAACAAACAAAAATTCTATTTATGTTTATTAAATAAGTTTTTATTGTTATTACTTAAAATATACAAATATAAAAGATAAATTTTAAAGATTTAAATTATGTTTTATTTATTTATTATTATTTATGTTATATATTATTTTGGATATTTTGATACTTAGTGATTGGTGTTTTTATAAACCACTTACTAAGGTTATTATGCTCAAGGAGTTATGTTTTTCTTTTGGCTTTCTGATTTGGAGATGTGGCAGTTCCTTTGTGCCAAGTGTAGGGACTATGTATTTGAGGTTGATGATTTGCTTGTTAAGTAGAGAAAGCTTAGGGGGCTTCTTGGAGTCTTTTAGAAGTTATTTGAGGGGAACTTTGAGTTATCACCATGTGCACATATCAGAGACTGATTTTGGGGGACATTTAGCATCTTTTAGTGGTTTCTAGAGTCCTCTTTTGGACAATTTTATTTCAGATTTGAGTTTATCATTCCTATTTTGTAGGATTTGGATAGGAGATGGTAGGTGTTATATACTCCTCATTTGGAAGGAGAAAGGTTTCATTTTTTGGGGAGTAGATATATGCATTTGTGACTTCTGTCCTTGACATTTTTCTCTTCATTTTATGATCTATTCATGTGTTGATTCATTATTCTATTTCCTTTGAGCATAATACATATACAGAGGACCTATTTTGGAGAGCTATTCAATTGCAGAGTTGGTGATTGATGATATTTTATGTGTTGTTTTATGACCTTAAGTAATGTCTCATTTTCTACATTTACAAGCAATAGTTATGTTGTTCATAGGTTATGAGCTATACACCTTGTTGATAAATTTTGAATGTGACCAAAATCCTTTCATCTTTTATCCTTTAAGAGTTTTCTCATGAAATATTTATATGAATAAGTAGTTCATTCAAAGATTTGTGTCCATATTGTATCAATCTCAAGTTGTTTTACCTTAAAGTCTTTCTTATCCCTTTTCCATCAAGTTTCCAATTTTATCAGATTAGGTGAAATACTAGATTATATTCAATATGAGCTAGTCTAGAACCCATAGGTTCAGTCACACTTATATTTTTCCCCACAAGCTCTTGATTGTTCCCACGTTACTCCAGATTTGCTAAGTTTTCAGAACTTAGTATTTGGGTGCAAAATTTTGGTGATAATAGTTTTGGCACGCCTGGTAGGAGACTTCCTACCAAGTCAAATATATTCTTTTTGTTTTGATATGCAATCAACAAGTTATTCACCTATGAAGAGGTTTTAGTTTGCATATCTAGCGACTCTGTTTGTGCAAATTTTTGGATCAGTGTTCAAATTTATGGGAAAAGTTTAAACCAGAAGTTCAAAATCTTTTGAATATTTATATTTAGAACCTCCCAATAGAAGAGGAAGAACTCTGTCAAGATCTCAGCCATCGAACCGAGTTAAGTCTTCATTTCTTGACTTGTAGATTTACAAAAAGAGAGAAAAGTCACCTGGAAGTGGAAAAATTAGGCATTCAACAAGTCCAACTTGCAGAACTGGGTTTTTTGAGCTAGAAGTTTCTTCTGTTTCAACATTGACAAAAGAAACTCCTGGTACATCATCAGTATCAATAGGTATTTCAACTTCTATACCTTCATTTTTATCTATTGTACCACTTGTTCGTCTGACTACAACAGTAAATTAGATGGCTAGACAATTTGCATTTGTGCCTTTTAATCAAGGCAGCCCATTGAATTTTACCAATCATCATGATGTGCCCTTGGAAGCTCTTAATGAATTTCCTAATTTTAATGGCGAAGGTCAAACTTTCGCTGTTGATCATATCTGAGATGTAGCTACATTATGTAATGTACATCACATTATTGAAGAAGATATTGTTGTCAAATTATTAGCTGCCTCTCTAAAGGGCAATGCATTAGAATGGTTCAAAACTCTAGCTATGGCCTCAATAGGTTCATGAGATGTATTGGGAGATTGGTTAACCAAGAACTTTGAAGATAAGTCCGATCATTTATCCCTAGTGGATCAACTCACCACAATCAAGCATTATCCTCAAGAATAGATGATGGATTTCAATAACAGATTTCAAAAAACATGGAATAGAATCCCTACTACGGTAAGACCCTCAATAGATCATGCATTTCTTTACTTTTTGAAGAGCTTAAATAGTGACATATCTGTTATGATACAATCCATGGGTGGTGTTTCCTTACCTCAAGCTTTTCCTATTGTTGTTAGTGCTGAAAATAGTCTCATCCAAGTAGGTACGATTGCACCCAAACCTCCAATGCATATATTTCTTGATATTCAACCTAACATGCCTTTAAACATACCACCATTTTCTCCTTTACCAGTTATTCCCAACTAGGAAATAGTGATTGCAGATCCTTCCTAGGAGCTATAGGACATTAAAAGCAGTCAATAAAAGATTGAAATCTTGCTGTAAACTTTTAGCAATGAGATGGTAAACCTTAAAAAGAAACAGTTTCAAGCTAGGCAGCCTTACCAGCCTCAAAATCAAGCTGCAAACTAGTATCAAAAGCCTAGACAAGGCCAATATCAAGGTAATAGGAAGCCTCATCAAGGAAATGCTGTTGGTAATAGGAAAAATTTGAATCAAAAACCTTTTAGACCTTATGAACACAGTCACATTTATAGTGCCTTCCCAGAATAACTATGAAGCTGATTATGAGTGTTGTTACCCTTGTAATCAATCCCACAATCAAGCCACATGTTCCAATGGTGTTATTAACCAAGCGTTAATGGTACAAAATTCTTCAACCACACAACCTATACCTGAGGGTGATCTTGATCAACAACAAGATGCACCTCCTATTATTGCTACTTTTATGAATTGGCTAGGAGAGGATTTTTGTGCAATAAGTGGAGATGACCCTACACCTGCTGTCTACACTAGAACAAAAAAAAGAGCTCTATACAGTGATAATGTGGTAAAGAAAAAGAATGCAACAACCATAGGGCCATCTACACCTCAAGTGAAATCAATACTACAAGGAAATCCTCCCATAGTCATTCATGAGAAACAACAACAATAGGTACAATATGTTGTTCCCAAGGTTCAACAAAAGGTGCAACTGTGTTACCTTTTAATATTATTGAAAACATGAAAAGGATGAATGTTTCTATCAATATGTGGGATTCTTTGTCTCTTCCAGGTCAGATTGACCTTTTACAAATTGAGTTGACCAAGAAAAATAAGCTTGTTAGTATTGGTGAGGTTTCATTTAGGACTATCCTTTCAAATGCTGATAAAGTTGATAACAAATCAACAGCTAAGAATGTTAAACCTCCTCCTTTCTACATGTCATTAATCATAGGGGATAAGCTAGTTCATAATTGTATGGTGGATAGTAGAGATACGAGTTTAGTCATGCCCAAAAAGATTGATGATCAGCTGGGTTTAAAATACCAATTATTAGAAAAAGGAGTGGTTCAGCTTGATGGGTTTACTGTTAACACTATGGGTCTCATCAAGGATGCCAATTTGACTCTTCATGCTTGTCCTAAATTTTCCACACCTTAGGACATTTATGTGATTGATCTTCCACCTTATTTTTCATTATGCTTGTCTAGAGATTTCACAACAAAAATCAGTGGTTATTTCTCTTCTGATTGATCCTTTTACGACAAGATATGGTACTAAGGTCACAATAAAATTTGAGGTACTTTTTAAGGATCATATAGAACCCTATATCCCTATTGCCATTAATGCTAATATGTTGTCTTTTGATGAAAATGAAAAATATGTTGTCTATGACCCAAGTACACATATTGATGAGATCACTGACTTTTTGTTAGATCAATGGGTAGGTGAAAATGCTTGTAACAATCAGAATTCTATTATACATTAGACTAGTATGGGTATGTACATGATCCATGAGCCTAATGCATTTATGTCTAATTTGATTAAAGCTATAGATCATGCTTCAGAACATGAAAATGAGGTATGGGAGATGTTTTTTAATGGCTCAAGGAGTAAAAATGGTGCTAGTGGAGGTGCAATGTTAATTTCCCCTAAAGGAGATAAATATTATGCAGCTTTTTCATTTTGGTTTTTCTTGATCAAATAATAATGTGGAATATGAAAGATTAATTAATGGTTTGGAATGGGAAAGGAAGAGGGGAATCAGGTCTTTAAAGGTTCATGGTGATAGTGAGTTGATTGCTAACTAGGTTAGAGGGTTAAATGTTGTTAAAAATGATGCTTTAAAGGCCTATACACATATAACTTTGGATATGATAGAAGATTTTGAGGCATTTAATTTAATTTCAATTCCAAGAAAGCTTAATCAACACGCTAAGAGATTAGTAGCAATAGGGTCTCAGTCTGATATTTATAATAGTATTACAAAAGGGTGTGACCAACAACATATCAAAATTATCGCTAGGCCATCAATTCCTGACAATAATGTTAATTGGAAAGTTTTTGACAGTGATGAGCAGATTCTTAATTTTCTGCTAGAAGAGGATATCTTTTTTGTGTCTAATCAAAATAAGCTAATGCAAAATTATGATAACCAGGTTATCTAGCTTAAATCCAATAAGCTTCCTAAAGGACTTGTCACATTAGAATCTATCTTTGATTTTGATGATCAGTTTAAGAAGAACAAATCTGGTATGCAGGTTAGAGGTGATCATTATGAAGATGTAGAGGTTGCTACGAGTAAATTTATTAAAGTTGGTAAGATATGTACTGAACATGAAAAGACTGATTTTATTAAGTTGTGTCAAAAATTTCATTATATTTTTGCTTGGGAGTATGTTGATCTTAAAGGTTTTGACCTTTAAATTTCTCAACACACTATTGAGTTGTTACCTAATGCTAAGCCTGTTAAACTAAAATAAAGACCCCTCAATCCTAAGTTAGAACCCCTAATGGTGAAAGAGTTGACTAAGTTGATTGAGGGAGGTATCATTTATGAGATCAAGCCCACTAGTTGGGTTTAAAATCTACTTCTTGTTAGGAAAAAGAATGGGGAAATTAGGCTTTGTGTTGGCTTTAGAGATCTAAATAGGGCTTCATTAAAGGACCACTACCCGCTGCCCTCAATGGAATAGATCTTGCAAGTTGTAGCTGGTTTAGAAAGATTCTCCCTATTAGATGGTTATTTAAGTTATAATCAAGTTTTGGTTAAGAATGAAGATCAATACAAAACTTCTTTTACTACTAAGTGGGGCACTATGGCCTATAAAAGAATGCCTTTTGGATTATCTAATGCTAGGGCCACTTTCTAGAGGGAAATGGACATGGCCTTCAAAGGGATATTGTATAAAATGGTTTTGGTTTATCTTGATGATATAAAAATCTTTTCAAAGGATGTTGATCAACATTTAAGTCATTTGAGACAGGTATTTGAGAGATGCAGGGAATTTGGGATATCCCTAAATCCTAAAAAAATTATTTTTTCACTTCATGAAGGTAAGTTTCTGGGGCACAAAGTGTCTAAGGATGGGATTACAATTGATGCTAAAAGAGTTAAAGATATTTTAGAGCTGACCTTACCCAACCACAAAAAAAGGCTTCAAAGTTTCATTGGTAAGATTAATTTTGTTAGAAGGTTCATGCCTAATATTGTTGCATTATTGAAGCCTCTAACTCCCATGCTTAAAAAGAATACTATTTTCAATTGGAAAAGAGAGGGTAAAGATAGTTTCTTGTTATTGAAAGAGGCATTGTCATCTTCTCCTACTTTGGTGGATCCAGACTTTTCCAAAGATTTTATTTTGTATGCTTATGGGAGTATGGATACTATCTCCACTATGTTGGTACATAAGAATAGTGAAAGTTTTGAGCAACCTATTGTTTTTTATAGAAGGGTCTTGAAAACTATGAACAATGCTATAAATTTGTTGAAAAACATGCGTATGATGTTGTTAAAAGCCTTAAAAAGTTTAGGCATATGCTGTCTAATAATAAGGTCCATCTTATGGTGTCTCACCCAAGTGTTAAAGAATTTTTTCTCAGCAGGGATCTTAATGAGAAGCGTGCAGGCTGGATCATTAAAGTAATGGATTATGATGTCGATATAAAAATTACTAAATTGGTAAGAGGAAAGGGGATATGTGAATACCTGGTTGATGAGCCCATCAAGGAAGAAATGTTGGGGTAATGATGTTGCAGCTGCAAATAGGAAGCCAAAAAGCTGGTTGAAGGAGATGGTTCATTTTCTCAAGACTGGTGAATGCCCTCCAAGGCTTGAAATATGCAAAAGAAGGTATTTTAGGTTGCAATCCATACCTTATGTCTTGATTACTGACACTTTATTTAGAAATGATATTAATGGTGTGCTCCTGAGATGTATTGATATTGATGAAACCATCAAGGTTTTGGAATAATTTCATGATTCAAGAGGTCATTCCAGTCCAAAAACAACAACTTTTAAAATCATGAGAGCATGATATTATTGGTCTAATCTATTTACATATGCTCATGCATGGGAAATGAAATGTCATAAATGTGCCTTATTTGCAGGCAAAGAAAGGCTTGCAGCCTTACCTCTTCAGCCTATTATTGTTGACCAGTCATTTATGAGATGGGGTATTGATTTTGTGGGCCCCATTAACCCAAGTTCCAATGCTGGCCATAAGTGGAGATTGACTGCAATAGATTATTTTACCCACTGGACTGAGGCTGTGGCTTTAAGAGAGGCAACCGAATCTGCAGTTATGAACTTCTACCAAGATCTCATTACCATGTTTGGTGTTCCCGAGTCAATAATTTTTGATAATGCTATGTCATTTGTGGGATCCAAAGTTACTGAATAGGCTTTAAAAAATGGTATCTACCTGAATACTTCCTCTAATTACTACCCTCAAGGTAATGGGTTGGCTGAGTCAACCAATAAGAACTTAATCAAAATCATAAAGAGGACCTTGTAGGAGAATCAAAGGGACTGGCATTCAAAGTTGAAATCTGCATTATGGCTAGACAAAATTAATCCTAAATAGATTATAGGTAATTCCCCTTATGTTCTAGTATATGGGAAGGAAGCTAGGCTACCTATCTCAACAGAATTCCCAACAATAGATCTTGCTAATCATCTTGTTTTAGTTGAAGAGGATGACCCACTGAGTCTAAGGTATGATCAATTTTTGAAATTAGAAGAGAAAAGGAAACATACTCTTAAAATGATGGAATATCAACAGTTTCAAAATAAGAAAGTGTTTGATAAAAGGGAAACTCTAAGGAGTTTTAAAGAGGGAGACCTGGTTCCAAGGTGGGATGTTCTTAAAAGAAGACCAGGTCATCACACTAAGTTTGACCATATGTGGTTTGGCCCTTTTATGATTTTAGAATGCAAGGAGCGTAATGCTTTTCAACTAGCTACAATGGATGGAGATGTTCTGTCAATCCCAATTAATGAGATTCACCTCAAGCGTTGCTTTGAGGTTTGATTCAACTTTCTCAGCTTAGGTTTAGTTTTATGATTTCAATAAGGAGCTTATGCCCCATAGGTTAAGTTTTTTTCTTCCAAGTGTTGTCGAAGCACATGTGTGGTTTTGTTTCTGCATAGTTCTTTTTATTCAGATTTGGTCTTTTTGTACTCTCAAATTTCCTTATGAAAAGTAACCATCCTCAATAAATGATCAAGGCCATACCTATCAGCTAGAAAATGATTTATTTCCATTGTTATAGTCCATAAATATGATAATGTTCAGTCATAAAGGGTGGTTATTTTTCTAAGTTTTATAGATGACTCAGTTGCCCAATGGATAAGCTACTAGTTCTTCTTATGTCTAGCAGGCATACACGCAACATAAATCACCAAAAATGTTACTAAGTTCTTACTACTGATTGCAATCATAGAAAAAATTAAGCATATCAAGTGAAAGAGGTACATTTTTTTATCATATGTAATACATTAAAAGATTACAAGTGCAAGAATTTAATTCAAATTTTTTAGTTGTATTTTAAACATAAAAGATTACATCTTTTTATACAATTGAAATAAAATGTAATCTACTAAATATAAACCTCTCACACAAGAATGTGAGAGTGGCCTCAATTACTCCTATGTAGATGGGAATATGAAAAATAGATAATATAAATGCATAATAAATAGGAAAGGGACCGAGCATTACCTGGGGGTATATGGCTGGTGTAGGTCTCCTTGGTCTTTTTCCATGTGTCTGAGTGTTGTCCCAGTGTCTTATCCATAGTGTCTTCTAGAATCCAAATCCTAAAAAAATGAAAAGAAATAGGTTAGATCTTCAAAGATCTAAGAAATGTATGGTTCCTGGTACTACTTACAATGCACTCATACTATCTGTTCATAATCCCTATCTAGATAGGAACAGTTAGGTCAAAGAAAAACAAAGGAATTTTTATCAGTAATGTGTTTGCTTCATGTGTAGAATCTTATCTCTCATGGATATGTGGATATAACCGTAGGCTCCCAAAAGGGTTATTGAGCCTGGCATACCCATAGGAGATAAGACCAAAGAGGGATCTCAGAGCATTATGACAAAGGTATTAAAGGGACATAATCATTTATGAAACCTTTTTCCTCATGTCAAATCATGTTACAGTATGATTAAAACTAGCATTGGATATTAAAGGGATGGGTTTGACACCTAGAACCTTTTATTTCATATTACCAGATAATGCTGTAATAATTGACATTTTTAGCCAGAAGCCTTCATGATAAATTCAAGTTCCATACTTATGCTACAAAAATATCAATGAGACTGATTTGCATCAATAAGCTTCATTGAGATGTTTGTAGCAGAAAGTTAAAATTGATTCTTCAAAGGTTCGTCAAGGGCATATTGTAATTACAGGGAAGATTTTCAGAAGCAGGTTTGTTATGAAGAACCAAGTCATATTAAACCCAATAGAGAATCCAAATGGAAAAAATATCATAAGGGTTTCAAATTATAAATCTTCAATTCAAACCTAGTAAGAAAAGGTTTACATAGGTAAATAGTTCTGATACAAGTTACAATAGATGACAAAAATACTCAGTATCTAGGGTCCCAAGAGCCAAATCAACCATATATAATAGCAGTTTTCAGAACAAAATCATGGCAACCATTTAAAAATAGTAATGATGTTACTTAGAGCTCGACTAAGTGGTATGACTTATTTTTTTCTAAAATAGAAGGGTCAAACTGTGCAGGGTAAGAATTCTTCATGATGGGTTTTAAGCCTCAGAGAGCCTTTTCTATTTAAAATTTTTTGAGCAGTGTTTTTAAAAAGAAGCAATCCAATTTTCATAAGAGAGAAAATTATAGAAAATTTAGAAATAAATTTGCATTTTTTACTGGTTCAATGGATATTCTCAAAGCTAGCAGGGAAATACTCTCAAGAATAATATCTACAACACACAATGAGGAAGAAAATTGCAGCAGTTAAAGCTTCCAGATTCAACCACGTTTACACAGGTAAATTGATAATAATTTTGAAACAGGAAGTAAATATCTAGAAATCAATTCGAGCTTGTGTTTGAACAAAGCAAGCTTAATATTTTTCACAAAGAAACTACAATAGAAATAGAACAAGCACTACATACCATTTATCATCGCACAATAGCCAAATCAGTCATAGAGAATCATGGTGAACCAGCGGCCAGGTGTCCAGTAAAGACCTAGTTGAGGAAAAGAAGACCCACGTCTAGTAGAACTGACACTCTTTTTTCTTTGCATGAACAGAGTGTTTTACAAGAGAAGTCTCCACTTTTCTTTAAGAAGGAGAGGCTAGAAAAAAAATCTTTTTCTTTGAGTTTTTTTAAAGAATCTTTATCATCACACATCAGCCAAATCAATCACAAAAAATGATGGAGAAATGGCATCTGAAAAATGAGAAAATGTCACAGAGAATCATGCTGAAACATTCCACTATTTACTCAGAATGAAACAACAGTGGGTAGAACACTTGTTAACCAACAGAGAATCAACATGTGGCATCCAAACAGCTAGTAAAGATGCAGTGAATTGCTCCAGAAGTGGCGGCATGCTGCTAGGGTTCCAAATGAACCTTCTTTCCTTCTTTTCTCTATAAGCCAAATGTGTTGAATGAGGAGGAAGTATACTACTTTAGGGTTGGTATACCCTAGAAGTTTCAGAGGCATTTCCATTTATGCCTTTATTTTAATAAAACATATCTCCAATGAAGCCACAAAGCCTTAAGGTTATGCTTTAAGTGAACTATGTATACCAAAATATCCATGATAATATATAAAATTGATATAATAAACATATTAAATCTTTAAAATTCATGTTTTATGTTTATATATATTAATTAATTAATAATAATAGCTTATTTAACAAACATAAATTCTTTTTATATCTATTAAATAAGTTTTTTATTGTTATTACTTAAAATATACAAATATAAAAGATAATTTTAAAGATTTAAATTATATATTTTTTAATTATTATTTATGTTATATATTATTTTGGATATTTTGATTCTTAGTGATTGGTGTTTTTATAAACCATTTACTAAGGTTATTATGTTCAAGGAGTTATGTTTTTCTTTTGGCTTTCTGATTTGGAGATGTGGAATTCCTTTGTGCCAAGTGTAGGACTGTGTATTTGAGGTTGATGATTTTCTTGTTAAGTAGAGAAAGTTTAGGGGACTTCTTAGAGTCTTTTAGAAGTTATTTGAGGGAAACTTTGAGTTATCACCATGTACACATATCAGAGACTGAGTTTGGGGGACATTTGGCATCTTTTAGTGGTTTTTAGAGTCCTCTTTTGGGCCATTTTCTTCCAGATTCGAGTTCATCATTCCTATTTGTAGGATCTGGATAGGAGATGGTGGGTGCTATATACTCCTCATTTGGAAGGATAAAGGGTTCAATTTTTGGGGAGCAGATATATGCATTTGTGACTTCTATCCTTGGCATTTTTCTCTTCATTTTTTGATCTATTCATGTGTTGATTCATTGTTTTGTTGCCTTTGAGCATAATACATATACATAGGACTTGTTTTGGAGAGCTCTTCAATTGCAGAGTTGGTGATTGATGATATTTTATGTGTTATTTTATGACCTTAAGTAGTGTCTCATTTTCTACATTTACAAGAAATAGTTATGTTTTTCATAGGTTATGAGTTATACACCTTGTTGATAAATTTTGACTGTGACCAAAATCCTTTCATCTTTTATCCTTTAAGAGTTTTCTCATGGAATATTTATCTAAATAAGCATTTCATTCAAAGATTTGTGTCTAGATTGTATCAATCCCAAGTTTTTCATTGTGTGAGGATAGAGCATTATTCTTCATTATTATTTGGTGTATCACCTCCTTTTTCAGTTCCATCCAAGTTGTTTTACCTTAAAGTCTTTCTTATCCTTTTTCCATCAAGTTTCTAGTTTTATTAGATTAGGTGAAATACCAGATTATATTCAATAGGAGCTGACCTAGATCTCAGAGGTTCAGTCACACTTATAGTTTTCCCCACAAGCTCATGATTGTTCCCATGTTAATCCAAAATTGCTAAGTTTTTGGAACTTAGTATTTGGGTGCAAAATTTTGGAGATAACAGGTTTCTGAAGCTATTGTTGTTGATTCCATACCTACTTATGGTGAGTTTCCAAAGAGGTTGTCACTGAGTCAGCTTCTATCAGTATTTGAGTCTTCTGTTAAGCTTTACAAAAAGTATTCTTCCCTTACAGATAATGTTGATGATTGTGATGGTCTGGAGACTCCTGTATTAGAATCTTATTTGATAAAGAGAATGCATTTACAAGATGAGCTTGATGTAAGTTCTACTTCTTTATTAAATCTAATGTGGAATGAAAAGGATTGCATTCAACAGTATAATTTCTTTAGTTCTCATCAAATTTTAAGTTCTACTAGAACCCGTGGAACAAATTCATCCAATCTATTGAATTTTTTATGCATGTACATCAAGGACCATGAAGCATCCCTAGATAATTTATCTAGGAAAGAAAATAGTGATATATTGCATTGCACAGTAATAAAAGCTTTATCTAGAGTAGGCCAAAGTGATATACCATCGTCTGCCCATGCTAATATTCATCCAGGTACTTATTTGCTTGCTGCTATTCTACAACTGATGGGTTCTTCTTTGTCAATAATTTTGTTCATAACAAAGAGAAAATGATATTATGGTCATTAAAAACCCTTTGATCAAATTTTACTTGAAACATATCATCACTGCTATTGATTTAGTAATGGATTTTATTGTAAACTGCCACCACACACCACCAACTGGTATTGCATTGAGGGAGGTAATGGATAAAATGCTTGTGACAAATAAGCACTCCATGGGACCTGCAATAACTTATTTTTTAGGTGAACTATTTATGAAGTGTCAAATGGGTTTAGAGTTGTTATGTAAGGGGTATGTGATTTTTCTCAAGTCACTAATGAGCCTGTTCATTTTGGAGCATGGTGGAATTGATTTCTTATGGGCATTGATGGAATCTTCATAATTATAAGTGGATTCTTCTGATTCAACTTCTCAAATAGTTTTAAACCAGGTGATTGTAAAAACTTATTTTAATGAACAATGTTGTCTTTGTAATTTCATGGTATTTAACTGAGAATTATTTTTTGTAGGGTGAGAAATTGGTGGACAAATAAGGACCCTTGAGCATTGAACCATAGTTGGTACCAGTATTAAAAAACTTCCTTAAAAAGAGGCAACATCATTTATCATGTTATCGTGTTCATGATCTAGGGTATGCCTCCACTCACTCCAAGAAAAAAACCTAAATTATATAAAATTTTAAATTGTTGTTTCAATGAAAGTATTGTTTTTTCATTTGAGCTATTTTAAAGATTTTCATGCCCTTGAATGTTGTATTGTTCTCTTTTATTTATTGATTTCTTGTCCATCTCTCTCAAATTCTTGGGTACAACTACCTTGATAGAGCTAGTAAGAAAGAGATGGTTGATCGGGTAGACGAGGTGGATATATTAAAGAGCATCACAAAATTAGGAAAGGCTAATGGTTTCAATGCATTTACTAAAAGTATGGTAAAGATAGAAGGTTAGGGCGTAGATCATCCTAGTGACCTTAGCGATTTCATTGTATGCAAGGAGAGTAAGGATTATTTAACATGGCTACATAAACAGTGCAAGATTAGGTAGAAGAAATATCCCCAAGAATTTTTCCAAAGAATGAAAGAACCAAAAAAATTTTTGCTGATGTTAGCAGAAGACAAGTAGGTGCAACTTGTAAATATTCAAAAATTTGAAACATGTATAATGAAATCAGAGAGCATCATAAAATCAATAAAGGCTAATGAGAGCAATGCATTTATTGAAAGTATGATAAAGATTATGGGTCAGAGCACAAAAGATCCTAGTGACCTTAGTGATTTCCATGTATGGAAGGAAATGATCTCCAACAATGAATGTACTTTGTCTAATACAAGTCTGAAATGAGAAACAAAAATATACACTTTCATTGTGATGATCTAGTGTTAATACTACTCTATATAGGTAAGGAAGCAACTATCACCTCACTCCTATATCATCAACAAGATTGACAACTTTTTGGAAGGTTGAGAAGATAAAAAAGGTCTTGCTCTTAGTCACTAGACTAATTTCAGTAATCTGCATGTTTCTCATGACTATCTAGAGAAGAAATTTGTAATGTCCCCTTTCCAGTCCTATGGAAATTGGGAATAATTTCTCTAAATTGTAAGAGATTTATTTCTCTAAGCACTTGCAAATACAAGTTGATTATCTTAAGTTTATGCAGGAACTATACTTTCAATAGACTTGTATAATAATCTGAAGTCTAGTGAATTCTAATTTAGCCTTACCTTTGCGATGCAAGACCAATATTACTGTGCCTATATCCAAGGTATATTTAATGTATGTGAATATTTTTATTTATTTATACTGATCTGAGTGCTTTTTGTTATGTCTGATAACCATAGTACTTCAAAGACAACATTGTTTCTATTAATCTGATTGTCAAACTCCTACCAGGTAGAAGGAGGGTCTTCCCAGAATCCTGGATTACATTAGCACCCCTCACTACAAACCGAGTTGTTTCTGATTATGGATGTGGGTCCAACCTGAAATATCATTAATTTAATCTCCATTTAACACACATCCAAGTCTAATGAGCCTCATGTTACTAAGCATACATACTCTTGATATATATATATATATATATATATATATATATATATATATATATATATATATATATTTATTTATTTATTTATTTATTTATTTATTTCTGTGTAACGTGAATGATCAACATTATGTATCAATATTAATGATAATTTCAATGAACATAAGTAGTCATTGTGCTTAGGTGTGAAACTTGGAGATCTAATAATGTTAATGAAGTATCTCCTTAATTCCCTATGCACATCTCTGTAGATTAAATCCTTTACCTCATCCAACCTTTCATATATACTCACTACAAAGAGGGCCAATATAGCATATATATAGTATGTCATGACCTCTACGAGTTCTTTCACATGGCCCAAGAAGGGAGAGACAATGACACAAATCGAGAAGATGAATCTCCTTTCCCTGAGTATGGTTTGGAAGTAATTTCATTTCTATTTGGTGATCATCTCCTTCGCTTAGCTATCTTAATATTCTGCTATGAATAATATATTGTAATACCCCAAAAATGGGCTATAGGTTCATTAACCTCCTATATCGACACATCAAACAAAATCGACATCAAAGTCCTAACCTAAGGCACATTGGCAAATTATCGAATCCAAATTGATTATCATAAATTCTGCATTGGGGAATATTCCTAGCAATATTCCTATTTATCCTAATTATCTTTAATTTAATGATTATTTGGCGATAAATCTTATTTATCCTAAAGTTTGATTAATTGAATACTCTAAATATTTAATTAATTAGATTTAATACTGCCACTTAATTATTTAATTATATTCATTCCTAAATTGTATTATTTTGACAATAAATCAAATATCCTATGACTAATTGATTAAATTCTTATGTAATTAATTAATGTCAATTGTCAAATTTAATAATATATTTTTTGAATAAAAGTTTGATTTAATAATTGATCAACCCATAAATCAATTGTTTTATTTTTAAAAATCAGTTAAGTTGAGGATAAATCACTTTATTTATTTATTTAATTCATAATTATTATGCACATTAAAAAAAATAGTTAAACTTGAAATCAAAAAATCAATTCAAGTTGTTTTAAAAATAAACTCAACTCTGATTTGAGTTAAAAAGCTATTTTTACATGATTTTGCATGATTTTGTGAATTAATTATCTTTTATTCTTTGATAACTCAAAAATCAACTTGAGTTTATGTGAGTGATTTATGGCTTTTCCATGCATCTCCAAAGCCCTGGATTTCTATAAAATCAAGGCTCAGCTCTTCATAATCATCTCTCAGAATTTGCAAACTTATGCTGGCAAATTGGTATTTGAAGAATTGAAGCTTCTTTGCAAATCAACAATTTTTGGTGAGATCAATCTTGTTTTAGTTTCATATCATTTAGTATATCATTGTTACATTAATTGCATTGCATATTAGTTTCTCATCTAGAATAGATTCATATCAGTTTATTTCATCTTATTGCACAGAAAAACCAAAAATATAGAATAATTTTCATTCCTTCCATATCTAGAATCTGCATTCAAATCCTTCGTTTAGGTGTCGTCAAGGTCATTGATCTTAGTATAATCTGAGAATACATACTCGCATCTACTAGAAGGCAGTAAATCACCTAGTTAGATTAGTTTCCATTTCACTGCATGATTTTGATTTTAAGCTAACCTCTAATGTTTTACTAAAGTGTTGTGTCTAACAAACAGGTAAAAAATTCACACACACATTTCTGGCACCCACCGTGGGGCCCTGAAATGGGTTTCCATTCCATTTCTATCAATTTCTATCATCTTCTTGTCATTTTCTATTCCAAGTTGTGATTTTTAATTTATGTCCGTACAATTTTCATACAAGTTTTGTGAGAAACTCATACCAGGATATACCCACTATCGTACGATAGTTGATTTGGTCAAGAATCATACCATCAGGATCACAGTGTTGTTTGGAATCTTGATTGTCGTATGATTTGGTACCTAGTGTCGTACGAGTTTCTAGAATGTCATCTGGGAGGTGACCCACTGTCGTATGAGTTTTAGTGATAGGTTTCAATTGTCATTTCACTTTTTAGGCAGTTTTCCAGATTTGTTTTCCAGATTTGGATTGACAACTAACATTAACAATTGAAAATTTCTATTTCTGATTGATTTCTGTTGATTTTGATTGGGAAAAAGCATGAGAATTGCTAAAAATAGGTAAGAATCTACTAAGTGCATTGCGAGGAATTTAGGTAATCTTTTTAGTTGATAACGTTTTGATTTGGACTAAAATGAACATATCACGTGTCAAGCTTGTGTGACCTTTATTGCTTTCATATCACATATTTCATTTTGGGCTATAAAAATGAACATAGATTTGCTTTTCAGCATCTTTGTTACACATAGTAAATAGGCCCTATGAACACTATTCATGGTTCTTGAGAGAGCGGGTTTCCAGCCAAACTCTTCTCAATGAAGGAACCCTTGTAGGTAGGGAGGTTACTGAGAGCATCTCACGTTCTACTAGATTTGTGCATCTTCAGCTTTTGATTGATACATTCTCTCTCTAGAGAGGTTGATAGATCATGAGTGGTTGACATCATAGATCTTTGTGAGATAATCTTGGTCTTAGCATTTCAGATTAATCTGTCTACTTTGTTTGGGTTAAAAGTGAAAAGGCTAGAGGACTATGCTCTACTCCCTTTTTGGGTAGTATCAAAAACTCAGATCCTTGAATCTAGAACCAGTCTCCATGTGGTACATTTTGTGAGTCACCTTTAGAGAGGGTTAACCGTAGTAGACATTCCCTTAATTGGGTCAACCACGTTGATGGAAGTTCAAGCGGTAATAGCCATTTTCACCATGGTAGTGACAACCGCTATATAAATGTCCTTGTGGAGAAAATCTTCACAAGTGTGGTCTCTTGTTGGGTTGTTAGATCTCCCTAGTAGATCCTGAAGATTAAGTTCTCATACTATGTCAAAACCCCGAGGCGCCTGGATTGGAGTTCACCCTCTTGAGATCACAAAATTTGCAGAGTCAAACCATTACTAAAAACCCTAGTGAGGCCAAATTTTCATTTTCTAGGAATATGTGCATTATTGCAAAACTTTTTGGAACATACACTATTAGCACTCCTAGGGATTAGCACAATTCAGTCACTTGATTGTTCATGTGCAGGGTTGCTTTGTCCCATGTTCATTGTTTTCAGACATGCTTGAAATCACTTACTTGCTATTTTGCATGCTTGCTTATCTATCTAGTTATTGAAAATGAATGAATCTGCTATAACCTTCAAATTTGGACAGTAAAAATTGCACTCAATCTAAAACTGAAAATCTCAAAAATTGCAAAATCTGATGTCAAACACCTTTCTGGAGTCAAAAGTCATCTTGTAAAGTCAGAAAGTTGTATGAATTTTGGCTATTGTTGTTTCAGAACACCCAGATTGTCGTATGGTGTATGGTACATTATCGTATGAGTTTTGCTGCCAGTCAATTCCAAAAAGTCAAAAACCTTGCTATCAACTATTGTGCAAGTTTTGCAATAGTCATATGAGTTTTTCAGTTGTCATTTCATGCTATACCCACTGTCGTACGAGCCTATAGAAAGTCATTTGAGAAATTTTGAAAAATTGCCAGAAATGTGAAAGTTGTCAGAACTGTCAGAGACTCAGCTTTTCCAGCCTATTTCTAGAGTCTGTCAAGAAAATCATTGTGTCAAGAATAGAGCAGCAACTACTGAGAATCCAATCATTTTCGTAAAGTGGCCTTTTGAATTCGATTCAGCCTTCTATTTAATCGATTTGAGTCTTTTTTATCTTGTGTCAAAACCTTGTCATAACTATCAATCTTCAATCTATCATCAAAATGGCTAAGTGTTGTGAACTCATGTTCACTATCTTTTGGGTGTCTACCCATACATCTAGGGCATAGTCTCCTTCATTTACATCTAATCTAAGCTTTAATTAATCAAACCTTGACAAGGTTGCATCATTTGATCTTCTTGAATCAATTCATTCTTCAATTGTCTTCATCTTATTCTTTTGCTTCACCCAAGGTTAATGGTGGAAACTAGAGCTTCCTCTCACAAGAAATCTGGAGAAGCATCCCATACCTTACCTATAACCATTTTCAAGGGTCCAACTCTTAAGCAACTCTACAATTCTGGTCTGTACAAAGATGATGGTCTTGGCAATTTTTGATTGAAAACTAGTTACATTCCTCCATCAACTTACATAGGTAATCAACAAACTCCTTAATCTATCCCAAGGAGAACTCCTACCATGTCTCAAGCAGGGACAAACTTTGGCTCTCAAAGAGCTCAATGTCAACATGGTGCATATCAGGAACCCACACCTTAAGAAATTGCTCAATATCAAAATGATGATAACTTCAAAAGAATGATGAAGCATTTCTTGAAAGAAGATAGAGAAGCATTTTTTTACAATTAGCTCATCAAGGAGCTAAACTTCCTCCCAAATTTAATGTTGAAGATATCATTATGCATGAGGAAGAAACTCCTATTTCGGCTATGATGAAACAAATGCACGTCATGCAAGACAAACTTAATAACCTTGAGAAAGAAAAGGAACCTAAGGAGTTCTCCATGGAGGCTCTATGTCCTTTTCCATTTAACAAAGACTTGTACAAGCCACCATTCCCAAAAAGGGTGGAAATGCAAAAATATGATCAGTATGATGGACACTTAGATCCTCAAGATCATGTCAGAGAATTCTGTACACAATCTATGGAGTTTAGGCACGAACCAACCTATCTGATGCGTCTCTTTCCTTGATCTCTGGGAGGAGCAGCCATTCATTGGTTCTCTAGATTGCCTTCTACTATCAAAAATTTTGAGGAGTTGATCAAATTGTTCTATCAAAAATACTCCTAAAACATTCAACATCCAGTCACCATGATCGATATTTGCAATCTCAAACAACATCTAGGAGAACCATTCCTGACATTTCTCAAGAGATGGAGGAAGAAATTCTCTCTATATGCTAGGCCTATTCCAAAAACTGAGAAACTAGAAATCTTCATCAATAATCTTGTCCCAGAGATCAACTACCCTTTACAAATGCAAGATCATACATCTTTTGATAAGATGGTAGACAATGCAATCAAAATCAAAAAAGTACTTGTGAAAAAAGGAGACATCACACTTCAAAAGGACAAGTACGAATCAGGATCCAGTTCTAAAGACAAAAACAAAAATTGGAACAAGAATAAAGGCATCATCATAGATGGCATTGTTGATACTATCTGTGCCCCATCAAAGGCACCAACTTTCAATCTAACTATTGGTACCCAAGCCATCAAAGCTTCAGAACAAAAGGTGTCTGAATCATCTCAAAAGAAGCCAGAATACAAATCTTGGTCTGCTGATAATAAACAAAAGTTCACTCCTCTTGGAGAATCTTTGGAATCAGCTATGAGATCTCTATTGGCTAATAACATCATCTATTTGCCTGAGATCCAACAATCTGATCCTGACCCTAAACCAAAATGGTGGAGAGAGAATGAATTATGTGATTTCCATCGAGGTAAAGGTCACAAAACTAATAACTAATTACACTTAAAACATGCTATTCAAGATTTGATTGATAAGGGAGACATCACAATTGAAAATCATAAGAGCAATAATGATCATACAACATTCACAAAACTATTTCTGCAACATGGTCAAGAAGTTTCATCTTCTTAGCCTAATATGGGAGAAAACATCAATTATGCTTACCCTGGAAATAATGTTGTTATCAATATGGTTGAACCTTGTCTCTCTGAGCATTGCAATGTCATCACTATTGTGCAAAGAGATAGAGATCATCCTTTAGCTAACACAGTTACTCAATCACAAGCTCAGGCACATCTAAATGGACAAATCCCAGATTCATCAAATGTCCCTAAGATGCCCTTCAATCTTTCTTCCGCTTCCAAATAGAAGGCTTCTTCTAAATCTTCCAATCCTAAAGATACGAGGGCAACATCTTATAGCATTGTTCAATAACTCCAACACACTAATGCAAAAATCTTCATGTTTGAGTTTCTTCAGATATCTCCAGCTCATAGAGCTATTCTAGACAAAGCTTTGCTTAGATCCAATGTTCCTGACGACCTTGATTTAGATAGGTTCCAGACCATGGTTGGACATCTTACATCTCCACAATATATCTCCTTTTCAAAGGAAGATGACAACTCCTTGAGTCACCCACATAACCAGCCCTTGCATATAGAGGTCTTGATCCAAAACTGTAGAGTCAAATGTGTGTTGATAGATGGAGGCGTTGGCCTAAACATTTGTTCTTACAGCTTGGTCACACAATTGAGATTTTCAAAAATGGCTATTGATTCTAGAAAGCGGATAACTATAAAAGCCTATGATGAACAAGAAAGATCTTCTAAAGGCAACATTGTCTTACCTATCATAGTAGGTCCGATTATCAAAGATACTATATGTCAAGTCCTTGATCTACCTTTGGCTTCAACATTCTTCTAGGAAGACCATGGATACATGAAATGCAATCTATTCCTTCTACATTCCACCAATGCTTGAAGTTTACTTATGAAGGAGTAGAGGTTACTATCCCAGTAGACATATCTACCACTTGCAATACATTGAAGGAAAGTGCAAATAAACTTGTGCCTAATAACATAGAATCTTCTCTTAAGCCAACAAAAGAAGCATCCACATCTAAAATAGAAGACATTTCCAAAGAGGTCAATATCAAAGAAAGTGGTATGGGAGAATATACTATAGAGCCAGTCTTATCTTTGACATCTCTCCCTATCTCACCTAAGTCTTATGGGAAGTCTTTGAAACAATCCAAATCAGAATCTAAAGAACCTCTTGAGGCATATAAAAAGAATTTTGTAGTAGAACAAGTCTCCAAGAAAGAATTTGAAGAAGATGAAGATGTGCTTACATGGCTATACAAAGATGCACCCGAATCTCAAGTTGTTCTGACTAGTGACTCTACAATATCCAAAATACCTTCGAAGGCATATGGTCCAGGAGATAAATTAATAGCTAAGATGGGATATCTAGGTAAAGGACCTCTAGGAGTTAGAGGAGAAGGTCTTATAACACCTATTTCACATACTGGTAGATCAAACAAAGATACTATTGGCTTAGGCTTTAAAAAGAAACCCTTCCACCTCAAAGGTAATTGTTCTCATGTCATAGAGCAGATCGCACTAGGAGAACCCCTTCTTAAGAAGGAAGAAACTGAACCATCAAATAGTGATTTAGATAGCTCAGAACTTATCCCTTATGAGAATTTGCCTAAGGAAATCATAGATCTCCTTGAAGCTGAAGATGATCCAATCAAAAGAATTAATGTAGTAGAAACACAAGAACCTAATATCAATCAAGAGATAGTTGTAACACAAGAACCAGCCAATCTCAAAGACAATCAAACAGATGAAGAGGAAGGTGGTAGTTATTCTCAGATAGATTCCCATGAGTATGAATTCAAATTAGAATATGAGGGTAACCCTTCTTGGGGTATTCATCCCGACTTTACTCATGTTCTTAGATTTCCTAGAGGCATAGATGAAGAATCTAATGACTATGAATGGGGAGCCATTCCAGAGGAAGATGAGCTTATCACAGAGAAACATGTTGATATTATTCACCAATATGCACCTAAACCCAACGTAAGTCTAGAGAGAAGTAGTGAACTTAACGAGTCTGGTCCACCGATGGCTGAAGTGGACTCCCACAATGACATTGAGCCTATTCATGAATTGAATGTCTTAAGTTGTAATATCACCTTTAAACTCGAGCATCGGTTAGGACCAATGATGATAGATCCATATCCGTAAACATTATCTCCCAATTTTTCCCCATTTTGACTATCCAACATCCTGAACTTCTTGATCGAACCTCCACAAATTTGAGCCATGGTATTTATACCTTCCTGAATGACTATGCCCTTTCTTGCTACCTCAATGCAGTTGAGCCTATAAGGACTTCCATTAGTGAACCGAGCATTAGCATGACAGAGTCAGACATCAAGTATCTTAGTAAAAAAAAATAAAAACAAGAATAAAAAGAAAAGGAGTTCTGAGGGTGAAAACCACTTTGTGGTATTCTCATAACCTACAAAAGTAAAAATAAAAGATGTATCCGAAGGTGAAAACCTCTCTAAGGTGCCTAAAGATGAGATATTTGATGTCCTTCTGAGTCATTTATAGGACAGGTCTCCAGTTCTAATTAAGCCCACTCAATCTATAGATTTGGGAACAACAGAAGAACCACAGTTGATTCATGTAGCACAATCTTTATCAGAAGAAGAGAAGAAAAAAATTACAACATTTCTAACAGAGAAGAAGATCAACTTTGCATGAAAATATTCAAATATGCCAGGGTTGGATCCTAATCTTATAATGCACCATTTATCTATAACTCCAAATGTCAAACCTGTCAAGCAAAAATTGAGAAAGATGCATCCTCATGTTGCACTCTTGGTAAAAGCTAAATTAGAGAAGCTCCTAAAAGCCGGATTCATCTGAGTTATTGAATATGCAGAGTGGATCTCTAATATTGTACCTATTTCAAAACCAAATAAATCAATCAGAGTGTGCACAAACTTTAGAGATGTAAATAGAGCATGCCCTAAGGATGATTTTCCACTACCTAACATTGATATGATAGTGGACATGACTGCAGGCTTTGAGATGTATTCTTTAATGCATGGTTTTTCTGGGTATAATCAAATAAAAATTGCTCCAAAGGATCAAGAGAAAACTACTTTTACATGTGCATGGGGCACCTTCTATTGGAATGTCATGCCATTTGGGCTTAAAAATGCTAGTGCTACATATCAAAGAGCAATGACATCTATTTTTCATGACATGATGCATAGGACTATGGAGGATTATGTTGATGATACTTTAGCAAAATCTATGATTAGAGCTAAACATCTAAATGACTTGAGCAAGATACTAGACAGAATGGAAAAATTTAGTCTCAGACTAAATCCTAAGAAGTGTGCTTTTGGTGTCACTTCTGGAAAGCTCTTGGGATACATAGTTTCAAAGAAGGGCATTGAAGTGGATCCAGCTAAAGTAAAGGCTATAATGGAGATGCAAGCTCCCAAGAATATTAGTCAAATGAGGACATTGCAAGGGAGAGTTCAATCTATCAGGAGATTCATATCACAACTTGTAGACATATCACAACCTTTTACAAAAACATTACATAAAGGTGTGACCTTTGCATGGAATGAAGAATGTGAGAAGAACTTTGACCATATCAAACAATATCTATCAAATCCTCCTATCTTGATGCCTCTTATTCATTGGAAGCCATTGATCTTATATGTCTCCGCAACAGATACATCATTGGGGGCATTGCTAGCACAACATGATGAGAATAAAAAGGAAAGAGCTATAAACTATATCAGTAGAACATTGGTTGCATATGAAAAGAACTATTCAATGATTGAGAAAGCCTGTCTAGCTATGATCTTTGCATCATAGAAACTGAGACATTACATGTTGGTGCATACCACACATTTGGTAGCTAAAATTGATCCACTAAAGTACCTACTAAGAAAAGCTGCCCTCACAGGTAGATTAGCCAAATGGGTCATGCTCTTAAGTGAATTTGACATTGAATATGTGGAAATAAAAGCTATAAAAGGATAGGTTATTGCTGATCAATTAGCAGATGCACCTATGATTGATGATACACCAATGCAAATGGAATTTCCAGATTCCTCTATCATGACTCTTTCTTCTAGAGAATGGCAATTATTCTTTGATGGATCCTACACACATAATGGATCTAGAGCAGGCATATTGTTCATAACTCCTCAAGGATACTCAATCCCAAAAGCATTTAGATTAAAGTTTCCTTGCACAAACAATATTTCTAAATATGAAGCCCTTTTCAATGGTATGAAAATCGCAATTGAGTGGAGAGTAACATAGCTACACATTCATGGAGACTCTCAACTTGTTATCCATCAAGTCAATGATGTGTACCAAAATAAAGATGAAAAGCTCATTCCTTACAAGATAATGGTGGATGATCTTCAGAAGTATTTCATATCTATCACATTTGAGCAAATTCCTAGAACAGAGAATAAGGATGCCGATGCAATGAAAACACTATCTACTTTATTACAGAAGCCTGAACATGAGCTATGCTACGAGTTCCTAGTGGAAGCACTATCTTATCATGCATATGACTCCCCTAAAACCCACATGATTTGCATTATTTTTGGTCATGATTCATCCACATATAAAAACCTATTCTCCTATCTCCAAGACCAAATCATTCCCGCTACCTTCAACTGCCATGAAAAGAGATATCTTATCCATAATGCCTCCCGATATGTCATCATTGGTCATGATCTGTACAAATGAGGTCTAGATGGTATGCTACTTAAATGTTTAGAATGAGAGGAGTCTCAACATGCATTAGAGGAAGTCCATGATGGTATTTGTGGGTCACACTCGAACGGTTTAACACTAGCTAGGGCTGGGTACTATTGGCCTGAAATGGAGAAAGAGTCTATCAAGTTTTTTAAGAACTGTAAAAAATGCCAAGTGCATGGAAACTTAATTCATGCTCCAGGGAGAGATCAAATTCCCTTTACTACACAATGGCCTTTTCATCAAAGTGCCTTTGATCTTATAGGAGCTATACATCCTCATTCTTCTTATGGACATACCCATATAATCACAGCTACAGATTATTTTACAAAATGGGTAGAAGCAGTGCCTTTGACACAAGCAACTAGAAAGCAAATATCTATGTTCATATTGAACTATATCATATATAGATATGGGATACCTCATTCCATAATCATAGATAATGGCGGACAATTCAAGAACAAAGATCTAGATGATCTATGTGCTAAATTCAAGATTACACAACATTGGTCATCTATCTACTATCCTCAAGGGAATGGACAAGCAGAGGCTTCTAACAAGAATCTATTGAAAATTTTGCACCATATAGTTAATAAGATAGGAAGAGACTGGCATCTCATGATCAATCCATCTATCTAGGCCTATAGAACAAGTATCAAAACACCTATTGGGGCTACACCTTTTTCTTTAGTTTATGGGTCTAAAGCAGTATTGCCTATTGAGGTTGAAATCCCATCACTAAGAATCAGAATGCATGGTCTAATAACTGATGATTACTACAAAGTATCTAGGTTGCAAGAACTTGAACTACTAGATGAGCACAGACAAGTAGCGTATGATCATCTTAGAGTATATCAGAAGAGAATGTCTAGAGGTTACAACAAGAAAGTCAGACACAAAGAATTTCAGGTTGGTGATCTAGTCTTGAGAGAGAATCCTAAAAATCAATCACATAGAGAATGCAAGGGGAAGTTTTAACCCAACTGGCTGGGTCCCTTTGTTATCACTACTAATTTTGGCTCTGGTGCCTATTAACTCTCAATGACTGAAGGAGAACAGCTCTAAGAATCGATCAACGCTCTCCATCTGAAGAAATTCTATGCCTAAGGCATTCAGTCTATGGTAAAATGTCCTGAAAAAATCTTTAAAATTGGAAAAAGTCCTAAAAAAAAAATGAACATCTTGGTGAAAACCTAGCAATAGGTGCCTTGATGATTCACAAAAAAAGTGAAAAATATCAAAAGTACAAAATTTTTTTTAAAAAAAATACAAAAAAAAGAAAAAAAAAAAAAGAAAGAAAAAAAAGTGCCTTGGTGAAAACCTGGAAACAGGTGCCTTGGTAGCAAAAATAGAATCTCTGCCAAGATGGTGAAAACCTGGCAAACGGGCACCACTTGTTCAAAACGCTCCATCTATTAGCGCAATCTTGGTCTTTCCCAGCTTTCAGTCTTGCTTTAGTTCGTACATCTCCCAATTTGTTTCTACATTCCTATTTTCAATAAGTCAGTCTGTACACCAATCAGCTCAAGCGTCTGTATCCTATCAATGTTCAAACTTGGGGGTAATCAATGTCATATCCTATGGTCTCCAGTATACCTCTGATGAGTCATATCTAGTCAGAGTCCTTTGAAGCTTTATCCAAGTCTGTCTGTCTATCTCCTCTCCAGAAAGGATTTTGCATCTACAATAATGCAATAAAAAACAAACTGAAAACAATCTGTGCTTTTCATGCTTTTATCTCCTTGTATGCAACTGATTCACATTGAGATTTTTGCATATTGTGTCCCTTTGAGATCTTCGATGATGTCCTTTATAGGATTTAGAGAGTGATGACTAGGGGCATAATCTTTTCTTTGTCTTCTACTTGTATGTGAAAATCTAACAGCTTTGAAAATTTTGGATTGAAATGGTGTCTGACTGTAAGAGCCTCTATCTTGAATTGGATGGCCATGCGTACCTTGACCATTGATACCTAGAAAATCCAAGGAAGTTTGATCTAACTATTGTCTTTTTGAGTGAGTTCTTTCTCCTACTATGAAACACAATCTTACCTAAGGATGTGAATGACAAAGGGTCACTACGGGTAATTCACATTGGATTTAGAATAATCTCTTGACTGCTTGATGTGTTTGTAATGCAAAGCATATTATGGTCATCACGACATTTATGTTTTGATGCTTATACAAATTGCTATATCAACATGGACATGATATTCAGGTCATCCTGGTGCTTATGCCTTGGTGCTTATATCTAATCCAACATTTTGAAAACAAAATCAATATTCATATATCCATGGTTGCCTAATCAGTGGGTGTTGTATTGATTTCTACACATACAAATTGATATTCATATGTCTATGGTTTCATCACTAGTGGGCATTGTATTGATTTATCCAGTTACCTAAAAATTCAATGATGAGAATGACTGACACATGATCAGTGACTAGGTCCTAGGTCTTAGGTTGCATTTCATTCTGCATGTCTCTTTGCATTTTGCATGTTTGCATGATCTCACAATGGTTGGCTAAACTTCAATGCTTAAACAATTCTTCAAATGTCTCTTCAAATCTAACAAGATCTGAAACCTAACTCGAAGGTCTCTTCACATAATCACAAGCAGTTATCCTCTTGGGTTAAACATCCTTTTGACATACGACTGAGTACTTGTCTTCATCAATACCTGCAAAACATATCATGTGTATCATTGCATTCACATATTATAATCATCTATTGCATTACAATTCATCCATGTGCATAAGCATAAAATCATACATACATCTTTCCATAATCAAATACATTTGCATAACATCCATACATATGAAAGAAATCATTGCATTTGCATTAATCCATACATACATTCTACACTACTCATAGCATAAACATCACATGATATCATCATAAATAGAAACATGCCAAGTACAAATGAGGTCACAACCAAAATATCGATCTCATATATATATCAAAAGTGTAGAAAAGAATACACTCATGTGAGCTATCAGAGTGCGAACAATATGTCAATGATAAAAAAGAGTATAGCATATCAGAATGTATCAAAACAAATCAGCTGTCAGCATGATCCTCTGCATCTAGTGGAGGAGGAGGTGGTGCATCTAGTACTACCTCTACTCTAGGTGCTCTGGCTCCCTTTGATGCCATCATGTACTATGAATAGAAGGGAACTCTCTATGCAGCAGGAAAAACTATATAATATGTGGACACATAGTAAGCTGCCCATGAGGTCTGATGAATCACCTCTCCCTGTAATCTCTGTACCTCTGCACATAGCTCCATCCGCTATCTATCTGCCTCTATGTATCACTCCTCCCATTAAGCACTTTGCACCTTTAGGTCCTTGACCTATACACTGATCTGTTTGATAGTCTCCTGTGGAGTAGGAGGAATAGTAGGATCAACGTCTGACATCTTAGTATCTAGGGGAGCCTGCTCAGTAGTCTCTGCTCTTTGTGCCTTACGATGTTTGATCTCAGCACCTAAATCAAATCCAACATCATCCTGTAAGGGATCAGTATCTCCACCTACCACCTACTCAGCTGTCAGTACCTCATTAGCTGAACCAACTCCACCTAATGCACCACCCTCTCCCCTAGTCCATCTATGAGAACCGGAAGATCTACCTGCTGTAGAACTAGTGGGACAAGGGGGCCTCATCTATCTTGATGGTCTTTGTGGTGGAGCCATCGCTCTGGGTCTCAAAGGTGTGGGGTCTATCATGGGAGCCTATGTAGGTCTGGGACCCTATCCCATCGGAGCACCTATAATGTCCATCACCTCCTCCATGGAGGGTATCAGCTCAATCAGATTAGAAAATCTATGAATGGGATGGTTAGCAAGCTAGGAAATGAATCCATCAATAACACTAGCATCAAGTACATCTGGTCTATACTCCCAATCCCTGCCGATAATAGCACTATACTCCTGTGAACACAAAGCATAAGAGAGCCTTTGTGTCCATCCAAGTCCAATCTCATGACCTATCCATGCATATGTAGCATAATCCTTAGGGGCATCCTATACTCACCCATACTGCTGCCAGACCCTGGTAATGAGGAACCTCTTTATAATGGAGGATGACCTCCCAATTAGTACACGACTGTGAAATAAGTAACTAAACTACTCTCAAGTAGTAGGCCAAGGCTCAATGGCTACATATGGTCTGCATCACACAAATGTCATATCATCGAGGCATCGCCTCCAATACTCAGTGTGACCCATCCATCTGTGTATAACATATCTGGCATATATATAAATGACAGGCTCCTAAGGCTGCCTCTATGTAGTACACACTAGTCTCAACACTGTGATATGCTCCCACACCCAGATCTGTAGAACTAGAGCTTTGGCTACAAAAGTCTTGCTCTCCTGATACACTACCTCGTGCATCTCAGAGAACATATGGGCCAAAAGACACTGACCCCATGCCAACTTAGAAGGAGTAGCCATCAACCATGCTACCATAGGGGCCCAGCCCATCAAAAGACCATTCTGCTGATGGTCAGACATGATAATGCCACTAATCATCCTGGCAATGATGCACTCCAACTGGTGTGTCTGTCCATATCTCTGCACTAAGGTCTTCAAGGAAATGGAGGTCATCATCTGAGTAGCATCTCCAAAGAGACGTCTAAAAGCTAATAAACCTAAGTTCCCTGAACTCACATACTTTGGTCGTCGACCTGCATGGAACAAAATGTGCATTATACGATACACATCCTTAGGGGTAACAGTGATCTCCCCAGTCGGCAGGTGGAAGGTCTGGGTCTCTGAATGAAATCTCTCAATCAGAGCAGTCAAAAGTTCATGATTTACCCTAATCTCGGGTAAATGTATCAAGTGCTCAAATCCACAAGAAGCAAGGTGGATCCTCATAGGGTCTGGCAATGACACACATAATCTCTGCGTAGCAGGATGCGAGATCCGTACATGAACATATGGATATATGACCTACATAGCACATAAATAGGGAGTCCTATCAGTAATTTGGTCACAGAATAGGTTACAAGGGTAGAAATGGGGTAGTTCAATATTTCAGAAGGTAGGTTGACAGGTCAGCAATCAGGTTAAGAGATCAAAAAAATAAAAAATTTGACCTAATACTGAGTTTTAAGCTCACTGTTTTCCATACGACATTTCAAACTGGCATGAAAAGTCGTACGACTTTCTACATCATACCAAATGACAAAGCATAGTGACACAACAATGCATTCCTCCTCATATGAGTTATGAGGGACCTGATGGAATGATGTATGACTCTTGGGTCCCTCTAATATGAGTCTTGGGGGGTTATGAGACAACAATCTATCTATAGTTGAAAAGTCGTACGAGTCCTGCTAGGGAGTCATACGAGTTTCCGTACATGCAAAATTCAAAAATGGAAAAATGTATGAAACATTGCTAAAATCCTATAAAACATGAAAAAATTAACATTTTAGCAAAGCACAGAGGTCCACCTACCGGATGTCTATACTGCCGAGGTCTCTGGTGTCTCTGGTTGCGCTCAAATCGATGTGAACTCACCGGCCATTTTCTTGCTCAGAGGGCTCCACAAGATTTCTAAAGTCAAAAGGTTGAAATGAATTGAAAATGACCCTTTCGGCCTTTATATAGCTTTTGACCTAATTTTCAAAAGTGCTCTATTTTTCATGAAAATTGTACCCCTAGCTAATTTCAACGTTCTGAATCCAATTTTGAGATCAAAATTGGAATTTGAGATCATTTACTATGTCAAAATCATGATTTAAAATTTTTGGACCCAGGACGGTCTACTGCTTACATAATCGACCTTCTATCATCACGAAAATCCAGTATTCAACTTAACTAATTATCTTACATCAAACTATCAAAATTTCAACTTGGTTAACTATGGTCAACTCATGGTCTCACCTAGTCAAACTTGGTCTTCTAGACCTCCAAATGATGCAGAATGCATTCTCGAACGTATTTAACCACTTCTCAAATCAATTAACATGCTTCTAAAACTATCAACACTGACTTTTCTTGTCAGATTTCAATTTTTATCCTGAAGGGGGCATGGTATTGCACATCATTCAAATCTGTAATCTACATCTGAAATCATATCTTTATTAAAATCATATCTTTCCTCGGTAATCAAGACAACAACCACGTCTAGTTGTTGATTCATCAAAAGACCTCATTGCTCAGGGCAAATCAATCATCACTTGGGGCATATCAGATTCATCGAGATCCATATCAATCTGGTATTCTCTTAATCTTGTAAACTGTATCAGCTTTTCACAACCATCGGTTCATTAGTGTTATTTCCTTGGTTCATAATTGAAGGGTTCAAATGTGATACCAATGTGATTCTTATTGACAATCGGGTCTAGAATTGGTTACTCACTTCTTCACAATCATAAGGTTCATAATCAGGTGTTTTTGACACTTTTTTGCAATCATCGGTTCATTGTTGTTATAGTTAACATTATCTTTGGTCATTCAGGACCTATTATCTTCATATGAATTTCAATCAGTTTCTGTCTCATATCAATTTCAATTTCAAACATCAGTTTCAAACATCATACACAGACTGTCTTTGAACCACTGTGCTTTGCACAACAATTCAAAGAGGGGCAAAATGTAATACCCCAAAAATGGGCTATAGGTTCATTAACCTCATATATTGACACCGAATGAAATTGAATGAAATCGACATCAAAGTCCTAATCTAAGGCACATCGGCACATTATCGAATCCAATTGATTATCATAAATTCTGCATCGGAGAATATTCTTAGCAATATTCCTATTTATCCTATTTATCTTTAATTTAATGATTATTTGGCTATAAATCTTATTTATCCTAAAGTTTGATTAATTGAATATTCTAAATATTTAATTAATTAGATTTAATACCGCCACTTAATTATTTAATTGGATTTAATTATATTCATTCCTAAATTGTATTATTTTGACAATAAATCAAATATCCTATGACTAATTGATTAAATTCTTATTTAATTAATTAATGTCAATTGTCAAATTTAATAATATAGTTTTTGAATAAAAGTTTGATTTAATAATTGATCAACCCATAAATCAATTGTTTTATTTTTAAAATCAGTTAAGTTGAGGATAAATCACTTTATTTATTTATTTAATTCATAATTATTATGCACATTCAAAAAAATAGTTAAACTTGAAATCAGAAAATCAATTCAAGTTGTTTTAAAAATAAACTCAACTCTGATTTGAGTTAAAAAGTTGTTTTTGCATGATTTTGCATGATTTTGTGAATTAATTATCTTTTACTCTTTGATAACTCAAAAATCAACTTGAGTTTATCTAAGTGATTTATGGCTTTTTCCATGCATCCCCAAAGCCCTGGATTTCTATAAAATCAAGGCTCAGCTCTTCATAATCATCTCTCAGAATTTGCAAACTTATGCTGGTGAATTGGTATCTAAAGAATTGAAGCTTCTTTGCAAATCAACAATTTTTGGTGAGATCAATCTTGTTTTAATTTCATATCATTTAGTATATCATTGTTAGATTAATTGCATTTCATATCAATTTCTCATCTAGAATAGATTCATATCAGTTTATTTCATCTTATTGCATAGAAAAACCAAAAATATAGAATAATTTTCATTCCTTCCATATCTAGAATCTGCATTCAAATCCTTCGTTTAGGTGTCATCAAGGTCACCGATCTCGGTATAATCTGAGAATACATACTTGCATCTACTAGAAGGTAGTAAATCACCTAGTTAGATTAGTTTCCATTTCACTGCATGATTTTGACTTTAAGCTAACCTCTAATGTTTTACTGAAGTGTTTTGTCTACCAAACAGGTACAAAATTCACACACGCATATATGTTTATAGCAATGGTTGGAATTATGACCTTCAATGTTGAAAGTTTATGGTAGTGATTTTGGTGGATGTCCTCTTGTTTGATCCATGTGGAGAATCTAAAGCTCCCACTTTCCTTTAGTTCCTCTACTCATTCCCCTAAGCAATGTTAGATTTTATTGTATTGTCTACGTGTTTTTGATACAAAGATTACAATATGAATGTCTGTCATGGTAATTAATATGTGATGGAGGGTTTCCTAAGAAGGCACGTCTCTTCCCTAAAGACACCTTTACATGTTGAACATTATTCCTTAATTTTCTAATGAAGGGGTATAATTTGTTAGCATGTGTTAATTCCAACCGCATGTTCAGCCGAGTTCAGATTGTTTTTTAAGTATGATGACTTGTTGGGCTTAAGTTTTGTTTAGTCATTGGTGTTCATTGATTTCAAAGCAAGCTTCAATTTTGATCAATAATTTTTGGATCACCATTTTTTACTACAATGGAACTGATTTTTAATTCATGACTGTAGTCTTCACCATAATTTTCTATTGCTAACTGTGGTTACTCATTACAATTTTTATTGTATAAATCATGCACTATGTGCATAATGTAACTTAATCATCAAATATGGAATAGAGATAGAATTTCATTGTTGATCAACTCTATTTTTACTCTATTTTTGTAAGCTTTACTTTTCTTTCTAGCTTGATCTATGCTGAAAATTCTATATGGTATCAGAGCTTAGGAGCCAGGATAAGAAACGTAAGTTTTTTTTGTAGGTATTGAAGATCAGAGCTGATATAAAGAATGGAGTTTTTAGCTTCTTCCATTCTCATGACATTCAACTATTTCGAATGGAAGCCAAAGATTCTTCTTTGGCCCACAAGTAGAGGCTTGTATCGAATAATTATGACAATAGAGGTTGAACTGAATTCTGCATTAGATTGGCCAAGGTCATGCTCTCTTTACGTGGGTCTTGCCTTCATTTTCTCTCTAGTGATGCATTATTTATGTGGAAGTGTCATGCCTCTTCATGCTAATGCTTCCTTGGTACTATATTTGATCAATTTTCTTTTTTGGCATTGGGCACCTATATTTTCAACTAGCAATTTGTTCTTGCATGGTTGAGTAGTGTCATTAGGGTCACTTGTATAGATTCATGTGTCATTTGCTTCCTTGACTAATAGATATTTTGACTTTGTTTGACATCTATTTATTGATTGGCGTGCCTATGCAGATTATTGTCTTCTGTATCATCGATTGACAAATATTTTGCCTTTGTTTTCCATCTGCTCATTGTTCAAGTAGTGTTGTTGGGAGAACTCATGTTGGTTGATCCTGATCTTCTTTTGGTTTTAGAGAAGCCTCTCCATTCAACACTATGGTGGCTATCATTCAATAGATGTCCATTATTTTTTTGTCACAAAGGATTTTCAGTTACATCTCTTGTTATTTTTGAGGGGGGGTTTTGTTCCCACTGGGTTTTCCCTCTTTCCTCTTTCCTTGCATTAGTTTTAATTCTCCTTAGTTGGAATTAAGGGAAGTGTTAGCATGTGTTAATTCCAACCACTTGTTAGGCTTAAGTTTTGTTCAGTCATTGGTGTTCACTAATTTCAAAGCAAGCTTTAGTTTTGATCAACAATTTTTGGATCACCATTTTTTACTATAGTGGAACTAATGTTTAATTCCTGACTCTACTCTTCATCATAATTTTCTATTGCTAACTATGGTTACTCATTACAATTTTTATTGTATAAATCATGCACTATGTGCATAATGTAACTTAATCATCAAATATCGAATAGAGATAGAATTTCATTGTTGATCATCTTTATTTTTACTCTATTTTTGCAAGGTTTACTTTTCTTTCTAGCTAAATCTATGCTGAAAATTCTACATGGTATCAGAGCTTAGGAGCTAGGAAAAGAAATGTAAGATTTTTTTTTGCAGGTATTGAAGATTAGATCTGTTATAAAGAATAGATTTTTTAGCTTCTGTGATTTTCATGTCATTCAACTATTTCAAATGGAAGCCAAAGATTTTGCTTCGACCCACAAGTAAATGCTTGTATCAAATAGTTATGGCAATAGAGGTTGAACTAAATTCTGCTTCAGAGATAGGCCATGATCATGCTCTCTTTGCATGCATCTTGCCTTCATTTTCTCTCTAGTGAAACATTTTTTTTGTGGAATTGTCATGCCTCTTCATGCTAATGCTTCCTTGGTTCTATATTTGAACAATTTTCTTTTTTGACATTGGGCACCTATTTTTTCAACTAGCAATTTGTTCTTTCATGGTTGAGTAGTGTCGTTAAGGTCACTCATACAAATTCATGTGTCATCTGCATCCTTGACTAATAAATTTTTTGACTTTGTTTGACATCTAATCATTGTTTGGGGCACCTATGCAGATTATTATCTTTTGTATCATCGATTGATAGATGTTTTGTCTTTGTTTGTCATCTACTCATTGTTTGAGTAGTGTCATTGGGGGCACTCATGAAAATTGATCCTAATCTTCTTTTGGTTTCAGAGACATCTCTCCATTCAACACTATGGTAGCTATCACTCAATAGATGTCCACCATTTTCTCTTCACAAAAGATTTGTAGTTACATCTCTTGTTATTTTTGAGGGGGGGTTTTGTTCCCACTGGGTTTTCCCTCTTTCCTTTTTCCTTGCATTAGTTTTAGTTATCCTTGGTTGGATTAAGGGGGGGTGTCAGTGTGTGTTAATTCTAACTGCATGTTCAGCTCAGTTCAGATGGTGTTTTATGGATGACCACTTGTTAGGCTTAAGTTTTTGTTCAGTCATTGGTGTTCGCTAATTTCAAAGAAAGCTTTAGTTTTGATCAGCAATTTTTGGATCACTGTTTTTGACTACAGTGTAATTGATGTTTAATTCCTAATTGTACTCTTCACCATAATTTTCTATTGCTAACTATGGTTACTCATTACAATTTTTATTGTATAAATCATGTACTATGTGCATAATGTAACTTAATCATCAAATATGGAATAGAGATAGAATTTCAATGTTGATCAGCTCTATTTTTACTCTGTTTGTGCAAGGTTTACTTTTCTTTATAGCTAGATCTATGCTAAAAATTCTACATAATTAGCTGATAGGATTCTCCTTTGGATTTTCTTGCAACTAGAAATTGACTCACACCTGTAAACCACCTTGTTTTCAGATCATGGTTTCTAATCACGCTGGTAAACTAGTCTTATCTAAGATGTACCAACTGACTTTTGCAATCAATGGTTGGAAATTTACAAACACCCATGTAAGATGATTGCAACAGTTTGAGCCATTGATTTGTTTACCTCTACAATCGTGATTGTTTCATGGAGCTATACATTGATAAGGAACTATCTGATTTAATGCAAACATATCAACACAACTATTTTTTGTACAAGAATTAATAACTCTGGTAGGAAAATATCAGTGCAACAATATTTTTGTAAGAATTAATGACTATGGTAGGAAAATGTAAGTTTCATGACATACAATTGTGCTCCATGCTCTAATAGACTTGAGTCTCCTTTGCATGATGAAGATAGTCCTCGCCTTCTCTTAGAGAACATGAAGTGTTGTAAGGAATAAAATTGTGCACAAATTTTCTCTCCTACTACCGCATAACTATCACCATCCACCTCCAAATGAACAAATATATCAAGTCACATTGCCTACTATAATGTGTATTGTGCATAAGTAAATTTAGCTTGTCCCTTGTCTTCTCTCAGTAATACGTGCATGGAACTCCAATTTTCTGCTTCATAATTCCCAAAAAGGCTGCCATATAGACCTGGTGGAGTTTCAAAATTGGTATCCTCCTCATATGGATTTCATTTCAAAGCATATGAAATCTACCTATTTTCCTTTATATAGAATCAAATTTCCTCTCTCTCAATTAACTTTTGTTTTTTATGTTTGTAGTTCTTGAAATATTGCAGTTTTTGTACACTCTCATATACATCTTCTATGCTCATTCACACCTTTCTACTGTATGCACCCTAAAATGGTCGCCTAGACTTTGGGCCCCATTTATTCAATTTATCAACCCTGAATCATTTTGATCATTTATCAATATTTTCAACATTATTAATTTCTTGATCAAATCTTAATTTCGATCATATACTGGATTTTTATCCTATGGGCTAACCATTTATCCTAAGTCTTTATTTGATTAAAAGGAATATTTCCTCCCCTTTTAATTAAATAAAAATCCCCCACCTTTCCTCTTATCCTAAGTTGCACAAATAAAGCATTATTCATATTTTATAAAAAGGGAAAAAGCACTTTTTGTCTCACATGAGGCTCAAAAGTCAACACTTCACTCTCATTGGAGGATGTTTGTGCACATGGATTGCTCCTCTTTCAAGCTCCACCGCTGATTAAGACTTTTTGCCTCTTAATCTCCATGGTCCATTTCTCCTCATTTCTTATAAAAGGAGAGCTCTCTCCTCCATTTGCATATCCTTGTTTTATGCTATTGTTATGCTGCAGGTTTTCTAGGTACATTTGGAGCTTTTGAAGACATTGAAGACTTGTTGCTTTCATCATTTTTAGTTGCATTTCATAATAGTTTTGCTTTCATAGTTACATTCATGGCATTCTTAGTGTAGATTTCTTTTTATGCAATCTCACATAGTCTAAATAGGAAGGATTTGTAATCCATTGTTATTTCCTTTCATAGATTAGTTGCATTGTACTTTCCTTTCATAGCTTAGATTGCATTCTCATTTGTAGTTGCATTGCATTGCATCCCATATTAGATTCTTGGAGACATTGGAACTCTTGCCCTTGTCTTCACTTGAATCTCTCATTGTGTGGTTGACTAGCAAGGTCACTTTCTTGTAGCTCTAGCTGAGAGCAAAACTCATAGTCCCTTGCAACTCCATGCATAGAGAGCTATGAGCCGCTTTGTGAGGCCTCATTCTTGAGTAACCTTGCATGTAATGGTTCATAGAAGTGCATATTCTAGTGTGTACATTTCTGGCGCCCACCGTGGGGCAGAGTAGATTAGCTTTGTCCCTTTTAATTCTGCATTTTTCGTCATTTTCGAATTAATTTTTGGAAAAATCTGCGTCTCTGGTTTTCTATCTCAGATTATCGCGCGACACTTCTCAGAAATATCGCGCGATATACTTCCTGTCTTGGCGCGATACTTCGCTCGGAAAAAGTATCGCATGCATATAGTGAGGTCTATCGCCTGGCATCGGGCGAAGTATCGCCTGGCATCGTGCGAAGTATCGCTCGACTGGGGAAGTATCGCCCGACTATAGGAAACTGTGTCGGGTGATACTGTTGGAGACTGAGAAACATCGCCTGGTCTGGCAGAGACTTGCGCTTTCAATTTTTTTTGTCCGAATTTGACTATTTTAGCTTGCTGTTTTGTTTTACTTTGTTTAAATAGGTCTAACCTACTTTTTTTAGCTTGAATCCATTAGATTATTGCACATTTACATTTGGATTTTGATTTTGCTAACATTGTGGGCCTAACAAGTTGTGTTTGTAGGTGCTCTCCTTTGCTTAAAAATTGCCAAAAACGCATGTCAAAGAGGGCTACTAACAGTTTTTGCAGGGCTGCCCAAGCATAAAAATTAAAAAAAAAAAATTTTTTTTATTATTTCTTGCTTCTTGTTATTTTCCTTTCATTTGTGGCATTCACTAATTGTATTAGGAATCTTAATACCTTGTGAAAGGGATTTTGAGGTGGTAGGAGAAGTATGCTCTTCACCTTTAGGTGAATCAGAAAATCTTGACCCATCTTAAGGTTTTGGAAGCAAGGGGGTAATTGATCTCTTTGTCTAGTGTGTTTGGGAAAAATTCTTGAGATAGGGGAGTATGCTCTTCACCCTTGTGGTGAATCAAAAACCTTGAACCTCAAGATTTGATCCATTTTATTTAGTTTAGGAATCCTTTAGAGGGCCTGCTCTTGAGCAATCAAGAGGAACGACTCAAGTGGGGACAACCTTGCCATCATTCTCCTTGGTGGCAAGTGATTCCAACTCACTATAATCTCAAGGCTATCAAGGACACCAAAAACCTTGATAGACATAACACTTGTCTTCGTTTGATGTGAGTAGCTTATGGGATTGCGACCATGAGGAAAACATTGAACAAGAATGCTTAAGGTACTCTTGAGGCTGCGAGGTCCTAGTCCTTTATGAGGAGCAAGAGGGGTGTTGTGAACGGAAATCCTTATTAAGAACCATTAGATAGAAGCCACCCTCTTTTAGCCGCTTATCTTCTTAGTGCAAGGATTGATCCAAGTGGTTTACCCAGATCACCTTAAGATACTCACCATATGTGTCCCTTTGGTTGTGTTGTTTGACACTTCCATGACAAAGCCAATATCTCTTGTGGGCAACCACTTGGTGTGAGGCAAGGGGGCATCAAGTTGTGGGCTAAGTTGGTAAGTATTGAGCCTTGTCTTGTAGGTAGATATTGCTTGAAGTGTCTTCGATTGTGTGATACCAGTGTAAATGTTCTTGACATACAAATAATTGGTAGCATTCATAAGGTGCTTTTTCAATTTTGATATCACAAGTGCTTGTCTTGGCAAGGTTGCTTTTGCCCTTGTTTCAAGTGTTTGGAGACATGTTTGATCCCCTACTGTTTGCAAACCTGTCCAAATGTTGTTGAATTTGTGATTGAAATCAGACATTTTCACCCTCACATTTGAAAACTTGAAATCGGACCTTAAAAACTTAAAATTTTGCACAAATTGGTCAAAACCAACATCAGTATCGCATTTGTCCATTCTTGGTGAGAAAGATTATCTCTAGAATTGTTAGTCACATTCTTGGAGAATTTTAGTACTCTTATTGTCCAAATCACTTTCATTTATCTCAATTTCAATTATATTTTGGCCTAGTCCAACCTCCTGATTCAAAAGTGCAAGGATATTCATCCTTTGATTTGAAGCACTTCTTTGACAGTGTTGGTAAAGCCCCTTCTTCTATCTTTTCATTTCTCTTTGGACAATAGAGAACTTTGATTATCCTAGTTTGGTGTTGACATTTTGTGAGGTCATCCTATTTTCAGTCTTCCTTGGTCAGTCCAGATCTTAGATCGTAGGTGTTGTCATGTTGCTCAACATCTCAATGAACGTTATGGTATCAATTGCACAAGATGACTCTTAGTCTTCTTCTTTCTTCTCCATTTCCCATGTTCTTCTAAAGTCTTCTACTCCCATGGGAAATTCTTCTTCTTCTTCTTCTTCTTGATTCTTTTCCTCTTATTATCTAGTCTACTTTCTTCTACTCTTCTATTCATTTCTTCCATGCTTGATTTCTCCTCTTTTGGAACCATGAATCTTGACTATCTAGCTTTGGAACCTTTATTAAGATTAGATGATCTTGAGCTCATTGACATATTCGAAAAGTGTTGTTCCTCCAAAATTTTCATGAGTGATGAATTTATAGAAAAAATAAAAGAAAAGATGATTAAATCAGATGCCTTTGCTAGAATCATAAACATGATCATATCACGATCTTCTTCTTCCAAACATTCTTCATCATCTAAATCTTCTCATTCTTCTTCACCTTCCAAGTCTTATCATGACTCTTCTAGACATCATTCACATTCTTCATCTTCTAAGTCTTATCATGATTTTTCTAAACACTATTCACATTCTTCATCTTCCAAATCTTATCATGACTCTTCTAAACATCATTCAAATTCCTCATTATCCAAGTATTCTTCTTCCACTAGGTCTTCATTTTCCTCTTCTTCAAGATCTCGTTCCTCTTCTACTTCTCCCAAGAGTCTTACTTCTCTTCAGAAGACATACCATAAAGAGCAACGTGATAGTCCTTGTGATGTCTCTTTCACAAAGAGTGACACACCTACCTTTGATGACTATGATGACTATGATGATGGACAATGTAGCAATACTTATGGCACCTCTATTCCTAAGAGTCCTCCTCGTCGTGTGCTTAGGCTTACTAAAGGGTCATCCTATTGGGTAGATTGTGATGGGGATCCATATGATTCTGATTTTGAGAAAAATTATGATATTTGTTGTGAACAATATGATACATCTACTTCTATTGAGGAAGAGAAAGCTTTCCGTGCTGATTATAAACGAAGATACTATGAGCATGTCTTGTCTAAAAACTCTCATGCTAAAAATAAAGATTACACTCTCCAACAAGATCATGTTAATGCTGAACCTTTGTCTTGTGATGGTCCCCTTCAATCCGCCACTTCCTCCAATACCCACACATTTCCTAAAGCTTATGAGTCATCCAAATCTTTCACAAATCCTTCATCCAACAAAGATCCTAAGACTTTCCATGCGGTTCCCTATCGTTATCCTCAAGGGCCACCTCTTAAAGATACTCAAGCTAACCTTCACTTGGCTACAAATACTTCCAATAATGCTACACCTAAAGAGCCTAAGCCTTTATACACTACTTTAGCTATTCCTTCACCATCTCTTCCAAAGTCTTCTATACAATCCCAACCTGCTTCCTTGTCCTTAGAAGTGGCTCCATGTCAAGAGGACTCTAAAAATGATAAAGAAAAGAATATAAAGAAAGATCAAGATCAAGAACCCTCCATGTCATCCAATTCTCTTCATGATGTATCTCCTCCATTTCATGGTTCTTTCGATCCTTTACGCTCTTTCGCATTCATTCCACCATCTCCTAAGAAAGATCAAGCTACTACTTACACCATTGAGCTTATTGATAATAAAAATAACCTTACCACACTTGCACTTTCCAAAGATGATACTTCCATTAAGGTTATTAAAAATGGTGTCATTACTTATGATGTAAAACCTATTGAAAATCAAAATAAAGTTGATACGCTTATGCTACCCAACGATACTTGTCAAGATCAAAGTCTTCCATCTTCTTGTTCTACCAGTCCATGTTCACTTCCGCTTTCTGCTCTTCCTAAGTCTTTGCAAGCTTTGAACAATCCTATCAATGAAGTTGCTCCTATTCAAGATGTGCATGATCTTGTTGAAAATCCTAATGCTCACTCTAAAGATGCTGATATCCTTGGTTATCATATAGATGCTGATGAACTTATTGATTATCCTTTTGCATCTTCCACGTCCATCCTTGGACCTCCTCCACCAATACTAAGGGCTTCATGTCTTCCTTCCATTTTGGGTCCTTATGTCCCTTCACTTTCCCCTCCTAATTATCCTAATTCATCATCCATTTTGGGTCCTTACGTCCCTCCATCTCCTATCTTTCCTCAAGATCAACATAGATGCATACCCTTGAATCATTTTCATCCATCCACCCATCTAAACCAGTCATATTGTCCTTCTTCTTCCACAAGTCCCAAGTCTTTTGGAAGTAACTTGAATGTTCAATACAAGAAAAAGAAGCAATACAAGAATCCATCAAAAAAAGAAGATCACCATGTCTCCTCTAATCGACATGGATATATAAAGTCGAAAGAGATATCTAAGAAGAAAACTACAAGACAAGTATGGGTTCCAAAATCCATCATTGAAGATATTCTCTCTCAGTCATCAAAAGGAAATAAAAAGCCTAAGGCTATATGGATTCCAAAGTCTCTCTTAAAAGAGTCTAATATTGAGCAAAAAGTGAAATTGACATTCAAGCTTCCAAAGGCTTCCACTTCATCTTTTTCCAAAAACATTCTTTCATTCCATTCACCTGAACCACAATGTCTGCTAAACATTTTCCATATTCCTTCTCGTATTCCTCCATTCACATTTGAGAATTATAACAAGCACACCAATCCTCTCTTTGAGGAGTCAGATAGCAATAATGAACCAGAATATGACTTGCATTTGGACTAGAATATGGTTTACATTTCCTCCATCCTCTCGCCACCCTTCAAGGTGTGTATTGACGTTGATCTTACCTTTCTTTCCATCTACCTTTTCACATTCCTTCCATTCATTATCCTTCTACCTTCTATCATTTTTTTCCTCATTTGTCTATTCCTTCTGCGTCTTCCTTTACCCTTTAGCATCTTTGAGCATATCATGGTTTATCCTTTCAATGAGCATTATCTAAAAAGCTTGCCTTCTTCCAAAAAAATAAAAAAAATTCAAAAATTCAAAAAATAGCAAAAAAAATTGAAAAAAAAAAATTGAAAATGTGCCATGGTGAAAACCTGGAAACAGGCACTTTGGTAGCAAAAGTAAAGAGAAATAAATTCGTCCTATGGTGAAAACCACTCCCTTGTGGCACCTTGGATAAGTACCGTGATGAAAACCTGACAATCAGGCATCATGCGTAGTTCTTCTACATATTTCATCCATTCCATCTTCTCTCTTTGATCTTGACAATGCCGACCTATACACAAAGATTTGGCTATCTTGTGAGCTATCTTCCGATGATCTTGCTTTCATTTCATTCATGTTTAGCCTTCATCTTCATTTTCCTTCATTCATTCTAGCCTTTCGCTATCTTTTTCCCCCTTGGTCTTGATCTAAAAAAAAAAAGAGTAAACACAATGCTATGAAGTCTCTTGACATGTCTACTCCTATGGATTGCATCTCTTCCTTCTTTTGCAGTGCGCTTTTGTGACTTATCCTATGCTAGCCTCTCATTGCTTGTCCAAATGCACTTTACATGACAACAATTTTTCCCTAGCTTGGGTACTCTTGAGGAGTTTGACCTTGAGGATTTCTTCCCTCCATTTTCCTTCATTATCCTTTCCTCCATCTCAGTCACCAGCTTGCTTATCCATCTTGTCCCTCACCTTCCTGGATATTGGGACTGCATGATGTGATCTTGCTTAAAGAGTTTGATGCCCATTCCATCTAGGGGCATCTTTTGTACATATCTTATTGATCCTGAAAAAATACCAAAAAATTTCATATATATGATGCTGAAAAAATCTTAAAAAGCATAAAAAGTTTTGAAAAAATACAAAAAAAAATCAAAAAATCAAAAAATTCAAAAAAAATAAGAAAAAAGTGCCTTGGTGAAAACCTGGACACAGGTGCCTTGGTAGCAAAAATCCAAGAAAAATGAAAAAATGAAAAAAAAGATTCCAAGTGGTGAAAACCTGGAAACAGGCGCTACTTGCGGCCTTTGCACCCCTATTTGTTAGCATGCGTCCTCGACACTTAACTACTTGTCATCATGCCTTGACCTTATCTGGCCTAGTCTAGAATTGGTCTTTGTCTTTGTCTAAGGGGCATAACTGTTCGCATAGGTCCTTTTGGTGCGTTTGTCTCTTGGGGCATTTCACAACAGGTGTTTTTCAACACCACCCCAAAACAGTGTTTTTCAACACTACCCTTGCGTCGAGTGTTTCTTAACACTTATCAGATGTCTTACCCAACAGTCTCACATGATGCGATATTTCCCATTTGCAGATAAGATACTCAGAATTTGACTCTATGACCAACACACACGCACTTAAACAATCAACTCGCTGACGATATGATGACTTTATTTTTTTTTGTGTGCTGTCTATGAGGATTTCTTTGATGAGTGATCTCTCCCTGAGAAGTTTTCGATGATGCATAGCTAGAAGACTGAGGGAATGAGAACATGTTTTCTTTCTTTATCTTCTTGTGGGTATATTTTGTTGATCCTAACTATCATGAGCATTTATGCTGGTCCTACTTGACACTATGGATTGACAAGGTATTATCCTTGACTGTTTTGCGAGTGCATGCTTTTAGCTATCCTGACTTTCATGTGCCTTGATACAAGCATAATCTCGCCATATCAAACTTAGGTAATCTTACTGCATTAGTCATCTTGACCTATATGTCTTTGATGCCTAGGTGAGATTTCCACATTTTTATCTGATAAAGATCATATTCATATCCACATAGTTATGCTAGTGTGCATTGTATGATCTTACGACGCTACCAATAACGCTCGATGATGATAATTAGATGTCTATAAGCGTTGTGACCTTGCAAGTCAACCACTTTCATAGTAGCTTGCATTTTTAGGGTCATGTTAGTCTAGTCTTGCATCTTGCACATGGAGAGAGCTCTCCTTTTCATCCTACATGGACCTGTTAGTCAACTGCGCTCACTTTCTCTCCTTCTTGATCATGTCTTTCGCTCCTTGTCTTTTTCATCTCGAACCTATTCCTGTTCATCACAAGGGGTTAATCACATCATCATATCTATATCAAAAACCGTCATTTTCAAAAAACATAAGTCCACATCATACATATGAGAATTAAACATACAACTATGAGAGAGTACATACATAAGCACATACATAAGTATTTTGAGCAAAATGACAAGACAATATACATAAACTGATACATCCATCACAAGTGAGACAAATACACATGATACATCGAACATCCAGTAATCTCATAAATCAATAAATGTCATGATATACAATATGAGATCCCAAAATCTAGATCAAAAGTCTCAAAATATGTCCAAACAACCT
Source organism: Chamaecyparis obtusa (assembly GCA_027943335.1). Taxonomy (NCBI): domain Eukaryota; kingdom Viridiplantae; phylum Streptophyta; class Pinopsida; order Cupressales; family Cupressaceae; genus Chamaecyparis; species Chamaecyparis obtusa. Next base: position 308,866 of record BSBK01001824.1, on the reverse strand, counting down.
AAGACCTAACCCTAAGACTCGCTACCACCCTCGTGAGGAGCTCGTGGTGGTGGAGGAGGCATAGCTCTCCTATCAAATGCCACGTCTGATACCCCTGCCCGCTGAGAGTATGATGGTGCTCTCTCACCCTCTGGGACGGCCTGCAGATATAACCCGTGATAGTAAGCAGCCCTCGCTGACTCCCGTCGGAGCTCCAGTGCCTCGGTCTGTGCCATCGCCTCACGGCGTGCTATCTCTGCTCTGAGATCAGCTATCTGCTGATCCCGCTCTGCCCTCAGATCCAGGAGCTGCTGATCTCTCACAGCTATGGTGGTCCGCAGCTGCTGTATCTCTGTCTCCCGAGCCTGTATCTGGGCTCTTAGGTCCTCTCCCCCCGCAGGCTGCTCCTGCTGTACCTCTGCCTACCGGCGAGCTGGTCTCGCTTCCTCCTCAGGAGTGGCTGATCTCTGTCCCCGTGACCGTTTCTGGCCACCTGATCCCGACCCCTCTCCTCTCTCCATCCTCCTCCCTCTCCCCCTCCCGCCGTCCCCTCCATCTCCTCCCTCCTCTCCTCCGTCCCCTCTGTCCCCTCCGTCTCCTCCCTCTCCTCCCGGCGCTGGCACCTGAGCATCTGGTACTGTAAATCGAGGGAATGGTACCCTCCGCCGCTCTGCTCTGTAGGCTCCATCAGCCCCTGCGTCTGCCACATCTGGGAAATAATCCCAAGGCTCACTCCTGATAGCTGCTGTCTCTGCGACAGCCTGCTGATAATCCAGCATGGGTAGCCACCCATGTCCCTCCTCATCCCTGGCTCTGGCATAAGTAGTAGTCTCTGTCGAGACTCGCTGCTGCCTCCCGAACTGCCGCCACACCCGACTGATGCAAAACCTCTCTATGATATCCGCATATCGACCCACCAGTGGCCGACTGCACAGCATATAACTCAGCTCCTCTGCGGCATCCCCCCAAACCTCCACCTCCCTATATGGCCTCCATGTGAATGAGGCTATCTCATCCAGAATCCGTCTGTAATAGGTCACATCCCCTGAATGGGCATGTGATATAAACCCGATGTACCTGTAAATGAAGGGGTACCTCCTCTCCCTCGGCTGAACCCTGGGGCGTACCACAGCAATGTGCTCCCATGCCCACACCTGTGCCAGGATGGCACCACATGCCCATGTCCGACCGTCCCTGTAGACGATCTCGTGCAGCTCATGATACATCTCTGCCAAGATCGCAGGCCCCCATGCCATCCGTCGGGGTCTGCCTACCAAGTCTACCAGTAGCTTGCCCCATCCGAGCGGGAATCCCTTCTGACTGCGATCAGTCATCAGGATCTGTGAAATAATCGATGCCACAATACATGGCACCAGATAGTCTCGGCCGAAGTCATCAAGCAGTCGCTCCCAGCTGACATGCCTGTCTAGGATGGTCACATCCTGAAACATCTCCTGAATCAACCGGCGCCCCTCAGTGACGTCCTGATCATAGTATACCTGTGACAACACATAAATCATGTTAGTTTTCATCTTTTAGAAACATTACATTTTACATAACTATCTTAAAAACATGATTATACTTACAGGCTCTCCGTGGCATGGAACTCGGAGGATCCTATAGACATCCTCCAGTGTGATGGATGCCTCGCCTGTAGGAAGGTGGAAGGTGTTGTACTCGCTGTGCCATCTCTCGGCCAGCGCAGTCAACAACCCATGGTCTGCTCGGATATAGGGGTACCTCAACAGATACCGGAATCCCATGGCCCTGATATCGGCATTGCCCGGATCATCCAGATCTCGGACACACCGCAACCCAGTCACCTTCGGCGCTCTGATGATGAGCGCCGGAAAAACCTCCTGCAAGCCAAAACCAAACCCGTTGTTAGTACATATCATGATGGATGTCCAAAAAACTCAGTATAAAACATCTTAAAAACGTAACATTGTCTAGACCCATGTCATTTTTGCTCAAAAATGCATTAAATATCAAATTTTTCAAATGGGCGATATTCTTTTTTAGAGAAGTATCGTGCGATACTTCTCCCTATAGTGGGGCGATAAACCTTATGTCGAGCGATACTTCGCCCAGTATCGCGCGATCTTTCGCCCAGTATCATGCGATACTGGTGTCTAAAGCGTGCGATACTTTTGGGGCACGCGAAGTATCGCGCGATACTTCTCCCCAAAGCGTGCGATACTTATAAAGTATCGCGCGATATTTCGCACAACCGAAAATTTTGAAATTTAAAATTTGATAAAAACGTGCTAAAAAAACTATTAAATGCTAGAAATGATCAAAAAGCTCGAGTTTTTCGAAAACATACCGGGGCAGGATAGTGTGGTGGCCGGTTATGCAACCGGGCGCGCTCGAATCGATGCCTGTGGACGGGAACTCCTGCTTGCTGAGCCATTTTCTCTCTCTAAAGCTCTGAAATTCTCAAATCACTAAAAGACAAATGATTTTTGAAAATGACATTTTGACCCCTTTTATAGCATTTTGACTTTTTGACCTAATTTTCAAAAACACCTCGGAATCGTGCGAAAATTGCACCCCTAGCTAATTTCGACGTCCTGGATCCATTTTCGGACTCGAAATCAAAATTTGAGGTCATCTTCATAGTCAAAATCGCGTTTCAAAATCTTCCCCCCTTCTGCGCAGTTGGCTGATCTTTTGAGGCCTAGTCTTTTAATCTTTGCTGGGGCATCGTCATTCCTTCCTTTTCATGTCTTCCAAACTTCTAGTCTTTCATTCATAAGCCATTCCACTCCCTCATTTCTCACGTTGACTACATCTTTCCAGTCAGGCTGGGGCATGTTTTCATTGCCTAATGGTTAACCTATTTGACCCTTACATTCGATTGTGATTTCCTTCTGATTTGATCAAATCCTTATCAATTCGCTGTTCTCCTCTCTACCTAATTTCGATTTCGATTCCGAGGGGGCAGTATTTATGGGATTCTCATCCCTGATTTCCTTGATTCTCTTGATTCAGACATCTTTTGTGAGCTTTTGCTCAAATTTGAGATTCTTATCTCCCATTTTTAGACATTGATTATTGCCTAGCAGCGACGGTGATAGTTTTGTCTAAAGCTTGATTTGCACCTAGCAGCGACGGTGTTGGTCTAAGCTTTTGTTTATGTTTGTCCAGATGTGATCCCAAATCGACCTCATATCTGAGTTGTTTTGTGATCCCAGATCGATCTCACATTTCAACTTAATTCTTTGACTACATGTGTTCCCAAATCGATCACACATTAGTCAAAGAGGGGCAAATGTATGCACCCTAAAATGGTCACCTAGACTTTGGGCCCCATTTATTCAATTTATCAACCCTGAATCATTTTGATCATTTATCAATATTTTCAACATTATTAATTTCTTGATCAAATCTTAATTTCGATCATATACTGGATTTTTATCCTATGGGCTAACCATTTATCCTAAATCTTTATTTGATTAAAAGGAATATTTCCTCCCCTTTTAATTAAATAAAAAGCCCCCACCTTTCCTCTTATCCTAAGTTGCACAAATAAAACATTATTCATATTTTATAAAAAGGGAAAAAGCACTTTTTGTCTCACATGAGGCTCAAAAGTCAACACTTCACTCTCATTGGAGGATGTTTGTGCACATGGATTGCTCCTCTTTCAAGCTCCACCGCTGATTAAGACTTTTTGCCTCTTAATCTCCATGGTCCATTTCTCCTCATTTCTTATAAAAGGAGAGCTCTCTCCTCCATTTGCATATCCTTGTTTTATGCTATTGTTATGCTGCAGGTTTTCTAGGTACATTTGGAGCTTTTGAAGACATTGAAGACTTGTTGCTTTCATCATTTTTAGTTGCATTTCATAATAGTTTTGCTTTCATAGTTACATTCATGGCATTCTTAGTGTAGATTTCCTTTTATGCAATCTCACATAGTCTAAATAGGAAGGATTTGTAATCCATTGTTATTTCCTTTCATAGATTAGTTGCATTGTACTTTCCTTTCATAGCTTAGATTGCATTCTCATTTATAGTTGCATTGCATTGCATCCCATATTAGATTCTTGGAGACATTGGCACTCTTGCCCTTGTCTTCACTTGAATCTCTCATTGTGTGGTTGACTAGCAAGGTCACTTTCTTGTAGCTCTAGCTGAGAGCAAAACTCATAGTCCCTTGCAACTCCATGCATAGAGAGCTATGAGCCGCTTTGTGAGGCCTCATTCTTGAGTAACCTTGCATGTAATGGTTCATAGAAGTGCATATTCTAGTGTGTACATCTACTGCTACGAAAAAAAAATCCTACAAATACCAACTCTCTCTGGCATAGGTACTTTACTTCTGACTACATTTAGCTTCTAGCCTATGAGTCTCCACTTTGTCATCCGCTTGTTACACTTTCAGAAGAGGTATCATCCTCATTGCAATTTTTTTTCATATGATAAAAGATCTATGGTTTTCCAAAGCTGCAATATAAAATGACAAACACTTATTATGTGTTACTATACCATTATATATTACTATAATTTTCAGCTATAGAAACCCATAAAAATTAAATAATTAAATGCATTTGCGATATTGCTATCATGATTCAACTGTGTAGTTTTTGAGTCAAATTAAAAAAACTACACAGTTGAATCCTGATAGCAATATCACAATTTGACTTGCCGTGGAAAATATCTTCTAAATGCACTTGATTAAAATGAAACATCAGATATTTTTTTGTTTTGGGTTATGACAAGAACTAAGCATGGTACAAAGTATTGTATTATCTATTTTATAGATTAGAGATGAATTAATAGACCCAAAACAAAATGAAAAATAAAACATTTTCCTTTTAACTTCACCTTAGCCTTGCTATAACTCACCGTACAAAAATCAACCCTTGCAAATATTTTTAATAACTACTTACTTGTTTCCTTCCTTTTACCTTCAGAACCGTTGTTGAACCATTTACAATATTCTCCAAACACAATACAAAAGATCATGTGAGAATTATAATGTTTTTACAATTTAATAATGATTGGGAACTTTTTTCAGGGTGAACTATTGGAACAAAAGAGGTAGGATACAAGAATGTAGGAATATTTGTATAAACATATTGTAGCGTCATTCCCAAAGGCCTGAATTTCCTTTCTCTAAGTGTAGTGCCCAACCATAGTTATTTTTTTTTAGTTTTATATTGCCAAACTCTTTTAAGCCACTTTCATGTGTCCATTGATTATTTCACCTTTATTATGAGGTTATGAATGTATGACATTACATGGTGATTTGATATTAGATAGTAATGAGATATCATATGTTTACAATTATATGATGTTAGTTACTTTGATAATGATTATTCATATATTTAAAATATCATTTATATTCACGATTTTACTTACCCCATACTGGCATGTGTATGACTATTATGTATGTTTTACCTTTCTATTTAACGTGTTTGATGTGGTTGAGGAATGGAGTTGTAGTTACTTACTGGCGGGATCCACATGATGTCTCGATCCCTGCCATTGCTTGTTATATATATATGGATGTACATGCTTGTCTTTTATGTAGGTTTGTAGGTATCAGGCATCGACTTCCCTGAATCATTAGGATGAGCATGCCCTATCGCAATGTCTTAATGGTAAGAGAGGGGAGATAACATTCAAGTTTAAATCCCAACCTAAGCCATTTTATTGTCCTGAAATAGTGGACAAGTTTTTTCTATATTACCTCTCTGAATTCATCCATGTGACGTGAATTCATGAGCCTTTTTCATTGAGCATGATTGTCATTTTATTAGGTTTAGTTGATTTTTTTGTTCTTTGGTTGGTTATGTGGTTGGTGTGATTGTTGTGAAATGGTTAAGTAATTTACTGAGATTTATTATGTGGTTCAGTAATTAAATCTTATTAAATATAAAAAAGTTATATGTGAGGGTATTTAATTAATGAAAATTAATTAAATATATTTATTAATTAAAAGACTTAATTAAAAGTCTAATTATGAAATTTTAAGGATTTAATTAATTATTAAATTTAAAATTTTAATTAAAGATAAATCTATTAATTGATAATAAATTATCAATTGGATTATTAATTAAAAATAATATTTTTTTAGTTATAATTATATGTAATTAAGTTGAGCAATCAATTAAAAATAAACAAAAGAATAAAGTAATTTTTAGAAGTTAAGTGAATTGATAAAAACAAGAATCATTAATTTAAAATTAAAATTGAGTGAAAGTGCATTAAGTTATTAATTATTAAATTAAAAATCATGCAAAAGAAATATTGATATTAACAAAATTTTATGAGTTGAGTTGACTTCTGGGATTGCATGGCTGAGTTCTGATTTTAGGTTTATTTTCCTTTATTAGGAATTCCTTGGTCATTATTCCTACACAGGTTTCAAGAATTGGTCTGGGTTTTGGGAGTAAAAGAATTTTGTTGAAAGCTTGAAGTATTTTGGAATTGCTCAAATTTCTATTGTTTCTAGATCGATCAGTGATTAAGGTAGGGTTTGAATCTTATGTATTCTTTATTTTCAGAAAAGATTGTTTGCGTTATGTCTTTTATATGTAAGCGTTTGATAATAGACATATTCTTATGTTTTCGTTCATGGGTTTTGCTTACAAAATTCTTGGTTGTTCAATTTTGCATAATATGGGTTAGGGTTTGAATCTTGTCTTTTGGATTCATTGGAAATCCTAATATTTTTATATAAATCTTTCATATATATATATAAAATAATAAATGGTTATTAATAAAATATTGTTTTAAGTAATTATTAATTTTGGAATCAATTTATTTTAAATGACATTATAAATTGATTTTCTTATTTAATGAAATTTATTTTGGAGATATAATTATAGTTGTGTTAGTGATTATTTTAATAAATTAATTTCTGTAATGGTGTTTTACAAATTAGTTTATTATTAATAAATTCTTGTGAATAATTTGTTTCTGTGATTGTGGGTTAAGAGGGAATCTCTTACATTATCTTTTTTAGGATTGTTACAAGAGACAGGGTTAGGAAAATTATGTTATGTTTGTTTGTCTTGCATACTTGAATGATATTCAATTTTTTTATAACCCAACCTTATGGAAGCTCTTGTTTATGTGATGATACATATATGTGATGGAAGTTGGTTATGTGTGTTCCTGTGACATTTTGGAACCAGATCTTGAGTTTTATGATTCACGATGATCTATGAGATGTTTTTGAGACCTATGAGCTTAGGGTAGGTTATCTAGGTGTTAGAGGGAAGTGACTTACTTTGGAGGCGCTGGAGCCCAAAAGTGGCTACCTAGGTATCCTTAGTAAGTTACTTAATAAGGATAATACAATACATTAAATGGGGTTTTAAAATAAATTTATAAGATAATGTATTCCTCACCCATGCCTTGAGTGCTAGTATAGGCTAAGGATGAGAGTGGGAGAAGATGCTTTCACGTCTAGTAGTGACGGTAAGTTTTGTCATGATCGGTTATCCTTGTCTACATGAGAGGATTTTAGGTTCCGCATATGATCATACTTGGGAGTTAGAGTGCATTGAGATTATTTCAAGGGGTTGACATATGTGATGACACTTCCCTGATTTCATCTTAGGTTTCCTACGTGTATTGGTTGCCTTTGGATTAGTATGCGTACCTTTGTGTTTTGAGTTGTACCTTTGAGATAGGAAGCTTTTAGGATCCCATGCTTAGTACTACCTGGTGATTGGTTTTGGTATTGTTATCCAAGTGGGGTTTGATGTTATCTCCTTAGTACAGTGGGAGTGGAACCATAGGTTTCCACAAGGTTGGGAGGTAGTGATTCTCTTACCATTTGAGACTGACATTCCTGTCCCAACGTTGGACGATCCTTGTTGCAGTTTCTTCTTATTCTTTCATCCTTGGAGATTTGTTCCTGTTCTTCTTTTTTATTGTATTTTTACTTTGTACTTATATTATATTTACATACCCTAAGACTTTTGCAATGGATGTAGGTTATCATGTATACCTTATGGTTCAAATGTATTTTTTTATTCCTTATGAGACTATGTACTTTAATTTCATTAGGTGGAAGATTTATATGATTATTATACTTAATAGATTAAATTCTATTTATATAATTCTACATCAAGGAACCCTTGAGATTTGTAATTTGTAATTGAGATTGTGTTTATGAGTATGTATTGACTTTATATTATTGCTTCTGCTTTGTTACTCATTATTGTTTGTAAACTCTTAAGAAAAAAATTATTTTGTAAACTTAGTAAAAGTTTTTAGGTTAATATCTCTTGGGTTCCTTGGTGGGGCATTAAAGTAAGGATATCAGAGGAATAATCCTCTAGTACAAATGCTTGAAATCCTAGACCTTCACCTAAATTAGTTCCCTGTCTTATTGACAACTTGTATTAGTATTTTGTTCTAGCAATTGATAATTTCCTTGCAACATTTGTGGTAGTCTGATTAGTTGTGAGGAATTTTTCCAATCTGAAAAGGATAGTATTTCATTTCATTACAGATAGTAAGACATATGCACCAATGCATGCCTGGTTTTGTTTTCATTCTCTTCCACCAACAACTATTGAAGTTAAAAGTCCTCATCAATTTAAACATATGATAAAAGATAACATCCTATTTTGGATGCCATGAAGAAGGACCATGAAATTTGAAGACACTATTATCATGATAGTTTCAATGGAACAAGCCCTACTCCCACTTTCATGGTTGCTAAACTTCAAGTGCAAAGTCTAAATACTTCTCAATAATGATCCATATCTACATATATCTTACATAGGTAAAATTTCATTCACTAGTTATTTGTACTTCATGGTGCAAAATATGACTTCCTAATATATATGATTTTCTTTATGTACTTGAGAATCTGATAGTAGTTTTCTTGACTGTTTGCGGATAACTTGTCCTAGACCTTCAGAAGGTGGTTTTTCTTTATGATGATGTTGTGCTACAACATTACTTGTCCCCACTATGGGACATTGACATCCATGGCAAGGTAAATGGTGTTGTGGAAACATGTCGATGATACAACTCTTTGGTTATGTCAAAGAGATTCAAAAGTTACTTCATTTTTTTGCATCCTCTTATAGGATAAAATTTTGATCCAGAGCAATGTGCATGGGTCTATGGGATGAACATCATTGATCTATAATCTTGGAGAAAGACTAATATGAGATAGAATTACCAATTCTGGGTAAAGAAAGATTGATCAATTTTTACACTTTAGATTCTAATTTTATACTCTTCATTATTCCTAATGCAAATACAACCATAATTTATCCTTGTTTTTAGATTACTTTTGAGGAATTAAAATCTCCACCTTAAGAATTGGATGGAAGCAATCATTCCTAAATATATGCAATAAATTATGTCATAGAATTCTCCCTCTTTTGTAAAAACCCAAAAAATCATTGCAAGCTTGCATAAAAGGTTCTCTCTTTGATGTAATATTTCCTTTAAGAGGGTTGAAACATAAAAATTAAAAAGCAACAAATAGTTGTATCCAAACAATTAACAATTTTCTTTCTTGTTTTTCCAGAAACTAGGTTCCAATACAAGGCTCTAGTGTATGGGGACTCTTCAACCAACCCTAATTGCATTTAAAGTACTTGCTCATCCCATCAATCAACCTGCATATGTTAGGATTAGGATATCAACCTAAAAATGATTTTGACAATATCAAAAATGTTGTTTTCATTCACTATAATGGAAGGGAAAAGCTATGGTTGGACATAGCATTTCCTAAGCTAAGGTCTTTATGGGAAAAGTATGTATCATCACAAATACCTTGTTGAGAAAATAATATTTTTTTCTAGATTGTTCAAAGTTTCTTTTGTGAAAATATTGTATGCTAGGATGAGATTTAAACTTTATTCACTGGTATATTTGCAAAAAGAAATTTGTATGAACTTCAAGGCTGTTTGAAGTTCTCATTAAGAGATTTTTTATACGTGATAATCATTACATTACTAGACAAATGTTTTCTCACTATTTAATTAGAATTTCACTCAGTAAATCCCTAGGTATTTTCCAAAGAGTGTCTCACCTACAAAAAAAAACATAAGGACACTATTGAAACTTTAATTCATCCAAAATAAATGCTACTATAAAAATTATTGCTTTCTACAATGATACATGTTTCTAGACCTACACTTTTATACACTTCTATTGTGCAAAGCTTCAATTATGATTTCAAATCAAACACTTAACGATGAATCCCTTGCACCTCCTTTAGGTGCAAGTGCTATTAGTTAATATCATTATAGTTTTAGATCTATGTGATGTTATTACTATAAGGTGGAAGTATTAAAATATTATTTTTTGTATATATTTTGAGCGATTTTTTTTGTATTAGATATAAAAAGTTCAAAATACATATTCAAAATACATCTGTTTACATTAGCATGTTAAAACTTTCTCACTTGAGCATATACATTCCTATTGTAATTGTAGATGCATTTCTACCTTAAAGTGCTTAATCTAATACAAAAAGAGCCAATATACGAATCATCTAACAAACAAATGTTATGTAGTATGGACAATGACAACATATATCTAGCCTATACATAAAGGTCTAACTATCTAAACTAGAGAAGCTATATGAAAATAAATCCGCTTGATCCATGTTGCCCAAGGCAACAACCTATCAGACCACTAGAGAATAGCCAAATCTGCAACCACTGAGTTAGGTGCCTCTGCTCTTGTAGGTACTACTACCCCCAAGGGGATTACTTCTTGAGGGACAACTACAATAGGTATTGGTTTGTTGTCACATCCTCTTCTCCTCTTAGCCTCTAGTTTCGAAAGGAAATTTTCTAATTTGACTTCAAAAGGTGTTCTTTCAATAGTTCTTCTTGACCATGTGTGCCCATGTGAAATCTCATTCACATATAATTTGACATATCCATCTAATAAATTCCTTTCAAACTTCTAGCTTGAAAGTCTGAATGCAATAGTGACCTACCATACAATATCATATTTAATGTGCCTCCGCGGAGACTCAGTAAACAACCTAGTACGAGCATTAAATATTTCATCATCCCTAAATTTCCAAATTGACCACATAGTTTCACTTGAAAGTATAGATATAAAAAAATTAGATCCTTTCTTTAAGCATTGGACTCTTCCTAGAATGATTTTCCAATGTTGGATGTTATAGCCAATATGAAACCCAAATATTTTCCAATCCTCTTTAGAAAAATGACAATAGAAAAAGACATGCATGATAGATTCAAGTAGTCTTCATATGGGACAAAGGTTAGTATCACCATCATAGGTAGAGATAGGGATTTTGAGTAGCAAAAGGCTCCAAATGAAGCATCTCTCATTAGGTTCATTAATAGGCCTAGATAAAATATCAGTAAGGGAAGAGTGCCAATCTAAGGGTGGGGAGATCAGAGTTCCAAGAATGGGCAAGGTGATGCAAAATATCATTGTTATCAACAAGGGTAGAATAAATAATTTTGTCTTTGATGGTAGGGAGGGGGAGCTATAAGGAGAAAGGAATGTATTGAATCTATCATCAATGGTCTCACAGGTTTTGGTGAGGGATAAGGAACTGCAAGCATCTTTAAACATAGAATAGGTTCTCCATTGTGTGGTTAAGATGCTATGTACAATTGATAGATTATTCTAAGGAATCAAATTCTAATTAATGATAATATCTTTAAAGGTCCTTATTCCTTTATTAGCCCAACTTATAGCTAAACACCCTTGCATAAGTGCAAGTGGTCTTCTATTATGCTTCAAATTCCACCAAATGGATCTCTCACCATAGATTTTTTTTTAATGGAGAAAATGATATCATTGTATCTAGTATGAGCCCTCACATTTTCCCATGCTTTCCAAATAGATTTGAACACCACAAAGCCGACTAGTTTTACTGGAAATTTCCCTGCAATGATATCACACAGTGGTAGGTCTATCCATGACTACCCTTGAGATGATACTGATTTGGCCATGTTGTGTCTGATTAATATTTTCTAAGGTTCATTTCCTTAAAGTGCTTTAAAATTACATTTTTCTGCAAGAGAGATCCCCTATGTTTTGAGATCTTTAAGACCCAAACCTCCTTTGTATGTGTTCATATTACACCAAGATCATTTAACATCATGTTTCTTTTTCTTACCTTTTCCATCTAACCAAATAAAGTCTCTAATAGCCTTTTGGATAATGTTAAATTGATATTGATTCAATAGCCATGCTGAAGAGTAGTATATATTATAATTAGTTAGTATTTTTTGGCAAACTTGTATTCTTCCAGCCATGGAAATTAATGATTGTTCCATTTCTTCAGCTTGTCTATTTTTTCTCTAATCCAACTCCACATATCTCTGAGACTTGGGCTAATTTCAAATGGGATACCCAACTATCTAAATATGATGAGAGCCCCCCCTCCCAAATAATTTGGTACTTATCAAACCACTCAAGTTCTTTGTTCTCCCATCCAAGCATTACAAACTTAGGAAGATAAATTTTACTTTCTAATGCCTGAAAAAAGATATTCATTTTGATGATTGAGCCTCCACATTGTTCTCGGAAAGATGTATTAGTATTGCAATATCATCTGCAAATTGGACATTGGTAAGTTCATCCATAATGGGTAAAAGAGCACCATGGATCTTTTGTGATAACTGGTTGTCTCTCAAAAGGTAGTACATAGCATCAACTGCAAGGAAAAAGAGAGAAGGAGCCAATGGGAATCCTTACCTACTGGACCTGGTGAGGGAAAAGGGATATGATCTCATTCCATTCACTTCCACTATTGCATGTTCATCCACCATGAGATATTTGATCATGCTACAAAATTTTTTGGGGAATCCCAACCCATCCAACATCATAAATATAAAAATCCACTCAAATTTTTTCATATGCTTTCTCAAAGTCTTTGAGAAGAATGACAACATTTTGATTGGATTCCTTAGCCCAATGGATAGTCTCCCAACAAGTAATCAAATTTTGTCAAGATGTACCTTCCTTTCACAAACCCAGTTTGAGTGGAACAAATAATCTTGGGAAGAATGTTTTATAACCTCTTAGAAATGTCTTTAGCCAATAATTTGTATAAAACATTAAGGAGTGTGATAGGTCTCCAATTTTTGAGTAAGGATCTATCACCCTCCTTGGGGATGAGCTTAATAAGACCTATGTTGATCTCATGGCATAGAGTGCCTATTTCCAGAGCCTCATTATACAATACCAACAGTTCTTCACTATTCCACTTCAAGTTCTATTTGTAGAATTCCACTGGTAATCCATTTGGCCCTATAGCTTTGTCATTGCTAAGGGCCATGCTAGATTTATTGATCTCATCCACTAATAGTCCTTTGTAAAGGGCTAATGAATCTAAATCAAAAATCATTTTAGGAATTAAATTATTAATCTTATTTCTTGCTCGTTCTTTGTCCAATCTATTGTCCTCTGTTGTGAATATATTTCTATAAAAGGTTTGGAAGACATTAAGAATTTCTTTGGGATCAATGATGTGAGTTTCACTATCCTAAATATTTTCAATATGTTATTTGGCTTATTTGGTCTTTAGGATCTCAAAGAAGTATTTGGAGCCTTTATCTCCATGTTCAAGCCAATTAATCCTTGCTCTAGTTTCCATCCCCATTATTTTCACATTTTGAATCTTTTTGAGAGCATTTCTTGTTTGTGTGAGAGAACCATTAGCCTCTATGTTGGAGGGGTATGCTTGCAGTGTTTCTTCAATTGAGACCAATGAAGAATGTAGATTTGTTTCATGTTTCCTCATATCCTTTTCTTTCTTTCTCCCAATGGTTTGAAACAAATCTTTCCAAGAAATAGTGGTATGATTCTATCTCTCTTTGGCATTGTGCAAGGAAGGAGTATTATGATTGATGATCCTAATAATGTTTAATGCTTGCAAGACATCTTCATCTAATGAAAACCTTTTATTAAGCAAGAAATTACCCTTTTCCTACTGATCCATCTGAGGAAATCCTAAAATGCACGTGGATATGATAGGATGGTGATCATATAGGGTATAAGGTGTAACTTGTACTCCTCTCCCCGGGTTATCTTTTTTGAACTAGATCATATCCTTATTAGCATACAATCTATCAAGGATGGAGTAGATTCTCTTATTTACTTGTTGGAAGTTAAACCATGTATAACACAACCCTTTATACTCTTTTTTTAACCCAACCATGAGATCAAAAAGCCCGAGTTTATTAATCATTCTCAGCCAAAAGAATCTCTCTTCCCCTTTTCATTATAGCTTAGTGCCTCCCCATTTTTCATGTGGTTCTTCAATCATATTGAAGTCACCACCAAGAATCCATGACACTTCATCCAATTGGGTCATTCATTTCCATATTTCAAGCCTTTCTTTATGGTCACTAGAGGCATAAATTGAAGCAATTCTGATCTTACCCTCACTAATGTCTACTATAATCAAGATTATTCTATTACATGGAGAGCATCCCCATTTAGATATTTGCTTGCTCCATATATTATTAAATAGTATTTTAGAACCACCCTTTCCCTTAGGGTGTTTAGTATTAAATGGAATGACATATTTCCATATACATTTGAAACACACATCTAGATGGAAGTTTACTGCTTTAAGTTCATGAAGCATGAGGAAATCAACATTTCGATAGGATCTCAGGAATCTTTTGACCAAATATTTTTTGCCTAGGGATTATAATCCCTTGATATTCCAAGAAATACAATTAAGCTCCATATGGTAGACTTATGATTTCACATCCACGGGGGGCTGAAAGGTCTTATAGGATTTAGGTAGTTGTCCTTTCGAACCTCTACTAGATGCCTTTGAAGAGATAGATATAAGAGGTCTACCTCTTCTCTTTTTTTATAACAAATCCATGTCCTAAGATTATTGATGAGGTATTGTCCCTCCTTACTCTCCTTTTCTTCTTATTACCACTTTTAGGCTTATTTTTATTTTCCTCAATTTCAATTGAATTACCTTCTATTATGTGTAGTGTCACATATGGTATAATGGCCAGAGATCCTTTATAAGGATATTCTATTGGGGAGCTTTGTTCAATCCTAGTTCTGTTAGGGTTAGGCCAATCATTATGGTTTGTAATTGGGCCAATGGTGCCTTCACCTTGGTTAGGATTTTTTAGATGCACGTTGTTATCCATATGTGGATCTATCAAAGAATCAACTGGCATTTTAGGGCAATCAGTTGTATGGTCATCCACACTAGAAGGGATGGAAATTTCTCTCTCAACCTTTGTAATCAAGGTGGACCCACAATTGGCATTGTTATCATCCATACTAGTGGGATCAATCCTCATAGAGGGAGATGTTAGAAATAGGAAATACTGAGAGTGGGGTGAATTGGTATTTCACAAACTTTTGCTATTTCCCAAGAATGGATATATTTAATTAACTTATACCTTGCATAAGAAAATAAACTAAATAAAAAGAATAGCAAACCAAACCATAAAATAAAGGAACTCAAAACACCATGTTTGTTCTCGAGGAAACCATGAACAAGGAAAAACCTCAGTGGGGATGGTACCCACAAATGATCCACTAATCAAAAGTATCTAGTTAAAGATATTGACCCTATTAGGAGTCTATTACATCTGTATAGTGTTTCGATCCTTGTTAGAGGACTTAGGCCTTGTTAGAAGCCTCAACCATGTTAGGAGTTGGTATTACAAAATATGAATGTATGCAAGATCAGCCCACTACCCAAACATGCAATATACAATGATAATATTCAATACAAAAACCTTTTACTATTGCTGAATATCTTCAATATTATGATCTAGCTTGTAGGCTCTTCACAAAAATTTCTATCAATTTGCACTGCTATGATCATATATCATATTTCTCATAATACAACATTTATACATCAATACAATCATTCTTGCAACTTCACATTACAACTTACTGTCCTTTATACAAGCTATCAAAAATATAGCTTTCCAGTCGGCTTTCATGTTACCAAAACATAATATTAATTCTTGTTGCCTTAGGGTTAACATCTAGGATGTCGTCCCTAATTAGTTAAGCTATTATTTTGATAAACAAAATAATACCTTAACTCAAAACATTCATTTACTAGTCGCTGCCATGTTCTAGTCGGCTCAATATTGTTTCTGTAAAATATTAATATCTGTGTCCGTACATGTTGTACAGTCTTTCCCTCTTAGATATAGCTTCAATATACCTCATATAATCTATTCTCAGGTTCTCTTTCACTAGAAATACTTTTGTGAACTTTGGTGATCAAAATAGTCTCTGTGCAAACAGATAAACTCTGTTATACTTAGACAATTTTATTAAGTTCTCATGCATAAATTTATCCTTGGATCATGTTGACTTAATACTGAATATTGTAATAACCTAAAATCAGGCTAATAGAACCTAAGGCCCTATTTTCCCTTAATTCGGCATATACCTTGATTATGTTAATTTGATTCTCGATCATTAACATAAATCCCAAAAATTCAATAAAATCAATCAAATCCTAAATCAAGCATTTATCACCAAGCTTTTAAGAAAAATCAAGTCAAATAACTCTAGGCCTATTTAATTAATTCAATCCCACCAAATGCATGGCTAGAGTTATTAATTAAAAGAAAATCATAAATACCTCTTACATCAAACAAACACAACAAGTACACCTTAATCATTAAGAGGCTCTCACATGGATCAAGGATAAATCATGAGTGCATCTCAACCACTCCTCTCAGATGCATCTCAACCGTTCAAACCCTCCTATAATCTATAAAAGAGGATTTTCAAAGGCTCTCTCTAGCTCTCCTTCATGTTAGAATTTTGGGCTCTAGCTTATTGATATTGTGAATTCTTCCTAATGCTTGGATCTTTAGGCTTCTTAATCTTTGGATTATGAACTGTCTCTTGGTGGTTGGATTTTCACTTTCTAATGCCTTGATTTTGATAATTGTTTCCATGCTTTCATGTTTCATTTCATGCTCTAGCTAATTAGGAAATATTTCAATTGAGTTATTTGGTAAAGAATTCATATTTTTATGCTCAATTATGAATAATTTCTTAAGATCTATTTTGATTTCATACATGTTGCATTGAATCTCTCATTTTAGTGTCACATTGTCACTGTTTAAGGGTCAAATCTGAGAGTTACTAACCCTTATTTCACACTTGCACTAACTAGAGAGTGATAAGATGACTTCACTTGCTAGTTTCTTAAATTTACTTGATTAATCCTTCTAACAAGTGATATAATGTCTTATTGAAGTGATGTGCTGCAAGTCACAAACTCACACACACATTTTTGGCGTCCACCGTGGGGCCAAGCCCTAGATTTCCTAATTTTATAAAATTTTAAACTAACTTTCGCCATGCCCTTTTCTGTTAGAGGATCACATCTAGGAAGCATAGTCACATACAACATTTCTTGGATTGCATCCTGGATTCCAAGATTGTATCTGGGAGGAGGATCGCATTTGGTAAAATCCAGGGTCACATTCGGTGATATGTATCACATATGGGAAATGGGGTCATTTTTGGGAAATAGGATGCATGTGGTAAAATTTAGGATCGCATCTGGGAGTTTGAATTGATTTTTTGAGTTTTCTGACCCCTCATAGTTTGGTTTGTTTATTTCTCTAGTTTTTTACAGCTTAACTATGCTTCATAGGTCAAAAGACAGAAACCCAAATGCTAACCCTTATTTATGATTTTCTTTAAAAGGATAAAATGAACTCTATGCTTTTGTTTTGAGCACCTAATTTCAATTTTATTTCACCTTGTAAATCAATTAGAGGATTATGCTCTTTTCCCCTTGAGGTAAAATCTAAAAATAAAAAGTTGGCTTACACTTTGGAGTTAAACTAAGGAATGAATGCTAACAATTACATATTCAATTTTCTTTAAAGCATTATCTTTTGAGAATTCTTTGAATTTTGGGTTTCTAACAAGCTAACAAGCTAATGGGTGAACTTGATGTTTTTGTTTGACTTTGAAAAGCCTAACGGTGGTTTGTAGGATGTTTTCCCAAGAAAAAATTAAACAAAAGACTACTAATGCTTGTCACACAGGTTGCCTCTAAAGAAAAATCAAAACAAAACTTCATGCTTGGTTTTTTCTAGGAATGTTAAAACAATTTGAGATCAAGTTACAAATCAATTAGAGGATTATGCTCTTTTCCCCTTGAGGTAAAATCAGAAACACAAACATTGGCTTGTTATTTGGCATCAAATTGGAGTAATTGAATCTTAAATTTGCATCATGTGTTTGGGATCCTTGGTATGAGATAGGATATTATGCTCTTCTCCTTTATGGAGAATCATAAATCTAGACCTCACTATCATTTATCCATTTGATTTATTGTGCACCTTTAGAGGGCTTGCCAGTTGAGGAAAACATCTCTCGGGAATGACCCAAATGGGGACAAGTCTTACACTGACTCTTCCACCCCACTATAAAATTTGATGCTTCCTTGAGGCTAAAGCCTCAGAAGACATGATCTATCTTGTCTTGGGAGATTGATGATCAATCCTAATGATAGACTTGGATTTTGTGTAGAGCAGAGCCACTTAAATCTTTCTTGCAAGACTACACACTTTTAGGTTCCTATAGGGATTACGACCTCAATCCTACTTGCGGGACTATGGGAGATGGTTGTGAACCTTATGTTAGATGCTACCCAGATCACCCCTGAAAGGTTGTTATCACTTGTGTGAGGCAAATAGTAATATCCCAAACACATTCACCATATCAAGCCCCCATTGACGTTACTACTCAGTGAATATGGGCTCCAATATTCATTTCTTGTTATTGGACTACCATATTTTGAGGAGTCTTTGGGTGTGTTCCTAAGTCAGTGAACAAGTGGTTTCAACCTCTACCTAGTATAAGGCAGTTAGGTGTGTCTGATTAAAATGATTGCTTGGTGTGTCCTAAATACAAATTCAAATAATCACCCCCAAATGAACAAGCATAGAGCATTTACAAGCACTTACAAACACATGACAGTCACTGGAATCTGACCGACATGACCCATTTTTCAAAAAACACTAAAATTGCAAAATTCCTGACATCATAAGATCTCATCCCAGTTTCTTGAGTCACATCCCGCATCCTAGATTACATCTATTCAAACTTGGGTCACATCTAGTAGTCACACCATTTCTTGAGTTGCATATGGTGAACGTTCCATTTCCTGAGTCACATATGGTATTTCCTGAGTCGCATCCGGGGTTCCAAATTGTCTACTAGTCACTGTATACGATCGCATACAGGACAAAGAGTACTTTCATACACCCCAGAAAGAGTAATCTTTGAGAACGTCTTGTCACCTTGCATGGTCCAAATCTACATTATCTAATTGTGGAGTCAATTTATCCTATCAGCTACAACCAAGTTCTTAGCTCATAAATAGGGCACTTTGACACCCTTTGATGTTGAAATTTTCACACTATCAGACCCACTTGCACTTTAGTTCCCAACAAACAAATAAGGCACTTTGACACCCTTTGACGTTGGATCCATAAAACAACAATCTCAAACCCACTCTTGCATCCTTGGATCCACAATCAGATATTGCAAACAATCAGACCCACTTTTAAACACAAGACATTTATTGGTTCCTCAATCTAGTTTTCATGGTTGTTACAAGGCACAAAGCTTACCATTTTGAAAAGAACCCATTTGTGAGACCTACCAGACAGTCATATTTATACTACCTCAATTTCCATGCTTTCAGTACTTATTTCACAGACATACTTGACTATTTGAGACACTTATGTATTTGAGGATCTATTGAATCCTATGTTATATGTTTGGTACCGATTATGTAATCAGGGTACACTCAAGATACTATATGTTTTGATTCAGTTTCAGTTATGATGATGTTATATGATGTTTTGTTAGGAACTGATGTAAGATAAAGCATTGTAAGACTCAGCTCCAAACATACCTTATTTTCTTAGTTCGATGAAGTGTGATCACCTGATCCATCGGATTGGGTGACCGCAGATGCATTGGCTTCACTTGTGCTTCCTTCTTCTTTCTTCTTCCATGTTCTGTTCATCTGATTTCTTAATTTCTCTTTTAAATCTTCATTATTTCTTTGTTCATTTCTTAGTATGGGTGATCTATAGTCTTTCTTTAGGTGACCTATCTTGTTACACTTATAACATACCATACTTTCATTCATCCAACTTTTAGATTTACCTCTGAAATGAGTCTTTAGATAATTTTCTCCAATGTGTCCATATTTTCCACAGTAATGACAACTGTACCAAGTGTTATAATCTCAATTGTATGAGTTACTCTTCATAGGTGATTTAGTCTATTCATTTGATGGCCATTTAGGTTTAGATCTGCATTCAAATGCTCTATGTCCATACTTCTAACAGTTGAAACAATGTCCTTGAAATTTTGGTGAAATAGGTGGACTACTGACCTTAGACCTGCATTCTTGTGCCTAATGTCCATGTTTCTTATAGTTAAAGTAATGTCCATTAAATTTAGGTTTAGGATCAGACTTACCATGTTTTCTTTTGCATATGTTGGCTGTATGTCCTGGCTTTCCATAGTGATGGCATGTGAGCTTGTTTTTCTTTGGTTTTTCATTCTTTTGCTCTTCACTCTTTGATGATTCTCCTTCCTCAATGGATGATGAGTGCTCATTTAGTCCAAGTCCAGATCTATCACCAAATCTTCTAGGTGACCTTAGCAGCTCTTCAAAGTATTTTGCAGCTTCATTTGGTTTTTTCATCCTTTCATTGATTTCCTTTTTAGATCTTAGTTCATTTCTTAGTTGATCATTTTCAGATCTCATATTGTTGATTTCCATATCTTTCATGCCCAACTCTTGATTAACCAACAACAGTTGATTTACCATGTCTAGTTGATTGTTAGTCAACCTTTGCATGTCACGTGTCCTTTCATCAAGTCTCATTGATATTTGTCTTTTGTCTTCTTTAGCCATTTTCTTGTCTTCTTCAACTTTCTTTTTCTGTTCAACTACTTCATAGAGTCTGATAGATTGAATTTCTTGTTCTCTCTTTAGATTTTTGATGTCATCACTTAGTATGCTATTTTTCTGTAGTAGCTCTTTTATGGATTTGTCACTTTTTGCAAAGTTCCCATTATCAAATAGTCTAGTAGTAATTTCTTCTTGATATTGTGATTCATTTTGTTGAATATCAATTTCTCTTCTCATGCTTAAGGATTTCTTCAATTCTCCTCTAGCTACTTCTAGTTGTTGTAATGCCAGCTGAACATCAATCTTTTGATTCTCTATAACCTTTCCTAGCTTATAAACTTCCATCTCAAGATCTTTTCTTCAAGGGGTTAGACTTTCTATGAGAAACCTTAGTGCTCTGATACCAATTGTTAGAAATTTAGTTGGGAAATCTGATACTGAGAGGGGGGGTGAATCATATATCACATATTAATCTATTTTATCATTACTGAAAAACTTTTCATAGCTTAAACAAAAATTACATCAATGTAATGAAGCTAATACACTAAACAACATTCAAGAAAGTACTCATAACACAATAACTTTGGTTACCCAGAAACCCTTGAAAGGTAAAACTAGGGTGGGGATGACACCCATAAATCTTCACTACTGCAGTATAAATTTTTCCTGTTAGGGCTAAAAATTTGATCACAAAATATGATCTACGCTGTGAGGGGTTTACCCCATTAAGAGCTAAAAGACTTATACAGTCTACCTTAAAAAAGGATTTAGAACTTACAACTAAGTAAGCACTCAGTTAAGAGATTACAAAGGGTCTATTAAAACCACTATGTTAAGAGATTTACCCTGATACACTTGTTAGAATGTCTCAGTACCTAATCCTTTGATCTGCACTGTATGCTGATTGTAGATCTTCTCTTTCCAGTATTTGATTTGATCTCATCTACCAAGTTTATCTCTGTTCTGTCCTTCATTGATTTACTCGGTCATTGAAATCTATCAGAATCCTTCATTGGTCTGAATGTATTCTCTACTCATTCCTTCATTCCCTTCACATCCTCTCACACACATATTAGGGTTTAGATCTAATCCTTATATAGACAACTAAAATTCCTCAAGATTCAAGATCTATGATCCAAATTTACTCTTTTTGCCGCTTAAGCTTTACTAATTCTGATTGGCTCCAAGTGTTGCATTGGGATCAATGATTTTAAAATAGGAGCATAATCACCTCTATGATTTCCTTAACAAACAAAATACAAAACATGAATTTCAGCCAAAACATTTTACCTCAATTATTGTACCATAAAAAAATCATATGTCAATTCTGGCTAACTTGGCAATTGGTGTCTTTGGTACTCGACATTCACTGATATCACTGTTGCTTGGTATACATTACTTTACATAGCTTGAAAAAAACTAACTTGACTAATATAGAAATACAAAGTGACCATTGGTTTACTTGGTAGTGACTACTACTCGATAAATATACATTACATGACTTAGCCTATACATGATGACTCAGTCATAGTGATGACCAATCGACATTGCCTAGATAATGACTAAGTGTAAGACACTAATAGTCAACAAAACTATAGAGATCTACACAATGTAGTTGTTGATTTCCTCTCAAGATGGAAAAATGCAGATAAACCTCATGTAATCAATGATAGCTTTCCTGATGACCACCTATTCTCTATTTCAGCTAAGGCCCCCTGGTATGATGACATTGCTAACTATTTGGTTTCTCAAAAGGTACCTCCATGTTTCTCCTAAAAAAAAGAGGCTTCTAATAGAAAAGACTTTCAACTTGATGCAAGGGAGGATGGGGAGAGGGGCCAAAGGCACACCCTAACCAAGTCCACTTTGTAGAGATCACATGTGGAAGCAACAAAGACATAAGTGAGAGAGAGAGAATGCAGATGTCTTTCATATATTAACTTCAATTTGATTCATACATGCCAAGCTATAAGGCCTTCCCAGTTTAGGCCAGATATTACAATCAAGTACAATCCTCCAACATGCGAGGATCTTCCAATAATCTCTAATCTTCTATCTTCTATCCCAAAACTGACTCCCTAAACTCTAACCAAACAACTATATTTATACAAGAGGCTACCGAACAAGTCAGCCTTCAGATCAACCATCAATAGAAGGAACAACTAGATCTAGGTCCACACGCTTCCCCATGATAGATACCATCATTAAATCCATGAACAAAATTAATTGCAAGAGTCAGCCTCAACATAGATCCAAAAATAAACAACTCGGTAAGCAAGGATAATCGAGCACCAGGAAAGCATCACCGAGCACCAGGAAAGCATCACCGAGCACCAGGGAAATTCACCGAGTGCTAGAGAGATAACCAACCAACACCAGTAAACAAAGGAATCCGAGCAACACCAAACCAACTTGGTCAAAGCAGGAACCAAGCAACATAGGAAAACACAAACATGTTTTTGGTGACATAGGATTGTGAAGAACCCGAGATGCTCCTGCATCAATCACCTGGGCTTATTTGAGAATGATTCTCTGAATCATGAAATAGGTATGATCTGAGCTGCATCCAACTTAGATTATGAAATCCATGAACTGTCTTCAATCGGTCTATTCTTCCACTTTACCAGATATTCCATATACTATTTTCCTCTTGTACTTCTACTAATTCTTTGCTCCAAAATCTTCTCAACTTCTTCTATTGGTTTATTAGGATAATCATTCAGTACTGTCATTTCTTCATCTAACTCATGATACTCATACAAATCAGCAATGTTGAAAATAGGTGATATATCCATGTCATCAGGTAACTCAATCTCATAAGCATTTCCATTGTCAAATTTTTTTAGTATCTTGCAAGGTCCAAACTTCTTCATTTTTAGCTTCCCATATGTTCCAACAGGAAATCTTCCTTTCTTCAAATGAACCATTACTTCATCACCAACATCAAAAGTCTTATGTCTTCTTGATCTATCAGCTCTGTCTTTGTATTTCTGATTACTTTTCTCCAGCTTATGTTTCACATTGTCATGCAATGTCTTCATGTACTCAACAAACTTTACTCCTTCAGCACTTCTCTTTCTTTCATTAGCAATATCCCTAAAATCTGATATACCTCTCGGTTGTATGCCATTTACAATCTCAAAAGATGTTTTTCCAGTACTCCTATTCACTGAATTATTGTATACAAACTTTGCTTGTGCCAACATAGAATCCCAATTACTCGGTGTGTCTCCACTTAAACATCTCAAAAGATTTCCCAAACTTCTATTCACAACTTCTGTTTGTCCATCGGTCTATGGGTGAAATGTAGAACTATATTTCAACTCTATGCCAAACTTTCTCCAAAGGGTATTCCAAAAGTATCCAATAAATTTATTGTCTCGGTCAGAGATGATACTCCTCAGTAATCCATGCAATCTAACAATTTACTTAAAGAAAATATCTTCTATACGTATTGCATCAGATGTCTTTCTACAATGTATAAAATGTGCCATCTTAGAAAATCTATCCACAACAACAAATATAGAATAATTACCTCTTACTATCTTCGGTAAGCCAAGAACAAAATCCATACTGATATCAATCCAAGGTTTCTCATGAACAAAAATTGGTGTATACAATCTAGTATTCTGACTTACTCCTTTTGAAACTTGAAAAATTCCACAAATTTTCACAAATTTCTGAACATCTTTATACAACTATGGCCAAAAGTATTTCTCCTTAAGAAAATTCTATGTTTTATCAACAACAAAATGTCCAGCCAAACCACTACTATGTTTCTCTTTTATCAAATTAGTTCTCATTGATCCTCTTGATATACACAATTGAGTAGCTTTAAACAACATACCTTCTTGAATGAAATATTCTTCCCATTTAGTACTCGGTTGATCTTGAATAGGTGCTCTGCACTTTCTCCATGGCTCAAAAAAATTAGGATCAAATTCATAAGAATCTCTCATGTCATCAAAGCCAAGAACTTCAATTTTCATCTTGGTCATCAAAGATCACCTTCTACTCAATGCATCAACAACTCATTTACTGACTCTACTCTTATGCTTTATCACAAGTGTATAACTATGCAAATACTCAACCCATTTCATATGTCTTTGATTCAACTTATTCTAACTACCCAAATAATGTAAAGCTTTATGATTGGTATACAACATAAATTCACTTGGTATCAAATAATGTCTCTGTTTCTTCAGTGCTTGAACAATAGCATAGAATTCTTGATCATACACAGAGTATTTACTTTTTGTATCACTAAAATTTTCACTAAAGAAAGAAAAAGGTTTACCTTCTTGACTCGATACAACTCCTATTGCACTTCCACTTGCATCACATTCCACTTGAAATACCTTATTGAAATCAAGAAATTCCAAAATAGGAAATTCAATAACCTTCTGCTTCAGAGTCTCAAAACTTTTATCAGCTCCATGTGTCCACTTGAATTCTCTTTTATCTCCTCTCATAGTCTTAGTCATAGCATTACAAATTGAACTGAAATTCCTAATGAACTTTCAGTAAAAACTTTCCAAACCATGAAATGATCTTACCTCACTAGCATTCTCATGTGTAGGCCAATACAAAAAAGATTCAGCCTTTTTAGGATCCATCTTCAAACCATCAAATGAAATCACAAATCCTAAATACACAATCTCGTCTTTCATGAATGAACACTTTTTCAGATTTATCAGCAATTTTCCTTCTTTCAATCTTTGCAATACTTGTTTAACATGCAACAAATATTCTTCTATGGTCTTACTGAATATCAAAATATCATCAAGGTACACAATCACAAATTTACCCAAGAATTTCTTCAAAAATTCATTCATCAACCTCATAAAAGTACTCGGTGCATTAGTTAAACCAAAAGGCATAACCAACCACTCATACAAACCTTGTTTTGTCTTGAAAGTAGTTTTCCACTCATCACCTTCTCTAATTCTAATATGATGATACCCACTTTTCAAATCAATTTTGGTAAAATACTTTGCTCCATTCAAACTATCCATTATATCATCCAGTCTCGGTATAGGAAACATATATTTCAGTGTTATCTTGTTGATTGCTCTGGAATCGGTACACATTCTCCATTCTCTATTCTTCTTAGGTGCCAATATAGAAGGTACACCACAAGGACCCAAATTTTTTCTTAACAAACCTTTCTGCATGAATTCTTGAATCTGTCGGTTCAATTCCTAATTCTCAGTAGGTGTCAACCGATGTGGTGCCTTATTCGGTAAACTAGCTCTAGGGATTAGATCCATGCAATGATCAATGCCTCTCTTTGGTGTCAAACCATTAGGTACATTATTAGAAATGATTTCACTTTACTTGGTGAGTAACTTATCAATCTCCTTAGGGACATTATCCTCTATTTTCTTACTCAGTTTGTTAGGAATCACAGTAAAATATACATCATTCTTCAAATCCTTAAAAAACTTTCTTCCTTCCATCAAGAAAAATCTCAAAGATGTGCAAACATTACTAATAGGTTGTTCAATCAAAGGTAACAATATTTGTCTTCTTCCATCAGCCCAAATAGTATATTTATGAAATCTCCCATCATATATAGCATGTCTATCATATTTCCAAGGTCTACCAAAAAAAATATGACAACAATCCATAGGCATGATATCACATAACACCTTATCATAGTACTTTCCAATTTTCAAATTCACATAACATTGTTCACTTACCAAGAGTGTATGATCATCTTTGATCCATGAAATCTGATAGGGATTTAGATGTTCCAACCTTTTCAACTATAACTTTGTAACGATTTCCTCAGATGCCAGATTCTTTGAACTACCACTATCAATGATTACCTTCCAAACTTCATTAGAAACTCTACATCTGGTCTTGAACAAACTTTTACTTACCGAATCTTCCTTCTTACTTTCACTCCAAAGTGCTTTCCTTACCTTCAAGTTATTTTCCTTCTCAGGTTCATTCAGTGACTCTTCTTGCACCAAGGTATTCCTACTGTTATCAACCTTCTTACTTGCATGTGTACACTCAAATAATCTATGTCTATCTTGTGCGCAATTGTAACAAGTTCCTCAGAAACCACATTTTTTATAACCACCTCGGTAGTTACTACCTCTACCTCTAGATGAACTTTCTCCTTTCCACTCGGTCTTGCCTTTATCCAGATTTGTCTTTTCAGGTTCATATCTACTATTTTCACCATAAGATCTACCTCTTCCTCTAGGGAATCTACCACCTCTACCTCTTTGTCTTTGCTCATGCTTCTTGTTCAATTTCTCCTCAGCTTTCAATGCAAATTGATAAGCCTCTTCAATGTTCTCCAATTTGACCAAACTGATTTCTTCTTGGATGGAAACTCTCAAACCATTTAGGTATCTAGAAATTCTTTCCACATCATCTTCATCATGTCTAGATCTCATATCTAATCTATAAAATTCCTCAGTATACTCTTTTACCGAGCTATCTTTCTGCCTCAAACTTTGCATTTGCCTAACTAGGTTAATTTGATAATCACAAGGTAAGAAATTTCCTTTCAATTTATTCACCTTTTTGTTCCATTACTTAATTTTGTCTTTACCTTTCCTCTTTCTGTCTAATTGTAGATGTTCCCACCACAAGGATGCATGACTCTTCAACTTTGTGCTTGCAATTTTCACCTTCTTTTCCTCAGGTACATTTTCATATTCAAAATACTTCTCCATCTCGGTGATCCATTCCATCAATTCATCAGAATCCAATTTTCCACTATACTCAAGAGGATTAAAGTGTGGTGTAGACTTTAGATTTTTCAAAGCCTTCAACAATATTTCCTCACCTTGATCCATCGCTAGTCTAGGTTCTACATCAACTTGTTCTTCCTCAATTTCATCATCACTAACATCTTCAAGATGTCTTCCTCTTCTCTGAGATGTTTCAATAGCTTCTAATCTAGCAGCAAGTTATCTCAACATGTCTGCCAATCTTGGATCCGCATCTCACCTCCCATGAACCATCTTGAAACCCTTTGCAATTGTAGGCCAGATCGTAATCTGCTACCCCACAAAAAATCAACTAGGGTTTGACAACAAGGAACCCTCAAACCTATATTCACAAACCTAGATCCAGATCTCACCTCGCTCTGATGCCACCTGACACAAGGGAGGATGGGGAGAGGGGCCAAAGGAACACCCTAACCAGGTCCACCTTGCAAAGATCACATGTGGAAGCAATAAACACACAAGTGAGAGAGAGAATGCAAATGTTTTTCATATATTAACTTCAATTTGATTCATACATGTCGGGCTATAAGGCCTTCCCAGTTTAGGCTAGATATTATAATCAAGTACATAAATCCTCCAACATGCGAGGATCTACCAATAATCTCTAATCTTCTATCCCAAAACTAACTCCCTAAACTGTAACCAAACAACTACATTTGTATAAGAGGATACCGAACAAGTCAGCCTTCAAATCCACCATCAATAAAAGGAACAACCAGAATCTAGGTCCACACGCTTCCCAATGATAGATGCCATCATTAAATCTATGACCAAAATTAATTGTAAGAGTTGGCCTCAATAGAGATCCAAAAATAAATAACTCAGTAAGTGAGGATAACCAAGCACCAAACAAGCATCACCGAGCACTAGGGAAATTCACCGAGCACTAGAGAGATAACCGACCAACACCGGTAAACAAAAGAAATCGAGAAACATCGAACCAACTCAGTTGAAGTAGGAACCAAGAAACATAGGAAAACACAAACATGTTTTTGGTGACACAAGATTTCCAAGGACCCAAGATGTTCCTGACGTAAGGCAAGGGCCAAGAGGGGCCAAACAATGGCACACCCTAATGATCCAAGCCTACTCAACACATGCAGAAGCAAATAAACAACAGTGAGAGAGAGAATGTAGGATCACATCAAATAGAATAATACATACCAGGTTGTAAGGCCTTCCTGATTAGGGCTAGATATTACAATGATTTACAAAAGTCCTCAAACATGTGAGGATTTTCCAACAATCTCTAATCTTCCTATCTTCTATCTTATCCCAAAAATTGCCTCCTAAACTACCACCAAACAACTACATTTATACAAGAGTCTACTGAACTGAGTTGGCCTTCAAATCCATAATCAATGGAAGGAACAGTCAGATCTAGGACCACACACCTCCCAATGATGGATTCCAACATTAAATCCGTGACCCATAATAAATGCACAAGTTAGCTCAATAGGAGCTCAAAAGAAACCACTCAGTAAGAAAGGATGACTGAGCAACAGAAAAGCATCACCGAGCACCAATGAAATAAACAACCACTCAGGAGATGACCGACTACACTTGGTAACCAAAGGAAACTGACCAACTACCGACCAACTTAATCAAAGTAGGAACCGAGCAACACAGACAAACTCCAAAATGTTTTTGGTGACACATGATTGCTAAGGACCCAAGATGCTCCTACATCAGACACCTGGGGTTATTTTAAAATGATTCTCCAAATCATTTGGTAGGTATGATCTGAGCTGCATCCAAATCAGACTATGAAATCCATGAACTATCTTCCATCGGTCTATTCTTCCATTTTACCAGATATTCCATATATTGTTTTCCTCTTGTACTCTTTCCAACTCTTTCCTTCAAAATCTATTCAATTTCTTCATTCTACTTCTTAGGATATTCTATTGGTACTGTCATTTCTTCATCGGGTTCATGATACTCATACAAATCAGTAATGTTGAAAATAGGTGATATGTCCATGTCATCAGGTAACTCAATCTCATATGCATTTCCACTGTCAAATTTCCTCAAAATCTTGCAAGGTCCAAACTTCTTCATCTTCATCTTCCTATATGTTCCAACAGGAAATCAACCTTTCTTCAAATGAACCATCACTTCATCACCAACATCAAAATTTTAATGTCTCCTTGATCTA
Organism: Chamaecyparis obtusa; assembly: GCA_027943335.1. Lineage (NCBI taxonomy): Eukaryota > Viridiplantae > Streptophyta > Pinopsida > Cupressales > Cupressaceae > Chamaecyparis > Chamaecyparis obtusa. The sequence continues at coordinate 279,076 of BSBK01001824.1, read as the reverse complement.
TCAGCTCTATCTTTGTATTTTTTATTATTGTCTTCCAAATTAGCTTCACATCTTCATGCAATGTCTTCATGTAGTCAACAAAGTTTACTCCTTCAGCACTTTTATTATTCTCATTAGTAATGTCTCTCAAATTAGATATACCTCTTGGTTGTGTGCCATTCACAATCTCAAATGCTATCTTTCCAGTACTCCTATTCACTGAATTATTGTATGCAAATTTTGTTTGTGCCAACACAGAATCCCAATTTCTTGATGTGTCTCCAACTAAACATCTCAAAAGATTTCCCAAATTTCTATTCACAACTTTAGTCTGTCCATTGGTTTGTGGGTGAAATTTAGAAATATATTTCAACTCAGTGCCAAATTTCATCCAAAGGGTCTTCCAAAAGTATCCAAAAATTTTACTATCTCGGTCAAAGATAATACTCCTCGGTAATCCATGCAATCTGACAATTTCCTTAAAGAAAAGATATGCTATATGTACTACATCTGATGTCTTTCTACAAGGTATAAAATGTGCCATCTTAGAAAATCTATCCACAACAAAAAATATAGAATCATTACCTCTTACTATCTTTGGTAAGCCAAGAACAAAGTCCATACTGATGTCAATCCAAGGTTTCTCAAGTAAACAATCAGTACATACAATCCAGTATTCTGACTTAATCCTTTTGCAACTTGACAAATTCCACAACTTTTCACAAATTTTTGAACATCTTTATACAACTACGGCCAATAGTACTTCTCCTTAAGCAAATTCCATGTTTTATCAATACCAAAATGTCCAGCCAAACCACTACTATGTTTCTCCTTTATCAAATCAATTCTCATTATTCCTCTCGGTATACACAACTGAATACCTTTAAACAACATACCTTCCCGAATAAAATATTCATCCCATTGAGTATCTTGTTTATCTTGAATAGGTGCTCTGTACTTTCTCCATGGCTTAGAAAAATTAGGGTCACACTCATAAGAATCTCTCATCTCATCAAAACCAAGAACTTCAATTTTCATCTCAGTCATCAAAGATCTTCTTCTACTCAATGCATCAGCAACTCGATTAGTGACTCCACTCTTATGCTTTATCACAAATGTGTAACTCTACAAATACTCAACCCATTTCATATGTCTCTGATTCAACTTATTCTGACTACCCAAATATTGTAAAGCCTTATGATCGGTATACAACAAAAAATCACTCGGTATCAAACAATGTATCCATTTCTTCAATGCTTGAACAATAGCATAGAATTATTGATCATACACAGAATATTTCCTTCTAGCATCATTCAACTTTTCACTAAAGAAAGAAACAGGTTTACCTTCTTGACTAAACACAACTTCAATTGCACTTCCACTTGCATCACATTCTACTTGAAATACCTTACTGAAATCAGGTAATGCCAAAATAGGTAATTCAACAACCTTCTGCTTCAGAGTCTCAAAATTTTTTTCAGCTCCATGTGTCCACTTGAATTCTCTTTTGTTTCCTCTCATAGTCTTAGTCATAGCATTACAAATTGAACTAAAATTCCTTATGAACTTTTGGTAAAAACTTGCCAAACCATGAAATGATCTTACCTCACTAGCATTCACAGGTGTAGGCCAATTCAAAATAGCTTCAACCTTTTCAGGATCCATCTTCAAACCATCAGCTGAAATAACAAATCCCAAATACACAATCTCCTCTTTCATGAATGAACACTTTTTCAGATTTATCAACAACTTTTCTTCTTTCAATCTCTGGAAAACTTGTCTCAACAAATGTTATTCTTTGGTCTTACTGAATATCAGAATGTCATCAAGATATACAATCACAAACTTACGCAATAATTTCTTCAAAACTTCATTCATCAGCCTCATAAAAGTACTCCGTGCATTAGTTAAACCAAAGGGCATAACCAACCACTCATACAAACCTTCTTTTGTCTTGAAAGCAATCTTCCATTCATCACCTTCTCTGATTCTAATCTGATGATACCCACTTTTCAAATCAATTTTGGTGAAATACTTTGCTCCAGTCAAACTGTCCATTATGTCACCCATTCTCGATATAGGAAACCTATACTTCACTATTATCTTATTGATTTCTCTAGAATTAGTACACATTCTCCACTCTCCATTCTTTTTTGGTGCCAATGCAGTAGGTACTACACAAGGACTCAAACTTTCTCTAATCAAACCTTTCTCCAGCAACTCTTGAATCTATCAGTTCAATTCCTGATTCTCGATAGGTGTCAATCGATGAGGTGCCTTATTTGGTAAACTAGCTCTAGGGATTAAATCCATACAATGATCAATGCTTCTCTTCGATGGAAAACCATCAAGTACATTATGTGAAATGATATCACTGTACTTGGTGAGTAACTTATCAATCTCCTCAAGGACATTATCCTCTATTTTCTTACTCAGTTTTTTAGGAATCACAGCAAAACATACATCATTCTTCTTCAAAGAGTTAACAATATTTCTTCCCTCCATCAAACAAACTTTCACATATGTGCAAACATTACTAACATGTTCTTCCATCAATGGTAACAAGATTTTTTTCTTTCCATCAGCCACAATAGTATACTTATGCAATCTCCCATCATATATAGCATGTCTATCATATTGCCAAGGTCTACCCAACAAAATATGACAACAATCCATAGGCATGATATCACATAACACCTTATCATAGTACTTTCCAATCTTCAAATTCACATAACATTGTTCACTTACTAGGAGTGTATGCTCATCTTTGATCCATGAAATTTGATAGGGCTTTGAATGTACCAACCTTTCCAACTACAACTTTGTGACCATCTGTTCATATGCCAGATTCTTCGAGCTACCACTATCAATGATTACCTTCCAAAATTTGTCAGAAACTCTACATATAGTCTTGAACAAACTTTTCCTTACTAGATCTTCCTTCTTGCTTTCATTCCACAGTGCTCTCCTTACCATCAAGTTATTTTCTTTCTCAGGTTCATTCGGTGACTCTTCTTGCACCAAAGCATTTCTACTACTACCAGCCTTCTTACTAGCATGTGTACATTCAAAATATCTATATCCTTCTTCTCCACAATTGTAACAAGTTCCTTAGAAACTTCCTCTGCTATAACCACCTTGGTAATTACTACCTCTACCTCTAGATGAACTTTCACCTTTCCACTCGGTCTTGCCTTTGTCCATATTTGTCTTTTCTGGTTCAAATCTACCATTTTCACCATTAGATCTACCTCTTCCTCTAGGGAATCTACCACCTCAACCTCTTTGTCTTTTCTCATGTCTCTTGTTCAATTTCTCCTTGGCCTTCAATACAAATTGATAAGCCTCTTAAATGTTCTCCAACTTGACCAAACTAATTTCCTCTTGGATGGAAACTCTCAAACCAGTCAGGTATCTACCAATTCTTTCCACATCATCTTCATCATGTCTAGATCTGATATCTAATCTATAGAATTCATCAGTATACTCTTTTACCGAGCTATCTTTCTGTCTCAAACTTTTCATTCACCGAACTAGGTTAATTTGATAATCACAAGGTAAGAACTTTATGTTCAATTTATTCACTATTTTATTCCATACCTTGATTTTTTCTTTGCCTTTCCTCTTCCTATCCAGCTGCAGATGTTCCCACCATAAGGATGTATGAATTTTCAACTTTGTGCTTGCAATATTCACCTTCTTGTCTTCAGGTATGTTTTCATATTCAAAATACTTTTCCATCTCGATGATCCAATCCACCAATTCATCAGAATCTAATTTTCCACCATACTCCAAAGGATTGAAGTGTGGTGTAGACTTCCGACTTGTCAAAGCCTTCAAAAATCTTTCTTCACCTTGATCCATAATAGGTGTAGGTTCTACATTCACCTGTTCTTCCTCAACTTCATCATCACTAACATCTTCAAGATGTCTACCTCTTCTTTGGGCTGTTTCAACAGCTTCTAACCTAGCAGCAATCTACCTTAGCATATCTACCAATCCTGGATCTACATCTTGAATCTCATGAACCATCTTGACAACCCTCTGCAATTGTAGTTCAAATCGCAATCTGCTACCCGACAACAATCAACTAGGGCTTCAAGAGGAACCTACAAACCTAGATTCGCAGACCTAGATCAAGATCTCACCTTGCTCTAATACCACCTGACACAAGGCAGGGGCCAAGAGGGGCCAAACAATGGCACACCCTAATGATCCAAGCCTGCTCAACACATGTGAAAGCAAATAAACAACAACAATGAGAGAGAGAATGCAGGATCACCTATATATTTTCATCAAATAGCATGATACATGTCAGGCTGTAAAGCCTTCCTGGTTAGGGCCAAATATTACAATGATTTATAGAAGTCCTCAAACATGTGAGGATTTTCCAACAATCTCTAATCTTCCTATCTTCTATCTTATCCCAAAAACTACCTCCTAAACTACCACAAAACAACTACATTTAAACAAGAGTCTACCGAACTGAGTCAGCCTTCAGATCCACAATCAATGGAAGGAATGGTCAGATATGGGACCACATGCCTCCCAATGATGGATTCCAACATTAAATCCACAACCCATAATAAATGCACAAGTCGACTCAACAGGAAATCAAAAGAAACCACTCGGTAAGCAAGGATGACTGAGAAACAGACAACCATCATCGAGCGCTAGTGAAATAATCAACCATCTAGGAGATGACTGACCACACTTGGTAACCAAAGAAAACTGACCAACTTGGTCAAAGCAGGAACCAAGCAGCACAGACAAACTCCAAAATGTTTTTGGTGACACAAGATTGCCAAGGACCCAAGATGCTCCTACATCACAACTTTTCATGGATTGTTGATTGTCTTTTCTATACTGGCCCTGATCAAATATTGAGGAGATGTGTTAGGGAGGATGAGACTTATGATATCCTCCATGCCTATCATGATGAGCCTTGTGGAGGGAATTTTGCAGCTAAAAGAACAACGATGAAGATATTGAACACTGGTTGCTACTAGCCAACCCTATATAAGGATGCGGTCAACTACACTAGGAAGTGTGATTGATGCCAACATATGGGGTGACCAACTAAGTCTGATAAAATACCTCTCTTTCCTCAAGTGGTAATCACTCCATTTGATAAATGAGGGTTGGATTTTTTCAGCTCCATCAGTCCCTCATCTAATGACAATTCATATATGATAGTATGCATTGACTACGTGACAAAGTGGGTGGAGGTGCAAGCCATGAAGCATGCTCAGGATAACAAGGTAGTTGAGTTTCTATATGAGGAAATATTTACATGTTATGGTTTACCCAAAGAATTGGTCACTGATAAGGGTGCTCAATTTACCTCAACATGGATCACTGCCCTAATGAATGAGTATAATATTCATCATAGAAATCAAGCCCATATCATCCATAGGGGAATGGTTAGGTAGAAATCACTAATAGGGAAATAGAGGCAATCTTGAATAAAATAGTTCAGATACATAAAAAGGACTGGAGCACGAGATTACAAGAAGTAGTCACTAATACATTTGGGGTGAAATTGCGACGAAAATTTGCGACGACAGGAAAATGTCATGCGGTTTTGGCTTTTTTTTTTTTCAGATATAGCCCAACACCGTCGCAATTTGCGACAACAATACATTTGGCAATGTCGCCATTGCGACGTTGTCAGGATATAAGGACAAAAAAAAAAGGAACGTTGTCATTTGTGTTTTCAACAGCACCGTAACCCTCTGCGAAATCACATCAAGATATAAGGGCAAAAAAACAAGAATGTTGTCATTTGTGTTTTCAACAGCGTCGTAACCCTCCGCGAAATCACATCGGGATATAAGGGCAAAAAAAACAAGAACGTTGTCATTTGTGTTTTCAACAGCGCCGTAACCCTCCGCGAAATCACAGCTACAATTTCTGAGTACGTTGGGTTTATTTTTCTTTTGTCATTATTATGTAATCTGGTATTCAGCTGTTAGAGAGCTAAAATACCCAGAAATGAGGACATATCTATGTTGAATTTATTGTTAGCGGCTTTGGTTATTTAGAAGTTTAATTTTATTTGTTCATCTTTCAAGCACAAACATTTTGTGGACCGTAACGTCTTCATTATTTCGGGTATGCAGTGAAACAGCCCTAACTTGCAATTGCGATGTTGTCGGGATATAAGGGCAAAAAAAAAAGGAACGTTGTCATTTGTGTTTTCAACAGCACTGTAACCCTCAGTGAAATCACATCGGGATATAAGGGCAAAAAAAACAAGAACGTTGTCATTTGTGTTTTCAACAGCGCCGGGAGAGATTCCCTCCGCGAAATCACAGCTACAATTTCTGAGTACGTTGGGTTTATTTTTCTTTTGTCATTATTATGTAATCTGGTATTCAGCTGTTAGAGAGCTAAAATACCCAGAAATGAGGACATATCTATGTTGAATTTATTGTTAGCGGCTTTGGTTATTTAGAAGTTTAATTTTATTTGTTCATCTTTCAAGCACAAACATTTTGTGGACTGTAATGTCTTCATTGTTTCAGGTATGCAATGAAACAACCCTAACTTGCGACTACCTTCACGGTACTTGTGTACATTATCATGTTGTCTTTACAGTGACTGTCCTCATTCAAGTGGCAATTACACAAGGGACAGTCACTGTGAGATGTCCTCATTTGTGACAAGGACAGTCACACTTAGGACATCTCATAGTGATATTCCCTTGTGTAATTTCCACTTGAATGTATTGCTATTGAACCACATTAATGCTTTTCTTCTTCAAAAAATGAGGACAGTCACTGTAAAGACAACATGATAATGTACACAATTACCAAAAAATGATCTTGTTAATTGATGTAACACTTTGTCTTGCTCACTCCCTATCCTTCACTAGGGTCTCTTTAGGCCAATGTTTTGACTTGATAGGGTACTTAACTATCCCTACACTCTTTAGGTATCTCTACCCAAGATCCCACTCCTTCAACTAGTGCACACCAACAAGAAATACAACGAACCTTGCTCAATACCAATCTAGCTACTAGGACACTCCTAGTCTTGTCTTCACAAATTGAAACACATTCAACTAGAACTTTACTCCATGGAGAGGCTGGCCACTAGGACCTCTATTGGTTTCAATATTACTCCTTCACCTATACTTTTCATCAGTACTTCAATCCGGTTCATCAAACCATGCCAATTGCACCCAAAAATAGGCTGCTAGCAATTAGGCCTTTGTCAAGCCTTTTTGTTTATATTAAGCCACCTAAAGGGCTTAGGATTCAAATGCCCTTTATTGAGAACTCCAAGATATCTAAGGTCTTCTCCTCCTAGATTTTTTGTACACCAACTGCTACAGCCATGCCTGAAAACAAGTATTTTGACACAACTTGGACAGTTTGACTAAGAGTTTTTTTTCTTAGCAGCCAAAGAAACTCACCCAATCTTCTAATTTGACTTGGGGCTTCTTTAGATGTGTGTCTACCTCTCCATGAGATTTTAGTTGAAGCAACCAATGCATTCAACTTGTTGTAATCTTCTTGTAATGATTTGTCATCCCTAACTATGCTCAACTGACTCACCTAGGACATCATTGCAAACATAGAAAATGAGCTTCCCAGGGCCCCTCCTTCCAAACATATAGTACATGGAGTCTCCTCACCCATTCCAAGAGCCTGTACAAAATTGACAATGGAATGATGAGCTAAGACTCCATTTGTTCAACCTGCTTGGTTCAAACCAATGATAGGGTACTTAACAAAAGAATTAACAAACTAGTTGGAATGCTTCAAAACTCAAAAAAAACACAACACAGAATAAAAAAACAACTTGTACTAACTTTTCCAATAGACACTGCGAGCTATCTAATCCATTAATCAACTGAAAACAAAGAAACAAAAAAACTCAAGAATTCACTAAAACCGTGTTACTCTACAAATCTTCTTAATTCCAAATGTTTTTCCCCCCAACCTTTTGCACAAATCGATGGAGGCCTCTTATAGTTGATCTGATGCCTAATTCAATGGTTTCATATAGTTACATAACCATCTTACTCGAAAATGCTCCCTTGCACAAATGTTGTCAATGTTGTGAATGACAACATTGACAACTTGTTACAACCTTTGGGATTTTGGTTCAAAACTTATTGTTCAAACACCATAAGACCCTAACCATGACTTAGTTAGGCTATTTAGACCTCACATAGGCCACTTCTACACTTCTTTGCCCAATTTGACCCCTAAATGCTTCATTCCCACTTTTGCCACAATATTGGTAACTTGGGTACAAATTGGCACTTGCCTTCACAAAGGTCACACATGAGGACATCTCACAGTGATCGATTTTCCCTTGTGTAATTGCCACTTGAATGTATTTCTATTGAACCACATTAATGCTTTTCTTCTTCAACAAATGAGGACAGTCACTCTAAAGACAACATGATAATGTACACTCATTGTAAGGACAGTCACAAATGAGGACATCTCACAGTGACTGTCCCTTGTGTAATTGCCACTTGAATGTATTGCTATTGAAACACATTAATGCTTTTCTTCTTCAACAAATGAGGACAGTCACTCTAAAGACAACATGATAATGTACACTCAGTGTAAGGATAGTCACAAATGAGGACATCTCACAGTGACTGTCCCTTGTGTAATTGCTGCTTGAATTACACAAGGGACAGTCATTGTGAGATGTCTCATTTGTGACAAGGATAGTCACACATGAGGACATCTCATAGTGATTGTCCCTTGTGTAATTGCCACTTGAATGTATTGCTATTGAACCACATTAATGCTTTTCTTCTTCAACAAATGAGGACAGTCACTCTAAAGACAACATTATAATGTACACTCACTGTAAGGACAGTCACAAATGAGGACATCTCACAGTGACAGTCCCTTGTGTAATTTCCACTTGAATTACATAAGGGACAGTCATTGTGAGATGTCCTCATTTGTGACAAGGATAGTCACACATGAGGACATCTCACAGTGATTATCCCTTGTGTAATTGTCACTTGAATGTATTGCTATTGAACCACATTAATGCTTTTCTTCTTCAACAAATGAGGACAGTCACTCTAAAGACAACATGATAATGTACACTCACTGTAAGGACAGTCACAAATGAGGACATCTCACAGTGACTGTCCCTTGTGTAATTTCCGCTTGAATTACACAAGGGACAATCATTGTGAGATGTCCTCATTTGTGACAAGGACATCTCACAGTGATTGTCTGTAATGTCCCCTTTTTGGCTAACTTGGAAAATAGAAACAATTACTCCACTTCTCAGACTTACTCTATCAGATACTTACAATTAAACTAAGTAATGGAGGTTACTTAAGATATCAACCGCTATTTCAGATTCAATCACAATATGTGTGCAAGATGATATTGATACCAATATGTTTAATAGCATTGTCGGATATAATGATATGAAATATGCTATGAATATGATGTTTCCTATCACTTATAGTGATAGTATAATGATGCTATGTCTGATATAAACAATATCGATATACAATCAATAAGTATTGCTTACAGCAATGTATTTGCTGTGTCTGATATGATGATGTAATTATGAAAATGTGTAATATCGCTATGAGTGATATGTTGCTATTTCAAATTCTGAATTATATGCTTGCAACTTCAAATATTGATGCTATTTCTGACTATCCTTTCTATCTGTGCAATCATGGTGTTGTCTCTGATCTACAATGATAAACTTGAAACCAAACTGCCAAAGGCAGATGCTCTATTGAGTATATCCAAATATGGATAAGTAAATAAAGTTCTAATGATGCCTTGAGTGACTGACAAGAATGCATTCTTATATTGTCTTTAACAAATGAAGAGATGCTATGAATGAAATGTGTCTTGTTTCTTCCTCCATGTCCCTTTGTTAATCACACCTTTCCATAATCCGACAGTTCACATAATATTATTTCATTATTTTTTGATCATAGATAACTCCCAGATTGACTCAATATCAAATCTTTTTATGAAGGTAATCTTCCCTAATTGGTAGTGCAACCAGTAGTTAACATCCATTGTGTTTGTATTAGTTTGGTCTAACTATCATTAGTATTTAGTCAATCGATATTAACTCTTGCCTTATCCCATATTGTTATGATTATATCCAATCTTTCTACTCTGATATAAGTCGATATCATTTTCTGATAATTGTCCATTTATTGGTTGATTGCTGGTAATGGAGTTTGATCTTCAAATTGACTTCCATTCCTGTTAATACTTAAGGATACATTGTACTTATTATCCATGACTGATGCCTCATTCATCAATAGCTTGTGATATAATCACTGATGCTTTTGTGTTTCTACAAGATGTGGTTTATCTCAGACAATCGATAATCTTTCAATCCTTTAGTCCATATCCTCCTATGTGGTGTCTATTGATATAGATAGTAGAATTCAATCTAGTTTATGTTATTGTCATGATAACATAGGAAGTGATGGTGCATATTTGCTAGCGGGTCTTCATGTTTGATATTGCTTTATCGGATATGTCATTGTCTAAACTTGTGCAATTAATGATTATTTATAATATATGAATGGTTATCCTTCTTGCTTATCAATACATCTTCTGAAACACATAGCGACCTATCCCTTATTCATATCATGTTGATCTTGACTTCATAGTATTTGGTTCATTAATCATCCTCTCATGGTATCGATGTGTAATGACTAGTGATTGTTGTATCACTTCTTCATTCCTCATCGTGATAGATAATGCAGATGTTTAATGTAGATGTATATCGATTACAGATATTCGATATTGCTTTAAACGTTATTATTATTATTATTATTATTAATGTTATTGTTATTATTAAATATTATAATTAATGATGTTAGTAATATTAATAATATTATAATAAATATTATTATAGTGATAACATATTGTTTTATATTGAGAGGTTTATTAATATTATTTATATATTAAAATTATTATATCAATAATTGATTTAATATTATCACTTAATATATTATTATAATATAATATATATAATTTATTAATAATTATTTATTATTAATTTATATTATAATTATAATCATAATTATATTATTTATTAATATTTTAATATTATTTAATTAACATATTACTTATTATGCTAACTATATATTATTATTATCTTTTGATAATAATTATATATTATTGTTATATACCGTTAATAATAGATTATTATATATCATCTAATCATTTTATTATTATACTAAGTTCAATATGTCACGGCTCATGACATTGTCCCTTGTGTAATTGCCACTTGAATGTATTGCTATTGAACCACATTAATGCTTTTCTTCTTCAACAAATGAGGACAGTCACTCTAAAGACAACATGATAATGTACACTCATTGTAAGGACAGTCACAAATGAGGACATCTCACAGTGACTGTCCCTTGTGTAATTGCCACTTGAATTACACAAGGGACAGTCATTGTGAGATGTCCTCATTTGTGACAAGGACAGTCACACATGAGGACATCTCACAGTGATTGTCCCTTGTGTAATTGCCACTTGAATGTATTGCTATTGAACCACATTAATGCTTTTCTTCTTCAACAAATGAGGACAGTCACTCTAAAGACACCATGATAATGTACACTCACTATAAGGACAGTCATAAATGAGGACATCTCATAGTGACTGTCCCTTGTGTAATTGCCACTTGAATGTATTGCTATTCAGCCACATTAATGCTTTTCTTCTTCAACAAATGAGGATAGTCACTCTAAGGACAACATGATAATGTACACTCACTATAAGTGTACATTATCATGTTGTATTACAAATGGACCTTATGTTGGTCGGGATATAAGTGCAAAAAAAAAAAGGAACGTTGTCATTTGTGTTTTCAACAACGCCGAGAGAGATTCCCTCCGCGAAATCAAGCGGGTTATCATTTGTGTTTTGAACAAAGCGGGTTGTCATTTGTGTTTTGAACAGCACCGAGAGAGATTCCCTCCGTGAAATCAAGCGGGTTGTCATTTGTGTTTTCAACAGCGCCGAGAGAGATTCCCTCCACAAAATCACAGCTACAATTTCTGAGTACGTTAGGTTTATTTTTCTTTTGTCATTATTATTTAATCTGGTATTCAGCTGTTAGAGAGCTAAAATACCCAGAAATGAGGACATATCTGTGTCCAACACATTTTAAAATGATCACCCCCCTATTATTGTATCACTTCCTCCTTGTTCCTCATTCAAGTGGCAATTACACAAGGGACAGTCATTGTGAGATGTCCTCATTTGTGACAAGGACAGTCACACATGAGGACATCTCATAGTGACTGTCCCTTGTGTAATTGCCACTTGAATGTATTGCTATTCAACCACATTTATGGGCCCATTTGGACCATGACACACAGTAGCATCTACAGAGAAGAATATCCCAGGTGTAACAAGTTGTAAGAATATACCAATAGTTCTAAGAAGTTCCCTAGCACGTAGTAGCATCTACAGAGAAGAATATACAACATGAGGGCAGCCACTATAAAGACAACATGATAATGTACACTCATTGTATGTGTACATTATCATGTTGTCTTTACAGTGACTGACCTCATTCAAGTGGCAATTATACAAGGGACAGTCACTGTGAGATGTCCTCATTTGTGACAAGGACAGTCACACATGAGGATATCTCATAGTGACTGTCCCTTGTGTAATTGCCACTTGAATGTATTGCTATTCAACCACATTTATGGGCCCGTTTGGACCACGGCACACAGTAGCATCTACAGAGAAGAATATCCCAGGTGTAACAAGTTGTAAGAATATACCAACAGTTCTAAGAAGTTCCCTAGCACATAGTAGCATCTTCTAATTGTCTATACCACTTCACAAGGTATTGTTTGCACACATTGTTTTTGGTTCTTTTGATGACCCTTGTTTTGAAATTGCTATTAGGCCTTGTAGCTTATATGTTTTGATTGCTGGAGAGCTTCTAAAGCTAAGCAAGAAGACCATTGCATGAGTTATAGCCACGCGCTCAGGTTTGAAAATTGTATATTTTTTAATCTAATGTATATTTTAACTAGACTTTTAGCTTATTTTTGCTGTACATTTTAATCTAAAGGGAATCATGGATGTGAACTTGAAAGAATTTTGTACTTAGTTCTTATGGAGAGAATAGTAGTAGTTTACGGTCTAATATCAAATAGAGTTTTCCAATTATAGAAAGTTAATGAATTCTAATAGATTATATGTTTTGATTGTTGGAGAGCTTCTAGAGCTAAGCAAGAAGACCATTGCACGAGTTATAGCCATGCGCTCAGGTTTGAAAATTGTATATATTTTAATCTAATGTATATTTTAATCCTTTTGCCATGTCATGTAATATGTCTTGCCTTGTAGCTTATATGTTTTGAAATTGCTGTTAGGCCTTGTAGCTTATATGTTTTGATTGCTAGAGAGCTTCTAGAGCTAAGCAAGAAGACCATTGCACTAGTCGTAGCCGCGCGCTCAGGCATGAAAATTGTATATTTTTTAATCCAATGTATATTTTAACTAGACTTTTAAAATATTAAAGGATTTAACTAGGTCTAAGAAGATTTGTGTACTTTTGACAATTTTGCTTAGTCACTGAAAGTTGTAGACCGAAGTTTTCATAGCCCAATTTTTGCTTCCTGTGAAGAACGATCATGTCAGATAATATAAGTGAAGAACAAAATAGGGAGACAATCGCTAGATTGTGGTCTAACTTGAAAAGAAAAGGTGATGGAAAATGTTATTGTCCCTGCAAAATTTGTAAGGGCTTAAACCGTAGAAGACTGCTAATCAAAACAGTTAAGAGACATTGTAGGGAGAATGGTCACATTGAAGGGGGGCATGACTATCATCCACTGGTAAGTTGTTCATTATATCATTTTAACAATTTATATACATATGAAATCACTTGATGATGAGTTGAAGATCATGGTTTATTTATGTTAATCAATTTTATATAGGTTGATCTCCCCAAGGAAGTACATGATATGGAGGAACATGGGGGTGTGAATATCCAAGGTGAAGATAATGATCCCATGGAAGATGACGATCATGCGCCAGAAAACACAATTGAAGATGATGGTATAAATACATTGATCCATGACACATTTAGTCCAAGCGGATCTGATCATGATGATGATGATAGCCTCGATGTACCTCTACTTGAGAAGGCATACGAGCCCCTATACAAAGACTCCCAAACAACTCTTGTCTCTGCTGTATTTTTTTTGTTGAACTTGAAGGTTATGAATGGTTTATCCAACATAACAATGTCACGTATGTTAAGGTATGTCATATATGTCTTTATAGTTAACAAAGGGTGAATAATGTACCACTAATATTTTTTATATTAACAACTTATATTTTTTGCTGTAGATTGATAGGTGAGTTTTTGTTACCACCATCAAATATTCTACCTCGCTCATATCGAGAATTATCTACTATTATGAAAGATATTGGAATGGAGTATCAAGCAATACATGCTTGTCCCAATGATCATATTATATATTATAAAGAACATGAATTTGCAACACAATGCCCTGTATGTCATACGAGTAGATATCGAACAGATCGAATAACAAAAAAGGTGCCTCACAAGGTTCTTCGTTACATCCCTATTATTCCACGGATGCGACAATTATTCATGTGTACTAGCTTGGCACAATTTATGGATTACCATGCACGCAATAGAAGTCAAGATGACATTATTCGAATCCCTGCAGATGGTTCGGCATTTATGCACATAGAGGAAAAGTGGCAACACTTCAAAGAAGAACCTCGTAATCTCAGGCTTTCATTGGCAGCGGATGGTGTCAATCCATTTGGAGAGATGAGATCTGTTTGCTCGGTGTGGCCTGTTTTTGTTATCAACAATAACATTCCTCCGTGGATGTCAATAAAGAGGGAGCACATTATGTTGGCAATGATTGTTCCAGGTATTTTATCATTTGATAGTTATTAATTTACATGTACTTACAAATCTTACAGTAAAATGGTCACAATAATTATGTAATGTTACTGTTCATTCAAGTTGGTAAATATCAAGTTAAAGATATGAATGTATATATTGAGCCTCTTATTGACGAGTTGGTGGAGTTATGGAACGGTGTCACTACGTATGACGTGTCTAGACCAATAAGACAAAGACAATTTCAATTCCATGCAATACTTGTATGGACAATACATGATGCCCCAGGGCTAACACATTTTTGTGGTATGTTATAGTGAATTCAAGTTGCGCATGATAATTCTAATTATAAAAATCAACATATTTAATAATCCAATTATATCATTATCTTGTAGGTCTTCAAACAAAGGGAAAATTTGCATGTCCAGTTTGTGGTCCAAAGATGAAATCTCGTCATTCAAAAAGTTTAGGAAAGCATGTGTTTGATGAGTACAGACACTTCCTCCACAGGAATCATAAGTATCGAAGTATGGAAAAACATCTTTTCAATGGGAAAGAAGAGACTACATCAAAGCCACGAAGAATGACACCTCGCCTATGGAAGTTGGAATATAATAGAATTAATCATCGAGGTAATGTCATTCCACTTAATGGTTTATGTTTGTAATTTATATGTTTCTATTGTGATTTTTGTTTACTAATTATGTAATTGATGATCATGAAGGTCGTCAAGGCACTACTGACAACCTTCCAAAGGGACTAAAAAGCTATCCCAGACAATTTAGTAGGTTGCCCTACTACGAGGACCTACAAATTGTGCATTTGTTTGTCTTATGCATGTTGGAAAGAATATAACAGAGACATTGTGGAAAATACTGGATGGAAGGCGTGACAAAGAAAAAATTGTCAAAATTTGTAATGACATTCATGAATCCAATCATGCACTGAAGAATTTCATTCACTCAAATAGCAATAGAGATCAGATTAATATAAGTGCCCTTCCTTGGTTATTAACGGAGCAGCAAAGTGATGCCATAAAAGAAGTCATACGAAAAATTTGATTTTCCACAGGATTTGCTGGGAACATAAGCAATCTCATATCAAAGAAAAGTGAATTTGGACCAGGGCTCAAAACGCATGATTGGCATACTTTCATCAAGGTAAGTTATGTTCTTCTGTATTTACAATATATTCATAAACTACGTGTACTATTTATTATGTTATGTTAGAAAATAATGAAATGATTGGTTTATAATTACTGCAGTACGTGCTACCTCTATCTCTCCCAGAGCACTTCAACAATAACATCAAACAAGTGATATATGATCTTGGAAAATACATGAGGTAAGCAGTAATATCTGTTCAATTTGTTGTATATATTTATTATATTCGCAATTTGTTTTTCTTGCTATGTAATCTATTGTATATTATTTTGTAAAGTCTCGTATTTATATATTTTTTGTGACTTGAATCTCTTAATGTAGTTGGTTGTCATCTAAAGAAATCCATAAAGAAGATATAAACTATTGGAAGAGAAGAATTCCTCATTTACTGTGTGAAATGCAAAAGTGTCTACCTCCAACTTTTTTCAATGCACAAGAACACTACCTCATACACCAAGTTGAGGAGATTGAATTGTGTGGACCTGCACACACTAGGTCAATGTGGATGGTTGAGAGGCACTTGAAATCTTTGAAGGCTTTGGTTTGACAAAGAGCACATCCTGAGGGTTCTATGGTAGAGGGATACATGGTATACCAGACTATGGTGTACATTACTGAATATCTTCCTAAGTTTGCTTCAAATATCCATGTAGATCGCATTTGGGATCTCGACCCTTTTAAAAAATTCAAAGGGGAGTACTTGATGGGGAAAGGTAGATTGAGGAAAGTGACAGGTAATAAATTATAAGATTTTATTGTAATAAATTATTTCTTAATCTTCAAAATAAATCGGTTGTAAGTCGTCTATTTTTTTTTTGTACAGTTGCTCGAGAGTGGGATGCACTACATTTGTATATTGCAAACAATCTTGATTGGATGACGGTATGGATTGAACGATGTCAACATTCTGGTCACACATTAACATGGGAAGGTGTATCTTCATTGGTTAAAGAAGCTCATCGTAATGGAGATTCTAATGTTACGCAAAGGGAAATAGATTTAGCATATGGTTTAAGAGATTTCCAGGTACGTACAAAATTATTAATCACCCGTATGTTTATCAACTCACGATATAATAATTTTGACATGTTTCACATATTATTGTAGGTTAAACACCACAAGGGTATGTTCTGTAATGGTCAAAAATTTCGCGTCAAAGTGTTGGATGACACGAAGAAAACTTGTGATTCTGGAATAACTGCAGTCTTTCAAGTGACTAATATTTCATCTAGAAATGACTTAGATCCTCAAGAGTCTAAAAATCAATACTATGGCATTTTGGATGATATACTTGAGTGCGACTTTAGTTCCTTCAAATTAGTACTCTTCGTTGTCAAATGGTACAGGCTACGACTTAATCCAAATGATCCTAATAAAACTGTTATTGAACATGATAATGGATTTACAATGGTTAATACAAGGTCGTTTGAGCCAGTTGGGGATGAGCCCTATGTTCTTCCAAGCCAATGTGAGCAGGTATTTTACTCATAGGTTTCACATAAACCGGGTTGGTCATTTGTTGTTAGAAATGAACCGAGAGGAAGGCCGATAAAGTATAATGCGATGGAAGAAGAAGATACCGAAGAAGTAGAAGATGATGTAGATGATGATCACGATCGACAATTATTGGATGATGTTCCTGAGACAAATTTTCATGAAGAAGAAGAAGAAGATGATGACAATGATGCTGCTACTGATGATGATGATGAAGATGATGTTGATATTGATGATGATGATGTTGATGATGACGACAACGACGACAACGACGACGACGATGATGATGATGATGACGACGATGACGACGACGATGATGATGATGATGATGATGATGATGATGATGATGATGAGGATGATGATGATGAAATTTAAAGGTATGCCATCAATCCTTAATGTATTTAATATTCATTTCTTGATAGAAATATATTTGTCTTAAATGGTTACATAGTTTATTCATTATCTATTTAAAAGCTACAAGTTTCAACTACAAATAGAATACTGCTAATCTAAATTAACTATTAATCTAAATTAATTAAATAAAACTATTTAAAACACATATTGATGCATGAATGTATTGAGCCTTATTTTCTTTCAGGTCAAAAGCATTTGTAAGTGTTCTAACAACACCAACCAAGCATCTTCATAAGATCACTCTCCTTGATCCAAGCCAACTCCATAACCTATCAGAGTGCACACCAAATCCTTATGCCACCTTAGCATTCTACATCTTTGGAATAATCCCAATGTCCCTCAATCCATCCAATGGATTCATCCAAGCAATCTAATCAACAAACTATCAAATGCTCACAATGCCTCAATAGGCTCCAAACTTGACTTCACCTTAACTAGGTGTTTCCTCCACCTCCACCACACACATCAAACAACTTAAAATAGCATGTCCCCAAGGTTACTAAGCCCTCAACTCATCAGCTGATACAAAAACCTAGTTTTAGCCCTTCAGTAGGCCTACTTCCCTAGTAGGCTTATAATGTGAGCCTGATTTAAGTGTTACAATGTGTACATTTTAATGTTTTTAATTTTTATGTGATGCTTATGATGGATGTGATTATGATTATGATGTGATTATGCTCATGATAATTGAATTACATTTGCAAGAAATTGAACCCCTTTCAAGAGCATCCCGCACAGTCTCATGGATCGACAGCTATAAGTCAATACACCTTATAGAAAGTCTATTTAATACACTTATCAATAGTAAGATTGATGTCTTCTAAGATCTCTCCCATTTGCAGGTACCAGCAAATAGGTATTTGTCAGAAGTGTCTTCCTCGAGTGAGGGAAATATAGGAATAGAAGAGGAAAGTGAGACATGCAGTTTATCTAGAATAGGGAGATTAACTAGAGGTCAAAGGACTAGAAGGAAATTCAATAAACACATGAAATTTTTCCTTGCTCAAGGGGGGTCATGTTCTTATGATGATGAGACGAAAGGCGACATCAAGGTGCCCTTGAGGTACCAACATCTACAGAAACATTGGGTACCCAAGGAACTTCCTCCAATAAACACTGATTTTTGTGTTAATGAGAGGATATATCGCATAGCACCATCATCATTACATGGTTTGGGCCTATTTTCTATGGATGGCATAAAGGTGTCTTACAACAAAGTTTCTGAATTGATGGAGTATGTTGGACCATGTTACGATTACAAAAGTTGGATGCATATTGTTCAATATAAAAAAAGTATGCGTAGGTATGCACTCTCGGCAAATTATATACAATAGCAAGACAATAATCAAAGTAAAAGTGTGGCTATATACATTGATGGAAGGCCAAAAGCAACATGGAATATTGTGGGTTTTATAAATAGTACACGACTTGGGTCAACTATAAAGCAACTCAATTGCATATTTGAGGCGCACGAGGGAAATCGTGTATTCATCTGTGCGATAAAATCAATACGTGCAGGGGAAGAGCTGCTTATTGATTACAATTTGAACCGCATACATACAAACGAGGCTACTATCATGGGGGTGGTACATACTATTAAACCAACTTCTAATCAATGACTCCAACATACCATTTAGTTATTAAATTTTTGGCTAACATTTTTATACTTGATCTTTGACACAGGGGCACAATATGGAGCAACCGCCCGAAGGTGATGGTGACGATATTCCTAGCTCATCTACACATGAGCAGGTAAAACTCATTGTAATTGTGCAAACTAGATAGAAGCAAAATGTTATTTTTTTAATGTTATTTTCTTCATTATTTTGGAGTAATTTTGATAATACTAATACTATTGTTGTCACAGAGGGCCAGTGGTCAGAGAGAGGGAAAGCAACCTGCAGTCCCTCAGGAGTCCCCCCTTGTGGACCCTTTTTTTATTGATTTAGCAGAGACCGATGACCCGATCGGTTCCATTAAAAAGCTGCTAAAGAAAATTAGGAAAGAACTTCTACGTTTGGTATCCATACATCCTCAGACTCAGGAAATAAAAGACAGGGCAGCTGAGTTGTTGCGCACTTCTAAAAACTTTAAAGTAAGTATTAATGAAATTTTTAATTATTACAAGAGTTCAATAATGGTTTTTATGTTATGCTCTTTTATGACATTAATTAAAATATGGATGCATTGTCTTTACAGAGTTATTTGCGTAATTTTGAACCCCATTCCCATGATGAGGCCGGTATTGCAAGTGGTTCAGGTAGATCACATGTTCCATTCCCCACTTGTGTTTTCCACTGAATATATATAGGAATGATCATAATCATTGACAATACATGCTCGAACAATCTTTTTTTTTAATGCTCTAACAATCTTGTCCATGCTAGTCCACGCGTTCTATATTTATGCATGCTCTAACAATTTTATTCTTTAGCTCCTTTCCATGATGATATGACAACGCCGCCTCCATCTAGGATAGCCACAAATGTCTTACCGACTGCCATGTCAACAACACACAGCCTAAATGCACCAACTGTTGCACCATCTACTGGTACACAAATCCCTCTTTTTCTCTCTTTTGTTATGTGTTTAAGTGTTATGTGTTTATGATGTAGATCCCTTGATTGTGTTTGTGCCATGGGTGCTCTGCACCAATTTATTTCCCTTGAAGTATTATTTCTTGGAGGCATTTGATAATGGTTTTCATTTTTTGCAATAGGAGATGCAACAAGTCCCGATGCAACATCATTTCCTGGATGTTCCCGTATTCCTAGTACGGGAATGGTGAAGGATTGCGTATTGATCATCAGCGACGATGAAGGCATTCCCTTAAAAGTAGCCAAAGTTCCAGGTACTTTAAAGTTATTATTATTCTATAGTGATATAATAGTAATTTAGTTTTTGATCACTCTTCATCGACTAATGATCCCATGATTATTTTGTAGGGAATGATATTTTTTGGTGAAAACTTGGTGACGAGTGTTTGCGAATATTCGGGCCCACCCTACGTACATGGTGGAACATCATATCCTAACTAAAACCCCAAACCACTATTTTGATTTCATATCATTGCTAGAATAGTTTTCCTTTTCATCAATTTCTTGAACTATATTAAAGGTAGCTTCTCTTCATTTATGAGTCTAACATGTTTTTTTTTCCTTAAAAGGTGGAATAACCAAGATAAAAAGTTGAAGGATGATCTTGTACATAGTATGACCCAGCTTTTTGGACCTCGTGCATTCGAAAGAAACAAGCTCCTTGAAAAAGCTAGTTTATGTTTGAAGTATATTAGGGACCAGCACAGAAAATATTTAGAGGTTAACCCAAGGCACGAGCGTCCGCCCTGTGTTCTTGAGGCTGAGTGGCAGGCTTTGATTTTGGATGGAAAGTATAAAGCCGACATGAAAAAAGGAATTACGCCAGTAGAGAGTAGAGCAAGGTATGTGATACTTTTGAGAATGTAATTATGTACTAATTAACCTCTAAATTTTTCCTGTAATTATGTACTAATTAACCTCTAAATTTTTCCTGTACTGGTCTCTAACATATTTCAAACTTTTCATAGATTGCCTGACACATCAAAGGCAACAAAGGCAAGATTAGAAAAGCACGGGACACACAAGCTCGACTCTGGTGGTTTTTCCAAACTTCAAGCATGAGTTGTAAGTATTAGTAAATGAAAACTTGTATCAATTTTTTTATATATTGCAAGGAAATTTTTTTTGATCAAACAATGCAAGTAAAATTCACCATACCAAGCAAAAATGTAAGGGTCAGAGTTCAATAGATGCCTCACAGAAGAGGACAAGAGAATTGGCTTCCAACAAGGCTATAGAGCTGTGGCTGAACGGCTACGAGCTAAAATCAGTGTGCAAGGTTCAAATAATGATGCATCTGAGCCACAGGTAAATAAGCTAAATGAAATTTATTTCAAATTGAATACTTTACCAATTAGTCTATTTGATGTTAAGTTCTAATATAAAGTGAGTATATCTATTTTAAGAAAGCAATGATAACAATGTGTAGGATATTGGAATGCAGCCTGACAATCCTTCTACACAATCTATGCATAATGAAGGTTCGCATGATGTGCATCCTAGTGGTGGAGGTATACATTTGCTATTAAAATTTTTATATGTAATTACAATTGGTGTTTGGATTAATATAACATTTTGTATAGCAACTGTAGAGGATCGAGGGGTCGGTGCTCATGAGCATGTTGAGGTTGAGTCTAGACAAAATGATGTGGCCAGATCAGGTAATTAAAGAGCGCCATAGTTATGTTCTTTAAAATAATTAAATACATGTAACAATTATAATTAAATATTTTAAATTTAACTCTTTTATTTGTTATTGTAGAGGACCCCCCTTTGCAGCAGCATAGGAATTTGAGATCATCAAGAACAGAGAACAAAACAACTGATGAGGGGGGTATTGATGATAACACTGATGCTCCTCTTAGAGCTTACATAGAAAAAAAAATTAGAAAGAGAAAAAAGAAATGATTGTCATCTAAATACCTTAATTGATAATGACTGAATTTTATGTCTCAATGAATTTAATTATGTGCTAATGAATGTTCATGAATTATGTGTTTATTTTCATATTGATGAATGTTGCGTGTTAACGAATCTAATGTGTTAATGAATGTTATCATGTGATATTGATTGAATGTTACATTTTATTAATAATTGAAAGAATGAATGAATGTTAGATGTTAACGGGGAATGTAGAGTGATGTTAGGGGGAGGGGGGTGGGGCCAAATGAGCTTCCACCTTCACATGGTTGGCCCTGTTTAGTAGAGAATATTAAACTATATTCTCGAAACAAAGTGAAGCTCAATAAGATACTAAATGAGTCAAAATGGTTATCAAGGTCCTCTATCCATAAGATACTTGTAGTCAAAATGGTTATTAATAAGATACTTGTAGTCAAAATGGTTATCTAGGTCCTCTATCCATTCCATAAGTTCTTCACCATTCAAACTTCCTCCATAACAAGGAATGTGCTCTAGGTTAGTCATGAAGCCTAGCATGGACTCTCTGTCAGATAGAGCCACTATTTCAGAGCCTTTTTTGTGCATTTCCTTCAAGCACTGTACAGTGTACGGATGTGAAAGGGAGGGCAGACCAGTGTGGAAGTTAGAGTATTTATATCTTATGCTTTGAGAGTTTATTTGGTAGATTCAAGACACCTTATATCAAAGTTATTCCTTTTTCTTATCTGTTGTTCTGTCAAACCCTCATTTTTTGGGTTATTGCATTCAAATGGCCTTAACTTGCAAATAAACCATAGGATATCCTCTATTCTTTGTAAAATGCAAGTTAAGGGGGTTTATTTTCATATTTTAAAAGCTTTGGAACAGGATACTAAGCCAGAGAATTTTGAGAGCAAGCCCTAGGTCAAGAATCTCAATGTTCTTGACTAGGAGTTGATGGATTATGCAAGATCAGAGGGTAGTGGCAAGTAAAGGACCTTAAACCTTGTTGAATCTAGATCTTTAGAGCATGTTGGACATCTTCAAACTCTAATCTTGGTTTCATGCACCCATTTTCAATGCCTTGTTTTGGAACCCACACCCAAAGGCATGCATTAGGTCTGCGGACTCAATAAGGACATTGATATTCTGGAGTGGAGTCAGGGTCTAGGAGTTGGAGGATTGTTATAACATCAAAAAGGGTACTCAAAAAACATATAATTTCATAAGGTCCTTTGTCAAATTGAAGAGTTATTGCTGCAGAACAGGTTTTGGAGACCTACTAGAGTCACTAGGTCTATTTGTGATTTTGATGTCTTGGGTTGTTTGGAACACAACCAATACATGATTCTACATGTTTTAGGGAATCTTAAGAGTTTTCAAATGTTTGATTAGGTTGGCAAAGCCTAGGATCAATAAAGTCTCTTTTGGTAGAAAATCAGGGAACTTGTCCCTAAAAGGAAATTTGGTCTTGGTTGGGATTGAGTCAATAAGGTGTTAGAAGTATCTTGAAACCTTTGAAGTCCCTCTAGTACAGAGATTTTAAACTGGTCTGATAGAATCAAAGGCTAAATTGCTTAGGTGTAACATTTTGGTGTCTTGAAGTGGGTTGGGGCTTAAGACCAAGTTTCTTGCTGACCACTCTGCATCACATTGTCTTGCATGAAATTAGTCATTCTGTATACACTGGTCTAGTGTTGTCAATAGACCCAAATAGTTCAAACATACTCGAACCAATCAGATGTTTTATGGGGTGCATTTTTGTGTTAGGTAGAAAGGATTCTTCATACACGTGAAAGTCTCGAACCTTTCCCCACTCCCAAAAAAATATCACTTGTACTGTTATGAGCAGTCATGAGGACTAGACAGATACATTATAATATATGTAATTTCCACTTGAATGTATTGCTATTCAACCACATTTATGGGCCCGTTTGGACCATGGCACATAGTAGCATCTACAGAGAAGAATATCCCAGGTGTAACAAGCTCTAAGAATATACCAATAGTTCTAAGAAGTTCCCTAGCACACAGTAGCATCTACAGAGAAGAATATACAACATGAGGGCAGTCACTGTAAAGACAACATGATAATGTACACTCATTGTATGTGTACATTATCATGTTGTCTTTACAGTGACTGTCCTCATTCAAGTGGCAATTACACAAGGGACAGTCACTGTGAGATGTCCTCATTTGTGACAAGGACAGTCACACATGAGGACATCTCACAATCACTGTCCCTTGTGTAATTTCCACTTGAATGTATTGTTATTCAACCACATTTATGGGCCCGTTTGGACCACGACACACAGTAGCATCTACAGAGAAGAAGTTTGGTATGCAATGGTCTTGAAACCTCTTGAGAAATTCTTGGTATGCATTTGTGTGGTGCAAAAGCTTCGTTGAAAGAGAAAAAGAAGAAAAGAATAGAAATGATTTTTTTTCTTTTTATGTCATATACTGTAACCAGCTACTTATAACTTTCAAAAATTATTATAACCATTTGAAATTGAAACTTAGTTTAATGTGAAACTGAGAACTACTTTATTAGAGCTTTCTATGATTTAGATTCAGACATCAAGAACATTGTTTGCCTAATATTGTGATTAATGTTTATTTATTAATATCTCATACTGACAAACAATTGATAATTGTAGGGAAAATGTCATTGGGGGTCTTTGAGGATCCACCAGAAGCCAAGGAGAAAATGTATTCAAATGCTAAAGATGGTGTAACAGTCCTTACAGCTGTTGAACCTTGCTGTGTAGATCATCTCCGATTCTCCAAGTTCAACAGTACTGTGGTATTCCTTTGGATACTTCTAATGGTAAATTTCAGACATCAAGTTCTTTTCATATGAAACTACTACATTTGTAATCTATAGTTTTAAACTTTTAGTTTATAAATGTTCATCAGCTTTAGTTCGTATGCTGCCATTTCAAGTATGATTAATGAAGTTACCTTTATCACAGGATGAAAGTGAGCAGTCAGCATACTGGTACAGAGCTGGCAGCATTGATACGGTGACTAGGGCATCGTTTAATGGTGGTATTGTGTTTTCCCATGTTTAGGGCATCGGCCTTTTGAAGCATTGCCTTCATCTTTCTTAAGTCTGAGTTTTAAGTTTGTTTATCTCTCTCGGTGCTGTTGAAAATACAAATGACAACGTTCTTGTTTGTTTTGCCCTTATATCCCAATGTGATTTCATGGAGGGTTACGGTGCTGTTGAAAACACAAATGAAAACACAAATCCCTTGTGTAATTGCCACTTGAAGGAGGACAGTCACTGTAAAGACAACATGATAATGTACACTTACAGTGAGTGTACATTATCATGTTGTCTTTAGAGTGACTATCCTCATTTTTTGAAGAAGAAAAGCATTAATGTGGCTGAATAGCAATACATTCAAGTGGCAATCACACAAGGGATAGTCACTGTGAGATGTCCTCATTTGTGACTGTCCTTACAGTGAGTGTACATTATCATGTTGTCTTTAGAGTGACTGTCCTCATTTGTTGAAGAAGAAAAGCATTAATGTGGTTCAATAGCAATACATTCAAGTGGCAATTACACAAGGGACAATCGATCACTGTGAGATGTCCTCATGTGTGACTATCCTTGTCACAAATGAGGACATCTCACAATGACTGTCCCTTCTGTAATTGCCACTTGAATGAGGACAGTCACTGTAAAGACAACATGATAATGTACACATACAATGAGTGTACATTATCATGTTGTCTTTACAGTGGCTGCCCTCATGTTATATATTCTTCTTTGTAGATGGTACTATGTGCTAGGGAACTTCTTAGAACTGTTGGTATATTCTTACAACTTGTTACACCTGGGATATTCTTCTCTGTAGATGCTATTGTGTGCCGTGGTCCAAACAGGCCCATAAATGTGGTTGAATAGCAATACATTCAAGTGGAAATTACACAAGGGACAGTCACTGTGAGATGTCCTCATGTGTGACTATCCTTGTCACAAATGAGGACATCTCACAGTGACTGTCCCTTGTGTAATTGCCACTTGAAGGAAAAAAGCATTAATGTGGTTCAATAGCAATGTATTCAAGCGGCAATTACACAAGGGATAATCACTCTGAGATTTCCTCATTTGTGACTATCCTTACAGTGAGTGTACATTATCATGTTGTCTTTACAGTGACTGTCCTCATTTGTTGGAGGAAAAAAGCATTAATGTGGTTCAATAGTGATGCAGAGTAGTCAGCAAGAAACTTGGATCTATGTCCCAACCCACTTCAAGACACCAAAATAACTCAACCAATCAATTAGGCTCTGATTTCTATAGGTTAATGTTTAAACTCTACAAAGTAATGAATTTGAAGGTTTCAAGGATCACACAACAACTTATGGACTCAATCCCATTCAATAACAAATTTCCTTTTAGGGACAAGTTCCCTGATTTTCTATCAAAAGAG
Organism: Chamaecyparis obtusa; assembly: GCA_027943335.1. NCBI lineage: Eukaryota > Viridiplantae > Streptophyta > Pinopsida > Cupressales > Cupressaceae > Chamaecyparis > Chamaecyparis obtusa. The sequence continues at coordinate 252,199 of BSBK01001824.1, read as the reverse complement.
ACTTTTAAGGTTCTAGATCTTACTTCCTACAGCAAAACTTAGAAACCCCTTAGATATCATCTAAATAACAAGAATCATGCATTGGTTGTGATCTAAACAACCCAAGACATCAAAATAACAAACTGACCTAGTGACCCTAGTAGGTCTCCCAAACCTGCTCTACAGCCATAACTCTGCAACTTGCCAAAGGACTCTAAGAAGTTATATGTTTTCTGAGTACCCTTTTTGGATTTCTAATAGACCACCAACTCATCCCAGACCCTGACTCCACTCTAGCATATCAATGTCTTCATTGAGTCCGCAGACCTAATGCATGCTTTTAGGTGTGGGTTCCAAAACAAAGCATTGAAAATGGGTGTATGAAACCAAGATCAGAGTTTTGGAGTGTTCTCCTGATCCAGATAAACAAGAATGCACAAGTTTTCAAGTCCTCAATATGATGCAAGCTTCTGATTTTATTCTGATTACCATCTTCCCAGCCAAAAACATGGTAGTTTTTGATCTAGGGCTCACTCTCAACAAATGCAGATGCAACCCCCTGCCTCAGGGCTTTTAGAATATACAAATATACATCCTTAACTCTCATTCCACCAAGGAAGAAGGAATTCCAATGGTTGAAACGTGAGTTAAGGTCTTTACATCAGTCAAACCCTGAAAATGAGGGTTTGTAAACAATGCACAAAAAATTTGAAATAACTTAGATATAAAACAAAGAGAATCAATCAAACCAACTTCCAAAGCATTGGATGTCACTATTACAACTTCCAGGAAAATTTTATCATCCAACCACCATCCGTACAGCCGTACAGAGTTCATTTTTCACCAGAAATGCACTAAAACAGGGTTATTTTTATTTTTTATGAAAGCAAAATGATTACAATACTGGTTCTCTGTCTGTCTTCGACCATTTGAAGCCTAAAATAGGCTCTCCAAATGTTGGTTCAACCATCTAGGTGGTTAGAACAGTTTATCCAACAAATGTCAACTTTGCTAAGCAACTTTTAAAGTTGCATTACAACTTTGCAAACAACTTTGCCGAGAAGGTTAAAAATGCGTTGTGAAACTTTAGGAACCTTATTAAAGTTATTTTGGACCTTCAAACTTCTTAACAACATCTAAAAGACACCTAATAAACACTTACTATGCTCATTTCATCCAAGGACTCAAAAGATGCCCAAGGTTTATAAGTCACCAAGGGGTCTTGTGTCCAACAAGTGGATGTTTATAAGGAGATAAAATCAATCCTTAATATTTATTACAAACCAAGAAAACATCTAAAACTCCTATTCTAATTTATTGTCATTCAAAAAGACTCTGATTTGTCATTCAAAAAGACTCTGATTTGTCAATCAAAAGGACCTTTCACCAGTCAATCCTTCAAAGCTCCAAGGTGAAAATCTTATGTTCCAATTGATAGGATTTGACTCCTTGGCTTCATGGCAACTTCCTTCAATCATGGTGTCTTTGGCTTGCATTAGGGATGCCCCTGCATCAAATAGCAATGCATTCAAGTGGCAATTACACAAGGGACAGTACATGCCCATTAAAGTTGGTGTTTTGTTATCCAGCATGACAATGGAGACAACATACTCTGTGTCAATTTTACTGATCAAATTTCCCTCCGCCAGGCAAAGCAACAATCTGGGTATGATAACAGTTCCAGTTTCGAATAAGATGGTTCATTTTTATAATCTAGCTTCAATTTCTCTTGTGAAAATCTTTTTTTCATTTTATGGGTGGTAAAATATAATTATTATGCTAGAGGTGTGTACTTATGGATGATAATGAAACAAAATGATAAGATTTAAGACTCTTGTTTTTTTTTAAATAGCAATTTAAGTTTCCTTCTATTATAAATTACTGTTTTTCTATTTTTTAATGTATCTTTCCAGATCTTTTATATCAATTTTATTTATGAAATATAAATATATTAATAATGTTTTAGTGTTTTTAGGATTAGTTTATATCAATTCTATGTATCATCATTTGTCATTCAATTATCAGTATTATTAATTTAGACTGTGCAATTGTAGAACTACTCGAATATGGGTTGGATGGATACTCAAGCAGGGGAACCCTCCTCAAATATCTCAAGCAGTGAACTTGGAAAAATGTGTCCTAAAGGAACCCTTTCCATCAGAGAGATAAAAGTACAAACAAGTAAAAGAAGCAGGCTCTACAAATATGTTTTTGAGAAGAAAAATGATAGATTATTCGAGTATGGTTCATGAGGTATATCTAAAAAGATATTTTTTTCTTATTATAATAAAAGAGGAAGTTGTGAATGTCAAAGTTGAGTGAAACAAAAATTATTTTCATCAAATTTTGTTAGGCTTGCTTTTGGGAATAGTTTCTTACAATATTGCTATTAAGATTTTTATTGTGTAGTTTTTAGATTAGGTTTATAAAATTATATTTCATGAGTAGTGATTCATATTAATCAATTAACGATACTTTTGGAAGGTATTTTCAATGTGTCAAATTTTGATATTTTTACAAGAATTAGATTGTGTAATTTTTTAAATTAAAGTCATTGACTCATATTTCATAAATAATAGTTCTCATGAATCCATCTCTTATAAGATTGAATAGTCTATTTAGGAAGTATTTCTGATAGTATGTCAAATTATGATATTACTATTACCATTAGATTGCATGGCTTTGAAGTCAACCTCGTTGACCCATATTCTTCTCTGTAGATGCTACTATGTGCTAGGGAACTTCTTAGAACTGTTGGTATATTCTTACAACTTGTTACACCTGGGATATTCTTCTCTGTAGATGCTACTATGTGCCGCGGTCCAAACGGGCCCATAAATGTGGTTGAATAGCAATACATTCAAGTGGCAATTACACAAGGGACGGTCACTGTGAGATGTCCTCATGTGTGACTGTCCTTGTCACAAATGAGGACATCTCACAGTGACTGTCCCTTGTGTAATTTCCACTTGAATGAGGTCAGTCACTGTAAAGACAACATGATAATGTACACATACAATGAGTGTACATTATCATGTTGTCTTTATAGTGGCTTCCCTCATGTTGTATATTCTTCTCTGTAGATGCTACTATGTGCTAGGGAACTTCTTAGAACTGTTGGTATATTCTTACAACTTGTTACACCTAGGATATTCTTCTCTGTAGATGCTACTGTGTGTTGTGGTCCAAACGGGCCCATAAATGTGGTTGAATAGCAATACATTCAAGTGGCAATTACACAAGGGACAGTCACTATGAGATGTCCTCATGTGTGACTGTCCTTGTCACAAATGAGGACATCTCACAGTGAGTGTCCCTTGTGTAATTGCCACTTGAATGAGGACAGTCACTGTAAAGACAACATGATAATGTACACAAGTACCGTGAAGGTAGTTGCAAGTTAGGGCTGTTTCATTGCATACCCAAAATAATGAAGATGTTACGGTCCACAAAATGTTTGTGCTTGAAAGATGAACAAATAAAATTAAACTTCTAAATAACCAAAGCCGCTAACAATAAATTCAACACAGATATGTCCTCATTTTTGGGTATTTTAGCTCTGTAACAGCTGAATACCAGATTACATAATAATGACAAAAGAAAAATAAACCCAACGTACTCAGAAATTGTAGCTGTGATTTCGCGGAGGGAATCTCTCTCGACACTATTGAAAATACAAATGACAACGTTTCTCTACATTATCATGTTGCCTTTACAGTGACTGTCCCTTGTGTAATTGCCACTTGAAGGAGGACAGTCACTGTAAAGACAACATGATAATGTACACTTACAGCCCGTGTACATTATCATGTTGTCTTTAGAGTGACTATCCTCATTTGTTGAAGAAGAAAAGCATTAATGTGGCTGAATAGCAATACATTCAAGTGGCAATTACACAAGGGACAGTCACTGTGAGATGTCCTCATTTGTGACTATCCTTACAGTGAGTGTACATTATCATGTTGTCTTTATAGTGACTGTCCTCATTTGTTGAAGGAAAAAAGCATTAATGTGGTTCATTAGCAATGTATTCAAGCGGCAATTACACAAGGGATAGTCACTCTGAGATTTCCTCATTTGTGACTATCCTTACAGTGAGTGTACATTATCATGTTGTCTTTACAGTGACTGTCCTCATTTGTTGAAGGAAAAAAGCATTAATGTGGTTCAATAGCAATGTATTCAAGCGGCAATTACACAAGGGATAATCACTCTGAGATTTCCTCATTTGTGACTATCCTTACAGTGAGTGTACATTATCATGTTGTCTTTACAGTGACTGTCCTCATTTGTTGAAGGAAAAAAGCATTAATGTGGTTCAATAGCAATGCATTCAAGTGGCAATTACACAAGGGACAGTACATGCCCATTAAAGTTGGTGTTTTGTTATCCAGCATGACAATGGAGACAGCATACTCTGTGTCAATTTTACTGATCAAATTTCCCTCCGCCAGGCAAAGCAACAATCTGGGTATGATAAGGTAAAGTTTTTGCAACAATTTCTTGCTGCTGCTAAGGTTACCATTGTTTATAGTTTCTATTATATAGTTCTATCTATATTGCTATATGGCCTTTTGTTTAGGATTAAGTAGACGAGGGAAAATATTTCTTTTGTGGATTGTAAACAAAACATTGAATTATTTCAGAGAACAGATCTAAATCTATAAGATGCTACGATGGAGCACATGACCATGTACTTGTGAATATTAGGATCCATGTTAATCAAATGACTGCTTTATGTAAATTACTTTTGAGTAAGTAAAAGGCAATACAATTTTTCGAAGTGTGCAAGGATTTTTATGATATACAGGTGTACGAAGAAATGAATCTGTGTTGTTTTGTATCAATATCAAACATCTCTGATATATTTTCATGTTTTTATAATCTATTTTGCAGATGAAAACTGTCCAACAGATAAAGATTGGGAACTTCTCCCATCATCTGTACCTGCATCTCTCTTATATACTACAAGTTGCTTGCCATCAAAAATTGCAGTTCCTCACGTGACATTGATGGTGAAGTGTTCTTTTCAGAACCATCATCTGTGGTTACCAATGCTCTTGTTTTAGGCAATAAGTTTGTTGCATTCCATGAGCCATTGGTCAAGTTTCTTCTACGAGCTTCTGATGCCTCAAAATCTAAGCAGCGCCTACGCATGCCTCGTTGTGGTTGATTATCATTCTGTACATGAATTATAATGAGTAATCAGTTTTGGGCCTTGGAATCTTGTATGTAACATGCACAGGCATTTCATGGCTAAATGAATCTATTTTAAAAGCATCAACTTTTCTTACATGATGCTGGATACATAAGTAGAACAAGCGTATATCAAATTGGAAGCAATCAGAACTCCACAATGACATATTATTTAGAGTACTCTTCAGTTTAAGTAATAATGCATATATTGACACTGTAAAGACAACATGATAATGTACACTCACTGTAAGGACAGTCACAAATGAGGACATCGCACAGTGACTGTCCCTAGTGTAATTGCCACTTGAATGTATTGCTATTCAGCCACATTAATGCTTTTCTTCTTCAACAAATGAGGATAGTCACTGTAAAGACAACATGATAATGTACACTCACTGTGAGTGTACATTATCATGTTGTCTTTAGAGTGACTATCCTCATTTGTTGAAGAATAAAAGCATTAATGTGGCTGAATAGCAATACATTCAAGTGGCAATTACACAAGGGATAGTCACTGTGAGATGTCCTCATTTGTGACTATCCTTACAGTGAGTGTACATTATCATGTTGTCTTTACAGTGGCTATCCTCATTTGTTGAAAGAAAAAAGCATTAATGTGGTTCATTAGCAATGTATTAAATAATTTATTTTTTTTAATCCACCCACGGGCGTCGCAATTGCGACGGGAGCCCATCGTAATGCGATGCAGGCACCTGTCGCAATTACTTGGGAGGCCTGTCGCCATTGCGACGGCCCTCCGAAGCCATGCGACGGGGGGGCGACGCCCATGCCGCTAACAAATCTTAGCGACATTGCGACGGGAGGGCACCGCAATTGCGACGGCTACCCATAGACGTCACAATTTGCAACTAAAAAATAGTGACGTCTATGGGTGTTACTATTGCGACACATAGCCGTCGCAAAATGCCCCCAAATGTATTAGTGAGTCTGGGCATATAGGACCACATGGAAGAAAAAAACTAGTTTCACTCCTTTTGAATTTGTTTATGGAAGAACGTTGTAATCCCCATTGAGTTTGAACATAAAACCTTATGGACAACATTGATCTTCCTACAATACAAAGCAACAAGATCTTGCAGCTCAACCATTTGGATGAAATGAGGAAAGTAGTCCTGCAACAAACTGAGATGGTCCAATTATAGCACAAAAAGTGGCATGATTCACATATCCTAAACATATGGTTTGTTCCTAATGACTGGGCTCTTTTGTATGTCTCCAGATTTTAGGAGACACAAAATAAGCTTACTACAAGATGGCTTGGCCCCTATGAAATTGAACATGTTTATGCTAATGGTGCAGTTAAACTATCCACAATTGACCCTATACATTTCAAGTTGATGGTGAATGGACACAGACTTCATCTGTACCATAATACAAAAACAAAGGTCGACTTCCTGTGGTAGTTTGAGATTTCTCCTATTGCCACTGAACCTCCTACAACTAATGAAGATTCTCCTACAGCCGATGGACCTCCTCCAGCTAAAGATTCTCCTGCAACCGATGGACCTCCTCCAGCTAAAGATTCTCTTGTAGCCAATGAGAGTAATTACTCCCTCCGGTCATCTCTTTGACTCTACATGAATGTAGCCATAATAAATAAAAATTCCCATGAAAATATCTTTTTCCATAATAAATCAGCCATCACATCACATCACGTCACCTTTTTCTGCCATATTCATTCATTTGTCACATCATCATTGTGTCAATTATTACTTTTTCTTGGCCCACATCATCTGATCTTTCTGGATTTGGAAATTTAAAGGTTTCTATACTCCCAAGTATGCATTCATTTATTGTTTAAAATGATTTTTACTTAATTTGACATTATTATCAATTGCATCATAATTAATTTAGTGATTCATCCGAGTACTGGTGTACTTATAAACCAAGCATGTGCGGACACTTGCCTCATTTTTCATGGGGGTAGTTCATTCAATTGTGTTGCAATAAATAGTCTATTTAGTTGTGTGTCATAATAAATACCCTTGCTTAAATCCACCATTATTAATTTGCAAAGTTGTATTGCGCAGTCATTTTGACTAATTGATTTAACAACCCCTTGCATACAAAATTCCTGAATAGCCTTGTTTTTAAATTCCAAATTTCCAGCTCCAGTTTTTCCACATTTTTCAAAATACCTCTACCATTTGTCCAAACTACCCATTAAATCAACCAGAAAGATCAATGGGTTGATCATCCAGCCCTGGTTTAGCAGAATACATGCTAAAAGAACATTGGTATAATAGAAAGTAGAATTTTTGGGAGGGCAGATGGAGTTGAAAGGATTTAGGAGTTTTTAAGATTACAGAATTTCTCAGTGGAAGAATGGGTGGGAAACCCATACAACATGAGATGGAAAATCATGCATCCCTATTGCAAGATTAGGCTAGCAGGTTTTCAACTGGATAGGTTGGCTTACATATTTTGTGAGGTTATGTGGTTATGCAAAGGCTATAGCACTAGAATTTCTGTGGACCTACAACAATGGCGTTGCCTACGTGAAAGGGTTGTGAGTAGAGGCTTCTGAAGAATGAATTGTGAAAGTTTCTAGGCTTCCTACCACTAGAGAAGCCTTTCCACATGGGCACAATGCACAAACAACCTTAGATGAATTTTCTCTGCCCACAGACACTAGACTAGAATATAGTAAATAGGGTGCCAAAATAACATCTCTTCTAGGCAAGTACCCTCAATTAGTGATTCATATTATAAGGAAAATTACCTGTGAGGGATGGTTTCCTTTCTTGCATGCCATACATTTTAATATTTTGAGTCATTTGCAGCATGGTCACCTGGTAAATGTACCCAATTTTTTTTATTCCCTGTTGAATTCAATTTCTGAGGAAGTTAGGAAGGGAAGGCAGAATGTTGCCACCCATCATGGGTTGATAAGACTCTTTGTAGAAATGTCTCTACAAGATACCTCTCCCATGACCTGCGATGATTTTATCATAGCACCCCATGTATAATTGAATGATGAAGGGCCACGACCCATAATTTAAGAAGAGTGGGAAAATATCCCTAATGAGGCCATTTTTTAAAATGTTGTCTACTATCCTAAAAGAGTCTCACGAAAACCCTTTTCCTTTGGGATCTGATAAAGAAAATGTGGCATCCAATAATCCAAACCCTAACATAGGGGGTGGTGAAATCAAGGTTCCCGTAGATTTCCAGAATCCAAGAGTAGAGCAGAGTTCCCAGAGGAAAGAAAAGGGAAAAGAAAAAATGGTTGAGCATGTTACAGATGACACCCCTGTTCCTCCTACAATTATTGTTCCTCCTGTAGCCACTACCATCACAAAGAAAAGGACCTTGTAGAAGCATCTTGCAAAACCAATTGGCACCCCACCACAACAAAGTGTTCATTTGAACAAAAAACAAACTGAAAAGGAATCACCTGCGATGATTGGTTCTACCTTGGATGTTCATATTAAGGAACCCCTGGAGGAACAACCACAAGAAGAAATTGTTGGAAAGTTGTCTATACTTAAGTATATGACTAGATATACTGTTGTCATTATGGAAAAAAAGTCATATATTAGTTTGGAGTCAGCACACTAAGTGTAAAGATCATAAATTAGTTAAGTGTTGAAGACTGGACAACATACAGAGCATCAGTGCACATGTGTATGGATAAATTAAGGTATGCACCCTAGAATTTAAGGTTGTTATACTATACTTATGCTTATTCTAAGAGGGCATAAGTAGATATGCAAAGATGTGAAAGTTACAGTCAGTTGAAGTTGCACAGCCAGTGTATGCCAGCAGAGAACAAAGCATAGAGCCGACAGTGACTATTTTGGTTTGCGATTGTAAATTAATGTTGTAGAGGCTATGTGCCCATTTCATTTAGGTTTCCAACATATGTAAATGTATAATTTTAAGCACACTTAAGACAATTCATTTGGAAGTGTTATTTGTAATTAGTTATAGGGCCAACCTAATTGTATAATTGATGAGTGCATAAATATAAGGTGCGCCCATTGTATTCAGGATGGAAGTGGAAATAGAGTTGTGAGAAGTAGAGAAAAGGTATGTGAAGAGAGAATATGATGTATTAGAGCTTTGCAAGAGGTCAAAGCATCAATGCACCAAAGGAACTGATCTGACAAGCAGTGTCACAGTGACAGTTCACCTACAAATATAGTGTGTATCTAATTCAGAAGGTTGTAGCCTTCATCATTTGAGTAGTGAGCTCTAGGATAGTGAGTCCACTCCCGTAACAGGGATCATTGTAAAAGACTCCTAATAGGGTCTGACCCTTAACAAGGTCTACTGTACTAAAAGCATTGTAAAGCTACTCCTAACATGGTAAAGGATCTTCTAACAAGGATCACAAAACACTAGTGCAGATTATTAATGGGTATCAAGTCCCACTAGGGTTTTTACCTATTTGGGTTTCCCCGTAACCATATTGGTGTCATGTGTTGATTTCATGTTTCATGTTTATGTGAATTTTTAATTCAATACTTAAGCATTTATAATTCAGTATTCAGATTAAAGTGAAAATTTAAAATACAGTGAACACTGATTCACCCCCCCCCCCCCTCTCAATGTTCCCATTCCTAACAATTGGTATTAGAGCTCTAGTCCTTAGCAAAGAAGTTTAACCACTTGAGGAGATCATGGAAAAAGTAGAAATGAAACATCTGAAGAAGAATCTTGAAGCAGCTCTTGAAGACCTGGACAATTCAGAAAAAGAAATTGAACTAAAAGAAAAAGTCAGTGATGCTCAATTAGTTATCAAAAGACTAAGAAAGGATTTGAAAGGATGCTCTAGCAATGATCTTGAAGAAAAAATCAAGAAGCTAAACGAAGAAAATAAGTCCTTGAAAGAACAACTTGAAGAGTTTGATGATAAGCTAACTAATAATCAGGAAGTCTGTGATGAACAGATCAAAGAAAACCTTTAGCTGAATGAAGAACTAAGGCAAGCAAACATGGAAATCTTGGAGCTAAGAAACAACAAAGAAATCTTGGAATCTGAATTGAAAAATTCAAAGGATCATATAGCCAAATTACACACCAGTGCTGAGTTGGTAGAATCACAATTGTATGCAAGAAGAATCAAAGGAGACACTAGCTGTATTGGATATAATGAAGCACAAAATCAGATTAACAGTTTGCGATCAAGAAAGGATTCACAAAAGAACTCTACTGATCATGAGAAGTCTGAAGATCAAACCAAAGATAATGGTGGTCCTCCTAGGAATGAGTGCAAGCCTATAGAATGCACCTATTTTGCATGTAACAAGCATGGACACATTGCAAGGAACTGTACAGAGGTAAAACCTTTTAATGGTTACTATTATACATGTAATAGATTTGGTCATAGAGCAATAAATTGCAAGACTAGTAAGAAGAATAGGATTTAACAAGATCAAAGAAATCAAAATCAAACAATGTTAGAAGTTCTCAGAATGTTACATGTCAGATATGTAACTATAATGGTCACTTAGCCATAAAATTCAGAATGGTGACTCATGTCAATGTGCCAAGGAATAATAGACCTCCAGTGATTTGTCACACCTATAACAAGGTTGGACATATCTCAAAGTTTTGTAGATCAAGGACGTAAGGTCAGGAAAGCCCTAAAAAGACCAAAGAACTAGTTTTGGATCCTGAAGCAAAAGTCAAGTTTGTGAAGGCCTTAGAAGATGTGAGCTTGATTTGGTCAGAAGAAAAGAAGGACAATGTTGTTGAGAATGTGTTGGATGCATCCCAAGTGGACGCACCCTCTACATCTACATAAATGGCCCTCAGGGTCATAAGGGGAGATAATTTAGCTCTAGACCCCTATGTGGCTAGTATACTCTACCTCAGAGTATGTGCCTTTGGACTTATGCTTTTGGAGTGTATAGAAACCTTTGTGAAAGAGCGCACATGTTGATTGTTAGTGGAACTCAAGTTTGAAAATTTGAAGTGATAGCTTGGTTTGTGCGAGTTGCATTAATGGAAAATTTCTTACTTTAAGTACACAGAAATTTGTTTGTTAACTCATTGCATTCATATTTAGAGTGATTGGAGAGAAGATTGAGCCTTGGTAGTTTTTGTGAAGATTTGAGATTGAGCTATCAGTAATTATAGTGCATTTGATCGGTTGCAAGAAACCCTAGCTCGTTGTGCCGATTTGAAAGCTGTTAGAGCATCTCAGAGATCACTTGGAAAGTGAATATCAAGTAAGTCATGGCCACTCCTATTATTTTTTATGTTACTAAGAAGAAGAGGTATGTTTTCAAGAGGCACCCATTTAAATCAACCCTAGATGATTTAGAGGGAGCATTCTCCTGCACGCTGATGGGTGTCATGCATGTAGAAGACATAAGGGCTTACATCTATTATAAGAAGGAACCTGTTGGACTAGATAGGTTAAGGGCACACATGGACACAATGTTGAAACTAGACAAAATGTTCATGGATGAATACACCAAATGGAATGATCATGCCATTGTTGAGTATGCCATGGCATATGAATTCTATGAAACTGAATGGATTAAAATATTGTTGAGTAGAATCCATGATGACTTGTTTTGGATTGGAGATGTACCAGTAATAATAATAGGAGCCCTAATTCATGAGGTGACAGGCCTTTCTAAGACAGGCACCATCCTTCCTATGGGTAAGGATGTTAGGAAAATGATGGAGCAAGTGTGTAAATCCAGAAGTGATAAGTGTGGCATGACCATTGAGCCTATAGAGCAACCAGACATCAAGTTGATATCAAAGATATTGGGTTACAGATTTCATCACACCAGCAGGGTGAATAGTGTGTCTGCAGGCACTATTCTAGCAGCCATCCATCTTGTGCAAGAAGATGGAGAGTTCAACTTGTGTGAGATCTTACATGCACAGTTGTAGATAATATAAAAGCTATAAAACATGATAAGACTAAGGTATTTAGGTTTGGGTCCCTAATCATCTATATGTACCTTCATATAGTTGGTAAAGTGTCAAACTTGTATCTAGACAAGTCCATTCCTACCATGCCTCAGATATTAAACAAGGCAACCACAGAAAGCACACTTAGAGATTACATTACTTTGGAATTGAAGACCTTTAGAGAAAAGATGCAGATGAGGTACAAGATTCCTGAGAGTATTGTAGAGAAGTATAAAGATACAATATGCTTCATGGTGGAGATTGATACTACTTGTATGGAAGTTGTGGAGCATAGAACTAAGTGGATTCATCGACTTGGGTATGAGGTTGAAGAACAAGTTCTTGAAGCTTATGCATAGGTACTGCTATTAGCCCCAAAGGATGTCAATGAACCTAGGTGGGGAACCTATGAAGAGAAGACTAGAGAAGTTGATGCTAAGTTGAATAGTGCTACAACAAAGAGAAAGGTTGCAAAGGTCACATTAGAGATCCTAAGAATACATGGTGTATCACAAGAAGACCTTGATAAAGCAAGGGATGAGAAGATTTCCCTAGAATTGAAGAGCACAGCAGAAGAACAAGAAGATCCCAAGATGAAAAAGATAAAAATTGAGAAAGATGACAGTCAGAAGGATAAAGAGGACAATACTCCTTCTGCACCCAAAGATACTCCTCCAGAGTATAAGCCTTTATTCAAGAGGAAGAAAGAAGCAAGCACTAGTCATCCATCCTTGCGAGCATTAAGGAGCAAGAAAAACACTCAAGCACCTCCTCAGGCAGGATTCAGACCTAACCTCAAAGTTCTATATGCAATAATTCTTGATGAGGGAAGAATTGATCAAATAGGGAAGTTCTATGAATCATATAGTGAGATTGATAAGTCTGAAATTCATGGTATGATTATCAAACATATGATAAAGTTCAAGAAGATAGTTCTTGAATTGAAAATAGAAATACCAGATAATGTATGGGACATTCTAGAAAACCTTAAAAGACAAGGAAATGAAGAAGACCTAAGAATAAGAGAAAAAGTATTAGAAGATACTCTGCCTATATGTTCTAAAGAAGAAGAGAAACTGATATTGAATTTGGTGAAGCCACACCTAAGAACTAAAATGAGGACTCTTCACATCATGAATAAATATTATGAGTTGATTATGAAGGAAATAGAGAAGGCCTTTGAAAAGGTGTTATTGGAGCAACAGATCAAACCACCCACTGCGCCCATCACTCATCCACCCATCAAGGAAGATAAAGTTGTAGAACCCACCAATGTACCAATGACAGGTCCTCAGGACTTTGCACCCATGTCAAAATCACCCAAAGATAGCACAATTATCATAGATAATGTGGAAATAGCCATGGTGGCTACTGATAAGGACTTGGACAAGTTTGAGGAAGCATTTTTCAGCACTGAGGAAGCAGAAATCTTATGCAACAATACCCCTCCCACTCAGCAAGAAGAAGTAATCATATCTGATGAGAAAGAAGAAGAAAAGAAAGGAGTAGAGGTAGAAAAGAAAGATGAATCTTTTGTTGATTTAGTCAAGGTGAAGCAAGAGGTGATGGATAGCACTCCCATCACTCCCTCCTCAGCATTATTGTCAAGTTTCACACCTGACATTAGTAGTTTGGACTCCTAGAAGGAAGAAGACCTAATTAAGTTTGGCATCCTAGCTATGGAGAAGGTGAAGGAGAAGCAAGTAATGAGGAATCCTCTCCTGGTGGAATCAGTAAATATTTTGAACAGTTTTCTACCAGAGGATAAGAAAATGGTAAATGTACATTCAGTTGATGATGTGAGCATGGTCATCTCTTAGTTCAAAGTAAATTTTTAAAGCCTAGAAGAATTTGCGGCCATAGTGGCAGAGGAGAAATACTTAAAAAAGAGACTCAATGAACTGATGAGTAACTTTGCACTAGACTTGAACTCTCTTAAGTCTGGTCAGGCATCATTAAAAGAGTTTGTAGATCAAGGAAGGAAAGTCATTACAGAATCCATGGATCAGGATAAGTTCACTAATGCCCATCTTAAGAAGATCAAAGATGCAGAGGCAATGATTGAGAAGGTGAAGATTTTAGTGCTAGACATAGCCACTAATTTAAACATGTGCAACAATGTCTATCAAGGTTAGTTGGACATAATTGAGAAGCCAGAGAAAGAAATGGAGAAGATAAGGTCTAGACAGACTCAATTGAGGAACGCTCTTGCATCCTCACTAGACATTCTCAATCAAAACATAAAGGAGATTGATACGACCATGATAACCTATGATCAAGGTGTGAGCATAGAATTGGAGAAGATGGAGAGGCTTCAATATGCATTATGCACCCATCTACAGATAGTCAATTCTCTGATAACCTTTTGGAAGAAGGAGATCCAGAAACTCAAGATTGCATATTCAGATGTTTTTCCTCAATGAGTGTATGTAGCTAAAGTTTTTTGATGCACCTTTGTCATTAATTTCAAAGGGGGAGTTTTATATAATATGGAGTACATATATGTATAGGGAGATATAAGAGTTTCTATAAAATGTATAGAAGATAAAAGTTTTTTGTGTAAAGGATCAGTTAGAGACTTGGCCATATTCCTTTGTTGCCATCAATGACAAAGGGGGAGATTGTTGGAAAGTTGTCTATACTAAAGTATATGACTAGATATAGTTTTTTCATTATGGAAACAAAGTCATATAGAAGTTTGGAGTTAGCACACTAAGTGTAAAGATCAGAAATCAATTAAGTGTTGAAGACTGGACAACATACAGAGCACCAGAGACTCAGAGCATCAGCGCATGTGTGTAAGGATGAATTAAGGTATGCACCCTAGAAGTTAAGGTTTTTATAATATACTTATGCTTAGTCTAAGAGCACATAAGTAGATATGCAAAGATGTGAAAGTTACAATCAGTTGAAGTTGCACAACTAGTGTGTGCCAGCAGAGAACAGAGCATAGAGCCGACAGTGACTATTTTGGTTTGTGATTGTAAATTAATGTTGTAGAGGCTATGTGCCCATTATATTTAGGTTTTTGACATATGTACATGTATAATTGTAAGCATGCTTAAGACAATTCATTTGGAAGCATTATTTGTAATTAGTTATAGGGCCGACCTAATTGTATAATTGATATGAGTGCATAAATATAAGGTGCACCCATTGTATTCAGGATGGAAGTGGAAATAGATTTGTGAGAAGTAGAGTAGAGGTATGTGAAGAGAGAATATGATGTATTAGAGCTTTGCAAGAGGTCAAAGCATCAACTCACCAAAGGAACTGATCTGACAAGCAGTGTCACAATGATAGTTCACCTGCAGATATAGTGTGTATCTGATTTACAAGGTTGTAGCCTTCATCATTTAAGCAATGAGCTCTAGGATAGTGAGTCCACTCCCCTAATAGGGATCATTGTAAAAGACTCCTAATAGGGTCCAACCCTTAACAAGGTCTACTATACTAAAAGCATTGTAAAGCTACTCCTAACAAGGTAAAGGATCTTCTAACAAGGATCACAAAACACTAGTGCAGATTATTAATGGGTATCAAGCCCCACCAGGGTTTTTACCTACTTGGGTTTCCCCGTAACCATATTGGTGTCATGTGTTGATTTCATGTTCCATGTTTATGTGAATGTTTAATTCAGTGCTTAAGCATTTATAATTCAGTATTCACATTAAAGTGAAAATTTAAAATATAGTGAACACTGATTCACCCCCCCCCCCTCTTAGTGTTCCCATTCCTAACAGAAATCCCATTCATAGGATTTCATGACATGATAAAAGAGGGTCCTATAGCCGAGCATCTAGACAAGGAAACAAGGCACAAAGAAGTAGAGAAAAAAGAAATTGCTAATGTGCCTTCTTCTCAACAAGAAGACATTTAAGGGAATGATGACATGATAGAAACAGAGTAGGTTCCACTGAGAAACCAAGAAGAGGTGGAAAAAAATAAGGTTCCATTGAGAAACCAAGGAAAGGTAACAATCCACTCCCTCTCTATTGAGTATTTTACAAAAATGCAATACGAAAAGTCAATGTGGGACCTAGAAAGGGATAAATCGAAAAAGGAAATAGGAATAAAATAACAAGAAATTCAACTTTTGCAAAGGAAATTATATTTGATCACAAAACTAATTCCTAAACTAATAGAATGCAGACCACCTCCTAGGGTCTTTGCCTTGTGTTTAAAAGAGCAATTTTTAATGTTTAAATTAATGAGGATCCTTAGAGACTTAAACATAGACATAAGCTCACCCCAAGAATTTGTGGCTGCATATCAAGAGTCACTTGACTATATTAGGAACCTCCTATGTGAACTTTACTTGCAAAATTATGTTGTTCCCTCCATTATTGATTATAACCCTCTACTATTTGTCAATGATATTCACCTGTCTGCTCTTCTTTCTTGGGTAAGAAATGAAATAAACTATGGGGAACAACTAAGAAAATATAAGGGAGTTGAGAAATCAATCACACTTCCCCCACATCTATAAAGTGGCTCTCCCCATAGGTTATACCATGATTGGATGGAAATAGTCTATGGACTATGGGACTTAACACACAAAGAGAGGATCCTAGACAATCGAGAACAAGTTTTTGCAGAGTTTGAGAGACTCTTGTTATCAGAATAGAATAGGGTAGCAGAAGGACTAAGGAAAATATGGGGTAGGTTAACAATGACATTAAAGAAGGCAAAGCCTCATAGTCTCATCAATCTTTGAGTGACAATGCAATGAGTTCAATGGTATATATAGCTAGGATGAAAATCATGACCTGAGAAATGGTTACCTCTTACCTTCCAACCTCCTCTTCTCTTATGGTCATTATATAGTTATGTGGACAATGAGGTGGATGAACAATTAGATATGAGTCAATGTATCAAAATGGAGTGGACAAACGAATTCTACTAGCGTGTATGAAACTCTATGAGTGGTGAGACTCAGGAAGGGGATCTTTGGGTGCTCACAAAGATCCAGAATGTCTCAATGCCTGACGAACGACACTAGTCTTCATAGGGGGAAAATGATAAGGCATATTAATGCCATATTTTAGATACCTGAGGATAGCTTTTGCTAGGTCCTTTTTCCTTGTTTTATCATATTTTCTCAAATAATTTATGCTCAGTACTACTATTATTTGGCATTCAGCCACTAGACTTCTGCTATGGTTTTAAACACACTTAATATGCTATAATTAGATGGATATGCTATGTTACTTTGAAATTATGATTATTTCTTTATAAGTAAATTATTTGTTTGAACATAAATAATGCATGCATGTTTTGGTGTTTATTACCATGAATGTCTTTATCCTAACATCTGAGGTGCAGCACATCCATATAGCAACTTTCATCTTGACCAGGTAAAATGTGACCAAGTGCTAGGTCTTACAGCAGACTCCAATGGAGAAACATTAGCATAATACTAGCAAGTGGTTTCCAG
Source organism: Chamaecyparis obtusa (assembly GCA_027943335.1). Taxonomy (NCBI): domain Eukaryota; kingdom Viridiplantae; phylum Streptophyta; class Pinopsida; order Cupressales; family Cupressaceae; genus Chamaecyparis; species Chamaecyparis obtusa. Next base: position 234,687 of record BSBK01001824.1, on the reverse strand, counting down.
GTGATTGAGGTGGCAATTGTCAAGCAAGGAATAAGACAACGTAATGAATTCTCCAAAGAAATCTAGGAGAGAGTGTGAAGTTAGATCTATTATCGAAGCAACTCTTTCCTCTTTTCAAGATGTATTTTGTTTTTGGTTTTATAGCTTTCTTCCTTTTTGTTGGTAGTGTTGTAATAAAAGCTCTGCCTATTTTTGTGGCATGATTAGTTAGTTGTTAGAAGTTTTCTCTTTAAATAAAGCCCCACTCTTGCATGAGAAGAAGGGTGTTATCAATTTAGTTGCAATAAAGTTTCATTCTTTTGTTTACTAGTTTTCATATATCTCTGTACTTAGTTATTCAATTAATGAGAAAATGAAGTATTGAGATTTAACTTTGTGTAATTGAATGTTTTGGTACTCATCCATGGGGGCCCACTTGGTGAGGAATCCATAGTTAGTTAGATTCATTCTAGTTAAGTTCACTTTCCTGTATTTCTATTATTTCAGTATTAGTGTTGAACTATTCCTGTAGCCAAAGCCACAGGTTAGCTATCGCTTCCTGTATCCAAAATGGTAGAGAAGCTAAAGCATTATAGCTTAGTTTGTAAGTCTTCATATTTTTCTAGCATCTTCACTTCTGTAATTTCCATTCTAGTATTTTATTTTCTACAGCTATAGTTTAGTTTCCTTTCAATCATTTACTTCCTGCAACCATATACTAGTTTCCTTCCAGTATTTGTTTCCTACAGCAACTGTAGAATGTGTGGTTGAGTAGTACTTGGAGCATATATCTGCCTGGCCTATTTCAAGTAATGCATCCCTAGGTTGACATATTAAATGAGTTTTTATAAGGAGGATAAACTGCTCGGTTGGATGTCCAATCCCTGAGTTCTAGATTACTCCTAATTTATGAGCCTTTATAAAAAGTGATCAACTGTAAAGAGTTGAGAAGAGTTGTGAGGAGGTGATTTCTTGAAGGGTTTCCAAGAAGATAAGAAATGGAAATGATAATGAAGGTCAATCAGTGGATTAGCATATGAGCTACATTGGATTTGTATTTGCAAAGTGATTTCTATGTATAAGATCAAAACCTATTGTTACTTTCTAACCATTGTATAGGTTAAAATCCTTTAATCAAGTTTGACCTAACATTCATTTACAAACCCTTTAATCAAGGTAACATTCTAATGGAATGTTCTTAATTCCTCTAACAAGGCCACTCCTAACAGGGTGATTAAATCCTTTAACAAGGTCACACCTTACAGTGTGTATTGTAACCTTTAACAAGGTTGGCTCCTCACATAGCTCACTTCAGAAAAGTGAAAAATTGGTAGCATGTTAATGGTAGTTTTTCCCAAATTGGGTTTCCACGTTAAATCCTAGTGTCATACTTGTGTGAATTTTATTTTATGTGTTTTATATTATAAAAGTTGATTACTTTTGGATAGTGGACTACAAGTTTAAGTTATTGGTTATATGCTATAGAGACTGAATGGACTATTGAGTAGATCTCAGTTGTTTGAAGTGTTTAAAAGTTGAATTGGTACATTTGGACCTAAGGATAACTAATTCACTCCCCCCCCCCTCTCATTTATTCTAAAATCATTCTAACACCATACATGATTTACAATACAATGAAGATCTATCAGGATCTACCTCACTTGAGGATTTCCAATACTCAGTTGTAGCTGTCAGGAAACAAAGGGTAAGAATGATTTGTGAAATAGAAACCTCCCTTGCTTGATCAAATCCTCTATATCTCAAAAAAAATTATTTACATTATTCTCTAACACTTGGTTGGACCGTAGCTTCTATCTCTTCTTCCTTCTTCACTGACACACAATCAACAACCCATTCACCATCTTCTTTTTCAAGCTTATACTGCTTTCCTTTTCTCTTAGATTTCCACCACCAAATAAAACCCTAAAATGTAATACCTTTTCAATCTGACCATATAATTGGCTTCATATCACATATCTCTATGTCCAATTTGAAATTCACTGACCACGCCTTTTCATTTTTGGATTTAATTAAGAAATTAAATTATTTCATCAAGTATTTTCCATCTTGCCCAATTAGCTTTCTCAAATCATATTTACATGCTCATCACAATGATATAACCATTAAATAATTATTTCCAATTGTCCATGAACATTATCCAATGAATTTTAACCAATAACATTTGACTATAACAATAATTTAACTCACCAATACCGATCAAACCGTTAGCTGCTTAGAAACTTAACATTTTTCAAATATCATTGTTTATTCTTTGAAATATCTCATATCTTTTCTCAAAATTAATCACGGTTGTAGGATTGGTATCTAGTAGCTTTAGGTAATCTCTAGAAAACAAGTGAACACCAAAACAATCAAACACATAACCATAATGATAAAATCATCATATTCCTATTAATTGTTGTCTTAACAATTTCATTGTCTCTGATCAACTTCGCTAAATCTCTCTCACCAGTCATCACATCAATTTAATATCTTACATGTAGCATCCAAACATGTTTCCAAACACTTATGTAGAAAAAAACCTCAACATATTACCATTCACATGATGTATTCCACAATCATCATCACCAGTTCATAAAGTTAATAGTTGACATCAATGACAATACCATAACTGATCATTGCTCAACCATAACTACCATGTCTCATCATAAAATAATTCTCTAAACCACTTTTAATTACACATATGATCAACCACTTCCTTCACTTCATTACTCTTCATCAGTTATGCCAACAATCTCCCCCTTTGGCATTGATGACAACACAACAAATCAACACATACCTCTTTGTCTCTAACATGTTTGTCCCAAAGCAATCTAACTAACCAACTAATCACATCCATAGATTATTTAGGTTCAAATCCATCTTAAACTTCTCAGCTTCAAATCATTAGCCTTGTAGAGTCCAATTTGTGTAGCAAAAACTCCAAACTATGTAGTGTCTTCCCCTAAGATGTAAACTCCATTTATCTCACTGCATGTACCAAATACCTATACTAATGTGTACCAATGTGTTGATGACACATTCACCCCCTTTGAAAACAATGCCTAAGTTACCAATCAACAACATAAACCTGTATCAATCTTCAAATCTTCTCTCTAATTTCTAGTTCAACATATTTTTACAACTTAACTACTCCTACTCTAGGAGTTGTCACTAATACATCAATCCAACTTAACTAGATTCAACAGTAAAATTCTAGGATTGATGCAGTACAACATCTTCTTAGTTAAGTACAAATAGGGGAGTGACCCCTAACTTACCTCTCAAGTACTCAAACTTGTCCTTAGGTAGAAGCTTAGTAAAAATATCAGCAATTTGTTCCCTAGTTAGAATGTATTCCTGTATGTGTGAAAATTGTACCTGATCTGTAGACACAACACTCAGTAAAACATTAGAGGTTAGCAAAAATCAAAATCGTGCAAAATTGAAATCTAATCTAACCAAGCGATTTACTGCCTTCTAGTAGGTGCGAGATTAATGTTCTCAGATTATTATCGAGATCAGTGACCTAGACGACACCTAAATGAAAGATTTGAATGCAATTGATCTAGATATGAGATTGAATGCAATTATTCTATATTTTTGATATTTTCTATGCAATAATAATTGTAAAAACTGATATGAAATCTATGCTAAATGAAATTGATATGCTATGAATGCTATTGAAAATTGATATGCTATGAATCTAACAATGATATGTAATATGAATGCAAAAATAAGATTGATCTCACAAAGATGTCGATTCGCAAGAGCTTTGATTCTTCAATTTCAATTCTCCAGCGTGATTGTGCAAAATATGAGATGATTTGTGAAGAGCTAAAGCCTTAATTTATAGAAATCCAGGGCTTTGGAGGTGCATGGGAAAAAGCCATAAATCACTCAAATAACTCAACTTGATTTTTGAGTTATTTTTAAATAAAAGATAATTAACTCACAAAAATATGCAAAAGCTAAGTTTTAACTCAAAATAGAGTTTAGTTTTAATTGATAATTGATAGTTGTCTGCTTTTATAATTGTGCATGTTTTATTTATGAATTAATTTAATAATAAAGTGATTTATTTCCAACTTAACTGCTTTTAAAAATAAAATAATTGATTTATGGGTTAATCAATTATTTAATCAAATTTTTATTAAAAACTATATTATTAAATAATGACAACTTGCTTTAATTAATTAAATAAGAATTTAATCAATTATTCATATGATATTAGATTTATTGTCAAAATTAAATAATACAATTAATAATAGATATAATTAAATTTAATTACACAATTAAGTGGCAAATATTAAATCTAATTAATTAAATATGAAAATATTCAATTAATCAAACTTTAGGATAAATGTGATTTATTGCCAAATAATTATAAAATTAAAGATAATTAAGATAATTAGGAATATTACTAGGAATATTCCCCGATGCAAAATTTAAGATAATCAATTAGATTTGATGATGTTTAGATGTGCTTTAGATTAGGACTTTGATGTCAATTTCATATGATTTGATGATATAGGAGGTTAATGAACTTATAGCCCATTTTTAGGGTATTACATTTTGCCCCTCTTTGAATTACTGTGCGAAGTGCAGTGGTTCAAAGATAGTCTGTGTTTGATAAAGATATGAAACTGATTCAAAAGATAAACCGATCTCAAGATAGAAACCGATTGAAAGATATTGAGATAGGAGTTGATTGATATTGAATTAAGATGGAGATAATAGGTCTTGAATGACCAAAGTTAATGTTCACTGTAGCAGCAAATGAACCTATGATTGCGAAAAAGTGTCAAAATGCCTGATTCTGAACCTTAGGATTGATAAGAAGTGAGTGACCCGTTCTAGACTCGATTGTCTTAGCAGAACTAGCAAGTATCACATCCAAACCCTTCAGTTGTCGAAGAACCAAGGAAAGAACACTATGATCTGATGGTTGCAAAAACTGATACAGTTTACAAGATTAGGAGAATACCAAATTGATATGGATCTTGATGAATCTAATATGCCCCAAGTGATGATAGATTTGCCCCGAGTGATGAGGACTTTTGATGAATCAGCGACTAGACGTGATTGTTGTCTTGATCACTGATGAAAGATATTGATAGATTTGATCTATAGAATTTGATTTACAGACTTTGAATGATGTGCAATACCATGCCCCCTTCGGGATTAAAATTGAAATCTGACAAGAAAAGTCAGCGTTATAGTTTAGAAGCATGTTAATTGATTTGAGAAGTGTGGTGAAACACATTCAAGAACACATTCTACATCGTTGGAAGGTCCCAAAAGACCAAGTTTGACTAGGTTTGACCATGAGTTGACCATGGTTAACCAAGTTGAAATTTTGATAGTTTGATGTTAGATAATCAGTTAAGTTGAATACTAGATTTCTGTGATGATTGAAGGTCGATTATGCAAGCAGTTAATAAGATAAATGATCTCAAATTTCAATTTTAATCCCGAAAAAGGATTCTACTTGCTGTTTCATTGGAGGAACCTTCGTGTGAGATTCAGCTCTTATTAGACTAGAAGATGCGATTTGAAGAATCGTTTAAGCATTGGAGTTTGTTTAATCATTGTGAGATCATGCAACATGCAAAATGAAATGAGACATGCAAAATGAAATGCAACCTAAGACCGAGGACCTAGTCACTGATCATATGTCGATTTGTTATCATCATTGAACTTTTAGGTAACCGGATAAATCAATACAATACCCACTAGCTACGAAACCATAGACATATGAATATTGATTTGTAACACTCAAGAACCAATACAACATCCCTTGGCTAGGCAACCATGGACATATGAATATTGATTTTGTTTTCGGAATGTCAGATTAGATATAAGCATCAAAGCATAAACGCTAGGATGACCTGAATATCATGTCCATTTTGATATAGCAATTTGTATAAGCATCAAAACATAAATGTCGTGATGACCTGAGTACGCCTTGCGTTGCAAACACATCAAACAATCAAAAGATCATTCTAAATCCAATGTGAATTACCCGTAGTGACCCTTTATCGTTCACCTCCTTAGGCAAGAGCGCGTTTCATAGTAGGAGAAAGAATTTACTTCAAAAATATAATAGTTAGATCAAACGTCCTTGAATTTTTTTTTGGGTATCAATGGTCGAGGTACGCATGGCCATCCAATTCGAGATAGAGGCTCTTACAGTCGGACACCATTTCAATCCAAAATTTCCAAAGTTGTTAGATTTTCACATACAAGCAGAAGACAAAGAAAAGATTATGCCCCCAGTCATCACTCTCTAAATCCTATAAAGGACATCATCGAAGAGCTCGAAGGGACACAATATGCAAAAATCTCAATGCGAATCAGTAAGCATACAAGGAGATAAAAGCATGAAAAGCACAGATTGTTTTAGTTTTTAGTTTGATTGCGTTGTTATAGATGCAAAATCCTTTTTGGAGACAAGACTGACTGACTGACTCACATGAAGCTTCAAAGGACTCTGGCTAGATATGACACATCTAAGATACATTGGAGGCCATAGGATATGACATTGATTGCCCCCAAGTTTGAACATTGATAGGATACAGATGCACAAGTTGATTGGTGTACAAACTGACTTATTGAAAACTGGAAATGTTGAAACAAACTGGGAGATATGTACAACTAAAGCAAGACTGAAAGTTGGGAAAGACCAAGATTTTGCTAATAGATGGAGCATTTGGAACAAGTGGCGCCCGTTTGCCAGGTTTTCACCATCTTGGTAGAGATTCTATTTTTGCTACCAAGGCGCCTGTTTCCAGGTTTTCACCAAGGCACTTGTTCTTTTTTTCATTTTTTTTGTATTTTTTCATTTTTTCAATTTTTTTGAATTTTTGATATATTTTTTTATTTTTTTTGTGAATCATCAAGGCGCCTATTGCTAGGTTTTCACCAAGATGTTCATTTTTTTCAAGACTTTCTGATTTTTAAGATTTTTTCAAGACATTTACCAAGCACTGAATGTCTTCGGCGTAGAATTTCTTCAGATGGAGAATGTTGATTGGTTCTTGGAGCTATTCTCCTTCATTCATTGAGAGTTGATAGACACCAGAGCCAAAAGTAGCAGTGATAACAAAGGGACCCAGCCAATTGGGTTTGAACTTCCCCTTGCGTTCTCGATGTGATTGATTTTTAGGATTTTCTCTCAACACTAGATCACCAACCTGAAATTCTCTGTGTCTGACTTTCTTGTTGTAACCTCTAGACATTCTCTTCTGATATACTCTGAGATGATCATACGCTGCTTGTCTGCGCTCATCTAGTAGTTTCAGTTCTTGCAACCTAGACACTCTGTAGTCATCATCGGTGACAAGTCCATGCATTCTGATTTTGAGTGATGGGATTTCAACCTCAATAGGTAGTACTGCTTCAGACCCATAAACTAAAGCGAATGGTGTAGCCCCAGTAGGTGTTCTGATACTTGTTCTGATATTGATTCTGATATTTGTGCTGATATTGGTTCTGATACTTGTTCTGATATTGGTTCTGATACTGGTTCTGATACTAGTTCTGATACATGTTCTGATACTGATTCTGATACTAGTTCTGATACTTGGTATACTTGATAGCATCTTTTTCCATTTGCAAACTCCCAAGCAAGATCATATCGTGTAGTCCCAATGTCTAGCAAGGTGGAGAACAAGATGGATTGGCAAGCTGGTGGAAGAGATGGAAGATAAGAGAATGAAGGAAAATGAAGGGAAGAAATCCTCAAGGGAAAACTCCTCAAGAATACTCAAGCTAGGGAAAAATTGTCATGTAAAGCACATTTAGACAAGTAATGAAAGGCTAGCATAGGATAAGTCACAAAAGTGTAGTGCAAGAGTAGGAAAGGATGTAGTCCAAAAGAGTAGACATGTCAAGAGGCTTCATAGCACTGTGTTTTACTCTTTCTTTTTTTTTTTTATTAGATCAAGACCAAAGGGGAAAAGGATAGTGATAGGTGAAAATGAATGGAGGAAGATGGATATGAAGGCTAAACATGGAAGGAATGAAAGCAAGATCATCGTAAGATAGCTCACAAAATAGTCAAATGTTTGTGTATAGATCAACATTGTCAAGATCAAAGAGAGAAGACGGAATGGATGAAATATGTAGAAGAACTACGCATGATGCCTGATTGCCAGGTTTTCATCATAGTACTTATCCAAGGTGCCACAAGGAAGTGGTTTTCACCATAGGATGAATTTATTTCTCTTTACTTTTTCTACCAAGGTGCCTGTTTCCAGGTTTTCACCAAGGCACATTTTCAATTTTATTTTATTTTTTTTGGAAGAAGGCAAGCTTTTTAGATAGTGCTCCTTGAAAGGATAAACCATGATATGCCAAGGATTCAAATGATATGCTCAAAGATGCTAATAGGGAAAGGGAGATGGAAGAGAAAAATGGAGGATAAGGTTTTATGTAAAGCGAGTGAGGTTGGAAGATAGGAGGAAAAGGCAAATGAGGAAAAAGGATAGAAGGTAGAAGGTTAATGAATGGAAGGATTGTGACAGGGTAGATGGAAAGGAAGGCAAGATCAATGTAAACACACACCTTGAAGGGTGGCGAGAGGGTGGAGGAAACGTGAATGAAGAAATACGTGAAGGAATATGGCGAATGGATAGCAGAGGTTGAGGTTTGGGCGCATGAAATGGAAGAATATTTTTGGAACGAGATTTAGTGGAAGCCTTTGGAAGCTTGAATGTCAATTTTAATTTTGGTTCAACACCAGATTCTTTCAAGAGAGACTTTGGAATCCATATTGTCGTAGGCTTTTTATTTCCTTTTGATGATTTAGAGATAATATCTTCAATGATGGATTTGGGAACCCATACTTGTCTTGTAGTTTTTTTCTTAGATATCTCTTTTGACTTTATGTTTCCATGTCTATTAGAGGAGACATGGTGATCTTTTTTTGATGGATTCTTGTATTGCTTCTTTTTCTTGTATTGAACATTCAAGTGACTTCCAAAAGACTTGGGATTTGTGGAAGAGGGAGGAGGATATGACTGGTTTAGATGGGTGGGTGGATGAAAAGGATTCAAGGGTATGCATCTATGTTGATCTTGAGGAAAGATGGGAGATGGAGGTATGTAAGGACCCAAGATGGATGGAAAATTAGGAGAGTTAGAAGGGGAAAGTGAAGGGACATAAGGACCCAAGATGGAAGGAAGGCGTGAAGATCTTTGTAGTGGTGGAAGAGGTCCAAGGATGGAAGTAGAAGACACAAAAGGATAATCAATAAGTTCATCAGCATCTATATGACAACCAAGGATATAAACATCTTTAGAGTGAGCATTAGAATTTTCAATAGAATCATGGACATCTTGAATATGAGCACCTTCTTTGATAGGATTGTTCAAAGCTTGCAAAGACTTAGGAAGAGTAGAAAGTGGAAGTGAACATGGAGTGGTAGAATAAGAAGATGGAAGACTTTGATCTTGACAAGGATCTTTGGATAGCACCAGCGCATAATTTGTCTCTTGATTTTCAATAGGCTTAACATTGGAAGTAACAACACTATTTTTACCAACCTTAATGGAAGTATCATCTTTGGAAAGTGCAAGTGCAGTAAGGTTATTTTGATTGTCAATAAGCTCAACAGTGTAAGTAGTAGCTTGATCTTGCTTAGGCGAAGACTTAAGACATGGTGGAATGCATGAAAAAGGGTGTACAGGATCAAAAGAACCATGAAGCGGATAAGAGACATCGGGAAAAGGAGTGGATGAAATGGAGGCTTCTTGATCTTGATCTTTCTTTATGTTCTTTTCTTCATCATTTTTAGAATCCTCTTGACATGGAGCCACTTCTAAGGACAAGGAAGCATGTTGGGATTGTATGGATGACTTTGGAAAAGATGATGGAGGACTAGCTAAAGTAGGGATTATAGCATATGAAGGCTTAGGCTCTTTAGGTTTATCATTATTGAAAGTATTTGCAGCCAAGTGAAGGTTAGCTTGAGTATCTTTAAGAGGTAGCCCTAGAGGATAACTATAGGGAACCACATGAAAAGTATCAGGGCTTGTGTCAGATGAAGGTTCTGTGAAAGATTTGAAAGACTCAGAAGCTTTAAGAAATGTATGGGTATTGGAGGAAGTAGGGGATGGAAGGGAACCATCACAAGACAAAGGTCCAACATTAACATGATCTTCCTTGAGAGTGTAATCTTTATTTTCAGCCTGAGAGTTCTTAGAGGAGACATCCTTATAGTATGCATGTTTATAATCAGCGTGGTAAACTTTCTCTTCCTCAAGTGAAATAGATGGATCATCTAGGTATTGTGCATAGAAATCATCAAAGTCTCTTTCATAATCAGAATCATATGGATCACCCTCATGATCTATCCAATGTGACGGCCCATTTGTAGTAAGCAGGAATGGACGATGAGGAGGACTCTTAGGAACAGAGGTGTCATAGGTATCATTACATTGTCTGTCGTCATAGTCATCATAGTCTTCAAAGCTAGATGTGTCACTCTCTATGGAAGAGGTATCATATTTCTCAAATTTTTTTCGAGGGCATGGTGACATGTACAAGTCTTTATCAAATGGAAAAGAGTATAGAGATTCCATGGAGAACTTTTTAGATTCCTTCTCTTTCTTAAGATTGTTAAGTTCAACTTGCATAGCTTGCAGCTGCTTCATCATAGCGGTGATTAGAGCTTCTTCCTCATGTGTACTAATTCTTTGAGACATGTGTACTGATTCTCAATAGCTATTGCTCTATTCCTGACACAATGATATTTTTGATAGATTTTGGAACTAGGCTGGAAACATTGGATATCTTGCAATTTGACAATTTCTGACAACTCTCTCAAATTTTTCCAAATGACAGTTGACAAAACTCGTACGACAGTTGCTAACAGGTTTTTGACTTCCTTGGATTTGCTGGTTTGAAAACTCGTACGACTCTGGGTTCTCAATCATATGACATATGGGCGATACTGAAATGACATTTTGACAAAAAGTCATACAACTTTTGACTTCTTGAAATGACTTTTGACTCCAGAAAGAACTTTACGTCAATTTTTGCAAAATTTAAGGTCTTCAGTTCTGGTTTGTTTGCAAATTCTACTGTCCAAATTTTGAAGGTTATACCAGATTTGATCATTTTTAATAGCCAAGTAAATAAATAAGTACGCAGAACAGCAAGCAAGTGATTCCAAGCACGTCTGAAAACAATGAACAAGGGCAAAAGCAACCTTGCACATGAACAATCAAGTGACCAAATTGTGCTAATCCCTGAGAGTACTAATTGTGTATGTTCTGAAAAGTTTTGCAATAACACACATATACCTGAGAATGAAAAATTGGCCTCTCTAGGGTTTTTAGTAATGGTTTGACTCTGTAACTTTTATGATTCAAAGGGGTGAACTCCAATCCCGGCGCACCAAGGTTTTGACACAGTCTGAGAACTTAATCTTCAAGAGCTGCTAGGGAGATCTGACAACCCAACAATGAACCATACCCATGGAGATTTCTTCCACAAGGACATTTATATAGCGGCTGTCACTACCATGGCGAAAATGGCTATGACCGCTTGAGGTTTCGTCAACGCAGTTTGCCCTGTGAAGGGATTGTCCGCTACGGTTAACCCTCTCTAAAGATGACTCACAGATTTATACCACAAGGGGACTTGGCTCTAGATTCAAGGTTTTGACACCTCTTCACTTTTAACCCAAACAAAACAAGCAGATTAATCCGACACACTAAGACAAAGTTTTGTTCCACCAAGGTCTATGATATCAACTCCACGTGATCTATCAACCTCTCTGGGGAGAGAATGTATCAATCAATAAGAGAAGACACACTAACCAATTTTGATTCACCAAAGCTTGTGATATCAACCCTACATGATCTATCAACCTCTCCGGAGAGAGAATGTGTCGATCAATAAGAGAAGATGCACTAACCAAGTTGAATGTAAAATGCACTAAGTATCCTCCCTACCTACAAGGATTCTATCATCAAGAAGGATTTTTCTAGGAATCCAATCTTTCAAGAATCACGAATAGTGTTCATAGGGCCTAATTACTATGTGAGCACAGATATATTCCCGAAAGTAAATCTACCAAAAGTACCCAAAAAGTAGAAAGAGGAACACTTAAAGCTTAAAGCGAATATGAGATGAGTCCACAAGGTGGAACACTTAACACCTCACACAAGCTGAAAATGAGTCCCCAACTTATAAAATAAGTGAGTTCCTAAAAGCACAAAAGGGTTGCCAAGTGGAACACTTAACGCTTCTGTCCTGTTGACCCCTCCCCTTTATGGCGCTGAGATTGCAACCACGGGGCAGAAATGAGGGGCCGGTGGATTAGCGAGTCCAATAACCCAAGATAGCAATCAAGATCAATCACAAGTATTCTAAGACTACTTAATGAATCCTTAAGGGTTCACAACCTAGTATCAATTATGCAAGTGTGTAGAAATAGATCAAAAGCATGAAAAGATGCACACAAGCTTGACACATAAGAGATTTATTTTAAGTCCCAAATCAAAATATTATTAGATGAAGGAGAATACCTGGGATCCTTGCAACGTGCTTAGTAGATTTTACTTGATTTTTAGCAATTTTTGTTGAGCTTTTCCATGCAAGCAAGTGACGAACTCTCCAACAAGCAAACAAGCAAACAAGATATGCAAAATATATTCAACTTATGAAAACCATAGGGTTAGCTCTAAAAATCAATTATTATCAGTAATAATAACCAGCAATCAACCCAAATGACAACTCATATCATTCATTGAACCATGTAAAAAAATAAGTGCATACCCATCACAAAACTTTATTTTTTTTGCTGCATTTGACCTAGTCAACAAGATATAATTTTTTTGATATGATTTTGGCCACAAAAATAGAAATTCAGAATAGAGACCCCTACTAAAAAACAGAGAGATTTCCAAAAATGTAAAAATTTTAGAAAAATCTCTTCATTTGTGCCCTAGAGACCCATTTTATCAAAATAGACCAGTTTTTGTAAATTGACTATTTGAGCTATGATAGCATGTCCAAATTTAAAACACAAAGAATAGATCCCCTATAAAATTTAAAGAGATTTCCGAAAATATAAAAATTTCTAAAAAATATGTTGATTTACGTCAGATATTAATTTTTTCTGGAATTTTAAGAAAAAATTATTAAAAATACAAAACATCTCATAAAATTCTAAATTTTTTATTGTAGCTTCCTTGTCATGTCATTAACTTGCAAAAAACATTTCAAACCAAAATTCCAAGCCGTTTGGGAGATAAAATTAAATCTTTGAAACTTTGGGGTTTTAGCTCCCAAAAAAATCAAAACCAACATGCAAAGGTGGGTTGCCCCACGGTGGGCGCCAGAAATGTGTGTGTGAAAATTGTACTTGATCTGTAAACACAACACTTAGTAAAACATTAGAGGTTAGCAAAAATCAAAATCGTACAAAATTGAAATCTAATCTAACCAAGCGATTTACTGTCTTCTAGTAGGTGCGAGATTAATGTTCTCAGATTATTATTGAGATCAGTGACCTAGACGACACCTAAATGAAGTATTTGAATGCAATTAATCTAGATATGAGATTGAATGCAATTATTCTATATTTTTGATATTTTCTATGCAATAATAATTTTAAAAACTGATATGAAATCTATGCTAAATGAAATTGATATGCTATGAATGCTATTGAAAATTGATATGCTATGAATCTAACAATGATATGTAATATGAATGCAAAAATAAGATTGATCTCACAAAGATGTCGATTCGCAAGAGCTTTGATTCTTCAATTTCAATTCTCCAGCGTGATTGTGCAAAATATGAGATGATTTGTGAAGAGCTAAAGCCTTAATTTATAGAAATCCAGGGCTTTGGAGGTGCATGGGAAAAAGCCATAAATCACTCAAATAACTCAACTTGATTTTTGAGTTATTTTTAAATAAAAGATAATTAACTCACAAAAACATGCAAAAGCTAAGTTTTAACTCAAAATAGAGTTTAGCTTTAATTGATAATTGATAGTTGTCTGCTTTTATGATTGTGCATGTTTTATTTATGAATTAATTTAATAATAAAGTGATTTATTTCCAACTTAACTGCTTTTAAAAATAAAACAATTGATTTATGGGTTAATCAATTATTTAATCAAATTTTTATTAAAAACTATATTATTAAATAATGACAACTTGCTTTAATTAATTAAATAAGAATTTAATCAATTATTCATATGATATTAGATTTATTGTCAAAATTAAATAATACAATTAATAATAGATATAATTAAATTTAATTACACAATTAAGTGGCAAATATTAAATCTAATTAATTAAATATGAAAATATTCAATTAATCAAACTTTAGGATAAATGTGATTTATTGTCAAATAATTATAAAATTAAAGATAATTAAGATAATTAGGAATATTCCCTGATGCAAAATTTAAGATAATCAATTAGATTTGATGATGTTTAGATGTGCCTTAGATTAGGACTTTGATGTCGATTTCATATGATTTGATGATATAGGAGGTTAATGAACTTATAGCCCATTTTTAGGGTATTACAATTCCAACCTGACCTCTTTCTCCTGAACTTGTTCTCTAATAAAATGATACTTTATAACAATATGTTTAGTCTTAGAGTGCATCACTAGATCCTTAGAAATGTTTATAGCACTAGTATTATCACAGTGAATAAAAACATGTTCAGTCACCTTTTCTTGTATACCTTCAAGTAGTTGTTTAATCCATACCACTTGAGCACAATTGATAGAAACAACAACATATTCAGCTTCGGCAGTAGATTGTGAAATACAATTATGCTTCTTACTTGTCCAAGCAACAAGTCTTTCACCCAAGAAAAATGCTCCACTGCTTGTACTTTTCCCATCATCCACATTTCCAGCTCAATCAACATCAGTATAAACACTTACTAAAAAAACTCCTTTGTAACCATACCAAATTCCATAATCTATTGTTCCTCTTAAACATTTGAATATCCTCTTTACTACAGTCAAGTGTGTTTCCTTAGGATTTTATGAAAATCTTGCAACCAAACCAACTTTGTGTAATATCCAGTCTACTATGCACAACATATGGTAGCTTTCCAATCATAGTTCGGTACATAGTCTGATCAACTTAATCATATTCATCATCCTTAGATATTTTGCAACCTGTAACCATTGGGGTTTCAACATTTTGATTCCTCAAGTCCAAAAGTCTTCAATATCTCTTTGATGTATTTAGACTGACAACTGATGTAGATACCTTTATCAAGTTGTGAAAATTTCAAGCCAATGAAGTGTTTTATCTCACCTATCATTGACATTTCAAATTCCTTTCTCATTTTTTCAACAAATTATCTACTTAATTCATCATTACCTCCAAATATTATATCATTAACAAAAATTTCAACAAGTAGTAACTTATTTTCTTCATCAACCTTTAGATAAAAATTGTTGTTGTCACTTGTTCTGACAAATCCAATCTTTATAAGATATGAGTGTAGTCTCTTATACCATGCTCTAAGTGCTTGTTTCAATCTATACAGTGTCTTCTTCAATTTGTAAACCAAATCTTGTCCATCATTCTTCTCAAAACCTTCAGGTTGTTCAATATAAAACTCCTCTTCTAGTATACCATTCAGAAAAGCATATTCACATCCATTTGATAAACCTTTAATTTCTTGTAAGATGTATAAGAAAGTAGTATCCTTACTCCTTATAATATAGAAATATGTGCAAAGGTCTCACCATAATCCAATCCTTCCTCTTATGCATATCCTTTGCAAATAAGTCTTGTCTTGTTTCTCACTTCTCTTGTTTCATCCATTTTATTTCTAAATACCCATTTAGTTATAATCACATTATTATCTATTGTTTGGGGAACTAGAGTCCAAGTTTCATTCTTCTCTATCTTTTCTCTCTTCTCTCATTTCATTTAACCAATCATCATCTTTCAGTGCATCCTTAATAGTTCTAGGCTCAAACTTAGAAAGTAAGTAGGTGCTCTCTCTATCTTTCCCTCTAGTTAATACTCCAACATTCTTATCTGCAATTATTTCCTCAGGAGAGTGATTTAACTTAACATACATTGGTAAGGTAGGCTCAGATCTCTATTCCTGAGCTTCATTCCAAACAGGTGTACCATCATTTTCTTTTTCCTTTTGTCTTTATTCATTCTATTCAACATGTTTATCTTCCATCACCATTTGCATATATGTTATCCCATTGTAATATTTAGGTTTCCTCTTGCTTTCTTCATTATTTTCATCAAAGAACTCAACCACTTTTATATTGTCACTCTCAATGATCTTATTTTTCCTCTTGTTTAAACACTTGTAAAGTTTACTCTTAGATAAATACCCCAAAATATTCCATCATCACTTTTAGCTTCAAACATTCCTATGTTTTCATCCTTCTTAATAAAGCATCTACTACCAAATATTTTGAAATAACTTACATTAGGAGTGTGTCCATACCATAGTTCATAAGGTGTCTTTCCTATTCCTTTCTTGATAAAAACTATGTTCAAAGTGTATACATTAGTGTTAACAGCTTCTCTCCAAAACATTTATGCAACACCCTTTTGTATCATCAAAGTCCTAGCACATTCAACCTGCACTAACCTATTTCCTCTTTCAACAATTCTATTATGTTTTGGTGTCCTAAGATTAGACATTTGTCTTTTAATCCCTTCTTCTTCACAATAGGAAACAAATTCATTTGATGTAAATTTTCACCTCTATTTGACCTTAAGTATTTTAAGCTCCTACCGGTTTCCTTTTCCGCTCTTGCTTTGTAAATATTGAACATATGAAAAGATTTTGATTTCTCTTTAAGAAGCACAATCCACATCATCCTTGAACAGTTGTAAATGAAAAACATAAAGTAATTGTCTCCATAATAACTTTGAGTTCTCATAGGACCGTATAAATCAGTATGCACCAAATCAAGTATATTCTCATATGCATAGCCTTTATATACTATTGAATGTAGAACTAGTAAGCTTCCCAAATTGAAAATCTTTTAAAAAAACATTATCAAGTTTTACAAGGTAGGGAAGACCTCTAACTACTTTCTTTTTACTAACTTTGATCAAGTTATCAGAATTAACATGACAAAACCTCTTATGCCATAACCAACTGTCTTCTACCTTTCCAATCAAACATTTCTTAACAGATGGATTCAAGTAGAATAATTTACCTCTTGTTAATTCTCTAGTAGTAATCATATTTCCTTGTTTTTTCTTTATCTTACATATTCCTTCACTTAATTCTATATCAAATCTTTTTTTATTTAGTTGAGAAACACTCAATCAGTTGTAGTTTAGTCTTGATACCCAATAGACATCATCACAGTTTTTAGTGTCCTTCGGTGCTATAATGCCTTTACCTTTTACCATACAGGGGATGTAATTACCAAACTTAACTGATCCTCCATTAAATTATTCAAGCTCAATGAATTTTCTCCTATCACCGGTCATGTAATGTGTGCAACCACTATCAATAATCCAAGTCTCACTCCTGTTCATAGTTGATATCACTCCAATCTCACTACCTTCTATCTTGTCTTCCTTCACAGCAACAAAGATAATCTCCTTAGCATCATTATCATTTGTTTCATCATCTGTAACACCTTCCTCAACTAGATAACATATTTTATTTCCTTTATCCTTATATCTCTTGTTCTTTTCTTTCTTATTGTTCCTAGGGTACCTTGATGTAATATGTCCAATCTTACTACATGTAAAACATTTAAAGGGTAATTTTCCTTTATAATTTCCCTCTCCTCTAGGTAACCTTCTAGAAAACAAAGCCTCCAATTCCTCTCATTCTTTTTCCTTAGAAATGATATCATCAATATTACTTCCATAAGATACTAAAGTAGTTTGACTAGTAGGCTTAGAATTCCTTCTAGAGTTTAGATAGGCCTTAAATGTTGCATCAGTTCTAGGCACGCTATTATTATAATTTCTCAAATCAAAGGTGGTTAACTTTCCAACCAAATAATCAATAGTAACCGTTATAGTCCCTAAAGACCTTACTTCTTGTATAGTAGAAACTCTAACTGCATAATGTGGAAATAAATTTCTTAGGATTTTTCTTACCACATCATCTTCAGTGATGGATCTCCTAGCCCCTCTGATTGCATACAAAACCTCCTTGATTCTATGAATATATTTCTCAATGTTCTCTCCTTCAGTCATCCTCATGTCATCAAATTTTCTCTTTAAGTTATCTACCTTATCTTTTTGCACATATGAATCTCCTCCATAGACTATTTTCAGCTTCTCCCACATATCATAAGTAATGTCAAGGTCTTGCACATTGATATAATCTACATCTGATAAGGTACTTCCTATTGCTTCCATAGTTGTAGTGTGCTCTTGTTTTTCCCTCAATTGTTCAACAAACATGGTTCCATTAGGAAGAACATATCTTGTATTCACATGATCCCAGTACTGATCACCCATTCCTTTTAGGTACAACTTCATCCTTCCATGCCATACTGTGTAACTATCCTTGTTAAACTTAGGACCTTCCTTTTTCATCATATTGTCAAGATCTTTACCTCAAGCTATTAAAATTTGTCTTCGAGGACCAAATCTCTGATACCTATTGTTAACCTTACTATGATGAGATTACTAAGAGTGGGGGGTGAATCAGTAATCTACTGATTTTAACATTTAAACACTTTTCACTTAACCAATAAAGAAGAAACTCAACAATCAAATATAAATGTGCAACCAAAAAATATCCAACACAAAGACACAAGATTTTTGGTATCTTGGAAACCCAAATCAGGGAAAAAATACAGTGGGGATGGCACCCACAAATTTGTATTCTTCTGAAGTATGCCCTATGAAAGGCTTTTCCCTATGAAAGACATTTACATATACATGAAAAAATGTAACCTTGTGTGAGGATTTACCTAAAGCTCATAAAAATCTTGTACCTTGTGAGAGTTATCCTTGTAAGAGAACTTAGAACACTTATTATAGTGCCACCATACATGATTTACAATATAATGAAGATCTATCAGGATCTACCTCACTTGAGGATTTCCAATACTCTATTGTAGGTGTTAGGAAACAACAGGTAAGAATGATCTATGAAATAGAAACCTCCTTTTCTTGATCATATACTCTCTAGCTCAAAAAAATTTCTTCACATTCTTCTCTAACACTTAGCTAGACTACACCTTCTACCTCTTCTTCCTTCTTCACTGACACATGATCAACAACCCATTCACCATCTATTCTTTTTCCAGCTTATACTGCTTTCCTTTTCTCTTAGATTTCCACCGCCATAGAAAACCCTAAAATGTAATACCTTTTCAATCTGACCATACAATTGGATTCATATCACATATCTCCATGTCCAATTTGAAATTCACTGACTGCAGCTTTTCATTTTTGGATTTAATTAAGAAATTAAATTATTTCATCAAGTATTTTCCTTCTTGACCAATCAGCTTGCTCAAATCATATTTACATGCTCATTTCAATGATATAACTATTAAAAAATTGTTTTCAGTTGTTCATGCACATTCTCCAATGAATTTTGACAAATAACATTTGAATATAACAATAATTTAACTCACCAATACCTATCAAACCGTTAGCTGCTTAGAAACTTAACATTTTTCAAATATCACTTTTTATCCTTTGAAATATCTCATATATTTTCTCAAAATTAATCACGGTTGTAGGATTAGCATCTAGCAGCTTTAGGTAACCTCTAGAAAATAAGTGAACACCAAAACAATCAAACACATAACCATAATGATAAAATCATCATATTCCTATTAATTGTTGTCTTAACAATTTCACTATCTTTGATCAGCTTCGCTAAATTTGTCTCACTAGTCATCACAAACTATTAAGATTTTACATGTAGCATCCAAACATGTTTCAAAAAACTTATGTAGAACAACACCTCAACATATTACCATTCACATGATGTATTCTATGATCATCATCGACATCTCATAAAGTTAATAGTTGACATTAATGACTATAAGAATTTGCCTAAGGCAAAGAATAAAATGCCAAGTTCTAGAAGCTCAAGAGATAACACAAGAGAGACAAGATGATATGATCAAATGAATAATTCAATAATGATTAATAATCAAATAGAATGCATTAATTAAAAAGTAGGAGTGCATGAATATATAGGCAATCTGATAAGACTACATGATAAGAAGATGATAAACTATCAACCACACTAGGTGGAATCACATGTCCACCAAAGGTGGATCATCCTCCATTGTACATCAAATCATGTGCAACATGTGCAACAATGAGAGGATGATAATGTGATAAGAGCACTAAAGGTGGATCTCACACACAAAGAGGTATGAGATGACAACTATCGCCATGTAAAGTGGAATTTCTCTTAACTATATGCTAAAATGGAATGAAAACTCATAGGTGTCTCAAAGATAACTAATATGAAAATGCATTATCCTAAGTAAAGTGTAATTAGTAAATATTTAATTACACCAACACTCCCCTTAAGTGAAACTTAGGGAAATGCACTTAAGCTCACAATGTTGTATGACAATGCATGATGAGTCCCAGCTACTAGGCTAGGTTAGGTACCCATGTACAATATGAAAGAGAAATGCAATCTCTCATAAAGTGGAGAAAGAGGGAAAACCTCGTGGGAAACACCCCTGCCCCCAAAAAAAATAAAAATAAAATAAAATAGAGATGAAAAAACAAGATGCATGGATGGATGGAGTAATCGGGACCCCCCCATTATGACTACATCATGTATATATGTAATAAAGAATCTCCCAAAGGAACGAAACAAGGATAAATGATATCCCCACCATAATGAATAATCTACTCCAAGGATGGTGAGTGCTTGAGGGAAAAACATAGTCCAGTGCCTACAAACAACATTTCTCCTCTTAGGAAAAAGATAGACCAAGTAAAGATGCAAGAAGGCTTCCCATTGTGGATAGGAAGAAGGAAGGGGAATCCAAATGAAGTATGATGTCATTGAAGTATTCCCAAGTGTTTCCATGTCCTTGGTTTATGAAGATGCCACGAACCAATTAGGAACAAGCCCAATAGAAGGTGGCAAACAAGGAACCAATGGTGACTAATCCATGTAATAATTTGGATCAAACTCCAAAGATAAAGATGCCTCCTCAAATGAAGAAGTAGGAGGAGAAGAAAAGAAGCCCCCCCTCAATGTAGAATGAACACCCATGATAGATGTACGTGGACCAATGTAGAAACTGCACCAAGAAAATTGAATGATGTTCCTCCCCTTAGGAAGAAACAATTCCATAGGTGTATCAATGAATCCTCCCCAATCTCTAGGAATAATCCTCAAAATGTATGATATATCAAGAAACTGAATAGAAATCTCCAACACATGAGAATGATCAACCTAAACCATGAAATGTGATATCTCAAGTGAAGTTTGAGACTTATGAAAACCAATCTCCAAAGACCCAAATGTCTTCTCTACAGTTAAAGAGACCTCCTCCAAATTTTGTATCAAAGGATCCACAATCATGTCAATCTTAAAAGAAGAATCAAGTGGAGAGTGGAGAGTCAAGATGAGGGTCAGAGTGTTCCCTCGCAACAACTGAAGAAGGATCATCCTCAACAAAGAGAAGATGAATGTCATCAATGTTGTCTCCCAAATCTACAATGTCTGTCAAGTAGTCTATTAATATGATTTAGAACAATAGAGAGGGGGGATGAATCAGTTGTTCTCAGGTCCTGATGTATAAAATAAATTTTCTTTAAATCATATCAAGCAACCAAAACAAACTTGGTCATCACTGATTTAATAATAGAAACATATAACTCAGCAGTCCACTACCCAGCTATATCTAACTTGTAAATCACAGAAATATTCAAACCCAAAACATTCACACAAGTATTGACACCAAGATTTATAGTGGAAACCCAATATGGGAAAAACCACTTTGTAACATGCTACTATTATTTTCACTCTTCTGAAGTGAGCTCGGTTAAAAGCCAACCCTATCAAAGGTTACAATACACACTGTCAAGTGTGACCCGGTTAAAGGATTTCAATCACCCTGTTAAAAGTGAGCCTTGTCAAAGGACTTACACTCCATTAGAATGCAACCTTGTTCAAAGGATTTAACATATGACTGTTAGGTCAACCTCTATTAAAAGGATTTTGACTGTTACAATGGTTAGAAAGTAGCAATAGTATTGATCTGAAAACATACATCTCACTTTGCAAATATCAGATCCAATTCCATACACAAATTTTGGTTTACTGACTTTGAAACTTTTCCATCTCCACTTCTAATCTGCTTGAAACTTTCCTTCAAGAAATCACCACACTTTTCCTTCAGCCTTTTCACTTATACAATCAATAAAACTTTACTATTCTTCCAGCATCTACTTCACCCATGGATCCACATACGTAATGCTTCAGTTCCCTTAATACTTTCCTCTATTAGGTTAACTTTTCTTTTTTCGCTTAATCTCCTTCGTAGATCTTAGGGTTAGGTCAAATACATTGAATCTACCCGATTCATGTTCTTTGTCTCCTCTTCTAGAATCATCTTAAATTTCATAAAGATTTACAATAAAATGTTTTACAAAGCATTAAATGCTTCCATACAATCAATAAATAAAGTCAACACGTTTTACATAATCCAAGAATTCAACAATGTCGGCTCCAAATCTAAATTCTCTTCAAATATAAAATTGCTGATGCTCGGTCAATACTGTGATCATCCACTCAGTCTCCATGTAAAATGCTCGGTCACTACTAAAACTATTTCCTCAGAAAATACTATCTTCCTCAGCAATTTACTGATACTCGATCGACACTAGATTTTTGCTCGACATCTACTAACTCAATCGACTCTATCATAACTCGGCTTAAACATGATTTCTTCATTTTTGCTTGATTAAGCCTACCAGTTTAGTCTTCAATCTTACTAAGATAAATAATACATTGTCTCATCATTGTACAACATAATCAAGTATACTTTGTAGTATCAAGATAACTCAACCTTTCCTTAGGTGCTATTGTTACCAACCTTTCTTTCCCTTCTCACCATAGATATAGTACTTTCCTAAGTAGCAATAGTTTTACCAGTTAAGGTTTGACATCAATGAAAATACAACAATTATTTCAATTGCAGTTACTAACAATCTCCCTCTTTGGCATTGATGGCAACACCATATGATATCACCTGAATAACACATGGATTACCAACCAATCTAGAAACTTATCTATCCATCAAAGAAAATTTATAATATCCTTAGCTTCATTCTGATTTAGAATCAGTAAATCTCACTTCTATGACTGTTAGAAGTATCTGGATCTCCCTCTATCCTGATCTTTCATTTCAGTTCATCATCTCCCTTACTTTCAGTGTCATGTGTTATAGTATCATTTCAGTTCAATCTCCCTCTTTGACAAAAATGCCAAAGCAGCAACTCAAACATACATCCAATAGATGTAGATATATTTGTTTAGCACATTTTTTCTCCCTCTATCATCTTGCTTATGACGGATTTTTTATCTTTGCTTCTTCTTCACAGCTCTAGGACAGTCCTAAAGTGTGACAATCTTCTGCATCAATGTGTCAAATGTTCTATTGTAGCATATTTGATGCAGTGCTCCTAGCTTGGCTAGGCAGCCTCAGTTAGGGGAAGGACCCCTAATTGACTTCTCAAGTACTCATGAGCTTCTTTAGGTAAAGCTTTAGTGAATATGTCTACCAATTGTTCTTTTGTATTCACATATTCCATTCAGACTTCCTTGTCTTGTACCAATTCCCTCAAATAGTGATACTTGATTGCTATGTGCTTGGTCTTAGTGTGCATTACTGGATTCTTAAAAATATTTATAGCACTTGTGTTGTCACAGAAAATAACAACAGGTTCAGTGATTTCTTCTTTCATGCCTATCAGCAACTATTTTATCCATATCAAATTTGAACAGTTTACTACAGCAGCAACATACTCGGCTTCAGCAGTAGATTGGGAAATGCAATTTTGTTTCTTGCTTGTCCAGGAGACTAATCTATGTCCAAGAAAGAAAGCTCCACCACTAGTGCTCTTTCTATCATCTACATTTCCTACCCAATCAGCATCAGTATATACTCTAAGTTCAAATTTGTCATTCTTCTTGTAGTATAACCCATAGTCAGCAGTTCCTTTCAAGTATCTCATGATTCTTTTCACCGCCATCATGTGTGTTTCCTTAGGATTGGCAGAGAATCTTGCCACAATCCCAATAACTAATGCAATCTTAGGTCTACTATGTACAACATACTGCAATTTTCCAATCATGGATCTATATAAAGTCTAGTTAACTTCTGCAGCATCATCATTCTTAGATAACTTTTGTCTAGTCACCATAGGAGTTCCCACTGGTCTAGCATCTTCCATTCCAAAATTTTTCAGTATTTCATTAACATACTTAGACTGTGTAATGAAAATACCTTTCTTCATCTGATATACTTGTAAACCAACAAAGAATTTGATCTCACCAAACATACTCATCTCAAATTCAGTTTGCATTTCATGTGAAAAAAATTTACACAATGCATCTTATCCACCAAAAATAATGTCATCAACAAAAATTTTGGCCAACAAAATACCTCTACCTTCTTCATCTTTCATATACAGATTGCTTGTGTCATTTGTCCTAGAAAATCCAATCTGTATCAGATAATTATGCAACCACTCATACCATGCTCTAGGAACTTATTTCAATCCATATAAAGCTTTGTTCAATTTGCATACCATGTGTCTTTTGTTTGGATCAATAAAACCTTCTGGTTGTTCTATGTAAACTTCTTCTTCCAGTATACCATTTAAAAATGTAGACTTGACATCCATTTGATATACCTTGAAATCTTTATAAGCAGCATATGCAAGCAGAGTTCTGACTCCTGCCAATCTAGCTATAGGGGCAAATGTCTCCCCATAATCAATTCCTTCTTCTTGTGTGTAGCCTTTGCATACTAGTCTAGCTTTGTTCCTAGTGATTTCACCTTTTTCATTCAACTTGTTTCAAAACACCCACTTTGTTCCTATAACATTCTTATCTGCAGGTCTTGGCACTAGAGTCCAGGTTTCATTTTTCTCAATTTGGTCAATCTCTTCATTCATTGCTTGTATCTAGTCTTCATTTTCTAATGCCTCTTTAGTTTTCTTAGGTTCAAACTCACATAGTAAGCATGTTGGATCTTTTTTCTTGCTTCTCGTCTAAATTCTAGTGTCTCTATCTCTAATTATCTGTTCAGGCTTGTGATGTCTTCTTACATATTTTGCCAAAATAAGTTTAGCATTTTCCTCTTCTATTTCATCAGGTTCCCCACCAAGATTGTCAAATTCAGCTTCTGAATGCTCGACAACCTCTTCCTGATCCTTGGCAGCATTATCTTGTAGCTCATCATGTTCTTGCTCTCTCTCAGCACTATTTTCCTAACACTCGGCATCATCTATCTATCGCTTGGCATTGCTTACCTGAGACTCGGCACCAGGTGTAGGTCTATTACCTACCTCTTCTATTTCCTCAATGTACACAAAAGATCTGTAATCTTTTGGTTCTCTTTTTCTATCAGCCCCATTTCTTTCTACATACTCATCAATTTTTACATTCACACTTTCCACAATTTTGTTAGTGTTAGAGTTCAAACACTTATAAGCTTTACTTTTTGTGGAGTAGCCTAGGAATATGCCTTCATCACTTTTAGCATCAAACTTTCCATTCCTATTGTCTTTCAATATGTAACACTTGCTTCCAAAGATTCTAAAGTATTTAACACTCGGTCCATGCCCATACCATAATTCATAGGGTGTTAGATTTGTACCTTTCTCGATATGTACCCGATTAAGAGTGTAAACAGCTATACTTATAGCTTCTTTCGAATATTTCTATGCCACATTCTTTTCAATCAATAGTGTCCTAGCATAGTCCAAAATAGATCTATTTCTTCTTTCTGCTATGCCATTCTATGGAGGCGTCCTAGGTGTAGACATCTGTCTTTTGATTCCTCTATTATTGTAAAATAGATTAAATTCATTTGATGTAAATTCTCCACCACGGTCAGATCTAAGACATTTTAGGTTCCTACCTATTTCCTTCTCAACCTTAGCCAAATACCACTTGAAAAATTGAAAAGTATTAGATTTTTCCTTTAGAAACATTACATGCATCATCCTAGTATGATCATCAACAAATAGGATAAAATATCTAGCACCACAATAACTTTGTACACCCATAGGTCCACAAAGGTCAGTATGAACCAAATCTAAAATGTGTTCAGAAGTAAAGGATTTTCTCTTGAAACTTGACTTAGTCATTTTTCCTAACTAACATTCTTTGCACATCACAGTCTCAGGTTTCTTCAATCTAGGCAGGCCTCTTACTTTCTTCTTCTTACTTATCTCTACCAGATTGTCAAAGTTAACATGACATAGCCTCTTATGCCATAACCAAATGTCATCAAGTTGTGCAAACATACATATTTCTTCAGATAGGTCAAGATAGAACAAATTACCTCTAGTCTACTCGCCACTTCCAATCAGTTCACCAATAGCATCAAATATCTTAGCTTTCTTGTGATGAAATTCCACTCGGTAACTAGTTCTATTGAGCTAAGCAACACTTAACAAATTATAATTCAATCCTTCAACCCAATAATCATTTTCACAACAGATCTTATCAGTTAGTTTAATCAATCCTTTTCCTCTAACAGGACATGGTGCATCATTACCAAATGTTACACTTTTACCTTTATAATGATGTAGGGTCTCAAACTTACTCTTGTCACCAATCATGTGATGTGAACAACCACTGTCAATAATCCATTTATCATTCTTGTTCACATAGGAAATCAATGCAATTTTCTCATCCTCATCAAATTCATCTTTCATTGCAACATAGACTACCTCAATTTCAAAATCATCACTATCAGTGTCAATCTCTTCTTCAGCAATGTAACAGGATTTCTTACCTTTTCCTTTTTAGTCTTTGTACCTTTGGTAGCCTTTTTCATCTCTTCTCTCTTTGTGTCTGTTGTTTCTTTCTTCATCTTTATCCTTCCTGTCAGGATATCTAGCAGCTATATGACCGACCTTGTTACATGAAAAACATATAATAGGGAGTTTACCTTTGTATTTTCCTTTTCCTCTACTCAGTCTTCTAGCCATAAGAGCTTCTAGATCTTCAAGATCTTCAGCAGAAGTGTCACTGTCATCTTCACTTTCACTTTCTCTTTCACTGATGCATCTTTCTTTTTCCTTCTTAGGCTTGTTTAGGACTAACTGTGACTTGAAAGTAGATTCAACATTTCCAATACTACCAATAGTGAAATTATCATAATTAGACAGTTCAAAGGCAGTTAGCTTGCCAATCAAACATTCCAAAGTAAGCACATTTGCAGAGTTACATCTAGATTCCTGAATAGCTAAGATCTTAATAGCATATATAGGATGCAGATTTCTTAACACTTTTCCAATTATGGTCTCATCATCAATAGTCCCATTTGCTCCTCTAATAGCATTCACAACCTCTTTTATTCTACCATAATATTGTGCAATGTTTTCATTTTCATTCATTCTCATTTCATCAAAATTACCTCTGAGACTCGACTTTAGCTTTCAGTACATATAGATCACCACCATAGATCTTTGCAAGAGTGTCCCACATATCTTTAGCAGTTGTGCAATCCTTAATGTCCTCAAATTCTGGATAGCTTAGGGCAGATGCAATTTCCAGCATTGCCTGATTGTGTTCTTGCTTGGCTCTCATTTCCTCAGTAGTCAAAGGTGCAACAGGTGTGACATAGTCATGCTCAATGTAGTACTTTGCAGAATCACCAATACCAGCCAGATGTAGCTTCATCAAGCTTTGCCATGCAGGGAATTTTTCCTTATTCAGCTTTGGTACCTCCTTCTTATACATCTTGATCATTTGCTTCAAGTCCCTTTAAACTTGCTTTCTGTAAACACCAATAAGCAACACAGCTCTGATACCAATTGTTAATGTGATTTAGAACAACAGAGAGGGGGGGTGAATCAGTTGTTCTCAGGTCCTGATGTTATAAAATAACTTTTCTTTAAATTAGATCAAGCAACCAAAACAAACTCGGTCATCACTAATTTAATAATAGAAACATATAACTCAGCAATCCACTACCTAGCTATATCTAACTTGTAAATCATAGAAATGTTCAAACCCAAAACATTCACACAAGTATTGACACCAGGATTTATAGTGGAAACCCAATATGGGAAAAACCACTTTGTAACATGCTACTATTATTTTCACTCTTCTGAAGTGAGCTCAGTTAAAAGCCAACCTTGTCAAAGGTTAAAATACACACTGTCAAGTATGACCCGATTAAAGGATTTCAATCACCCTATTAAAAGTGAGCTTTGTCAAGGACTTACATACACTCCATTAGAATGCAACCTTGTTCAAAGGATTTAACATATGACTGTTAGGTCAACCTCTGTTAAAAGGATTTTGACTATTACAATGGTTAGAAAGTAGCAGTAGTATTGATCTAAAAACATACAACTCACTTTGCAAATATCAAATCCAATTCCGTACACAAATGTTGGTTTACTGACTTTGAAACTTTGCCATCTCCACTTCTGATCTGCTTGAAACTTTCCTTCAAGCAATCACCACACTTTTCCTTCAGCCTTTTCACTTATACAGTCAATAAAACTTTACTGTTCTTCCAGCATCTACTTCACCCATGCATCCACATACCTAATGCTTCAGTTCCCTTAATACTTTCCTCTGTTAGGTTAACTTTTCTTTTGCCTCTTAATCTCCTTTGTAGATCTTAGGGTTAGGTCAAATACATTGAATCTACCCGCTTCATGTTCTTCGTCTCCTCTTCTAGAATCATCTTAAATCTCATAAAGATTTACAATAAAATATTTTACAAAGCATTAAATGCTTCCATACAATCAATAAATAAAGTCAACATGTTTTACATAATCCAAGAATTCAACAATGTTGGATCCAAATCTGAATTCTCTTCAAATATAAAATTGCTAATGCTTAATCAATATTGTGATCATCCACTCGGTCTCCATGTAAAATACTTGGTCACTACTAAAACTATTTCCTCTGCAAATACTGTCTTCCTCAGCAATTTACTGATACTCGGTCGACACTAGATTTTTGCTCGGCATCCACTAACTCGGTCGACTCTGTCATAACTCAGCTTAAACATGATTTCTTCATCTTTGCTTGATTAAGCCTACCATTTTAGTCTTCAATCTTACTAAGATAAATAATACATTGTCTCATCATTGTACAACATAATCAAGTACACTTTGTAGTATCAAGATAACTCAACCTTTCCTTAGGTGCTATTGTTACCAACCTTTCTTTCCCTTATCACCATAGATATAGTACTTTCCTAAGTAGCAATAGTCTTACCAATTAAGGTTTGACATCAATGATAATACAACAATTGTTTCAATTGCAGTTTCCAACATAGTCATCCCAAGGAACTATTTATGGAAGACAAGGAATATCCTACTACACTAAATCACAAGAATCCATGGTTGTATGAATGTAATCATCACCGGGAGAAAGAGTAATGGTGATCTCAATAGGTGAATTAGGATCTACAACTAGAGGTTCTAGACCTTTTGGGAGTGAAGGAACATGTGGATCTCCATATATTTCCCAAAGAACAGTCCAAATAGCAGGAATAGTCTTTATCCAATCTACGTAGCCATCAAGGGGATCCATAACATCTATATCCATATTAAAAAAGATAACTCTAAGAACTTTTGAGTGAGATTTCCTATCAAAAGGACTTGTAGGTCTATACGCATACAAATAGTGCAACAAGTTATGCTCACTAAGATGAGAAAGAACCAGTTCACTCCATTGTTTATATTTTTCGCTTGTCAATGTAATTAAACCATCCATGATGAACTTCTCACATGAATCAATGAGATCATAAAATCAATGCACCCCCCAAAATGAAATGAATCAAAGAACCCCCCTCCCCCCCCCCCCCAAAAAAAAAAAAAAAAAAGCTTTTGGCACTTGATATGGAGTGCATCTACAATTGCCACTTGCCAAAATGGGCCAAAGTGGACTTCTAATTTTGTTGTTTACAACCACCTCAATGAGGCCAAATCATACTCAAATCAATATAGCTCAGAATCAAAGCACATCATAAGCATTACAATGATCATACAAGGCCAAAAAAGGACCTAGATTTGAAAGTGATATTTTTTCCCAAATAAGACTACAATCTGATAGAAAATCTAGAAAGTACTTGAAAAATTATACACTTTCAAAAAAAAATGGCACCTGAAAAATGTATTTGTATGAGCCTGAACAAAGCCTCTAAAGTTGCAAAAATAGGGATCAGACAAGTACAGTCATCAAAATCTGTAACTTCTATCAAATTCATGGACCAAAACTAGAAAATAACACCACCACTGGAAAATTTAAGAAATTCTAACCAAAAAAAAATTGCACTCATTTTGGAGCCCTCATGACCAAGTTATGGCCTCCCAAAGTCAGACTATAAAACTAAAAATGCAAATGGTGAGGACTGCAAATTTTTCAAACTTGATGATGTCAACAAACCACTATCTTAAATTTGACAGTCAAACAACCATCACTACAGTG
Source organism: Chamaecyparis obtusa (assembly GCA_027943335.1). Classification (NCBI taxonomy): domain Eukaryota; kingdom Viridiplantae; phylum Streptophyta; class Pinopsida; order Cupressales; family Cupressaceae; genus Chamaecyparis; species Chamaecyparis obtusa. The sequence continues at coordinate 204,067 of BSBK01001824.1, read as the reverse complement.
CAAAATCACCCAAGAATGACAGTCAAACGGCCGTCAACTTTGAATTCATGAAAAGATGATGCAAGCATGAGCTTAAATTTGATGGCTAGATGACTGTCAAAACAAAAGAAAAAAGCCCCAATGATGTCCAGATGGGTGCCAAATTTAACACATTGAAAATGGCAAAAAATGCAAAAATAAAATAAAATTAAAAATACCCTTTTTTATGACCACCATGTGTCGAGGTTCTATTAGTCCAACCTACTAGCATGGCATCCATGTGGACAAACAACAGAGTTGAGCTAGTCGTGGGTCCCAGGTGGTGGCTTGCATGGAGGCCATATAGGCTGGCAAGGGAGCCGCTAGCGGAGGTGGCGCTCGACTGGCTCGGGTGGTGCTGTAGTGGTGGGGATGTGGGACTATTTAGTCCCACATTAACGGTGGGTTGAGATTCTATGTTGTTTAAAATCTACAACACCTGTATGCAAAGCTAAAGATCTTGGGTTGCTTGACTGACTTGATCCTGAGTCGACACGCATGTCTACCTTGAGCTCAGGTCGGCTCACCTGTCCCTTGAGCTCAGTGGGGTGACCTAAGTTAGGATTTCATTTGGGAAAATCATGCACAGCTGGGCATCTCAGGTTGGTGATCCACACTTTCAGGTTGGCTCAACTGTGTGGCTCATTTTGGCGATCTAATGTGGGCTAGGTAGTGTCCTCTCTGAGCTAAATTTTTGAAAATAATCATGTAGTTTAATCCCACATGCATGCGGTGGGGTAACTTTTGTTGCTTAAAATAAATCTTTGCGGGATGTAGAGTAGAGAAACTCGTGGGCATAGCTTGGATTTGTATGATTGCATATGTGCTCGGTTGTGTGCTCTGTTAGGTAATTGACTAATTTGACTTGTATTGCACCTAATCTTTGCAACTGATCTCTGACAAACACAGGGGTGGTTCCTTGAAAATGAAACACCAATTTTTTGCTGAGAAAATATAGCAAACCCAGATCTTAAAAAAATCCAAAAATTAAAAAAAAAATTTAGAAAATTCATAACGTACTACAAATCAGACTGCCCAAGTCTAATTTGCAAAAAAAATTTGCCTCAAATTTGACTTTTGCCCAAAGTAGGCAAATTTATATTCAAAATTTATGGAAATGACCACCTAAATGCAATGGCAAGGTAAAATCTTTCTCTAAACACTCTCGTGAGTTGTTTCTCCTCCAGATCTGAATCATGGCCCTCCAAAAGTTGAAGCAAAGAGTCCTCTAATGGCTATGTAATGAGATCTTCTATGGCTCTGATACCATATAAGAATTTGCCTAAGGCAAAGAATAAAATGCCAAGATCTAGAAGCTCAAGAGATAGCACAAGAGAGACAAGATGATATGGTCAAATGAATAATTTAATAATGATCAATAATCAAATAGAATGCATTAATTAAAAAGTAGGAGTGCCTAAATATATAGGGAATGTGATAAGACTACATGATAAGGAGATGATAAGCTATCAACCACACTAGGTGGAATCACATTTCCACCAAAGGTGGATTATCCTCCATTGTACATCAAAGTATGTGCAACATGTGCAACAATGAGAGGGTGATAATGTGATAAGAGCACTAAAGGTGGATCTCACACACAAAGAGGTATGAAATGACAACTATCACCATGTAAAGCGGAATTTCTCCTAACCCTGTGCTAAAATGAAATGCAAAATCCTAGGTGTCTCAATGACAACTAATATGCAAATGCAAAATCCTAGGTGTCTCAATGACAACTACTATGCAAATGCATTATCCTAAGTAAACTTAACTAAATTTTAATTAGTAAATATTTAATTACACCAACAATGACAATACCATAATTGATCATTTCTCAACCATATCTATCATGTCTCATCATCAAATCATGAATTAAACCACTTTTCCTTACACATATGATCAGCCACTTCCTTCACTTCATTACTCTTCATTAGTTATGCCAACACTCCAAGCCACAAAACACCACAAGGGAAGCTTTAGCACATGCAATAGGTCAAGCTTTCACTATTGAAGGAATGGTTGCAATAGATTTGGCATCATGAGCATAGCTCTTTCTACCATTAGTATTAGATTTTGTGGGAGGAACCCCATCCACAAAATTCTCAGGCCCAAAACAACCATAACCTATAGCAGTAGTAATAGGAAGAGACCCAAATCTAGATTCCACGGCACCAACAGAGGAAGTTGTAACTAATCTAAAAGCCCCAAAAATCATCGATAGAATAGAGAAAAATGGCTTGAGTGAACTTTCCATTAAGAAGGGGGGAAACCATTGGCAGCCATAGCAACATCCACAAGTCAGCACAAGACATGGGCGGAAAAACCACCAATGTCCAAAAAAGGTGGAAACCCAACACATGATCTCCCAACATCACCAACATTCACTACAAGCATAGGCGATGACGCATGGATCACCGAGTTCAAAATGGATAGCAAGAGGGAAGAGCCATTGGAGTGAGTCATCACAATAAACCACTCTTTTTGTGGGAAAAGCCTCCAATTATTGTTGTTCTAAAACTGTACCGAGTCTTTTTCTTTATCAAAATAAAATAATTTGAAGTTTTTGAGATATTATGAAATGGAAAAATTCTTTCTATTTTTATTTTTACAAATGATTTCATCTTTGGCTTAACATGAAGTATTGATAAATGTGCCATGAGATCCTAAAGGCTGGGCATGTTTTCCCCAAGTTACTGGTGCATGTCTGATTTTGCATGGACAAAGAATCATCAACATCTTTAATCCATTTAACATTATGTAATGTTTTAAGTGAGAAATTACAAGTATCACTTATTTTTTGGGGAGTTATACCTTGTTATAACTAACTTGAATCAAACCATCCCTACTTTTCTTTTCTTGTGTGTAGAAAAAAAAAGAGTATATAAGAATCAAATCAATGTGATGAAAATTCTATTAACCTCTTATTGTAGAGAACTGGTTCAAGCTATTAAAGATTGAATTCAATTATAAGGCAAACTAATCCTTGATTAGTCCTAGATGGATGATCTGTGCAGAGTCAACAATTATCTTTTATGCATGGAAATTGAATTTATACATAAATTAAGTTTGAAATATTTATTCATTGTTAAAAGAAATCAATACAATCTTTTAGCAATTCCAAAGAGGCGATTCATCATTAATCAAAAGAAGCTAATTCAATTTCAACAACCTTTAAATTACTCAGATGAAAATATCTTTCAACCCATAGTTTTTGTTTTCCTTTGAATGCAACTACCAACTTAAAAAGTATGGAAGTGTTGGTTCTTTTGTTCTTCCTAAAAATATAGAGGATAGAGAAACATGGGGAGATAGTGAGCTCACAAACTTTCATCACTCTAAGACTATTGTAATTCATAATGATATTGTGAAAATTCAAGATGATCAATGATAGGGATCATTCAATATCTTTTGAAAAACTTTAATTTCTTTGAGACGATTGTAATTCATAAGGATATAAATGAACTATTTGTTTCTCATTTTGTGAGGTGGTGACATTTTATTCTCATTTTGAAAATTTTAATCTTTTTAAGAAACCAAATCTTTCATTTTTGTGTTAGGAGGGTTGTATTGTCCATGTGAAGAGGTTGCTTTAGCTCTACGATGACCAAAATAGTGTTCCACGAAGGACAATTCTATTTGATTTGGAACTTGATTCTATTTTAAAAGGATCACATTGTAATCTGCATTTATGAAAATGTTAGGGATGCACTGAAACTAGTTGTCTCAAGCAATCAAAATGCTTCTTTGATCCATTTACCAAGATTTTTTGTGCCTAGAGTTCTTTGGATGGTTGATATATAGTCTTCTATTATGCCAAGTAAGACACCCCTCCTATTTTTATAAAAAATATCATTTTATTGAAGATCCTACAAATATTATATACTGAGAAATGTAGATTTAATAATGTGTAAGAATCCATGTTTTATTCTTAGTTACTTGAAATGCTATTTCTATTGTAATGTATAAGTATATTATAAACTATATTTTCTATCATAGGAATCAAAGAAGTACCACAACAATATATATAGGTATGTTTGGACTCTTGAAGAAATCTTAAGTAATTTTGTTGAGTTTTGTTTTCCAAGTATTATTATTGAGTCTTGATTTTGAAAGTCACGCTTCTAATGTTTATGGTTGAATTGTGTACCATGGCTCCAATAACTATTCCCATATGGCTGCCACATGGATGGAATACTTATTAAAGGCTAGGGACCTTTAAGAATCTACAATGGTGGAAAAAATAAGAGAGCTTAAAAAATAACATGAATTTCAATGCATTATGTCTTGAATTTTTTCTTTAATGCATGTGTTGTGATCAATAGTCATGATTTATCTACTGCCAGAATTAATCATAAACAAATTGGGCTCCTAATGTGTATTGATCAATGAGATTCAAAGTAGAACACATAAAATTAAGACCACATCCCAATCACAAACCCTTATTACTTTCTTTTAACATGTAATAAAAATTATGTTTTATAACTTCATTTCCTTAGTGGATCTTTGATTAAATTTGATCTTTCAATTTCCTATTGGCACATCCCTTCTACTTATTATAGGCGCAAGTGCTAGTAAAGCATTAACATTAACTATCAAGATTTTATGATAACCTATAAGTCCATATGAACATCATTACCATTTAAATCAAAGTGCCTCAATAAAATTAATGATTCCAAGGCATATTCCTATAGAATCTATATTTGGAATTTGTTGGAAATGTCTGCAAACCACAATCTCAGGGATGGTTGTCCTTGTATTGCAAGAACATGAGTAAATTCCTTGTCCATAAATCTTGGGGTGCCATACTTAAGAATAACCTCAACATGAGGAGAACTCATTCGCTTCCTGATCCATGAACATGGTAGGATCTTGGGTCTACTCCATCTCTTAGTCTGCATTGGGGACTGGTTGTCCTCCTTGATCAAGCTAAGGAGCACTCATTCACCTCCCAATTGATTAGAACAGTAGGATCTCCAGTCCATCCATCTCGAGATGGATTTCTTAATAAGACACATTGGGACTATCTTCCCCAACAAGCTCACAAGCACTCATTCACCTCTTGACCCACAAACATTGTAGGATCTCTTATCCATATATCTCAAGGTGACATACATGATGAAAGAATGGTTGATAATTCATCTCTTGTGAATTTAGAAGGCTAGCTATCCTTCCTATTTGCACACTATTTCTGATACATTTAAAATTGATTTCCTATAGGAATTTGGTATATGAATTTGATAGAAAATAATCACAAAGGAAATGCAATAAAATTACTTACAAATAACAATCACTTAAATTTCAACAAAATACATCTATATATCTATTAATTCGTAATCTAATATAATACTCAAACTAGTATGATTGTTGAAGACAATATTATTTATGCTTTATATCTTAGTTTTCCTTTTTGTTTTTCAAATCTCATTTATATTCCCCTATGGTGGTGATGGTCACACCCTTGATTAGAATCCCACCCTTTGCAATGGATGAACTGATGAAGTCAAGGATGGAGAAACCTATAAGAGATCAATCCAATCCTTTCAGCCAAAAAAATACAACACAACATAAATAATAAGCTAAGATGGAAAGAAATGAAACATCATGCTTCTATTATTATTATACAAAAATCAATTACAATCGATCTGAAATATGTAGTCTCACATGCCAAGAATACATTCCATTTATGATTAGAAATCCCTTACAAACCATATCCAAACTATGGCCAAACAATCTTAAGTAAACCACCTATCACTTAGGAATAAGTCCATAAGTTTATATGGCCATTACAATCATCAATCGACCCAAAAAAGATCACATTTCCCCATAATAGAGAAAAAGTGTTACAATAAATAGGTCAGGACCCAAATCATCTAGAACAACCTCCAATGGATAAAATTAGAGATGTGATCATACAAAAATGTTGGCCTCAAATGTAACAATGAGCTGACATGATCACAATCAGAGATTAAATCGATCAGGAAATATAAAGACTAATCAGAAAATGAAGAGCACAATAGTCTCACAAAGAATCTGCAAAATCTCACGTGAAATAAAACCAAATCAAGTGTGATCTTAGGATAAGTTCCAACACAAAACCACAAACACATTGTAGTGACTACAACCCAAAAGAACAAGCACAGATTGATTGGAATCAAAAGCACTAGACTAATCAAACAGGAAACAAATATATTTTTAGTTGTTGATGCAATATTGCTTATATCCCAAGATGCTCTTGCATCAAATACCTAAGGTACTTGAAAAGTGAGCCTCTCAATTTTGGGGGGCCAAAGGAAAACCAAATTGGTCAACCTTAGCTTGAGAAATCCATGATGAATCTTCAACTGGTTCTTCCTTCCATTTGACAAGATACTCCATATACTGCTTACCTCTTGTACTCCAACCAACTATGTTATCTAAAATCTTCTCTATCTGATCCATCTTCTTCTTAGGATACTATTGTCCAACATCTAACTCAATAATTCTATTAGATTCATGATACTCATACAAATACACAACATTGAATATGATTGATATATCGATGTCATTGGGTAACTCCACTTCATATGCATTCCCTGAATCAAATCTCCTCAAGATCTTACAAGGACCAAATTTCTCCATCCTCCTCTTATTATAAGTACCAAAATTAAATCTACCCTTCTAAAAATATACCATAACTTCATCTCCCACTTGAAATTCCTTATGTCTTCTATCCTCTTATAAACTTACTTCATTTCTTCCAAATGATGTCTCACTTCTTCATGTAATAATTTCATAATCTCAACAAACTCATATCCTTCAACACTCTTCCTAACTTCATGATTGATATCCCTCCATTATTATACTCCCTTAGTATTAAACCCAATAACCATTTCAAATGGTGTCTTCCATGTGCTCTTATTTACTAAATTGTTATAAGAAAACTCTACTTGAGGTAAAACTAAATCCCAATTTTCAGGCTTATCTCGAACTAAACACCTCAAAAAGTTCCCTAAACTCATGTTCACAACCTTGGTTTGTCCATCAATTTGTGGATGAAAAGTAGAATTGAACTTCAAATCAGGTTTCATATTCTTCCAAAGTGTCCTCAAAAAATAGCCAACAAACCTACTATCCCTGTCTAAAAAAATGCTCTCAGGTAATCCATGTAATCTCACAATCTCCTTGAAAAATAAATCAGCAACATGCACTCATTAATTATCTTCCTACAAGGAATAAGATGTGTCATCTTATAAAATTTTTCTACAACCACAAATATAGAATCATATCCCCTTTGTGTTCTTGAAAAAACAAGTACAAAATCCATATCGATCTCTTCCCAGGGTCTGACCAATACTGTCAAAGGTGTATACGACCCCACATTCTGACTACTACCTTTGGCAACTTGACATACCTGAAAACCCTATACAAAATTCCTCACATCTTTCTAAACTTGTGGCCAAAAGTAATTCTCACTCACTAAGGCTATTGTCTTATCAATGCCAAAATGTCTAGCTAAACCTCCACTATGTTTCTTCTTAATCAAATTATCTCTCATGGAAATTCTAGGTATACATAAATGACTACCTTTGAATAACATTCCATCCTAAATGAAATAATCCAACCACTTACTCTTGTCAGCAACAATAGGTTCTTTACAAGCTTTCCAAGGCTCACTGAAGTATGGATCTTCCTCATACAATACCTTCAATTCATCAAACACCAACACTGTAATCTTCATTTCATTCAAGAAAGTCCTTCTCCTACTCAAAGCATCAATAAATTTATTTGACACACCACTCTTATATTTCAATACAAATGTATAAATCTGCATAAACTCAACCTATCTCATATGTCTCTGATTCAACTTACCTTGGCTACTCAAATAATTCAATGTTTGATAATCAATATACAATACAAACTCCTTAGGTAACAAATAATGTCTCCATTTCTTCAAGGCATGAATTATAGAATAAAATTCTCGATCATACACTGAATACCTTCTTTTAGAATCATTCAACTTATCACTAAAATAAGAAACATGTCTCCCTTCTTGACTCAAGACAACTCCAATTACATTTCCACTACCATCACAGTCTACTTGAAATACCTTATTGAAATCAGGTAAAGATAATACCAATTGTTCTATCACATTATGCTTCAACAATTCAAAACTTCTTTGTGATCCATGTGTCTATTTTAACTCCTTACTATGTAATGCCCCACCATGGAACCCAGGAGAATTTAACCTAATACATGTTACTATGTTTACAGGATAAATTTTTTCTTAAGTGTTTAAAAACAATAATGATAACAATGTGGAAACAATACAATCATAAGATATAAACAAGTACATAAATACAACTTAATTACAGTTAACAATTCTCAAGGGTCTCATGATGGAAAATTACGTATTACTAATTAAATATTTTATATTAAGAATAATTACAATTATCTCATGTACAAATAAATAACAAGTACATCCAATACCTTAAGGTATAAATACAATGAAACAACATCTTCTATACAAGTCACAGGGTATGTCACAATAACTAATACAAAATACATTACAATATCTGCAAGGAATCATAGATCTGAAGCACTGATACAAGATACAATTATAAACACCATAAAGCCTCTAATGAAGAACAAGAAGAAGGTAACAACGACAACCATCATCCAACACCGCTACAAGAACATCAGAATCTCAACTGGTAAAAGAAAACACTACCACCCGACCTCGTGGAACCAAAGGTCCACTCCCACCATGCTAAGGAGATAACAAAAAACCTCACTCAAATAAAAAACTCAATCAAAACAACTAATAAAATGGTCCTTAAGGCTTTCTATCTCAAAAGGTACCACCAACTAATGATAAAGAAAATATAATAAATATCAAAATACCAACATGTACCAAAATACCAAATACCAGAATATCAAACAAATACCAATCACCAAACACTCAAAATAGACCACCAAGTAATACTACAATATCAAAGAATCACCACCAGAGGCAATGCAAAACAACTATGAAGGAGACTTAGGTTACATACTATGGAGTGTCATCACTTGGCCATCTACTTGAGCTACCCTAGACTGGCCACACTGAAACCGGACCCTCAAGCATTGAGTTACCCTGGATTGGCCACTCTACGCCCCAGACCCTCAATACGACCACACAGAACTAGAATACCCTCTCAAGAACATAGGGTATTCTAATCATACCTACTCTCTAGGTATCATCCCATTCCCATCCTTAACCTAAACAAGCGCTCAAGGCATAGGCGAGGCATAATCTCTAAATTATTTTTTTAATGAGCTCTACAAATTTTAATTACTATGTTATCACTTATCAACCAAACTTACAATAGGTTACCCTGGTACTAACCACTTTGGGTCTCAGACTCCTATTATAAGCAACTCCCCTAAGATGCACCTATTTAACCTCCCCTAGACTCACAAGTCACCAATAATCAAATAAGTCTCATAAAAGTATATTGATCAAATTCATGTCCACAAAAGATATCAGGGACACACATTATCCTCATACCAAAATATCATAACCACTCTTTCAAAGATTCCACATAACATGAGCTTAGGTCTCAACAAGGTTGGGTAGAAATGATCGAAATAATATAACATCATAATTCATAACATAAGAATTCATATACAACCATAGAAAACAACCCCCAAGCCTCTGGTCAACTAACTCCAAAGTCAACTTAAAACCCCCAATAATCAATAAGGATATAAAAAGATCCAACAAAAACCTTTCAAATCAAAACTTCAAATACTTACAAGAAAACACGATTCTCTTAAAGAAATTTACTTAATTTTAAAACATAACTAGCATCTTTGTATCACCATGCAAGTAAACATATATAATTATAAATTCTAGTTGACTAAAGCAATCATCTTGTTGAATAAAGTCCATTTCACTACAAAAGTGTTCATATAAATGTCTCATACATAACTATCGATTTAAAATAAAATCTCATGCATATATATACATTTTAAATAAGTATTTAACTTAAAATCTCTATGCATATCAAAACACCATGTATTTAATAATAAAATAATGTTATTAATTTTTTAAATATAAATATAAATGAAAACATTAATATTAAAACCTGCATGTAAAAAAATAAGTAATATTTATTTATTAATTAACTTTTTTTAAATTATTTTTAAATCCAAAAATTAATAAATAATAATAATAATATATATTTTTTAATTGTTATATCTAAAAATTAATAAATAATAAAAAAAAAAAATTTATAAATTCTTACATCCAAAAATTAATAAATAATAATAATATTTAAGTTTTTTTATAGAAACTTTCAAATTATATATACATGTAATTTTCTCTCCATGAAGCAATTGATTTTCAAGAACCTAGTTTTGCTATTTAATTTCAATTGGGTTTTCATATTCAATCGTTTTGATGATTTCAAATTTTGTTGTCCTCTCAAATACTCTATTTAATAATTCAATCAAACCTTATTGGATCTAAATTTCATATTTTCTAAATCAATTATTTGTAGGTTTTCACCTTGAACAACCTAGGGTTTTAACCAAAACATAATTTTCTTTTAATGGATACTAGGTTTTCTAATTGATCTAATTCTCTTGTGAACATGATTTTCACATGCAAATTTAAATTAATTTTCTATACAAAATACTGAGACAATTTCATCTATATTTTTTAGGTAAATGCCCTAAATGGAAAAACTCACAAATTTCTAAAATCTCTTCCTAGATATTCAAACCATCCAAATAGATACTAGATCTAATTTAATATCAAACTAATCTAAAATTTTCACAAAAACAAACTTAATATAAAATAGAAATCAATTCCAATTCATTCACATAAACAATTTCAGACACGAAGAAAACAATTTTTTCAAAGGAAATAATTTTACAAAAAGAAGGTTTCAAACCCTACCTCAAACAATGCCTGAAAATTTGAAACCAAGAAAGATCTAATTCACCCTTCAAAATTTGAGCTTTCTAAAAATCTCTAACAATGCCTACAAAATCCAAGCTTTCCAAAAATCTTCCAAATTCATCCAAGAGAGCTCCAACAAAACTTGATAGACGTAATGATAATAATACCCAGCAACCTCTCATAAAGAAGACATATTCCTCCTAGGTTTCTAAAACATGCAATTCCTTAAAAACATAACTCAACTCTCCACCTAGTTTTCATCAATTCACTTTGCATGATTAATTATAATTTATTAATAAAAGAATGTACTTTTCTAATTACAATTCCAATCTCAACTTTAACTTTAAAAATATAATTGAGTTTTATTAAACTGAATGTGCAACTTAAATTGCATATAAATATTAAATTAATCAATAAATACTTTAGCACATAAATAACTACTTAGCCAACTTAGGATGTGATGGTTTAGAATTAGCATCAGTCACTCGAAATGAAATCATTAGCAAGGATAATAAGATGTAAAGCTTGATTTTGTCTGATATGAAATATTCTATCAGAATGAAATCATCCTTGTGACAACACAAGGGGATGATGACGGTAACACAAATGAGTTTCCTATACGTGTGGGTAGTCAATGCCAATTGTTGGGGAGTTAGATGATGCCAGTGATTAAAATCGGATTAGTACAACATACATCACATCAACTTTCATAGTGCAGACGAGTGTGGAAATGGCATCGCCTACCAAATCATACTCCCTATTCCCATACGTACAGATGGTATGCGTTGGTTGATTAGTGGGAAATTGTGTTACATTTCACATGATTGTCATTGGGTTATCTTGTGTGAAGTTACTTCACAAGGTTGGAAATTCAGTACAACATTTAATCAAGTAAGATCGATTGGAATTTTTTATTAACTCAAATTTGTACCTATCCAAGCTCTGCAATTTTAAATAGCATTTCTTTCTTGCCAAATGCATCAATTGCAAAGAGTTAAAATGGAGTCTGAGAAGGAGAATTGTGAAAAGTGTGTGCAATGCGGAAGGTATCACTATGAAATTCTACCAAAAAATCATCGTATTCGCCTATTTTTGAGTGTTTTAGAGGAGGTTCTTCCATTGCAAGTTGATGACACAGTACTGGAGATCATGTTTGAATGTCATTCACAAGTGATTAGGAAAGTTATTCGAATAGTGATTGGAGAGGAAAATATTTCACCGCAGACTAAATAGTTCCTCTACCCATCACAAGTTGTCTCTATCTTCCTATCCAAAGCAATGGACCTTCTACAATCGATCCATCTACTAGAGATCCTTGCAGTCAAAGTAGTCGAATCAATGTTCTTACAGGATAGCGCACTTAAAAAATATATGCAATAGTATGATTTGTTGAGAGGTAAAGCGTTGGTAGGTGGCCTCTTCTCCCGCCATCTTCTTCTTACCAATCATGATTTCATGGTGGTTTATGACTATATAAAGCGCACGCTAGAGAAATAGAGTAACCAATACTTTAAACAGGACCTATGTACCTCTCGCACAATAGTGGGGAATGAATTGGTGGAAAGAATTAGAGTAATGGTCTATGCATTAATAGACCTTTTTGAATACCCTAATGTCCCAACAAGGGTGGGAAACCATTCTCCCATTTGTGTTCAGTCGACTCAGCATGCAAAGGGTGTTCTAGACTTAAACTACCATCCTTTGGAAGAGGTCAAGTGGCCTAGCACCTCTAATGTCCAATAGGAGAACACAATCGGTTGGGGTAATTTGGATGATAGTTGGAATGTGGTTGAATAGGTAGGTCATCATATCCATGGCAGAAATGCATAATCCTTGGGTTGGTCTCCTTGATCTTAGCCTGAATTTGCAGCTCGAGGTTCAACGACATGGAGGAAGAATAGGGTTTTTATGATTAATCTCTACAATATAACCATGACAAATTTTGTTTACTATATTGTAATTAGTACCAAGAAAAATTTTGGAAGTATTTTGGGTTAGCTTTCGATATGATATGTTGGCAGTTTTAATAACCCAATTGTAATCTCACATGTATAGGGAAATAATATCGGGTTTTCTAACTGGTTCTTTCCCAATTGAGCTTTGAATCAATTTTTTATTATATAAATATATATAGTGGCTAGCCCACTTTTGCCTCAAAAAAAATAACTATGCAAATTGATTAATTAAATATTAAATAAATCAACTATGCCTTTAATTTCATATTTGGACTTAATAATTAATTAAATCATTTTATTCCAAATTTAGACTTTTAATTCAATCTTTCAATTAAAAAAAGGTATTTAATTAACCCTTAATAATTAAATATCCTTATATTTAATATTTTCATATTCATAAAATATAATCATTCTAATCTCATAATTAGTCCTAATTTAATTATTTAAATCAAATAATCCACACAAGCAAACTCACTTGACTCACAAAACACGAAAATCAACTAACTTAAATAAAAAAACAAACACCAAGGAAGGGCTCATGAATTCATGTCAACTTGATGAATTCAGATGGGTAGAAATAGATATTGTGATAGGGCATGCTCATCCTGACAATCCAGGGAAGTCAATGTCTGGTACCTACAAACCTACATAAAAGACAAGCATGTACATATATGTATAAATATAAACAAGCAATGGCAGGGATTGATCGATCGTGTGGATCTCACAAGAAAGTAACTATGACTTCGTCCCTCAACCATATCAAGCATGTCAAATAGAAATATAAAACATACACGCTAACCATACACATGTAAGTATGGGGTCATTAAACCATAAGCATCAATGATATCGTAACATATAACTCATCATCCTAAAATAACTATAACATATAGAAAATCAGACTGTGGGAGGGGTATTACATCCACCTCCCCTAAAATTAGGCTTACTCCTGGAAGCCTACAAATAGATAAGAATATGCATCCCTCAAGCACGAAGAATTTTACTAAAATAAAAGACAAAACAACATCTAAAAACAAGCCATACAATAAGGACATGATATACAGTCATTAAGAGAAATATAATTCTGGTTTAAGAGTAAACTAAAAATGACATTGGTCAATCATTCATTATTTAACAATTTAAATAGATCTAAGTCTTTATTCATTTATCATTGTAGAAAATATCTAGTAACCAATTGTATAAAGCACGCATTCATATCTAAATCAAATAATAAGTTGAAAAGTTCATGCAAACCTAGTTAATGCAATACTCAAATAAAATTCAATCTGAACATACAAGTTTAATATCATACCTCTAGGTCCATAAACAATAGTTTAAAATATAAAAGAGTTATATGTCTAAGTTTTGTTTCAAGTTTTGACAATTTAGACATCTAGTGGGCATACAACTTCCTAGAGTTCCCAGTGTAGAAACTTGGGCTCTGATACCAGGTGTAATGCCCCACCAAGGAACCCAAGAAAATTTAACCTAATACATGTTACTATGTTTACAAAATAATTTTTTTCTTAAGTGTTTACAAATAATAATGATAACAATGCAGATACAATACAAGCATAAGATATAAACAAGTACATAAATACAACTTAATTACAGTTAACAGTTCTCAATGGTCCCATGATGTAGAATTATGTATTACTAATTAAATATTTTAGGTTAAGAATAATTACAGTTATCTCATGTACAAATAAATAACAAGTACATCCAATACCTTAAGGTATAAATACAATGAAACAACATCCTATACACAAGTCGTAGGGTATGTCACAATAACTAAATACAAAATATATTACAATATCTGCAAGGAATCATCTCTGAAGCATTGATACAAGATATAATTATAAACACCATAAGATAGATACGAATAAGCCTCCAAAGAAGAACAAGAAGAAGGTAACAACAACAAGCATCATCTAGCACTACTACAGGAATGTTGAAATCTCAAATGGTAAAAGAAAACACTACCACCCGACCTTTTGGAACCAAAGGTCCACTCCCATTGTGATGAGGAGATAACAACAAACCCTACTCATATAAAAAACTCAACCAAAAAAATTAAGCAAGGGTCCTGAAGGATTTCTATCTCAAAAGGTACCGCCAATTAATGATAAAGAAAATATAATAAAAATTGAAATACCAAAACACCAAATACCAGAATATCAAACAAATACCAATCACCAAACACTCCAAACAAACCACCAAGTAATACTAAAATATCAAAGACTCACCACCAAAAGGTAATGCAGAACAACTATGGAGGAGACTTAGGCTACATACTATGGGACTGTCATCACCTAGCCATGTCTTGAGTGACCCTAGACTAGACACATTGGACCCCAGACCCTCAAGCATTGAGTTACCCTGGACTGGCCACTCTGGGCCCCAAGCCCTCAATACGACCCACGCAAAACTAGAATACCCTCTCAAGAACATGAGGATTCTAATCACACCTACTCTCTAGGTATCATCCCATTCCCATTCTTCTCCTAAACAAGCACTCAAGGCATAGGTGAGGCATATTATCTAAATTATCTTTTAATGAACTCTACAAATTTTAATTACTATGTTATCACTTATTAACCAAACTTATGATAGATTACCCTGGTACTAACCACTTTGGGTCCCAGACCCCTATTGTAAGCCACTCCCCTAAGATGCACCTATTTAACCTCTCCTAGGCTCACAAGTCACCAATAATCAAATAAGTCTCATAAAATTATATTGATCAAATTCTAGTCCACAAAAGATATCAGGGACACACACTGGTCCTCAAACCAAAACATCATAACCACTCTCTCAAAGAGTCCACATAACATGAGCTTAGGTCTCAACAAGGTTGGGTAGAAATGATTGAATTAATAAAACATCATAATTCATAACATAAGAATACATATACAACCATAGAAAACAACCCCCAAGCCTTTGGTCAACTAACTCCCAAGTCAACTTAAAACCCCCAATAATCAATACGAATATAACAAGGTCCAACAAAATTCCTTCAAATCAAAACTACAAACACTTACAAGAAAACATGATTCTCTTAAAGAAATCTAATTAATTTTAAAACATAACTAGTTCAACTATATTTGCATGTTTTTATAACCATGCAAGTAAACATATATAATTATAAATTCTAGTTTACTAAAGCAATCATCTTGTTGTCTAAAGTCCATTTGACTACAAAAGCATTCATATAAATGTCTCATACATAACTATCTATTTAAAATAAAATCTCATGCATATATACTTTTTAAATAAGTATTTAACTAAAATCTCCATGCATATCAAAACATGATGTATTTAATAATAAAATAATGTTATTAATTTTTTAAATATAAATATAAATGAAAACCTGCATGTAAAAAAATAATTAATATTTATTTATTAATTAACTTTTTTTAATAATTTTAAATCTGAAAATTAATAAATAATAATAATAATATTTTTTTAAAAAAATTAAATCCAGAAATTAATAAATTATAATAATAATAATTTTTTATTTAAAAAAAAAAATTAAATCCAAAAATTAATAAATAATAATAATAATATTTAATTTTTTTAATTGAAACTTTCAAATTATATATACTGTATCGTCTTAAAATGGAAGCACTTCCATGTTAAGAGCATTTAGCCCTCTGAGTAAGTGGTTTGGGGCCATGTCGAATGCCTTGAATTGGTCTTTTCTTGGATCTGGCTTTTTCCCCATTTTCCACTTCTTTTCTGCACTTTATTCCTTCATTCTAGGTGAAATTAGGGTTAGGATCCCGAGGATTCTCCTTAATTTCCCTCTTTTATAGCTCTATTTTCTAGGTAGGACTTACAAATAGGTCCTCCTAGCATTTATCATGTTCATCATAGGATTTTGTGCCTCTTCCTAGCACTTTGCCCTGATTCTGCCCCTTTTTCCACTTTCTGGCTGCATTTTCCTAGCATTCTAGACTGAGACCCTAAGATCTGTGACCTCAAGGTCAAGGATGACCTTAAGGGGTCAAGGATGACCTCATCCTTGACCTAGGTCAAGTTTGACCTCGTCCTTGACCCCGGGTTCAAGTTTCAAGGTCCCGTGATCTCCGAATGTCGGGTTTCAGAAAGAATTATTTTCCCGCTTCTGGGTCGGCTGTTTTGGTCTCCGAAATTATAAACTCTTAAATTATATTTAATTTAGGTCCATTCCTAAAGGGTTGAGGCCTAATTGTAATTTAATTCCCCAAGGTGGCCCCTCTAGAGGATTGTGCCCTAGATCACTATAAAAGGAAGCCTTCCTCTCTCATTTTCTCAATCAAGTTTTGCAATCTCATCTCTCAAGTTCTCTCTCAAGAAAGATCAAGAAAGTATCCATTCTCAAGAAATCATCCATTCAAGTCCTCTTCTCCATTAAAGTTCTCCATTGAAGATCAAGGATTCAAGCATTCAAGCCTTTGAAGGGATTTGGCTCAAGCATTCAAGATTCATCATTCAAACCCTAGATCTATCCATCATGGTGGTGTGATCTTCCTTCAAGATCCTTTGTAGATCTTCAAGATCCATTCATTCTTCCTTCAAGGTGGATTCCAAGAATAAAATCATGGAGGTTTAGATTTACATTTGTTAGTGTTGATTCCAAGCTTTCATATTAACATACTTGATTACATTTCAAATACGATTGCATATCTATTGAATAGCATAGCTTCATTGTTAGATCTACTTCTACTACTTGCTAGTATTCTCTATTTTAATTCCATTATCAAGGTTAATTCCAAACCGGGGTTTGACTCAGGCAAACCCCTCCCCCAACAAACAAAACCATTTTCTTGCAAGTACAGGTGTGGGACGGTGAATTAAAGTGCAGATCCAAATACCCTTTTCACCGAACTTTCGAGATCTACGAACAAAGTCAAAGTCGACCTTCAAAATCTTGAGGTAGTCTTTGACCTTTTATTGGGGTCAAAGACTACCTGTTGGCAGAAAGACAAAAGTTTTCTGGGTTTTCTCTATCTCGGCATTTCCAGTCTGGAATAGGTTGCAGAATTGCCTGAAACTATACATAGTCACCAGAAAATGGGTATTTCCAAATTAATTTCATCACGAGGTATGTATCTTATTTTATCTAATTTCAAGTATTTCTAGATTTACATTCTATCCCATATCAATACAATTCAAATGTATGTGTAAAATATTGGCTTTGGGGTCTCTTCTATGTGCAAACCATTGTTCTAGGACCCCATCCATATTTTATCCTATACATATACATGTAATTTTCTCTCTATGAAGCAGTTGATTTTCAAGAACTTAGTTTTTCTATTTAATTTCAATTGGGTTTTCATATTCAATCATTTTGATGATTTCAATTTTTGTTGTCCTCTTGAATATTCCGTTTAATAATTCAATCAAACCTTATTGGATCTAAATTTCATATTTTTCTAAATCAATTATCCAAGTAGGTTTCCACCTTGAACAACCTAGGGTTTTAACCAAAACACAATTTTCTTTTCATGGGTACTAGGATTTTTTATTGATCTAATTCTTTTCTAAACATGATTTTCACATGCAAATTTTTAAAA
Organism: Chamaecyparis obtusa; assembly: GCA_027943335.1. Taxonomy (NCBI): domain Eukaryota; kingdom Viridiplantae; phylum Streptophyta; class Pinopsida; order Cupressales; family Cupressaceae; genus Chamaecyparis; species Chamaecyparis obtusa. The sequence goes on along the minus strand of BSBK01001824.1, from coordinate 185,612 downwards.
AAAATTGTATGGAAAATAGTAAGACAATTTCAACTATCTGTTTTGGGTAAACACCCTAAATGGAAAAAATCACACAAATTTCTAAAATCTCTTCCTAGGTATTCAAACCATCCAACGGATACTAGACCTAATTTGATATCAAACTAATCTAAAATTTTCACAAAAATAAACTTAATATAAAATAGAAACCAATTCCAATTTATTGACATAAACAATTCCAGACATGAAGTAAACAATCTTTTCAAAGGAAATAATTTTACAAAAAGAAGGTTTCAAACCCTACCTCAAACAATGCCTGAAAATTTGAAACCAAGAAATATCTAATTCACCCTTCAAAATCGAAGCTTTCTAACAATCTCTAACAATGCCTACAAAATGCAAGCTTTCCAAAAATCTTCTAAATTCATCCAAGAGAGCTCCTCCAAAACCTGATAGGCGTAATGACAATAATACCCAACAACCTCTCATAAAGAAGACCTATTCCTCCTAGGGTTTCTAAAACATGCAATTCCTCAAAAACAAAACTCAACTCTCCACCTAGTTTTCATCAATTCACTTTGTATGATTAATTATAATTTATTAATAAAAGAATGCACTTTTCTAATTACAATTCCAATCTCAACTTTAACTTTAAAATCTAATTCAATTTTATTAAACTGAATGTGCAACTTAAATTGCATATAAATATTTAATTAATCAATAAATACTTTAGCACATAAATAACTATGCAAATTGATAGATTAAATATTAAATAAATCAAGTATGTCTTTAACTTCATATTTGGACTTAATAATTAATTAAATCATTTTATTCTAAATTTAGACTTTTATTTCAGTCTTTTAATTAGACAAAGGTATTTAATTAACACTTAATAATTAAATATCCTTATATTTAATATTTCTATATTCATAAAATATAATCATTCTAATCTCATAATTAGTCCTAATTTAATTATTTAAAATAAATAATCCACACAAGAAAACTTCATTGACTCACAAAATACGAAAATCAACTAACTTAAACAACAAACAAACACCAAGGAAGGGCTCATGAATTCACGTCACCTTGATGAATTTGAATGGGTAGAAAAAGATACTTGTCCATTATTTTAGGATAATCAATGGCTTGGGTTGGGATTTGGATTTGTATGTTATCTCACTTCTCTTACCATTGCGATATTGTGACAGGGCACGCTTATCCTAGCAATTCAGGGAAGTTGATGCCCAATACCTGCAAACTTTCTTAAAAGACAAGCATGTACATATATGTATAAATATAAACAAGCAATGGCGTGGATTGACTGATCACATAGATCTTGCAAGAAAATAACTATGACTTCGTCCCTCAACCACATCAAGCACATCAAACAGAAAGATAAAACATACACATCAACTATACACATGCACGTATGAGGTCAATAAACCATAAGCATCAATGATATTGTAACATATAACTCATCATCCTAAAATAATAATAACATATAGAAAATCAGAATATGGGAGGGGTATTACATACTACCTCCTCTCATAGTTTCAATCATTGGGCCACAAATTGAACTAAAGTTTCTAATGAACTTGTGTTAGAAACTAGCTAACCCATGAAATGATCTTACCTCTCCAATTGTCACCGATATAGAAAACTCAACAATGGATTTCACTTTCTTAGGATCTATCTTCAATGCTTCAGTAGATATTAAAAATTCCAAGTATATTAACTCCTCTTTTATGGAATTATACTTCTTGATGTTTATCAACAACTTCTCTTCTCTCAACCTCTACAATACTTGGTTAACATGCATCAAATTCTCCGCTTTCCTCTTACTGAAAATCAAGATATCATAAAAATATACAATGACATACTTACCCAAGAATTCCTTCAAGACTTCATCATTAACCTCATAAAAGTACTAGGTGCATTAGACAATCCAAAAGGAAATACCAACCACTCATATAATCCTTCAATTGTCTTAAATGTAGTTTTCTACTCATCACCTTCTCTAATTCTAATATGATGATATCCACTCTTCAAGTCTATCTTGGTGAAATACTTAGCTCCACTCAAATAATCCATCCTATTGTAATCTGATTGATGGCTCTAGTGATACTCATAAGAGTTATTTTTTTGTCATTAGTTATGAGGAAGTCATAATAATTTTCAAATTTATTTGGTAAAGCAAGAAAATATAATCGATAAAAGGAAGTACCAGAACAGGTAATATCGGTAAAGGAAAAGAAAGTTTAGGAACCAAGCACTGAGCACCTAGTTATATCAAACTACAATATCAACCAAACCGAGAAGATGAGACAGTTATCGAGCTAGAGGAAAACTTGTTACCAAGCATTGCAAGCTAACACAAGGAAAATCTTTAAGTACATTGAATCTGGACACCGAATAGAAAATAGTTTACAAATATCAAGGAGATTTTATTTTAGAGCATTGGAGATGTAAATATAATGATTACACATTATTACAAGGTTCAATATCTACGAATGAGACTAGAATATGAAATATGCATTGGAGGAGTAACCAATGCTAGCACTGCTTGTAGAGATGATTCTAGAACATCTAGCACCGCTTCTAGAATTTTATATAAATGGATTAGGGTGTGAAGATCGGGATGCATGCATGAAGGAAGATTGCATGTGTGAAGTAAAGATTGCAGAGAAGCTGATGAACAGAGAATCCACTGAGTGCAGAGAAGTAAAGAGCATAAATTGATAGTGATTCAGAATTGAATCTATCGAGCACTGAATTGATATTGTGAGTAGTACACAGTATGAGGTAATGAGTAATTAAGCATAAAAAGTATGATATGTATATGATCGGTGCAAGTTTAACAGACAAGTTTGTGTTACTGATTAAAGAGTAATCAGAATTGTAAAGTATCTTAATAGAGAAGATCCTAACAAATCTTATATTGTAAATCCTTTAACCAAGTATAGTTCTTAGATTAGAATTGTAAAATCCTCTTACAAGGTACACTTAACAGGTCTTAAGACTCTTAATGAAGTTAATACTCTTAACAGGGTAAGCTATAAGAAATAGCTAACAGTGTAGCTCTAATTGAGAATAAATTTTACTACAGTAGTGAAGCTTTGTGGGTGTCATCCCCACCACAATTTTTATCCTCTAACAAGGATTTATGCAATACCAAAATGAATATGTTATGAGTTATGAGTTATGTTTTATATGTTTTATGTGATGCATGCAAAAGGTATGGAATCAATAAATGGTTAAGGTAGAAAGTTCAAATAATTTAAAAAGAGTTTTATAGTACTGATTCACCCGTCCCCTCTCAATACTTACCTTTCCATACCTAATCCAACATCTAGAATCAATATACATCCTCTATTTTCTATCCTTCTTAGATGATAATACTATAGACACTACACATGGAGTCAGACTTTCTTGGATCAACTCTCTCTTCAAAAAATATTACACCTATCTATTGAGTTCTTCATTCTCTTCTGGTGTCATCCTATAAGATGCTTTATTAGGTAGACTAGCCTTCGGTATCAAATCCATACAATGACTAATACTTCTCACTAGTGGTGATCCATCAGACACATTATATGATATGATGTCAGCATACTCATTCAATAATCCACTAATTTCTATAGGATTTTCCTCTACCAATAATTTCTCCTTAGACTCCTTATGTACTAAAGAAAACATGCATTATTATACTTTATGCCATCCAAAAACTTCCTTCCATCTACTAGACAAATTCTTGCACTAGTAAATACTTCAATTGTTACAAGTAGTAGTTATCGTTGCATCAAAAGATCAACCTATTAATGCTCGATACAACCACTAGACTTATAGAAGACACAGGAGGTGGTTAAGCCATGTCACAAATCCTGAGGGGAGCACTGACCATTTTGCCAACAATCTCCCCCTCAGCGTTACCCAAGGGGATTCAAACCTGTGACCAAGCTCTAATAGAACTTGTTACAAGTAGTAGTTGTCATTGCATCAAAAGATCAACTTGTTAATGCCCAATACAACCACTAGACTTATAGAAGACATAGGAGGTGGTTAAGCCATGTCATGAATCTCGAGGGGAGCGCTGACCATTTTTTCAACATCAATCCTAAGAGGTTCCTCTAAAGGTAACAAGTTTTGTTTCATGCCATTGGCAACAATAGTGTAAATATTCATTCTACCATTATGCATAGCTTTCCTATCATCCCTGGGCCACATATTTTTTAACTTGAATAAACACTGAATAAGAAACTTTTTATCCCAAGTATGGGAGAGATAGGTAAATGATTTGATCTAGAGAAAGAATAATGGAGGCTTAAAAAAATACTAGGACTAGAGTCTAATTACCTACCAAAAAAAAGCTATCCAATGTATCTTAAATTTTTGTTGGAGAAACTATTATTTTGGTCTATGTAAAAAAAAAAAATTTGGCACATACCTCAATTAGACCATTTTTATCTATGAGTTTTTAGAAGTCAATCTAGGTTGCACTAATATCACTCACTCCCCCCAATTTTTCATTTGAATATCTAATTGCATTAAAGTGTCCTCCAATGATAACTATATCTTTCTTAATCCTTTAGATCACTTTAATTAGCTAATTCCATAGATCTTTTATCAATGTCTTACCTGATAGGTGATACACATTTAAAAAAGAGAATTCTTGCTTGTTGATGATTGACCATACCTTCAACAAATGCTAATATTTTTTGTGAGGAATCTCCTCTATCTTAACACTTTATTTTTCCTAGAGGAAACCCAAACCAACTAAAGAACCCTCAACATCCACAATAACTCCACCCTAGTCAATTCTCAAGCTAAGGAAGTGATGAATTTCATCTTTTTCCATGATTGATGTCTTCTAGCATCACATTCTCTAAGTGATTTTGATCAAAACACCTTTTGATCAGCTACCTCTTGTTAGGGGAATTGCAGCCCATAAAATTCCATGATATAGTTTTCATGATGTCCCAATAAGGGAACCACCCTTCCTAGATCTTAGCTTCCTCTGACCACTAGCACTTCCTGCATATTCCAAAAGTACTTTCTTGGTTTTTCTTCCTCTTGACTACATTTCCCCAACTTTCACTTTAGCATTGGTGGATTAGGGATGACAAATAGTCCTCTTCTCTAGAATGTCTTATTCTTCAACTAAATCAAAAGGGTCCTTGTCATCTAAGCCTGAATCAATCTATTTGACAATATTATTACCTCGTGAGGTCTTTATTCTGCATGTCTAAAGGCTATTGTTGATCATTTTTGCTCAACATCAAAGATCAGAGGTATTAGATCATAGGTTTTATCTACAAATGATTTTTAGTTATTGGAGATGTCAAAAAATAAGGAAAGAGGCTTTAAAATCCTTCAAATCTCTAGGGAAAAAATGGCCCCTTGTAAACCTTGTTGGTTTATAAAATGTCACTTTATTTTAATTTTTAGTTGACCTGCATGAAATGATCAAATCATTTAAAAGTGACTATCCAATGTCTCATTCAAACATAGAGAAACTAGCCCTCATTTCTATTTTATCGACTTGACGATGCAAATGGCCCATCACCATTTCACAACTTTTAATTAAAGTAGATTTTGCATCTTTGTGAATTGGCAAGGTATCACCAATTCACAAAGATCATTTCATGCCAAAATTTCCATTTCACAAGGGTTATTTTAAAATGGAAATCACTTCTTATGATTCAGTTATGGGAGTTGAGGTGGTGGAGCCTACCTCCTATGCGGTTCAACAAAGTGTTTTCATATAGTCAATGGGGCCCAGACAGTTTTAAAATGAATAAAGTGTAGGGGTTGCCGCCTCATTTTCAAATCAGTCAATTTGTTTGACCATGATGTAGAAATTTTTGGCAATTCGCCTAAACATGGAATATGTTTTCAAACACACAAGGATTTATGATCATCTTTTTCAGCCATGCTCATTTAATTTTGAGGGAGCCTAAGAAGCTATTCTTTATGCCATGAGGGTGATGGTGGCTAGGGTTATGTGTAGAGACATTTATTGGCCATCCTTGTCCAGATGATTTCATTAAAAAATTTGAGTTTTCAGAGGGCTCAAGGCATTTTACACATTCCATTAGATTATATATAAGATATATTATCCTCAAAGTTATTTTTGTGTTTCTTGCAACTACAAAAGATATTCTTTATTGTTGGAACATTTACTTTGATTGTTTGTATCATTATTTCATGACGAATGTCAACTTGAAAATTAGATCTTTTGATCTAATATGTCCTTCTCTTGTAAGCTAACCCTAGTTAGGGTATAAACTCCAATGTCTCATTCAGATTTATGCCTGCTCATTAAAAGAAAATCTTGTACATTTTGTAAAGGGTCTTCTCCTTAGTTCAAGAGCGGAGATTTCTTGTTCTATAATTATAATTTTTCCTTGTCTGAATTTAATGAAATGATTATTTACCTATTCTCAATCTCAAATTTTTAGTTCTTATGCGTCCATATTTAGATGCATTTCATCATCTTAGGCTTTTAATGTTGTGCAATCTATGATTGATCAAACTTATTGAGTAAATTAATGTTTTCCTTATAGGTTTTAATTTAGTTTCTCCCTTCATAATTAGTTTTAGGTTGATTAAATATTTTAATAGTGTATTTTTATGGTTTTATTGAATTCAAGTGTAGTTATAGGAAAGGAGGAAATCAAAACATTCAATTTGGTGCATCTTGATTGTAAAGTCGACCTTCTCCAGAGATTCAATCTCATTAATCAAGTCCCAACTTGAGAGATTGATTCCATGTTTCACAAAGTTGTTTATGTCACTAATCATCACCTAAAAAAGGGTGTAAAATTTTATGACAATGATTTTTGGCATGCCTGGTAGGACAAAATTTCAAGTTTGTTCAAGAAGACCTACTAGTTGGATGGTGTCAAACAAAGAAATTCAACATTCATGCTAAGAAATAAATGTTTCTCTTAGAATCTTAGCCTTCAAGAGGTTCACACTCAAGAACTTGGTGACTCTAGCTCTACATATGGTTCTCAGATAAAATTTGCTACAACCTATGCCTAGGATTCAAATAAGGGTATCTTCTAGAGGTAATTTTTAGTTTACGCAACTTTCAAGTTTAAGTTCCAGAAGAAGATGGAATAGATTATCTCTATCATCAATTAGGAGTTCAGAAGCTATATTAGCACCACCTAGATCCTTTTCTACTCCTCCTATTGATAGGTCTCAACCTAGGATACCATTTTCTCATTTGAATAGATCATTATTTCATATGGTTGTTCCTATAAATAAAGTGTTTGCCACCTTCAATGGTGGTAGTCCTCTTGTGTTGTCTCAAAGAGATGTCATACTAGTGGGTGAATTTAAGAATTTACTTCATTGGTTAAAATTCCATTTCCCTAACAAAACATATGCAAGAAGTTTCAAATATATGCAATATACATGGTGTTATTGAAGATAATGTGGCTGACATACTTTTAGCTTCATCTCTAAAAGGAAAGCCATTGCATTGGTATAAGGGACTTACCCATTACTCCATTCATAATTTGGATGAGTTAAGTGAAGGTCTTTGTAAACATTTTGAAGGTAAAAGTGATCACCTATCACTATTAGAGAATATAACTACCATTAAGAGAGCACCGCATGAGTTTGTGACTGATTTTAATTATTTTAAAAGACATGGGATAGAATACTGTAGACACCTAAAAATCCTTTAGAAAATAAATTATTTTTATTTTCTGAAAAATCCCTGATGACATCATCATTTATTAATTAATTAATTATTTAATTAATTAATTTATTTTTATGTCATTAAATCCCTTTTTCTTAATTAAAAATATTTAATTAAGAAATCCCTCCCAAAAATGTTTAAATCTTATTTAAACATTAATCCCCTATTTATTAATTATTTTAATTAATAAATTGACCAAAAATCCCCCAAAAAAATAATTAATTTATTTTTTGACCAAAACTTGGCCAATTTTCTTAAGACCACTAACCTCTTCCAAAATCTTCTAATCCCTTCTTAATTTCGATTAAAAGGCTAATCCCACCTTTTCTAACCCTAATCTCAACTCAAAATATTTAATTAAGATTAAATATTTAATTTTCATATTTATTGAAAATATTTCAATAAATTTTCTCAAACTTAAGCTTTTGGAATGAATAAACTTTTATTCCATAAAACCTAAGAAAACTCTAGACTCTTCTAGAAACTTCTCAACCCAACCTCTTCACCCATCCTAATCCTAAAATCCCCTAATCCTAATCCTAATCCTCCCCCTAACCTTGTCACATTCCCTAAACAAGGTTAGCCAACTCTTAAGCTTGACCCAAAGTCAACAAACTTCTAGAGGCTTCTCTTACATGCATTAAGTGCATTTAAAGCCTCCTTATCCCTCTTACATGCATTTATGATGCATTTAAGAAGCCCCTCACCCCTTTCTTACACCCTTTGACTTTAGGCACATTTCCCAAATTGTGCACATTCCTCCCATCTTTCAACCCAATGCCCTTGTGACACTTGTCACAAGGAGGTGGCCTTGAACTAGCACAATCCATGTGCTCCCCTTTGAATGAATCTTGGCCTCTCTTAAGGATTTTGATCCTAGCCACTCATTCATCCTCCCAAAAGTCTATAAATAGTCCTCATTTTCAAGAGCAAAATATCCATTCACCTTTCATTTTATGCATTGTTATCATGTCCATTTAGCTCTAGACTTAGCATAAGCAATACTAATTGTTAGTTTCTTTTTATCATCTTCAAGCTTTCTTAAAGAACATCATAGCTTAGCAATAATGGATTAACATAGTTTCTTTTATTGTTTTGCATAGCATATAGCATCATATCACACCTATATTTGGTCTAAAATCAATCTTAGTATGCATTAGAATATGCTCCAAGTGCTTAGAGAGCACACCCACATCCCTCTAATTGAAGCGAATCAAACATTTGCTCTATAGCACTTGTTTTTTTAGCAACAATCTTGAGGTGGCTTTGGTTTTGTTTTCATGTCTTATGCTATTTTTTTTAGTTCATGAATATGTTAGATTAGTCTAATGTTTGAATGTTTCAGCCTTTCAAGACAGGTAACAGGTTCAAAATCATAGTCTACATTCTGGCACGCCCGATGGGACCCACTTCACGGGTTCTTTGCAAACATTCTGATGGGTTTTAGACCATTTTCAGATTTTTCAAGCTTATAAGTGGACGGAGCACTTCGATCCCTTCTTCTTCTTCTTGTCTATATTCTTCTTCCTCTTCTTGTCTATATTCTTCTTCTATTCCATCTCCTTCTTCTTCTTCTTCTAGCAAGGAGGTCATGGCCATTTTTTTTCAAAAATAATAATAATATCCATAAGGAAGCAAAATCATACACACCTTATTTTAGTGCTTAAAATGAACCCCCAAATCATTCTTGAATGCATTAAGGACTAAAATTTGCAAAATTTGTTCTAACAAACAAAACAAAAAAATTAATCAAGGCATTTGCATCCTTGCAACATCAAGGATTTTTAACAATGCATTCATGCAAAGTAGAAATGATCATATCTTTTTGGGCATAAAAAGAACATCAAATCTGCATTCAAACGAGTCAAAACAAAATCTTGAATGAAGCTAAAAGGAAGAACTTAGGTCCTAAGTGTCATTGTCAATTTGAAAATCAAACTCAATCTTGAATGCACTAAAAGGAACAAACAACTCTATTCCCTCATCTGTTTCAGTTTTCAAAGCAAGCAAGCCAAATTCAATCTTGAGTGATCTAAGGGACAAAACAAAGCTTTTTCAAAGTTCTTAAATCAACTCGCTAATCAAATCTTGAATGCACAAAAGGAAATAACTTGCAAACGTTCAATTCATTTACATTTTGAGGAAAGGAACAAATCAAAATCTAATCACGAGTGTCTTCATTTCAAAGTTCAAACATCACTTAATCAAATTTGGGAAAATGAACAAAATCTGTTTGATGTGCATGTAGGAGTTTTTCAATTCTTGCATAATCCTTGTTAGAGTAAGCAACGTGGAACATTTGAACTTGGACAAGTTCACTTGTTCTACTTTTAGCGAGGCCTGTCCAAGGAGAAGCGCTTCCTCCTCGGAGAACGACCTCAAACCGGTATCCCCCCCGGCCGGTATACAAATAAGTGAATACCAAAAGAATCACTTACATCTCCTAATCGCCGGGCGTTCGTGCCAAACACGTGACTGGGGATGGTAAACATTCCTCTCCCCCAGCATAATTGGCAAGGCTCTTAAGTGAGTCACGGATGATTAGCATAACCGGGTATGGAGACTCCACGGAATCATTAGCAACCTGATAAACTAGAGGCTACCCTATCTACATCCGAAAGTATCAAAATCCTTGTGCAAGGACCGATTCCAAGGGGTTTACCGGGTCGCCTCAAGATTACTCACCATTTGTATTCCCTTCTAGGGGATACCAAGCTGTGGGCAAGCGATTTTGATACTCACCTTCCTTAGGTAGATCTGTTTGAAGTGCTTGATAGTCAAAGACTCCGTGAAAACACTTGTTGAAACATTCACTTTCAAAGCTTTGTCAGAGTCAGTTGCCTTTGTTTGTATCCCGCAAGGTTGCTTTGTCCCTTGCGCAGATTGCTTTGACTTTAACTTTTGCCATTGGAAACCTTTGCCTCAAAATCAGAAGCCTCTTTTTCAAGTGATGCCCAGCAAGAACAAACATCCTAAAGAAAAGTTGCCCAAATCCCAAGCCTATCAAGAGCGAAAAGTTATCAAGAAGAACACCAAGACCTATCAATCCATTATCCAAGCAACCCAAGCAGAAGAAAAGTCTCAAGCCAGACTTGAGAACATTGCCCATAACGCCCGCATCAAACAGTTCGCCTTCCGTTTTTGAGTTAACCATCACTTTGTCAACCTTGAGCCAGAAGATTAGCCAATTCCTTATTCATGTCTTGTTCCATCTTCAGATCTTGAAATCTTGTCTCAACATGCCTTGCATCTTAGTTTCATCCTAGTTTCACCCTTTGCATCAGCATTAAAACCTTAGTTGCATTTCAGAACATCATAAAGTTGCATATGCATTCATCTTCCTACCAGCATTCTAGAATCAATCCTTGTCATTCGCATAGAGCATTGTCCCTTCAACCTTCGATACCTTTTCCACCAGCATCCCCCCATCAGCTTTCCATATCTTTGCAGCAGATCCATCATCTTTTGTTCCAAATCTAGAGATCCACCAACACTTAGTGTTCTACCTTTTGAGTTGTTCCTATCCCATATCCAAGATCAGAGACCATCATCTTCTTTTTTGGCACAACGTGTTGTCATAAAGAAATCAAACCTTGTCCTTGCATAGCCATCATCTCGAGCAAGAGATTGGAGTGCATTGATAAGAAACTTGTTGACCGAAGATCATCAGTCTATCTTAGGTTGACCCCATCATATCTCTGATCCTCCATTTGGAAAAAATAGCAGCTCATTTGTTGACCACTCAGTAATCTTTCACCAGCTTTCCACTAGCAACCTATCTTTCCTCCACCATCTTGATCCATATCAGTTCCATCCAGCTTCCATCATCGCCATCTTGATCCATCCTTGCATTGCATCCTAGAAAGTCATCATCTTTAGAAGTTCATCAACTTTGCATCCATCAACATCTTTTAGCCAAACATCTTGCATCCATTTAGCACTTGCATCTCCATGCCTGTTGAGACCAGATCTCGGAAAAGAAGAAGCATGAATCCTTATCCACCAACAACCTCATCCGATCCCAAACTTTTCACCAACGCCATGATGACCTATAATCCCCACATCCAAGCCAGTAACCCATGTGAAGATCCAAACATCCCTTCATCCCCCTTGGCAAACCAAGCATTTGTAAATCCTCCAGAAAGCCCATCAGCAACCAATGCCCTTGTAGCACAACATCAGCAAAGCACGTTTGTTCACTACCTACCAGAAAATACCTCCATCCCACCATCTCTCTATCCACGCATCCCCATCAAAACTATCCAAGTTCCAGCACAAGCGTATTCTCCGTTTGTCCAATCATTTCCCGATCCTATCATGCAAACACCCCAAGAGCTTTCCACCGCTCCCCTTTTCTTGCAAGGAAGCCTCGCCAGTCCCGCAACACAAGCTGCAGCACCATCCGCTCCATCTCATACCCCTTTTGCTTCATCATCTGCTATGGCTGCCCAAGCCCAAATCCAAACCCAAAGTCAGCTTCCACCTCTCACACAAGCTTTTACACCACCACCATTCACAAGTCAAGCAATGCCTTTCACCATCAAAGGAGCACCGTCACCCTTCACCCCCCAAGCACCCGTACCTTCTTCTTTGGGGTTAGCGCAATCGCTCCCCATTCCAACCTCATCTTTCTCTTGGGTGTTTCCTTCATTTTCCTCCTCACAAGCATCCGCTCAACCACAACCTCAACAAGCTCCTCTCTCTCAACCATCATTCGTGTCCCAAGCTCGTGTTGCTCCTACCATTCCATCATCCACTGCAGTGCACCCTAACACAAGCTCTCAATGGGGCCTTACGCAAGAAGAAATGAAGGCATGGGGGATCCCATCTCAATCCCCTACATCTATGGTTGCAAGTCAACAAACTGCCTTCGCCCAAGCAGCACAGCAGCAATTACCCCAAACACTGCCGGCTTCAAGCTATTCATCCCAAATCCCAAATAACTTCCAGCAAGTTCCACCACTTCAACAGCCAACTTTCCCCAGCTATCTTCCCCCATCACCCTTTGCTTCTAGCTTCCCCACATTTGTTCCACATCTAAACAACGCAGGCATGCACCCAGCTTATATCAGCCAAAACCAAAGCCAACCTCAACAACTACCACCATCATACCCGCAAGCAGCATCATTCCAACAGCCTCCCCCACAGCAACCACATGTCCCCTTTCAGCAAACACCCATCATTCCTCCACAACAGCAAGTCCCTTGCTATCAGCCTCAGCAACAAATTTCTATCATCCCCCAGCAACAACAAGTTCCCACCCATCAGTTACAACAACAAGTTCCAAATGACCACTATCAGCAAGCAGTCCCACAACAACCGCCAGTTCAACAACAGCAAGTAGCCCAACAACATCAAGAGGTCTCATATCATTTACCACAATATCCCCCTATGCCACACCAGTAATATCTCCAGCAACCATTGCCCCAGAATCAGTTCCAACCCATTTATCCACAGCAAGCGCTATATCCAGTTCCACAGCTTCCATCACAAGCAGAAGTCCCAGTTCCCTCGCCACTCAATGCTGAGTGGGAAGCAATGAAAAATGCTCTAAAAGAGCTACAAAGTGGAACAGAGAATAAAACATACAAGTTCGAAGAGGTGTGCTCATATCCCTTCGATCGGTCCATAGCAACTATCCCTTTCCCCAAGCATTTTGAGATGCCCAAGTTCGACAAGTATCGGGGGAAAGGAGATCCAGTAAACCATATCAAAGAGTTTTACATGGTGTGCCAAGAAGTGGCTTACAGTGATAACTATCTCCTGCGCCTGTTTCCCAAAAGCCTGGGAGGAACTGCTGTTGAGTGGTTTTACAAAATACCACATGGGACAATAAAAACCTTTGCTGAACTCTCTGAGAAGTTCATCACACACTATGCCCATAATGTGGAGAATGAGTTGTCCTTGCTAGACCTATGCAACTCAAAGTAGAAAGACAGAGAAAGCCTTGCAGAATACTTGCAAAGATGGCAGAATCTTACAACCAGGTTATCATATCAGCCGCCAGAGAAGCATCTAACAAAGATCTTCATTGATAACCTGCATCCAAAGCTATCCCATCACATGCGAATGAACTATCTCCAGACATACCAAGACATCAAGAGCAAAGGCATAGGCATCGAGAAAGCTCTCCTAGACGAAGGCACTATTCGTCACTTCAAGGATGATTCCAAGAACAAACCCAACAATGATAAATCTCGTTATTGGAATTGTAACAAAAATGTTGTTACAGATGGAGCCACTGACACTAAGAATGTACAATTCGTTGTGGCAAGTCCTACACCAGCTCAAACATACCAACCACCACAAGCGCCCATCTATCAGCAACCACCAGCTCCCGCATATCAAGCACCTATTTATCAGCAGCCTCCTCAAGCTCATCAACCACCTATGCAACAGTATCAGCAGCAATACCAACAGCAACAGCCAGCACGTCAAGGCAATCCTGTTAACGCAGTTAACATTGCCCCAAGGCAGAACAAACCCAATAATCAGAACAATCCAAAGAGGACTTTCACACCTTTGGGTGAGCCTCTGGATCAGATCTTTTATCGGCTAGCCAAGGCAAATATGATCACATATCCGCCCATCCCATAGAAGGATGACAACGCACCAAAGTCTGATTGGTATAAAGAACATGAATACTGTGATTACCATCGTGTGAAGGGGCACACAACATTGAAGTGCATGCGGCTTAAGCACTACATCCAGGATCTCATCGATCGCAAGGAAATCCAAGTCGATGCACCAACTCAAGCTTCACCCAATGCCGGTTTGCAAATATATCAAAATGTGTTCCCTCAACACGATACCGGGAAGAATCAAGCCAACGCCAATCAGCCCCAAAATCGTGGCAAAGGCAAGCAAGAAGATCACACAGTGGCCTACATCAACTATGACAAGTATGTCGGATGCATAACTCAAGTTGAGCCCATCCAAGATGAGCCCACCATCAATACCATCCACGTCAAAGGGCCGGATTGACAATGTGCTGCAACTACCCGCAGTGGTAGGATAACTGTTGCCGGTGCTCCTCCGAGGTCAGCTGCTCCTCCAAGGCCAACATCTACTGCATCCACAGCACAGTCTAACACTAGGTTAGCATCAAATGCACACACAACACAGCATAATGCACCAAGTGCACAATACAATATCATAGAGCATCTTGGGAACATGCCAGCCCAAATATCTATCTTGGATTTGCTCCGCACATCACCCATCCATCAGGAGATCCTGGACAAAGCTCTAAAAGAAGGCCATGTCCCCACGAATATTAACACAACTTAGTTTGAAACTCTTGTGGGACACCTATCAGCAGCATGTGCCTTATCCTTCAAAGAATCTGATATACCAGATGTCGCTCCTGACCATACTCTCCCTCTCCGCATTGCTGTCATGGTCAGAGATTTCGCCATCAAATGAGTTTTAGTGGATAATGGCTCAGCCCTCAACTTGTGTACATTAAAATTTATCAAGAAGATCGGGTTCACGGAGGCCGACATACAACATGAGCAAATCACTATCAAAGCATATGATAACTTGGAGCGTACCTCTGAAGGTACTATGACTTTGCCTATCCAGCTAGGCCCAGCAACGCAAGATACTCTCTGCCACGTTGTTGATCTTGACCTACCGTTCAATATCCTCCTCGATCGTCCATGGATCCATTCCATTAAGGCCGTACCATCTACTTACCATCAGTGCATCAAGTTTCCACATCAAGGCACTGAGGTTACCATCCACGCTGACCCTAACCCCTTCGCATACTGCCTTGCGATGGAAGCATCTTTCCCTCATTCTACTCATTGTCCTGGAACCGATATTGGTACTTCTATTGCTAGCTCATCCCGATCCCATCGCGATCCAGAGACCATCCTTTCTTCCACCTTATCATCCATCAAGATCAACAACCAGGGTTGTGGCGAATACAGCCTCAGTGATGCATTTGCTGTAGGAGCTCTTCCACGTGATCCACATACTCAAGGGCGCCCAAGTTGTCAAAACAAGCCTGTTGAAGAACATTATAAGCTCAAGCAAATCAGAAACATGACTTTTGAGTCTCATGGTACCATCAACAGCAAAGAAATGGATCCAGATATTAACAAATGGTTATACAAAGATCCCCCATCACGTGACACACAACTTCTTGAGTACTTCAAAGAGAAATATCCAATCCCCTACAAAAATGTCACAGAACACTATAACTATCAAGGTGGTGGTCTAGGACCACAAGAGGATGGAAATTTGTTTCCTATCATACCATCCCAAAATCCAGAACAGCAAGGACTTGGCTTTAATACCTCTCGCCTGCTTGAACAAGAGCCCAATACCACAACTGCGGGCACTAACATGACCAACGTGAACTTTTCGAATAGCCGGGATGACCTCGTGGAAATCGAAGACATCCCCGAAGAGAAAGACATCCGATCCTACGACGATATCTTTGCCGACGACACCCTCTTGGGGACTTCTGTTCTCCAACAACTCTCCATTAACCTCATAGATCTTCCCCTCACAAACCCCGACCTCATAGATTGGGACCAACCAAGCATCGCACACATCGACGAGTTCCAAAGTGCACAAGCACTCCTAGAATTCATGGGGGCATCAGGTCCAGCAAGCAATCAGGATTCAACATCAACCTCTGTCTATCGGCTTCACCCAGAAGGATATTTTGGGGAAGAGGCAAGCAGAAAAAGATGGATCTACCTAACTGAAGAGGTATAAAGGAAAACCTAATTGTGAGGTTTCAGAAAGGAGTTGGAGTTATTGATGTTATTGATTGATAAGTCCAAGCAGAAGGCTAAAGTTGAGAAGAGTTGTGATTTCTTGAAGTGAATTCTGAGAAGATCAGTGATGGAGATGGAAATGAAGCTCAGTTAGTAAATCAACATATATGTGCAAAGAGGATCTGTATTTGCAAAGTGAGTTGTATGTTTTTCAAATCAAAAACTATGGTTACTTTCTAACCATTGTATCAATCTAAATCCTTTAATAAAGGTTGACCTAACAGTCATTGTATAAATCCTTTAATCGAGGTGGAATTTTAATGGAATGTACTTAAATCCTTTAACCAGGTCACTTTTGAAAAAGTGTTTAAATCCTTTAATAGGGTCACACCTAGTAGTGTGTTTGTAAACCTTTACGAGGGTTGGCTTTTCACAGAGCTCACTTCAGAAGAGTGAAATATCAGTAGCATGTTACAAAGTGGTTTTTCCCAAGTTGGGTTTCCACTATAATTCTGGTGTTATACTTGTGTGAATGTTTTAAATTGAATGTTGTTATATTCTACAAGTTAGTTACATTTGGACAGTGGACTGCATGTTATATGTTTCTGATATATACTTTAGAAATCGAGTTGAGTTGGTGATTAGATATGAGATTGTTGAAGTACTAGAAAGTTCAATTGGTACATCTGGACCTGAGAACAACTAATTCACCCCCCCCCTCTCTTTTGTTCTAAATAATTCTAACACTTTAATAGTAATATTTCTTCTACATTGCACACAATGAGTGGATATACCTTGCCTACTGCATATGATATTTATATAAGAGCAAAAAATTATTTGATCCAAGCAGGGAGATTAGCTCCAAGGCCTCTACTGCCTTTATTTCCTGATATGCCTACACATCAACCTACAATGGCTCCTATTCCAACAACCACTTCAAGTCATCCTCTTATGGCTTCTCCATCAATTTCAACATCAACAAATAATAATCTTGAAACCATGGCAGAAACTATGATGCATAAGATAAAATGTTTAAACCTTGGATTGAAAAAGATGGGGAACAATGTTAGGATTAACAAGGCAGAAATAACAATTATGTGCAAATATAACTAATATCAGAAAATAATAAACCACACAGAATAGAACACAATGGCACACAGATTTAACGTGGTTCACCCAATCCTTGGGCTACATCCACCAACAGCGAGTCCAATATTATTATTATCCAGTGATTACAACCTGATTACAATCCGTAATCCCTTACAGCCCAATTCTGCCGCAAGTACTAAAATCATACTTCGTAAAAAATCCCTAACCCTAAGCCATATTATACAATATTTTCACGCTTTAGGGTTAGAATGAGTTATAAGTAGTCGGCCCAAATAACCGAAAAAAGTAGTCGGCCTCAAAAAAAAATTTCCTCGGGGGCTGCGCCCCCAAACCCCTGCTCTTGGGGGCTGCCGCCCCCAAACCCCCGCTCGGGGCCCGGCCCGGCCCCGAACCCCGGCGAGGTCGGGAGGAAAAATGTACAGTACTTTCCTAGATAGTACTTTCCTGATTAGTCACCACAAGCTAACAAACAAGATGGGGACTATAGAGAGACAAAAATCTCAAGGAAATAAACCTTATCATCCTCATTCTCAAGGTTCTTCATTTAATAGGCCACAAAATAAAGGACATGGTTCATGGAACCAAAATAGACTCATGGGTAATGTTGTCCCTACAAATAAAAATACAAATACAAATCTAGTTAGGACTATTGTCCCTACTCAAAAAAATATTGGTCAAGAACAAGAATGGTGTACTACTTGCAATCTAGATTTTGAGCAGTGGGTTTGTGAAAGAGAATAATTTTCTCAAGCTATAACCATTCAAGATGAACTAAAAATATTAGGGTAGAAGTATGATACAAATCATTCTAATGTTGGTTCTCAACCTCAACATCAAGGAGAGTCTTCTATAATGAAATTTTTCCAGAGGAATTTTGTGGTACCAATCATGATATAAATTATGGTATAGCTCATAACACTAAAAGTAAGAGAAGGTCAGTTGAGATTTCTTCACCTCCTTCATTAACTCAAACATAAAATTCAGCATCCATTGCACCTAATACATCTACAGGTATACAACATAATGTTTCCACTTCGTTACAAAATCAGCATATACATCAGAACAATAAGAAGCATAAAGAGTCTTAAGCTTCCCCAATTAAAAAATCAGATCTTATTGTTGTTGTTAAGAGTCCTATCAAGTTAGCATCTACTCATCTAAATAGTGTAGAGTAGATGAAGAAGACTAATGTTAATGTCCCTATGAGGGATTTCCTTTCAATTCCATTTTAGTTTGAATTACTACAAGAGGATTTAAGGACTGTGAGTGCTCAAGAGGGACCAACAACAATAGGTGAGAGACCAAATCAGGCAATAATCCTTGTGTAGCCCACCAAAGAATAAAATACAAGTAAGAAGGAAAATCCTTCCTCTTTTTATCTCTCTTTAATCATAGGAGATAAACTAGTTCACAATTGCATGATAGATTTAGGGGCAAGTATCTTAGTCATGCAAAAGAAGGTAGTTGTCCTTTTAGGTGTTAAGTATGAACATGTAACTAAGAGGGTTTTTCAGATTAGATGGCACTTTTTTCCAAATAGTAGGGGTGTTTAAAAGACTCAAGTTAGCCTTGGATGCATGCCCTATTTGTACTATCATTCAATATATATGTCATTGATTTTCTTGCACATTTTTCTATTTGCCTCTCAAGAGACTTCACCACCCAAAAAGGTGGCTATATTACATCTGATTGGTCCTACTTGTTCTTTAGGACTAGATATTGAAAAAAGGATTCCATAAAAGAAGAGCCTTTGGATCTCAATCATATAGAGCCCTATACACCTAGACCTACGAATATGAAATGTACACTCCATGAGAAGGATGAATAATGCATAATCCATGAACCTGCTACTCTCTTGGAAGAGGTCCTTGATGATCTTTTAGATGAATGGGATAATTATTTTCAATTTGATGTAGTACAAGATGTTGAAGAGGCAAGCCTTAAAACCTATTGCATACATGAGGAGGATGATCCTATCTCCAATATTATGAAAGAGCGTGAAGATATTGATGAATTATGGCTTATTTTATTTGATGGTTCAAGAAATAAAAATGGATCAGGTGTCGGTGTAATCCTTGTTTCTCCAAAGATGGAGAAATACTACTATTCTTTTAGACTTTATTTTAGTTGCACTAACAATGTATCTAAATATGAAGCCTTAATTCAAGGTCTTTAACTTGCACAAAGAAGAGGTATAAAATCTTTACAAGTCTTTAGGGATAGTGAGTTGGTTATTAATCACATTAGAAATAAGAATGTTTCAAATGAGAACCTCCTCACATCATATAAACATAGAGTTTGGGACCTCATTGAGTCTTTTCAAGCTTTCAACATCCATAGCGTTCCAAGAAATTAGAATAAGCATGTCGATAGAATTGCAACAGTTGGAGCTAGTTATGAAATACCAGCGCATGTTGTAGATTTGAAGGATCAACATATTAGATTGGTTGTAAGGCATTTTTTCCTAGACAATTGCACAAATTGGAAAGTATTTGACTCTGACTTGCGAATTGTTAATTTATTACAAAATGAATCATAGTTCTCTACTAAAAATTAGATCAGGCTATAGAACTGATATGGGGATCAAATCATGTAGCTCAATTCCAAAAATATTTCCAAAGGATTAGTAAACTTGGAGGGCATTTTTAATTTTGATGATCAAGCAAGGAGAAAAAGCCAAAACCTAGCCACAAGGAAGGATGGTTATAGACCTGTCACCATTGTTGATGGAAAGACTCTTAACTTGGGAAAGGTATGTTCGAAGCTTGAAAAATAAATTTTCATTAAGTTATGTCAAGAATATAATGATGTTTTTGCATGGACATATGAGGACTTAATGGGTTTTGACCTAAGTTTGTCTCAACATACCATATATCTAAATGTTGATGCAAAACTAGTGAGACAAAAGAAGATACCAATCAATCCTAAGATTGAACCTTTAGTGAGGAAAGAGTTGTCCAAATTCATAGAGGCTAATATAATTTTTCCTATCAAGAACCCCTTTTTGGTAGCTAATCTTGTCCCTGTAAGAAAGAAGAGTGGAGAAATGAGATTATGTGTATACTTTAGAGACCTTAATAGGGCTTCTCTTAAAGACCAACATCATCTTCCTTCCATGGAACAAATCTTATCCAAAATTAGTGGATCTAAAAGGTTTTCCTTCTTAGATAGTTTCTCAAGTTATAACCAAGTCTTAGTCCAAGAATCAGGCCAACATAAGACAACATTTACCACTAAATGGGGTACTTATGCTTATTGTAAAATGTATTTTGGACTAACTAATGCAGGTGCTACATTTCGAAAGGAAATGGAGATGGCCTTTAAAGGTGTATTAGAATTTTTTTTTCTAATATATCTTGATGATATAACTATTTATCCAAAGCATTCAGTAGATCACTTTGATCGTCTAAGGTAGGTTTTAATCAAATGCAGAGAGTATGGTGTGTCCTTGATTCCAATAAAGTGTTTATTTTTTGTTAATCAGGGAAAGTTTTTAGGATACATTGTATCAAAGGATGGATTGACTACGGATCCAGAGAGAGTGGAAGCAATTCTTTCCCTCCCACTTCCTATGCATAAGAAAGGATTGCATAGTTTCCTTGGAAGGATCAACTTTGTAAGAAGGTTCATTTCTAACCTTGCTACCATGGTAAAACCTCTTAAAAGTATGCTAAAAAAGAACATGGAATTCAGATGGACCAAGGAAGGAAGGCAATTTTTTATTAAATTAAATAATCTATTACATCATCCCCTAATCTTGTCAATCCTAATTTTGACAAAGACTTCATCCTTTATACTCTTGGAGGAGAATCAAGCATACCATTTGTCTTGACATAGTTGAATAAAGAGGATGCAAAGTAGCCCATTTCTTTCTTTAGTGAAGGGCTCAAAGAATATGAAGGAAGGTACAACTATGTAGAAAGACAAGTTCTTTCTATTATAAGAGCTCTCAAAAAATTTAGACATTTATTGTGTAACAATAAGATCCAACTCTTGGTCCCACATGCAAGTGTAAAATATTTTATTTTTAATAAAGATATCAGTGAAAAAAGAGTTGGATGGATCACCAAGGTCATGGAATATGATATTGAAATTAAGATTACTAAACTTGTGAGGGGAAAAGGCCTATATGAACAAATGGTCTCATATTTTGAGACATCTAAGGAGGTTTTCATGTTATTGCAAGATGAACAACTAGATGAAATTAAAAATTAGAATAATTGGTTACATGATATGATTGTCTTTTTGACATAAGGGGTATATCCACAAGGTTTAGACAAGGCTAAAGGAAGAAAATTCAGACTGTAGTCTATTCTTTATGCCTTAGTAGATGGTATACTATTTAGAAAATATTCCAATGATGTTCTACTAAGATGCATAAATTTAGATCAAATTAATAGGTTGCTTCAATAATTCCATGATGGATCTTCAGGTGGTCATTTTTCATGAAGGTTACAACCATGAAGATAATGGGGAGTGGCTATTATTGGCCAACCTTGTTTAAGGATTACTGTATAAAATGTGCATTCTTTTTAGGTAAGCAAAGATTAGATTCCCTTCCTCTTCATCCTATTAAAGTTGATCATCCTTTCTCTCAATGGGGTTCAGACTTCATCAGTCCAATAAACACACCATCTAGCCACTCCTATTTTTGATGACAAATGTTTGGTGATATATCAATAAAATATTGTCGACTTACTGATGAAACACTAGTTTAAATTTTGTCACTGTATTTTTATCTCTTTAATGACCAATGTTTATACATTGAATCCATGACCCAACATCATTGGTGAGCTCCATATATAATTTGTGTATTATTCATCGCAACATCAACTTAGAACTTCATCAAGAGTTGGATGAAACTTTGTCCATTGATGCAAAAAACTACAAAATGTTGTAGAATGCCCATTTAAAATTATCGCAAAAACACAACACTTTCATCCATTTGTCGATGAGGTGGAGAAAACCTTCATTGAAATTGTAACAAAAAAAAAGTGTGTCTATAGAAACCTCATCACATTTTTTTGTGGTTCGTCGGGCTATGTTCATCACAATTTCAACAATAACCTACAGTTTTTTTTTAAAATTATTCATTCAAACATCTTTCTCATGTTACAACATTTCCAATACCTTTTTCCAAAGCATCACATTGCAAAACAAATTCCATAGTGAGATGAAACATTTTTCATTTGAATTTTGCATCATCAATGTCATGACCATTACGAAAGTAACCTGTTGCTGGCATTATGAGATCAGACTATGTCAATTGAATTTCTAGGGTATATGACTATTATCTCAACTTTATTTGTCTTAAAAATGATATTTTCTCTCTTGGTCATCGTTTTAGCCATGTAAAATTAAATGATCCAAAGGTGTAAGAAGTTGACATAGAGAGTGTGGTAGAGGGTATGGTGAGTGGTGTGTTCTTTGTGTTAGCCACACTCAAGTGTGGTTCCTATCATTTGTTGCCTCCAAACTTTATCCTCACTTGTGAGACCACCTTATTTCTAGGAAAAAACTATTCACCAAGGGGAATTTGGTTAGTAGTAGCTCATTTTAGAGGCCTCTTTTGTGCATTTTTTATAGAAATTCTAAACTCTCTACTACCGTAAAACATGAATAGAGTTATAGGCCACTAGTTCATGATGTGTTGTGCATGAATCTCTAAAGGGTAATTATCTAAGGAGATTGTAAGGGTAAAAAGTTGTATAAGTTAGACTACTTTGATAGTTTATGGGTGGCAAATGCCTTTGCACATTTTGCCAAAGTTGCAGAAGAAGTGGAAACCCAACTTGGAAAATATAAACAAGATGTGGATGAAGTTAATAGGAGGATAGATGGAAATGAAGATTTCAATTTTGATGGCCATTAATTAATAGGAACCACAAAGCATCCAATGAATATGGTGAATTGTCTTCCAGAGCTTACAAAGAGGAAGATGATTAATTATAAGCACTCTAACATTGCAACTACTAAAAAAATTAATAATAAAATAAACACAGCTTGTAGAGATTCTCATGCAATTCAAATGTCATTATAATTTTTCTAAATACACAAAAAAAAATAGAAAAGATACTGCAAATTACTTTTTAATTTAAAACTTAAGGATAATATGAGCCTAGGAAAACCATGTAAATAGTAGATATACATTAGATGAGGAACGATGGTAGGTCCCAATTGAAGTTGCAATGCAATTTGAGTGTTGCAAATAAACTACTAATATGTTAATGAAATCCATAAAAAGGAAATAATTTGTGTCCACTTTCATTAAACTTTAATTTGTGCTTTCAAGTGAATCTCTTGTTTAAAATAGGTTCACATTAAACAGTCACCATTCACAAGCCAATATCTTCTCATAAGAATTTGTCCAATACCATTTCTTACCTCAATTTGGATTAGTTGGCTATTGAACATGATATTTAATTATTTCAAATATTGAATTAGTTGGTTATTGAACATGTCTTCCAAAACATTTTAGCACTTCAATCTAATACATTGTAAGCACATCAACAACACATTGTTTCAGTGTCAAATTAAACCAAATTTTCATGCTCCCATTGAAATATGTTCTTCATTGTCCAAGTGATATTTGAATAAAATGGAACACCAGGCACTATATATCCTTCTATGTTTCTTGAAGCATGGATAAATTAAACACATGTTCACTCACAAAATTAGCAGTGCTCAGTATTACCATTGACGATATATAAATTTCTCGATGTGATATAAGTGAACTTATGACAATTATTGCTGACTTTGAGTTGGCTAGAATAGTAGTTTTTGGATTAGATTGTGTGTTAGTCTTTGCATCAATGTTCTAGATCCCATTATATGGATCAATAATTATGATGGATGCCAAATCCAAAAATTCAATGCAAAAGCTAATACACAATCCAACCTAGCATCTTTCTTTATCAATTTATAGATTATTGAAAAATAATGAATTTAGAATCTAAATATTGTTTATCAAGGCATCTATTCTAAATTTTGTGGCAAATAAAATATATAGGAAATTCACCAACTAAAACACAAAAATAAAAATTACTCTAGAGAATTGTAAATGTGATGCTAATGGAGAGAAATAATCAAAGTTCTAATAATACAGTACAAGTTTATTACACCCTACACTCGAAGAAACCCATAACCTCACACAATACTGAACAAAATAAAATCAAACCGATAATATTGAAGACAAAAAAAGATAGCAAGTTATAATTTAACATCACTAAACTCAAACTTCTTTAAGGTTACTAATGAGGTATCCTTGATAAATGGAAATTTCTAGGCCCCTTATTTGGATATCTAATTACTAAAAGCTTGTAAGAAATTTTATTACTATGTTTATTGGACATAATTTGGTTAAATAGTGGTTTTCGTAGTTATAATGAGCATACATGGCTTTCATAATTTAAATCCAAACAATGTATACTCCATAAGTTTTTCTATATCAATTCCACCATTTCCATTCTTTTAAATCCAAGTATAAGATTCTAGCTCTATGTTTTTTCATGTCATTTGTAGTTCCATGGAAGAAAAAGTAGCTTTCCATCCCAGTAACCCAATCAATGCGGTTGGACCCTTCTAAATTGTCTAGATTTATTTTAGTAAAGTAATATGTCATACATTTATCTTTTTATGGTGGTCAATTACTATGATAGAGACCAAAGAGTTCCATGTGGATAGATTTAAAACCTAGCTAGAAGAGTTATCCCCTTCCTATTGTGGGTCAAGATAATGTCATTTTCCCTTAAAAAAATTTACCAAGTGTTTTCTTATTGTATCAAACATATGTTTGACACTTAATTAAAAACAAATAAACCATACACCAAATGAGCTTCATATTTTTAGCCTGCAAGAACTGACCTTACACAATTCTTGAAGGAATCTGTCTGACTCGAGATCCATCCATGGATAGCTTCCCTTGTAAAATTTATCATCTAGGGTAACATATGAGATGTGTTAAAAAGTAAAATAAGTACAAAGGGTAACATATTGAAGAAAAGAGAACTAATGAAAATCTCATAAGCTTAAAAATGCAACATAATGAAATATTGAAAAGTGCATTACCTTATTGAGCTTCTCTTTATTTTGAGAATAGTTTAATATTCTCTACTTAACAAGGCCAACCACATGAAGGTGGAAGCCCATTTGGCCCCTTCCCCCCCCCACTCACCTCACTCTCAATTCCCCAAATCCAATTATATAATATTAATCATTCATTCATTGATTAATAACATATAACATTCATTCTTTCAGTTTGCATTCTTTCATCCATTAATAATATGATTACAACCACTTTATATTATCAAAAATATGGTTGTCATAATATGATTACAATAACTTTTTTTTTGTTTCTTTTTTGTAGCTAAAAGAAGAAGTGGTGTGTCATTTTGTAAATCATTTGCCCCCCTTTTAGTTGTTTCACCCTTTATTTGTGATATTAATGTATGCCTAGTCATGTACTCACAACATGGAGGTCATTGCAAGGGAGGGTTTGTTGTAATAACAAAGAAATGTTAAATTGATATGTTTTATTATTATTGTTACAAGTATTTCATTACTTTAAAGAATATTAGAGTGGTGCTCTTTACCTAATGGGGCCACATAATGTTCCTAATATTGTCTTATAGCCTCATGCTCAACATGTTGAACACCCTCTAAATCCTTTAGGTTGAAACATGAAAGGTTACATTAATTAATACACAAATTGTAATTAAATATGTTTAAAAGAACTTTAGAGTGGTCTTGTTTACCTAATGGGGCCAAATCATGTTCATGATCTTATCTAGCCTATTCACACTCAACATTTTGATCATGCTCTACATGCTCTAAAGTTGAAACATGAAAGGTTACATTAATTAATACACCAATTACAATTAAATATTTTTTATTGTATTAATCCATACTGTATTTTGTATAACACATGAATACATCCAATATCGGGATGCACACCATGACCTTCATCTGCAAGTTGTGCTCCACCCTCACCAGGTTCCATTCCAATGTCATATGTAGTATTATAATTTATTGTTTGTTGAAAATAAATAGGCACATAATTACTTTATGGTGGAAATTAATATTGAATAGATTGCACAAGTATTCAATTTTAAATAAACTTCATTGAATTTATTTACTTGTGTGTCGGATGTAGTGGAAGCTTGTGTCTATCCTGTCAAGAGTCTTATGCATTCAACCATGACTCCATAGCCTTGCTGGAAGGCAATCTTTAGGTCCTCTTGTGTGGGCACTCTGATGAATTTATATCCCTACAATTTTTCATAAGATCATCAATTTTACTTCTATGGTGTGATAAAACCAAAATTATTTATAATTTATTATTTGGATGCAATATTTCATTTATTGATAATTACAATTTGTGTGATTAATTTCATATAACCACCAGAGCCAAGTTTGTGTTGCCTGTGTTTTTCTAGTCTTTCCTTTGTTGCCTTCGATGTGGTGGGAAACCTATGAAAAGTTTGAAATATGTTAGATTATGTAAAAAGAAAGAGTAATAAGTATATAATTACATTTTTATTGTATCACATACCTTCCTTGTCCCGATGGTGTCTTTCCTTTTTTCTTTTCATCCTTAGCCTTTCCATCTGACACCAAGTCCTTTCACTCCCTCACCAGAATCATGGGGGGATGCTTGTACTTTTTGTTCTTCTCTAAATGTGACCTATATTGGTTCATCACATACTTTAGATATGTACCATCTTTCTTAAGGACCATATTTTGGTTGAATGTGTTATTACCTAACAATACAACTAAACAGTTAATGAGCCCATCTTTTAAATCTTGATTTTGGGCATTCCACCGTGTATGAATGGTGAGCTCGAAGATCACCAATGTAATATCACTTAGATGTTTATAAGAAACATCATTTCCTGCAAAAGGATGATGGGACCATTAGTCTAAAAAGAGTGATCAATAAGTAAATTTTAATTGGATTATATAACACAATAATTAAAATATGTTAAAGTACCTAGGACCTTCTCTATTGTTATGGAAATAAAATCCTCGGTCACCACAAATGTGACCAACAATGTTCATGTACTAGTAATTGATGAACTACAACTGATTTAGAATCTGATTGAAGAATCTATGATTTAAGATCACCGAGCTGATTTATTAGATGTGTAATATGATTAAATCAATATTATGGTTTTCATTGATGTCAACTAGTTTGATAGCACTTATCTTGTAAGTTACTATACCGAAACATCTATGGAAAAGGAATGAAAGAGATGAAGAATGAAAATATCTACATGAGGAAGATGGATATGATAGATGAGGCTAAAGAATACATTGAGTAACTTGTTGATGAGTCTATGACCTAATGATATTGACTTGATTATGTTTCATTCATCTATGATGAGGTAAAGAGCTGAAAGACACAAAGCAGTGTTGTCGGTTGATGAAGCATTTCAGTATACACCAATGGAGTGTAGTGTATACCGAGCATAGTACAAACTAAGCTTGTGTTCACCGACACATTTCTTTGTTAACAAAGAAGAATAGAATGAACTAAATGATTAGTTTAGCCGATAAGATTGATGAGCTGGAAAGTGTATGATTTTGAGGTAACAGATAATGTTTGTTATGACGATTGATGGCTAACAAAATTTAGGAAAGATCTAAAGGATGAGAATCAAACATGTTATTGACACAAGTGCCGAGGTATGTTTAAGAGGCAAAATCAATGAAGATGATTAAGTGGCAAAATCTGATGGAACAGAAGAAAACGGTTTACATGTCTATATAAGAGACTAGAGATTTCACAATAGATTTCACAATAAGTGTGATGCTGAAAGAAAAGGAAACTGCAGAATCATCGCGTGAACAAGTTTTCATGCATTCTGATCATACTAGTTAAGGAGAACCCTACTGTAGAGCATTACCAAGTGATAGAGAGTGATTACCAATGGATAGTAAGTTGATATATTGTTGAATCAGAAATGTTACATTGATCAAAAAGATTTGTATGAGCTGAGCATTGATCTGTATAATTGCAATTGAAGTTGTATTAAGATAGATCACCTACTGTTACATATTTAACCATTGTACACATTCAAATCACTTAACCAAGTGGACTAAGAAAGTCTTATTATGTATCATTCATAGAATGAACATTGTTATCCTATCAACCCCAGAGTGACTGCTGGTTGGATGATAATGGTTGGTCTTAAATCCTCTAACAAGGTCACACCTAACAGTGTGTTTGTAACCTTTAACAAGGTTGGGTCTTCACTGACCTCACTTTAGAAGAGTGAAAATTTTTGGGTTGCCGGTCCCAAGTGGTTTTTCCCTTCATAGGGTTTCCACGTTAAATCTCTTGTGTTATGTGTTGATTGTGATGTTTGTTTTGATGTCATATTTACATGTTGCATATTTGATTTGATCGGTAACTACTATATATTTAGACTAATAATCAGTAAAAGCACAGATAGTAAAAGTATTTTAAGTTACCGAGTAGCAAAAATTGAAGTATTTGTTTTTGGATTATACATTTTGTATTGGGAGAGTGATTAATTGATTCACCCCCCTCTCAATTATTCTACCAATTGGTATCAGAGCATTGGTTTCTTAGAACAAAGTTTTAAGGACTTCAGTACAAAGATCTCAAAATGTATAAGAGGGAAGTGCCAAGACTAAACAAAGAGAATTTCACAGTATGGCAAAGCAGGATGAAGTTGCACATATCTAGAATTGGGAATTTTGAACTAGAACTGTTGGAGAATGGTTGTATAGAACCGACCACTAGTCCCTTGACTATTGATCAACTAAAAGATAGGCATGAACACAATGTTACTATGATGGAAATTTCTACTACCTATACCGATGTCAAATTTGTAGATGTCAAAAGCTGCACTACTGCAAAATCCATGTGGGATAAACTTTCTCAAGTTTACAGTGGAGATGTGCATTTCAAAAGAGCCAGAGCAAAAAGCTTAAGGGGTAGATTTGATGATATGAAGATGAAGGAAGGAGAGAATATAGTGCAATACACAAATACACTAAAAGAGGTAGTATATGTTATTAGAGCATCTGATGGAGTCATTAGTGAAGAAACAGTTGTAAGCAAAGTACTCAGAACCTTACTGCTGATTTATGCAATCAGAATAACTACTATTCATGAGACAAGGTCTACATCTAGTAATGTACTTACACTTGAAAATCTGATTGGTAAACATACAACCTTTGAGTTAAATAACTTTGATAACAGTTTTGTTCTGTCTATTGAGTATGCTTTCATGTCTTCTCTGAAGATTAGAAATTCTAGCAGGAATAATAAAAATGGTGATAGTGACAATAATACCGATGATGAGCTTGATGAACTTGAAGCTCTTATGGCCAGAAGATTACCCAAAGGTAAAGGAAGGTATAGAAGTAAGCTACCTTTGGCATGCTTTAACTATAAAGAGGTTGGCCACATTATTGCTAGATGTCCACATAAGAAAGATGATGAAAGAACCAAAGACCAATCTTAAGGAAGCTATGGTAGAAGATTCAATAGAGGCTACTGACACAATAGAGATAACTGAGACAATAATAACAAAGGGAAAATGGTATGTTTCATAGATGAAGATAATGAATCTGAATCTGATTCTGATGATGATGTAGAAGTTGTATTTGTTGCTATGAAAGATGACTCAGAGGAAGAAGAAGAAAAACATGAAGAAACAACATTGATCTCTAAAGTTAACAAAAACAATACATGGATCATAGACAGTGGATGTACACATCACATGATTGGTGATGAGGAGAAATTTGATCTACTTAAAGAATACAATGGAGGATCAGTTAAGATGGGTAATGACACACCCTGTATGGTAAGAGGTAAAGGATCCTTGATGATAAATGATATGATAAAATGTGATAATGCTTATTGGGTAGATGGATTGAATTATAACTTGTTAAGTGTGGCACAGCTAAACAATTCAGGTCACCGAGTTGCTTTTGAGAGAAAGAAAGTGAAAATATTTGATGATGGAGGAAGACTAGTTGGAACTGGAGCACAATCAAGAGGTAATCTATTTTATCTTGATACTGATGAGTCTTCTTGCTTGATGATGAAAAATGAAGATGCTTGGTTGTGGCATAAAATTTTATGCCATGTGAATTTTGATAACATGATTAAGATCAGTAAAAGGAAAAGAGTTAGAGGTCTGCCTAACTTGTCAAAACTGGATCATGTTATGTGTCATGAATGTCAGAAGGGTAAGATGACTAAATCTAGTTTCAAAAGTAAGGATTATTCAACAAAGAAGATACTTGAGTTGGTTCATACCGATCTATGTGGTCCTATGAGAACTCAGAGTTATTATGGTGATAAATACTTTATTCTTTTTGTTGATGACTATACTAGATTGATGACTGTTATGTTCTTAAAAGAAAAATCTGAAGCATTTAAAATGTTTAAGTGGTATAAAGCTAAGGTAGAAAAAGAGACTGGTAAGGAATTGAAATGCCTAAGATCTGATAGAGGAGGTGAATTCATCTCTGATGAATTTACTAATTTCTATAATGAGCATGGTATTAAAAGATAGGTCTTTGCACTGAGGACACCTCAGCAAAATGGGATTGCTAAAAGAAGGAATAGGTCAATAGTTGACTATGCTAGGACATTGATGCTGCAAAAGAATGTTGCTCAAACATACTGGAGGGAAGCTGTCAATACAGTTGTTTATGTACTTAATCGAGTTCAACTAAAGAAGGACACCAACAAGACACCCTATGAGTTGTGGTTTGGACACAAACCTACTGTAAGTTATTTCAAAAATTTTGGAAGAAAATTTTTTATTTTGAAAGATGAAAGAAATGGTAAATTTGACTCAAAAGGTGATGAAGGGATATTTCTAGGATATTCCAGTAAAAGAAAAGAATATGTGTCTAAATAAAACTACTAATAAAATGATTGAAAGCACTAATGTCCAAGTTGATGAGTTTGATGAAAAGAACACAGAGGAAAGTACAAAGGAACCAAATGACTATGGTAGATTCACTTACATTGAAAAACTAGAGTATCTACCAAAGTCACGGCCTATGATAACCGGTCAATAGGAAAACAATACCGAACAACAGGAAAGAGAAATTGACGAGCAAGATGGCCCTACCGAGCAAGCAAATGAACCTGCACAAGATGAACAAGAAAGAAGAAATAGGATACTGGTGAGTTTTGTCAGAAGACACCATCCTAAAACACAAATTATTGGAGACAAACAAGCTGGCATGCAAACAAGGAGCAAAGCAAGACAAGGTACATGTCTAGTTTGTGATTATGAACCGAAAAATGTGAAAGTTGCATTAGAAAATGATGAATGGGTTAATGCAATGAAAGAGGAAATAGAACAGATATAGAAGAAAAAAACTGGACCTTAGTACCCCGACCTAAAGATAAAAATGTTATCGGTACTAAGTGGATATTCAAGAACAAGCAAAATGAGAATGGAGAAGTAATAAGAAATAAAGCTAGATTGGTATGTAAAGGATATGCGCAGGATGAAGGCATTGATTATGGTGAAACATTTTCACCTATTGCTAGATTGGAAGGAGTTAGAATGCTACTTGCATATGTTTCACATAAGAAATTCAAGGTTTATCAAATGGATGTCAAGTCAACATTTCTGAATGGAATACTTGAAGAAGAAGTCTACATAGAACAACCTAAAGGGTTCGTTGATCT
The DNA here is from genome assembly GCA_027943335.1 of Chamaecyparis obtusa. Classification (NCBI taxonomy): domain Eukaryota; kingdom Viridiplantae; phylum Streptophyta; class Pinopsida; order Cupressales; family Cupressaceae; genus Chamaecyparis; species Chamaecyparis obtusa. The sequence continues at coordinate 153,394 of BSBK01001824.1, read as the reverse complement.
AGAAAAGAAAGACATGGTATGTATGGAGGCTTGGGCATTTCATTTTCATCTCCACAAAGCTTCATTATCATTATAGAAGCAACCAATATCAAGCATGCATACGTTCATGAGATTTTAAGCAAGCATCTTCAAGCATTCATCAAATTCAAGCATTTCCTTCTTACATCAAGCTTCTTCTTTCAAGGTGGTAGTGGAGTTTGGCTTCTAAGGAGGATATCCATAATTCTAAATCATTTAATTTCTTCCATCCATCATCATGGCATGTCATAAACATTCCTATACATTAGGTTTTGACTTCTTTGATTTCCTTTTGGTTTCTTTGAGTCAAGGCTATTACATTTTCATATTTGATCACATCTCTAATTCAATGGCATATACAAAAGTAATTTTATCTTTCATTTGATATATTCAATCCTACTATATGTTAGAATTTCCTTTATCATTACATTTATATTTACATTTCAAGGTTGATTCCTCAATCTGGGGCTTGACCAAGGCAAGCCCTCATAAACCCAAACCCAAAAATAATTTTTTTTGTGCGCAGGAACAAGATATCATAATTACAACCATAGTTCTAGAAACTACTTGCCAAGACATTTCTGAAGAAGTTGGGTCAACTTTTCTATGGTATTCCAGGAACACGGTGACTTTTTTGACCTATTCTAAAACACAGTGACTTGGTCAACCTATTTTGGAACACGGTGACCTGGTCGACTTGTTCTTGGAGGTATGGGAAAAATAACATTTTATGGGTTTTCTATCATGATTGTGAATCCATAGTAGGAATTTCTGTCACAGGTTTAGATCCATAGTTTTCCAAGAAAAAATGCACATTCCTCTACACATTTCAAGGTGAGTACTTTATCATTCATTTCATTTCTTAATCTAGACCTATTTTCACATCTTAATTAAGTTGACTGCTTACATTTAACATCTAGATCTATCTTACTTTCCTCATTAAATCAATTGGTTTAATTGCCCGTTTACATTTACACATCTTTAATAAAATCCTACATTGCATGAAAGAGGACTTTCTTTCATACTTCCTTAATATAATTTTGGTTTAGCATTGGCATCCCTTTATCTCCTTGGGTTTTGCTAATCTAACTTGGGTTATATTGAGAGTTATATTTGGAATCCCCTCTCTCTCTTGTATTTTGAATGTTAGTGTGGAATTGGTTAATTAATCAATTCATCTCACATAGGTTATATTGTTAAATTCATTAGCACCCATTTTCCCCTTAAACACTTTGGTGAACCTGAATTTTTCTCTTTTTCTTTTGTGATTCACAGTAAGGCACACAAACCTTACTAGGGAAGATAATCATGCTCTCTCTCTCTCTCTCTCTCTCTCTCTCTCTCTCTTCATGCTTTCGCATAACAGGATAGAATCATGAAGGATGTAATCCTTTGTGGTGCTCTAGCATTTCCTATGTGATCCCTTATGCTTTGTAATAGCCTTCCAAATATGATATTGGTGGGTAAGACATTTCTTCATCTGAGGTGTCTTTCACTAGTTGATTTGGGTTTTTGTACTAACCTATTTTGAGTCTTTTGATTTTTTTTTTGGTTTGATTCTCTTTTTCCTTTGTTTTCCTTTGCTTTGTTTTTTTCATTGTTCTCTTATGCACGGGAATGGAGTCAGGATCCTAGTTTTTGGGGCTTATGTCCTTAAACTCGGTGATGTTCTATCTTGTTGTGACATTTTCTCTCTTCTCCTTCTCCCTTTACCAAGAGTATGACTTGCCACATACTCCCACTAAAGTGGGGGCTAAATGTACTATCTTAAAATGGACGCACTTTCATTTTGAGACCTTTTAGCCCTCCTTAGCATTGTTTTGTTCTCTCCTTCTTCTTCCTATACCATCCCTCATTTCTAGATCATCTCTCATCTTCAGGCATGGTCCTTTATGTTTTATTTTATCACCTTTCTAGCATATCTTCTGGTAGCTTCATTTTATCTTGGTTCTTTCTGCACCTTCTCTGAGGCCTCTAGGACCCCTTTCTAGGCTCCCCTCAGGAATAGTTCCACTTGGTCAACCTATTTTGGAATAGGTCAACCAAGTTGAATTATTCCTAGAAGATGTTAGCTAGGTCAACCTCTTCCTTGAGTGATTTTTATTATGGGGTCTTATGTGCCTCTGGATTGTTGATTGATTTATTTTTCTCCTGGGTCAGCCTGCTTTGTTTTCAATCTCAAAAATTGATATATAAGGAGGATTGGGCATTTCATTTTCATCCCCATAAAGCTACATTGTCATTCTACAATTAATCAAGAGAAATCATACATGTGTTCATGAGATTTGAAGCAAGCATCTTCAAGCATTCATCAAATTCAAGCATTTCCTTCTTACATCAAGCTTCTTCCTTCAAGGTGGTATTAGAGTTTGGCTTCTAAGGAGGAGATCCATCATTCTAAATAATTCAAGTTCTTCCATCCTTCATCATTTCATGTCACATATATTCCTGTACATGAGGTTTTGACTTCTTTGGTTTCCTTTTGGTTTCTTTGAGTCAAGGCTATTACATTTGCATGTTTGATCACATCTCAAATTCAATGGCATCTACAAAGGTAATTGTATCTTTCATTTGATATATTCAATCCTAACACATGTTATAATTTTCTCTATCATTACATTTACACTTCAATTTTAGTGTTGATTCCTCAATCTAGGGCTTAACTAAGGCAAGCCCTCATACACCAAAACCCAAAAACAAGCTTTTTTGTGTGTAGGAGCAGGATATTAGAATTACAACCATAGATCTAGAAACTACTTACCAAGACATTTTCAAAGAAGTTGGGTCAAATTTTCTACAGTATCCCAAGAACACAGTGACCTGGTTGACCTGTTCTAGACCACGGTGACCTAGTCGACCTGTTCTTGGAGGTCTGGAAAAAATAACATTTTCTAGGTTTGCAGTCATGATCGCAAATCCATAGTAGGAAGTTCTACCATAGGTTCATATCTATAGTTTTTAGAGAAAAAAGGCACATTCCTCTACACATTTCAAGGTGAGTACTTTATCATTCATTTAATTTCTTAATCCAGACCTATTTTCACATCTTAATTGTGTTGATTGCTTACATTTAGTATCTAGATCTATCTTATTTTCCTCATTAAATCAATTGGTTCAATTACACTTTTATGTTTACACATTCTTAATCAAATCCTACATTTCATGAAAGAGAACTTTCTTGCATACTTCCTTAATATAATTTGGGTTTAACATTGACATGCCTTTATCTCCTTGGGTTTTTCTAATCTAACGTGGATTATATTGAGAGTTATGTTTGGAATCCCCTCTTTCTCTTGTATTTTGAATGTTAGTGTACAAGTGGTTAGTTCATGAATTCATCTCACATAGTTTATATTGTTAAATTCATTAGCAACCCCATTTTTCACTTAAACATTTTGGTGAACCCGACATGTTACAACTTCCTTTTGATCTCGGTGTTTGATTTCCTTTTTCATTATCTTGTGTGTTCACCTTCAATAAACATTTTGGTGAACCCCATATCCTACAACTTCTTTTTAATTTTGATACATTATCTTGTGTGTTCACCTTCACTTAAACATTTTGGTGAACCCGACGTACTACAACTTCCTTTTGATTTTGGTGCATTATCTTGTGTATTAACCTTCACCTAAACATTTTGGTGAAACCAAGTTGTGTCCCTTTTCCTTTTGAAGTTAGAGTGTTTCTTTTAATTGGTTGTTTATCTTCTTTTAGTGAACCCAATGCATTCCCTCTTCTTGTTGATTTTGGAATTAGATTTGGCTATCTTGTTTTTGTAACAATGGAATTTGCTAAACTCCTATGGTGCATGATACTTTTCATGGTAACTCTTTTTATTTCATCTCTTTATCATGCCTATGATGTTTATGCAAGTTTCTATCATTTCATGATGTTTATGTCTTTACATGCTTTTCTTTCATATTTTATTATGAGGTTAACTAATACAAGGTTTCCTAACAAAACATATTTCAAGATTATCATTAAGATTTCATGTGGAATTTTTATTCATCTTTTGGATGGTATTAGATATTTTTTAAGTGATGCTCGTAATCCTAATCCTATGCTTAATTCTTCCCACAATCTATCCCCTCATACTCCTACATTTCAACACATTCAAAGCATGGTTCATGATTTAGATATTAACCAATTCTTAGATGAGTTGTCTCCTTCACCTCCTCCATCACCTACACTTGAATCTCCTATAAAGACAAATCCTAATTTCATTCCTCCTTACACCATATTGACCCATCACCCTCAAGATAACCATTATCTCCATCCACCCTTCACTCTACTTATACTACGGGCTATAATATTACCACTAGACAAGGTTATAAGGGTTTAGGTCTTGGTATCCATGAGCATGGTATTAAGCTTCCCATCCACATTCCTCATAGACACCCTCAATAAGGCCTTGGTTATGTTTCCCCTTCAAATAATTCTCCTTCTTTCCCTCCCCCATGGCTCCTCTTCACCTTCTTTTTCCAACTCCAACTTTATCTCCTAATGACACTCGAGAATCCATAGCATTAAGAGTTTACCGCTACCTTTTGATTGTGCCTAAATTAAGATATCAACCTTATCAAAAGAATGCTAATTCTTGATCTGCATGTCCCTTTTTCTACAATAATAAACATTTCCTTTGTGATTGTACAAAATTCATTTTGTATGTTCATGACAAAGTTGAAAATGGTAAAATTTCTTATACACAAGATACTTTATTTCTCCTTAATAAGATTAATTAGCATTTGTATTCCCTATTGGGGATACTCTATGTTATTATTTATAATATGTACAAGAGTGGCACAATAGGTCTTTCACTTTGTTCCTCTTCAATGGGGGGGAAAGTTCATCTTTTCTTGGGATCTATTTTAGCTCCTTCACACATGTCTTCTATACTTTAATATCATTTCTAAAAAGTGCATATTTGGTATCTTGGAGACATGTTTTAGTGTGCTTTATATATATCCCTCCTTTTTCCCTTTTAGGTTTAGAATGTGTTTAGACTTATTTGTTGTGTTACATTTCTATGTGCAAATTTATCTCTGTCTTATACATGTTATTAGGGATTTATCCTTTGAGGATTATCTTATTTTCTCTTTTAAGGCTATATTATCTCTTTGTTTTATATATAACATGGTATCCTTTCATCCTTTCCATTCATTTCTCTATATATTTTCATTTTTTATGATACATTCTTATCTATGGATATGTAATGCTTTGTTTCATGCACAACGCAATTGTTGTTGCCTAACAATATTCTTCCATGCCTTGGATTTTAATGTTTTTTCATTTAATAATCATCTATAGTTTCCTTCATAGGTGATATATTTTCTAGCATATTATGTTTAGAATTGCATATCCTATGATGTTGCTTGCCTTACTTTGTTCTATGGTGTTGTATTATTCTATGATACTTCTTGTTTGATATTGGGTGTTTTGTTTTGTGCATGGCTAGATTATGGTTGTTGCTTACAATTCATCTTTATATCTCACAAGATTTTATTATATAATCCACCATAGATCTCTCTTTCTTGTCTCACACTTGGGGGGAAAGGTTGTTTTTACATTCTTTATCTCTCTTTGTCTAAGGATCAACTTTCCTTATTATAGTGACATTTGTTTATCATGTGACATTCTTTTCCTATGAGGAATTGTCACTTAATCATGACTCTCTGACATACAAGAGGTTCATATTTTGTATCATCACCTCTTCTTTATTTGCAAAACTATGTTCATTATAAATATTTTCCCTTTCTATGTGATTTTAATTTTGTCTTTCTTCATCCAAGGATCCCTATTCCACTTATACACAGGGGGCTGAATAGATGCATTCTTGTTCTTCTTCTCCTCTTTAGTCTTGAAGTTATTATATTTATTCATGGCACTACTCTTGAAGGTAGATTTCCTGCTAACAAGATATATTCCTTTCAAGGGTCTCTTCTCATAAGCGACATATCCTTTCATAATTAATCTATTTTCTTAGATTACATGAGTCAATGCTCTTCACTAATTTTATGGCCTACCTTGTTGTTAAAAAGGATATCTCCTTGTTTCTAGAAGTATTTATCCTTGATTCTCTTCCTTATGATGTCTATGGATATATAGTCATCATAAGGAGGGGGGAATGCATGCACCCTCTTTGTACTATAGTTTAATTTTTATGCACCTTTACTTTTATATTTTTACATGCCACTCCCTAGCGATTGTTAGTGACACTTCTCCATCCCAAGGAAATGCATTTGTATTTTAATTTTTGCATTGCCACTCCTTAACAGGTATTAGTGATACTTCTCAATCCCATGGAAATGAACACACACATTTTCTCTATAGATAATGAACCCTTGTCCATCCACATAGAGCACATGCATATTTTCACTCTATGGTGATACCAAGGAATTTATCCATGGGTGGGCACACAAACACATGCATGCAAAAGATGCTGACGAGTGCACATGATTGACTATCGAGCACACAAACCTACTAGACCATTTGATCCTCCCTTTTTGTTTCTTTTTTGTGTGATTCATAGTAAGGCACACAAACCTTACTGGGCAAGATAATCTTGTCTTTTACTTTTAAATTGTTACATGCCACTCCCTAGTGGGTATTAGTGACACTTCTCCATCCTAGGGAAACACATTTGAATTTCCACTCATTAACAGGTATTAGTGATACTTCTCCATCCCAGGGAAATGCACACACACATTTTCTCTATGGATAATGAACCCTTGTCCATCTACAGAGAGCACATACATATTTTCACTTTGTTGTGATACCAAGGAATTGATCCACAGGTGGACACACATACACATGCATGCAAAAGCTGTTGACAGGTGCACAAGATTGACTATTGGGCACACAAACTCGCTAAACCATTTAATCCTACCTTTTTATTTCCTTTTTTTTGTGATTCATAGTAAGGAACACAAACCTTATCGGGCAAGATAATCATGCTCTCTCTCTCTCTAGGCTTTGCCTCATTCATAATATCACAAGGGATTTTTATTTTCTTTTCCCCTTTCAAAAATTCTTGTCTCCTTGTCTTGGATCTTTCGATGATTGCTTCAATTTTATGCATTTCTCATGGTAGCATATTTCTATTAGCTTTGTTGGAAATCTATTGGGAAAATGTGATACCGAGAGGGGGGGGTGAATCAAATATCACTGATTTATCCATTTTGACATAAATGAAACTTGCAGAGCATTAACATAAATGAAACTTGCATAGCATAAGCATAAAACTCAACAGTGTAACAAATCTAATAAACTAAACATCATCCATAAAAATAAACATAACACAATGATTTTGGTTACCCAGAAACCCTTGAAAGGTAAAACTAGGGTGGGAATGACACCCACAAATCTTCACTACTGCAGTATAAAGTTTGTCTATTAGGGCTACAAGTTTGATCACAAAATATGATCTACCCTATGAGGGGTTTTCCCTGTTAAGAGCTTTGAGATTTATACAATCTACCTTGAAAAAGGATTTAAAACTTACAACTAAGAACTCGGTTAAGAGATTTACTAAGGTCTATCAAAACCACTCTGTTAAAAGATTTACCCTGATACACCTGTTAAAATGTCTCAGTATCTGATCCTTTAGTTTTCACTATGATGTTGATTACAGATCTCCTCCTTACAGTATAGATTTGATCTCTTCTATCAAATATGTCTACGTTCTATCCTTCACTACTTTGCTCTGTTCTACTTGGTCACTGAACTCTATCTTTGATCATCAAAATACTTCTATGTTCTGAAAGTATGAGATCTCCTTCATACTCTTCTTCTCATGATAATTACTATTCTCACTTTCTTTCTCACACTCCATTTTAGGGTTTGGATCACATCTTATATAGACAATTAACTTTATCCAAGATTTAAGATCTACAATCTAGATTGTCTCTTTTTGCTGCTTAACCTTTCCCTACTTCTGATTGGTTCCATGTGTTAGATAGGGATTAATGATTACAATAAAAGAGCATAATCACCTCCATGATTTCCTCAACAAACAATAAATGAAATATGAATGTCGACCAAAATGGTTTACCTAAGTGTTTGTGCCATAACAAACACATATTTTAATTTCGGCTTGCTTGTCATTCACTGTTCTTTATACCCTAGTGCTTGACATTGTCTTCATTACATAACTCAGCAAAAGATGACTCAGCTAATACTAAAGTACTCAGTGACTACTATTTTACTCGACAATGACTACTACTCAATAAATGTACATTATACATGACTCGGCCTATATATGATGACTCAGTCGCAATGATGACCAACCAAAATTGCCTAGAAAATGACTAAGTGTAAGACATTGATAGATGTAATACCCTAAAATTGGCACCTATGAAATTTGATTAATTTTAGTTCATTATCTTCAATTTTACATCTTCGAAGTCCTAGTTCCCTAGGCAAATTTCTCTCTCCTACCTGACTTAATTTGGCTTGATGTCAATTGCAAAGACCATAAATTTCATTAATCAAATATCAAAATTAATTCCTAAAGTCCTTGACTTTAATTAGCTAAATTACCCCTATGATAATTAATTTAATCCTAAGTCCTAAGTGCTTGGAATTAAATTAAAATCCACCCCATTTGGCTAATTACCCATAGAAGGAATTAATAAATATTTAGTTAATTGAATGGACACCTCTTTATTTGAATTACTCGAAAGGTCGCCTCTCACATGTGGCAAATTTCATTCTTTTAATTAAATAAATCATGCCTTTTGTCTCAATTAGGAATGAAGGGTCATGAGTTTCAAATCAAGAAACTCTTCATTCCTCTTCTGGCTTTTCTATTTAATGGACCTCTTTTCTTCATTGAGGAGGCAATTTTTTAGAGCATCTACACTATAGGAATTTTTTTATCTCCATTATTACATTGTTTTTAATGCTTTATTGCATAATTAGTCTAATATCTCATTATTAGTATAATCTTGCATCTCATCTTAGATTAATTTTCTTACTTATTCTTAGTATAATATCATCTTTATTTCAAGTACTTAAAAACAAATTAAAAATATGCATTTCATATCTCTTTCATAGCATTTCTAGATTAATTGCACTCATCTTAGTTTAATTTCAGTTTTGCATATCATTATAGCTTTGAAAATCCTCCATTGTGGGATTGGTCTATGGTTGTTGGCTCTCGTTCTAAGAGTAATTGAACACCCCATCCACATAGGAGGCAACAAGTCGATTCAATCGATGTTGTGAGATGGAAAATTCATGTTCATACTCACCATCTCATGATTGAGCAATGACTATGTTGCGTTTGTGCCTGATTTAGAGGTCCACATTTAGACACACACATTTTGGTGCCCACCGTGGGGAAAAAAATCTGATTTCTGGCCTCATTCTCATCTTTTCCTGATAAAAATTCATGCTTTGTCGTGCATCTATACTACCTGTGTACGGATCTTTGTGCAAGAATCTAGAGTGTCCCGCATGAGATTTTGCTCTTTGTAGCACTTCCTCATGCGAGAGTGTGTGGCCTCACGCGGCAACCTATGTTTCCTCACGCGGAGCCTATTTTTCCTCGTGCATAGCCTATTTTTCCTTGTGCATAACCTATGTTTCCTCGCACACCAAAGAGTACTTCCTCACACGAGATTCCAGGATAGTGGCCTAAACTTTCCTGCTTTCTATCTTTCTATTTCGGATTTCTAACAGTTTTATGTTTGCTATTGCTTAGTATTTTATGTCATTTTCATAGCATAACAATTTTCTGCAGGACGTTTGACCAAGAACTAAAACATGCTAATGGTTTGATTGCAGGCTGATAGTCAAAGATTGCTAAAAATGTTGTGTTTGTTTCCTGCTTTTATTCACATAGTCTAAATAGGGCTCCATTAAAATTTCTTGAGGATTTTGATAGTGAGTAGGGAATTTGGCTCTTCATTACATGGAGGTGATGACCATGAATGAACACAGAATCCAAATGATCTTACTAATATGAAAAATTCTTGGGGAAGCAGAGAAAGGTAGTGAATCTTTACGCTTCTATTAGCCAGGGGATTATGCTCTTCTCTCTTTGAGAGAAACAGAAACCCAAAAGCTTGTAGTTGTGGTGGAGTGAAACTAACTTGGTGATGAATCTTCTTGATGTGTTTGGGTGAGGAAACGGGATAGAGAAGTATGCTCTTCTCCCTTTGGGAGAACCAAAAAATCTGACCCCCAAATCTAAACCAAGTCCAGTGTCACCTTTAGAGGGCCTGCCAGTATTGAACCTCTGGGAACGACCCAAGTGATACGTACCTATCACTGGTGATTCCACCTCACTCTAATAAAGAACATTTTGTTGATTCTAAGGACTCCAAAACCATGTTAGCTTCCTTCTCAAGACTTTGACTATCATCTTGAGAAGGCTCTGTATGTTGTACTGAGCGGCACTGCTCCTAGCCCTGCTTGTGGGGGTGTATGACTTTCGAGTGTTGGTGTGGCTGCGAGGCCTCAACCCTGTATTAGGGGCACCGAAGGTTAGCATGAATAGAAGCCTACTAAGAACTTGTCATAGCTAGTGGCCTACCTAGTTCACCTCTGAAAGGATTCATTATCTTTGCGCAGGGAGGGGGAAGAATCTCTCCCATAGATTCCCATCATAGGCATACACCTAGATGTTTGGAGGCGGTTGCGACACTGGCCCTTGCTACAATGGTAACCTTTGAACATACACTGTTGAGTCCTTGGAAACACCAAAAACATGGGCTCCCTCTAGGGGGTGACATGGCTGTGTGAGGTGCATGTATGCATTCAAGCAATGGGGCAAAGGTTTTGGCTTCTCACCATTTTCTTCGTAGGACTAGCCTACATGTTTTTTATTGAGTCTTAAACATTGTCCAATCACTATCAAACAAAGACTCCCCCAACACTATCAAGTTGCTTTGTCCTTAATAGGTCTATTAGCGATTGCTTCCTATTTCACAATTGCTTGATTTGAACCTTTATGTCTTTAAACAGATGCTTGAAATCCTAAAATGAGCTTGTTGATTAAACTGTTCTTCAAAATTGTCAGGAAACTGGATTTTCTGTCAGACACCAGTTCAGACTGTACTTCAAAATTCAACTTTTATCTCACAAATTGTGCCCGATTATCAAATTTTGTACCTTTTCTCATGCAAGGTTTCGCACTTCAGAGCACTTTCTCATGCGAGACCTTGTTTTCTCATGCGAAGACTAGTGTTCTCTCGCATGGACTGCTACTTTCTCGCATGAGACTATAGCACAGTTTTCAAAAATAGAGACTTATTTTCTATTAAATGTTTGACTTTTATCTGGTCCACCTTTTTTCTGAGATCTATTTTTCTACTTTCCTGTCGTTCACTGTCAAAATTTAGTTTTTTTGAGTTAGGAATCGATCGATCTTTGCTTTGGCTCATGTCATCTCTTGTTGGTTTACCCTACCTCTTTATGCCTTTTGTGTCTTGTGTTGTGATAGTCTATCTCGGCTGTTCTAGCCCCCCTCTTTTGACAATTCATACTAGATTCATCTCGCATCCTGGCTGTCCCTTATCTCTTTTGTGTTGTTCTTAGAGACTGAGTCTAGCTTTGTCCCTAATCCTCTCTCATTTCATCTTTTTATATGACTGTCATGACTAGAAGTGGCAAGACTTATCCCATTCAGAATTCCGATCAAGGTAGAAGCGAACCTCCTAATCAAGAGTTAGATCCTCCTGAATCCGTTGTGAAATCTAAACTTTGTGAGACATCCTCATTTTCCTCATTGAGTACTTTGAAAAGTAGTTTGTCTCAACCATCACCTCCGGTGTTTCAAGAGTGCTTCAACTCATTGTTTGAAGCTCAACCTGGTTTCTTATTTCAAGACCAAGATAACTCATACTTCCAAGACCAATCATTGTTCCACAACTTTGGAAGATCTCTTAAATAGACTAGTCCTATTATTGTGCCAATTAATCCTACTAAGAATATTCCTATCATTGAACCTATTGGTACTATTGAAGATATTTTTCTACCAAAATTTGTTAAATCCTTTGATCTTAATCATTCACCAAAGGTTACTGTGGCTGCACCTTTTCGAACTCATTCACATCACTTTGTCAAGTCTCTAGATACTAAGCAAGTCTATGACATGATGGTAGATTCGTTTGACTTCCAACCAGGCAAGTATTGCCAAAACACTGATCTACCTCAAAATAATCAATATCATGGTCAATCTTCTAATGAACTGTGTCATGGTCCACCTCAGAATGACCAACCTCATGGTCAATCTCGACATGACCAAAATCTATTCTACAATGATGATCAGTCTCAAAACAAACCTCAAGGTGGGCAGCAACCCACCTATTTCTATCGTCCTCCTCCATTCAATCAAAATCAAGATGATTAGCAACAAGATCAAGGTCCAAGTATTTATGAGATCCTTGGGATTGAACCTAAAGTGATAACTCAACAAGATATAGATGCTACCAAAGCTAACAAAGGTCTCATTAGGATGATGGAGATCCTTCTTTTAGAGGAGAAAGAAAAGTACTTCCTTGAGCTAGCTAAACAAGGGGCCAAGTTACCCCGAGACTATCGCATTGAAACACTTGTAGCTAAGGAAGAAGAAACTGAAACCGCAAAGTTGTAGAAAATGGTCCGAGAAATGCAAGATCAAATTAGTCAACTTGTGAGGAATAAAGGTCAACCCCCTCAACAATTTACAATGGAAAGTATTTGTCCTTTTCCTTTTGATAGAAGCATTCATATGCCACCTTTTCCTAGAGGTGTAGAACTCCCCAAATATGACAAATACTTGGGTACAAGTGATCCCCAAGATCACTTAAGGGAGTTTGGTGCATTTTCTATGGAATTCATGCATGATCAAACATATCTTATACATCTATTTCCTCAAAGTTTGGGCGGACCTACTATGGAATGGTTCTCTAGATTACCTATTGGTATTAAAACTTTTGATGAAATGGCAAATCATTTTCTCCAAAACTACTCACATAACATTCAACATCCGATCAATATCCAGGATCTTTGCAACTTAAAAAAGTGACAAGGAGAACCCTTCCTAACCTTTCTCCAAAGGTGGAGATAGTTATACACAAAGTGTCCTCATAAATTACTAGAGTCTTAGAGACTCGACATTTTCTTGGACAATCTTGTCCCTGATTTTGGATACCAAGTGCAGTTGCAAGGTCCTCTTACTTTTGATAGCATGATCAGACAAGCAGTGTGAATAAAGGCCTTTATGATCAAGAACGGAGAGCTAACTTTGAATAAGGACAATAAACAAGGATTCTCCACAAATAAGGATAAAGGAAAGACTGTCAATAAGAACCGAGATGTGGTAAATGATGGAGTGGTGGATAATGTTACTGTGAAGCCTTCAAACCCTATTTTTAATCTTACTTCCAGTATACAAGTAGCTAAGGCTGCCGAAAAGACCACAACTGATAATCAGCAACCTTAAAAGTTTTCTAAGAACAACACTTGGTCCAAATGACCCAAGCATGATTTCACCCCTTTGGGAGAGCCTCTCGATGTGGTCTATAAGACTCTTATACAAAATTAGGTTCTTACTCCCTTGGAAAAGAATACTTATGACCCACAACCATGACCTTACTGGTGGAATGATAATGATTATTGTGACTATCATCAGAATATTGGTCATAAAACTTCCACTTGTCTGCAACTAAGACATAAAGTGCAAGATCTCATTGATAATGGTGACATCATTATGGAGAATCATAATAAGAATTTAGATCACCAATCTTTCAAGGATCCTTTTCCTCCTCATGAGAGGGAGAATCTTCAAACACTAAAAATACCAATGCTAAAGTCAATTACACGTACACTAATAATGACAATGTCATTGGTATGATCAAACCTATCGAGATGGAATATTGTGATATGATCACTTCTAAGGGGAGTGATGACACTCCAAAATATAAGACACCTTTTGTGTTGCATAGTTCTACATCTCATTCATCCGAATTTGAACAATTCCAAGGTTGTGCTAATGTTGTTACTCGATCGCGAGGAAGAGTTGTGTTGAAAGGTCTTGATGCTTCTACATCTACTCCTAAGCAAATAGTGGATAAGAGACTTGATATTCCTACATCCGCTCTGAAGCAAAGCATGGATAAAATTGTTGTTGGCCCTACCAACAAGAATACAAAAATTGTTCCTACAACCGGCTCAGCTAGTTATAGTATTTTAGACCAACTTTAGCAAACTAATGCTCAGATTACCACTTTTGAGTTGCTGAAGATCTCGCCTGCTCATAGGTAGATTTTGGATAAGGCTCTTGCTGAAGCTAATGTTCCCAAGGATCTTGATCTCGACCGGTTCCAATCTATGGTGGGTCATTTGACTTCACCTCATTACCTATCTTTTTTGAAGAAGATGACCATTCTTTGAGTCATCCGCATAATGCTCCCCTACATATAGAGGTCATGATAGGTCCTAAGCGTGTCCATTGTGTGCTCATAGATAATGGTGTTGACCTTAATATATGTTCCGCTAAACTGCTCACTCAGCTAGGATATGATGAGAACTACATAGATCCTCACAAAAAGATTACCATAAAAGCTTATGATGAGGAAGAATGCAAGTCCCAGGGCTTAGTCATGCTACCTATCCATGTAGGTCCTATTGAGAGAGATGTTACTTTCCAAGTGCTCAATATTCCTCTCACCTACAATATCTTGTTGGGTAGACCTTGGATTCATGAAATGTAGGTTGTTCCATCCACATACCATCAATGCATTAAGTTCCCATTTCATGGGGTGGAAGTCACTGTACCTACAAACACCAACTTCTCTTTCAATACTCTTACACAAACTATAGATAGTTTTGTTCCAGCAAATAGGGAATCCACTGAGTTCTATGAGGCTAAGCTGAAAGAGATGGAACAAACTTTGAGACTTGAGAATACAGGCATGGGAGAATACCAAATGGAACCTATGCTATCTCTTTCTGCTTTACCTTTGTCTCCACATTCTTATGGGAGACCTTCTGAAGACAAAAAAGTCCCTAATGCTCTTCCTCAAATAGTTTATGATAGTGCCTTTGTGAGGGCCTCTATACCTTTAGAAGATGAGGATGAAGAAAGAGCTATCAAAGCTTGGATCTACAAAGAAAAAGAGACAACTGAAACAACCACTCTAGATTTAGAGCAAGAGCCATATAGTGAAGCTTTCAAGATCATGAAACACTTCGGTTATAAGGGGAGTGGTCCCATAGGAAAAAATGATACTAGCTTGCTAAAACCTATTGAAGCTACAAGCTGCCGCACAAATGATACTAGTGGCTTAGGCTTTAAGAAGACTCCCTTTCATTTGGGGACCAAGAAATTTATGTTAGCCCCTACACTTGATCCTAAGCCTGAACCTGAACATGAACAAGAAATTGAAGATACCACTCCAAAAGTGAATCCAGAGAACAACTCTGATGAGGATACATTTCCATATCCTATCCCTCTGGATATTGCAGCACTCCTTGCCGAACCTGATGAGCCTATCATACCTATTCATATGGTAGAGTCTGATACTGATACTTGTTCTAAGGCTGATTCTGATAAAACCTCTTCAGTACATCAAGTTACACTTGAGGAATGGAAAGAAGCACTAAATGATGATCCCAATTTTACAGGTGAATGATATAGGCCACCATATTTTCAAAAGTACTATGAACAAGAACAACTTCAGCAAGCTATCAATGCCACAAGGGATAATAATGAGACTAATGATGCTACTAATGAAATTCCTACATCAAGTATGGACTCACATGAATTTGAGTTTGACTCTTTGTTTGATGCCACTTATGATGTAGACATAGATATTGTTCATGTATATGAAAGACTCCTCGAAGTAGGTGAAGGGTCTAACACTAGGCCGCATGAATTAGACACCACTGATGTTAACATGTCCTCTACCTCTGACATAAGGTCTTATAGGGATTCAAATGTTCCTTTGGATGAGATCACTTTAGGCCTTGACTTGCTCATTAGCACTTTTGAGGGTTATACCGTGAACGCAGTTGAACCAATCACTACTCCCCTTTCACTTCGCCATCCCGATCTAGTAAACTAGAACTCCCCTTTTGAATCCAATGAAGTCCTAACATTCCAGACTAATTATGATCTAGCTTGTTACCTCCATGCAATTGAGCCTGTGATGTCCTCCACCAGTGAGAGCAGTGTCAGCATGACAGAGGTGGATATCAAGTATCTCAATCAAAAAATTAAAAGAAGAAAAAATAAATGCTCTGATGGTGAAAACCACTTTGTGGCAGTATCAGAGCCAAAAATAGTAAAAATAAAAGATCTATCCATGGGTGAAAAACTCTCTGAGGAACCCAAGGATGAGATACTTGATGCTCTTCTAAGCCACTTCCAAGAGAGGTCATCAGTATTGATTGAGCTGACACAACCGATCAATTTGGGTACAGAAACTACTCCACAGATCATTCACCTAGCACAATCATTGTCCATTGAGGAAAAAGAAGAGTTCACAAGATTCTTTTAGAACAAGAAAATAAACTTTGCATGGACCTATTTTGACATGCCTGGATTAGATCCCAATCTAATCATGCATCATTTGTCCATTGCACCAGGTATCAAACCTGTTAAACAGAAGCTACGAAAAATGCATCCTCATGTAGCACTTTTGGTCAAAGCAAAACTTGAAAAACTCCTTAAGGCTAGCTTCATAAGAACTATTGATTATGCAGAATGGATTTCAAACATTGTTCCAGTCACTAAACATGACAAATCCATTTGGGTGTGTACAGATTTCAAAGATCTCAATAAGGCATGTCTGAAAGATGACTTCCCACTGCCTAATATTGATATGATAGTTGACATGATAGCAGGGTATTAGATGTATTCATTAATGGATGGCTTTTCTGGCTATAATCAAATCAAAATTGTGCCAGAGGATCAAGAAAAGACTACTTTTACATGTGCTTGGGGCACCTTTTGCTGGAATGTCATGCCTTTTGGGCTTAAAAATGTCAGAGCAACATACCAAAGAGTTGTTACTACTATCTTCCATGATATGATGCATAAAACGATGGAGGATTATGTAGATGATACTTTATCCAAAAGTATGTAGAGAAGAACCCACCTCACAAACTTAGGTCCTATTCTTGACTGTATGGAACAATTCAGTCTTAGGCTTAATCCGAAGAAATGTGCTTTTGGTGTTACTTCTGGGAAACTCTTGGGCTATATCATTTCAGCTAAAGGCATAGAAGTGGATCTTGAAAAGGTACAAGCTATTATGGACATGCCTCCACCCAAAAATATTAGTCAAATGAGAGGATTACAAGGAAGGCTACAATCCATTTGGCGCTTTATTTCATAGTTGGCCGACAAGTCATAGCCTTTTACTAAAACTTTGCATAAAAATGTGACTTATGAATGGAATGATGAATGCGACAAGGGACTTACTCAAATAAAATAGTATCTTGCTAACCTCGCAATTCTGATGCCTCCTATTCGTGGGAAGCCACTTATCCTATACATATCAGCAACAAATACATCTTTGGGTGCTCTGTTAGCTCAAGAAGATCAGAACAACAAAGAAAGAGCTATATACTACATCAGCAAAACATTGGTTAACTATGAAATGAATTACTCCATCATTGAGAAGGCTTGTTTAGCAGTAGTATTTGCTTCTTAGAAATTGTGGCATTATATGCTAGCTCATACCACCAGGCTTATTGCAAAAATTGATCCATTGAAGTACTTGTTGAGCAAGGCTGCCCTCACGGGTAGATTAGAGAAATGGGTAATGATCCTTAGTGAATTTGACATTGAATATGTGGAAAGAAAAGCCATTAAGGGATAGGTGATTGCTGATCAGCTGGTGGAGGCTCCTTTAAAAGATCACCAACCTTTGAGTATTGAGTTTCCAGATGAATCCATCATGCTTCTCACACATCAATCTTGGAGCATGTTCTTTGATGGATCTTTCACTCAACAAGGGTCCGGTGCAGGCATTCTATTTGTTACACCTCAAATATATTCATTGCCAAAGGCATATAAAATGTTGTTTCCTTGCACAAACAACATAGCTGAATATGAAGCTCTTATCAATAGAATGAAGATAGCCCTAGAATGTCATGTTGACAAACTCAAAGTCTTTGGGGATTCTCAGTTAATTATCAATCAAGTCAATGATGTCTACCAAACAAAGGATGACAAGCTAATACCTTACAAAAGAATGGTAGATGATCTCAAGCAATACTTTGCACATATTTCTTTCCAGCAGGTTCCAAGGACAGACAATAAAGTAGCTGATGCCATGGCCACTCTAGCCTCAATGTTACAAATGCTGAAAAATGATTTCAGACATGAGTTCCTGGTGGAGACATTACAATACCTTGCTTATGATAATCCTGAATCTAGGATGATCTATTTAGTCATTGGACATGATTCATCCCGCTACCACCATATCTTTTCCTATCTTCGTGACCAGATCATTCCTGATACCTATACCCAGAATGAGAAATGTCATCTCATTTGTACTGCTTCATGATATGTTCTCATAGCAAATGACTTATATAGATGAGGTTTAGATGGTACTCTTCTTAGGTGCTTAGAACCTAATGAGTCCAAACGTGCATTGGCTGAGGTACATGAAGGCATTTGTGGGTCTCATTCTAGTGGTCTGACGTTAGCCCGGAAACTTATTAGAGCTGGATATTACTGGCCGAATATGGAAAAAGAAGTTGTTTAATATGCCAAAACTTGCAAGCAATGCCAATTTCATGGAAACTTGATTCATGCTCCCACTCATGAACTTAGTCCTCTCATTAGTTTCTGGCCATTTCAGCAATGGGCCTTTGACTTGGTTGGTCAGATACATCCTTCATCTTCCAGGGGGCATAAGTTTATTATTACAGCTACTGATTACTTAACCAAATGGATTGAGGCAGTGTCTCTAGCTGTAGCTGATGGAAAACCATTGCTATGTTCATACTGAACTACATCATATGCAGATATGGCATACCCTCATCTATTATCACTGACAATGGGGGACAATTCAAAAATAAGGATCTAACAGACTTGTGTACTAAATTCATAGTTATTTAGCATTGGTCATCTATCTAGTATCCTCAGGGTAATGGACAAGCGGAGGCTTCCAATAAGATAATTATGAAAATCTTGCACTGAACAATTCATAAATTTGGTAGAGATTGGCATCTCTAGATTAATCTGACATTGTGGGACTACATGACAAGTATCCAAACACCAACAAGGGCCACTCCTTTCACCCTCATTTATGGAGCAGAGGCAGTATTACCTATTGAGGTCGAGATTCTAACATTACAAATCTCTCTGAGAGGCCTCATCATTGATGAAGACAACAGAATATCCCAGCTTCAAGAGCTTGAGTTACTTGATGAATGCCGGAAGGTGGCGTTCGATCATCTCCAAACATATCAAAAGAGAATGTCAAAAGCCTATAATAAGAAATTCAGACAAAGATAATTCCAAGTGGGTGATCTCGTCCTAAGAGAGAACCCCAAAAATCAGCAACAACGAGCCCAAAAAGGGAAATTTGAACCAAACTGGCTTGGTCCATATGTCATTACTGCAGCATTTGGGTCTGGTGCTTATCGACTCTCCACCACTAAAGGAGAGAAACTCAAAGAGCCTATCAACGCTCTTCATCTGAAGAAGTTCTATTGTTGAGACATTCTCGGCATGCTCATGTACATACTTATTGGTCCTGAAAAAATCCTAAAAATTGATATATTGCAAAAATCCTAAAAATTGCAAAATGTCCTAAAAAAATGATCATCTTAGTGAAAACCTGGTAAATAGGCACTTTGATGTATCTATTATCTTGGTGAAAACTTGGTAAACAGGTGCCTTGGTAATAACAAAAAAATAAAAAAATAAAAAATACAAAAAAAAATGAAATTGTCAAAAATACAAAAAAATCAAAAAAGAGAAAAGTACAAAAAAATTGAAAAAGAAGAAAATGTGCCATTGATGAAAACCTGGTAAACAGGCGTCATGGTAGCAAAAATAGAATCTCTACCAAGATGGTGAAAACCTGGTAAATAGGTGCCTCTTGTTTCCTAAAGCTACATCTCATCCCAGCATCACTTGGTTTTTTTAGTTTCTTGCTTTAGTTTTGTTTCCCTCTTTCCTGCTTTAGTTGGTTTCTTGCTTTAGTTGGTCTCCTACTTTTAGCTCGTTTCCTGATTTAGTTTGCTAGCTCATGCTTTTGCTTTCAGTGGTCTTTGAGATTTTCCTCGACTCTTCATGGATTGGAACTGGTTCACACTTGGGGGTATCTTCCTGGTCTAGGGGGCATTGTCCTATCACTTTCAGAAGTCTTGTTCATGCATCAGTCACCAGTGATTCTCGTTGCGTCTGCCTACTAATGCCTAGCTATTTGTGAGATTTCTCTCCTTGAGGATCTCTCGTGTATCGGTCGCTAGTGGTCTTTCACTATGCCTACCTACTGATACCTAGCTTTCATTCAACCTCTCTTTTTCGGGATCCCTTCTTTACATCAGTCACTAGTGGTTCTCACTGCATCTTCCTGCTGATGTTTCGCTAGTATCTTTTGAGATTTCTCACCTTGAGAATCTCTCTTGTATCAGTCACCAACATTTCTTGTTGTGTTTACCTGCCAATACTTCACACTTCGACATCCTCTTGAGACTTTATCTCTCGTGACGGTCACCAGTGGTTCTCACTGCATCTACCTGTTGTTGCTATCCCATCAAGACTTTGAATGGTGTTTACTTCCAATTTGACTTCAATCCTCTTGAACACAATGTAAACTAAAACTGAAAACTGACTTTGTGTTCCTTTGAAGCATGTTGAGCTTTGTTTTCTTTATGTGCTGGTTTGCTTACTTTGTTCTTTTTCTTCACTTTTTGTTTGCTAGTTTAGTTCCAATGATCCAAGGAATCTATCTAAGAGGGGTGTCCATCTGTAAGAGCCTTCATCTCAAGGCATAGGTCTCCGGGGAGGTGCTTGCTACTACAGTGCCTGCTGTGGAGGAGCCTATGGAGGTACTAGTGGTGGTGCCTGTGGAGCTCCTGCAAACTCAACAAATGGTGGCACCTGCTCTGATAAATCTGGTACAGCCCCGTAGTAGGCTACATAATAATAAGCTACTTGGGCAGCCTCGTATCTCATCTCCAACCTCGCATGTGCCAACTCATCCCGTAACTGTCTGATCTCAGCATCCCTCTCCACCACTCATGTCGCCTCCTTGATAACCCATGTGTGATAATAATCACACTCCCGCTACACCTGCCTGACTCTCTCTCAGCTCTTCCTGAGAGCCTCCTATAACTATGGAGTACCCACCCCAGCTGGAATGTCCAGCATATTTATATCATCACTCGGCGGTGCCTGCAGTGATGTATCATCTATGCGTTGTCTTGTGGACCTCTGTTGGGTCCCACTACTCCTAGCTCCTACATCTAATCCCATGGCCCTCATTGGGATGCTAATATGTCCTATCCTCGGCCTCAGTGCTCTCTGCCCTACTCTCTGCTACTATGGTGCCTACTGTGGTGGGGCCTGTGGTGGTGCCTGTGGTGGTGCCTGCTGGGCTAGTCATGTGCCTGCTGCTGCTATGTCGGCTGCTGTTGGGCTCCCACACCAGCTGGATTTGTGAATCTAGGATACACTCGCTGGATCTTGTGATACATGTGGGCCAGCATACACTCGCCCCATCCAAATCTCACTGCTGGTTTGTCCAACATCCTCTGCAACATGGTGCCCCAGCCACACTCTAGTCCATGCTGCCCTCGATCAAGAACAAGGTAACAGCTTAGGAACATCACCAAAACAACAAGGAATGGGTGAGCACCATCGTACCTATGCATCAAGTCCTCCCACGAGATGGTCTGGCCCATCACTAGATCATCCTGGAAGATGGTCCTCAAGGATACAATCCCCTGCCGTGATTGTGTATCATACTCTACGCGAGTACCATGAATGGGAATCCTCATAATTTGGTATATGTCCTCCAGAGTCACCATCATCTCTCCCATGGAAAAATGGAACGTGTTCATCTCTGAATGGAAATGCTCTACCAATGCGTAAGAAGGCCATGATTTACCCGAATGTCAGGAAAATCATGTAAGTATCCCAATCCAAGAGCATCTATATGAGCACCCTCTGCATCTATCAATCTCTAGACTACTATGGTAAGGATAGGATGGTGTGTCCTAAAGATGATGTCAGGAAAGTTAACTTTCAAAGCAAGCAATGACATTGGATCAGTATCTCAAACATGATGATTTTCAAACACAATGATAGCAAAAGCAACAAGACATCTATTCTAGACAAGGCCCTATGACACCCTACTTGACTGATTTCATGCAATTTGACACAATAGCTTCATACTCTACAGTAGTCTCTCACGTGAGAAAATTGTTCTCTCGTGTGAGGAAACTGTTCTCTCGCACGAGACAAGAGCAGGCTTCGTGCGAGATCCTAAAATCTTGTGCGGGACCCCCTTTTGGCTCGCGCGAGTTTCCAGACAGAGCCCACATGAGAAAGTCATGCAAGGAAATTTTTTCCTCACGTGAGATGAGACCTGGGCCCACACAAGGAAACTATTTCCTCGCATGAGATTCTTAGAACATGGTCTAAACCTAGCTAAATCTACCCTAAATTGACCTAGAAAGTTGTTCGAATTGAAATACAAGGTAGTTTATCGACTACTTACAAGTGTGTCATACTCTGGAGGTTGGGCATGTCATCAAGAGCACTCAAATTGATGTGTATGTAGTGGAAGACCCTCCATCTCTCTCTTAGAGCTCAAAATCAGCAAGAAGACAAAAGTGAATAATGAATTGAAAATGACCCCTCCAGGCCTTATATAGCTTTTGACCTAATTTTCAAAAGTGCTTTGTTTTACACAAAAATTGCACCCTTGGCTAAATCGACTGCTCTGAATCCATTTTCAGGATCAAAATCAAAATTTGACATCTCTAGATAGCTCAAAATCATGTTTTAAATTCTGGGACCCTTTGGGATCATACGCTTGTGCAGTCAGCCTTCTAGCATCATCTTCCTGCCATACCCTCATCTTTGCATCATGTTCTCAAGATCTTTTCTCTTTTCATCAAAGTCAACTCTAGTCAAATATGGTCAACCATGGTCAAACTTGGTCAACAGGACCTCTTCTTTGCTCTGATTTCCTTCTACAGCTTCTTGAATCTAGTCTAATTACTTCTACTCTGCAATCTCTTGTTGTCAATCGTCCTTCTGATATGTCATCTTTCAATTTTGCTCCCGAGGGGGTAGGATGATTGCATCATTTGAATCTTATTCTTGAATCAGTCTGATCTAAATCATCATTTTTCATTGCTTGGGGCATCTCGGTGCCTCGCATCTTGCTATCTTGTCATCTATCTTTTTCAGGTATCTGAGCAATCTAACTCGGATCCTTGGGAATCAAGCTTTGTTCTAGAGATGGTTCTCAAAATCTTTTAGGTATTGGGGCAATCTAACCCTAATTCCTAGGAGTCAAGCTTTGTTCTAGAGATGGCTCTCGAAATCTCTCTTAGACCGTTATCTGGGCAATCTAACCCGAGTCTCAAAGGGCTAAGCTTCATATTGGGGTAATCTAACCCTGATTCTGGAGACAGTCCTAGGTTTGCATCTTAATCTCATTCTCGGCATTGGGGCAACCTAACCCTGATTCTCATCTTATCTCAAGACTGTTATCTTCGCAATCTAACTTAGACTTTAGAAAATCATACTTTGATCTGTTCGGTGTCTGGGCAACCTAACCTAGACTTCCAAATCTCTTGTCATCTGTCACTTCAAACTATTCTTTGAATCAACATGTTGTTCGCACATCAATTCAAAGAGGGGCAAATGTAATACCCTAAAATTGGCACCTATGAAATTTGATTAATTTTAGTGCATTATCTTCAATTTTACATCTTTGAAGTCCTAGTTCCCTAGGCAAATTTCTCTCTCCTACCTGACTTAATTTGGCTTGATGTCAATTGCAAAGACCATAAATTGCATTAATCAAATATCAAAATTAATTCCTAAAGTCCTTGACTTTAATTAGCTAAATTACCCCTATGATAATTAATTTAATCCTAAGTCCTAAGTGCTTGGAATTAAATTAAAACCCACCCCATTTGGCTAATTACCCATAGAAGGAATTAATAAATATTTAGTTAATTGAATGGACACCTCTTTATTTGAATTTAAAAATTTGAATTACTTGAAAGGTCACCTCTCACATGTGGCAAATTTGATTCTTTTAATTAAATAAATCATGCCTTTTGTCTCAATTAGGAATGAAGGGTCATGAGTTTCAAATCAAGAAACTCTTCATTCCTCTTCTGGCTTTTCTATTTAATGGACCTCTTTTCTTCATTGAGGAGGCAATTTTTTAGAGCATCTACACTATAGGCATTTTTTATCTCCATTATTACATTGTTTTCAATGCTTTATTGCATAATAAGTCTAATATCTCATTATTAGTATAATCTTGCATCTCATCTTAGATTAATTTGCTTACTTGTTCTTAGTATAATATCATCTTTATTTCAAGTTCTTAAAAAAAAATTAAAAATTTGCATTTCATATCTCTTTCACAGCATTTCTAGATTAATTTCACTCATCTTAGTTTAATTTCAGTTTTGCATATCATTATAGCTTTGAAAATCCTCCATTGTGGGATTGGTCTATGGTTGTTGGCTCTCGTTCTAAGAGTAACTGAACACCCCATCCACATAGGAGGCAACAGGTTGATTCAATTGATGTTGTGAGATGGAAAATTCATGTTCATACTTGCCATCTCATGATTGAGCAATGACTATGTTGTATTTGTGCCTAATTTAGAGGTCCACATTCAGACATGCACAATAGACAACAAAACTTTAGGGATCAACAATCTCCCCCTTTGACATTAGTGGCAAAAACACTTTGTCGTGACATTTTCAATACATTTACAAGATTACTTAGTACTAAAAAAATGTTTATAGAATACTCCCCCTAAAACTTAACTCATTCTTCAAAACAAAATTTACATTTGTACACATAAGACTTCCTTATTTGACATACACTCAAATACATATAAACATTTACAAAACTTAGTATGTCATACCATTCATTTCTTATTTCTTCATTATGACTCTTCTTTTTGATGATGTTCCCTCTTTGTGACTTAATATGTCATGTCACTCCTATTTCCTCCTTTTTTTTGTCACTTTAAGTTCTTGGGGTGTAGGGATCATGAAATAATTGTCCAAAAATGGTTTATGAATTTGCATGACCATATGTAATGTATTGTCCAAACCAAATGTTGCAAACTTCAAAACCTCAAAATTTACCTCTAGCTCGATAGCTAGGTCAACTAGGCTCTCGGCAATAGAAAGATGGGGATCTTTCTAAACTAATTCCTTTGTCGTAACTAACTCTCTTTTCTCTGATACCAATTGTTGGAAATCTATTGGGAAAATGTGACATTGAGAGGGGGGGTGAACCAAATATCACTGATTTATCCATTTTGACATAAATGAAACTTGCATAGTATAAGCATAAAACTCAACAGTTTAACAGATCTAATAAGCTAAACATCACCCATAAAAATAAACATAACACAATAATTTTGGTTACCCAGAAATCCTTGAAAGGTAAAATTGGGGTGGGGATGACACCCACAAATCTTTACTACTACAGTATAAAGTTTGTCTATTAGGGCTACAAGTTTGATCACAAAATATGATCTACCCTGTGAGGGGTCTGCCCTGTTAAAAGCTTTGAGATTTATACAATCTACCTTGCAAAAGGATTTAAGACTTATAACTAAGTAAGCACTCGGTTAAGAGATTTACTAAGGTCTTTCAAAACCACTTTGTTAAAATATTTACCCTAATACACCTGTTAAAGTGTCTCAGTACCTGATCCTTCAGTTTGCACTGTGATGCTAATTACAGATCTCCTCCTTACAGTATAGATTTGATCTCTTCTATCAAATATGTCTATGTTCTATCCTTCACTTCTTTTCTTTGTTATACTCAGTCATTGAACTCTATCTCTAATCATCAAAATACTTCTCTATTTTGAAAGTATGAGATCTCCTTCATACTCTTCTTCTCATGATAATTACTATTCTCACTTTCTTTCTCACACTCCATTTTAGGGTTCGGATCACATCTTATATAGACAATTAACTTTATCCAACATTTAAGATCTATGATCTAGATTGTCTCTTTTTACTGCTTAACCTTTCCCTAATTCTAATTGGTTCCATGTGTTACATAGGTATTAATGATTACAATACAAGAGCGTAATCACCTCTGTGATTTCCTCAACAAATAATAAATGAAATATGAATGTCGGCCAAAATGGTTTACCTAAGTGTTTGTGCCATAACAAACACATATGTCAATTCTGGCTTGCTCGGCATTTGATATCTCTAGCGCTCAACATTCACTATTCTTTATGCCCTAGTGCTCGACATTGTCTTCATTACATAACTCGGAAAAATCTGACTCGGCTAATACTGAAGTACTCAATGACCACTATTTTACTTGGCAGTGACTACTGTTTGGTAAATGTACATTATATTACATGACTCGGCCTATATATGATGACTTGGTCGTAGTGATGACTGACCAACATTTCCTATAAAATTACTTAGTGTAAGACACTAATAGACAACAAAACTTTAGGGATCAACAAGCTCTCGTGGATTATTTTTCATTTCCTTGCTCTTGATTCTTTTCCTTTCATGGTATCAAAGCTGAAATTACTAATCCTTGTTTGAGTGAAAGTTGTTGAAGGTTACCATTTTATGGAGCATACCTTGTTGAAGACTTTCTTTTAAGAAAGAGAAGCTTGAGTTTCATTTCTTAACTCATTTGTCATTGTAGGTTTTTCTAATTTCTATATTTTTCTTTCTAACCCTCTTTGGAAGGCTTTCTGCCAGAGAGTTTTATGCATTTCTTTCAAAAAAAAAAATTAAAAATACTTAACCTCAATCAAGAACTGCAAGGTTAAAGTGTTTTTCCTTGCTTCACATTTAATCGTTATGTTTATGCTCACCATTTTCTTGCAATTTTTTATATCTACTCTATTTGCAAGTTTTCTAAGTTATTTGTAGGTTTCTTATTTCATTTGCAGATTGAAAATTAATCACTTCTTCTCTATTATCATACTAATCTAGTTGATTTACAAATTTATTAAAAATTATGTATTTAAATTCTACTCTACATTTATTTTTTAAAAATATAACAGTATTAACCTTTTATTCACCCTCCCCCTTCCTGCATTTTATTCTCCTTACTATTTTGTGAAAGGGAGGGCGAGGATCTTTAGAGGGTGAGTTTTATTGCAAGATGCATAGGATTTTCTTGTTTGTGAAATTCATTGCAAGCCAAAGCTTCTTTTTTGGAGGTCATGCTCTGTGACACACTTCATCATCTCCATTGTTTTAGCATCAGTGTTGGAACCACATGTATTTACTCTTTGTTTTAGTTGTTTATAATTAGGCTCATCTTCCCTATTCATTGGAATCTTCACTACAAGGAGCTAATATTTTCCTTCGTTTAGCAATCTCTTCACCTGTGAGGCTTCTACATAGGAAGCAATACAAATATGTGTGACCTTGATCATTGTGTTCAGGATTTTTTGGACTTCAAACCCTTAGAAAACCTTTTTGTTTTGAGTTTTATGAGGCATAAATCATATTCCTCATTTGGGATTTGGAATTGGACCCTGAGCATATAAGATCATAATTTTTTTTTGTTTGCAGGCATGCAAAGCCGAACTAGGTAACATAGGTAGTTTGTGAAACCATAATAATAGAGAATTTGAACTAATTTGAATATTTTTGCGGGCACCTGTCCTCCTGGCCTTCATCTCATTTTTTCAATTGACATTGCCCACCCACCACCCATACCCAATTTGGCATTCTAGAGCATCTTATCAGTAACATTTCTCTGCAGTCCAGTAACATTTTTTCACCAAGTATCTCCCTCTCGCAGCTTAAGCCTATCATTTCCTCTACATACCATTAATCAAGCTTTTTGTTTGAATGTTTTTTTAATAAATTTGACTTTTTTTAAAATAGTTTAATAAATTTTAAATGTTTTATATAAAGAGTTTTTTCTATAGTTTAAAACTTTATTCCTATATTTATATTTAATTAATTTTCTTTACTTTTTATAAGTTTTTTTAATAATAACATTTCAATTATATAATAAGACTTTTAATTTTATTGTGTTTCAAGTTTTAACAAAAATTTAAACTATTTTTACCATTTATTTAGATAATTCAAACATTTATTAACATTGTGTTAAATTCAATTTTATGATTCTTAGGCATTAATTTATCATTGTTTCTAACACATTAATTATTGTTTAATCATAAATTTTATCGTTATTATTTGTATGTTATTATGAAATTATGTCTACCCTTATTCTTGAGATTAAATTAAACAACACTAATTATCATGATTGGAAAACAGACATTTCTATCATCTTTCATTTTAAACATTTGTTAAACTTTGCTACTAGTGCTACTTCTATTCCAGTCGCCAACACTCCTCAAGCTGAGATAGATGCTTGGAATGCCAAAAATGGGGAAGCACTTGGCCTCATTGGAATTTCCTTAAGTCTTGAATTATATGTTTTGATTGCTAACTACACTACAACACAAGTAGCATGGGATATGTTGAAAAATACCTATGATAGCCCTAACAAATCACAGAAGATTCAACTCCAAGATCAATTGGAGGATCTCTAGTATACCAATTTCAAAACTATGGATGAGTTTTTGTTAGAGTTTGATTCTATTAAAAGTCAGTTAAATGGTTTAGGAGTTACTATTGATGATATTCATTTAATTCATATTATTTTAAAGAAATGTCTTCCTAGGCAATTTCAACAGTTTATAACTAATGTTCATTCTCAAATTGCTATTCCTAGTTTAGCTACTCAATTAACTTATAGCATTTTTAAAAATTTATTGTGTCAGGAGGAAGCCAAGTGGATTCAATTTGGTACTCTTAAATCTAATGAACATGCCTTTGTGTCTAAAAATCAAAATCATAACTTTAGATCAGATAATAATAATAATAATAATAATAATAATAATAGCAATAACAAATTTCATTCTAGGCCTCATTATAATAACAATAATAATCATCACAAGAATGCAAGAATGGTCCTAATAAAAAAAAACCTTGCACCTATTGTGGGAAATATGGTCATGTGACTAACACTTGTTTTAAAAAGAAAAATGATAAGAAGCCTATGAATCAAAATAATGAAAAGTCTCATTATAAGAAGAATAATGGTAATCAATCTTGTCATGCATTTACAGTAAGTTATAATGTTTCTAACCCTTTAGAATGGATTGTTGATAGTGGTGCATCTCAACATGTTACATCTCATAGAGAAATTTTTGATTCATTACAACCTGATACTTCAAATATTCCTATTCAGTTAGCTAATAATCATAGTTGCAAAGTTGAGGGTTTTGGTTATGTTTATGTTCCTAATGGTAAATTGCATGATGTTATTTATGTTTCTAAATTTAAATCCAATCTTCTTTTAGTTACTAAGTTATGTCAAGATTTTAAGGTTGAATTTCATAAGGATATGTGCTATGTTATTGATCCTAAATCTAACCAAGTTGTTGCTAATGCCAAAATGGATCATGATAACTTATTTAAATTTTAGGAGTTTTCTACTTCAAGATATTCATTGCTTGCTAATGTTGACTTTAATATATGGCATGAAAGGCTTGGCCATTTAAATTCTAATCATATATCTTTGATGCAAAAATCAAATATGGTTGATGGATTGCCTAATATTGTTCCTTCCACAATTATATGCAATGGTTGCATGAGTGCTAAGATGCATAGGGAACCCTTTCCACATGATCAATCTTGGAGGGCACATCATAAGTTGCACATCATCCATAGTGACCTTTTGGGTCCCACAGAGAATAACTCCATCCAAAGATCAAGGTATACACTTACCTTTGTTGATGCCTTTTTCTAGAAGAACTTGTATCTATTTTTTGCATAGTAAGGATCAAGTTCTATATATATTTGTTGAATTTCATATGTTTGTTGAAAGGAAATCTAATTTTAAGATTAAAATTATTAGAAGTTCCGACAATGGGAAAGAACGTGTTAATAATTATTTTCATTCATAATTAAAATCTTTTGGTATAAAACATGAGCTTACCATTCCTTATACACCACAAAAAAATGGTGTGGAAAGGAAGCATAGAATTATTGTTGAAATGGCTAGATGTTTATTACATGCTAAAAATATGGATTATAATTTTTGGTTTGAAGTCATGGTTTGTGCTACTTATCTTATTAATAGGACTCCTACTAAAGCTTTAAAGGATAAAACTCCCGAAGAAGCTTGGTCTGGTAGGAAGCCCAATTTTCAAAATGTACGAATTTTTGGTTCAATTTCTTATGTTCACATGTAATGCCCTACCAGGGAACCTAGGAGAGATTAACCTAAACATTTCTACTAAGTTTACAAAATAATTTTTTTCTTAAGATTTTATATATAATATTGAATAACAAAGCGGAAGTAATAATATAAATTCGATACATACTCATAAAAAAAATCTAAATTATAGATTATAAATCTCAAGGGTTCCTTGATGTAGAATTACATAAATACAACTTAATATATTAAGCACAATAATCATATAAATCTTCTACATAATGAAACTAAAGTATGCCATCTCATAAATGAGTAAACAAATACATCTGAACCATAAGGTTTACATGATACCCACATCCTCTACACAATTCACAGGGCATGTAAATACAACTGAGTATAAAGTACAAATACAAGAAAGAATAGGAACAAATCTCCAAGGATGAAAGAATAAGAAACAACTGCAACAAGGATCATCCAACACTAGTACATGAATATCAGAGTCTCAGATGATAAGATAATCACTACGTCCCGACCTCATGGAAACCTATGTTTCCACTCCCACTGTGTTGAGGAGATAACCTCAGAACCCATTTGGATAATAATACCAAAATCAATCAACAGGTAATACCAAGCAAGGGATCATATAAGTTTCCTATCTCAAAGGTTCAACTTAAAACTCAAAGGTACACATACTAATCCAAGGGCAACCAACATGCATTGGAAACCTAAGATGAAATTAGGGAAGTGTCATCACATATGTCAACCACTTGGAACAATCTCACTGGACTCTGACTCCCAAGTGTCAATATATGCGGAACCTCAAATCCTCTCATGTAAACAAGGATAATTGATCATGCCAGAACTCACCGTCACTACTAGATGGGTAAGCATCTTCTCCAACTCCCATCCTTAGCCTATAATAGCACTCAAGGCATGGGAAAGGAATCTATTATCTTATTAATTCATTTTAAAATCTCATTTAATATATTATATTATCACTTATTAAGTAACTTACTAAGGATACCCAGGTAGCCACTTTTGGTCTCTGGCACCTCCAAAGCAATCCACTTCCCCTCTAACACCTAGATAACCTACCCTAATCTCATAAGTCTCAAAAATATCTCATTGATAATCAAAAATCATAAAAGACAAGATCTAGTTCCAAAATGACATAGGAGCACACATAACCAACTTCCATCACATATACATTATAACATAATCGAGAGCTTCCATAAGGTTGGCTTATAACAAAATCAAATACCATAAAAGTATGCAAGAAAAACAAACATAATATAATTCCCTAACCTTGCCTCTAGTAACAACCCTAAAAAGGATAACGTAATAGATTCCTTCTTAACCCACAAGCATCGAAGGAAAAACAATCATAAGAATTTAATAATAATAAAGTAATTTGTAAAAACTCCATTACATAAATTAATTTCTTAAAATAATTACTAACACAACTATAATCATATTCCTAAATTAAGCTCTTCCTCATACATGAAAAATCAATTTATACAAAGATTTAAATAAATTGATCTCAAATCCATAATTACTATACTCGTATAATTACATAAATATTGACAATGAATTTTAAACAGCTTATACTAAAATGTTAGTACTGTTAACTTATACATATTCTTCTTAGATATACAAAATGAATATGGTTATACATAAAAATTATGAAGATTTTTTAATTTGATTTGATTCTCTATGGTTTCAGCAACAAAATTTAAAACAAACCATAACTAATCCAAAATAAGATCTTTCCATAATGTTCATAAAACCCAAATTTCTTCTATCAAAATATAAATCTAAACAACAGAAGCATTCCAAAACATATATCAGCAGGATCTAACAGACACGAAGAAAAAAAACTTTCTTTGAAAGGGATTTAATCACAAGGGTTTCAAACCCTACCTTAAACCTCCAATTGACAAAAACCAAGAAGAAGATCAAAACCCTGAAAAAATCCAAATCTTTCACAAAAATCCTTCAATTCAATCCTTCAAGCCAAAACCTGCAAATCTGTGTGTAGAATAATAGTCAAATCCCCCTAATAAAGAAAAAGAGCCTAGAACTTAAACTCAACCATGCAAATCTGAAACTCAACTCAACTCCACAAACTTTGTTAACATCAATCTCTCTTTTGCATGAATTTCAATTTTCTAATTACTAATTTAATACACTTTTACTATTTCTTGTTTATATCAATTCACTTAACTATTAAAAATTACTTTATTCTTTTAATTTATTTTAATTGATTGTGCAACTAATTGCATATCAATTATAACTAAAAGAATATTATTTTAATCATATTATTATTTATCCGATTGATAATTCATTATCAATTAATAGATTTTATTCTTAATTAAAATTTTGAATTTAATAATTAATTAAATCCTTAAATTTCACAATTAAACTTTTAATTAAGTCTTTTAAATTAATAAATGTATTTAATTAATTTTTATTAATTAAATACCCTCACATTTAATTTTCTATATATAATAAGATTTAATTATTCAAACCACATAATTAATCTTAGTAAATTATTTAACCATTTCACAACAATCACACCAACCAGCCAAAGATCAAAAAAACTAACTGAACCTAATAAAATGATAATCATGCTCAAGAGAAAGGCTTATGAATTCACATCACCTCGACAAATTTGAAAAGGTAATATATCAAAAACTTGTCCACTATTTTAGGATAATAAAATGCCTTAGGTTGGGATTAGGACCTGAATGTTATCTCCCCTCTCTTACCATTGAGATATTGTGATAGGGCACACTCATCCTGACAATTCAAGGAACTCGATGCCTAGTACCTGCAAACCTACATAACATACAAGAATGTACATCTATATATATATAACAAGCAATGGTGGGGATTGAGATATAGTGTCGATCCCGCAAGTAGGTAACTACGACTCTGTCCCTCAACCACATCAAATACGTCAAATAGAAAAATAAAATATACATGATAGCCATACACATGCAATATTGGGGTAAGTAAAATCATGAATA
The DNA here is from genome assembly GCA_027943335.1 of Chamaecyparis obtusa. NCBI lineage: Eukaryota > Viridiplantae > Streptophyta > Pinopsida > Cupressales > Cupressaceae > Chamaecyparis > Chamaecyparis obtusa. The sequence goes on along the minus strand of BSBK01001824.1, from coordinate 119,951 downwards.
TAAATAACATTTTAAACATATAAATAATCATCATCAAAGTAACTAACATCATCTAACTATTGTAATACCCCAAAAATGGGCTATAGGTTCATTAACCTCCTACATCTTCACTTCGAACGAAATCGACACTAAAGTCCTAACCTAAGGCACATCTACGCATTGACGAATCCTAATTGATTATCCTAAATTTTGCATCGAAGAATATTCCTAGCAATATTCTTGTTTATCTTAATTATCTTTGATTTAATAATTATTTGGCGATAAATCTTATTTATCCTAAAGTTTGATTAATTGAATATTCTGAATATTTAATTAATTAGATTTAATACTGCCACTTAATTATTTAATTAAATTTAATTCTATTTATTCCTAAATTGTATTATTTAATTTTGACAATAAATCTAAAATCTTATGACTAATTGATTAAATTCTTATTTAATTAATTAGTGTCAATTGTCAATTTTTAATAATATAGTTTTTGTATAAAAGTTTGATTTAATAATTGATTAACCCATAAATCAATTGTTTTAATTCAAAAATTAGTTAAGTTGAGAATAAATCACTTTATTTTTAAATTAATTTATAATTAAATCATGCACAATTAGAAAAGCAGGCAACTAGAAATTAACAATCAATTTTAAAATTGAAACTCAATATCTGATGATGAGTTTAAACCCTACTTTTGCATGATTTTTGTGAGTTAATTATCTCTGATTTCCTGATAACTCAAAAATCAACCTGAGTTTATCAAGAGTGATTTATGGCTTTTCTCTTGCATCCTCAAGCCCTAGATTTCTATAAAATCAAGGCTCGGCTCTTCATAATTATCAACACTCGAATTTGCACAATTACTCTGGCGAATTGGCAATTGAAGGATTAAGCACTTGCGACAAGCGATTTGTGAGATCTTTCATTGTTGATCATAGTTTTGCATAGTTTTCATATCATAGCATTCATATTCATTCATATCATTCTTAGACTAAATCTGCATTCAATTTCATTCATCTAGCTTAGATTCATACAGTTTTTCATATTATTGCACAGAAAATCCAAAAATATAGATTAAATCTGCATTCATATAGTCTTTCATTCTTTTGCATTCAAATCCTTCGTTTAGGTGTTGCATTGTCACTGATCTCAATTTCAATCTGAGAACATCATACTTGCACCTACTAGAAGGTAGTAAATTGCCTAGTTAGCATAGTTTCAATTATTTGTCAGATTTTGATTTTGCTAACCTATAATGTTTTAGTGAAGTGTTGTGTCCGCAGCTAGGTACAAAATTCACACACACATTTCTGGCACCCACCGTGGGGCCCTAAAACAGGTTTCCATCTCTTCTATTTCATTTTCTATCTATTTTCTAGTCATTTTCTAGTCAATCTTGTGATTTATTCTCTATCCGTACATTTTTCATACGACTTTTGTCAGAAAGTCATACCAGAGACTACTGGTTGTCATACGAGAGTTGAGGATTTTGAGGCTTATTTCAGCAACTGCAGACTATCATTTGGGAACTCTTTTGTCATTGAACAGATACCCACTATCTTATGAGTTTCCTGATAGTCGTACCAAAGGTGACCCACTGTCGTATGGTATTTGTATTGTCGTATGAAAGGTAACCCATTATCGTACAAGTTTTTATACCAGTGTTTCATTGTCATTTCAGATTTTTGGGTAGTTTTTCAGATTTGATTTTCAAATTTGGACTAACAGGTAACCCTAACAATTGAACTTTGTTGTTTTTGATTGATCTTTGCTGATTTTGATTGGGAAAAGTGCAACTAAATTGCTAAAATAGGTAAAATCTACTAAGCACATTGCAAAGAATTTAGGTATTCTACTACAATCTAATAACACTTCGATTTGGATTAAAAAAAACTCTCACGTGTCAAGCTTTTGTGACTTTTCTTGCTTTCATATCATAGACTTCATTTTGGGCTATAAAACGAACATAGAATTTCTTTCTACATATCTGTTACACAGTAAATAGGCCCTATGAACACTATTTGTGGATGATCTCGAGAGAGTGGGATTCTTTCACTTATTCATGCATGTGAAGCTCTTCTTGATGAAGGATCCCTTTGTAGGTAGGGAGGATACTAAGGTTGTCTTGCATTCTACTAGATTTTTGAGTCTTCAACTTTTGATCGATACATTCTCTCTCTGGAGAGGTTGATAGATCATAAGCGGTTGACATCATAGATCTTTGTGAGATAATTTCAGTCTTAGCGTGTCGAATTAATCTATCTGCTTTGTTTTGGTGAAGTGAAGAGGCTAGGGGATTATGCTCTACTTCCTTTTTGGATAGTACCAGAAACACAAATCCTTGAATCTGATCTAGTCCCCCTATAGTATCTTTTGTGAGTCACCTTTAGAGAGGGTTAATCATAGTGGACATTCCCTTAATTGGGTCAACCACATAGATGAAACCTCAAGTGGTAATATCCATTTTCATCATGGTAGCAGCAGCCGCTATATAAATGTCCTTGTGGAGGAAATCTTCACAGGTGTGGTCTCTTGTTGGGCTATCAGATCTTCCTAGCAGATCTTAATTGATTAAATTCTTGGACTGTGTCAAAACCCTGGTGTGCCTGGATTGGAGTTCACCCTCTTGAGATCACCAAAGTTGTAGAGTCAGACCATTACTACAAACACTAGTGAGGCCAATTTTTTCTTTTTCTAGGAATATGTGTGTTATTGAAAAAAAAATTGGAACATACACAAATAGCACTCCTAGGGGTTAGCATATTAAGTCACTATTGTTTGTTCATGCGCAAGGTTGCTTTTTTCCTTGTTCATTATTTTCAGATGATTACTTACTTCCCTTGCTTTTTGTTTTGCGTGCTTGATATCTACTTGGTTATTTGAGATGGACTATTACACAGATCTTCAAAACTAGAAAGAAAACTTTGCCAACAATCTAAAACTGAAAGCCTAAAAATTGCAAAATCTGAAGCAAAATTCCTCTCTGGAGTCAAAATTCATCCCACGGTCTTAGATTGTCATACGAGTCTTGAGAAAAAGTAATTTCATAACCCCTGTATTGTCGTACAGGAGATAGTACTGTCTCATATGAGTGTTGTCACCAGAAATCAAAAGAACATTATCCCTGGTAGAAATTATCGTACGAGTCTTGTCAATTGTCATTTGAGAGCATACCCACTGTTGTACAAGCCCGCAGAAACTTGTTTGAGAATTTTCAAAAAGTTGTCAAAGATTGGTCAAATTTGTCAAGAATCTAATTTTTACAGCCTATTTTCAGATCATATCAAAACATTCACTATGTCAGGAATAGAGTAAAAACTAGAAAGAATTCAATCATTTACCTAAAGTGGTCTCTTGAGTCTGATTTAGCCTTCTGATTTATCAATTTGAGTCTTTTTCATCTTGTGTCAAAACCTTGTCAAAATTATCTTCCAATTCAGTCTTCTTACAAAATGGCTATGTGTTGTGAGCTCATGCCCGCCATCTTTTGGGTGTCTACCCATACTACTATGGCATAGTATCCTTCATTTAAGTCCAATCTATCTTCAATCTCATTCAATCCTCACAAGGTTGCGTCATTCAATCTTCTTGAATCATTTCATTCTTCAGTTGTCTTCATCTTACTCTCTTGCTTCACCCAAGGTTAATGGTGGAAACTAGAGCTTCATCACACAAGAAATTTGGAGAAGCATCTCATACTTTGCCTTTGTCTACTCATGTGGGTCCAACTCTCAAGAAACTCTACAATTTAGTTCTTTACGAAGACGATGGTTTTGGCAATTTTCGATTGAAAACTGGTTACATACCCCCTCCATCAACTCACGGAGGTAATCAACAATCTCTACATCAATCTATCCCAAGACGTCCTAAAACTCCTAACATGTCTCATGGAGAGACACATCATGGGTCTCAAGGACATCACTCTCAACATGGTATGGATCAAGAACCCACACCTTCTGAAATTGCTCTATATCAAAATGATGATGACTTCAAGAAAATGATGAGGCATTTCTTGAAAGAAGACAGAGAAACATACTTTATAGAGTTAGCTCATCAAGGAGCTAAACTTCCTCCCAAATTTAATGTTGAAGATATCATTACACATGAGGAAGAAACTCCAATCACCACTATGATGAAATAGATGCATGCCATGCAAGTCAAACTTAACAAACTTGAAAAAGAAAAGGAACCTAAGGAGTTTTCCATGGGAGCTCTATGTCCTTTTCCATTCGATAAAGACTTGTACATGCCACCATTCCCAAAAAGAGTGGAGATGCCTAAATATGATAAGTATGATGGAAAATCTAATCCTCAAGATCATGTCAAAGAATTATGTACTCAATCTATGGAGTTTATGCACGAACCAACCTACTTAATGTGTCTTTTCCCTCAATCTTTGGGAGGGTTAGCTATTCACTGGTTCTCAAAAATGCCTCCTGTATGCACCCTAAAATGGTCGCCTAGACTTTGGGCCCCATTTATTCAATTTATCAATCCTGAATCATTTTTATCAATAATCAATATTTTCAACAATATCAATCTCTTGATCAAGTCTTAATTTCGATCATATATTGGATTTTTATCCTTGGGCTAACCATTTATCCTAAGTCTTTATTTCATTAAAAGGAATATTTCCTCCCCTTTTAATAAATAAAAAGCCCCCACTTTCCTCTTATCCTAAGTTGCACAAATAAAGTGTTATTCCTATTTTATAAAAAGGAGAAAAGCACTTTTTGTCTCATATGGACATAAAGTCAACTCTTATTTTCCTATTGGAGGATACTTGTGCACATGGATTGCTCCTCTTTCAACCTCCACCGCCGATTAAGACTTTTTGCCTCTTAATCTCCATGGTCCATTTCTCCTCATTTCCTATAAAAGGAGAGCTCTCTCCTCCATTTGCATATCCATGTTTTATGCTAATGTTATGCTGTAGGTTTTAGGTGCATTTGAAGTTTGAAGACATTGAAGACTTGTTGCTTTCATCATCTAGTTTATATTTGTTTTCTTAGTTGCATGATCATGGCATCATAGATTAGATTTCCTTTTATGCAATAGAATAGATCTCACATAGCTTAATTAGGGGTTTGGAATCTATTGTACTTATTTTCATAGTTTAGTTTGCACTTCATTTGATAGAATAGTCTTGCACATTCATACTAGTTGCATTGGCATTGCATTTTTCATTTAGATTCTTGGAGATATTGGCATTGTTGCTCTTGTCTTCACCTGAATCTCTCATTGTGTGGTTGACTAGCAAGGTCACAAGCTTGTAGCTCTAGCTGAGAGCAAATTTATCATAGTCCCTTGCAACTCCATGCATAGAGAGCTATGAGCCGCTTTGTGAGGCCTCATTCTTGAGAAACCTTGCATGTAATGGTTCATAGAAGTGCACCTTTTTAGTGTGTACACCTCCAACTATCAAAACTTTTTAGGAGTTAATCAAATTTTTCTATCAACAATACTCTTATAACATTCAACATTCGGTCACCATGATCGACATCTGCAATCTGAAATAGAACTCGAGAGAACCCTTCCTGGCTTTACTCAAAAGATGGAGGAAGAAATTTTCTCTATATGCTAGACCTATTCTAGAAACTAAGAAACTGGAAATCTTCATCAACAATCTTGTTCTAGAACTTAACTACCATTTGCAAATGCAAAATCATACATCCTTTGATAAGATGGTAGAAAATGCAATTAAAATTGAGAAAGTACTTGTGCAAAAAGGAGACATATCACTTCAAAAGGACAAGTATGAATCTGGATCTAGTTCTAAAGACAAAGGCAAAAAATGGAACAAGAATAAAGGCATCATCATATATGGCATTGTTGATAATATATGTGCCCCTTCTAAGGCATCTTCTTTCAATCTCACCATTGGCACCTAGGCCATCAAAGCTTCTGAAGCTAAAACATTAGAATCTAACAAGAAGCCCTCTACTTACAAACCTTGGGCTACAGATCCTAACCACAAATTCACTCCTCTTGGAGAGTCCTTGGAATCTACCATGAAAACTTTATTAGCTAACAACATCATTTACTTGCCTGAGATAAAATTCTTTGATCCTGAACCTAAACTAAAATGGTGGAGAGAGAATGATTTATGTGACTTCCATCATAATAAGGGTCATAAAACTAATAACTGTGTGCGCTTGAAACACATCATACAAGAGAAAATTGATAATGGATAAATTACGATTGACAATCATAAGAGCAATAATGATCATATAGCATTCACAAAGCCATTTCTAAAACATGGTAAAGAAGATTCTTCTTCTCAGCCTAATATGGGTGCTAAAGTCAATTATGCCTACTCTGGGAACAATGTTGTCATCAACATGGTTGAACCATGCCTATCTGAGTGTTGCAATGTCATCACAATTGTAAGAAAAGATAGAGAAAATCAATCAGCAAATGTAGTTACTCAATCATAAGCTCAAGCACATCTACAAGGACAAATCCCAGATCATCCAATGTCCCTAAGATGTCTTTCAATCTTTCATCTGCTTCTAAATGGAAGGCTACATCTAAATCTTCAAATCCTAAAAACACGAGACCAACTTCATACAATATTGTCCAACAACTCTAGCATACCAATGCTTAAATCTCCATGTTTGAGTTGCTTCGGATATCTCCAGCTCATAGAGCCATTCTAGACAAAGCTCTGCTTGAATCCAATGTTCTTGAAAACCTTGATTTAGACAGATTCTAGGCTATGGTTGGTCATCTAACATCTCCATAGTATATCTCCTTTTCAAAGGAAGATGATAATTCCTTGAGTCATCCGCATAACCAACCCTTATACATTGAAGTCTTGATCCAAAACCATCGTGTCAAATACGTGTTGATAGATGGAGGCACTAGTCTCAACATTTGTTCTTACAGCTTGATCACATAATTGGGATTTTTTGAAGTGACCATTGATCCTAAGAAGAAGATAACTATCAAAGCATATGATGAGAAAGAAATATCTTCCAAAGGAATAATTCTATTGCCTATCAGAACAAAACCTGTTATCAGAGACACCATATGTCAATTTCTTGATCTACCTTTGGCTTACAACATCCTTCTAGGGAGACCCTAGGTACATGAAATGAAAGCTATTCCTTCTATATACCATTAATGTATGAAATTTCCCTATGAAGGAGTAGAGGTGACAATTCTAGGGGACCTATATACAACTTGCAATGCTTTGAAAGAAAGTGTTGATAAACTTGTTCCTAATAACAGAGAATCTTCCACTAAGAAAATAGATATTGCTTCAACATCCAAAATGGAAGACATTGCTAAAGAAGTCAAAATCAAGGATAATGGAATGGGAGACTACACAATGGAACTAGTCTTATCTCTCACATCTCTCCCATTATCACCAAAGTCTTATGGACAACCTTTAGACAAAGTGAAACCTAATGCTAAAGAATCTCAGGTCATATTTAATGGAAGCTTTGTCACATAACAAGTATCTAAACAAGAGTTTGAGGAAGATGAAGTTGTGCTTGTGTGGTTATACAAGGATGAGCCTCAATCCCAATCAATATAGAAATGTGACTCCACTTCAACAAAATTCCTCAGAAGTCATACGGACCAGGGGATAAATTGATCACAAAAATGGGATATACTTGAACAAGACCTCTAGGACTATAAGGTAAAGGTCTTCTATCACCTCTTAACCATCATGGTCAAACCAAAAAGCATACATCAGGTCTAGGATATAAGAAGAAGCCTTTCTATCTTAACAAGAACTCCCCACATGTCTTAGAATAGATTGAGCCATCCACGGCAAATTAACTAAAGGAAGAAACAATTGAACAATTTGATAGTGATGATTCTAACACCACCACTAAGGAGCTCATTCCTTATGAGTTCTTGCCTAAATAAATTAAAGACCTTCTTGAAGCTGAACATGATCCAGTAAAAATAATTAATGTAGTAGAAACACAAGAACCTACTATAGAACAAGAGATAGTTGCACCCCAAGAACCAGCTGATCTCGAAGGCAATCAAATAGACAAAGAAGAAGGTGGTAGTTATTATGAAACAGATTCTCATGAGTATGAATTCAAATTAGAATCTGAGGGTAACCCTTCTTGGGGTATTCATCCTAACTTTACTCATGTTCTTAAATTTCCTAGAGGCATAGATGAAGAATCAAATGACTATGAATGGGGAGTCATTCCTGAAGAAGATGAGCTTATCATAGAAAAACATGTTGATGTTATTCAGCAATATGCACCTAAACCCAACGTAAGTCTAGAGAGAAATAATGAACTTAACGAGTCTGATCCATCGATGGCTGAAGTGGGCTCCCTCAATGACATTGAGCCTATTCACAGATTGAATGTTTTGAGTCGTAATATCACCTTTGAACTTGAGTGTTGGGTTAGGACCAATGATGACATATCCATATTCATAAACACTATTTCCTAATCTTTCATCGCTTTGACTATCCAACATCCCAAACTTCTTGACCAAACCACCATGAATCTGAGCCAAGGTATCTATACCTTTCCAAATGACTATGCCCTTGCTTTCTACCTCAATGCAATTGATCCTATGATGACTTCCATCAGTGAACCAAGCATTAGCATGATGGAGTTGGACATCAAGTATCTTAGTCAAAAGAATAAGAGTAAAAAGAAAAAGAAAAGGAGTTCTGAGGGTGAAAACCACTTTGTGGCAGTCTCAAAACCTACAAAAGTAAAAATAAAAGACATATCTGAAGGTGAAAATCTCTCTGAGGTGCCTAAGGATGAGATATTTGATGTCCTTCCAAGTCATTTATAGGACAGATCTCCAATTCTAATTGAGCCCACTCAATCTATCAACTTGGGAACAACAAAAGAACCACAGTTGATCAATGTAGCACAATCCTTATCAGAAGAAGAAAAGAAAAAATTTACCACATTCTTAATAGAGAAAAAGATCAACTTTGCATGAAAATATTTAGATATACCAAGGTTGGATCTTGATCTTATAATGCACCATTTATCTATAGCACCAGATGTAAAACCTATTAAGCAAAAATTGAGAAAGATGCATCCACATGTTGCACTCTTGGTCAAAGCTAAATTAGAGAAACTACTAAAATTCAGATTTATCTATGTTATTGACTATGCTGAATTGATCTCTAATATTGTGCCTATTTCTATACCAGATAAATCAATCAGAGTGTGCATAGATTTCAAAGATGTAAACAAAGCATGCCCTAAGGATGATCTTCCACTACCTAACATTGATATGATAGTGGATATGAATGTAGGTTTCAAGATGTATTCTTTAATGGATGGTTTTTCTAGATACAACCAAATAAAAATTGCTCCAAAAGATCAAGAGAAAACTTCTTTCACATGTGCATGGGGTACCTTCTGTTGGAATGTCATGCCATTTGGGCTTAAGAATGTTGGTGCTACATATCAATGAGCTATGACATCCTTCTTTCATGACATGATGCATCGAACTATGGAGGATTATGTTGATGATACTTTGGAAAAATCTATGATAAGATCTGAACATCTAAATGACTTGAGAAAAATACTAGATAGAATGGAAAATTTTAGTCTCAGACTGAACCCTAAGAAGTGTGCTTTTGGTGTCACTTCTAGAGAGCTCTTAGGCTACATTGTTTCAAAGAAAGGTATTGAAGTCGATCCAGCTAAGGTCAAAGCTATCATGGAGATGCAACCTCCCAATAATATTAGTCAAATGAGAACTTTACAAGGGAGAGTACAATCTATTAGACACTTCATATCTCAGCTAGCTGACATATCACAACCTTTCACAAAGACATTACATAAAGGTGCGACCTTTGCATGGAATGAGGAATGTGAAAAGAACTTTAACCATATCAAGAAATATCTATCAAATCCTCTTATTTTGATGCCTCCTATACAAGGGAAGCCATTGATCTTATATGTCTCCACAATAGATACATCACTGGGGGCATTGTTAGCACAGCATGATGAGAATAAAAAGGAAAGAGCTATATACTATATCAGTAGAACATTGGTAGCATATGAGAAGAATTATTTAATGATTGAGAAAGCTTATCTAGTTGTGATCTTTACATCATAGAAACTAATACACTACATGTTAGATCATACTACACATTTGGTAGCTAAGATCGATCCACTCAAGTACCTACTAAGCAAAGCTACCCTCACAAGTAGACTAGCTAAATGGGTCATGCTATTAAGTGAATTTGACATTGAATATGTTGAAAGAAAATCTATCAAAGGATAGGTAATTGTTGATCAATTGGTTGATGCACCTTTTTTTCATGATACACCAATGCAAATGGAATTCCCAGATTCCTCTATCATGAACCTGTCTTCTAGATCATGGAAGTTATTCTTTGATGACTCCTATACACATAATGGATTTGGAGCAAGCATATTGTTCATCACTCCTCAAGGATACTCAATCCATAAAGCATTCAGAATCAAGTTTCCTTGCACAAACAATATTGCTAAATATGAAGCACTTCTTAATGGTATGAAGATAGCAATTGAGTGGAGGATAACAGAATTACACATTCATGGAGACTCCCAACTTGTAATACACCAAGTCAATGATGTGTATCAAATGAAAGATGGAAAGCTAATCCCATACAAGAGAATGGTAGATGATCTAAAGAAATATTTCATATCTATCACCTTTGAGAAAATACCTAGAATAGAGAATAAGGTTTCTGATGCTATGGCAACACTATCTACTTTATTACAGCAGCCTGAACATGAGCTATGCTACAAGTTCTTGGTGGAAGCACTATCTTATCCTGCATATGATTCCCCCAAAACCTGCATGATCTGCAATGTTGTTGGTCATGATTCATCCTGATACAAAAACCTTTTCTCCTATCTCCAAGACCAAATCATTCTCGATACCTTTAACCACCATGAGAAAAGATACCTTATTCGAAATGCATCCCAGTATGTCATCATTGGTCATAATCTGTGCAAATGAGGTCTAGATGGTACACTACTTAGATGTTTAGAATGGGAAGAGTCTCAACGTGCATTAGAGGAATTCCATGAAAGTATTTGAGGATCACATTCAAATGGTTTAAAACTAGCTCAAAATCTTATTAGGGTTGGGTACTATTGGCCTGAAATGGAAAAAGAGGCTATCAAGTTTGCTAAGAACTGTCAAAAGTGCCAAGTACATGGTAACTTAATTCATGCACCAAGGAGAGATTTAATTCCCTTTACTACACAATGGTCTTTTCATCAATGGGCAGTTGATCTTATAAGATCCATACATCCTCACTCTTCTAATGGACATACCCATATAATCACAGCTACAGATTATTTCACAAAATGGGTAGAAGCAGTCCCTTTGACTCAAGCAACTAGAAAACAAATTTCAATGTTCATCTTGAACTACATCATATGTCGGTATGGTATTCCACACTCTATAGTCACAGATAATGGTGGTCAATTCAAGAATAGAGACTTAGATGATTTATGTGCTAAATTCAAGATTACACAACATTGGTCATCAATTTACTATCCTCAAGGGAATGGACAAGCAGAGGCTTCAAATAAGAATGTATTGAAAATCTTGCACCAAACAGTTAATAAAATAGGAAGAGACTAGCATCTCATGATCAATCCAGCTCTCTGGGCCTACAAAACAAGTATCAGAATGCCCACTGGGGCTACTCCTTTCGCTTTAGTTTATGGGTCTGAAGTGGTACTGCCTATTAAGGTTGAAATCCCATCACTAAAAATCAAAATGCATGGTCTAGTAACTGATGATGACTACAAAGTGTCTAGGTTGCAAGAACTTGAACTACTAGATGAGTGCAGACAAGCAGCGTATGATCATCTCAGAGTATATCAGAAGAGAATGTCTAGAGGTTACAACAAGAAAGTCTGACACAGAGAATTTCAAGTTGGCGATCTAGTCTTGAGAGAGAATCCTAAAAATCAATCACATAGAGAGCACAAGGGGAAGTTTGAACCCAACTAGCTGGGTCCCTTTGTTATCACTACTACTTTTGGCTCTAGAACCTATCAACTCTCAACGGCTAAAGGAGAATAGCTCTGAGAACCAATCAATGTTCTCCATCTGAAGAAATTCTATGCCTAAGGCATTCAGTATTCAAACATCCTGAAAAAATTAGAAAAATTAGAAAAAGTCCTGAAAAAATGATCATCCTGGTGAAAACCTAGCAAATAGGCACCTTGATGTCTCACAAAAAAATATCAAAAGTACAAAAAAATTGAAAAAAATGAAAAATACAAAAAAAATGAGAAAAAGAAAAAGTGTCTTGGTGAAAACCTGGAAACAAGCGCCTTGGTAGCAAAAATAGAATCTCTACCAAGATGGTGAAAACCCAGCAAACGGGTGCCACTTGTTCAAAATGCTCCATCTATTAGTACAATCTTGGTCTTTCCCAGCTTTTAGTCTTGCTTTAGTTTGTACATATCTCCCAGTTTGTTTCTGTATTCCTATTTTCAATAAAGTCGGTCTATACACCAATCAGCTCAAGCATCTATATCCTATCAAAGTTCAAACTTGGGGGAAATCACAGTCATATCTTATGGCCTCCAGTGTATCTCAAATGAGTCATATCCAGTCAAAGTCCTTTGAAGCTTCATACAAGTCAGTCAAGTCTGTCTCCTCTCCAGAAAGGATTTTGCATCTACAACAACGCAATCAAACACAAACTGAAAACAATCTATGCTTTTACATGCTTTTATCTCCTTGTATGTTTACTTATTCGCATTGAGATTTTTGCATATTGTGTCCCTTTGAGCTCTTCGATGATGTCCTTTATAGGATTTAGAGAGTGATGACTGGGGGCATAGTCTTTTCTTTTTTTTCTACTTGTATGTGAAAATCTAACAGCTTTGGAAATTCTGGATTGAAATGGTGTCTGTCTGTAAGAGCCTCTATCTCGTATTGGATGGCCATGCATACCTCGACCATTAATACCCAAAAAATTCAAGGAAGTTTGATCTAACTATTGTCTTTTTGAGAAATTTCATACTCCTATTGTGAAATGTGATCTTACCTAAGGATATGAACAATAATGGGTCACTACGGGTAATTCACACTGGATTTAGAATGATTTCTTGACTGCTTAATGTGTTTGTTCTACAAGGCGTATTCTGGTCATCACAAATTCTATGTTTTGATGCTTATACAAATTGCTATATCAAAATGGACATGATATTCAAGTCATCCTGGTGTTTTTGCCTTGGTCCTTATATCTAATCTGACATTCTGAAAACACAATCAATATTCATATATCCATGGTTTTCTAGCCAATGGATGTTGTATTGATTCTTGCACATACAAATCAATATTCATATATCTATAGTTTCATAACTAGTGGGCATTGTATTGATTTATCCGATTACCTAAAAAGTTCAATGATAACAACAAATCGACACATGATCAGTGACTAGGTCCTAGGTCTTAGGTTTGCATTCCATTTTGCATGTCATTTTGCACTTTGCATGATTGCATGATCTCACAAATTGCTTGAACACTTAAACAATTCTTCAAACACTAAACTTAAACTTGATATAAAGAGTTGAATCTCACACGAAGGTTTCATCACAGAACTGCAAGCAGTCACCATCCTGGGTTAAACATCCTTTTGACATAAGATGGAGTACTTGTCTTCATCAATACCTACAAAAAATATCATGTGTATCATTGCATTTACATTACCTATTCATAATCATTCCATCTATTGCATTGCATTATATACATGAGAATCATCAAAATCATACTTTTCCATAATCAATTACATTTGCATAACATCCATACATATGAAAGAAACCATTGCATTGCATAAATCCATACATACATTCTACACTACTCATAGCATTTACATCACATGATATCATTACACAATCAAAACATGACAAGTACAAATGAAGTCATAAAGAAAATCTTGATCTCATATCATATAACTCGAACTGGTCAAGGGTGCACTACTGGCATGAAGTACAAAAGAATGAGCTCATGTGAGCTATAAGAAGTCAGAATAGTATACATGAACAAAAGAGCAAAAATATCAGAATATCTAGATAGATCGATTGTCTGCCTCATCCTCTGCATCTGGTGGAGGTGGTGGTGGTGCATCAAGCACTGCCTCAGCTCTAGGTGCCCTGGCTCCCTCTGAAGCTATCATGTACTGAGATTATGTGGGTACTCTTTGAGTAGTAGGAACAACAGCATAGTAAGTAGAAATGTAATAGGTAGTTCTGGAGGTCTGATGAGTCACCTCTATCTATAATCTCATGTTCTCCTCTCGGAGCTCGGATCACTATCTATCTGCCTCAGTGAATCACTCCTCCTAGTGAGCACTTCATACCTTCAGGTCCCTAACCTATAATCTGAGTCATCTGATAATCTCCTGAGGAGTCAGTGGTACACTAGGATCTGCATCTATTGCAAGCATATCAGTATCTCCAGCAGGCTACTCAGTAGTCTCTACTCTCTACACCTTACGGCGTCTAACCTCAGCTCCCAGATCAAAACTAGTATCATCCTATACAGGATCAGGACCAGAACCTACATACTACTCTGCACCAAGTACCTCATCTATTGTACCAACACTACCTAAAGTGCCACTCTCTCCTCTAGTCGATCTCCTCTGTAAAATTACAGGTCTGTCTGCTAAAGAACTAGAGGGACGAGGTGGTCTCATATGTTTAGATGGTCTCTAAGGAGGTGTCATAACTACTCTCAGCCTCGAAGGTGTAGGCTAGGGCATCAAAACCTGTGCACCTGTACATCTCTGCCCTCTACCCATTGGAGCACTTGTAATATCCATTGCCTCCTCCATGGAAGGTATCAACTCTATCGAATCTAAAAATCCATATATGGGATGCTCTGCAAGCCATCCAATGAAATCGTCTGTCACCCCAGCATCTCAAACATCTGCTCAATAATCCCAATCTGTGTCGATAATACCACTATACTCCTATGTACAAAGAGCATAAGACAATCAAGGGCCCCATCCTAATCCAAGCTCTCTTAATATTTGGGCATACGCAACGTGCTCCTGTGGTGCATCCTGAATGATGCCATACTGTCTCCACACTCTAGTGATAATAAAGCACTCAAGCACTACAGTGGACTGACCAATCAATATTCGACTCTAGCAGAAATGGCTGAACTACTCCCATGTAATAGGCTAGGCCTCAATTTGTAAATAGGGATGCCAAATCATGAATGTGCTATCATCCAAGCAGCATCTCCAGTACTCTGTGTGACCCATACGAACCTAAGTAACATATCCAGAGTAAACATATATCACTGACTCCTATGGCTAGTGATGACCCTGGCATACTGGTCTACAAACTGGGATATGCTCCCAGGCCCATATCTAAAGTACCAAAGCTTTGGAAGAAAAAGACTTTCCCTCGTGATACACGATCTCATGCATCTTGAAAAACATGTGAGCCAACATACATTGACCCCAACCCAACTCAGAAGGAGTGGCCATCAATCGTCCGACCATTGGGGCCCAGCCCATCAAGAGACCATTCTGCTAACGATCAGACATGATAATGCCTCCTATCATCCCAGCTATGATGCACTCTAATCTATGGGTCTTCCCATAGCGCTACACTAAAGTCTCCCAAGATATCAAACCAGTAAGTTGTGTATCATCTCCAAACAAACATCTGAAGGCATGTAATCCAGAGTTCCACAAACTCACATAATTTGGATGAGGACCATGGAATGGAATACGCAAAATCATGTACACATCCTCTGGTGTAACAGTAATCTCTCCTATAGGGAGATGAAAGGTCTGGGTCTTGGAATGAAACCTCTCAATCAATGCAGTCAACAGTCTATGGTTCACCCTAATCTCGAGCAATTGAAATAGATACTCAAAACCATAGGTAGCAAGGTGTACCCTCATAGGGTTTGGAAGAGACACGCATAATCTTTGTGTCATGCGATGAGTGATACACACATGCACATAAGGATATATGACCTACATAGAACAAAAATAGGGAATCCTATCAGTAATTTGGTTGAAAAATAGGCTAACGGTATAGACATTCAAAAGTTCACTATCTCAGAAGGTACATTAAATGCTCAGCAATCAGCCTAAGGAATCAAAAAATCAAAATTTTTGACCTAAAAAGGAGTTTTAAGCTCACTATTTTCCATACGACAATGCAAACTGGCATCAAAACTTGTATGAGTTTCAGCAGGGTCCCATACGACAAACCATGATTATACAACTTTCTAGGTCTCACCGTACGACATATGAGGGACCCGATGAAACATCGTACGACTCTTGGGTCCCTCTCATATGAGTTTCCAGGGGTTATGATATGACTATCTATAGGGAATTGAAAATTTGTACGAGTCATGGAGGACAGTCATACGAGTTTCCATGCATGTGAGAATTGAAAATAAAAAATGTACAAAAAATGACCTAAAAATGCTATAAACATGCAAAAATGGAATTTACAAAGAGGCACAGAGGTCCACTTATCAGATGTCCATACTGTGGAGGCCGCTGATGTCTCTGAATGCACTCAAATTGGTGGGAAGAGATAGGTACCTTCATCTCATCCATTTTCTCACTCAGAGGGCTCCACAAGTTTTCAAAAGTCAAAAGTGAATAATGAATTGAAAATGACCCTTTTGGTCCTTATATAGCTTTTGACCTAATTTTCAAAAGTGCTTTGTTTTCCATGAAAATTGAACCCTTGGCTAATTTCGACGTTCTGAACCCATTTTTGAGATTAAAATTGAAATCTAAGATCATTTACTATGTCAAAATCATGATTTAAAATTTTCAGACTTAGGATGGTCGACTGCTTGCACAATCAACCTTCAATCATCATAGAAATCTAGAATTCAACTTAACTAATTATCTTACATCAAACTATAGAAATTTCAACTTCGTCAACCATAGTCAACTCATGGTCAAACCTACTCAAACTTGGTCTCCAAGACCTCTAAACAATGCAGAATGCATTCTCAAACGTGTATAACCACTTCTCAAATCAATTAACATGCTTCTAAACCATTTAACGCTGACTTTTCTTGTCAGATTTCAATTTTAATCCCAAAGGGGGCATGGTATTATACATTAATCAAAATCTGTAATCAAATCTTTCCTCAGTGATCAAGACAACAACCACGTCTAGTTACTAATTCATCTAAAGTCCTCATCGCTTGGGGTAAATCAATCATTTCTTAGGGCATATCAGATTCATCAAGATCCATATCAATCTGGTATCCTAATCTATTTTGTAAACTGTATCATCTTTTTGTAACCATCAGTTCATTAGTGTTATTTCCTTGGTTCTTCGTAACTGATGGGTTCAGGATGTGATACCAATATGATTCTCTTGGGACAATTAGATCTGGAATCGATCACTCACTTCTTCACGATCATAAGGTTTAGAATCAGGCATTTTGGCACTTTTTTGTAATCATCGATTCATTGTTGCTATAGTTAACATTATCTTTGGTCAATCAGGACCTAAATCTTAAATATTTCAATCAATTTTTATCTCGAAATTGGTTAATCTTTCAAAACAGATTCATACATCTTTATCATACACAGATTATTCTTTGAACCACTACACTTTGCATAGTGATTCAAAGGGGCAAAATGTAATACCCCAAAAATGGGCTATAGGTTCATTAATCTCCTACATCTTCAATTCAAATGAAATTGACACCAAAGTCCTAACCTAAGGCACATCTGCGTATTAGCGAATCCTAATTGATTATCCTAAATTCTGCATCGAAGAATATTCCTAGCAATATTCTTGTTTATCTTAATTATCTTTGATTTAATAATTATTTGGTAATAAATCCTATTTATCCTAAAGTTTGATTAATTGAATATTCTAAATATTTAATTAATTAGATTTAATACTACCACTTAATTATTTAATTCTATTTATTCCTAAATTGCATTATTTAATTTTGACAATAAATTTAAAATCTTATGACTAATTGATTAAATTCTTATTTAATTAATTAGTGTCAATTGTCAAGTTTTAATAATATAGTTTTTGTATAAAAGTTTGATTTAATAATTGATTAACCCATAAATCAATTGTTTTAATTCAAAAATCAGTTAAGTTGAGAATAAATCACTTTATTTTTAAATTAATTTATAATTAAATCATGCACAATCAAAAAAGCAAGCAACTAGAACTTAACAATCAATTTTAAAATTGAAACTCAACATCTGATGATGAGCTTAAACCCTGCTTTTGCATGATTTTTGTGAGTTAATTATCTCTGATTTCCTGATAACTTAAAAATCAACCTAAGTTTATCAAGAGTGATTTATGGCTTTTCTCCTGCGTCCTCAAGCCCTGGATTTCTATAAAATCAAGGCTCGGCTCTTCATAATTATCAACACTCGAATTTGCACAATTACTCTAGTGAATTGGTGATTGAAGGATTAAGCACTTGCGATAGGCGATTTGTGAGATCTTTCATTATTGATCATAGTTTTGCATAGTTTTCATATCATAGCATTCATATTCATTCATATCATTCTTAGACTAAATATGCATTTGATTTCATTCATCTAGCTTAGATTCATACAGTTTTTCATATTATTGCACAGAAAATCCAAAAATATAGATTAAATCTACATTCATATAGTCTTTTATTCTTTTGCATTCAAATCCTTTGTTTAGGTGTTGCATTGTCACTGATCTCGATACCTACTAGAAGGCAGTAAATTGCCTAGTTAGCATAGTTTTAATTATTTGTCAGATTTTGATTTTGCTAACCTCTAATGTTTTACTGAAGTGTTGTGTCCGCAGCTAGATACAAAATTCACACACACAACTGTAAACATATGATATCTCATAACTATCCAATATCAAATCACCATGTAATGTTATACCTCCAAAAACCATATAATAAAGCTAAAATAATCAACACATGCATGAAAGTAGCCTAAAATAGTTTGGCAATATATAATTGAAAAATAAAATTATGGGTGGGCACTACATCCACCTCCCCTAAAATTAGGCTTACTCTTGGAAGCCTGCAAGAAAATAGGGATTTAAATCATGTAATCTCATTGCATCCTCCCACATCGCTAATGACCCATCAGTAGAGTCCCATTTGACCCTTACTTGCTCAATGGTGTGATCCTTGAGGGTCAACTCTTGTTGTTCAAGTATGCGAATGGGCTCCAAAGCTAACTTCTAAACTTCTACCTATAAGACATTCCAGTCAAGAATATGTGTAACATATGGAATATACTATCTAAGTACTAAAATATGGAAAATATGATGAATGCAAGATAAGTTGGGCACCAAAACAATATGATAAGTATTTGGTCCTTTCCTCTCAAGAATCTCAAATGGACCAACAAAATGAGATGCGAAGTTCAAACCCTTTCCATAACAGATCAGACTCTTCTATGGACACACTCTCAAAAATACCTTAACACCAACTACTAACTATATATCCACCCTATGAGAATCTACATAGTTCTTCTACTTACCTTGAGTTTTGGTCACATGCTCATGAATGTGCTCCACCTATTGCTCCATATCTCAAAGCATATCAGGACCTAATAGAATATGATCCTCCACCTATCCTAATTCAAAGGTATATGACAAGGAAGACCATACAAAGCCTAGAAAGGTGACATACCAATCGAGCTATGATAACCATTGTTGTAAGAAAACTTGACCAAATATAAGTAGTCCTCCCAATGATTATGTCTATCCATGACATACATCCTCAGTATATCCTCTAAGACTTGATTAACTCACTATGTCTAACCATTGGTCTCAAGGTGATATGTCAAACTAAAATTCAACTATGCTCTAAGATCATGTTATAAAGAAGTCCAAAATGCAAAAGTGAATATTGGATCCCTATCTGATATAATCATGTGGGGAATATGATGTAGTCTCACAATATCCTCCATAAAGAGTCTAGCTACTGAAGTTGTTGTATAACATTCTCTGATAGGAGAAAAGTGTGCCACTTTGGTCAATTATTCAATAGTGACCATGATGGTATCATGTATATGAGGAGTCGAAGGAAAACCTATAATTAGATCCATCAAGATGATATCTGATTTCCATGATGGAATGAGATTAGATTGTAAAATCCCTATTGGATGTTGATGTTATGCCTTAACCCTCTGACACTCTAGACATCTTGTCACAAAATTAGTAATGTCACATTTCATATTGGACTAGTAATATAGTTTTTGAAGGTTCATATGCATCTTCTTGACACCTGGATGTACTGAGTAAGGTGCACGATGAGCCTTAGATAAAATCAAGGTATGAAGGTCATCTGATGGTGGTACATATATTGAGCTCATATAATGCAAAATATTATCTGACTCCAAAACACAACCTGGAACCTTACCTTCCAAATGTCTCCTTGAATCAATCTCAACACTCACTTCCTTATACCAAGTATCTGTAGGGAGTACCTAGAGTATACGACTCCACAAATCTACACCAAGAGTCAAAGTTGATATCTCATGCCTCTTGCGACTCAATTTTTTAGCAACCACATTATCCTTACCTTGGATGTACTTGACCTCAAATTCATACTAACAAATAAATTCCATCCATCACCTCTTCCTAGCATTCAAATTAGGTTGGGTAAAGATATACTATAAACTACAGTGATCACTATGAAGCTCAAATTGATGTCCTAATAGAAAATGTCTCCATCAGACTAATGCATGAACCATTGTTGCTATCTCAAGATCATATGTAGGATAGTTCAATTCATGGTCCTTGAGTTTTTGAGGTTCATAAGAAATCACATGTCCATCTTGCATAAGGACTGCTCCCAGACCTTCCAAAGAAGCATCAACACACACCATGAAATCACATATTAGATTGGGAATTTCTAGAATAGGCACACTAGTCAAATGCTCCTTGAGGTTCTGAAAATCCTCTTCACACTTATTTTTCCAAACATACTTCTTCCCTTTCCTTTGTAGAGAATTAATATCATATGCAAATCTAGAGAAGTCCTTAACAACCCTACGATAATATCCTGCCAAGCCCATGAAACTACAAACCTTGAACACATTGGTGGGGGTTGGCCAATCTACTATGGCCTGAATGTTGGAGGAATCTACTAAAATATCCTCACCTATGATCACATTTTCCAAGTATTGAACCTCAGACTAGAAGAAGTCACGCTTTGTCATATTGGCATACAAATGATTGTCACAAAGACACTACAAAACCAGTCGTAGATGTTCCTCATGCTCTTCCATGGATTTAGAATATATTAATATATCATCCAAGAAGATGAGAACAAAACAGTCAAGGTAAGAATGAAATATTACATTCATCAGGCACATAAAAACAAATGGAGCATTTGTCAAACCAAAAGGGACTACTGTGAACTCATAATGTCCATAGTGAGTGTGGAATGAAATGTTGTGAATATCTACATTCTGAATGCATAACTGATTTTGAGATCAATCTTTGAGAATATCTTGCCCCTTTTATTTGATTAAAGAGATAATGAATCCTTGGAAAAGGATACTTTTTCTTTATCATTACCTTGTTTAACTATCTATAGTCAATGCACAAGTGTAGAGATCCATCTTTCTTCTTAACGAAGAGTATAGGTTCTCCGTGTGGAAATAAAATTAGGACGAATACTACCCTTTACCAAAAGACCCTCCAACTAGAGCTTAAGCTCACTGAACTCCTATGAGGTCATCTGATAAGGAGATCTAGATATAAGTTTTTCCCCTGGAACAAGATCGATGTGAAAATATATGTCACGCTTGGTGGCACCCAGAATCTCACTAGGAAATACATCAGAAAAACACTAAAGAGTAGGATGATCAAGAGTCTTCTCCTTAGTTTTAACTTCATCTAGCTCATTCATAGTTATAGAAAATACCTGACAACCCTTTCACATGTTTCGCTTGAGTTTCATAGAAGAAATAATACAAAGAGATATAAGATGTTGAATTCCCAAAATCTCAAAATCTTTTCCAAGATCATCCTTGCATTTGATTATCTTTTGTCAATAATCAATGTTGGCTCCATGAGAACCTAGCCAATCCATCCTAAGGATAATATCATATGATCCCAAAGGAATCACATGAAGATAAACCAAGGTAATGAATTTATCAAGGTTCAACTCACATTTATGCACTAGAGAGTTTTTTTATACCCTTTCTCCATAGGCTAACTCTACTTTCCAACCAATGTTGTGTTTTACTGCCACTAGCCCACATTTATCTACTATAAAAGGAGATATAAAAAAATTATGTAGCTCCTAAATAAAATAAGATAGAAAGATAAATACCTATAGTAGCACCTTAAATTTCCACCACATTTCCCTGGTGCTCTGCTAAATGATGATCTGTTACTGCAAATACTCTATGAGATTTGTCATCATCTCCTACTGTAGGCTCAGAAGCTGCAGGCCTCTATCTTGAAAACTATGATGCACGCTAAGGGAAATTCACTACAATGTGACCATATTGTCCACATGAGAAACAACCACTTCCTCTACCATGACCTCTCCCAATGGAGGGTGCACTAGACTACTGAAAATTGCCCCTACTAGCAACTGAATGTGTGCTCTATGCAGGCTGGTTGGGCTAGTTGCACCTATTACATAGAAAGTTACAGAATTTCTTAGATTGAGAATTGTCTCTCTATGTTGGAGGGTTAATTCCCTTCTATTGTTGATTACAGAAGTAGGGACGAGGTTTCTTGAAGTTCCTTGCCCCTTGGGACTGATTAACTCTATATCCTAAAGATGTAGGAACACTATTTTAAACTCCCACTTGACCACCATGATCCAAAGTTAAATTTACCTCCACCAAGGTAGCCTTAATAACTACTTCCTTAAGGGTCTTAGGTTTGAAAATATTATTTCCTCCAATGATGTGACCATTAATTCCCCTGATGAAGTGTTCCAACATCAGTGATGACTTATCATTAAATCTTGCATAAGGATAGAGCACGAAGAAATGATGCTCATAGTCCTAGACAGTCATAGAAAATTGTCACAAATTGTGGAACTCATCTATGCACTACTACTACCACTACACAGATAAGAAGCATTCTCAAAATCTCTCAAGAAATAACTCCCAAGTAACAATCTCCATGATAATCTCAAGTTTTTTCTCCTCAATCTTCCACCAAGAAGCTACAAAACCTTCAAGGTGCATAACAACACACCTTTCCCTAACATTGGTTTCAAATTACTACATAGCAAAACATTGATCCAATGTAATGAGGCAAGTCTCTACCTCAAAACTAGTACCAAGACCATTAAAAGGAGGAGGTTTTGATCTCAAAAAGTCTCTCATCTGATTGGCCTTTATAGCCCCCTAACCAAGATTAGTGTCCCTTCCTCTAGGACTCCTATATCAATGTCTCTCCTCATTATCATAATGGTGTGATGCTTCCTACTCTATCTTGTTTTGCACAGGTAGATGTTCTAGAATAGTCTAGAGAATCTACATAGTATTAATCTCTCCTAAATCACCATGATGCTCACCACTATTCTCTTCCCTGCTCTCATCAACTCTATGACTCATAGGAGGGCTAGGAAGCCTACTCCTTCCACATCCTCTTCTATAGCCTCTAGCAATAGATCTAGTCTCAGTGACCATCTTTCCTAAAATATTCAAACAAGAAGAGCGACATCTTAAATAAGTTAGAAATAAAATGTGAAGTAATCGTAAAGCAATAATCTGAAATACAAGGGCGTTATATGTCTAAGTTTTCCTTTCATGTTTTAACTACTAGACATCTAATGGGCTTACAAAATTCCCAGAGTTCCCAGTGTAGAAACATGGGCTCTGATACCAAGTGTAATGCCCCACCAAGGAAACAAAAAGAGATTAACCAAAACATTGCTACTAAGTTTATAGTATAATTTTTTTCTTAAGAGTTTACATACAATATTGAATAACAAAGCAGAAGTAATAACATAAAGTTGATACATACTCATAAACACAATCTCAATTACAGATTAAAAATCTCAAGAGTTCCTTGATGTAGAATTATGTAAATACAACTTAATCTATTAAGTACAATAATCATATAAATCTTATGCATAATGAAACTAAAGTAAGTCATCTCAGAAAAGAATAAACAAATACATCTGAACCATAAGGTATACATGATAACCCACATCCACTACACAAGTCGCAGGATATGTAAATATAACTAAGTACAAAGTACAAATACAAGAAAGAATAGGAACAAATCTCCAAGGATGAAAGAATAAGAAAAAACCACAAGGATCATCCAACCTTGGTACAAGAACATCAAAATCTCAGATGATAAGAGAATCACTACCTCTCGACCTCATGGAAACCTATGGTTCCACTCCCACCATGCTGAGGAGATAACATCATACTCCATTTGGATAACAATACCAAAATCAATCAATAGGTAATATCAAGAAACTTATACTAAAAATTTAATAGTACTAACTAATAAATATTAATATTAATTTATTTATTATCAATGAATTTCTTAAAGTAAAAATAAGTTTTTTTTAGTTTCTTTTTTTAAAACTTTACAAAATAAAATTTAATTAATAAAAACAATTTTATAAAATAAACTTTATTCAAACTCATATGAAAAGGAAACAATGTGTGGGGGGATAGTTGGTCCCACCCCACGACTACCTCAGAAACTTATGTTGTTGGCAACCCATGGCACCGATAGCTTCGATTGTCATGTTGTTGGTTGCTATGACAGCTTAGGCTATCGACAACCCTTGGCACCAAAAACTTAGGTTGTTGGTAGCCCACGACACCAATAGCTTTGGTTGGCATGCTACTGGGCTGCTATGACAACTTAGGCTATCATGTAGCTGAGTTGTCATGATAGCTTAGATTTTCATGTGGCCTACCTGCACATGGGGGAAGGGGTGGGGAGAAACCCCCCCTAAATTATTTTAAAAATAATAATAATATTAAACTAATTTCTAACATGAAACATATTCTTCTTAGATCTAAAAAATGAATATGCCTATAAATAAAAATTATGAAGACATTTGAAATTGATTTGATTCTCTATGGTTTCAGCACCAAAATCTAAAATAAACCCTAACCGATCCAAAATAAGATCTTTCCATAATGTTCCTAAAACCCAAATTTCTTCTATCAAACTATAAGTATAAACAAGAAAAGCATTCCAAAACATATATCAATAGCATCTAACAGGCATGGAGAAAACAAACTTTCTTTGAAATGGATTTAATCTATGAGGGTTTCAAACCCTACATCAAACCTCCAATTGACAAAAACCAAGAAGAAGATCAAAACCCCAAAAAATTCCAAAGCTTTCACAAAAATCCTTCAATTCAATCCTTCGAGCCAAAACCTACAAATCTATGTGTAGAATAATAACCAAATCCTCCTAATAAAGAAAAGGAGCCTAGATCTCGAACTCAACCATGCAAACTCAGATCTCAACTAAACTCCACAATTTTTGTTAACATCAATCTCTCTTTTGCATGATTTTTTATTTTCTAATTAATAATTTAATGCACTTTTAGTATTTCTTGTTTATATCAATTCACTTAACTATTAAAAATTGCTTTATTCTTTTAATTTATTTTAATTGATTGTGCAACTAATTGCATATCAATTATAACTAAAAGAATATTGTATTAATCATATTATTATTTATCCAATTGATAGTACATTATCAATTAATAGATTTTATCCTTAATTAAAATTTTGAATTTAATAATTAATTAAATCCTTAAATTTTACAATTAGTCTTTTAAATTAATAAATGTATTTAATTAATTTTCATTAATTAAATACCCTCGCATTTAATTTTCTATATTCAATAAGATTTAATTATTTAAACTACATAATTAATCTTAGTAAATCATTTAACCATTTCATAATAATCACACCAACCAGCCAAAGATCAAAAAAACTAACTGAACCTAATAAAATGATAATCATGCTCAAGGGAAAGGCTTATGAATTCACGTCACCTAGATGAATTCAGAAATGTAATATATCATAAACTTATCCACTATTTCAGGACAATAAAATGACTTAGGTTGGGATTCAAGCTTGAATGTTATCTCCCCTCTCTTACCATTGAGACATTGTGATAGGGCATGCTCATCCTGACAATTCATGGAAGTCGATGCTCAGTACCTACAAACCTACATAAAAGAAAAATAGGTACATCCATATATATATAACAAGCAATGGCAGGGATTAGGACATCATGTGGATCTCACAAGCAGGTAACTAAAACTTCATCCCTCAACCACATCAAACACGTCAAATAGAAAAGTAAAACATACATGATATTCATACACATGTAAGTATGGGGTAAGTAAAATCATGAATATAAACAACATTTTAAACATATAAATAATCATCATCAAAGTAAATAACATCATCTAATTATAAACATATGATATCTCATGACTATCCAATATCAAATCACCATGTAATGTCATACATCTAAAAACCACATAATAAAGTTGAAATAATCAATGTAGACATGAAAGTGGCCTAAAAGAGATTGGTAATATATAACTAAAAAATAAAACAATGGGTGGGCACATCACACACCTAAACAAAAGAGGTACAAATCAGATGCTAAATCTTCTCCTTACATATTTGTTGGGTATGATGAACAAACTAAAGGATATAGAGTTTATAATCCTCTTACTAACAAAGTTCAAGTTGCAAGAGATGTTTGTATTGCATAAAATAGAGTACATGATTGTGCTAATGTGTAGGGTGTTTAATTTAGTGGAAGAAAAATTGTGGTTATGGAGGACCAACCTCCTTCTCTAAACCTTACTCCTAATGCATCTATTTCTATTCCTTCTAGTGATAATGATGATGATAATAATCTCTCTACTTGTCATAGTGATGATTCAATTACTTCTAAGAGAAATCCTAAATGGTTTAAAGATTTTACTTTATGATGGTGATGATTACATAGCTAGAAAGGGTGGACTTAAACCTAGGAGAACTAATTATTGCAATGATGTTTTTATTTCTTCTCTTATGAGTTCTAATGATCCTCAATATGTTGAACAAGCTAAAATTCAACCTCATTGGAAAAAATCTATGCAAGTGGAATATGACATTTTAATTTCTAATCACACCTGGGATTTAGTTCATTTACCTCATGGAAAAATTTGGTTTCATGCAAATGGTTATATAAAATTAAATGATAATAATAAAATTAGTAAGTTTAAAGCTAGGCTAGTAGCAAGTGTTTTTTCTCAAATTGAAGGTTTAGATTATAATGAGACCTTTTCTCATGTTGCAAAAATGCCTACCATCAAAATAGTTCTTGCTTTAGCTTCTAAAATGAATTGGCCTATTCACCAAATGGATGTTAAAACTTCTTTTTTAAATGGTGATTTTAATGAAGAAATCTATATGTCTCAACCTCTTAGTTTTGTTAAACAAGATAATGAACACTTAGTTTGTAAATTAAAAAAATCTATTTATGGTCTAAGACAATCTCTTAGAGAATGGTACTCAAAGATTAATGCATTCTTTATTTCTCAAGGTTTTGTTAGAAGTAAATATGATCCTAATCTCTATATTAAACATACTCAAGATGATATTGTCATTATTATTCTTTATGTAGATGATTTGATTATTACTTCAAGTTCAAATTCTTTAATTTTTGATATTAAGTTTCAACTTAATCAACAATTTTAAATGATTGATTTAGGAATTTTACATTATTTCTTAGGAATGCAAATTTTGGAAAACCCCTAAGGGTATTTTTTTCTCACAAAGTAAATATGCTAAAGATCTTCTAGAAAATTTTAAGATGAATGACACTACTCATGTTTCAATTCCATGTGAGTTAGGAACTAAGTTGATGGTAGATATACAAACTCCATTTGTGGATTCTACAATTTATAGACAACTAGTAGGACGTTTGAATTATCTAACTCTCACTAGACCTGATATTGTAATACCCCAAAAATGGGCTATAAGTTCATTAACCTCCTACATCGACAAATCGAACAAAATCGACATCAAAGTCCTAACCTAAGGCACATCTAAACATCATCGAATCATAATTGATTATCTTAAATTCTGCATCAGGGAATATTCCTAGCAATATTCCTAATTATCTTAATTGTCTTTAATTTAATAATTATTTGGCAATAAATCACATTTATCCTAAGTTTGATTAATTGAATATTTTCATATTTAATTAATTAAACTTAATATCTTGCCACTTAATTGTTTAAATTAAATTTAAATCTATCTATTATTAATTGTATTATTTAATTTTGACAATAAATCAAAATTCCTATCTTTAATTGATTAAATTCATATTTAATTAATTAAAGCATGTTGTCATTATTTAATAATATAATTTTTAATAAAAGTTTGGTAAAATAGTTAATTAACCCATAAATTAATTATTTTATTTCAAAAATCAGTTGAGTTGAGGATAAATCACTTTATTTATTTATTTAATTCTTAATTATTATGCATATTCAAATGAAACAGTTAAACTCCAAATCAGAAAATCAATGCAAGTTGTTAGCTTTTTGGAACTCAACATCCTTTTGGAGTTCAAAAAGCTGATCTAAACTCTAATTTGAGTTAAAAAGCTATTTTTGCATGTTTTTGCATGATTTTGAGAATTAACTATCTTTCATGATCAGATAACTCAAAAATCAAGATGAGTTAATTTGAGTGATTTATGGCTTTTCCCATGCACCTCCAAAGCCCTGGATTTCTATAAATTAAAGGCTTCAGCTCTTCATATCTCATCTCATATTTTGCACAATCACGCTGGAGAATTGGAATTGAAGAATCAAAGCTCTTGCGAATCGACATTTTTGTGAGATCAATCTTATTTTTGCATTCATATTACATATCATTGTTAGATTAGCATCGCATATCAATTTTCAATAGCATTCATAGCATATCAATTTCATATTAGCATAAATTCATATCAGTTTTTATCATTCTTATTGCATAGAAAATATCAAAAATATAGATTAATTGCATTCAATTTCATATCCATCTTTTGCATTCAAAATCCTTCGTTTAAGTGTCGTCTAGGTCACTGATCTCGATTACAATCTGAGAACATCAATCTCGCACCTACTAGAAGGCAGTAAATCGCTTGGTTAGATAGTTTTCAATTTTGCACGATTTCGATTATAGCTAACCTCTAATGTTTTACTGAGTGTTGTGTCTACAGATCAGGTACAATTTTCACACACACATTTCTGGCGCCCACCGTGGGGCCCTGAAATGGGTTTCCAATTCAATTCTATCAATTTCTGTCTTTTTCTCCTCGGGATCTGTGCAAAACTATGATTTTTAATTTTGTCCGTACATCTATCGTACGAGTTTCTGACAAGTGTCATATGGGAGCATACCCACTATCGTATGATACTGGACCCACTGTCGTACGACAGTCTATCAGATCATGACTCATTTCATTACATACCCACTATCATTTGAGAGCTACTCTGTCGTATGGTGGCATACCCAGTGTCGTACGAGTTTCTAGACTGTCATCTGAGAGCATACCCACTGTCGTACGAGTTTTCGTACCAGTTTTTTACTGTCATTTCATTTTTTAGAGCAGAGTATCAGATTTGATTTTTATATTTCGGCTAACTGCTAATTTTGACAATTAAAATTCTCTATTTTTGATTGCTCTCTGCTGGTTTTGATTGGGAAAAGTGCAAGAATTGTTGAAAATCAGGTAAAATTTACTAAGCGCGTTGTGAGGATCACCAGGTATTCTCCTTCATCTAATAACATTTTGATTTGGGCTTAAAATAAATCTCTCATGTGTCTAGCTTGTGTGCATCTTCTCATGCTTTTATTCTACACACTTGCATAATTTGATACTAGGTTGTGATCCCTTAAGGATTCATTAAGTAGTCTTAGAATACTTGTGATTGATCTTGATTGCTATCTTGGGTTATTGGACTCACTAATCCGCCGGCCCCTCATTTCCACCCCGTGGTTGCAATCTCAGCGCCATAAAGGGGAGGGGTCAACAGGACAGAAGCGTTAAATGTTCCACTTGGCAACCCTTTTGTGCTTTTAGGAACTCATTTGTTTTCTAAGTTGTGGACTTGTTTTTAGCTTGTGTGAGGTGTTAAGTGTTCCACCTTGTGGACTCATCTCATATTTTCTTTAAGTGTTAAGTGTTCCTCTTTCTACTATTTGGATGCTTTTGGTAGATTTACTTTCAGAACATATATCTGTGCTCACATAGTAATTAGGCCCTATGAACACTATTCGTGATTCTTGAGAGATTGGATTCCTAGCGAAAACTTTCTTGACGACAGAATCCTTGTAGGTAGGGAGGATACTTAGTGTGTTTCACTTTCAACCTGGTTAGTGCATCTTCTCTTATTGATCGACACATTCTCTCTCCGGAGAGGTTGATAGATCATGTGGGGTTGATATCATGAGCTTTGGTGAATCAAAATTGGTTAGTGTGTCTTCTCTTATTGATTGATACATTCTCTCCCCAGAGAGGTTGATAGATCATGTGGAGTTGATATCACAGACCTTGGTGGAACAAAACTTTGTCTTAGCGTGTCGGATTAATCTGCTTGCTTTGTTTGGGTTAAAAGTGAAGAGGTGTCAAAAACCTTGAATCTAGAGCCAAGTCCCCTTGTGGTATAAATCTGTGAGTCATCTTTAGAGAGGGTTAACCATAGTGGACAATCCCTTCATAGGGCAAACTGCGTTGACAGAACCTCAAGCGGTCATAGCCATTTTTGTCGTGCTAGTGACAGCCGCTATATAAATGTCCTTGTGGAAGAAATCTCCATGGGTTTGGTTCATTGTTGGGTTGTCAGATCTCCCTAGCAGCTCTTGAAGATTAAGTTCTCAGACTGTGTCAAAACCCTGGTGCGCCGGGATTGGAGTTCACCCCTTTGAATCATAAAAGTTGCAGAGTCAAACCATTACTAAAAACCCTAGAGAGGCCAATTTTTCACTTTCAGGTATATGTGTGTTATTGCAAAACTTTTCAGAACATACACGATTAGTACTCTCAGGGATTAGCACAATTTCGTCACTTGATTGTTCATGCGCAAGGTTGCTTTTTCCCTTGTTCATTGTTTTCAGACGTGCTTGGAATCACTTGCTTGCTGTTCTGCGTGCTTGTTTATCTACTTGGCTCTTAAAAATGATCAAATCTAGTATAACCTTCAAAATCTGGACAGTACAATTTGCAAACAATCCAAAATTGAAAACCTTAAATTTTGCAAAAATTGACGTAAAGTTCTTTCTGGAGTCAAAAGTCATTTCAAGAAGTCAAAAGTCGTACGACTTTTTGTCAAATGTCATTTCAGTATTGCCCATCTGTCGTATGATTGAGAACCCAGTGTCGTACGAGTTTTCAAACTAGCAAATTCAAGAAGCCAAAAATCTGTTAGCAACTGTCGTATGAGTTTTGTCAAGTGTCATTTCATTTCTACCCAACTGTCGTACGAGTTTAGCAACTGTCGTTTCATAGACTACCCAGTGTCGTACGAGTTTGCAGAGTGTCATTTGGAAAAATTTGAGAGAGTTGTCAGAAATTGTCAAATTGCAAGATATCCAATGTTTCCAGCCTAGTTCCAGAATCTGTCAAAAATATCATTGTGTCAGGAACAGAGCAGTAGCTATCGAGCATTCTACCATTTGCTGAGTTTGATCTTTTGAATCTGATCTAGTCTTCTGTTTGATCAATTTGAGTCCTTTTTATCTCGTGTCAAAACCTTGTCATAACTATCAATCTTTAATCAATCTTCAATCAATCTTTAAAAATAGACTAAGTGTTGAGAACTCATGTCCGCTATCTTTTGGGCGATCTATCCCATACATCCAGGGCACAGTTTCCTTCACCCACATCTCATCAAATCTTCAAAACTATCATAATCTTGACAAGGTTGCGTCATCCGATTTTCTCGAATCAAATTATTCTTCAGTTGTCTTCATCCTTTTCTTCTATTTCATTCAAAGTTAATGGTGGAGACCAGAGCTTCTTCACACAAGAAATCAGAAGAAATATCTCAGAACTTACTTTTGACCAATACCCCAGGTCCAACTCTTGAACAACTCAACCAGTCAGGTATCTACGAAGATGACGGTCTCGGTAACTTTCAATTGAAAATTGGTTACATACCTCCTCTATCAACTCACAGAGGTAATCAGCGAACTCCTCCTCAATCTGTTCCAGGGAGCCCAAAAACTCCTACCATGTCTCAAGCAGGGACAAACCACAGTTCTCGAGGAGGAGGATCCCAGGGACACCTTTCTCAACATAATGTCGACCAAGAACCTACACCCTCTGAAATCCATCGATGTCAGAATTACGATGAATTCAAAAGAATGATGAGGCATTTCTTGAAAGTGGATAGAGAGGCATATTTTTTACAATTAGCCCAGGAAGGGGCTAAGCTTCCTCCCAACTTTAACATTGATGATATCATCACACATGAGGAAGAAACTCCACTCACAGCTATGACAAAATAGATGCATGCTATACAAGTCAAATTTAACAATCTTAAGAAGGAGAAGGAACCCAAGGAGTTCTCCATGGAGGCCCTATGTCCTTTCCCGTTCGACAAAAACTTGTATATGCCACCATTCCCAAAAAGAGTGGAGATACCAAAGTATGACAAATATGACGGAAACTCTGATCCTCAAGATCATGTCAAAGAGTTCTGTATGCAATCCATGGAATTCATGCATGAACCGACTTATCTGATGCATCTTTTTCCTAGATCCTTGGGAGGAGCATCCATTCAGTGGTTTTCAAGATTACCTTCTACGATCAAAACTTTTGAGGAATTGATTAAATTGTTTTATCAACAATATTCCTACAATATTCAACATCCGATTACCATGATCGATATCTGTAACCTCAAGCAATATCCAGGGGAATCATTCCTAACTTTTCTCAAGAGGTGGCGAAAGAAGTTTTCTCTATATGCTAGACCAATTCCCGAAATGGAGAAACTTGAAATATTTATCAATAACCTTGTTCCAGAGCTCAACTATCCATTACAAATGTAAGATCATGTATCTTTTGATAAAATGGTGGATAATGCAATCAAGATTGAGAAAGTACTTGTCAAGAAAGGAGAAATCACACTTCAAAAGGACAAGTCTGAATCTGGATCTAGCTCAAAAGATAAAAACAAGAGCTGGAATAGAAACAAAGGTATCATCTCTGATGGTGTTGTTGACACTATCCACACCCCATCAAAGGCACTGGCCTACAATCTCACCCTTGCCACCAAAGCCATTGAAGCTTCAGAGCAAAAATCTGCTGAACCATCTCCAAAGAAGCCATTCAAATGATGGGATAATAAATGAAAGTTTACTCCCCTAGGAGAATCTTTGGAATCTACCCTGAGAACCCTGATATCTGATAACGTGATCTCTTTACCACCAATCTGAAACCCTGATCCAGATCCAAAACCATATTGGTGGAAAGATAATGAATTCTGTGCTTTCCATCAGACTAAAGGCCACAAAACTAATGGATGCTTCCACTTGAAGCATACCATTCAAGACTTGATAGATCAAGGGGACATCATGATCGATAATCCTACTAGCAATAATGATCACATAGCATTTACAGAACCATTTCCACAACATGGCAAGGGAGTTTCCACTTCTCAGCCTAACATGGGGGCAAAAGTCAACTATGCCTACCCTGGAAACAATGCTGTCATCAATATGGTTGAACCATGTCTCTCTGAGAGCTGCAATGTCATCACGATTGTACGAAGAGACAGAAATCATTCCTCAGCTAATGCGGTTACCAGATCACAAGCTCAGGCTCATCTGAAAGGACAAACACCAAGTTCATCTAATGTCTCTAAGATACCTTTCAATCTCACATCTACTTCTAAACAGAAGGTTGCCTCGAAATCTTCCAATCCAAAGGATACCAGACCTACATCTTACAGCATCATCCAACAACTCTAGCATACCAATGCCAAAATCTCTATGTTTGAGTTACTTCGAATATCTCCAGCTCACAGAGATATCCTAGACAAAGCTTTGCTTGGCTCTAATGTTCCTGATGATCTAGATCTAGACAGGTTCCAGACTATGGTTGGTCATCTAACATCTCCACAATATATCTCCTTTTCAGAAGAGGATGACAACTCCCTAAGTCACCCACATAATCAGCCCTTGCACATAGAAGTCTTGATCCAGAACCATCGAGTCAAACGTGTGTTGATAGATGGGGGCGCAGGCCTCAACATTTGTTCTTACAACTTAATCACACAGTTGGGATTCTTGGAGATGGCTATTGATCCTCGAAAGAAGATCACCATAAAATCCTATGATGAACAAGAAAGATCTTCTAAAGGCACCATTGTCTTACCCATCCGAGTGGGTCCGGTCATCAAAGATACCACATGTTAGGTGCTTGATCTACCATTAGCTTACAATATCCTTCTAGGGAGACCTTGGATACATGAAATGCAAGCTATTCCTTCTACGTACCATCAATGCTTGAAATTTCCCTATGAAGGAGTGGAGGTTACTATCCCAACAGATCTGAGTACAACTTGCAATACATTGAAGGAAAGTGTTGATAAGCTTGTACCTAATAACAGAGAATCTTCCATCAAGCAACAAAATGTGGCTTCCACATCTAAGATGGACGACATTGCTAAAGAGATCAATATCAAAGAAAATGGGATGGGAGAATACACTATAGAGCCAGTCTTGTCTCTAACATCTCTCCCAATCTCACCTAAGTTGTATGGACAATCCTTGAAGCAATCTAAATCAGAACCTAAGGAACCTATGGAAGCATACAAAAGAAATTTTGTGGCAGAGCAAGTATCCAAACAAGAATTTGAAGAGGATGAAGCTATGCTAGCATGGCTATATAAAGAGGATTCTGAATCTAAAATTGTTCAACCTAGTGAATCTATAGCACCTACAATCTCTTCTAATTCATATGGTCCAGGAAACAAATTGATAGCCAAGATGGGATATTCCGGTCAAGGACCTCTAGGAATCAGGGGAAAGGGTCTTGTGACACCCATTTCACATATTGGTAGAGCCAAACAAGATACTGGTGGCATAGGGTTTAAGAAGAAACCCTATCATCTCAAAGGTGGTTGTTCTCATGTCATAGAACAAATTGCACCAAAAGAACCCCTTCTCAAGAAAGAAGAGACAGAACCCTCAGATGATGATTCAGATAGTTCTGAACTCATCTCCTATGAAAAATTGTCTAAAGAGATCAAAGATCTTCTTGATGATAAAGATGATCCTATCAAAAGAATTAATGTAGTAGAAACACAAGAACCTACTGTAGCGCAAGAGATGGTTGCACCACAAGAACCAGCTAATCTTGAAGGCAATCAAACTGATCAAGAAGAAGGGGGTAGTTATTCTGACACTGATTCCCATGAATATGAATTCAAGTCAGAGACTGAGGGTAATCCTTCTTGGGGTATTCATCCTGATTTCACACATTTTTTACGATTTCCTAGAGATCCTGAATCAGAAGCTGAGTCAAATGACTATGAATGGGGTGCCATTCTAGAAGAAGATGAGCTTATAATGGAGAAATATATTGATGTTATTCACCAATATGTATCTCAACCCAACGTAGGTCAAGAGCAAAACAATGAACTTAATGTGTCTAATCCACCTATGGCTGAAGAGGACTCCCATGATGATGTTGAGCCTATTCACGAATTGAACATTTTGAGCTGTAATATCACCTTTGAACTTGAGCGTCGGGTTAGGACCAATGATGACATATCCACATCTGTGAACACCATATCCCAAGCCTTTCCTGCTTTGACTATCCAACGCCCTGATCTTATCGACCAAACTTCCACAAACCCAAACCATGGTATGTATACCTTCCTGAATGACTATACCCTTGCCTGCTACCTCAATGTAGTTGAGCCTATGAGTACTTCCATCAATGAACCGAGCATCAGCATGACCGAGTCGGACATCAAATATCTTAGTCAGAAAAACAAGAGTAAAAAGAAAAAGAAAAAGAGTTCTGAGGGTGAAAACCACTTTGTGGCAGTCTCAGAATCGACAAAAGTAAAAAGAAAAGACGTATCTGAAGGTGAAAACCTCTCTGAGGCACCTAAGGATGAGATATTTGATGTCCTTCCGAGTCATTTACAGGATAGATCTCCAGTTCTGATTGAGCCAACTCAATCCATCAATTTGGGTACAACAAAGGAACCACAATTGGTACATGTAGCACAATCTCTATCAGACGAAGAGAAATAAAACTTCACTACCTTCTTATCAGACAAAAAGATCAACTTTGCATGGAAATATTCAGATATGCCAGGATTGGATCCCAATCTCATTATGCACCATCTATCCATTGCTCCTGGGGTAAAACCAGTCAAACAGAAATTGAGAAAGATGCATCCTCATGTGGCACTCTTAGTCAAAGCAGAGCTAGAAAAACTCCTCAAAGCTGGATTCATCCATGTCATAGACTATGTTGAGTGGATCTCTAACATTGTACCTATTTCAAAACCAGATGGTTCAATCAGAGTGTGCACGGACTTTAGAGATGTCAACAGGGCATGCCCTAAGGATGATTTTCCACTGCCTAACATTGATATGATAGTGGACATGATTGCGGGCTATGAAATGTATTCCTTAATGGATGGCTTTTCTGGGTACAACCAAATCAAAATTGCTCCCGAAGATCAAGAGAAAATAGCTTTCACATGTGCGTGGGGAACTTTCTGTTGGAATGTTATGCCATTCGGACTCAAAAATGCTGGAGCTACATATCAAAGAGCAATGACATCTATTTTTCATGATATGATGCATAGAACAATGGAGGATTACGTGGATGATACCTTGGCAAAATCCATGATTAGAACTGAACATCTAATAGACTTGAGCATGATCCTCGACAGAATGGAAAAATTTAGTCTTCGACTAAATCCTAAAAAGTGTGCTTTTGGAGTCACTTCTGAAAAGCTCCTAGGATACATCATCTCCAAGAAAGGCATTGAAGTTGATCCAGCTAAGATCAAGGCTATAATAGAGATGCAACCCCCTACAAATATCAGTCAAATGAGGACGTTGCAAGGCAGAGTTCAATCTATCAGAAGATTCATATCACAGCTAGCGGACATATCACAGCCTTTCACAAAAACATTACATAAAGGTGTGACCTTTGCATGGATTGAAGAATGCGAGAAAAACTTTAAACATATCAAGAAGTATCTATCAAATCCACCTATATTGATGCCTCCTATTCATGGGAAGCCATTAATATTATATGTCTCGGCAACAGCTTCATCACTGGGGGCATTGCTAGCGCAACATGATGAAGACAAGAAAGAAAGAGCCATCTACTATATCAGCAGAACTTTAGTGGCCTATGAGAAGAACTACTCAATGATAGAGAAGGCATGTCTAGCTGTGATCTTTGCATCATAGAAATTGAGACACTACATGTTAGCTCATACTACTCATTTGGTAGCTAAAATTGATCCACTGAAATATCTCCTAAGCAAAGATGCCCTCACAGGTAGACTAGCTAAATGGGTCATGCTCTTGAGCGAATTTGACATTGAATATGTTGAAAGAAAAGCTATCAAAGGACAGGTCATTGCTGATCAATTAGCTGAAGCACCACTGTTTGATGATACACCCATGCAAATGAAATTTCCCAATTCCTCTATCATGCACCTCTCTTCTAGAGCATGGCGGTTATTCTTTGATGGCTCCTACACACATAATGGATCTGGAGCAGGCATATTATTCATCACTCCTCAAGGATACTCAATACCCAAAGCATTCAGATTAAAGTTTCCTTGCACAAATAATATTGTTGAATATGAGGCACTTCTTAATGGTATGAAAATGGCAATACAGTGGAGAGTTACAGAGATGCACATCCATGGAGACTCACAACTGGTTATCCACCAAGTCAATGATGTGTACCAAACCAAAGATGAAAAGCTCATTCCTTACAAGAGAATGGTAGATGATTTAAAGAAATACTTCATCTCTATTACATTTGAGCAAATACCCAAAATGGCGAATAAGGCTGCTGATGCAATGGCGACATTATCTACTCTCTTACAACAGCCCGAACATGAACTACGCTATGAGTTCCTAGTGGAAGCCCTATCCTATCCTGCATATGACTCCCCTGAAACCCGCATGATCTGCACTGTTGTAGGTTATGATTCATCTCGCTACAAAAATTTGTTCTCCTATCTCCATGACCAAATCATCCCTGACTCCTTTAACCATTTTGAGAAATGAAACCTTATCCGATCTGCATCCCGATATGTCATCATTGGTAATGATCTGTACAAACGAGGTCTAGATGGTACACTGCTTAGATGTTTAGAACGAGAAGAGTCTCAACGTGTATTAGAGGAAGTCCATGAAGGTATATGTGGGTCACACTCGAACACTTTAACATTAGCTCGCAAACTTATTAGGGCTGGGTACTATTGGCCTAAAATGGAAAAAGAGGCTATTAAATTTGCTAAAAACTGTCAACAGTGTCAAGTACATGGCAACTTGATTCATGCTCCAGGGAGAGATCTGATTCCCTTTACTACACAATGGCCTTTTCAATAATGGGCATTTGATCTCATAGGTGCTATCCATCCGCACTCTTCTAATGGACATACCCATATAATCACAGCTATAGATTATTTTACAAAATGGGTAGAAGCAGTTCCTCTAACACAAGCAACGGGGAAACAGATCTCTATGTTCATCCTAAACTACATCATTTGCAGATATGGGATCCCTCACTCTATAATCACAGATAACGGGGGACAATTCAAAAATAAGGATCTAGATTACTTATGTGCTAAATTCAAGATTACACAACATTGGTCTTCTATTTACTATCCTCAAGGGAATGGACAAGCTGAAGCTTCAAACAAAAATCTCCTGAAGATCTTGCATAGAACAGTGAATAAAATAGGAAGAGACTGGCATCTCATGATCAATCCAGCTCTCTAAGCATACAGAACTAGTATCAGAACGCCTACAGGGGCTACACCTTTCACTTTAGTTTATGGGTCTGAAGCGGTACTGCCTATTGAGGTTGAAATCCCATCACTTAGAATCAGAATGCATGGACTTGTCACTGATGAAGACTATAGAGTGTCTAGGTTACAAGAACTGGAATTACTAGATGAGCGTAGGCAAACAGCGTATGATCATCTCAGAGTGTATCAGAAAAGAATGTCTAGAGGCTACAACAAGAAAGTCCGACACAGAGAATTTCAGGTTGGTGATCTAGTCTTGAGAGAAAATCTTAAAAATCAATCCCATCGAGAACGCAAGGGGAAGTTTGAACCCAACTGGATGGGTCCCTTTGTAATCACTGCTACTTTTGGCTCTGGTGCCTATCAACTCTCAATGACGGAAGGAGAACAGCTCTGAGAACCAATCAATGTTCTCCATCTGAAGAAATTCTATGCCTAAGGCATTCAGTCTATGGTAAAATGTCCTGAAAAAATTATAAAAATCAGAAAAAGTCCTTAAAAAAATGAACATCTTAGTGAAAACCTAGCAATAGGCGCCTTGATGATTCACAAAAAAATTAAAAAATATCAAAAGTACAAAAAAATTGAAAAAATGAAAAATACAAAAAAAATGAAAAAGAAGAAAAAGTGCCTTGGTGAAAACCTGGAAACAGGCACCTCGGTAGCAAAAATAGAATCTCTACCAAGATGGTGAAAACCTGGCAAACGAGCGCCACTTGTTCAAAATGCTTCATCTATCAGCACAATCTTGGTCTTTCCCAGCTTTCAGTCTTGCTTTAGTTTGTACATATCTCCCGATTTGTTTCTGCAATTCCAGTTTTCAATAAGTCGGTTTGTACACCAACCAGCTCAAGCGTCTGTATCCTATCAATGTTCCAACTTGAGGGAAATCAATGTCATATCCTATGGTCTTCGGTGTATCTTAGATGTGTCATATCCACTCAGAGTCCTTTAAAGCTTCATTTGAGTCTGTCTGTCTGTCTTGTCTCCAGAAAGGATTTTGCATCTATAACAACGCAATCAAACATCAAACTCAAACTGAAAACAATCTGTGCTTCATGCTTTTTATCTCCTTGTATGCTTACTGATTCGCATTGAGATTTTTGCATATTGTGTACCTTCGAGCTCTTCGATGATGTCCTTTATAGGATTTAGAGAGTGATGACCGGGGGCATAATCTTTTCTTTGTCTTCTGAATGTATGTGAAAATCTAACAACTTTGGAAATTATGGATTGAAATGGTGTCCAACTATAATAGCCTCTCTCTCGAATGGGATGGCCATCCGTACCTCGACCATTGATACCTGAAAAAATTCAAGGAAGTTTGATCTAACTATTGTCTTTTTGAAGTGAATTCTTTCTCCTACTGTGAAACACGATCTTGCCTAAGGATGTGAACGATAAAGGGTCACTACGGGTAATTCACATTGGATTTAGACTAATCTCTTGACTGTTTGATGTGTTTGCAATGCAAGGCATATTCAGGTCATCACAACATTTATGTTTTGATGCTTGTACAAATTGCTATATCAAAATGGACATGATATTCAAGTCATCCTGGTGTTTGTGCCTTGGTGCTTATATCTACTCCGACATTCCGAATACAAATCAATATTCATATGTCCATGGTTGTATAACCAGTGGGTGTTGTATTGATTCTTGCGCATACAAATTGATATTCATATGTTTATGGTTTCATGGCTAGTGGGCATTGTATTGATTTATCCGGTTACCTAAAAGTTCAATGATGATAACAAATCGACATATGATCAGTGACTAGGTCCTAGGTCTTAGGTTGCATTTCATATTGCATGTCTCTTTGCATTTTGCATGTTGCATGATCTCATAATGACTAAACGAACTTCAAAGCTTAAATGATTCTTCAATCACATCTTCAAATCTAACAAGAGTTGAACCTAACTCGAAGGTCTCTTCATAGAATTGCAAGCAATGATCCTCCTGGGTTAACCATCCTTTTGACATAAGACTGAGTACTTGTCTTCATCAACCCGCAAAACATATCATGTGTATCGTTGCATTTACATATCATATCATAAACATTTATTGCATTACATGTTATATCCATTGCATAAACATACATATTTCCATAATCATTACATCTGCATAACATTCATACATATGAAAGAAATCATCACATTGCATTGATCCATACATACATTCTACACTACTCATAGCATTAACATCACATGATATCATCATACATAACAAAAATGACAAGTACACATGATGTCACAACCAAAAATATCGATCTCATATATATATCAAAAATCTCAAATAGTCAGGGGTGCGCACTACTGGCACAAGGTACAAACGAATGAACTCCATAGAGCTATCAGACACAACAATGTATCAGTGAGAAAGTAACAAGATAAGAAGGGAAATCAACTATCATCATGCTCCTCTGCATCTGGTGGAGGAGGAGGTGGTGCATCTGGTATCTACTCCACTCTCGGTGCCCTAGCTCCCTCTGATGCTGCCATATACTGAGAATAGGTAGGCACTCTCTGTGCCACAGGGACTACTGCATAGTACGCAGATACATAATATGAGGCACGCGCAGTCTGGTGAATCACCTCTACCTGTAATCTCTGTATCTCTGCATGCTACTCTGTACGCTATCTATCTACCTCTCAATGCCTCTCCTCTAATCTGGCCTACTCTATCTTCAGGTCCCAGACCTGGACTCTAAGCCGTCTGATAATCTTGGCTAAAGTAAGAGGAACTGTAGGCTCTGCATCAGCTGCTGGCATATCTGTGTCATGTGCTGGCTGTGCTGGTTGATCTGCATGTGAAGGAATGCTCACCCTGTGCGCCTTACAGTGTCTAACCTCAGCACCCAAATCAAATGTGTCATCCACACTGGTCCCACCTAGAAACTGCTCAGCTCCTAGAACATCATCTGCAGATCCTACTCCACCCAGTGTACCACTCTCACCTCTACTCCATCTTTGTGTGCTGGAAGATGTGCCTACTGTAGATGTAGAAGGACGTGGAGGCCTCCCATGTCCTGGTGCTCTCTGTAAAGGAGCCATAGCTCTTTGTCTTGGAGGAGTAGGGTGTACCACCTGTGGTCTCGGTCCTGCTCTCATAGGAGCCCCTGTAACATCCATAGCCTCCTCCATGGAGGGTATCAGCTCTGTCAGATCAAAAAATTGGTGAATCTGGTGATCAGCAAGCCATGCCACATATGCATTTGTCACACCTACATCAACCACCTACGGAAGGTAGTCCCAATCCCTACCAATAATCCGGCTATACTCCTCAGCACATACAGTATAACTAAGTCATGGTGCCCATCCGAGCCCTATCTCATGCACAATGCGGGCATAAGCAGTATAATCCTAAGGGACATCCTGAATGCATCCATACTGACGCCAGACTCTGGTAATCAAAAATCTCTCCAAGACGGTGGAGGTCCGTCCTATCAATATCCTGCTCTGGAAAAAGAATGAAAACTGCTCTCTCGCAGTAGACCAGGCCTCTATCTGCAAATATGGCCTCCATATGAC
Source organism: Chamaecyparis obtusa (assembly GCA_027943335.1). Taxonomy (NCBI): domain Eukaryota; kingdom Viridiplantae; phylum Streptophyta; class Pinopsida; order Cupressales; family Cupressaceae; genus Chamaecyparis; species Chamaecyparis obtusa. The sequence continues at coordinate 77,439 of BSBK01001824.1, read as the reverse complement.
AAATGTCATGTCATCCAAGCATCGGTAGAAATACTCGGTGTGACCCATACGAACCTGAGTAACGTAACCAGCGTACGTATATATGATCAACTCCTGTGGCTGTCGCTGACTCTGAAACACTGGTCTCAAAACTGGGATATGCTCCCAAGCCCATATCTGCAGTACCAACGCTCCTGAAGCAAATGTCTTGCAGTCTTGATACACGACCTTGTGCATCTCAGAATACAAGCGCGCCAATAGACACTGACCCCAGGCAAGCTCGGTAGGCGTAGCCATCAACAATGCTACCATCGGTGACCATCCCATCAAAAAGTCATTCTGCTGACGGCCAGGCATAATCAACTCTACGATCATTCCCGCAATGATACACTCTAGACGATGTGTCTGACCATATCTCTGCACAAGTGTCTCCCAGGATATAGACCCAGTCAGCTGGGTATCATCACCGAACAGTCATTTGAATGCATGCAGTCCCCTCGATCCTCCACTAACATACTCAGGATGTCGTGAAGCATGAAAAGGAATGCGAAGAATCCTATACACGTCCTCAGGGGTCACAGTGATCTCCCCAGTCGGAAGGTGGAAGGTCTGGGTCTCAAAATGAAACCTCTCAATCAGGGCAGTCAATAAACCATGATTTACCCTAATATCAGGTAAATGAATTAGGTGCTCAAATCCACAGGCAGTGAGATGAACCCTCATCGGGTCTGGCAAGGCGACACACAATCTCTGGGTGGTCGGATAAGAATGGTGAACATGTACATCAGGATATGTGACCTAAATCATAAAGAAATAGGGTGTTTTGTCAAAAATTCAGTTCGAAATCAGGCCAAAGTATTAGAATAACACACTTTTGAAGTTTCAGAAGGTGGGGCAAAGTATCCGCAATTAGGCAAAAGGATCAGAAAAGTTTGAGTTTTGACCTAAAAATGTGTTTTTAACACTCTATTTTTCAAACGACATTCCAGACTGGCATCAAATGTCGTACGACATTTCACAACATACCAAACGATAATTCATAGTCGTACGACACTTCACCCGGATTCATACGAGTTTCAAGGGACCGACAAAATGTCGTACGACACAAGGGTCCCTATCATACGACACTTGGGCATGGATGAAACAACAATCTAAAGTGAAATGAAATGTCGTACGAGTCTGGACTGGGACTCGTATGAGTTTCTACACATGCGAAAATCAAAAACTAAAAATGCGTATGGAAAAAATTAAAAATGCTATAAATCATCAAAAACATGCATTTTCAGGGGGAACAAAGGTCCACCTACCGGATGTCCATACTGTCGAGGTCTGTCATGTCTCCGGCTGCGCTCAAAATGGTGCAAACTCACAGGTACCTTCAGTTCTCGCTGGTCTGCCATTTTTCTCGCTCAGAGGGCTCCACAGAATCTCTAAAGTCAAAGGGTTGAAATGAATTGAAAATGACCCTTCCGGCCTTTATATAGCTTTTGACCTAATTTTTAAAAGTGCTCTGTTTTCCATGAAAATTGCACCCCTGGCTAATTTCGACGTTCTGAATCCATTTTCGAGATCAAAATTGAAATTTGAGATCATTTATTATGTCAAAATCATGATTTAAAATTTTTGGAACAGGACGGTCTACTGCTTGCATAATCGACCTTCAATCATCACAGAAATCCAGTATTCAACTCAATTGATTATCTTTCATCAAACTATTGAAATTTCAACTGGGTCAACTATGGTCAACTCATGGTCAAACCTAGTCAATCTTGGTCTTTTGGGACCTTCAAACGATGCAGAATGCATTCTCGAACGTGTTTAACCACTTCTCAAATCAATTAACATGCTTCTAAACTATCAATGCTGACTTTTCTTGTCAGATTTCAATTTTAATCCCGAAGGGGGCATGGTATTGCACATCATTCAAAGTTTGTAAATCAAATTCTATCGATCAAATCTATCAATATCTTTCATTAGTGATCAAGACAACAATCACATCTAGTCGCTGATTCATCAAAAGTCCTCATCACTCGAGGCAAATCTATCATCACTTGGGGCATATCAGATTCATCGATCCATATCAATCTGGTATTCTCCTAATCTTGTAAACTGTATCAGTTTTTGCAACCATCAGATCATAGTGTTCTTTCCTTGGTTCTTCGGCAACTGAAGGATTCAGATGTGATACCTGCTAGTTCTGCTAAGACAATCGAGTCTAGAATGGGTCACTCACTTCTTTGCAATCCTAAGGTTTGGAATTAGGCGTTTTGACACTTTTTCGCAATCATAGGTTCATTTTCTGTTATAGTGAACATTATCTTTGGTCATTCAGGACCTATTATCTCCATATCAATTCAATATCAATCAACTCCTATCTCAATATCTTTCAATCGGTTTCTATCTTGAGATCGGTTTATCTTTTGAATCAGTTTCATATCTCTATCAAACATAGACTTTCTTTGAACCACTGCGCTTCACACAGTAATTCAAAGAGGGGCAAAATGTAATACCCCAAAAATGGGCTATAAGTTTATTAACCTCCTACATTGACAAATCGAACAAAATTGACATCAAAGTCCTAACCTAAGGCACATCTAAACATCATCGAATCATAATTGATTATCTTAAATTCTGCATCGGGGAATATTCCTAGCAATATTTCTAATTATCTTAATTATCTTTAATTTAATAATTATTTGGCAATAAATCACATTTATCCTAAGTTTGATTAATTGAATATTTTCATATTTAATTAATTAAACTTAATATCTTGCCACTTAATTGTTTAAATTAAATTTAAATCTATCTATTATTAATTGTATTATTTAATTTTGACAATAAATCAAAATTCCTATCTTTAATTGATTAAATTCTTATTTAATTAATTAAAGCATGTTGTCATTATTTAATAATATAATTTTTAATAAAAGTTTGGTAAAATAGTTAATTAACCCATAAATTAATTATTTTATTTCAAAAATCAGTTGAGTTGAGGATAAATCACTTTATTTATTTATTTAATTCTTAATTATTATGCATATTCAAAAGAAACAGTTAAACTCCAAATCAGAAAATCAATGCAAGTTGTTAGCTTTTTGGAACTCAACATCCTTTTGGAGTTCAAAAAGCTGATCTAAACTCTAATTTGAGTTAAAAAGCTATTTTTGCATGTTTTTGCATGATTTTGAGAATTAACTATCTTTCATGATCAGATAACTCAAAAATCAAGATGAGTTAATTTGAGTGATTTATGGCTTTTCCCATGCACCTCCAAAGCCCTGGATTTCTATAAATTAAAGGCTTCAGCTCTTCATATCTCATCTCATATTTTGCACAATCACGCTGGAGAATTGGAATTGAAGAATCAAAGCTCTTGCGAATCGACATTTTTGTGAGATCAATCTTATTTTTGCATTCATATTACATATCATTGTTAGATTAACATTGCATATCAATTTTCAATAGCATTCATAGCATATCAATTTCATATTAGCATAGATTCATATCAGTTTTTATCATTCTTATTGCATAGAAAATATCAAAAATATAGATTAATTGCATTCAATTTCATATCCATCTTTTACATTCAAAATCCTTCATTTAGGTGTCGTCTAGGTCACTGATCTCGATTACAATCTGAGAACATCAATCTCGCACCTACTAGAAGGCAGCAAATCGCTTGGTTAGATAGTTTTCAATTTTGCATGATTTCGATTATAGCTAACCTCTAATATTTTACTAAGTGTTGTGTCTAGAGATCAAGTACAATTTTCACACACACAGATATAGCGTTTAGTGTTGGTTTAGTTTCAAGATTTATGTCCAAACCTCAAAAAAATCACTTTAAAGCTTCTAAAGAATATGTGATATATTAAAGGCACTATTAATGTAGGCTTATTTTACGATGCAAATGTTGATTTTTCATTAAAAGGATTTACTGATTCAGATCTAGGTGAAGATCCCCATGATGGGAAATCTACTTGTGGTTTTTCTTTTTTTGTTGGTTCAAGTTCTATTTCTTGGAAAAGTAAAAAATAGCATTCTATTTCTCTATGTTCCACCGAAGCTGAATATAAAGGATGTACTAATGCCTTTAAAGAAGCTTTATGGATTAGACTACTTGAATATTTTAGTCTACCTCAACAAGAGCCTACACCTTTGTATTGTGACAACCAAAGTGCCATTTCCTTGGAAAATAATCCTATGTTTCATGCAAGGACAAAGTATTTTGCACTCCAACATCACTTCATTAGAGAACAAGTTGAAGACAAGCAAGTGTCACTCATCTATTTCAAGGGGGAAGATCAAGTTGCTGATATTTTGACAAAGCCTCTTTCTAAAGAGAAGTTTTATATCATTGTAAAAAATTTTGGGTTGATACCCATTTATGTAAACTCCCCAAGTAAATATTACGGGGGGGTGTTAGAATATTTAATCATTCATTGTATTTATTTTAATTAGGATATTCCTATGGAATCCCTACACATATTTTGTCCTCTAGTCCAAGTGGGAGGAATGTCATTTCTTGTATTTCCTTTATTAAGGAAATTAGTTTATCCTCCTTAAGAGGATGTTGACACTTTTCACACATTTATTATGAATGTTGGAATTCATATATTTGTGAGTTACTTAGTAACTCCACTCCTTATCTCTATTTAAGAGGTACTCTCCTCTCTCATTTCAACTTTATGATTTATTATAAATGAGTCTCTCTCTCTCTCTCTCTCTCTCTCTCTCTCTCTCTCTCTCTCTCAGATTTGCATCATTCATAATATCACAAGGGGTTTTTCTTTTCTTTTCCCCTTTCAAAACTTCTTGTCTCCTTGTCTTGTCTCTTTGGGTGATTTCTTATAGTTTATGCATTTCTCATGGTAACATATTTCTCTTCTATTAGCTCTCTTTGATTATTTTTCATTTCCTTTCTCTTGATTCTTTTCCTTTCAAATGCCAATCCACTATTAAATGTCATCCCCATTTCTTGTATATGGCTTACTGCTTATTGGTACTAGGCTCTAAAGCTATGGTTTTACTAATTAGTATTTTTTATTCAAGTTTTTATATGTAATCAATGACTCATTAAAATATTTCTAAATGTGGGGGTAAAATAACTTACAGTTATTATCCCTTGGTTAATTTTACCTTTCGGAGTACCCTCACCTCTTGCTTTGGATTTCCTCATGCCAAATGGTTCCTAGTCTTCCTCCTCGACTCAGTGGCCTTGAAACACTCATCTAGTGAAGTCTCACAACTCTCCACTCTAGGGATTGATGCAGTGTTTCTTGATGCAACTCTCCACTTAGGGTCTTGGTTTCGTATGCTATGTCATGCTCCTATGTGTGTGTGGCCAAAATATAGTGCTAATAAAATATAGTGTGGTTTAAAAAGGTTTATATGTTCTTATGAATTTGAAATAATTGCATAAGTTTTGACTTTTCCAATAGTTGTTAGGGGTTAATTTGACTTGGTTTTAGCATTAGAGTGACAAACCTTGTGGTTTAGGTTCCATAAACAAAATATACTCATTTTTCTAGCTTCCTATTATCATCTTTATATTCAATGAGATTTTTAAAGATCATCTAAATATTCATTGCTAATTAAAATGCACAAACTAATGTGTAATAGATCCAAGGTGAGGCTCAAAGAGCCTCATCTCTTGAAACCATTAACCAAATAAATGCTAAGAACAATATATGAAAGAGATGAAGAAGGCAACTTGTATTATTAGGGAGGACAAAATGCCTTTATATAACATGACATCATGTTCGAGTCCCAAAACCTTCCCATATCATCAATGCATGTGTCTAGGCTAACCATGTCAAGTTTCACTCCATACAAGCACAAATTGAAAAAAAATCAATGTTGGCCCCATTCACATGTCACTATGTGGGGTCAAGTAAAACATGTTGAGCTGACACTTTGTTTTGGGTCATGAAAGAACCGTGAGAACTAAAGTGAGTATTATATTCCAAGTTGCATTGGTATTTATGTAATAAATTTGTTTCTAGATTGTCAAAATGTTTGTGTGGGTCATGTTTTAGTCTTGAAACCCTCCTATATCATCAATGCATGCTTGTAGGCTAACCATGTCAATTTTCACTCCATACAAGCATAAATTGAAATAAAATTAACATTGGCCCCATTCACATGTCACTATGTGGGGTCAACATGAGGAAATGCTATTTTTTTGGGAATGAAATTACCAAAGATATGATCAAATCATATCTAATTATAAATATTCTTAGAGTAACTAGGATTTGATCATATGGAAATTTCTAGGAGAGCTACATTAGTAGTAACATCACAAATTTAAAATAAAATAAAAAGTACATCATGAATTAATTATGTAATGACATAGAATTAAGAACATGATGAATTAATTATCTAACCATATAATTCAAATTTAATTCTATCAAGAAATCAATATCAAATAGATAATATAATCACATACCTCATACATTTCAATGTCATTAATCTTCTTCTTCATCCAACTCTTTGTCGGTATCATCTAATCTAGATTTGACATTGTAAGGATTTGTCATATCATCATCATCATCATTGATATCAATTTTGATAATGTCATCATCCACATGCATATCATCTTCATGAACATTAACTCCTACATCATCTTGATCTAGTTCCTCTTCTTCAATATCTTCTTCAGGCATATCATCAACTAACCATTGATCTTGATCGTCATCTACACCATCTTCTAGTTCTTTGGTATCTTCTTCTTCCACCATATTATACTTTATCAACCTTCCTCTTGGATCATGTCTAACAAAAAATGACCAACTTGGTTTACTTGTACTAGTAAATTTTGCCCTAAATTTCGACGAGAAAAGGTCGAATTGTCTACAACAATTGGTCGAATAGGTGACTAAAACTGTCGTCGATCTTTTTTCATCGAATTGTCTATTAATCGTCAAAATTTCAACTAGACTAGTGGTCGAATTATCCACTACAACAATCCCTTGGAAGTGGAAGAATAAAACCACCACCTCGGCTGGGTCAATTGGTGTGAAGGTCAAAATTGAGACATTCACTAGGACTTTTAGCGTCGAACTATCCACGGTGGTTCATGGAAAATACCATCGAATGCATAGCATTCTAGTAAAAAATAGCGTCGAACTATCCATGATTGTTCATGGAAAAGACCGTCGAATGCATAGCATTCTAGTTGAAAATAATAGTGTTGAAAGGTCGAAATTGAGACCAATCCAAAATGTTGTTTAAAAAAAAATTGTGGTGCACCATTTCAATATATTCCTAGTTTTAGTTGAATATATTGGTTGTCTATAATTAGCATTGCAGTGTCAAATGTAGCATGAATTCATAATATGTGTGGTATTTATGGTAACTAAAATATAGCATAAATTACAATCCAATGAGATGAGATCAAGAGATAAAAATATTAGGGCTTCTTCTATTATAGATATTCAAGTTAAATCCTTAGAAGAAATGACAAAGTGTTGAAATTGGGAAAGATAACACATCCAACTCTCTGGGTATGACATACCCCAACAAACTTGAACTACTACAAATCCCAATTGATTTCACTAGAAGAGACACCTATTAGTCATGGTATTTAAGTTGGTCATGATGCAAGAGGAACTAACCAATCAAAAAAGAAATTTTACTCAAGTAGATTGGTAAAGGATATGCACAGATCATAAGGAAAGAAGCATCATATAAAATATTCATCACATGTTGTGGCGGAGTGCAAGACATATCTGCATGAGGACCAACATTATGAAATAAAGTGGATAAACAACTAGAATCCTTACTTACAAACTAGAATATGCACATAAGTCCTTAAGGTGCCTCCATGAACTGAAAATAGTAAGTTAGAAATAGGAGGAAACACGGATACCAGAAGTAGAGAAAACCAAGGTCCTATTTCAGTTGTGATCAACTAAGTCATAGAACTATAGGATGTGACATAAGATAGGATAGTAGAGTGAGAGCAACAAAGTCAATTCCACTAACAACACCTCTTCGCTGTCTCAAGACAATACAAAACGTTCATGGGCTAATGTTAAAAGCCAATGAAGTACTACACTCTCAGACCAAACATTAAATCCTTCGGATTCATCAAAGAATTCTAATGAGTAATATCACAGACCTAATTAAAGGAAACTAAACAAAAACAACTGCTTAAGCTGTAACTTGAAAGCACTCTAATACTCCAAATTACTCAAAAGCAGACCATCATGTTAACTATACAACTAGTATTTTCTGCCTATTTTGTAATCAATGCATCCATAACATGAGTAACTTAAACCTCATCATTCCTGTCAACCAACCTTGGCTGCCAAAAAGTTACCACTGGCAACACTAACTCCAACATCATGCCAATGATCATTGTCACCATGACGACGAAGACTTGGTATTGGTGGCCCAGGAGAAAGTTTGGCTTCTATAGAAAATCGAATTCTCCCAGCTACCTCCATAGCTGCTTCCAATGATTCAGTGTCTATAATCTAATATTGCCTAACATATTTGGCCCTATTTCCTGCAAAATTAAATATTTATGTTAACCTAAAATGTTCCAAGACATTGTGGGCAATTCCTAGTGTTAGCTTTAGTTTGTCAGAAATGCTGTTAAAATCTCAACGATGAATCACTGCTTTTGTCATCTTATATTATCCTATAAAGTTCTAACATCTAGATGACAGCCATGGCAACATATATGTAAGACCTCATAGAATAATAAATATTTGTCATCAGGTTTATAAGTGTGACCTCATAGAATTCATTATCACTTAGCATTTAGCAACATATCAGGTCATACTTCTAGTTGACATCTTTAAGACAAATGACAATCAAGATCAAACAGCTAAAAAATATATAATAGTATTACTACTGAATATTTTTGACACAAGGACAGCTAAAATATATCATCACAATTGCGAAAAAATGGATATGAACAACTTCCCATCTACAATGTGAGACCTTTTTATTTGGAGGCCAACAAGAAATATGTAATTACCAAGCCATTCTTGAAATAATGGAAATAGATTTCATGTTCACATAGATCCTAGATCATATCTCAAAAGCCCCTCTTATTAATAAATACCCCAAAATATGCTTTGAAGTATACAAAAGACAATATATATCAAAATGTCTAAATGCACGTAAAACAATTGAATGGAAACTTAATAAATAACTAGAAAATGCCAGTTGAAGCATGCAGAAATACCCTAGTTCACTTCCAAAATTATACATCATATAAATAGATGTTCCTAGTTTCCTATCTAAATGCAAGAGAGCTCTTAAGCTTTACTCCTACTGATCCTCGTTCCAGGATTCACCTTATAAATTGATTGCCTTCTTTGCTATTTGAACTCTATAATTGTTGAATCTATGTTTCCTAGGTTACAAAGAAAGATCTATCAGCCCTTGCTTATGTAGGCTCACTGTTCCATTTATAAGGAAGTTGGCTTTCTCATTTCCTTATATAAGTGTGTCAAGGTAAGTCTCTTTAAAGTTTTGCAAATTTTGGAAGTGTCCCATTCCTCTATCCAATTGCTTCCACTGTCACTGCGTAGAGCCTGAATTGCCATTTTTGAAACACCTTTAGTTGTTGTCCTTTGGGCTCTTCTATTGCACCCTAAATATCCACCTTGACTCCTAATAGAAGAGCATGCACTACTAAATTATTGCAATGGTTAAACACATGTCAAAGCAAGATGAAAGACGGTGTCATAATTTAGAAGCAACCCTGCTCCACCTTTAGATCAGTGTTGAATCTATAAACAACAAGCAGGATCTACTGACATGGATGGTTATAACATCTATGCATTGGATAGGACTTGACAGAGGGGATTAAGGATGTGGTGCAGGAGCACCAAGGTCACAAGCAAGAGGCAGGATGAGCCATAGGGACACTAATGGATCTTAGGGAGGAGTGGAAGACAAATGGCCTTCAAAGTTTATCAAGACATGTAATAAGGCCTATCATGGTCTTGAAATGGTATTTTGATCACATGTTGATCATATTATAATCAAAGCTTTAATGTAAGCCTTAATGGCATTATGAAGTCTCAAAAGTACCTAGGGGTCACTAGGAATGGACTAAGGGTTGATCCTAGGTTAGGTGTTAATGGAATTGACCTATAATGGTCTTAATAGTTTTAATAAGGCCAATAGAGCCTCTAGATGATGCTAAAAGCACTAAAAGTGCAAGATTTTGTAAATTGCCTCTAATGGCAAAAATGGCCTAAAATGGGCTTAATGGGGTTAGTTGGGTTAGTAAAGGTTATAGGATGATAAAGGTTATCATTAAAACCTTTAGAAGTCTTTAGTTTTGGCATTATATGTTTAGGTTGTCAAGTTGACAACTTTGTTGTCAACTTGACAGCAAATCTCTAAGTATTTCATGTTGTGAACAGTCAGTTTTGACTATTGCAGACAGTTACAAATAGTTAAGAGGTTGTTTTCAGGTTTGAGGGAGAAGATGGAGTCTATTTAGAGGTTATTCCATGTGATTAGAGGGGAGAGATCATACTGAATATGAAAAGGCACGAAGTGAAAGGTTTTTGGAATGAATAAATTTTAATTCTCTGCAAATTAGTAACTCACTATCCCATGGACAGTCAAGACACCAGTGTGTTGTTCTGAGCATGATCTCTACTTTGTGTGGATGTAAAATTTTTATTTGTTTGGGATTTTACTTGTTATTATTTCCATTACATTGTTTTTCCCTGAGAACACTAAGAAACTATCTGGTGTAGTGACAAAGACTGGCTCCTTAAGGGTACAGTCAGCGGTCTGTTTTGAAGACCTTAACTATGTAAGGGCACTCCCACCCTTGTGATCTCTATGAATTGGATGGGAGATGTCTAATTATATTATATGTACATTATGGAAGTTTGATGCAGGGTGGAGCGCAAAGTGAAAGAGTAGTGAGTGACTGGTGAACACACAGTGAAGGTGCACTTGGAAAGCACCAAATGGTGGACAGGAGTGATCTGATGGCTAGAGTAAGAATGTGATGGTGGAATATGTCTAGGGGGATGTATTGGAGAGTGTTTGAACCATATTTTTACTTGTGTGTTGTTGTGAAGGGCATTTGCCACAAAGCCCTAGATTTATGACCCTAGGAACAAGGGTTTAATGGTTTGGGAGTTGGGTGAGTAGTGTGACCAAGAAAAGTAGAAAATTGATGGTTTGGAAACCTAATATAAGACTATCTAAGGTCATAGAGTCTTGGAGAGTAGTGGAGTATAGGGTTGCTTTGATAAAGGGGGCTAATTAGGCCTAGGAAAGAGAGCAAGCAACAGTAGAAAGGTTCACCAGTCAAGGAATGAAGTCTTGAGGTTGAGATGGGATTTGTAACTCCCAAAAGGGTACTTGGAAAGACAATTACTTTACCAGGTTGTTTGGAAACATTTCATGGAAATTGTAGATTTATGTCTGGATAGGGCTACTAGGCAGGCCTAGAAGGGCTATAGTGAAGAATGATGAAAGATGGATTGTTTGGAGTTGGTGAAGAGTTGAAACATGTCAAATGTACCATGATAAGATGATCCAAGGTGTTAGGGTTAGTATGAGAAGCTTGGTTGAGATTTTGGTATGGTGGAGGTGCTAGGTACACTAGGTAACCCAGGAGAGTATTTGAAGTCTGATTAGATTGGATTGAGGAATTGAGATAATGAACTCATAAGTATGGATATGGAAGTGATCTACCAAGTCAGAGAACTCTATTTGATTATGTCTAATGTATTTTTTCCAGAATTCCAGGGAGGTACCACTACACATGCCAAGAAGGGTATTCACCATGAAGATTGGCACCAGTACATTGTGCAGAGAGGCATCAATTCAGTCATTTTTATGATTCCATTATTGCCTTCATGCAATTGGAAAACTTGGAAGAAGCTTATGGAAATTCAATGGGACTCAAATTTTTGTGTCCCCGGGAGTATGATGCAGGTGCATCTCACGACTAGCAATATTTTGAAGATTTTGGATTATACGAAGATAATTTATATTGTAACATGGCTTAGTAAGCTATTTTTGTGTCTTCATGATGTAAGTGAGAATGAGACTCAAGTAGGGTTAAATCCTAGTAGTCTAAGACATAATAAATAAAGGGTTTGTAAAATCACGAAGTTGATAACCTCGTTGTCAACTCCACGATACTATTCTAGTGTCTCTCATGTAATTAGGGCTTACTCTAATCGATGATGAAAACCGTTAGAGAAATTAGTACGTTAGAGAGTCAGTTATATTATAGAGTTACTTTTCGGTTGAAATCAGTTTTGAAAGTTCTTTATGTTTACACTTTGAAAAACCGATAGAGTAGTGGTAGAGTAGGTGATTGAGAATCAGTGAAAGGAGAAAGAAACTATGTAACGAAGGAAGGAATAATAAAGAAAATGATTGGCTATCCTTCAATCCTTCATCCTCTTGTTTATAGTTTCTATTTTCAAAATTGTCGAATGACTCAAATAATGAGGAATGAATTAATAATGTTTTGTAGCGGTGTTGTATTGAAACCTGTATTATATGCAATTCAGTTTCAAGATCGGTATGAATGTTTTGATAACAATCTCATTTTGAGAGTTCATTGTTTTATTTGAAGTTTGATAAGATTCTTGGTATCGATTTTATTAGAGTTTAATGTTTTTTGAATCGGTTACGTTTGTTATTAACAAACAATTTTTTGAAGATCTATGTTTTATGACAATCGTGAAGGGAATGGTGGAAACCGATAGGGAAAGTTTCATAAATTTTCAATAGTCTATATTTCATTTCATCTGAGTTCAGTCTAGTGTCAAATGTGGACATCAGTAAGCCAATGAATTATTAACTATTGCTAGATAATGCAAGGTCATGATTATTCAGTGCAAGGTGGTAAATCGGTAGTCAGATGGACTGTGATGACCGATTTGACAGTGAGGAATGATTAAAGGATTCGAAGATCCTTAGATGGTGGTGTTCAGTATTTAAATGATGCTAAAGGTGGTGCAAGTTTTCCATATGTTGAACCCAACCCTGAAAATAGTAAAAAGGTGATGAACCCGTGAGGAAACTATGTGTCCACTGTCATAGGATAACCAAGAATGGCAAAGAAAAGGTAGAACCAGGGACATCAATTGGTATTATTGATCATAGATTTAGTTGTTACCATTTATCCATGGTTTGAATCGACATTATTATTCTGTCGATATTAGATTTTAGATTGTGTTTGGGCTCATTTATCCTTCCATTGTCGAGCTCTGCATCAGGATGGAGGTAGGTTCCTATGGAGGGTGTTTGAGGATAGAGGAAGGTTTGTGACCAATTACGACATTCTTAATATTGTTGCATTCTCCCTCAAGAAGGTTCATACCTTAGTCTTTGACCTTTCTAAGCATCATTACTGTAGTTTCCCTGACAATACGTAGTGCATTGTTATATACTGCACAAATACGCTCACTACACACATATAGTGAAACATGTGTCCAATTTATGGTCAAGTTCTATTGAGCTTGTAAATGTGATTTCAAAAGCACATTCTCGTGTACAGAACTAGCATGTCCACAAAACATGAATGAGAACAAGGTGAAAATCCAAAGCCCATTGGTTGGGATTTCCAAAGAGAGAAGGCATGAGACGATTGAGGATTGTAGTCTTCTAACAATGTAAATTTCACTTTGAAAACTAATATAAATGCTTTAGTTCTTTTCTTGTCAAGAAAAATGATCTCCTTTTGCTCTCCTAAATTATGGTATGAGTTTTTTGATATTAACAAAAAGGTGCCATCTTCTCACAATTTTTGGTACGAGGGTATCAGGGCACATAATAAAAGCCTATGAGATTTAGTTCCTTTACGATAGGTCAAAACTGAGTGGGCTTTTATATCATGTTAAAATTTATAGAGATAATAGCAGTACAAAGACAAGACACATACAAATAAAACTGTCTATATATTTTACTGAAGAAGATTACATGCTACATGTAGTCTTTAAAGGGCACAATTTCTTCAAACTTGGATCTGAACTTGACAGCTAACTTAAACTAATTAGCTACCTAATAAAATCCAACTCTAACAAACTACGAAAATTGAAACTAACACTTCCAGCAACATGTTTAAGATTTAGTTTATATATGCAATGACTTATGATTGATTGTGACATAATGGAGACTTACTACAACATATTTTTCTTTCTAAACTCTGCTGGCAATAATCAACTCGTAGGAGAATGTGATCGTCATTTTTTTTATTTCTCTTGTCCATATATGAAATTTCTAAATGACATTTTTAATGTTATTTCTACATTCATGTTTTGTTTTGAACATATATGAAATTTAGTATTCCATTTTTGTGTATCTGCAGACTATTAGAACTGTTCAGGATGTTCCATCCTTGGAAAGCAAGAGCAACGGAATCATATTTAAAGATGTATCTTCAAATTACCCTTGACAAAAAACACTGCTCATGAAATAGTTATTTGTAAGAGTATAGAATAGGTTATTAAGTCTTTAAGAAAGGGCTTATTGTTTAAAATATTCAAATGAAGTCATTTGGTTATTTGAATTTTCAAATATTTAAGTAAACAACGGCTAGTTTAGGGCTTTAGCGAGAAGTTTGATTTGGTTACTATTTTAAAGATCAAATCATTCAACTAACCGATGAAAGGTGGTTGAAGTATTTTTAAGAAGTTTTGTTATTTGTTAAGGAGTCTTATTTAGGGAGTCTCTGTCACGGGACAGAGGGTAGATTTTTGTGTAAAGACTGGTGAATACACAGCAATAAAACCCTCTATTTTTGTGAGTCTATTCATTCTCGAGAATCTCAATTTGATTTGTTTTGATGTGTCAATGAATTAACAAGTTTGTTCATTCAATATCATCATTTGGAATGTGTTTATTATTGCATTGAACTTGTTGTCGCACCTGTTGTTTTGAACAGCATTCTTTTATCTTAACTCTCTGTGCCGCAGGTTTAGAAATAATGTTTAGAGTCATTCCATGAATACACAAGCCTAATTCATGGAATGACCATTTGTTAATTTGTATTATTATGCTTCTAATTTTGCACATGTAGAATCAAGTGCAACAAGTGTGATCACAATGCGGAATATGGTGGAAAAACAATGTAACGGATGCCAAGTATAGCAGTGGAAAATCTAACCAAACAAAGGATTTATTTTGGGTTTGAGAACATTATATGATGTTCACTTGATGGTTAATCCATCTTCAATTCATTGCAGGAGTGTGTAGAACCGGAAGCTTGAGTAAGCCCTAGATAATAGGGGTTTGAAGGCATAAATTGTGGGTTTTGGTGTTGCAAAGCCCTTGAGGCTAAACCATTTTAGATTTGATCCATTTATGACATAAAAAAGCATTATCTAGGATTTGGGACTATTAGGAGACCGTTGTGTAGTACTTCCTTTGTTAAACCAGTGAATTTCGGTGCATTGAATCAAGGTAACAGTGTTGAACAGGGGTGTTTGTCCAAAACAATAGTGTAAAAGCTTCTGATATGTTAATGGACTTGGAAAAGGGTATCCCTAAATGTCATCATATTGTCTAGTGTTTTGAGGAAAGGTAGAGTTATTCATGTTCCAAGTCTGTTGCAGGATTGGTTGTCAGCCTGTTAGACTTTTGAGTCCAATTTGAGAAAGCTTTGTGAAATAGGAGTATGGAATTGAGATAGAGTCCTAAAAGCCTCTGAATCCAAGTATTAGGGAGTCTATAAGATCACAATCATCATTCAGGAGTGTTGTAGAAGGCTTTAGCAAGTTAGATCATTGTAGCATTTGTGGTTGATTGATAGTGCCTAAACCCCTAAAATTATCAACTTTCATTGTGTTTTGAATACCACCACCCTTCCCTCTGCATCATTTAGGAACATCATTGATGAGTCATTCATTTCACAACCCACTCATAAATTTTAATTTTTAAAGGTAAGAATTGAGGAACGTAGAATTGTGTGAAATTTAATGTTGATTTGAGGCATATATTATTAATTTTTTTTGGTAAGTTAGTTCAAACATTAGGTTTTTGGTATTATTCAAATAAAAAGATATATTGATAGCAATGTAAGTGTTTATTGTTATACATATTCAAACATATACTCAGACATTTATATATGATAACAATAGCTTATTCTTTTCTATTAAATTGGTCTGAGTGTGTTGTCCTTCAAGCACAAGTACTTGGCCTCAAGTCAATAGCATCAAAGTGCCTCATTATTGTCTATCAAATCCTAGTGGTATTGGAGTTGCTCATCTAAATCCTTCTTCAAATTTTGCATGTCTACTCACACAAGGTCCACATGGAGAAAGTAAGCTCTAGAAGTTCATGAACCTTGATCTTACTTATCTCCATAATCTCAATAGAAGATGGGAGAAAAATTGATAGCAAAGATGTAGCAACAAAGGGATGATTTGGAGAAACATTATGAATGGATATAGGCTATAAGCATGAATCTAGATTAGAATGTCACATAATATCATATAAACAACAAAAACACCATAAACTTGTAATCATAGCATCATGATCATACCATCGTATCATCATATGCTTCAAGTTCAACATCAAAATAATAAAATGTCAAATGATAAATCATAACATCAAGTTCAAGTAAAGGAAATAGAGCCTGTATAACCATATTTGTTTGTCATACCCTTTTTGCAAGGAACTCAAAAATTATTCAAATTAAACAAGTATGAACTGTAAGAGACTAAGAAAGAAGGCAAAGGTGTTACCTCACTAGGATGATAGTAATAATAAGACAAAGAACCATGAAGACTAAATCCACGGAGACCAGATCTAAACATCCGGGTTCATTGAAATTCAAAAATTGGTTTGCCTTCATAGCACTGTCAAGTCAACAGCATGAGCATTATTTTGTGTCTAGAGTGTCATCAATGTTTTTAAATGTAGAATGAAATGGTTGTAAGTATGCATTTCTACCACATGCAAATGATTTTGAGATACAGACCTGTGCAATCCAATCTCCCAAGGAATAGACAGCACCACTTATCGCCATCTTTGCCAAAACAGGATTTATCATAAAGCGATGTTAGAATAGTTACTAAAATGGTCATAAATTATGTTCTTATAGTAAAAGAATACTTTGACTTAAGAAAAAAACTACACAATATTAAAACATGACATTGTGTTTTAAAAACTAAAAAGGTACCTGTAACGAAGAACTTCATTTCGACTTGCTAATTGGTTGTCACTATTAACTCTAAGCTTATCTTTAAAGTTTGAGCTTCACTTGGTTTCAAGAATAATTTAATATTCTCTACTAAACAAGGCCAACCACATGAAGGTGGAAGTTCATTTGACCCCTCACCCCCCCCTCCCCCCCCTAACATCACTCTAAATTCCCCATTAACATTTAATAACATTCATTCATTCATTCATTCATCCATTTTTTAGAAATAACATTCAATAATTATAATCACATGATAACATTCATTAACACATAAAATTCATTAACACACAACATTACATCCATTAAGACAACATTCTTTCATTAGCAAAAAATGTTAATTACAATCATTTCTTTTTGGGTTTCTTGCTATTTTTTTAATCATGTAATTAGTAAGAGGAAGATCAATGTCCTCGTCATTCCCCTCCTCTACTGGTTCTAATTCCAACACATGTCTCCTCCTCATCTATTCAAGAACACGAGGCCGCTACACCAAAGGGGGGTCTTCTGCAATAACAACTACTTCATGAGTTAAATTCACACCATTTTATATTAGTGAATTACGAGTATTTATTTAAGTAAAAGAACTATAAATCAAAAAATTAATTTAAAAGAACAAAACATAGATTTTCTTTACCTAAATGTGCCACATGATCTACATGGTGATCAGTCTGAACATCCTTCGGCACTCGTTCAGCACGACATGATTATGTATCCTCTAAAATATACACAAAAAGGTTACACCAAGTTCAATTTCAGATGTTAAATTGTATTAATAATTACATAATTAGTTTTAAATAGAAAATGAGCATCTCCATGGACAGTATGATGCACATCAGGGGCTTCATGATGCGGTGTATGATCTGTGTCACGATTAAGAGGTTGCATCGCAATGTCATGCACATTATTATCAAATAGATCGTTGCTCAAGTATTCAATTTCTAATGTATTTTTGGGCATATTTACCTGTACACATGATGCAGAAGACTCTTCGATTGGGCCAGTGGAAGCTTTCTGCGTTCAGCCACGGCTTCATAGCCTTCCTTGAAGGCAATTTTTTTGTGTTCTTCCGTGGCCTGTAAATTAAAATCAGAGCCCTGCATTTTTTTATTAATTAACAAAATTATTTGCATTTTATAAATAATTTTTCTCTGCAATTCATTTACTACTACTTACAATTCATGCTTTAATTTTTGAATATCCACCAGAGCCAAGTCTGTGCTACCCAATCTTTTCCAGCTTGGCCTTTGTTGCCTTTGATGTGTCCTGCAACCTATGAAAAGTTTGAAATATGTTAGATGATATAGATATAAAGATCACTAATTAGTGCATTATTACATTAATGTACTAGTAGTTAATACTATTGCATACCTTCTCGCATTTTCTGGTGTAATTCCTCTTTGAGCATCCCCTTTCTCCTTTGCATCCAAAATGAACTCATTCCAATCCCTCACTAGAATAAAGGGAGGATGCTCGTACTTTGGGTTCCGTACGAGACTCTTTCTATATGAGTCCCTCACAATCTTAAGATGTTTGCAAGCTCTTTCTAACACCATCTTCTGATCAAAAATATTATTACCAACCTCATGCTCTAAATATTTAATGAGCTAATCTTTTAAATTTTTTTCTTGCAAGTTCCACCTTTTAAGAAAAAACACAAAATTGTTAGATATAGCTAGTAAAATAAAAGACCCGAATGAAAGGAAAAATGTTGTACCAATTAATAATATGAAAAAAAAATAGTGGGATAAAGTTAGTTCACTTATGATGTTCCACCTTGTACGTATGGTGGGCCCAAATATTTGCAGTGCGAGGTCATAAAGCTTCTTATAAAATGAATCATTTCCTGCAAAAAATGTCATGGGATAATCAATCCAAAGCTTGTTATGAATAGGTAAATGCATATTACAATATAAAAAATAATTATTTAAAGTACCTGGAAGCTTAGGACATTTTAAAGGCATCGATTCATCATTGTCAATCAACAATGACGTCTGCATAACTCCTGTGCTAGAAACATGAGTAGCTCCAGGAAATGATGGTGAATTATCACCAATACATGTACTTTGATCTGTATCTGGCATACCAGATGGTGCCACCGGTGTATCTCCTACTCCAAAAAAATAATCCACTATGTGATGCACCCATGATTAAAGTACAAATTATCAACTCATAATTAACACAAAACCAAATATAGCAAAACAAGGATTTACCAGCTGGAATAGATCGCGAAGGCGTCGATGTTTGCATGCCCCTTGTTTCTGACATTGCACTCAACAATCTTGAATGGATGTCTATCGACCTCCTAGGAGGAGTCTCCTGCACTTGATGACCTGAACAATACATTGTTAGCAAAGACATTCTGAAATAATAAAAGTAAGAGTTAACTTAAGAAGTTTTTGAATGTTCCAAATAAAAAATTCCTTGTAACTTGTAAACTAAAGGATTATTTTACCAGTGGCGGCCGAAGCTCTGCTAGTACTGGCCTCACCGTGTTATCCTTGACCAGGTTCTGGATCAGTTGCCAAAAAATCATGTAAAAAGAACACATATTACATATTTTACTTCATAACATAAAAGAGTATAAAATATAAACCTTTATTGAACTTTGTTATAACTAAAGATTCATTACTACTTACTTCATAACGATGTGCTTGTGCTCTCAAATCAAATAGCCTCTTCATCATCTCCTCGGTTGGAATATTTGCTTCATCCAAAATTCTCATTATTTCTAAATTGATTATTTTTATTTTTATTTTAACATAATTGTTACATTGGGTGTTTTCGCAATATCATCATCAAAAGGGGTAGCTATTGCCTCTGTACTTACTGTAGGTGCTTTTCCCCTATTCTGAATATCAAATTGTGATAGGAATATCAGTAAAACTATCATAAAAACTCTAAAACTATAAATAAAATAACGTAATAATATAACATTTCCCAACTATCTAATTTGTACAATTTCAATAAGGTTTACCCTTGCTGAAGAATGGGTGGGAGGAGCATCCTCGTGGCCTCTATCATGTGCGAGATCCATATTGTCCTGTGACAAAGATTAAACATAAAAACTTCATCGAACTAAAAGCAAAAGACTTAGCAAAAAAAACTTATTAATAAAATGGTATATAGTACTTACCACCCTCAAGATAGTAACTTTGTTTGTATCTATGCGATTTAAATGGTAATCTATTAGCAGTTCTTCCCCTACACTTATTGATTTTATCGCACATACAAAAACTTGATTCCCCTCAAGCGCCTCAAATATGCAATTGGGTTGCTTATTAGTTGAGGAAGGTCGTGTACTATTTATAAAACATGCAATATTACTTGTTGCTTTTGGTCTCCCATCAATGTACATTGCAAATCTTTTACTTTGATCATTTTCTTTCCATTGTATATAATTAGCTGATAGTGCATACCTACGCATATTTTTTTTATATTGAACAATCTGCATCCAATCATTGTAATTGTAACATGGACCGACATACTTGAACAATTCAACAACTTTGTTGTAACATACCTTTATCCCATCCATGGAAAATAGGCCCAAACCATGTAATGAGGATGGAGCAATGCGATATATCCTCTCATTAACACAAAAATTAGTGTTAATTGGAGGTAGCTCATTGGGTACCCATTCTTTCTCAATGTGTGTGTACTGAAAGGGCACCTTGATGTCGCCTTTGGTCTCATCATCATAAGAACATGACCCCCCATTAGCAAAGAAAAATTGCATGCGTTTATCAAATTTTTTTCTAATCTTTTGAGCTCTAGTTGATCTCCCTATTTTAGTCTTACTACATGTAGAACTTTCATCTACCATTCCCTCATTTCCCTCATTCGATGTAGATAGATCTGACAAGTACCTATTTGGTGGGTCCTGTAATCCATCAAATGAGATATTGTCATGTCCCCGCTTCAAATGAAATTTTGATAATATTTAAATAATATATATAGAATAATCAAGTCGTGACCCATACGTACGGTTATTCTTTGTCTATACGTGAGAGATATAAAATGTACTAAGTTGAAAGTGATTATATAATTATATTTCTATACGGTTCTTCTTTTTCTACATATACATTATATGATTATATAATATGTCTATTTATAACATATGTGCTCAATGATAAACAAGAAGAATATAAGAAAATTATGTCTATTTATTGACTTATACCTGCTGATCCATGTCACTATGCACGATCCATGCCAAAGGGGTCAAATTTCCTACATATGTTAATCATTTATCTTAAGTTAGGTAAAAATTACATGATATGTATGCTACAAATAACTTAGAAGACAACATGAACAATATGCAACATCATAAACATGAACAAATTTACCTTATATATGGAATGCAAGATCATCAACAGAAGGGGTGATGATGTCTGTAGTCAATTGCCTGTTTGCAAAAAGGGTGATAATCAAACACAATATAAACATTGGTAATTATAAATCACATATGTTGTAATCATTAGAATTAAACACAATAAATATGTAATCATTACAATTGAAAGAAATAAAGCATGTCAATCATTACATTAATCATTTCAATTATGTCATTGATCATCTTCTTCTTCATCATCATCATCATCATCATCATCATCATCATCATCACCATCATCACCATCATCATCACCATCATCACCATCACCATCATCATCATCGCCATAATCACCATCACCATCATCATCATCATCACCATCATCACCATCATCATCATCACCATCATCTTGATCTTCATCATCTGCTTTTTCATCATCTTCAATATCTTCTTCTTCCATAACATTATACTTTATCGGCCTTCCTCTTGGATCATGTCTAACAACAAATGACCAACGCTGTTTATGTGGAACTTCTAAGTAAAACATTTTCTCACATTGGCTTGCAAGAACATAGGGCTCATCTCCAATTGGCTCAAACAATCTTGTATTAATCAATGTAAATCCATTATCATGTTGAATAACAGTTCTATCTGGATCATTTTGATTTAGTCGTAACTTGTACCATTTGACAATGAATACAACTACTTTGAAGGAGTTAAAGTCACACTCAATTATATCATCCAAGATGCCATAGTATTGATTTTGAGATTTTTGAGGATGTATGTCATTTCTAGATGATATATTGGTGACCTCGAAAACTGCAGTTATCCCAGAATCACAAGTTTTCTTTGTGTCATCCAACTTTTTTATGCAAAATTTGTGGCCATGATAGTACATAGCTTTGTGGTGCTTGACCTACAATTTTTCAAGCGTGTGTAAATTATTTGCATCATGAGTTGATACGAAACATACGTCAAGTCATGATCATTAATAAATTTGTACGTACCTCTCCACCTCTTAAACCATGTGCTAGATCAATTACCATTGGCGTAACATTGGAATCTCCATTATGATGAGCTTCTCTAACCAATGAAGCAACACCTTCCCATGTTAATGAGAAACCATTTTTTTGACATCGTTCAATCCATACCGTCATCCAATCAAGATTGTTCGCAATATACAAATGTATTGCATCCCATTCTCGACCAACTATATCAAAAAAAATACACCAATTATAAATAACTTATATTGAAGATTTATAAGAATTAATTAACTACAATAGCATCTTATATTTAACTCTCACTTTCCTCAATCTACCTTTGCCCATCAAGTACTCCCCTTCGAATTTGTTAATGGAGTTGGGATCTCAAATATGATCTACATGGATCTTTGCTGCAAACTTAGAAGGATATTCACTAATGTACACCATGGTCTGGTATACCATATATCCCTCCACCATAGAACCCTCAGGATGTGCTCTCTGTCAAACCAAGCCTTTCAAAAATTTCAAGTGCCTCTCAACCATCCACATTGACCTAGTTGGTACAAGTCCACACAATTCAATCTCCTCAACTTGATGTATGAGGTAGTATTCTTGTGCATTGAAAAAAGTTGAAGGTAGACACTTTTGCATTTCACACATAAGAAGAGGAATTTTTCTCTTCCAATATTTTATATCTTCTTTATTGATTTCTTTAGATGACAACCACCTCATGTATTTTCTAAGATCATATATAACTTGTTTGACACTGTTGGTGAAGTGGTGTAGGAGAGATAGAGGTAGAACGTACTACAATATTTGTAAAATGATCTTGTCAATATTTTATAAAAGAATGCAATGAAAACTACATGTAGTATACAAATATATAATGAATACAAAATAACATGAATTACCTTAATAAATGTATGCCAATCATGTGTTTTCATCCCTGACCCAAATTCACTTTTCTTTGATATGAGATTGTTTATGTTCGCAGCAAATCCTATGGGAAATCATATTTTTTTTATGACTTCTTTTATAGCATTGCTCTGCTGCTCTGACAATAACCAACTAAGGGCACTTGTATCAATCTAGTCTCTATTGTTATTTGATCGAATGCCATTTTTCATTGCATGGTTGGATTCTTCAATGTCACTACAAATTTTGACAATTTGGTTTTTGTCACGCCTTCCATCCAAAATTTTCCATAATGTTTTTGTTACATTCTTTCCAATATGCATAGGATCAAACAAATGCACAATTGGGAGTTGTTCATAGTATGACAACCTAGTAAATTGCGTAGGATAACTTTTTAGTCCTTTTGGAAGTTGGTCATTGATGCCTTGACGACCTTCACAAGCATCAATTACATCATCAGTAAACAAAACACAATATCAAAATATAAATTTGAAACAAAAACCATCAGATGGAATGACATTACCTTGACGATTTATTTTATTGTATGCTGACTTCCATAGGTGAGGTGTCATTCTCCGTGGCTTTGATGTAGTCTTTTCTTTCCCATTGAAAAGATATTTTTTGGTAATTCGGTACTTATGATTTTTGTGGAGAAAGTGTTTATTCTCATCGAACACCTGCTTTCTTAAACTTTTTAAATGACGAGATTTCATCTTTGGACCACAAACTGGACATGCAAATTTTCCCTTTGTCTGAAGACCTAAAAGATTGTGTATAATTGGATTAAATGTGTTAACTTTGTGTTGGCACTATAACATACCACAAAAATGTGTTAGCCCAAGGGCATCATGTATTGTCCATACAACCATTACATGAAATTGAAATTGTCTTTGACCTATTGGTTTAGAGATGTCATACATAGTAACCCCATTCCATAACACCATCAACTCCTCGATAAGGGGCTCAATATATACATTGATATCTGTAACTTGGTACTTACCTAGTTGAATGAACAAAAATATTACATAATTATTATGACCATTTTGATGGATTATTAATAATAAATTAATTTAGATGACCATTAAATCAAAAAATACCTGGAACAATCAGTGCCAACATTATGTGCTCCCTCTTTATGGACAACCAAGGAGGTATGTTATTGTTGATAACAAAAATAGGCCACACTGAGTAAGTAGATCTCATCTCTCCAAAAGGATTGACACCGTCTGCTGCCAATGAAAGCTTGAGATTACGAGGTTCTTCTTTAAAGTGTGGCCATTTTTCCTCTATTTCCTTAAATGTCAAACCATCTACAGGCATTCATATAATGTCATCTTGACTTCTATTGCGTGCATGGTAATCCATAAATTGTGCCAAGCTATTGCACCTGAATAATCGTTGTAGACGTGGAATAATAGGAATATGTTGAAGAACCTTGCAAGGCACCTTTTTTGTTATTCGATCTGATTGATATCTACTAATATGACAAATAGGGCATTTTGTTGCAAATTCATGTTGTTTATGATATATAATATGATCATTTGGACATGCATGTATTGTTTGATACTCCATTCCAATATCTTTCATAATGGAAGATAATTTTTGGTACGAGCGAGGTAGAATGTTTGGTGGTCGTAACAAACACTCACCTATCAACTTACGACCAAAAATATAATTTGTTAATTTAAAGAATATTAATTGCTACACGATTCACCCAATGTTAATTGTAAGGGAATTACGACTAAAATAATGAAAAAAGATGAAATACCTTAACATACGTGTCATTGCTACATTGGATAAACCATTCATAACCTTCAAGTTCACCAACAACAATACAGTGGCAAGAAGAGTTGTTTCGGAGCCTTCATATAGGGGCTCGTGTGCCTTCTCAAGTATAGGTACATCAAGCTCTGTGTCAACATCATCATCATCATCATCATCATCTTGATCATCATGGTCATCTTAATCATCGTGATCTTCTTCATCATCATGGTCTTCTTCCATGGTATCATTACCTTCTACTTCTATATTCACACCTCCATGTTCCCTCATTTGGAAATCCACATTCTCTGAATTGTCATGGTCCATAACATGAAACTTAGGGACGTTGACCTATATGAAAATGATGACCTTATATTAACCATGACCATGATGTCAT
Organism: Chamaecyparis obtusa; assembly: GCA_027943335.1. Lineage (NCBI taxonomy): Eukaryota > Viridiplantae > Streptophyta > Pinopsida > Cupressales > Cupressaceae > Chamaecyparis > Chamaecyparis obtusa. The sequence goes on along the minus strand of BSBK01001824.1, from coordinate 51,928 downwards.
CATCAAATCATGTCTTATGTATTTTATAAATTATTAAAATACATACCAATGGACGAAATTTGTTTCCCCCTTCAATGTGACCATGTTGCCTACAATGTTCCTCAACTATTTTGATTAGATATCTTCGAGTCTTTAAGCCCTTACAAATTTTGCAAGGACAATAACATTTTCCATCACCTTTTCTTTTTAATTTAGACCACAGTCTAGCAATTGTCTCCCTATTTTTTTGTGTGTTGATATCGTCAGACATGGTCTTTCTTGAATGGAATGACTCGTTGGTGGAAGAAGGATGATTTGCTTGCAACTTTCAGATACAAATCCTTACTGAACAACCATTTTCTCAACTATAATTTTCACAATGCAAAGGGACATTTATCATACCAAATTACAATAGCAATAGAGGGTGTATAGATAGAAAAATAGTTGTAAAGAGTAGATTTAAATAAATAAAATCAGGTAAATAACTAGGGAAACTGAATAACATTGTAGGACTCCTTACCTCCATATATAGGCTGCTCTTAAGTAATGAAAACACAAAGAAAGCTCTCCTAATCATATGAATACAAGCTTGGATTTTTTTATTTCATTGTTAACTTGAGCACCCTATTTCAAATAGAACATTATCATAAAATCTTGTAGGCCTTAAATTTTTGTATTTTTTTAATGACATTAACATGGTAACTTTCCAAAGTTAAGCACCTCCAATAATACTCCCAAGACCATTCTTGTGGCTTACCATAATGACAACTCATTTCTTAGTTTCCTGAACTGTTAAATTGCCTCTACAAGTCCATATTATTTCCAATACTAGTAATTTATCTACTTGTGAGATTTTCATATCTAATCTCTTAACATATTTGCTAGAAGCCCTCATATTTCTCTCAATAAGAATAGTTGTGGCATAGGATCCTTCAACTATTTTTGGACCCTTTGTCTTGTAAACAATGACCAATCTTTTAATCAAATGCACCTTATGTTTGACGTGTGGTGATAACTTTCTCATTGTAGTAACAAATCTATTGTTTAAATCAACTACACATGAATATGAGATAGACAATGAGGATGCACAAATAGGAATGATTCATATGTTTCAAGGTACAAAAATCTCCTAGATAGACAAAGGGTCCACAAACAGTTGAAGGATCCTATGCCACAACTATTCTTACTGAGAGAAATATGATATGAAAATATCACAACTAGATACAGCTGCCCCAGGCAAGGCAGTTTGCATAATTAGACAAGTTGAAAGGTGCCATGAAGAACCTATAATTTCAATTATTGGTATAGTTTTATGGACATGGTATGACTGTCCCAGAATGACAGCATTTTGGTGAGTTAATTTGTTTGTGTAGAAGTATGAATGGATTGGAATGGATATGGGCAGAGTATAGAAGAGTTTAGAATGATGTTAGAGTTTCTTGTGGATGAGAAGGCAAAGCCATACTATGCTTAGGGGAATAGTGTGATGATTGTCCCAATACAGCTGTAACAGGACATATGGAACTTAGTCAAACATATTGAGCACTTTAAATAAAGAATACAATGGAAAAGAAAGAGAAAATAGCTTTAAATCAAAATTTTAATTCAGTATTTTTTTTAAATGCCAAGTTACTAGCTAATTCTTTTAACCAAAACCAAATCCAAATCCAAGTGTAAGTCAAAAATCAGCTTGCCAAGTACTCATCAAATCAATATATCTTTTTATTTGAATATCAATTTTTACTGTCTAAAAAAACTATACATGCACACCTATGATTCTCTATCAAAAAAATATGAATAATAGTCTTACGTTCTCAATTATCTCCACTAGAGTGAATGGTCACATGTTTGTTGGTTTCAACATAACGCTATGAAGCTACCTTTATAATAGCTATTTATAAATGCTACGAAGCTACCTTTATAATAGATATTTATAATATTATGTGTCATGAAGTCTCTTTATCACATAAAAATTAACTCTCCATATTGCTAGCTATTGAAATGTCAATGCCTATTGTAATTCTAGAATGGTCGTTCATTGGGTGTTTTCAGTGGTCGTGATTACAAGAAGTCTTTCATGCATCCGAGATACTTAATCAGAGTTATGATTTAGTCCCATCCTCTGGTTATTCCACAACATTCTTCCCACTTTGCTTTAAACATGTATCATGCCCTAGCTAGGGCATCGGCCTTGAATTTTAGTTGCAAACCATTATGTAATAATGTTCAAGAAATCAAAGGACTTTTAGCTCTAGGATCTGGACTTCTTTCATCCTTTTTTCATAGATCGCCCATTAAGTGCATCCTTTTCCACTTACTAGTCTTCCTATATTCCCCAACTTCTCTCCCTATTTCTGCTTTATTCTGTAAATATGTGGAAAATTATTTTCAGATTCGCTTTTCCTCATTCTTCATCAAAGTGTCTAGGGTCATTCATGGCATATATGCAAAATTATTTTCAGATCTTTCTCTTCTGCTGCATTAAAAATAATGGATCATTCTAAGGTATTCTAATTCTAGATTTGTATGAATCTGAGGAAATTTATTTTCCACAATTTCTTTCCCTCATTCTATATCATAGTGTCTAGGGTCATCCGTGGCATATATGCAAAATCATTTTCAGATCTTTCTCTTCTGCTGCATTAAAAATAATGGATCATTCTAAGGTATTCTAATTCCAGATTTGTATGAATCTGAGGAAATTTATTTTCCACAATTTCTTTCCCTCATTCTATATCAAAGTGTCTAGGGTCATCCTTGGAATATGGATCTTCATCTTCTTGTTGTTCATTATTTTAAATTTTTCCTCCTCCACTGACTATTACAACTACTAGAATGATGAATTTCATGTAAACTAGGAATACTTCATCTCTTGAAGAAGTTGCTATCCTTTATTCTACTTGTTCCATTCATACTCTAGCACAACTCATGCTCATTGGAACATAATCTTCTCTTTCCAAACAAATATTTTCCACTGCAACATCATCTATTTCTTCTCTTTAGTTCTTTGTTCTTTTTGACCTCTAATATTTGAAAGAAAAAAAAAACTCAATCATATGTCTTGTATCAAGCAAACCAACAAGAACAAATACATAAATATAAGAGATACACAGGTAACTGCACAAAAATGACAGATTGTGCCTACAAGGCTATGTGCACGTAAGAGGGTTATGTCATGACATGTCAATTATAGTGAATATTTATCTTTTTGCATATTTGATTTCTTCCACAAAATTGAGTTCATTAAGCCTTTTAGTCTCTTCCATTCTTAAAACTTATAATGTAACAAGTATGCTCCACTACATATACTCCATATAATACTTTCCTTTGGGTATTTATATAAAAATTATAACTATATTGAAGTCATTCACAATGGCCAATATTTTGTGAGTAGTCATTCCTTATAAGACACTACCTCATGAATAGTGGCAACAAGTAACATTAACATCAGCAAGGACAATACTAACAGATCAACTTATTTTTCATCCCGAATCCTTCTTCAAAAATGGAAAATATTTTGATGTATGTGATACCTGATAGGCCTTCCTTATCTCACAATTATTATCAGTGTGGAATTATATCACACCAATCCTTCTTTTAGTAATTGGATCTTCCAAATCTAAGATCATTTAGGCATTTGTATCTGTGAGATTCTTAATTGTCATTGGTGAAGCCATCCACAATAACCAATTTTCTATTTGTGGTAATTTCTTTTGACATCTATCTATATTGGTAATCATAAAAATTAAAGGGAGCCCACAAAGCACATAAGAAACTCTAAGAGATTTTCTCACTAGAGGACTTTTATTGCATGTAGTTAAAAATCTCACCAAAATATAAACACTTCATTCTGAAAATTCTTATTTTCCATTTGCTAATGTTAGGGAATTGAATGGCTTATAAAAATTATCTTTAAGGATGTACAATCTTATGTGATAGATACTATTAAACAATAGTTTAATATAACTAAGTATTATTTTTGGAGCTTTCTATAGACAATTATTAAGAGTTTTTTATCTTTTTGAAAATCTCACCCATGTATATTCTAAGTCATTTCTTGGATGACCAATATCCATGAGTGGTCATTAGTTAATAGATTTTCCCTCGTGTACATATTGATAATGATCACAAGGCAAGAGGAGCCACAAAAAACTCAAGCACCCCAAAACATTTGTTAGTATGGAAGAGGAATACTAATTATTATTTATTACAAAATTCACCACTTTGGACTTTACACCTCTAATCTATTTCCTACCTGAAACATTTCGACATGGGATCAACACAAACAACCCAATATCATTCATTTTATTAAGTGATTGGACCTTCCATGGCCATTCTTTATTTGGATATAATCTAGAAATAATATGGGAAACCACTACTTCAATAAATTTCCCCTGATGTATGTCAACTATAATCATTATACAAGGGAACTTACATACCACACAAGCACCTCTAAGAGATTTTTGTGTTTATTTTGACCCCACAAGAATATCAACCTACTTTACCTTTGTCAAAGCCATAGAAGAAATTTACGCAGTCCTTATCTAAGTTCTCTTTGCAAATAAATAGGAAACCAACATAACAAGATTTTACAAAATGCAATAACAAAAAATGCATTATAGTGTTAATCTTCGTAAGTCTACTTTCATTATTCTTAGTTATACATTGATCTGCATCCAAATCAAGATAAAATAAATGGTTTGGATAATTCTTCTGTATTGTGGTCCAAATCAAGAGAAAGTAAATTGTTTAGATAATTCTCATGTCTTACACCTTCATGTGGAAAAGAAATGAATATCATTTAATTCTTATCATTGCATGTGCATTAAAATAAGAATAGAACTATGATACTTTACCTTTGTATGCAAATTTGAATCATGAAGAATAAAACCACCACCTCGACTGAGTCAATAAGTGTGATACTTTACCTTTGCATGCAAAGCTTGTGAAGGTCAAAATCTATATCGTGACTACAGTCATGATACATATACATATTGTGACCTATATCGTTGAAGTCGATAATCATGATATTACCATGCATCGTGTGTTAAGTGTTAAAACAATAATATGAAATGGCATCATTATAATTAGAAGTTGATTGTTATCAAATGATTATTATTGTGGAAAGACATGACCCTACGTAACTATTCAGTCACGTACGGTCATGTCCTTTCACAATAATAACTATTCATTCTTCTACTTATATGAGATCATATATGTTGTTTAGAAATCAATCACAGTGGCAATTATCTAATCCAGCAGAAGTTTGATTACGAAAAAGCATTACGTTTATTCTTTATTCTGATCTATATTCTTTAACACCCTGACCTGCAGAAGTATAGACAAAGGCCAGCGAAGTTTTTGACAAAATGCATTTAAGAATCATGGTTTTATGGAATGCCATGATTGCAGGATAATCACAAAATATACTTGTTGAAAAGGCTTTCAAAAAATTTCAAGCAAATGCAATCAACATGGTAAAATCAAATTTGACAACCTATCAGCATCCTTCCTGGATATTGCCAAAATGGGAGCTTTGGAACAGGGTATGGACATCCATCAAAGCATAATGATAGGGGTCTTGACAACAACATTGCTTTTTGATTTGGATCCTAAAAATGCTTTTTGAAAAATTATTGAGGTTGATGGGTATCTTGACAAAGATGGACAATAATTTTAGGCTTCATAAGACTAGAAATGTGAATTACTTGACTTGATTAGGCTCTTTTATCTATAATGATTCATCACTTGAAGGAAAAGAATCAAGAATTATGCTAATCATATCATCCTCTTATTCCAAGATATCATCATGAGTAGGGAAAACTTTCAGAGAGGGATCAACAATATCACTCATTGATTCATTGCTAGCAACAATGTCATTTAGGTACATGAAAGGTAAAATAGCATTAAGAAAAGTATTTATAATATTATCATCTTGCACTAAAATATCCTCATGATGAAGGTACATTTTAGGAGAAGGATCAACATGATTCATCAAAAATTCATCCTTAGGAAGGGGATTTTTTAAAGAATTATTGATAATCTCTTGCATTAGAATGTCTTCATAGGTAGGAGAATATTTACAAGAAGGATAGAGTGATACACGGGATGCTAGGACACTATCACATTTATGAAATATATGCATCATGAAACTGTTTGAAAATAAAAAGGAAACAATTTTCTTTTTTCAAATGATAAATATGCTAAATGCGTTATGTAAGTGGTAAAGTGTGCAATTTTAGGACTATTGAACCAATCCAAGTACACAAACCATAGATGAATACATATAGATTTTAAACAATTAGGACAAAATCAAATCTAAAACTAAAAATAAAAAATTATGCAAGTGTAAGACACACCAAGTTCACCAAAATGAAATGGTGGAAAATGGAGTCCTCTAAACTAAACATGTAAACTATAAACTATTTCCCAATACCATTAGATTAGGGACTAATCAATTAGGACCAACTTCAAACCCTTAGAAGAGATAGAGATCTATGATTGATTGGTGATTGATTATTCCTCTTTTGGTTTGAATTGATTTGGATGTGATTTAGAAATTGAAAGTGCAAGAATTGGGTTGAAAGGGGGAAATTGATAATGATAAGTATACAAAGTAAGCTACAAAATAGATTTTCAACCTCTAAGCACAAATATGGAAAAATGAATCGTAGAGGAACCTATGTCTAAAATATTAGCTCAAAATGGTTGTACACTATGAATAGGCAACATATTCTTGGAGTACTATGTTTGGAATCAACAACAGACAGGTGGACTATATCAGTAATTGATAGCATCCAGGCATATTATGCCAGTGATTGATAGTGTCCATGTTAATTTTTTTCAATCTAATTTTCCTTTTCTTATCCCAGTCTTCTTGGACCGACAACTCTTTTTTCCTAGATCTAAGAAATGGTGTTAGATTCTATAGGGGATTTTCTAAGTAAAACCTTGGGTAGAGAATCAACCCTGTACGAACAATGATGAAAAGGAAAGCTACTCTTGCTAGGGTAAAGGATAAATTTGAAGGAAATTATTGAATTGAAATTATCATATGAAGTGAAATGACATTACCCTAATTTGTTTTTTCACCCAGCGGCATGGAATCTCCGTTATGAAAGCACAAATTAGGGCCACAACTTCATGGCAAAGCTGACACAATGTGTTGAGTTCGGCCTGACAGAATGTCATGGGATAGAAGGAATAAACACAATGCAAAATGTTTATCAGTTAAACATGAATGCACAAAAACTAATAACACAAATGCATTGGAGTTACTACAACACTGCCAAAATATCAGTTAAAGTGCTATCAACCATAAGAAATGAAAAAAAATAGAGAAGGAACGTACTCAAAATTCACAATCCTAATTTGCACACTCCGTAAAAGTGAAAATGAGAATTGAAATGTTCTTTTTAAGTAATATGCCCATATTCGTCGAACATTCGACTGGCATGCTAGTAGTCGAAAGTTCGACGAACACGGGCATGGTTTTTAAAAAAAACAAATTTTTCCTTCTATACCCCAACCAACCTAAACCATTTTCATTAATGGTCAAAAAATGATGTCAAATGTACTAGTGTTGGAACCTTTGAGTAAAATACCTGCTCACATTATCTTGGAAGAACATAAGGCTCATTTCTAGCCGCCTTGATCAACTTTGTTTTAACCATGGTAAATCCATTATCATGTTAAAAAATAGTTCTCTCGGTATCATTTTCATTCAATCATAGTCTTTATCATTAGACAATGAACATAACTAATTTGAAGAACCTAAAGTCACACTCAAGTATATCATCCCAAATACCATAGTATCAATTTTCTTATACTTTTGGATGTATGTCACTTCTAGATGAAACATTAGTCACTTGAAAGACTGCAATTATCCAAGAATCACAAGTTTTCTTTGTGTCATCCAACTTTTTGATTCAAAATTTATGACTATTACACAACATAGCCTTGTGGTGTTTCACCTTCTATATGTCAAACATGTAAAAATTATTGCATCATCAATTGATAAACATATTTATTCTTAGTTGAATGTATGCGAAGAAAAAAAACTCAAAATACATACACATCAATATAATTAAAAATAATTAAATAAAATGGGTGATTAATATATTTATGCATACCTTTTTATCTCTTAAACCATATGCTAAATCAATTTCCCTTGGTGTAACATTGGAATCTCCATTATGATGAGATTCTTTAACCAATTAAGCTACACCTTCCCATGTTAATGCACAACCAAATTGTTGACATCGTTCAATCCATACCATCATCCAATCAAGATTGTTTGTAATGTACAAATGTGGTGCATCCCACTCTCGACCAACTATATAAAAAAAAATTAAAATTCACAAACGATGTATAATTACCACGGTATACGTTCTTAATTTATAATTGATGTATATTAAAGATTAATAATTAAATAAGTAGACTATACATTAAAAAAACAAATGTAAAATTTATTCTAATTAATCTCCATGACCATCTTATAATTACCTCTCACTTTCCTCAATCTACCTTTCACCATTAGGTACTCCCCTTTGAACTGGTTAATGGAGTTGGGATCCCAAACATGATCTACATAGATCTTTGTTGCAAATTTAGGAAGATATTCAGTAATGTACACCATGGTCTGGTATACCATATATCCCTCCACCGTAGAACCCTTAGGATGTGCTCTTTGTTTAACCAAAGCCTTAAAAAATTTCAAGTGCCTGTCAACCATCCACATTGACCTTGTGTGTACAGGTCCACACAATTCAATTTCTTCAACTTGGTGTATGAGGTAGTGTTCTTGTGCATTGAAAAATGTCGAAGGTAGACACTTTTGTATTTCACACATCAGACAAAAAAAAATTCTCTTCCAATAATTTATATCTTCTTTATGGATTTCTTTAGATGACAACCATCTACAAGTAATTCAAGGCACACATATAACGAGATTTAACAAAAATATACAATATATTACATAACAATTAAAACAAATGGAAAATATAAAATTTATACAATGAATTGTACAAATATCCCTACTTACCTCATGTATTTTCTAAGATTGTATATAAATTGCTTGACATTTTTGTCAAAGTTGTATGGGAGAGATAGAGGTAGAATGTACTACAACAATTATAAAATGATATATATATATATATATATATATATATATATATATATATATATATATATATATATATATATATATATATATATATATATATATATATATATATTTATTTATTTATTTATTTATTTATTTATTTATTTATTACCTTAATGAAGGTATGTCAACCATGCATTTTCAGCCTTGACCCAAATTCACCTTTCTTTGTTATGATATTATTTATGTTTGCAGCAAATCCTATGGGAAATCAAATGTTTTGTATGACGTGTTTTATAGCATTACTTTGTTGCTTCATTAATAACCAAGGAAGGAAACTTATATTAATTTGGTCTCCATTCCTATTTAATTGAATGACATTTTCATTGCATGATTGGCTTCTTGAATGTCACTACAAATTTTTATAATTTTCTCTTTGTCATGCCTTCCATCCAGTATTTTCTATAATGTTTCTATTATATTCTTTCTAATATGCATTGTATCAAACAAATGCACAATTTTTAGCTTCTCATAGTAGGGCAACCTACTAAATTGTGTGGGATAACTTTTTAGTCCCTATGAAAGATGGTCATTAATGCCTTGACGACCTTCGTGAAGCATATAAGTTAAACAAATTAACAAAAATCATTGTCAATTGTAGCATGAGTAAAAAAACACAATATAAAAATATAAATTCCAAACATATCATATATGATAGATAAACAATTTGATACGATGTATAACCTTGACAATTAATTCTATTATATTTCAACTTCTATAGGCAAGGTGTCATTCTTTGTGGTTTTTGTGTAGTCTCTTCTTTCATTGAAAAGATATTTTTCAATCATTCGATACTTATGATTTCTGTGGTGGAAGTGCCTATACTCATCAAACACCTGCTTTCCTAAACTTGTTGAATTGTGAAATTTCATCTTTGGGCCACAAACTAGACATGCAAATTTTCAGTTTGTTTGAAGACCTATAAAATCATATATAATTGGATTAAATATGTCAATTTTTATAATTATATATAATGAATAGATTATTTTAGAAAAATGCATGATATCTAAGTTTCAAAAAATTAAATATTGTTAAAGTAGTCCTTTCGAACATTATAGAATACCACAAAAATGTGTTAGCCCTGGGGCATCATGAATTGTCCATACAAGCATTGCATAGAATTGAAATTGTATGTGTCCTATTGGTCTAGAGTTGTCATACATAGTGACACCATTCCATAACTTTAGTAACTTGTCAATAAGAGGCTCTATATATATACATTCATATCTTTAACTTGGTACTTACCTAGTTGAATGAACATAAATATTACATAATTATTATAACCATTTTACTACAATATATATAAATTAATGTACATGACTATTAAATGAAAAAAATATGTCATTATGAAACAAATAAGACAAATGAGATGCTACTGTGTTAAAGAAAATTGATGTAAATAAATACCTGGAACAATCGTTCCTAACATTATGTGCTTCCTCTTTATTGACATCCATGGAGGAATGTTATTGTTGATAACAAAAACATACCACACTGAGTAAATAGATCTCAACTCTCCAAATGGATTGACATCGTCTGCTGCTAATGAAAGCCTGAGATTATGAGGTTCTTCTTTAAAGTATGGTCATTTTTCCTCCATGTCACTAAATGCAGAACCATCCACAGGCATTCAAAGAATGTCATCTCCACTTCTATTTCATGCATAGTAATCCATAAATTGTGCTAAGATTTCGCACATAAATAATCATTGCATACGTGGAATAATGGGAATATAATGAAGAACCTTGAGAGGCACCTTTTTTGTTATTTAATCTATTCAATATCTACTGATATGAAATTCTAGTCATTTGGATTCAAATTCATGTTGTTTATGATATATAATATGATCATTGAGACATGCATCTATTGCTTGACACTCCATTACAATATCTTTCATAATGGAAGATAAATCTCAGTATAAGCAAGGTAAAATATTTGATGGTGGTAACGAATATTCACCTATCAATCTACAAAAACAAATTATTAATATAAAGAATATTAATGGTACATATTTCATCCTTTATTTACTAGTGATGAACTAACAATAAAAATAGATGAAAAAAGATGACATATATGGCATACCTTAACATCTATGAGATTTCTATGTTAGATAAATAAATCATAACCTTTAATTTCACCAGCAACAATATAGCAGAGAGAAGAGTTGTTTGAGATCCTTCATAAAGGGGCTTGTATGCCTTCTCAAGTACAGGTAAATCATAAACATCATCAAAGTCATCTTGATCATCATGATCAGTTGTGCCACTAAATGTGTCATGGATCAATGTATTTGTACCATCATCTTTGATTGTATTTTGTGGTGCATGATCATCTTCTTCCATAAGATCATTAACTTCATCTTTGATAGGCACAAATCCATGTTCCTCTACTTGCAAAACCAAATTCTTTGGGCCGTGATAATCCATATCATCTTCCCTAGGGTGCCCCACCTTTATAATCATGATCGACACAAATAAACCATATGTACCATCTTAAAATGGATGCAATTTCATTTTGAGACCTTTTAGCCCTCCTTAGCATGGTTTTGTTCTCTCTTTATCCTTCCTATCCCTTCCCTCATTTCTATATCATATCTCATCTACTGGCATGGTCCTTTAGGTGCTATTTTATCACCTTTTTGTCCATAGCTTTCAACAACTTCATTTTCTCCCGATTCTTTTTGCACCTTCGTCAAGGCCTCTAGAACCCCTTTATGGGCTCCCCCTTAGGAATAGGTCAACTAGGTAAACCTAATACTGGAAGAGATTATCCAAGTTGACCTCTTCCCTGATGGATTTTGATTTCAAGGTCCTATGCACCTCAGGTTTTCTAATTGATTTATTTTTCTCTCAGGTCGGCCTGCTTTGTTTTTTATCCCAAAAACTAGTATATATGGAGGCTTGGGCATTTCATTTTCATCTCCAAAAAGCTTCATTATCATTATAGAAGCAACCAATATCAAGCATACATATGTTCATGAGATTTTAAGCAAGCATCTTCAAGCATTCATCAAATTCAAGCATTTCCTTCTTACATCAAGCTTCTTCCTTCAAGGTGGTAGTGGAGTTTGGCTTCTAAGGAGGATATCCATCATTCTAAATCATTCAAGTTCTTCCATCCATCATCATGGCATGTCTTATACATTCGTATACATTAGGTTTTGACTTCTTTGATTTCCTTTTGGTTTCTTTGAGTCAAGGCTATTACATTTTCATATTTGATCACATCTCAAATTCAATGCCATATACAAAAGTAATTGTATCTTTCATTTGATATATTCAATCCTACTATATGTTAGAATTTCCTTTATCATTACATTTATATTTACATTTCAAGGTTGATTCCTCAATTTAGGGCTTGACCAAGGAAAGCCCTCATAAACCCAAACCCAAAAATAAGCTTTTTTGTGCACAGGAACAGGATATCATAATTACAACCACAGATCTGGAAACTACTTGCCAAGACATTTATAAAGAAGTTGGGTCAAATTTTCTATGGTATTCCAGGAACACAGTGACTTGGTTGATATGTTCTGAAACACAGTGACTTGGTCAACCTATTTTGGAACATGGTGACCTAGTCGACATGTTCTTGGAGGTCTGGGAAAAATAACATTTTATGGGTTTTCTATCATGATCATGAATCCATAGTAGGAATTTCTATCACAGGTTCAGATCCATAGTTTTTCAAGAAAAAATGCACATTCCTCTACACATTTCAACATGAGTACTTTATCATTCATTTCATTTCTTAATCTAGACCTATTTTCACATCTTAATTAGGTCAACTGCTTACATTTAACATCTAGATCTATCTTACTTTCCTCATTAAATCAATTGGATCAATTGAACTTTTAAATTTACACGTCTTTAATAAAATCCTACATTGCATGAAAGAGGAATTTCTTTCATACTTCCTTAATATAATTTGGGTTAGCATTGGCATCCCTTTATCTCCTTGGGTTTTGCTAATCTAACTTGGGTTATATTGAGAGTTATATTTGGAATCCCCTCTCTCTCTTGTATTTTGAATGTTAGTGTGGAATTGGTTAATTAATCAATTCATCTCACATAGGTTATATTGTTAAATTCATTAGCACCCATTTTCCCCTTAAACACTTTGGTGAACCTGAATTTTTCTCTTTTTCTTTTGTGATTCATAGTAAGGCACACAAACCTTACTAGGGAAGATAATCATGCTCTCTCTCTCTCTCTCTCTCTCTCTCTCTCTCTCTCTCTCTCTCTCTCTCTCTCTCTCTCTCTCTCTCTCTCTCTCTCTCTCTCTCTCTCTCTCTCTCTCTCTCTCTCTCTTCATGCTTTTGCATAACAGGATAGAATCATGAAGGATGTAATCCTCTATGGTGCTCTAGCATTTCCTATGTGATCCCTTATGCTTTGTAATAGCCTTCCAAATATGATATTGGTGGGTAAGACATTTCTTCATCTGAGGTGTCTTTCACTAGTTGATTTTGGTTTTTGTACTTACCTATTTTGAGTCTTTTGATTTTGTTTTTGGTTTGATTCTCTTTTTCCTTTGTTTTCCTTTGCTTTGTTTTCATCATTGTTCTCTTATGCACAGGAATGGAATTAGGATCCTAGTTTTTGGGGCTATGTCCTTAAACTCAGTGATGTTCTATCTCATTGTGAAATTTTCTCTCTTCTCCTTCTCCCTTTACCAAGAGTATGACTTGCCACATACTCCCGCTAAAGTGGGGGCTAAATGTACTATCTTATAATGGACGCACTTTCATTTTGAGACCTTTTAGCCCTCCTTAGCATGGTTTTGTTCTCTATTTCTTCTCCCTATACCTTCCCTCATGTCTAGATCATCTCTCATCTTTAGGCATGGTCCTTTAGGTGTTATTTTATCACCTTTCTAGCATATCTTCCAGTAGCTTCATTTTATCTCGATTCTTTCTGCACCTTCTATGAGGCCTCTAGGACCCCTTTCTAGGCTCCCCTCAGGAATAGTTCCACTTGGCCAACCTATTTTGGAATAGGTCAACCAAGTTGAATTGTTCCTAGAAGAGGTCAGCTAGGTCGACCTCTCTCCTTGAGTGATTTTGATTGTGGGGTCCTATGTGCCTCTGGTTTGTTGATTGATTTATTTTTCTCCTAAGTTAGCATGCTTTGTTTTCAATCTCGAAAACTGATATATAAGGAGGATTGGGAATTTCATTTTCATCCCCATAAAGATACATTGTAATTCTAAAAGCAATCAAGAGAAATCATACATGTGTTCATCAGATTTGAAGCAAGCATCTTCAAGCATTCATCAAATTCAAGAATTTCCTTCTTGCATCAAGCTTCTTCCTTCAAGGTGGTATTGGAGTTTGGCTTCTAAGGAGGAGATCCATCATTCCAAATAATTCAATTTCTTCCATCCTTCATCATGTCATGTCACATATATTCCTATACATGAGGTTTTGACTTCTTTGGTTTCTTTGAGTCAAGGCTATTACATTTACATATTTGATCACATCTCAAATTCAGTGGCATCTACAAAGGTAATTGTATCTTTCATTTGATATATTCAATCCTACTACATGTTATAATTTTCTTTATCATTACATTTACACTTCAATTTCAATGTTGATTCCTCAATCTAGGGCTTAACCAAGGCAAGCCCTCATAAACCAAATCCCAAAAACAAGCTTTTTTGTGTGTAGGAGCAGGATATTAGAATTACAACCATAGATCTAGAAACTACTTACCAAGAAATTTTCAAAGAAGTTGGGTCAAATTTTCTACAGTATCCCGGGAACACAGTGACCTGGATGACCTATTTTGGAACACAGTGACCTAGTCGACCTGTTCTTGGAGGTTTGGGAAAAACAACATTTAGGTTTTCAGTCATGATCACAAATCCATAGTAGGAAGTTCTGCCACAAGTTCATATCTATAGTTTTTAGAGAAAAAAGGCACATTCCTCTACACATTTCAAGGTGAGTACTTTATCATTCATTTAATTTCTTAATCTAGACCTATTTTCACATCTTAATTGTGTTTATTGCTTACATTTAGCATCTAGATCTATCTTATTTTCCTCATTAAATCAATTGGTTCAATTGCACTTTTATATTTACACATTCTTAATCAAATCCTACATTTTATGAAAGAGGACTTTCTTGCATACTTCCTTAATATAATTTGGGTTTAACATTGACATCCCTTTATCTCCTTGGGTTTTGCTAATCTAACTTGGATTATATTGAGAGTTATGTTTGGAATCCCCTCTTTCTCTTGTATTTTGAATGTTAGTGTACAAGTGGTTAGTTCATGAATTCATCTCACATAGTTTATATTGTTAAATTCATTAGCAACCCCATTTTTCACTTAAACATTTTGGTGAACCCGACATGTTACAACTTCCTTTTGATCTTGGTGTTAGATTTCCTTTTTCATTATCTTTTGTGTTCACCTTCACTAAACATTTTGGTGAACCCGACATCCTACAACTTCTTTTTGATTTTGATACATTATCTTGTGTGTTCACCTTCACTTAAACATTTTGGTGAACCCGACGTAGTACAACTTCCTTTTGATTTTGGTGCATTATCTTATGTGTTAACCTTCACCTAAACATTTTGGTGAAACCAAGTTGTGTCCCTTTTCCTTTTGAATTTAGAGTGTTTCTTTTCATTGGTTGTTTATCTTCTTTTAGTGAACCCAATGCATTCCCTCTTCTTGTTGATTTTGGAATTAGATTTGGCTATCTTGTTTTTGTAACAATGGAATTTGCTAAACTCCTATGGTGCATGATACTCTTCATGGTAACTCTTATTATTGCATCTCTTTATCATGCCTATGATTTTTATGCAAGTTTCTATCATTTCATGATGTTTATGTCTTTACATGCTTTTCTTTCATATTTTATTATGAGGTTAACTAATACAAGGTTTCCTGACAAAACATATTTCAAGATTATCATTAAGATTTCATGTGGAATTTGTATTCATCTTTTGGATGGCATTAGATATTTTTTTAGTGATGATCCTAATCCTAATCCTATGCTTAATCCTTCCCACAATCTATCCCCTCATACTCCTACATTTCAACACATTCAAAGCATGGTTCATGATTTAGATATTAACCAATTCTTAGATGATTCATCTCCTTCACCTCCTCCATCACCTACACCTAAATCTCCTATAAAGACAAATCCTAATTTCATTCCTCCTTACACCATATTTACCCATCACCCTCAAGATAACCATTATCTCCATCCACCCTTCACTCTACTTATACTACGGGCTATAATATTATCACTAGACAAGGTTATAAGGGTTTAGGTCTTGGTATCCATGAGCATGGTATTAAGCTTCCCATCCACATTCCTCATAGACACCCTCAACAAGGCCTTGGTTATGTTTCCCCTTCAAATAATTCTCCTTTCCCTCCCCCATGGCCTCCTCTTCACCTTCTTTTTCCAACTCCAACTTTATCTCCTAATGACACTCGAGAATCCATAGCATTAAGAGTTTACCGCTACCTTTTGATTGCACCTAAATTAAGATATCAACCTTATCAAAAGAATGCTATTGCTCTATCCGCATGTCCCTTTTTCTACAATAATAAACATTTCCTTTGTGATTGTACAAAATTCATTTTGCATGTTCATGACAAAGTTGAAAATGGTAAAATTTCTTATACACAAGATACTTTATTTCTCCTTAATAAGATTAATTAGCATTTATATTCCCTACTGGGGATAATTTGTGTTATTATTTATAATATGTTCAAGAGTGGCACAATAGGTCTTTCACTTTTTTCCTCTTCAATGGGGGGCAAAGTTCATCTTTTCTTGGGATCTATTTTAGCTCCTTCACACATGTCTTCTATACTTTAATATCATTTCTACAAAGTGCATAATTGGTATCTGGGAGACATGTTTTAGTGTGCTAAATATATCCCTCTATTTTCCCTTTTAGGTTTAGAATGTGTTTAGACTTATTTGTTGTGTTACATTTCTATGTGCAAATTTATCTCTGTCTTATACATGTTATTAGGGATTTATCCTCCAAGGATTATCTTATTTTCTCTTTTAAGGCTATATTATGTCTTTGTTTTATATATAACATGGTATCCTTTCATCTTCTCCATTAATTTCTCTATATATTTTCATTGTTTATGATACATTCTTATATGTGGATATGTAATGCTTTATTTCATGCACAATGCAATTGTTGTTGCCTAACAATGTTCTTCCATGCCTTGGATTTTAATGTTTTTCATTTAATAATCATCTATAGTTTCCTTCATAGGTGATATATTTTCTAGCATATTATGTTTAGAATTGCATATCCTATGATGTTTCTTGTCTTACTTTGTTCTATGGTGTTGTATTATTCTATGATACTTCTTGTTTGATATTGGGTGTTTTGTTTTGTGCACGGCTAGATTATGGTTGTTGCTTACAATTCATCTTTATATCTCACAAGAGTTTATTATATAATCCACCATAGATCTCTCTTTCTTGTCTCACACTTGGGGGGAAAGATTTTTTGTACATTCTTTATCTCTCTTTGTCTAAGGATCAACTTTTCTTAGTACAGTGACATTTGTTTATCATGTGACATTCTTTTCCTATGAGGAATTGTCACTTAATCATGACTCTCTGACATACAAGAGGTTCATGTTTTGTATCATCACCTCTTCTTTATTTGCAAAACTATGTTCATTGTAAATATTTTCCCTTTCTATGTGGTTTAAATTTTGTCATTCTTCATCCAAGGATCCCTATTCCACTTATACACAGGGGGCTGAATAGGTGCATTCTTGTTCTTCTTCTCCTCTTTAGTCTTGAAGTTGTTATCTTTGTTCATGGAACTCCTCTTGAAGGTAGATTTCTTGCTAACAAGATATATTCCTTTCAAGGGTCTCTTCTCATAAGTAACATATCCTTTCATAATTAATCTATTTTCTTAGATTACATGAGTCAATGCTCTTCACTAATTTTATGGCATACCTTGTTGTTAAAAAGGATATCTCCTTGTTTCTAGAAGTAGTTATCCTTGATTCTCTTCCTTATGATGTCTATGGATATATAATCATCATAAGGATGGGGGAATACATGCACCCTCTTTGTACTATAGTTTACTTTTTATGTACTTTTACTTTTACATTGTTACATGCCACTCCCTAGCAGTTGTTAGCGACACTTCTCCATCCCAAGGAAATGCATTTGTATTTTAATTTTTGCATTGCCACTCCTTAACAGGTATCAGTGATACTTCTCAATCCCATGGAAATGAACACACACATTTTATCTATAGATAATGAACCCTTGTCCATCCACATAGAGCACATACATATTTTCACTCTGTGGTGATACCAAGGAATTGATCCACGAGTGGGCACATAAACACATGCATGCAAAATATTCTGACCAGTGCACATGATTGACTATCGAGCACACAAACCTACTAGACCATTTGATCCTCCCTTTTTGTTTCTTTTTTTTGTTTGATTTATAGTAAGGCACACAAACCTTACTGGGCAAGATAATCTTATCTTTTACTTTTACATTGTTACATGCCACTCCCTAGTGGGTATTAGTGACACTTCTCCATCCTAGGGAAACACATTTGAATTGCCACTCATTAACAGGTATTAGTGATACTTCTCCATCCTAGGAAAATGCACACACACATTTTCTCTATGGATAACGAACCCTAGTCCATCTAAAGAGAGAAAATACATATTTTCACTCTGTGGTGATACCAAGGAATTGATCCATAGGTGGACACACATACACATGCATGCAAAAGTCACTGACGGGCACACAAGATTGACTGTTGGGCACACAAACCCAATAGACCATTTGATCCTACCTTTTTATTTCCTTTTTTTTATATTCATAGTAAGGCACACAAACCTTACTAGGCAAGATAATCACGCTCTCTCTCTCTCTCTCTCTCTCTCTCTCATGCTTCCGTGTAGTAGGATAGAATCACGAAGGATGTAATCCTTTGTGGTGCTCTTGCCTTTCCTATGTGATCCCTTATGCTTTGTAGTAGCCTTCCAAATATGATATTGGTGGGTGAGCTAAGGTCTCCTTCACTAGTTGATTTGGGTTTTTGTACTAACCTATTTTGAGTCTTTTGATTTTGTTTTAGGTTTGACTCTCTTTTTCCTTTGTTTTCCTTTGCTTTGTTTTTGTGCTCTTATGCATGGGTATGGAGTTAGGATCCTAGGTTTGGGATCTTATGTCCTTAAAATTGGTGATGTTCTATCTCATTGTGACATTTTCTCTCTTCTCCTTCCTTTACCAAGAGTATGACTTGCCTCATACTCCCTCTAAAGTAGGGGATAAATGTATCGTCTTAAAGTGGATGCACTTTCATTTTGAGACCTTTTAGCCCTCCTTAGTGTAGTTTTGGTCTCTCTTTCTTCTTCTTATCACTTCCCTCATTTCTAGGTCATCTCTCATGTTTTGGCATGGTGCTTTAGGTTCTATTTTAACACCTTTCTGGCCATATCTTCTAGAAGCTTCATTTTCTCCCAGTTCTTTTTGCACCTTCTCTTAGGCCTCTGGGACCCCTTTCTAGGATCCCCCTCAGGAATAGGTTGACTTGGTCAACCTATTCTAGAATAGATAAACTAGGTTGACCTATTCCTATAAGAGGTTAGCCAGGTTGACCTCTTCCCTAAGGGATTTTGATTGCGGGGTCCTATGTGCCTTGGGTTTGTCAATTGATTTATTTTGCTCTCGGGTTAGCCTGCTTTGTTTTCGATCCCAAAAATTGGTATATAAGGAGGCTCGGGAATTTAATTTTCATATCCATCAAGATACATTATCATTATACAAGCAAGAAAGAGAAAGCATACATGTGTTCATAAGATTTCAAGCAAGTATCTTCAAGCATTCATCAAATTCAAGCATTTCCTTCTTACATCAAGCTTCTTCCTTCAATGTGGTAGTGGAGTTTGGCTTATAAGGAGGAGATCCATCATTCCAAATCATTCAAGTTCTTCTATCCTTCATCATGGCATGCCACATACATTCCTATGCATGAGGTTTTGACTTCTTTGATTTCCTTTTGGTTTCTTTGAGTAAAGGCTATTACATTTGCATATTTGATCACGTCTCAAATTCAATGGCATCTACAAAGGTAATTATATCTTTCATTTGATATATTCAATCCTACTACATGTTAGCATTTCCTTTATCATTACATTTATAATTCAATTTCAAGGTTGATACCTCAATATAGGGCTTGACCAAGGCAAGCCCTTATACTCCCAAACCCAAAAACAAGCTTTTCTATGTACAGGAGTAGGATATCAGAATTACAACCACAGATCTTGAAACTACTTGTTGAGACCTGTTCCTGGAGGTCTGGAAAAAATAATATTTTATGGGGTTTCTATCGTGATCATGAATCCACAGTCGGAAGTTCTATCACAGGTTTATATTTGTAGTTTTTTAATCAAAAAGGCACATTCCTATACAAATTTCAAGGTGCTTACTTTATCATTCACTTCATTTCTTAATCTAGACCTATTTTCACATCTTAATTGGGTTGATTGCTTTCATTTAGTGATGCAGGAGCATCAGGACATGCTAAGTGGCTAAAAGAAGACAAAAGATTAAAAAAAGACAATATAGAGTTCAAGGAAGTGAATAGGAATTTTTTTAAGCCAATAATGGCCTTTGAAGGCTATAGGAGCAATAAAAACAATAAAATTGTAATAGATGCTAAAGGGCTTGTTAAGGACCTTACGATCCTTAATGGAGAAAATAGAGAAAAATGATGTAATTAGATCCTTATGAGTCTAAAATTAATTTAGGAATGTTTTAAATAGCCTAGAGGATCTTCTTGACAAGTTTGAGGGAGTATTTTGGTGTTTTATTCAATAAATTGTAAGTTGGTCGATTCAAATATTTGAATCCCAATGGTCCCATGCATTTAGGAGAGAATTTAGTTTTTGTGTGTTTAGTTATTAAAGAAGAAGTTCAACCGATTGGAGAAGGTTGAGGGAGTTATAAGGGATTTATTTAAGTAATGTTTTGATCATTGTGCAACAAGATTGTATGTTAGGAATTTACTGGTGTACGGACTGTGTCCAAGAATCAATAAAAACTCATATTTGTTGTTAGTTTGATGTTGATCTAGCATTGTTTTGTGTTTTCCATTTGATCAATAGATGATCTAATAATTAAGGAAATTGTTTACATAATTTTAAATCCATTTAATATTCTTTGAAGTTCATTTAATAGATTGATTTATCATAACAGGGCTGACTGAGCCAAGAAATCAGTATTTTCTTGCAAGTTTGAACTAATCTAATCAATGGATCATCATTCCATGAATGACTGAAATTTGATTCTCATGGAGTGATTTATCCCTAATATGTATAATATATATCTAACCATTTAATGTGCAGATGAAGAGTTATTGGATGGTGATCACCGAGAAGGAGTGTTTGAATTGTTAAAGGAGTTGTGGGTATGGAGCAGCAATGAAAGAATTGTCTGAAGGGGGAGTAATTTTTATTATTTGTGGTGTCTAGATATACCCTATGTATGGTGGATCCACCCTTGGTTGGTCCTAGAAGTGAGTGAAAGATATTCTATTGGAAGGCCCTACTTTAGAGGGTTTCTTGAGAGCAATTTGGGGCTTTAACACTTGGAAGCATCCAAGGCCCAAATTGGTTGTACTGTTGGAGGTTTTGGATCATATGAAAATATTTTTTAAATTCTTGGAGTTATATAGTAAGAACAATTTTTAGCTCCTTTGTTAAATTGCCTATTTTGGTGTTTGTTGGCAGGGTATAGTCAAATAACCTTAAATATTGCCTAAAACAAGGTACATTGAGTTTCATATATGTTATTTTTAATCCAAAAGGGTATTTTAAAATCCAATTTATTTTTCTATTTTTTTGAGGGAATCTAGAGTAAATTATGTTTTTTAGTTGTTGTTGACCTACAAGGAGGGGCCATTAGGCCTGTTTGACAAATAGAGAGTTTGGGGTGTTAGGTTTGTTTCTAAACCTTGAAACTTATAAAATATTGTTGAAACAAACTAATATAGGTCATTTACATCCATATAAGCCATTTGGTAAAGGTGTGTCCATTTGTGTTCACTTTGGTGCATTTAAGCCTTAGGGGTTATTGGCTAGTGCCTAAACCACTCAAAGGTTTATCCTTCAATCCATCATTCAATCCTTTCACTAGTACTACCTCTACATGAGGTGGTATTAGAGCATCAAGAAAAAGTTTGGGTAGAAGTTTGAGGAATCGTGGCACCTAAGAACAAGATGGCTAGACAAATAGAAGAGTTGAAGGCAACACTTGAGAAGAAGGAAAGAGAGAATGGAGAACTAGAGGTGGAAAATGAAAGAGAAGAGAGGTAGATGAGGAGAGAAAGACTTCAATTCCTTGAGAGGATAGAAACCTTGGAAAAAGAAATAAGAGAACCTAGGAGGGAAGAAGAAGTTCACGAGGAGAACCATGAAGAACAAGGAGAGTTCCATGGAGGAAAAGAGAGTAGGGGTAATGGAGAAGAAAATGATCTTGAGGAGAGAAGGTTTATCAGATTGATAAAGGTAGTACAAGGTACTGGAAGCAAGATCAATATAGATTTACCAATCTACCAAATAAAGATGGATACTGAAGAAGTGTTTGGTTGGGTAGAGGCACTTGAAAACTACTTTGATTTAGAGGATGTAGAAGAAGAGAAGAAGGTAAAGTTGGAAAAAGTAAGGCTAGGAGGTACAACACTTACATGGTGGAAAATCATTCGGAATGAGAGGATAGCAAGAGGGTTGAACAAGATAACAAATTGGGAGAGAATGAAGACCATGGTTAAGGGACAATTCTTGCCCTTGGATTTAGATATACAAACAAAGATGATAAGGAACAATTTGAAGCAAAGGGACATGGACATCATGTCTTATATTGATCAATTTCACACCCTAAGCATTAGGTTAGGCATATAAGATGAAGATGAGAAGGTTTCTAGGTACATGAATGGCTTTAAGTACAACATACAAGATGAGATTGGTTTAAACATACCGAGGACCCCATGAGAATGTTTTCAACTTGTAGTCCAGGCTAAGGAGAAGTTGAAGAGGAAGAATGAGAGATAGCAATAGAGGAGGAGGAGCCATAAGAGGAAGAGGTGGCAGATCAAATTCAGAGTTTCAAAGCAGTAATGACAAGGATGAAGGTGTGTGTGTGAATTTTGTACCTAGCTGTAGACACAACACTTCAGTAAAATATTAGAGGTTAGCAAAAATCAAAATCATGCAATGAAATGGAAACTAAGCTAACCAGGCAATTTACTGCCTTCTAGTAGATGTGAGTATGATATTCTCAGATCGGACAGAGACCAATGACAATGCAACACCTAAACGAAGGATTTGAATGCAAAAGATGGATACGAGATGAATGCAGATTTATTCTATATTTTTGTATTTTTTATGCAATATTATGAAATCTATATGAATCTAAGCTATATGAATGAAATGGAGTGCAGATTTAATCTAAGAATGCTATGATATGAAATCTATGATATGACACTATGCAAAAACTACGAAAGATTATGATCAACTATGAAAGATCTCACAAATCACCTATTGCAAGTGCTTAATCCTTCAATCACCAATTCACCAGAGTAATTGTGTAAATTCGAGTGTTGATAAAAATGAAGAGATGAGTCTTGATTTAATAGAAATCCAGGGCTTTGAGGATGCAAGAGAAAAGCCATAATCACTCTTGATAAACTCAAGTTGATTTTTGAGTCAACAAGAAATCAAAGATGATTAACTCACATAATTATGCAAAATCATGCAAGAACATCTTTTTAACCCAAATCAGAAGTTTAGATCAGCTTTGATCTCAAAATAGATGTTGAGTTTCCAAAAGTTAACAACTTGCATTGATTTCCTAATTTTGAGTTTAACCGCTCTTTGAATATGCACAATTAATTATGAATTAATTAAATAAATAAAGTGATTTATTCTCAACTTAACTGATTTTTGAATTAAAATAATTGATTTATGGGTTAATCAATTATTAAATTAAACTTTTATTCAAAAACTATATTATTAAATATTGATAATTGACTTTAATTAATTAAATAGGAATTTAATCAATTAGTCATAAGATTTTTGATTTATTGTCAAAATTAAATAATATAATTTTGAATAAATATAGTTAAATGTAATTAAATAATTAAGTGGCAGTATTAAATTAATTAATTAATTATTCAGAATATTCAATTAATCAAACTTTAGGATAAATAAGATTTATTGCCAAATAATTATTAAATTAAGAATAATTATGATAAATTAGGAATATTCCCCGATGCAGAATTTAGGATAATCAATTAAATTAGATAATGTGCAGATGTGCCTTAGGTTAGAACTTTTGTATCGATTTCATTTGATTTGAAGATGTAGGAGGTTAATGAACCTATAGCCCATTTTTGGGGTATTACATTTTGCCCCTCTTTGAATTATTGTGTGAAGCGCAGTGGTTCAAAGAGAGTCTGTGTATGATAAAGATGTTTGAGATTGAAATTGATTTGAAAGATGAACTGATTCTGAGATAGAAACCGATTCAAAGATTTGAAGATGTTAGGTCCTGAATGACCAAAGATAATGTTAACTATAACACCAATGAACCAGTGATTACGAAAAAGTGCCAAAACACCTGATTCTGAACCTTATGATTGTGAAGAAGCGAGTGACTGATTCCAGACCTGATTTTCCAAAAGAATCATAGTGGTATCACATCTTGAACCCATCAGTTACGAAGAGCCAAGGAAATAACACTAATGAATCGATGGTTATGAAAAGCTGATACAGTTTACAAGATAGATTAGGATACTAGATTGATATGGATCTCGATGAATCTGATATGCCCCAAGTGATGATAGATTTGCCCCAAGAGACAAGGACTTTTGATGAGTCAACAACTAGATGTGGTTGTTGTCTTGATCACTGGAAGAAAGATTTGATTATAGATTTAGATTTATAGACTTGAATGATATGCAATACCATGCCCCCTTCAGGATTAACATTGAAATCTGACAAGAAAAGTCAGCGTTAAATGGTTTAGAAGCATGTTAATTGATTGAGAATTGGTTATACACGTCCGAGAATGCGTTCTGCATCGTTTGGAGGTCCAGAAGACCAAGTTTGACTAGGTTAAACCATGAGTTGACCAAGTTGAAATTTTGATAGTTTGATGTAAGATAATCAATTAAGTTGAATTCTGGATTTCTTTGATGTTTAGAAGATTGATTATGCTAATAGTTAATAATATGAATGATCTCAAATTTTGATTTTGATCCCAAAAAAGGATTCTACTTGCTGTTTCATTGGAGGAACCTTCATACAATGCTCAATCCTTGTTTCATGTTTAGCATTTTTGGTTTTGAAGAATCGTTTAAGTGTTCAAGCAATTTGTGAGATCATGCAAAGTGCAAAATGAAATGCAAACCTAGGACCTAGGACCTAGTCACTGATCATGTGTTGATTTGTTGTCATCATTGAACTTTTAGGTAATCAGATAAATCAATACAATGCCCACTAGTTATGAAACTATAGACATATGAATATCAATTTGTATGCACAGGAATCAATACAACACCCACTAGTTAGGCAACCATGGACATATGAATATTGATTTTATTTTCAAAATGTCGGATTAGATATAAGCACCAAAGCACAAATGCCAGGATGACCTGAATATCATGTCCATTTTGATATAGCAATTTGTATAAGCATCAAAACATAAACATCATGATGACCTGAATATGCCTTGCATTCAAACACATCAAACAGTCAAGAGATCATTCTAAATCCAGTGTGAATTACCCGTAGTGACCCTTTATCATTCACATCCTTAGGCAAGATCATGTTTCACAGTAGGAGAAAGAACTCTCTCAAAAAGACAATAGTTAGATCAAACTTCTTTGAATTTTTTGGGTATCAATGGTCGAGGTACACATGGCCATCCAATTCAAGATAGAGGCTCTTACAAATGGACACCATTTCAATCCAGAATTTCCAAATTTGTTAGATTTTCACATACAAGTAGAAGACAAAGAAAAGATTATGCCCCCATTCATCACTCTCTAAATCCTATAAAGGACATCATCAAAGAGCTCAAAGGACACAATATGCAAAAATCTCAATGCGAATCAATAAGTATACAAGGAGATGAAAGCATGTAAAAAGCATATATTGTTTTCAATTTGTGTTTGATTACGTTGTTGTAGATGCAAAATCCTTTCTGGAGTGGAGACTGACTGACTCGAATGAAGCTTCAAAGGACTCTGACTGAATATGATATGTTTAAAGTATACTGGAGACCAAAGGATATGACATTGATTTCCCCCAAGTGTTAAGCATTGATAGGATACTGACGCTTGAGCTGATTGGTGTACAAACTGACTTATTGAAAATAGGAATGTGGGAACAAACCAAGAGATATGTACAAACTAAAGCAAGATTGAAAGCTGGGAAAGACCAAGATTGCGCTGATAAATGGAGTGTTTTGAACAAGTGGCACCCGTTTGCCAAGTTTTCACCATCTTGGCAAAGATTCTATTTTTGCTACCAAGGCGCCTATTTCCAGGTTTTCACCAAGGCACTTTTTCTTTTTCTCATTTTTTTGTATTTTTCATTTTTCCAATTTTTTTGATTTTTTTTAATTTTTTTGTGAATCATCAAGGCGCTTAATGCTAGGTTTTCACAAAGATGTTCACTTTTTCAAGACTTTTTTAGATTTTTAGGATTTTTCAGGACATTTTACCGTACACTGAATGCCTTAGGCATAGAATTTCTTCATATGGAGAACGTTGATTAGTTCTCAGAGCTATTCTCCTTCAGTTGTTGAGAGTTGATAGGCTCTAGAGCCAAAAGTAGCAGTGATAACAAAGGGACCCAGCCAGTTGGGTTCAAACTGCCCCTTGCGTTCTCGATGTCATTGATTTTTAGGATTTTCTCTCAAGACTAGATCGCCAACCTGAAATTCTATGTGTCTTACTTTCTTGTTGTAGCCTCTACACATTCTTTTCTGATACACTCTGAGATGATCATATGCTGCTTGTCTACGCTTATCTAGTAGTTCAAGTTCTTGCAACCTAGACACTCTGTAGTCATCATCAGTTACTAGACCATGCATTATGATTCTTAGTGATGAGATTTTAACCTCAATAGGCAGTACCGCTTCAAACCCATAAACTAAAGTGAAAGGTGTAGCCCCAGTGGGTGTTCTGATACTTGTTCTGTAGGCCCAAAGAGTTGTATTGATCATGAGATGCTAGTCTCTTCCTATCTTATTAACTGTATGATGCAAGATTTTTAATAGATTCTTGTTTGAAGCCTATGCTTGTCCATTCCCTTAAGGATAGTAAATGGATGACCAATGTTGTGTAATCTTGAATTTGGCACATAAATCATCTAAGTCTCTATTCTTGAATCGTCCACCATTATCTGTGACTATAGAAAGTGGAATACCATACCGACATATGATGTAGTTCAAGATGAACATTAAAATTTGTTTGCCAGTTGCTTGAGTCAAAGGAACTGCTTCTACCCATTTTGTAAAATAATCTATAGCTATGATTATATGGGTATGTCCATTAGAAGAATGGGGATGTATGGATCCTATAAGATCAAATTCCCATTGGTGAAAAGGCCATTGTGTAGTAAAGGGAATTAGATCTGTCCCTAGTGCATGAATTAAGTTGCCATGTACTTGACACTTTTGATAGTTCTTAGCAAACTTGATAGCCTCTTTTTCCATTTCAGGCCAATAGTACCCAGCCCTAATAAATTTTTGAGCTAGTGTTAAACTATTCAAATGCAAGCCACAAATACCTTCATGGACTTCCTCTAATGCACGTTGAGACTCTTCCCATTCTAAACATCTAAGTAGTGTACCATCTAGACCTCGTTTGTACAGATCATGACCAATGATGACATACCAGGATGCATTTCAAATTAGGTATCATTTCTCATGGCGGTTGAAGGTATCGGGAATGATTTGATCTTGGAGATAGGAGAAAAGGTTTTTGTATCGAGATGAATCATGACCAATAGCAATGTAGATCATGCAGGTTTTGGGGGAATCATATGCAGAATAAGATAGTGCTTCCACCAAGAACTCATAATGTAGCTCATGTTCGAGCTATTGTAATAAAGTAGAGAGCATTGCCATTGCATCGGCAGCCTTGTTCTCTATTCTAGGTATTTGCTCAAATGTGATAGATATGAAATATTTCTTCAGATCATCTACCATTCTCTTGTATGGGATCAACTTTCCATCTTTCATTTGATACAAATCATTGACTTGATGTATTACAAGTTGTGAGTCTCCATGAATGTGTAATTCTGTTACTCTCCATTCAATTGCTATCTTCATGCCATTAAGAAGGGCTTCATATTTAGCAATATTATTTGTGCAAGGAAACTTGATTCTAAATGCTTTAGGTATTGAGTATCCTTGAGGAGTGATGAACAATATGCTTGCTCCTGATCCATTCTGTGTATATGAGTCATCAAAGAATAACTTCCATGCTCTACAAGAAAGATTCATGATAGAGGAATCTGGAAATTCCATTTGCATTGGTGTGTCATCAAACATAGGTGCATCCACCAATTGATTAGCAATAACTTGACCTTTAATAGCTTTTCTCTCAACATATTCAATGTAAAATTCACTTAAGAGCATGACCCAATTCGCTAATCTACCCATGAGGGCAGCTTTTCTTAGTAGGTACTTTAGTGGATCAATCTTAGCTACCAAATGTGTTGTATGTACCAACATATAATGTCTCAATTTCTATGATGCAAAAATCATAGCTAGACAAGCTTTCTCAATCATTGAATAGTTATTCTCATATGCAACCAATGTTCTACCGGTATAATATATAGCCCTTTCTTTTTTATTCTCATCATGTTGTGCTAGCAATGCCCCCAGTGATGTATCTGTGGCAGAGACATATAGGATCAGTGGCTTCCCCTGAATAGGAGGCATTGAGATAGGAGGATTCGATAGATATTTCTTGATATGGTTAAAGTTCTTCTCACATTCTTCACTCCACGCAAAAGTAACTCCTTTATGTAAAGTTTTTGTAAAAGGCTGTAAGATATCTACAAGCTGTGATATGGAATGCCTGATAGATTGTACTCTCCCTTGTAATGTTCTCATTTGACTAATATGCTTGAGGGGTTTCATCTCCATTATAGCCTTTACTTTAGTTGGATCAACTTCAATGCCCTTCTTTGAAACTATGTATCCTAAGAGCTTTCCAAAAGTGACACCAAAAGCACACTTCTTAGGATTTAGTCTGAAACTAAATTTTTCCATTATGTCTAGTATCTTGCTCAAGTCATTTAGATGTTTAGCTCTAATCATAGATTTTGCTAAAGTATCATCAACATAATCCTCCATAGTTCAATGCATCATGTCATGAAAAATAGATGTCATAGCTCTCTGATATGTAGCACCAACATTTTTAAGCCCAAATGGCATGACATTCCAGCAAAAGGTACCCCGTGCACATGTGAAACTAGTTTTCTCTTGATCCTCTGGAGCAATTTTTATTTGATTATATCTGGAGAAATCGTCCATTAAAGAATACATCTTGAAACCCGTAGTCATGTCCACTATCATATCAATGGTAGGTAGTGGAAAATCATCCTTAGGGCATGCTTTGTTCACATCTCTAAAGTCTGTACACACTCTGATTGATTTATCTAGTTTAGAAATAGGTACAATATTTGAGATCCATTTAACATAGTCAATAACACGGATGAATCCAGCTTTTAGTAGTTTCTCTAATTCAGCTTTAACCAAGAGTGCAACATGTGGATGCATCTTTCTTAATTTTTGTTTAACAGATTTTACTCTAGGAGCAATAGATAAATGGTGCATTAAAAGATCAAGATCCAACCCTAGCATATCTGAATATTTCCATGCAAAGTTGATCTTCTTTTCTGTTAGGAATGTAGTAATTTTTTGCTTTTCTTCTTCTGATAAGGATTGTGCTACATTGATCAACTGTGGTTCCTCTATTGTTCCCAAGTTGATAGATTGAGTGGGCTCAATTAGAACTGGAGATCTATCCTATAAATGACTCAGAAGGACATCAAATATCTCATCCTTAGGCACCTCAGAGAGGTTTTCACCTTTGGATACATCTTTTATTTTTACTTTTGTAGGTTTCGAGACTGCCACAAAGTGGTTTTCACCCTCAGAACTCCTTTTATTTTTATTTTTATTCTTATTCCTTTGACTAAGATACTTGATGTCCGACTCTTTCATGCTGACACTTAGTTTACTGGTGAAATTCTTCATAGGCTCAACTACATTTAGGTAGCAAGCAAGGGCATAGTCATTTGGGAAAGTAAAGATACCTTGGCTCGGATTCATGGAAGTTTGGTCAAGAAGGTCAAGATGTTGGATAGTCAAAGTGGGAAAAGATTAGGAGATAGTGTTTACGGATATGGATCTATCATCATTGGTCCTAACCTGATGCTCGAGTTCGAAGGTGATATTACAATTCAAAACATTCAATTTGTGAATAGGCTCAATGTCATTATGGGGGTCCAATTCAGCCATAGGTGGATCAGACTCGTTAAGTTCATTATTTCACTCTAGACTTACATTGGGTTTAGGTGCATATTGGTGAATAAAATCAATATGTTTCTCTATGATAAGTTCATCTTCCTCTGGAATGACTCCCCATTCATAGTCATTTGATTCCTCATCTATGCCTCTAGGAAAATTGAGAACATGAGTAAAGTCAGGGTGAATACCCCAAGAAGGGTTACCCTTAGATTTTGATTTGAATTCATACTCATGAGAATCTATCTCAAAATAACTACCACCTTCCTCTTTATCTATTTTATTATCTTCGAGATTAGCTAGTTCTTATGGTGCAACTATCTCTTGTTGTGCAACTATCTCTTGTTCTATAGTAGGTTCTTGTGTGTTTACTACATTGATTCTTTTTACTGGATCATCTTCAGCTTCAAGGAGGCCTTTTATCTCTTTAGGAAAACACTCATAAGGAATGAGCTCCTTAGTGGTGTCTAACTCATCACTATCAGACTATTGTATTGTTTCCTCCTTTGGTTCAATCTGTTCTAAGACATGCGTGGAGTTCTTGCTAAGATAGAAAGGCTTCTTCTTATATCCTAGACCTGTTGTATCCTTGTTGGTTTGATCATGGTGGTTAAGAGGTGATAAAATACCCTTACCTTGTAGTCCTAGAGGTCCTTTTCCAGTATATCCCATTTTTGTGATCAATTTGTCCCCTGGTCCATATGACTTCTGAGGAATTCTGCTTGAAGTGGAGTCACATTTTTGGACAAACTGAGAGTTAGATTCCTCTTTATACAACCATGCAAGCACAACTTCATCTTCCTCAAACTCTTGTTTAGATACTTATTTTGGAACAAAGCTTCCATTGAATAGGACTTGGGATTTTTTAGCATTAGGTTTCACTTTGTTTGACGGTTTCCCATAAGACTTAGGGGACAGCGGGA
Source organism: Chamaecyparis obtusa (assembly GCA_027943335.1). NCBI lineage: Eukaryota > Viridiplantae > Streptophyta > Pinopsida > Cupressales > Cupressaceae > Chamaecyparis > Chamaecyparis obtusa. The sequence goes on along the minus strand of BSBK01001824.1, from coordinate 20,272 downwards.
GAGATGTGAGAGATAAAATAGGTTCCATTGTGTATTCTCCCATACCATTATCTTTGATTTTGACCTCTTTTGCAATGTCTTCCATCTTGGATGTGGATGCTACATCTGTTTGCTTAGTGGAAGATTCTCTGTTATTAGGAACAAGTTTATCTGCACTTTCTTTCAATGCATTGCAAGTTGTAGATATGTCTGCTAGAATGGTTACCTCTACTCCTTCATAAGGAAATTTCAAACATTGATGGTATGTAGAAGGAATAGCTTTCATTTCATGTATCCAGGGTCTCCCTAGAAGGATGTTGTAAGCCAAAGGTAGATCAAGAACTTGACATGTAGTATCTCTGATTACTGGACCTATTCTGATAGGTAAGACAATGGTGCCTTTGGAAGATCTTTCTTGCTCATCATATGCTTTGATAGTTATCTTCTTTCTAGGATCAATAGCCATTTCTGAAAATCCCAGTTGTGTGATCAAGCTGAAAGAACAAATGTTTAAGCTAGCGCCCCCATCTATCAACACATGTTTGACGCAATGGTTTGGATCAAGACTTCAATATGCGAGGGTTGATTATGTGGATGACTCAAGGAGTTATCATCTTCCTCTGAAAAGGAGATATACTATAGAGACGTAAGATGACCAACCATAGTCTGGAATCTGTCTAAATCAAGGTTGTCAGGAACATTGGATCTAAGCAGAGCTTTGTCTAGAATGGCTCTATGAGCTGGAGATATTCGAAGCAACTCAAACATGAAGATTTTTGCATTTGTATGCTGGAGTTGTTGCATAATACTATATGATGTAGGCCTCGTATCTTTAGGATTTGAAGATTTAGATGTAGCCTTCTATTTAGAAGTAGATGAAACATTGAAAGGCACCTTAGGGACATTGGATGAATCTGGTATTTGTCCTTGTAGATGCGCCTGAGCTTGTGATCGAGTAACTTCGTTAGCTGTTTGATTTTCTCTATCTTTTATTACAATTATGATGACATTACAATACTCAAATAGGCATGGTTCAACCATGTTGATAACAGCATTATTTATAGAGTAGGCATAATTGACTTTAGCACCCATATTAGGTTGAGAAGAAGAATCTTATTTACCATGTTTTAGAAATGGCTTCGTGAATGTTGTATGATCATTATTGCTTTTATGATTATCAATCATGATTTCTCCATTATCAATTTTGTCTTGTATGAGGTGTTTCAAGCGTACACAGTTATTGGTTTTATGACCCTTATTACGATGGAAGTCACAGAAATCGGTCTCTTTCCACCATTTTGGTTTAGGTTCAGGATCAAATGGTCGGATCTCAGGCAAGTAAATGATGTTGTTAGCCAATAAAGTTTTCATGGCATATTCCAAGGACTCTCCAAGAGGAGTGAATTTGCAATTAGGATCTGTAGCCCAAGGTTTGTAAATAGATGGTTTCTTGTTAGATTCTATTGCTTTAGCTTAAGAAGCTTTGATGGCTTGGGTGCCAATAGTGAGATTGAAAGTAGGTGCCTTAGAAGGGGGATGGATATTATCAACAACACCATCTATGACAACACCTTTATTCTTGTTCTAGTTTTTGCCTTTATCTTTAGAACTAGATCCAAATTCATACTTGTCCTTTTGAAGTGATATGTCTCCTTTTTGCACAAGTACTTTCTCAATTTTGATTGCATTTTCTACCATCTTATCAAAGGATGTATGATTTTTCATTTGCAAGTGGTAGTTGAGTTCTGGAACAAGATTGTTGATGAAGATTTCTAGCTTCTCAGTTTCTGGAATGGGTCTAGCATATAGAGAAAACTTCTTCCTCCATCTTTTGAGAAAAGTCAGGAATGGTTCTTCTGAGTATTGTTTCAGATTGCAAATGTCGATCATGGTGACTGGATGTTGGATGTTATAGGAGTATTGTTGATAGAACAGTTTGATTAACTCCTCAAAATTTTTGATAGTTGGAGGCATTTTTGAGAACCAATGAATGGCTAACCCTCCCAAAGATTGAGGGAAAAGACGCATTAAGTAAGTTGGTTCGTGCATGAACTCCATAGATTGAGTACAAAATTCTCTAACATGATCTTGAGGATTAGAGTTTCCATCATACTTATCATACCTAGGTATCTCCACTCTTTTAGGGAATGGTGGCATGTACAAGTCTTTATCAAATGGAAAAGGGCATAGAGCCTCCATGGAAAACTCTTTAGGTTCCTTTTCTTTTTCAAGTTTGTTAAGTTTGACTTGCATGGCATGCATCTGTTTCATCATAGCTATGATTGGAGTTTCTTCCTCATGTGTAATGATATCTTCAACATTAAATTTGGGAGGAAGTTTAGCCCCTTGACGAGCTAGTTCTAGAAAGTATGTTTCTATGTCTTCCTTCAAGAAATGCCTCATCATTTTCTTGAAGTCATCATCATTTTGATATCGAGAAATTTCAGAAGGTGCGGGTTCTTGATCCACACCATGTTGAGAGTGATGTCCTTGGGACCCATGATGTGTCCCTCCATGAGACATGTTAGGATTTTTAGGACTCCCTAGAATAGATTTAAGTAGAGATTTTTTATTGACCCCTTGGATTGATGGAGGAGGGGGTATGTAACCAGTTTTTAATCGAAGATTACCAAGACCGTCGTCTTTGTAAAGACCTAAATTGTAGAGCTCGTCAAAGGTTGGACCCACGTCAGTAGATAGAGGTAAGGTATGAGATGCTTCTCTAGATTTCTTATGTGATGAAGCTTGAGTTTCCACCGTTAACCTTGGGTGAAGCAAGAGAGCAAGATGAAGACAACTAAAGAATGACTTGATTCAAGAAGATTGAATGACACAACCTTGTCAAGATTGAATCAATTAAAGATTAGATCAGATGTAAATGAAGGATACTATGCCATAGTAGTATGGGTAGGCACCCAATAGATGGCGGACATGAGCTCTCAACACTTAGCCATTTTGTAAGAAGACCGAATTTTGAAGATAATTTCGACAAGGTTTTGACACAAGATGAAAAAGACTCAAATCAATAAATCAGAAGGCTAAATCAGACTCAAGAGACCACCTTAGGCAAATGGATGGATTTTTTATAGGTTCTGCTCTATTTCTGACACAATGATTTGTTTGACAGAATCTGGAAGTAGGTTGTAAAAATTGGATTTCTGACAAATTTTGGAGTTTTTTGACAACTTTGACTTTAGCTTTGATACAAGTTTTGGAATTTCAGGATGACTTTTGACACCAGAAAGGATTTTTGCTTCAGATTTGCAATTTTTCAATTTTCAGAACCAGTTTGTTTGCAAGTTTTTCTCTGCTCAGGTTTGCAGATTCGTGTAATAGTTTGGGATCATTGGTTTTCAATAATCGAGTAGATAATAAACACGTAGAACATCAAGCAAAGCGAAGCAATCAATCATCTAAAAATAATGAACAAGGGCAAAAGCAACCTTGCGCATGAACAAGCAATAGTGACTTAATGTGTTAATCCCTAGGAATGCTACTTGTGTATGTTCCAAAAAGTTTTTCAATAACGCACATAGTCTTAGAAAATTAAAAATTTGGCCTCGCTAGGGTTTTTAGTAATGGTCTGACTCTGCAACTTTTGTGATCTCAAGAGGGTGAACTCTAATCTAGGTGCACTAGGGTTTTGACACAGTCCAAGAATTTAATCAATTAGGAGCTGCTAGGGAGATCTGACAACCCAACAAGAGACCACACTTGTGAAGATTTCTTCCACAAGACATTTATATAGTGGCTACTGCTACCAAGGTGAAAATGGCTATTACCGCTTGAGGTTATGTCCATGTGGTTGACCCAATTAAGGGATTGTCCACTATGGTTAACCCTCTCTAAAGGTGACTCACAAAATATACCACAGGGGGACTAGATCAGATTCAAGGATCTGAGTTTCTGATACTACCCAAAAAGGGAGTAGAGCATAGTCCTCTAGCCTTTTCACTTTTAACCAAAACAAAGCAGACAGATTAATCTAACATGCTAAGACCAAGATTATCTCACAAAGATCTATGATGTCAACCACTTATGATCTATCAACCTCTTCAAAGAGAGAATGTATCAATCAAAATTTGAAGACGCATAAATCTAGTAGAACATGAGACTCTCTTAGTAACCTCCCTACCTACAAGGGGATCCTTTGTCAAGAAGAGCTTCGCATGCATGAACAAGCGGAAGAAGCCCACTCTCTTGAGATCATCCACAAATAGTGTTCATAGGGCCTATTTACTATGTGTAACAGATATGCAGAAAGCAAATCTATGTTCATTTTATAGCCCAAAATGAAGTCTGTGATATGAAAGCAAGAAAAGTCACACAAGCTTGACATGCGAGAGTTTGTTGTAATCCAAATTGAAATGTTATCAGCTTGAGAAGAATACCTGAATTCCTCTCAACGCGCTTATTAGATTTTTACCTATTTTGGCAATTTTTCTCACGCTTATCCCAATCAGAATCAACAAATATCAGTCAAAAATAGAAAATCTCAATTGTTAGGGTTAGCTGTTAGTCTGAATCTAAAAATCAAATTTGGAAAACTACCTAAAATTTTGAAGTGATAATTGAATTATGGTGTCAAAACTCATACGACAGTGGGTTACCTCCCAAACGATAGTTTGGAAACTCGTACGATAGTGGGTATCTTCTCATACGACAATAGAGCTCCCAAATGACAATATGTACCTTCTAATATGAGCCTCGATAGAATCAACTATTGTATGACAATGGGTACTTCCTGGTATGACTTTTGCTAGAAAGTCATATGAAAAATGTACTGACAAAAAATAAAAGATCGCAGTTTTAACCAGAAAATGACAAGAATTTGATAGAAATTGAATGGAAACCCGTTTCAGGGCCCCATGGTGGGCACCAGAAATGTGTGTGTGAATTTTGTACCTAGTTGTAGACACAACACTTCAGTAAAACATTAGAGGTTAGCAAAAATCAAAATCATGCAATGAAATGGAAACTAAGCTAACCAGGCGATTTACTGCCTTTTAGTAGATGCGAGTATGATATTCTTAGATCGGACTGAGACCAATGACAATGCAACACCTAAACGAAGGATTTGATTGCAAAAGATGGATACGAGATGAATGTAGATTTATTCTATATTTTTGTATTTTTTATGCAATATTATGAAATCTATATGAATCTAAGCTATATGAATGAAATGGAGTGCAGATTTAATCTAAGAATGCTATGATATGAAATCTATGATATGAAACTATGCAAAAACTATGAAAGATTATGATCAACTATGAAAGATCTCACAAATCGTCTGTCGCAAGTTCTTAATCCTTCAATCACCAATTCACCAGAGTAATTGTGCAAATTCGAGTGTTGATAAAAATGAAGAGTTGAGCCTTGATTTTATAGAAATCCAGGGCTTTGAGGATGCAGGAGAAAAGCCATAAATCACTCTTGATAAACTCAGGTTGATTTTTGAGTCAACAAGAAATCAAAGATGATTAACTCACATAATTATGCAAAATCATGCAAGAATAGCTTTTTAACTCAAATCAGAAGTTTAGATCAGCTTTGAACTCAAAATAGATGTTGAGTTTCCATAAGTTAACAACTTGCATTGATTTCCTGATTTTGAGTTTAACTGCTCTTTGAATGTGCACAATTAATTATGAATTAATTAAATAAATAAAGTGATTTATTCTCAACTTAACCGATTTTTGAATTAAAATAATTGATTTATGAGTTAATCAATTATTAAATTAAACTTTTATTCAAAAACTATATTATTAAATATTGACAACTGACTTTAATTAATTAAATAGGAATTTAATCAATTCGTCATAAGATTTTTTATTTATTGTCAAAATTAAATAATATAATTTAGGAATAAATATAATTAAATAATTAAGTGGCAGTATTAAATTAATTAATTAAATATTCAGAATATTCAATCAATCAAACTTTAGGATAAATAAGATTTATCGCCAAATAATTATTAAACTAAGAATAATTATGATAAATTAGGAATATTTTTAGGAATATTCCCCAATGCAGAATTTAGGATAATCAATTAAATTTGATAATGTGCAGATGTGCCTTAGGTTAGGACTTTTGTATCAATTTCATTCGATTTGAAGATGTAGGAGGTTAATGAACCTATAGCCCATTTTTGGGGTATTACAGAAGGCAAGGGACCTATGAAAAATTAGAGAGGAGGATTTAGAGGAGGCAGATTTGGTGGAAGAGGCAATGGTATTTTCATAGGGAAATGTTTTCATTGTAATGTGGTTGGCCATCGGTCATTTAGATGTCCCAAATGGATTGATTCAAATCAAGGCAAGGAAATAAGAGTACAACTTTTGCAAGATGAAGAGGATGCAACACCTAAATCAATATTGGTAGAACCTGAGGAAGGAGAATGTTTAATGGTAAGACAAGGTGAGAAGATTGTTGAACCAAAGGTAAATATTTTCAAGAAAAAATGTTTATGTGAAGGAAAGATATTTAGATTGATTGTGGATTCTAGATCACATTGCAATCTTGTTTCACTTGATATGGTTACTAAGTTAGGAATTGTACCATTTGACCATCCTAATCCCTACAAGGCCACTTGGGTTACCCAACAACAACATGTAGTGATTAGTCAAAAGGCTTATGTGAATTTTTCTATTGGTTCCTATCAAGACAAGGTTCTTTGTGATGTTATTCCTATGACATGTGGGAATTTAATTCTTGGCAGACCGTGGCAACATAGTAGGAAGACTATTCATGATAGTTTTGAGAACACTTATTTGGTGCATAAAGATGGAAACCAATACAAGATGAATCCTTTACCTTTGGATGGTGAGAAAGAAAACATTATCATATGTTTTGGCGATCAGATATTTGACAATAAAGATGATATTAGTTGGAGGATAGACAATTCTAAGAATAGGGACAATCCTAAGGATGAGGGACTTTAGGAGATAAAGAGTTTGCAAATAGGATCAATAAGTTGTCCTATTATGGATCAGAGGAAGGGTGAAAGAAAGGAAAATTTGCAGAGGCAACCAATGAAGACAATAGAATTAGAAACACAGTACAAACACAAGCAAAAATAGTGAAGGATGCAGCAGCAACACTGCCTGAGGCAGGGACACTTGAATAAGAGTTTTGTTTCTAACATTGCTTGGCATGTGAAAACAAGTTGGAGAGATAGGAGGCAATCTACCATTGGATATTTTATGATTCCTAATCAGAAACATGATGTAAGGAAGACTTGGACCAACTCTTGGGACAAGAGTTTCTTTGGAGGAGGGGAGTATGATGCAGGAGCATCATGACATGCTAAGTGGAAAAAAGAAGAAAAAAGATCAAAATAAGATAATGTGGAGTTCAAGGAAGTGAATTGTAATTTTTTTAAGCCAATAATGTCCTTTGAAGGCTATAGGAGCAATAAAAATAATAAAATTGTAATAGATCCTAAAGGGCCTGTTAAGGACCTTAGGATCCTAAATGGAGAAAATAGAGAAAAATGATAAAAATGATGTAATTAGATCCTTATGAGTCTAAAATTAATTTAGGAATGTTTTAAATATCCTAGAGGATCTTCTTGACAAGTTTGAGGGAGTATTTTGGTGTTTTATTCAATAAATTGTAAGTTGGTTGATTCAAATATTTGAATCCCAACGGTCACATGCATTTATGAGGGAATTTAGTTTTTGTGTGTTTAGTGATTAAAAAAGAAGTTCAATTGATTGGAGAAGATTGAGTGAGTTATAAGGGAGTTATTTAAGTAATATTTTTATCATTGTACGATAGGATTGTATGTGAGGAATTTACTGGTGTACTGACTGTGTCCAAGAATCAATAAAAACTCATATTTGTTGTTATTTTGATGTTGATCTAGCATTGTTTTGTGTTTTACATTTGATAAATAGATGAAATAAGAATTAAGGAATTTTTTAAAATCATTTTCAATCCATTTTATATGCTTTGAAGTTCATTTAATAGACTGATTTATCAAAACAGGGCAGACTGATCCAAGTAATCAGTATTTTCTTGCAAGTTTGAACTAATCCAATGAATGGATAATCATTTTTATGAATGAATGCAATCTAATTCTCATGTATTGATGGATCCATAATATGTATAATACATATCTAACCATTTAATGTGTAGATGAAGATTTATTGGATGGTGATCACCGAGGAGTGGTTGAAATGTTAATGGAGTTGTGGGTATGGAGCATTCGTGAAAGAACTGTCTGAAGGAGGAGTAATTTTTATGATTTTTTGTGTCTAGATACACCCTATGTATGGTGGATCCACCCTTTTTTGGTCCTATAAGTGATTGGAAGATATTCTATTGGAAGGCCCTAGTTTAGAGGGTTTCTTGAGAGCAATTTGGGGCTTTAACACTTGGAAGCATCTAAGGCCCAAATTGGTTGCACTTTTGGAGGTTTAGGATCATATGAAATTACTATTGAAATTCTTGGATTTATAGAGTAAGAAAAATTTATAGTTCCTTTGTTAAATTTCCTATTTTGGTACTTGTTGGCAGGGTATAGTCAAAGAACCTTGAATATTGTCTAAAATAAGGTACACTAAGTTTCATATATGTTATTTTTCATCCAAAATGGTATTTAAGTTGAAAATCCATTTATTTTTCTAGTTTTTTGAGGGAATCTGGAGCAAATTATGTTTTTGGATCATTGTTGACCTGCAAGGAGGGGCTATTAGGCCTGTTTAACAAATAGAGAGTTTGGGGTGTTGGGTTTGGTTCTAAACCTTGAAACTTGTAAAATATTGTTGAAAAAAACTAATATAGGTTATTTACATCCATATAATCCATTTGGTAAATGTGTATCCACTTATGTTCACTTTGGTGCATTTAGGCCTTGGGGGTTATTGGCTAGTGCCTAAACCACTCAAAGGTTTATCCTTCAAATCCATCATCCAATCCTTTCACGAGCACTACCTCTACATCATTTAGCATCTGGATCTATCTTACTTTCCTCATTAAATTAATTGGTTCAATTGCACTTTTACATTTACACACCTTTAATCAAATCCTACATTGCATGAAAGAGGACTTTCTTGTGTACTTCCTTAATATAATTTTGGTTTAGCATTGGCATCCCTTTATCTCCTTGGGTTTTGCTAATATAACTTGGGTTATATTGAGAGTTATGTTTGGAAGCCCCTCTTTCTCTTGTGTTTTATATGTTAGTGTGGAAGTGGTTAGTCAATGAATTCATCTCACGTAGTTTATATTGTTAAATTCATTAGCATACTTAAACACCATGATCATGATCAAGTGATTATATATATATATATATATATATATATATATATATATATATATATATATATATATATATATATATATATATATATATATATATATATATATATATATATATATATATATATATATATATATATATATATATATATATATATATATATATATATATATATATATATATATATATATATATATATATATATATATATATATATATATATATATATATATATATAATATTAAAATAATATAAACATTTACAAGTTCAATCTATATAAAGACATATAATGAACAATTTACCAATGGACGATAATCATGCTCCCCTTCAATGTGACCATGTTGCCTACATTTTTCTCATTTGTTGTGATTAAAAGTCTTCTCATCTTTAAACCCTATAATTATTGCAAGGACAATAACATTTCTCATCGCCCTTTCTTTTTAATCTAGCCCACAATCTAGAAAGTGTCTCTTCATTTTGTTCTGTACTAATATTATTTGACATGATTTTTCTTTACCAATCTTGAATATTTAGATGTTCAAAAAATATCAAACTCACACTCCAATAATTTTTAATCATGAATAGGTAACACAATCTAATAATTATGATATTTTGCACCAAAAAAATTCAGCCTATAACCTCCACAAACTATTGTAAATATAGAAAATTTACAAGTATAGCAAAATATTGTTGCAAGTATAGATAATTGTCGAACTCACTTTTATTTATTAAAAAACATTCATCAAAACCCTGATGAATGCTAACCATATACCCATCAGCACATAAAATAAGGAGGCTAACCATATGTCAGCCCATAATTTGACCGAATGGACTTTTAGTGTATATTAATATAGCGACAAAAATTACAAAGTGTCTCAATTTTGATGAAAGTCAGGAATAATTTTTTTCTAAAAAATTGAAAATTACACATTAAATACATAGGTACCCAATGATACATCTAATTATACATCTTTTGTTAGAAATTCTGATCATATTTTGTAGTCAAATGAGTTAGTGAGCTCTGATCACAAGTGGATCTTGGTTGCTACAAACGATTCAGAAGATGGATAGAGGCAGTGACCTTGAAGGATGCTATAGAGATTTTAGTGGTTGAATTCCTTGGTGGAATTACAACTAGGTTTGGTGCTCCTTCAACTATCATATCAGTTAATGCTAAGTCTTTTTTTGGATCCCATATGACCTAATGCTAAGTCTTTTTTTGGATCCCATATGACCTCATGAGCAGTGGAACATGGAATTTATTTGCAGACTTCTTCAAACTATTACCCTCAAGGCAATGACCTAGTCGAGTCTTCCAATAAGAATCTCATCAAGATCATTATGAGAATAATATAAGATAGTTAGAGGGTTTGGCATACTAATTTAAGAACCTCCCTATGGGATGACAAAATTACATCTAAGAGATGCATTGATAGCTCACCCTTCATTTTGGTTTATGCCAGAGAGGCAAGGTGTCCTCTTTCACTTGAGTTACCCTCTCTTGAATTAGCTCATCAATTAGAGATAGCTAAGGATGATCCCATGACAACAAGATTGGAAAAGTTAATGGAGCTTGAAGAGGATAGGAATAATTCCACAAAGACATTATAAACACATTAACAATAGGTCAAAAAGAGCCTTGACAAAAGGGCTATTGTTAGGGCCTTTAAAGAAGGTGATCTCATTCTCAAATGGGAAGTAGACAGAGCCAATCTAGGAAGGCATTCCAAGTTTTACATCATGTGGAGTCATCCTTATATCATTACCAGTTGTAAAGAGGCCAAAACTTTTCAACTATCCAGGCCTGATGGTGAAATTCTTCCCATTCCAGTCAATGGGATTCACCTTTAACTTTGCTTTCAATGAAAGTTTGAGGTCTTGTACATATTAGTTTAGATTTACGGTTTTCTTGTAAGTGCATAAGCATAACTACTTCTAGAAAGTGGCAACTTTTTGAGTTTTATTTGGTCACAAAGAGGGGAGTTGCATATTCTATAAATACTCCATGCCCAACGGTTTGCATTTAAGGCTACTGATCTATGTATTTTAGCAGGATAATGCCCCCCAATTCACTAGAAATGTTGATCATCTTTGCTCAACATCAAAGATTAGAGGTATCAAATTATAGGTTTTATTTGCAGATGATATGTAGTTGTTGGAGATGTCAAAAAATCAGAAAAGAGGCTTTAATAGCCTTCAAATATCTAGGGCAAAAAGGGCCCCTTGTAAACCCTTTTGGTTTATAAAATGTCACTTTATTTTAATTTTAGTTTGATCGGCTTGAACTAGTCAAATCATTTAAAAGTGACCGCACAATGTCTTATTCAGACCTGGAGCAACCGGTCCCCCTTTTTGTTTTACCACTTTGGTGATGCAAATGGCTCATCGTCATTTCATAGCTTTTAATTAAAGAAGATTTCATATCTTTTTAAATTAGCGATGTATCTCTAATTTGCAAAGATCATTTCATGCCAACATCGCCATTTTGCAAGGGTTGTTTTAAAACAAAAATCACTTCTTGAGATTTAGTGACGAGAGTTGAGGTAGAAAAGCCTACCTCCTATGTGGTTGAACAAAGTGTTTCCACATGGCTGGTGGGGCCTGGGAAGTTTTAAAATGAATAAAATGTAGGGGTTACCACCTCATTTTCAAAAGGGATTTTCTTAGTCAATTTTTTTTACCACAAGGTGGCAATTTTTGGTATTCTACCTAAATATGGAACATGTTTTCAAATTCATGGGGATTAATCTAAACTTTTTCAGCCATCCTCATTTAATTTTGCGGGGCCTCGAGAAGTTGTTCTTTACACCATCAAGGTGGCTACAACTAGGGTTTTGTGTAGAGACATTTATTGGCCAACCTTGTGCAGATAATTTCATTAACAAATTGAGGTTGTAGAGGGATCAAGGTAGTTTACACACGCCATCAGAGTACAGATATAAGACTTATTGGCCTTAGATTTATTTCTATGTTTCTTGCAGGTGTAGAAGACATTCTTTATTGCAGGAACATTTACTTTGATTGTTCTAATCATTCTTTCATGATTGATTTCAACTTGTAGATCAAATATTTTTATTTGATCTTCCATTCTGTTGTGACCTAACCTTGGTTAGGGTATAAACTCTAGTGTCTCATTCAAAGTTATGTGTGCACTTTAAAAGGCAATATTGTACATTTTGTAAAGGGTCTTCTCCTTAGTTCAATAGCAAAGATTTATTATTTTGTAATTGTAATTTTTCTATGTTTAAGTTTAATGAAATAATTGTTTACCTGTTTTGAATTTCAAATGTTTAGTGCTTCTACCTCCATATTTGGATGCACTTCAGAATCTTAGGATTTTTATGTTGTGCAATCTGTGATTGATCATAGTTATTTAGTAAATGAATGTTTTCCTTATAGGTTTGAATTTAGTTTATGCCTTCATAATTAGTTTTAGGTTGATTAAATGTTTGAGTAGTGTAGTTTTATGGTTTTATTAAAATCAAAACATTCAATTTGGTGCATAATCTCATTTTATTTCAATTATCCTTCTAACCCTTTCCCTCAAATTGGTAGTTTAGAGTGCATCTTGATTGTAAAGGAAGTTGACCTTTTTTAGAGATTCAATCTCATTGATCAAATACCAAATTGAGAGATTGATTTCATGTTTCATAGGGTTGTTTAGGTCACTAATCATCACCTAAATAAGGGTTCAAAAATTTTGTATCAATAGATACCCTTTACTGATAAATGGGGATGACTACTTTGAAAATGAGAGTCTTTGTTATCCTAAGACTCATCTCCTCTTCTTTTGAGAATTTTCCTATTAGATTGGACTTTTCCTCACATAAACCCTAGTCAAGACTCTCAAATCATCACTAATATCTAGCATGTCTTTACTACCATATTGCCTAAGAGACATGCTTTACTGAATGGGAAACACTAACATCATCTCCTTCTTACAAAAGGAGCTCACAAAATTCATTTTTAAGATCCTTACATGCTAAATCATCTTTGGATGATTCTACTGGCTCATTGGTGTTAGTTGCACATTTTTCCTTCCCAAAAGAACCTTAGAAATGACTCATTATTCCCAAGATGGAAGAAAACTATAAACTATTAGACTAACTACCAATGTCCCCCTTTCAGATTTGTGACATGGTTTAACAATATCATGTGTCTTTTATAAGTCTAGTGGTTGTATTGGGCATTAATAGGTTGATCTTTTGGTACAAAGACAACCGCTAGTTGTAACAAGTTGTATTAGAGCTTGGTCACAGGTATGAATCCCCTTAGGTAACACTAAATGGGGGATTGTTGGAATAACCACTAACATCCCCTTTGGGATTCATGACATGGTTTAATAGCCTCTTGTGTCTTCCATAAGTCTAGTGGTTTTATCAAGAATTAACAGGTCTATCTTTTGGTGCAACATCAATCTCTAGTTGTAACAGAAATAAATAGATGGAGAGGTCTTCATTGAATGGATGATCTTCCTCTATATTTTAGAGGTATGAATCCATCTTATGATTTGACTTGGGTTTTCTGGGGTATTATTTTAACTAGAAATTAGGAAAGGTAAACTAACATTTGCACATAACTATGACATAAATGCAAATAGAATTTACATATAGGATAAAAAGGGAAGATAAAATGATACAAAGATCATTTATTTAACATACCACATGAAATATAAAATAGCTAAAATATTGCAACCCCAAGTGGATAAGTACATTTAGAACCCAAAGTGTCCAAAGCATAAGCATTTATAACCAAATTAGATAGGCAAACACCATAAGAAATTGTCATAACTCAGTTTAATTCACAATCCAAAAAGAATATAACAAACACACACACACACACACACACACACACACATATTTCAAAAGATTCTCAAAATAGAATGACACAAAGTTTGATACACTTCACTACCAAAAATGGATATATCCCAAAGTTTCTTTTCAGATCTATTTCCTTTCCCTTTTTCCTCTTCTTCCCAACTTTTTAAAAAGTGTATATATACAAAAATGAGACCCTTCATTTAAAATAGCAGCCCTTAAAAGTGAATGGTATCAAGAAAGGATCTTGGAATGGAAATATTTTTAGCACTCAAAATTTACCATTACTATTACTAATTACAAATATTTTATGCATGTTAAATCAAAGAAATTAAATTGCCCTTGGTGCAGGGTCTCTATCTGCTTCCAGCTGTATATCCATGAAAAGGTTGTGAAGTTTGACACATTCTTCTTCTTCCTCCAAGATAAAGGTTACCTTGAGATATTCAACATAACTGGTTTTCTCCTTCCACACAAATGAGCGTCGCTGAGTAATGATGTCAATTTTCTCTATTGGAGGCCAATTCAAGTTAGGTTGCACAATGAGCATTGGTTCTTTATTCCACATTTATTTGTTTGCAAAGAGCCCCATCTTGAGTAAAAATAGAGCTAAAAATGCCACCACCTTTCTTTGTAGTCAGACTTTAAGCTTGTTTAATTTTGGTGGCAGATAATAATAGTTTTTTATCTTTTAAAATCATGTTGACACCTCAAGAAATTTAATTCATTACGCTTACTATTTAAGAGTTGTACTTTCCTAGGATTTGAAAATATTATGCCTTGAAAGATGTGTTGCACAGTATAATGAGAGAGTTGGTGGGTGGTAGGAATTAATTACTCAGTTGGAAAAACCCAAGTTTGAACACTACCACAACTTACCAACTATCTAGAAGTTATCATAGCATTTCATGGTTGGCAATCGAGAATTCATTTAGTACTTCAAACTATTATGAAGGTTAGGTAGTTTGGGATTCCATCTAATTATCCACAAAAAGAAGAGCTAACACGATTGAGGGGTCTCTAAACTTTGAGTAGATGAATTTTGAATATGGGTGCTTGGCAAGTTAGGGTAGATGGTGTTTAGCAGGAGAAAGGAGTCGACAATGAAGAGCTGAACTAAATGGAGGATTTTAAATTTTAAAAAGGAAGGAGACCAAAAATTTGAAATTTTGGGGTAACACTTTGAAAGTGTCATTTTGAATTGAGGAACCTCTTTCCATCCTTCTAGACTATAAGCAGTCTCCTTTGGCTACCACTATATATTTTTATAGTCTTTGAAAAACAAATTTCCTTATCAAAGATGGTTACCTCTAGACTCTTGATTTGTTCTTGAGAGCCTAGGGTCAATAATGTATTCTTAGTCTATTTTTGGATCTATTTGACATCTTAAACCTCCTTATCTAAGTCATCTCTTAGAATTCCTTCTTCCTAATTTTGGGTAAATTCTTAGTTGTGAAAGGCCCTAAGGTAGCTCATGGAGTCACCTTCCTTTTCCTTTCCTTTTTTGGTTTCCAAGAAGTCCGCTAATGAGTGACCATCCTTCTTGCACACTTTATATATTTCAATAATTTCCTCAACTTATAAATTTTGCCTCCAAAATCCTTCATTGGACCATAGTTCAATCTCCCTTAGTAGGGGAGGAAATAATTTCCACATAATGCACAATCTAGTATATACACTTTAATCCTTTATCCCCACTACCTTATTTGCCTTTATAAATTTACCCAACTTGTTTTCTATTAGTTATAAGGTTGATAGTTCAAAATAATTTTGTGGTGAGTTGTAAAGGTGTATTCAAATGGGCACCTCTTCGATATCAACCTGTAGAGGGTCAAAGTTTGGTGACCAATCTTTGATGTAAAACCTCATACCCCCATGAGAAAATGATTTATATTCAATATCCATGTTGTCTTTGGGGCATTCAAAAATTACCAAAAAGAATCCCTTAGGAAGGTTTTGACCATTTTTTTAGGTCCATAGGTATCATTGTACAATTTTATTACCCTGAAATAGGTTGGTCATGGTCCTTTCCATTTCATGAAGCAAGCTCTTTCACAAATATTCTTACAATATATTTTAGTCTTTATTTTCTATTTATAGGGGAATCAATCTGTGTTGGTCAGTTTGAATGCATACCTTTTCTAGCTTAGTATTCCTTTGGTTCATCTTCAACCTCCACGTCTTATTTTCTATCTTTGAAAATTTGACTTCCTTGCCATAGATCATATTCATGTAAGCCTATTTCCTCGTAGTGTCTACTTACAATATGAGATCCCTAACTTTCTAGCACCCTTTTCAAGGCCTTTCCTACTTTGTGAATCCTCCCAAGTCCTATTTAGTGGTATCCATGGTAGTCCATGACCCTTCTTGATCTCTAGATCCTAATTGCAAACCCATGTGACCTACTATTGTTACTAATTTACAAACCTCGCCTCTATCGACACTCAATTCTCTAATGTAATACATAGACTTATAATGATTGACAATTAAGTACTATGTTTGTTATACTTGATGAAAAATAAACTAATAAAAGGGTACTTAATAGTTCTCTCTTAAATCAATTTTCTCATCTAGGTGTTAAACTTCCAATGACAGCTAGCTTGAGGACAACTTACCTTTTTTGAAAAATTATGGATTCATTCCAAGGTTCCTTTAGGCCATGTATTAGTCATGCAAGATATTTTATTTAGTTGATGTAATTATTTATTCAAGGGGGCCTATGGTATTAATTTTGGGGGGACCATCTGCAATAACCACAACGTTAAATTTTTTAACAAATAATAGCTCACTATTTTTTGAATTTTTTTAAATTATAGAACGCTCTAAGTTTAGTCCAAAATAAAATACTTCTATTCTAAAAACTTACTTTATATACTCATGAAATAAATAAATAAAGAAGATAGGGGCTATGAGAAATAAAATGAATTAAATTTCAATTATCCAAACAATAATTATCATGCACTTGCTTGATGCTTTAGGCAATTATATTTAATCAAATGAATCACATGAGAATACATTAGAAACTCACAACTCATACATAAATGATGTAATCATGAAAGGAGAAATACCTAAATTAATTTTTAGAATCCATCAAATCACATAACCATTACCCATGCACACATGTAATAAAAAATCATATTCAAGATATTTAAAATGTGATCCAACTAGTTTATGAACTTGAATAAAACATGCATGAAATCACTACAGGTTCTTCACTAGGTAGGCAATATTATATCAAGTGCGTTCATATTGGGGAATATTATATCCCAAAAATCTATTGTAATATATTAGGAATATAATAGGGACACTAGGGCTTTATAGATTTCAGAGAGGAATATGAATATTCAAAGGTATTTTTTATTCAACAATATCTAGAAGCACATAATATGTAGCGGGAAAAGTCATTGAATTTTTGAAATTTCAAAACATTATTCCCAGGAAATGGCTAAGAAATGAGTTGGAAAAACCATTTTGATTTTCCAAATTTTGAAAACATGCAAAAACTAGCAGAGAAGTGGAAGGAAACCATCATTGAAGTGGAAGGACCTACGATTTCAAGCCATTTACAATTTTGGGAGCCATGTACAAATTTCAATTACAGGGGCACAACATTATATATGTTCCTTTTCCACTTCCAATTTTCAGTTCTTATATTATTGTAACAGTTATTTTTAGATTAAAGCTCTAAACCCTATCCTTTCATACCATTCAACTCATTTTTATATGTATACCCTGATAAAGTTTGTAGAAGACTCATTTTCATATGTAACTTGTTTTCTTATGCAATATAAGATGACTCTTGTTCTATACATAATTTTTACACATGGATCATGGACTATTTTATTATTTTCAATGCATTCAAAGGGGTTTTAGAAGGAATATTATCCATTGTTGATGAACATTTGGGTAAATTTTTATTTATTTATATAGATAACTACCAAAGGGGGTAGCTCCCTTACAAGTTGACCAAGATCCCTTAAAACATGACTAAGCCCCCTTACTGGTTTGATGGAAAATCCTCATCAATAGCTTCCAATATGTTTATGATATTACACCTTTTTTCAAAATGTTAACCATTATAAAAAACTTGCATATAAACACCTAGAATATAGGCTCTTCACATTCATGTATATAGACTTGCATATAAAATAAGACCTTTACAATGGCTTTTTGTGACCTATTCGGATGACTGGTAGCCAAAAAATAGAGCCTTGAATTCCACACGTGTTGCTATTTTGTCAAATATATACTTGTCTTGTAGGTGCATTGTAATTCCCCGCTAGGACACCAAAAAATATTAACCTAAAACATGTTACTAAGTTTACATAATATTTTTTTTCCTTAAAGTTTTACAACAATATTGAATAACAAAGTGGAGGTAAAACATAAGGTCTATATATACTCATATACACATAAACATAATCTCAATTCACATTACAAATCTCAAGGGTTCCAACGTAGGATTACGCAAATACAATTTAATCTATTAAGTGCAACAGTCGTCTAAACCTTCCACATATTACATCATAATTACATCTAAATAATAAAGTATACATGATCACTCACATCCACAACACAAGTCGTAGGGTATGCAAATACAACTGAGTACAAAGTACAAATAAAGAAAGAATAGGAATAAGACTCTAAGATAGATAAGATAAGAAGAAACCTCAACAAGGATCAACCAACACTAGAACATGAATGTTGAAGTCTCAAATGATAAAAGAATCACTACCTCCCAACCTCATGGAAACTTGTGGTTCCACTCCCACCGTGTTGAGGAGATAACATTAGACCCCACTCAGATAACAATACCATAATCAGATGTCAGGTAACACTAAGCAAGGGTCCTAGAAGATTCTTATCTTAAGGGTTGACTCAACAACTCAAAGGTACACATACTAACCCAGAGGCAACCAACACATAAAGGAATCCTAAGATGAAATCAAGGAAGTGTCATCACATATGTCAACCCCCTTGGAACAATGTCACTGGACTCCAACTCCCAAGTGTGATCATATGCGAAACTTGAAATCCTCTCATGTAGACAAGAATAACCGATCATGTCAGAACTCATTGCCACTACTAGACGAGCAAGAATCTTCTCCTTTTCCCATCCTTAGCCTATACTAGCACTCAAGACATGGGTGAGGAATCCATTATATTATAATTCATTTTAAAACCCCATTTAATTATATTATCACTTATTTAAGTAACCTACTAAGGATACCCAAGTATCCACTTCTAGGCTCTAGGGCCTCCGAAGCAAGCCACTTCCCCTTTAACACCTAGATAACCTACCCTAAGTTCATAAATCTCAAAACATAACTCATAGGTCATCATCATGAATCATAACATCAAAATCTAGTTCCAAAGTATAACAAGAACATACATAATCAATTTCCATCATAATAAAATCAAACTTCCATAAGGTTGGGTTATAACACAATCGAGTGCCACAAAAGTATGCAAGGCAAACAAACATAACACATTAATCCTAACCCCGCCTCTAGTAACAATCTTAAAAGGATGACATAAAAAGATTCCCTCCTAACCCATAAATGTAGAAGGAAAAACTTACAAAAGAATTTAATTAATAATAAACTAATTTGTAAAGTACCATTATGAAAATTAATTTCTTAAATGATCACTAACAATACTATAATTACATTATCGAATTAAATTCCAATACTAAGCAAATCAATTTATAATGTTAATTAAAAATAAATTGATTCCTAGTTTAATAATTACTAAAATAATATAATTTCATAAAAAATTCTCATTTTAGAAAGTAAAACAAATTCCCTTAATTACTAATCAATAAAATGTATTAATTAATAATTAAATCATTTCTCTACATTTTCATTTATCATAAATAATCAAATAACATGGAGTAAAATTATAAAGCACCCTAAGAGAATTATTACATTAAATAAATACATATACATACACGCACACACACACACACACACACATACACAAACACATATATAAAACAAAACCACATCATACAATGCTACCAGTTGACAGCCCATGTTGTCGCACGATAGCACGACTAGTGTGGGCAGTCTGTGCTGCCACAATAGTCCATGTTGTCGAGTGGGGGTCGGGGTAAAACCTCACCCCTCTCTCTCTTTCTCTCTCTCTCTATATATATATACATGTATACATGTATATATATATATATACATGTGTGTGTGTGTGTGTATAT